>CM076261.1:67207283-69607283 GCA_038380795.1 Pyrocephalus nanus
ATATTTCTTTGTGTCAAAAGAACTAATATGATGGCTTATAACACATGAGGATAATGTATTGTTCTCTGTTCTGTCTGTAACATCTGCTAGAGATAAACCTTTTCAATCAGTTAGCCAGAGTAATTTGCATCAGAGTAGCAAAAGAGCTGGCAGACCTCTCAGAGTTATTGGTGTCTGTTTACTTTTCAAACCTGAGAATACTTACAAAAAAAAAAATCCATCAATATTGAAAAATAGTTACTTTGTTGCAGTATTAAAAACTGGCAAGTAAACTGAATTAGGTATCAGATTTGGCATTGGCCACATGTAACATTAGGAAAATCTCACTAACTCTTACACAATGGAATTGTAGGTAACATTATTTAATGTGCTTTTAAGTAAAACTTTTTGGTCAAGTAAACTAATTAGTATTTTGATTTGCAAGGAATGTGTGTAGATTTAATATTTTAAATCTTACACCGACATTTTACCTGTCAACACTGTTGCACACTGCTAACACAACAAGGCTATTCTGACTGAAAAATGATCATTAGGAACGTATGTAAATAGGTTTAAATGTTAGATCTAAAACTACCACATCTCTGATTACCAGTGGCTCCAACAGGGATTTGTAAAGATATAAAATTGGCCAGTTGCCTTATCAATTATTTGAAAGTAAATATAAAGTCACTGTAAATAAAATAAGGCTGTGCTGTAAGAAGTGCTATCTGCTATATTTGAGGACAGGGAAGTGTCCTGAAAAGAAGTGATTTGAAGAACAGTCTAGTGGTTACATGGGAAATAACTCAGTGTCAACACCTAATGCAACGTCACAGTGGCAAAGTAAAGTGACAGATTACTCTTGGAGTATGATACATTTTGGATGCATTAGTAGAGGACTTGTAGGAAAGGAGACAATATTTGTTGTCATATAAGATATTGGTGGGATTAATGATAAAATTGGAAAGAGTTTGGAAATGAGGTGGAAAATAACTCATAGATTGCAGAAAACATCTTATAATGGTGGACAGTTATAATTCAATCTGATTTCGTTTTCAAAAAGTAGGTAATGAGGTAATAGAAGGAAATACCAGCAAACAAAGGTTTCTTTAATCAAATTGAAAAAGACATAAAAAATCTTGACATTGAAGATATGAAGTTTTAAAGGGGAAAGGCACATCTTTAAAAGGGAAGCATGAATTTCTACAATAGGCAAGTGGGACACTTATCTCACTGCTTCTTTATAGGGAGAAAGCATTTTCTTCCAAGATTTCTTCCTCTTCTCCCCTTGCAAGAATTCAATTTTTTCTTCTTTTCTTTTTCTTTTTCTTTTTCTTCTTTTTCTTCTTCTTCTTCTTCTTCTTCTTCTTCTTCTCCTTCTTCATCTTCTTCTTCTTCTTCTTCTTCTTCTTCTTCTTCTTCAAATATGGGACATCAAGGATTACTATGGCAAATTATTGAAAAAAATAGATGTGGCAAACATATTGTTGTCAGCGATGTCTATGAGTCAAGTTCCTAATTAATTATGTGATGTGTGCGCTTTTAATAAATAATAGATAGATGATCAGAAGAATGCCATCAAGTAAAATATGAGTTTTCTCACCCTTTTAAACTGACAAAATTATTCTTAATAATTCCTATTATTATTTTTAATATTATTGTTAATACCTATCCTCTGGTAGAATTTTTCTGTGTTCATCTTAGATGACAAAGTAGCTTACCCAAAAGTGAAAACGGGTTGACTGTGGTTAGAAAAAAGATTGTGACAATATAAGTTTACATAGAAGTCAACTTCATATAGATGTGGATATTCGTTTCACTATTCAGGACTGGATATGGGTACTGATAAGAGTCTTGCAAACAAGCAATTGGAAATTGGCATCAGGAAAGAGGTAGAGAATATATAAAACCTGGTAAGGAAATTTTCAGTATTTCAGTTTTACTCAGTATTTTAAACCCAAAATTAAAGAAAAATATAAAAATTGATTAGAAAATAAAAAAATATAAATACTTTAAAAATAGTTTTCTTGAATTCATAAAACATTTTGATATTTTTGCCTTTCTGGCTGTATGAAATTTTTCTGCTGTCTTTTTTCTGCTGTCTTCTTAGTGTTAGTGGATAGTTAGGATTCAAACAAGATACCACAGCAGTGAGAAGGATGAGATGGGGTAGAGAAGGAGGAGTTGTTTATAAATAAATAAAAAAATGTATCTTCAGATTCCAGAAGACTGCTGATACTGCCCATCTGAGAACATCATTAAATATTGAGGGGTTTTCTCTCCATCTTGACTTCAGACTTAGTAGTAAGATGTTATTGGTTCTTTCACTGGGACTGAAAACCACAGACTGTCCATCAGCAAAATAAGTGTAAAGAGGGCAGAAGATATCTCTCTTCCTTATTTTATATAAAGAAATTAATTTATATTTTAATATGTATAACTTTATCTACATTTTAACTTTATTTCTGTCACTGAGAAACTGGGATTTTAAATACATGCATGAAAAGACCAGAAGAAAGCAGGAACTAAAAATACTTTATTGTTTTAAATAAAATGCAAATTCTCTAGGTAAATGTTGGAAAAGTTATGAATTGGTTTCCTTTTAAAAAACAGGGTCTGAAACTATTCAGGGATCACCTTTCTTGTCAATGATCTTGTCATTACCAATCTTTTTACTCATAGTCTTACTTTGTCTTTCACTTCTAGACTTTGTTCAGGCAGCTTTGCTTTTAAACAGTACACGAAGACATAAAATGTACTCAACTACTTTTCATTAATAGATTACTCTGAAAAAAAATTATACTCATGAATGAAGTAAGCAGTTGGCCCATTGATGTAACAGTATATTTTTTAAAAAGAGCTGTTTTATAGAAGTATGCATATGCAAAGAGTAAAATTAGTAAAATCGATCTCTAATTTTGTGAATAGCAGAATAAACAAGCAAATGAAACAGAAAAAATTGTTGTGTGGCAGTGTTTTACCACTTCCCTAATATTTAGTAAAAGACTTAGCTCCATATTTTAAATTTTCTATTTTCTGTGTTCTGCAGAGTTTAAGTGTTTACAGTGATTTTTTTTTTTTTTCTGCCTTGAAAGCACATCCAGCAGTGAAACACAGATAGAGTGTTTTGGTTTGTCTTTCAAAATTGCCCCTAAAATAATATTTGACCACTACTCCATTTTCCTTTCTGGATTGAGCAAGAAACACTGATTATGAAAATACTGTCAGTAATCACCGATGAACAAAGATGTGTTCAAACATACTAAGAACAGAAACAGGGATGCTCCAATGCTCAGCTAATGCATGCTACCTGTTACTAGAGGAAAAGGTCCCATTCTGTACTTTGGCAATGTGCAAGTCTGGGTAGAGAAAACAGTCCCATATGTGCACTGAAAATTATCTAGTGAAGACTGAACTCATATGAGAGATTCAGTTGTTTCACAAACATGAAGTGAAGCATGCAGACTTTTGCAAGATTTTTTAGATTTTTTTAAAAAAAGAAAATAAAAGAAAGGAAACATTTGTAGGATTGAAAAACTTTTTCAGGATATTTTGAAAGTTAGAAAATATTTGGCAAAATATTCTTAATGCTTAAACAATTTATTACTCTTTATCTCTTTTGAGATAAAATAAAATATTTTAAATTTTTTTTTGTGGCTGCACTATTCTGTTTCAAGAGAAACAAAGCCTACTTAAAAATAATATTTCCTAAATAAAGGAAAAATAAATTATGTTTGCTGATGTTCTTTTTCTTTTTTTTTTTTTTTTTTTTTTACAGGTGCTTCCAATACCTTTGTAGGACACTTGTAGTGCCAAAAAAAATGAAATCTGGTGTTGATCAATGTATCAAAATAAAAACCAAATAGATAGCCCAAATAAAAGGCTTCCTCCAACACTTAGAAGTTTGTAAGGGGTGTAAAGAATAATACATTACACCTTGTCAAAGCTTTCTACTCACTGTTTGATAGGTTCTGTTTTGCTCAAAAATTATGATATGCTAAATAGGACTGCCCCTTCAAATTATTTCATAATGGGACCTGTATAATGCATTTCAGAACACTGACACCTAATTCACAGTTTCTTGTACTAGCAGTGTTTTCTTTTTTTTTTTTTTTCTCTTTCTGAATCAGAAGTTTATAAGTGGAATGTTCATGTAAGAACTCAGCTAGATTCTATTTCTTCACATTTATTATAAAAGCACCCACAAGGTGCTATGTGTTTTTTGCAATCACATTAAATCAAAGTTCTTTCTCTGCAAAATACATATTCTAAAAAAATTAATAGTGTTTTCATAAGGGGTTTGATTTATTTATGTAACCATTGAATCTAGTGAGAAGAAATTTTTTTCTTCATTGGATTGGTTACCATTAATAATTTTTCAGCATCCCTTGCAAGTAAACCCCATTACATTACCACATTACCACTCCATCTGCAGTACTTCCGTGCTATTTTTTTCATAGTGCATCTATAATGATGGGACTGCCATATAAATGATGTTTAGTTGCATGCCCTAAAAGCAAATCTAGAGATTTAGTGATAACTAACTCTGATTTGGAAGCAATTTTCCTTTTAATACAAAGGAATCTTTGTTATTTTTTTGTTTCCTTTACGTATAAGATGACTTTTTCTAATATGTTGCTCTTGGTTGCATTTTTCCAGGTCATAGTCACTTTAATAAATATATCTTGTGTACAAAAAAAGATATTGTAGCAAGTTTATATGCTGCAGGTTTCCTGACACGGATTTGTGACAATAGGCAAATCAAGTTTTATAGGGTAGTGCTATGAAGCTACACTACAATAAGTTTCCAATTACCTTGTACAAATCAACATCACAGTAGCCATTTTATTCTGCTGCATCACTACAGAGAGACGGAATGGAGTCAAAATTTCTTTCCTTTCATTCATTGTCAGCTGACGAATGAAAGTCAGTTGGTCAAGGAGGTCCTTGAAGTTAATTAGAGAGGGATGTTTCCTTGCTGAAAGAGTAACTGCATCATGCTCATCTGTCCAGATACACCTCTGTTTTATTCCTTAATCAATTCAGGAAAGAGGAAGACCTTTTATTCTTGAAAAATATTGCCCTTTTTTTTGGCATCAACACAGTTTGAGATATAGGTTGGCTTAAGGACTGATTTCCTCTTAGATATGATACAGACAATAACAATTTCTTAATCCTGAAAAATTATTTTTCTTGATATTTGTAGTAGTTTCTTGCTCATTTATTTATTTTCAATTAGTGTCATTGCTCAGGTTATGGCTGGAATTCAGACAGATAAGTTCCACTTGAATATGAAGTTCTTTACTGTGCAGGTTCCCTCACAATGGAACAGATTGTCCAGAGAGGTTGTGGAGTCTCCCTCACTGGAGGCACTCAAGAGTTGCCTTGACACAGTCCTGTGCAGTGTGTTTTAGGAAGACTCTAACTGAGGAGGGAACTCGGACCAGATGACCCACTATGGCACCTTCCAACCTTACCTATTATGTGGTTCTGTGACTTACAGGAAGCTGTTGACAAAAGATACCAGAGCCAGAGCTAGATTAGTTTTCAAAACAAAATGTAGTTCATATTTCTATCTGAAGATATCTGAAAATATTTCTATATCCAGGAAAAATCTGGAAGAATATCAAATGAATTTTCTCTCGTCTCTCTGTCAACATATAAATACATATAGTTGGGTGATTTTTTTTTTTCTTTTTTTTTTTTTTTTTTTTTGAGAGGGAGGGATGGTTGGAGGGAATTGAGGAATTTCAGTTATAAACTTTATTGCCATATAATCAATCATCACTGCTTGCTGTCCAGGCCTGCTATGACCACTCCTCTGATACTCATAATGACCTTTCATGATTAAAGGATAATAGCTAATGAGACCTCTAACTTAATAATTAAATAATGAAAAATTACAGCAAGTTTTTTCTATAGATGATGTAGAGAGTCCTCTTTTTACTTACTTTTGCCAATAAACAGGCCAAGAAAAATAGATTCAAATATATTAAAAACCTCTAAATGGGCTTGTAATAACAAATATTGCATTCATAACCTTCAAGAAGAGACCTTAAAAGGGGTTAAGCAACTGAAACTGTTAATGCAGTACTACTTAGCTGTAAGTGCACTGAAGTTAGAAAAGTTTTTTAGTAAAGCTGAAGGGTAACTATCTACTGCCTATTGTTTCTCTCTGAAATTTAGATTCACAACCTCACCTCGACAGAAATGAAAAGATAGAGAAAAAAATTGTGCTTTAAAAGATTTTCCCCCCCTTTCTTTCCCCTTGTGTTAGAAACTAGTGTTTCCCTTTGTTAGAAAATAGTAGGTATCATGGGGGAAGAAAATCAAGAAACAGCAGATGTCGTGTCACTTTTACAGTTATTGATGCTGAGCAAGTAGCAGTTCGAAACCACTGAGATTCAGTATTGTATGTTTATGGGTTTATTTAAATTGTTAAAATGGAATACTTTTATGCCTTTAAATATTTTATGACTCATGGCATTTATGTTTTAGAACCTTATCCATGTGAGTTGTGCAATAGTAGGTTTTTTCAGCAACTTTTATTTAAGATAGGAGGAAATTACAACTTTAACCATAGGTGATAAAGGGAAAAAATAGTGGGAAAACAGAATAGTAAATGTGTTCATGAGAACACTAAATGTTACATATGTGAAGCAAAGACACATATTGAGTATTCAAGGAGCCCCAAATCAGTAGGATAATGTGAATAAGAAAAATATTACTTTCATCTGTAAATGTAGCATAAACTAATCCAAGCAGAGTATAGAAGGCTTTGTGGTTTTTAATATTTTTATACATCATTGCAAGCTTTGCCTGTAACATTTATTATGGTGGAAGAGGTATCTTAGCCCATAGGACCTTTGTAATTTAAAAGTCCAGTTTTGAAGATGTACTTGAAATAATTGACCTTTGATATGTTATAGGAATCTACTAATCAAATATTACCTTTTTTTTTTTTTTCTAAATTTCCTGAAAAGAAGTAGAAAGAAGAACAATTGTTCATTCTAGTATGGACCTAAACATCAGTTCTAGCAAAAGAAATCTTAGTCCTCAGAAAAAAATTGGTTGTAATGTGGGGTATACCTATTACATTGCCATTGTCTGTCCCTGACAGTTCCCACTAAGCAGTCTGGAATGTGCTACTCTATAATAAAAATATACTTTATTTTCTTTCGTTCTACTCTTTCTGAAAATAATTGTTCCTTTATGGGATGTGGGAAACAACATAAACTCTGGAAGAATGGGGAAGATCATTTTTCGTTTTGGGGAAACTTAGCACATCCTAAAAGGAGAGACAGAGAGAAAGTTTGCAGCACTACACTTTCTGGTGGACAGCATGTTCATTGTGTAAAGCTGCAAATCTGCAGCTCAGACAGATAGAAAATGCTGTGAGAGGCAGGGGGAGCCTACAAAGCCTCAGAGGAGACAAAAGTAAGTTCCCTAGGGAGGGAGCAGTGGGATTTTGGTGAGGTTTGCTGTAAACCCAAATTATGTTCATGGAATAAACCTAGAAATCCAGACTGGAAACAGGTGCTTCCTGCAAGGGATCAATGAGCAAAAGGACAGGTGACCTGGGAAGAGATGAAATTCATTTTGTGTAGGTAATGGGGTAAGGAAGGCCAAGGCAAAGCTGGAAATGAACCTGGCAAAGAACACAAAGAATGACAGGAAGGGCTTCTACAGGTATCTAAACAAGAAGAGGAAGGTCAAATAAGGTGTATGCCCCCTGAAAAACAATGCTGGTAAACTGGTAACAATGAGTGAAGAGAAGACTGAGGTACTCAACAATTTTTCTTGCCTCAATCTTCAATGGCAGTCTCTCTTTCCTCACCTCTTGAGTGGATGGACAGCAGGATGGAGACTAGGGGAGCAAAGACTCTCCCATTGTAAGAGAAGATCAGGTTCATAACCACCTGAGGAACCTGAATGTACATAAGTTTGTGGGAACCTGATGAGATGCTTCCCATAATCCTGAGGGTATTGGCTGAGTAGTTGCAAAGCCATCCTCCATGACATTTGAAACGTCATGGCAGTCAGGTCAAGTCCCAATGACTGGAAAATGGGAAACATGGTTTCCATCTTTAAGAAGGGTAGAAAGGAGGACCCTTGGAACTATCTGTCAACCTCACTTCTGTGCCTGGGAAAAAGATGGGACAGATCCTCCCAAAAGCTATGCTAAGGCACATGGACAGGGAGGTGATTCGACAGGTAGCACAAAAGGCAAGTCCTGGCTGACCAACTTAACAGCCTTCTATGATAGAGTTACATCACAGGACAAGGGAAGTGTTACAGATGTCATTTATCTGGATTTCTGGCCTTTGACATGGTCCCCCACGATGTTCTTAGCTATAAATTGGACAGAGATGGATTTCATGAGTGGACTCTTAGATGGATAAGAAATTATTGGACTGTGACATCCAGAGCATATGTGGTCAATGGCTCAGCATCCCAATAGACATTAGTGAAAAGTGGTTTCCCTCCCCTTATACTGGGGTCTGTACTGAGGTCAATGTTATTTAACATCCTCAGTAATGACATAGATGAAGGGATTGAGTTCACCCTCATCAAACTTGCAGATGACACCAAGCTAAGTGGTATGATTGACACACCTGAAGTACAGAATACAATCCAGAGGGACCTGGACAAGCTCAAGTAGTGGGCCCATGGTAATCTCATGTGGTTTAATGAGACCAAGTAAAAGGTACTGCAAATGGGTTGGGGCAACCCCCAGTGTCAATGTAGGCTGGGGAATGAACAGATCAAAGGCAGCCCTACTGAGAAGGACACTGGGGCTGCTGGAGGATGAGAGGCTGGACATGAGCTGGTAATGTGCAGTCAAAGGCCAGAAAGCTAATTGTATCCTGGGCTGCATTGAAATCATCATGGGCAGCAGGTTGAGGGAGGGGATTCTGCCCCTCTATTCTACTCTTGTGAGACCCCACCTGGACTACTGCATCCAGCCCCGAGGTCCTCAGCACAGGACAGACATCAGTCTGTTGGATCAAGCTCAGAAGAGGGCCAGGAAAATGACTGGAGGGATGGAGAACCTTTCCTCAGAGGAAAGGCTGCTTCAGTCCTAGCCTTTCCTGTGTCCTTGTACACATTTCAACTCATCACTTATACTGGCTTTGGATCACGTCAGACTCTTTGCCAAACTGCTTCCTCATGTTAACCTGGCAGAAAACACTTTTGTTATGTTGTCTTAAGTCTGTGGGCTTAAATAGCTTCTTGCAGAGTCAGATAAGGGGCAGGAATAAGTTGAGAGAGGACATATTAAGGCAGCAGTGGCAGATAGTGTTTAGATTAATCTGAGCTACTCTGGAAATCTGCTAGCCATGCAAACATACAATCTACATTGCCTGTGTTTTTTTTAGGTCTCTGCTTTGATAAATGCATGGCAATAGATTCACAGAAGACTCATCATTTGGCATACACAGTTGGTACAATATCTTGCTTTTTTTTTTTTTCACTCAGATGGCATTTGTGCATATAAACTTGTTTGATAGTTGAACCACATATGTTTCTTAACCTGTGTGTTTAACAGTTTGTGCACTGCCAGATGCATGTGTGGGAGAACAGCAACTAGTAAACTGAATGGCCTGTTTCTTCTTTTGTAGATTAATATATAGTTACATACATGTTACATTTCTTTTATGTAAAGGAAATCAAAAGGATGCAAACCATTTTTACTGAAAAATATTGTGCTTAAAAGTAAGAGTTCAGTGCAGCCTTTATTTTGAGCTGGCACCTAAGCAAATAACTCTAATGGCCTGTGATTGGAATACAGTTTCCTGTAAATAGGAAAGTGCCCCACAAACATGTTAGTTTGCATTTTCATCAGACTAATCCAGACAAACTGGGCTAAAATCAATTCAGCAAACCTAATATACACAGCAGCCTCAAGTCCAATACAAAACAGAGTATTAAAGTGCATGGACTCTTGTTCTAGTGGTACCTAAGGGTAGTGTGAGAGGTGGATGGTTGGCAGATCTTTTCCACATCAGATCTGCTAAGCTTCACGCAACAGAAAGCTTTGGGGAGCTGGGATGGACAGACTTGCCACCTCTCCTGCTGAAGTCAGCTCACTGTGCTGCCAGAAATACAAGACTATTAAGACTAAAAAAGGAACCAATCCAAAAGGAAGCAGGGAGACTTCAAGTCTAATCCCTAGTCCCAAAACACTTTTTGCCTATTGTTTTCTTCTTCCCAGTGACTGTAACATAAACATGCAGATAGTTTGGGAAACAGGAACTAGAAGTTTCTAAGAACGAGTTTGTCTTTTCAACTACTTATTCATAGTGATGTGCATTCCTTTTTTGCACCCACAGCATGATTTTTGTGTGATATTCTCTTAGGCAAGAAGGTAAGTCCACTGATGCATTATGGATTTGTTAAAACATGAATTAGAAATTGTGCTTCTTTTAGTGACCTCAAAGGAAAACCTGGATTTTATTAAAAACATGTCGCCAAATTGTTAGTAGCTTTTCATCTTTATTCCCCAAAGCATAGCAGCAAAGAAAAACTTCACTGTTTAAGGGGAAATCATAGAATATGGGTTTGCACAAGCAACTTAATAGTCCCTTTCTCAAACTTCTCAGAGCCCATTGTGGCAGCCTTTCCCTATAAAAAAAAGTATTTGGTCTTTCTCTGTGTTATTTACATCTTTTTAATATTTCTGCAGGAAACATCCTTTCTTTCTTTTTTTTTTTTTTTTTTCCTTTTAAAATGATACCAAAATTAGCTCAGCCAGGAGTTCAAAGTAAAGCCCCTCAACCTTATTTGTACCTCCTTTTCCTCCTTTTTTTTCCCCCTCAAGCTTCCTCCTTCAAGAAAACTTCCTGTATTTGGACAGGTATTTCCAGGATTTAAATTGAAAATATTTGGATGTTTCTGCTTCTTAATAGTAGAGAACTTTTATTTTTAAGCCACTACTGAAAAGTCATTCTTTTTTTTATGCAAGTTGTAAATGGATGCATATTTATTTGGTTTCAAAATCAGAAAGCTCTCAAATGTATTATATTACATTGTCTTAAAGTGCCTAAAGTAAAAACTAATGAATACTCTTGATTACTCTCTAGTTTCAAGAATTGACTTCAATATACTGTCTGTCACTTTTCCTTACCAAATGTCAGACAGGAAAAAAGAATGAGAATGGTTACTGATATACTAATAGAGCATTGCATACCATTTACTACCTTCATCACCAGAGCAAATAAGGGGGAATAGTAGATAGACTGTGTTCATTGCCTTCAAAACACAAGAGAGCTGGTGAGAAGGGTGTTGCAATTGTCAGTTGTATCAGCTGTGGCACAAACCTCATGTTTTCCCCTTCTACTGAAGAGAGGGAAGGGAAAGTTTGTTGTGCATTTAAGGAATGCGAAGAAGTGCTAGTTTCTCTTGCAGTAATTAAGAGAAATCATGGGTTGCTCTATTTGATTTAATCTATTGCAGAGACAGCTGACCACACCATGAGCTGTAATTGATGTTACATCTGAAGGTAGATAGCAAGTCAAAACTCATGTTATTTTCTCTCTGTATCTACTAACTTAAGCACCTGAGTGTTAGAAATATTGTTTTAATCAATTGACTCTAAGCTCTAATAAATGGTTCTCCTACAGGAACTTAAGTATCTGTGCTTATGCACATAGTAGGTAAAGAGAAACTGGGGTCAATAGAGGACAGATCAAGGATCACAAAATCGTGTTTCTATTTGTCTCCAATGAACAAGGTGGCAGATTACAGAGCCTCCAGACATAACCTTCACCAAAGTTAAATTATAAAATCACGTGGCCCTTTTGGTCTAAAGGCATAAAACAGAGCAAAAATATCATCACAGACAATTTATTTAATCAGATAAGCAGTTAGATAGGATAAATCCAGGTATCTTGGGACACTCAGTTTCCTGCAGAATGTGAAGCATAAGAAGATCCTGTCTCACCCAGTGATCCAGCAAAGGCTGTAATCAAGGTGTCATGCTAAAGATTCCAGTTCTCCTTATGCTGGTCCATGCTTAAGAGTGACAAACCTCTGGAAAAATTCAGACTGAGACGGAATTTTTTTCTCTATGTCCTCATATTGTTGATATGAGACTGAAGAAGCTGGAAGAATTTGGAAGTTGTGTGGTCAGGTCAGACGGATGTCCCACCATACAGGTGTCCCATCTGCCTCTGCTGAAGATGTAATCTCCAGGAAAACAAATATAGCATTGGGTCAATTTTAAATACCATAGTGAACATAAGACAGTTTGCAGAGCTGCTGAGGGCACTGGTACTGCTGTATGATGATGATCCTAAGGATAGCATGCAGTTTCTTTTAAGGAATATTTAAAGAAATTAAAGCAAACAGCTTCTTTCCTGTCTACTCTATTACACTCTTTTTATAATGATAAATTTGAATTAGGGTGGAGGTTTTTTATTGTTGTTTTTTTTAAACATAACTTCAGTAAGTAATGAATTACTAATTCCGCAATTACATTATGTAGCATGAGTAATCCATTACTTCTGATTTAAAGTAATTACATGAGTCAAAATTCCTTATTAAATTATGCCATTTTTCAAACTTCTAGTAAGTTTTTTGGTTTTTTCTTCATTTCCTACAAAGTAATTTTGGAATTGATTATTAATGTTTTCATCCTATAAGCAACATCTTTAGTTAAAAGTGTTTCTGAAAAGTTCTTTCATACAAAATTTTTCAGAATTGTCTTGTAATTTTTAATTCTTAACTTGACAGACCAAAAGAATATTTGAATTTTAAACAGTAGGAATATGGAAAGATTTAATAGCACATAAAAATGAATACCCACAAAATTATAGATTGTCTTTCAGAAATCTTCTCTTTTTGAAAACAAGCTCTGAAGGGAAAAAAATAATCTGTAAAGCTATTTTACGCTGTACATCCTTCTAACAGGGCCAAGATAGAAAGTAGGCAAAATGGAGAGTCAGTATCCAGTTTTCATTAACACACTTCACCTTTCATGCCACGTAATTCCACACTCTTAAAGCTTCTGAAAGTCTTGTCTTCTGTACATTCACCTATTATTTAAGGAAAAATGCTGGTTAAATGTGAACTTACCAGTGCATTTGGTATACTACTTATTAGGAATTAAATAGAAAGATACTAATGTTTATATATATCTAAGGAGGTTTGCAGGACTGCTCTGCCTAGCTTTCTGCCTATTTGCCTAACGTATTATTTAGTATGATATCTTAGAAATTCCACTAGTTTCCTATCTTAGATGACAAAATGATCCACAATTATGATGAAGTAATATGGGAAAATTTCTTTACAGATTTCTGTGGCTTTTCAGGATATGTTTGCTAGTACAGTGGTTGCTGATACCATCTTCTGTGCTGTGTATCCCTGAATAATAAAGATTCATATATTCCTCTCAGCAATGAGAGAAAACACAGAAATTACTAGAATTGCCCATAACTGTCTCTGCAAAATCTAAAACAAAAGCCTGAAACAACAATAAACTTTGACCAGAGTGTTATAACCTAAATTTTATTTTGAATGTGTGTTTAAGGTATTATAAGGCCAGTTTTAAGACCTTTTTTACTGTATCTAGTAATCATGTAACTATGCTAAATTTACTTCAAAAATAATAAGTGTCCAAACAAAGCAGAAGAAAGTGATATTTGAAAATATGAAACTGTGTTTTTCGGTATATAAACCAGGCATAAATATAGGTTTAAATAAATGTAAATCTAAATATAAGCATGTTTGTTTGTCTCCTTGTATTCATATTCTTTTCGTTGCATAAGGTTTTTTTCCCATTAATGCTGCATCTTTCTGAGGTGTATTTAAAGTATAACTGCAAGAAGCTGTTTTTCTTGAAATGAGAGAAAATATTGTTCAAGGGTTGCTGACTAATCACTCCATGTATCATTTTAATGTTATGAGTATTTGTGCACCAGAAAAAGTTTTGGTTTTGTGGTTTGTTTGTAGTTTTGCTTGTCCGGGAATAAAAATCTTACATGTAAAAAAAGTGATAACATTTTCTTAAGTATACAGACTTACATCTCCTGACTGGAAAGATTGGCAACTGACTGATAAGTTAAGGCAGAGTTTAGAATGAGGAACTTATTGTTTGAATTAAAAATTTGTAAGTTGGTTACTTTGGTTGTATTCAAAGCCTGGATATTTTAAGCCTGGGTCATTCTTTCTCCTAAACATGCAGATTTTGTCCACAACAGCACTGTAATACCCAGGCATTTCTTCTCTACTCATAAAGTCACGATCTTCTATAATTAATCCTCAGTCATAATTTATTATGGACACAACTGTTACCTCATCATTATGGCTAAAGATGAGATAATACTTTAGGAAAAAGTTCTGAAAAGAATAAAAGATTTGACGGAGGTGAGTGAGAGAAGACTGAAACTTCTGCTATCAACACATATGGTAAATTGTTTCTGCAGTCGTATTATGACCTTTATGGTCATTTTCCAGAGAAAATGTAAGAGGAAGATTATGACACTACAATTTCTAAGAGGTGTGTTGAATATAAATAGGTTATGCTCCCAACACCTCTCTGCACTCACCTGTTGTACTTAAGCTGACTCCCTTGTCAGCTCTAGAGATTCAAACTTAGCCAAACCAAGACTGCCTTCCTTAAATACTTGCTGATGTCTACAGAGGGACCAACCAAAGCCAGCACGTTCATGTTTCAGGTATCTTATTTAGACAACTGCAATTAAATTATATTGTTACATGGTATAGATCTAGATATAGAATTAATTTCCAGAAGCCCAACCTTGAACAGTACTGAAAGGTTATGAGTTTTCAGATTTTAGAACAGCAGAAAATCAGACCTACTGAAAATTAAACAACTGTTTTAAAAAACAAACAAAGATTATCTTTTTATTTGAGATATTAGATATTATGCAATGTAGGCAACTGATAAAGTATACTGTATCTTCTATCACTCTCACAAACAGAATATCAATGTCAACTTACCATTTTTTTATTCATGCCTTCACTCCCCTCTAAAGGCAAAATCTATTAATTTGGTACAATCCAAGAACTTCATTTTTGCAGTGAAGTTACACTTCATTACTAATTATACACATTTTCAGAACACTTACATTGACTGTGTCACTTAACATCACCAGTAATTTAATGTCACAAAACTTTGGCCCTATTTTACAGAAACCTGACTACTTTAGTTTCCAAGAAAACTTTCAGTAATGGAATTTCCTAAAGGCTCTTAGGGTCAAGGCTGAATGCTTTGTATGATGCTTATCCACTCATATCCCTCAGTGATTATTCACTCCACAGCTTCAGTATCCTTTCCTTAGGACAAAAAAAAAAATGCCTCAATTAGTGGCAAAATTCATTATGGACAATGCTGCATACTTTCTGGTTGCAAAAATACACCTCTAAGAACAGTAATATATCCACTCAAAACTGTTGACAACATTTGTGAAATGTGATGAATTACATGCTGCAGAATAAAAGCCTTTGATCCAGTAAAAGCAGTGTCCTTCTAAGACTGGGCCTTTCATTTGCTTATCTTTTTAATTTAACTCATGGTAAGCTGCACACTGGGTTAGCAAAGGAACTGCTTATGTGGAGTTGGGTTCAAATTCTTTCTTAGGACACAAGTGGGGAATGCCTTTGACAGCTTAGTCCTAGTTTTCTACCTAAGCATGTTACAATGTGTTTGCATATCTAATCTCTTATAAATATGTAAAATTTTTTTCCTTTTTTTTTTTTTTTTTTTAATGTTTATATTAGTTCATCTTGTGCACTTCTTAGCTCCTGGGCTTAGATGTAAGCCTTAACTAACTCCATATTGAAACAACGCTTCAGTACATGACATTTCCTCCTTTCTCAACCACTGCACCACTGCACCTCACTTTTCAATGGCATTTTTGCACTGATGAGAGGACCAGGAATGCTGAGGGTGCCATGATACTCATATAGCTGGACACAGAAAGCATGCAGGTTCAGGAAGGGGCAGGCTGGAGAAATAACAGAAAAGTTTCCTTACAAGTAACCATCTCACACTTATCTAGGTTTCCCAAGACAAGAAATAGTCTGGCAGATGTGCATTTGCTGTCTACTGAGTTCTGCACCATTCCTTGCAGCCAGTACTCTTCTGCTGACATGATGGTGGTGGTAAATTTAAACCTACTGAATTACCTTTTAACCACTTGCTCACTGCTTAGATCATTTCCTAAGCAGCCTGCTGGTATTCACACACTAAACAGTGATTCAGCAAAGATTACTGTAGAAAAGGAAAAATAAGTGGTAACTTCTTGCTCCACAATATAGTTTGGTCCCAAATTACTATATGAATTTACACAATCTTTTGTCTTTTCTATAGAGACACCAGGCTAGATGGGAAGGAAAGTTATCCAGATTGAAACTGATGAAAAATACTGGATGGATGTTTGCTCTCTTTCTTGTAAGGTCATGGCTTACCTACCTAAATCACATTTATTGAAAGTTCATTTTTATGAGGACTACAATTTGCTTACAATTTCTCAAAAGCAAAGAAAACAGGAGAATACTGCCAATGATTACCTTTCAAAAGTCTAAATAAAAATGATAGAATTATGCAAACCACAGTTCTATTCCTGCTGAGTTTCACTGTGTATCCATATCAGTTGTTATTTTCCCATTCTTTTTTAAGACAGAACACCTGAAGTCTGACATTTTTTTCTAACATTTTTGATAATGTGAGTATAGAGTTATGTGGTTTCTGGGTATTCTGTTTCAAATTACTCTCACTTAAACATATATAGACACATATACATATCATACATATGTATAATATATATATACATACATGTCTATGACACACTCATATTTATAACCCTTCTTAAACCTTACAAATCATCATGTTTATGTCAACATCTGTTTGACATATTTTATATCCTTTGTCACTACATCAGGAAATCATAACTTGTCAATTACTAAATCTTCTTTTCTAATTTCACATAATTACAAAAGCAACCAGATATAAATTGTACATAGTCTAATAATGCATGGTAATGTTTTAAAGATCTTTAGAAAAAGTAAATTGCTTTTACAGCATTAGTGTAATCTATTATATAACATTAATATGCATAACAGATGGCTCTCACAAGAGTAAGCGGTTATTATTTTGATTTGATTTTAATTAGATATATATTGTCTTCTCCATTATATATTACACATATTAATACCATAAGAGGCTTTTAGGCATAGCATTTGAAGATTTATTACACTCAGAAGTTTTAAATGTCGTTGATATGAGACAATATTTTCAACACCAGTCGAAAAGACACACTACTTACATGCTAATTTTTGTTTGCTTTAATAATGATAGAATGTTATTGAAGGAAGTGGTAATTTTAAGTTTATGTTCTCATTTGGAAAACATGAATTGTTCTTAAAAATATTGTTCTTAAAAATCTGCATACAGTTTTGTATTATAACACTCTTCTATTTGGCCAGTAATTGTTTCTAAATCTTTTATAGCCAAGTGGATTCAAGACCAATACATTCTGCTCTTACTTGTTTCTTCTTCCTGTAAGCTTTAATTATTGTCTGTTGAGTAAAAGGTTTCTACACTCAGAATTTTGTTTCTATAGTGAATTTAGTTTTTTAGACGTTCATGTCTTCAAAATTATTAATTATTTTGAGTTTGCACCAGTAGTGATTCTGGAAGCTCGGTAAGGAAAGGAATATTGAAAAAAATCAGGGTTTGGCCCACTTAGAGTGTGCTGGAACAATTCTTGTTGTGATGCATTTTATGTAAACTGGTATACCCAAAAGCAATAATACATAAACCATCAAACCATTCTATCCTTTTACCAATGCCTCAAGTATTTATAGATGTTAACAGATTTTCACCATCATTGACTTGTATGTGATTCCATTTGGAGATATAAAGGTGAAAGTCTGACATTCAACTCCCAAGTTTTAGTTTGTACAGTCTTTTAACATTCCCTGTTTTTTATATATTGAATATACCAAAATTACTCCATTCCTTTAACATTCTTTCTGTTCTAAATGCAATGAGCCATGGCCAAAGAGCTAATCTTAAAGAAATACATAGCAAAAATAAAACCAAAAGTGGAAAGAATAAAACATTTAAACTGAAACATAGTAAGTTATAATGGTTCCATTTTTATAAAATAAATCTGATTTCAATTAAAACAACCTCTGGAGGTAGACTAGTGTATATTATAATAAACGGGTAAATGTAAGGCGTGGGAAAAGTTCAGACATTCCTTCTAGCATATTGAATCAATTAATAGCATGTACAAGGAAACTCTGATTATTTGAAGGAGTGGAGAAAAATGACTTGATTCTTTACAAGTAGTACAGACTATTATTAGTATTCCAGATAGAGTGTGTTCTAGGGAGTCCATCATAAGCTTTGATCTCTCTGCATCCACAGCTGGAAACTTTGTGCCAGTCTCTGGAAGCAGCACGAACTGACAACAGTCACCTCCATCAGGAAAGTGAGTTAGTGGTTGCAAATGTTAATCAGTGGATCAAAGAACAAAAGTGAGTAAAATTGGGTCTTTTTTTTTTTTATCCGATTTCATTTCCTATGACCCCAAACAATTAAAGCATTCATAAGAACTCTCTTCTCAACTTACTGCCCTATCTTTTATCTGAAGCTCTGAAATAGGTCTTTATAAACATACTATCAAGGTTTTTTACCATCACATTTATGTCCTTATGAACTAGCACAAATAATCAAATAATAAATAATTTATCTGTAGAAACATAGTACATTTTTCAGTTCTGTTAATAAAATAACTGAATTCTGTAGACAAGGAAAAGTTTATGTTTACTTTCTTACACTTTGTGACTTTTTCATTAGATTTTACAAAGCTCAAACAATAATGCTTTCAATTTTAAACTGTATTTTTCTATAGCATTTATGAAGATATCCTTAATGATGAAAGTGAATTTACATTCTCAAAAGTCAATAATTAAATGAACAGGTCAAGCTGGTGAGAAGTATTCAAGCTCTACATCATTTCTCATGTATATGTATATACCTGTAATTCTGTATATACATAGAGCCATAACACTAAGCTTCACCTTGCTTTCATTATTTGCGTAATTTAAAATTTTTTTGCCATCTTTACTATTAAAGTATAAACAGAATCTAGAATGATTTTTGACAAACAAAGATGGATCTAGAATGATTTTTGACAAGCAAAGATGGGTTTCCTAGTTAGAGCCCATAGTTTCTTGTATGTTTCTACAAACATTGTCCAACAACAAGAAAAGAGTGGAAATGAACTAGATATTTGAATGACCCAAAGTCTATATCATAACAATATGCATTATGAGAGTGCAAGAATGGGTCCACAAGAAGAAATAAATTCTCTATAGAAATTTCACAGGATTATGGAAAATTATTGAAAACTTGTTGTATTTCCTTAAGAACACCTTGCACAAACATATAGAAATGTGTTACTAAAAAAAAAACCAACCAAAACAGAATAATGAATTAAATTATATGGAACTGTTTTCTTTAAATAGCAAGTGCTTCCACAAGCCAGTTGACTCCCTTTATAGGTCCCTTTATGTAGTCTGATCAGTTTAAAGGCTCTTAAAGATAAAAAGACTAATTTCAGAAATTCTATGTATCCATTAGCTCCCAATTGACTACATAGAAAGCCCAAAACTACTTTTGGACATGTAGATACCCACCTTATGATTAACCTCATTTAAAAAGCTCACTGGCAAGGTCAGGACATCTAGTGGTCTGGAAATCACTAGCCCTATAAATTCCTTAATGCTCTGGTTGTTTTCTAGTTTAAATGCTAAGAGTCTACAATAGAATTATACTGGAGTCTTTTACTAGACAAAATTCCTTAATTATACTTTTCTGTATCTTTGTCTAAAATTTTTAGATCTTTTTCGTGTTCTGAAAATGCCATGACACTGTTCTCTGATTCTGTCTTATTTCTTTAAAACACTTGAAAAAAATTCCTCAAGTTGCATAAGTACTACTAATAAAGAAGTGAATGTAATTCTCTGTTAATACAGGCATCATGTCACATGTCTTGGCTTTGTTTCTTTTTTTCCCATTATTTTATAAATTATATTTTCAAAATAGTCTGTGATTCGCCTAGGAAACTCAGGGTTTTAGATTAAGAACTTTCTTTTAAATAATTTATATAGATTTATAATTCAAATTGTCTGAGCAATTTTAAATAAAAAGCATTTTTCATAGAACAGGAAAGGAAATTCACAGGACTGCTTTGACTGTTTTGGAGTTTATGTACAGATGCCTCAGTTTCAACAAAGTAACAATGCAGTTATTCTGAATTTTGCAGATTTTAATTTAAAAGAAATCTTGTGATTCTGGCGTTTTGGGTTGGTGGGTTTTGGTTGTTTTTGGGTTTTTTTTGTTTTTTTTTTTTTTTTTGATTAGTAGAAACTGACTCAACAAATCACTTCATTTTCAAATTTAGGCTTTTGAAAATGATAGAGTAAATCAGTTGAGGGCTATGATATATATGATATCATTAGAACTTGATTCGGGCAAACTTATATAAACAACAACAACAACAAAATTATTAACAGTCTTGCAGATAGGGTAGTTAAGTGATAACAGCGGTACAAAAGAAGTTTTGTAAGTACAAATTTACAAAAGCAATTTTTGTCGTAGGATTTCATCTTCTCCAGTGCTACCAGAGAGATATTTAAATATACAATTTTTTTTACAGGTGAAGGTAAGCAGAATATTTTACAGAACAATCTGTCCTCTTGAAAATTCTTTTTTTTTTTGATCTGCACAATATAGAGCCCAAGTATTGGACTCATGACAAAAAGAGAACATTCACAGTTTATTTTTTCTGTAGTCAAGAAAGTGAAATAAAGATCCCTTTAGATATTAATTTCATTTTAGAATCACCTCATTGCTGGTTATCCTTCCTTACACCTTGTTAAAGTTTGACTTGACACTGCCAATAACCTAGATCAAAGATGTCATAATACATAATTGAATGCCATCTGGGACATACTTGGTAAAAATTCATTTTGCAGAGAAAGGGACACATGCACTTATCTAACTGATACTTAACATTTAGTTGCTCTTTTAATGCAGACCAAAATTTTGAGTGGGCTGTTCCAATAAAATGGAACAGTTATGGTCCTGCAGGTGTGGACCAGGCCAAATTTGGTATGAGTTCAGTTATTTTGCAACATGTTACTTCTTTTCCAAATTATGGAGGTGTAATAACAAATAAGTGACAAGATCTTGAAAATAGATAATATGTGATTTATTTCAATACAATGCTACACCATAGAGATGATAATACTGACTGATCGGTTGCAATTTTTTTATATATTGTTTGTATTAAATGATATTAGATATTAGCTTACAGGGTCAGTGTTTGTTTAGTGAGGGGCTGACGTAGATATTGCCATTCTACTTACTTATTCATTTATTATCGATTCAGTTTTCCAGTTTTCCAGTTTTTATTTTATTTATTGCTGTTCCATTTATGTACATTTCTTTGTTGTGTGCTGCTTTTGTTTTCTTTACTATTCTTGTAGTCTATGATCTGTGGAGGTAATTTTGAAGAAAATTAAGAGACCTAAATCAAGATTACCAATATGCTTTTATTTGCCTGGAATGTTAACTATCTCTTAAGATTTGTATTTCACATATAGTGTGGTCTTTTTATTGTTGAAGGTTATTTGAATGTCCTCTAAGAATTGCTGAATTGTTTATTGATCTAATAATTATATATATTTCTTGGTACTTCTGATGTCTGTCCTTTTTTTTGTTCCTTTATGTTAAAAAGTTAATAATCAAAACATCAAAGAAAAAGGAACTGGAAAAAAAAAAAAAAAAAAGAATGCCTAAGCATAGATCCCTGAGGGTCTTCTATTTGAAAATCTCCTATATCAGAGTTATTGTTTATGGAAATCTTCTGTGTACAGTTTCTCAACTAACCTGCAAAAGCCTCTATGGAGTCATCCATAAGCCCACTATCTCGAAGCAGTTAAAGAATATTTTATGATTGATAAAAATTTCTCCTGTAAGTATGTGTCTCATCGAATTGGAGATAACATTGGTGTTGTGAGGAAGAGAGCAGTATTGGTGGAATGAAGCTACATTATACTGCAGCCAGAATTTTTTTCTGTTTACAGGCATTTGAAATCTTTGAACATAATATATTCAAGTAATCTTTATTGAACTAGAATGTGTTTATGCACTTTTCCTTTTATTTCTTCTTTGTATTGACTATTGTAGAATATTTTTTAATTGAAAGCAGCAGTAATTGTAAAATAGAAGTAAATTTATTAATTATTGCTGAGGCAGATCGATTCAAGTCTTGGGTGTTTTGGCCCAGGTGTGTTCTTTTCAAACACAAAGTCAGGTGAAGGAGTTTTAAGTTGAGATTATGGTTTTCTATTTTTTTAATAGAACCTAATCTTTTACCAACTTTTTCCCCTCTTTTTTTCTGTGCATTGACTACCTTGTTCCTTAATTCCTCTATATTTTTTTTTACTAGCTACTTCAAAATACATCTCTATGAACAAACAATGGCTCTTTATCATCATTCTTTACCACTGAATAATTTGAAGTACAGTATACAGTGTGTATTTATTTTCCCTTAGTGCTTAGATTTTTAAATATCTTTCCCTTACTGTTGACTTTGGTTTTGGCATGGGATATAATGAAGATTATACATTAAGTTAACTTTCATCCTGTGGCCTAATTTTGCATGTTTCTTGAGTTTTGGAAGATACATGAGGATTTGTGAGTACATATCTGGAGTCTGTCAAATAGCCTTTTCAGAACAGTTCAAAATTTGTTTTTCTTCAGGAATTTTTAATACAAACATTTAAGAAGTAAACACTTGGGAACTGCGTTTGCTAAACTTTGTTTCAAAAGGATATGTAGACACATCGCAATTCTCTCACTTTTGATAGGTTTGTTCAGAAAACAACCACATTAACCCTAAATTTCTAACTGAGGACACCATTTTATGATGATCAGGATCCACTGTGAAGTATCACTATTTCGCTTCAACATCATTTATTAACAGCTTTTGTCTTTGTTAGCAGAAATTAATGAGTGAATAGTTTCATCAGTTTCTTTATGACATAGTGCAGTTGTGTCAGTATTGGTCAATTGAACTCTGTCCTGAAGTTTTTATACTCTGGATAACTGTATCTTTTATCTTTTCCTCATGTTTTAAGATGCACAGAAGTCTACAAGAAGAGAGGTTTAGAATGGTGTTAAGTGTCTTCACAGGCACTTAAGTGTCTTCACAGATGATGATAACATCTATTTTATTGTTTAGGTTAATGGTGAAGGTATAATGAAGTATTTAAGCTTGTTTTTGTAAAATTGAGAGGACAAAAAGCTAAACATTGAATAAATTGAAATATAGGCTGTAGGTTTTTTGAAGAGGTTTAAGTAGTTTGTCACATGTTTTTAGGAAATCAGATAATCTCAGTCCTCCTGGAATGTTCTTTGTTACATTTTTCCTTGGTTATGTAGTTCTAATCACTAGTTATAGGATCACACTCCTGACACTGCATGATTTATAGTACTACTTTATGACTGTTACAATGTTTTCTGGTCCTAATCATGATGAATTCTCTTTACTTCTAAAACTGTAGCAAAGATGAAATAAGAACTCACACTTCTCTGTTGTTGAACACAAAGGCTGACTTTTAAACCGTTGCTGAATGTGAATTGCAACATTGTAAAGGAGCAGCCATGCTAGTTGCCAAAAGTTGTCTGCTTACTTACACTACATCATTTACGATTTCTAGAGATTATTCCATAACTAGAAAACCACTCTGAAATTGCCTCAAAGGCAGGTAAAAAGTTTTGAGTGAGTAAAGGTTCATCTTTCTTATTATCTCATGTCTTTACTTTCAATTTTGGAATAATACAGATTGCCTTGCTTATTTGTCAATGCATTTTATTTTATTATCTACTATTCACAGTCTGTGTTAAAGATTCTGATTATGCCCATATTCGTGGTAGATCTGTTTGGGAGTTTTGTTTATTTGTAGTTTTTTAAAGAGATATAAACCAATATAAATGAAAAGCACTCTTGAGCTTTTGTTTAGCTCTAGGAAAGTAGGCTATCATAGAATCAAAGAATCATAGAATGGTTTTGTTTAGAAGGGAACTTAGAGATTATCTAATACCAACTCCTCTGCCATGTGCATGGACAGCTTTTTCTGGACCAGATTGCTCAAAGATCCATCCAAATGGGCCTTGAACACTTCCAGGGATGGGGGATCCACAGCTTCCCTTGGAAACCTGCTCTAGTGCCTCAATACATTCACTGTAAATCTGAATGGCATCAGGTAGGCACTGAAAAACCTTCAGGTACTTTTCTGACATTCTCACTAAGTGGCAACTTACCTGTAATGTTTATATTGTTTTCTAAGAAAATACCACAAACATGTCAAAAAGGCTTTTATTGACTTTAATGAAGAATACTGTAGTAGCCTTGCCCATATCCTGCAACTTTATATTAATGATATTTCTTTAAAATCAGATTTTTTGGGATGTGTGGCTTTCATAATTTGGAAATAAGTTTGCCATTTTATTTTTTTTTCTCATTACTATAATTAAGTAGTTTTGGATATGAAGAGAAATAGGTTTTCATTGAATCCAGTCCCCCGGAAACGGAGTATAAGACAGAAGTTGTTAATGTCCACACATGGACAAACTACAAAGTGCACATTGAACAAAAGTCCTAGAGAGCAAATGTATTTCTTCTTGGTTTCTGGCAGAAACTATTCATCACATTTTTAGGATTTTGCTTACTAAATAAGCTTAAGAGAGACTCTTTTAAATGTGTCGATGGTACCATCTGCTAGGACTTTAGGAAAAACACTTCAGAAGTAGATGAAAAATGGAATTATATATTTGACAGCTGATTGGTGTATTAACATAAAAGTCTACGATTTAAATACCCCCTAAGTAGCATGAAACCCAACTTAGTTTGTTATGGATATGTGCTTCATAATTAATTCTATAATGGTTAATGAGAGGTGAGGCTTAAGTGTAGTTTGTCCATGTGTGGACATTAACAACTTCTGTCTTATACTCCAATAACAGCTCTTCTCTAATTTTCATCAGAATTACTGGTTGTTAATATCCTTGAGGCTATTACTTCCTGTCAGATTTATTTGAATTGACCAGTGTTTTTAAATGCTATTGTGGGTGTGCAGACAGAAAGAGAGACATAGCACTGATTGTGTAAATCTGATTTTCTTTGGAAACCAGGAAATAATCAGTAATCATGCATGCTCTTCCTCAAATCCGAGTTCCACCTCTCACCAGGATAAAATTAGTTGAAAGAGAATAAAAAGAACAAAAACAAGCACTAGAAAACACAACCTAAAATTGAAACAAGAGAGGCTGGTTGCTTAGGCCTTGATAAAATAAAACCTTCTTTGAAGATGTAAATGTATACAGCTAC
The DNA here is from genome assembly GCA_038380795.1 of Pyrocephalus nanus. NCBI lineage: Eukaryota > Metazoa > Chordata > Aves > Passeriformes > Tyrannidae > Pyrocephalus > Pyrocephalus nanus. The sequence goes on from CM076261.1 coordinate 67,232,699, forward strand.
AAGGGAAAGACCATGATCAGTTCTCAGGTTCTGACTGAAAATGCTGCCTTGGCTGAACTTGCATCATGCTTCAATCAGCTAATTTTACATTGGAGACCCAGCTGAGCAGTGGAAATAAAAAACTATCACACTTCCCTGCTCTATAAACTTGGCATTGTCTTTCCCCTGAGCTCTTCCCAGCAGTATCTGCCCTGCAAGTCTCTTCAGTTGTTTGGATGGTGTTACCTCCGACAACTGATTCTAGCTGACATGAAACAAAGAAAACATCTCTCTTTGAAATATGATATACCCAAAATAATTTTAAACACCAAAGTAGATCTTATATGGAAGTGTTGAGTGTCTCCAAAAAGTATTAATTGCTAAATAATGCTGAAGCATTTGATTAATATCCTGCTGCATGTTATTTTAAACCAATCAGTTGACACTTTTCATACACAAGTTGAAGGAAATCTGTTCCTCCAAAACCATATAAGGTATGAAACCATACTGGTACCATAGAGAGGGTAAAATTTCCTAGACGAAATTTATTTTAAAAAAATGTCACTTTGGAGTAGCTTGCCTCAAATATTTTCCAACAACCATATCGCAATTTGTATATTTTAAACAGATTTGTCAAGCTTTTAATATGTAGTTGTATCACCCCAGTAATAAAATCTGGGGTTTTTTCTAAGCCCTACTGGTTTAAAGGTTTTTATTGTGAAGGGCTGCAAGCTGGAACAGCTTTTTTTAGCAGATAGGAAAAGCTGATTCTGCAAATAGGTGATCGCACTAAATTCAGCAGAAGAATAATTAACCCTTTTGCAGTTGCACAGTAAGTTTTACCTCCAAATATAGTTCCATAGAATAATTAAGTATACTGTAAACACACTTTCTCATGAACTTACTAGGACTTGCTGAGTAGCATGAAATAATAAAACCAAAATATATGTCAATTAGTTCTGACATAGAGGAATGAAATTTTACTTTTTTAGCAGAAAAAAAAAAAAAATTATTCAGAATCTGATTCAGCTCTAACTTCAGTCAAAGGAATAGTGGAAAAATCCTCACACTAAAATTAAATGCCCAAAAAAGGTGAAAGAAACAAAAATAAAAGAATCACATGCATCTGGTTCAAAAGAAGATTTATAAAAGGAAATTTGACTCATTATGAATGAAGTTAATGTAAATATATATTTAAGATAACAGCTTAAGACAATATATAAAATTAAAGTTAAGAATAGTTGTCTTTATTGTCACTGATTATAGGAACCTGATTCATGATCTAACTTCTTACTGTGCTATTCATGATCTAACTTGTTATTGCTCTAGTGTTGCCCAGATAAACAACAAAGGTGAACAAAAAACCTGTTTTAAAATATCAGGAATAGTAGTCTGACAGGAAAATGAAGTATGTTGACTTCATTGCTAGCAAATGTAGAATGTAATTAGGAATTCATATGGAAGGATTTCTGTCTTAAGGGATAAAGGGATTACAGAAAACCTGAAGCATTTCTTTTGCGTGGGTCCTCACAGAGAATAATGGAGACATAGTTTCCTAATGGGTTGCTTTTTACATGAAGTAAAGGTATCAGATGATGGAATAAGTCAAGAAATTAAATTTAAATAAATCACAGCAATCAGACGACATTCACCTAAGATTTATTAAAGAATTAATTACTATCATAGCTATATTACTGCATAAAATAATGTAATTTCTGTATAGCATAAGTCTGGATGCTTGTCAATTTATATTTTTCTTGCCAAATAGAATGCCAAAAGTAAGCCCAAGAAGCCTAGATCAGTGAACTTACTTTCAGTATAAGTCCCTGTCCCGTTCCTGTTAGCTATTGTCCAGGAGAAAGATATGGCTTCTTGCTTGCAGGTTTTGATTGTGTTGCCTATTAAGTAGTCATCCTTTATTTGCTGAAAAATATATGTTTATCTCTGACAATTCATATGCCCAGCTATCATGGTTTAAGACTGGTATTTTTTCTATTTATTATTCCCTCTAAAACAATGCACTGCTTCCCCTTCCCATCCAATTGGAGGCACCAAAGGTAAAGATCATGGGTTGGGATAAGAACTATTTGCTAGAAACAGCAATAAGACAAGAAAGCAAACAGCAACAGCAACAACAACAAAACCAAAACGTATAAGAAAAAAAAGGATTTACATGGAAAGCCCCCAACAATAAACAATAGTGGGCCATTCCATCTGCCATGTTTTCTACTCAGGAAGGAATTCCTTCTACCTGGAAGAGAGTCCCTTCCTCCCTCTGCCAGCGATGACAGGAGGTGGTATAGAGTAGCCTTCCTCATGACTATTGCAAAAATTAACACTCTCCTGGCCAGAACCAGGACAATAATGCAGGCTATGTTATTGAATCCAGAGCCATTTTACTCTGTTATAGACAACTTAACTATGTTTTATACTTCTGTGCTGGTGTTATTACTCCATGACTGCTTGAAAACAGTTTATATAGACAAATCTTTCAATGGTCTTGGAAGCTGCTGATATTCAAGCAATGACTATACAATAAAGTTTGCTCAGTCTACTGCACTGTTGTTGCACTGTGGTCCACACAGTGCAAACAAAGAATGCCTTTTCAGAGCTGCTAACTTTCCATAATAACTTTTCTAATAAAATTAAAATTTCCCTATGAATGTGAAAACATATTTGTTACGTTCTCTGATGTTGCATAATCAATGATTGTTTTTAAAACATTCTGTCAGATATATAATAATATCCTGAAAACACAGATTTTAATAGTTGTCCTCGTTAGCCAGCCAGACTTGACCTTGAGACCTTAAAAAAACTATAAAATAAATGTAAATTCTTGGCAACTCCCATATTATAGCCCATTTAAAGAGGGAAACAGGTTTTGAGATCCATACAGATGCAACACCACACAGGTATAATCAGGAACCTGTGCCCAGTTCTGGGCCCTTCATTTCAAGAAAGACATTGAGGTATTGAAGCATTACCAGAGAAAGGCAATGAAGCTGATGAAAAGTCTAGAGAGTAAGACCTTTGAGGAGTGGCTGAGGGAGCTAGGGTTGTTTAGCCTGGAGAAAAGGAAGTTCAGTCCAGACTTTCTAACTCTCTAGAACTACCTGAAAGGAGGTTGTAGTGAGCCTACTTCTCCCTGGCAACCTGCAACAGGACAAGAGGAAATGGCCTCAAGTTGAGCCACAGTTGGACATCAGGTAGAATTGTCTTGGTTTATTGAAAATGCATCTCAGGAGGCAGGACCTCCAATGGAATAGAATCCCTCTGCAAATAAAGAAATTTTTTTGAAATTATGAAGTGTTTGAGTGGAGTACGAACATGAATAAAAATTTTACTAAAGATGGAGAACAAAACAAAACAAAGCAGCAACCAAACAAGACCAAAAAAACCAAAACAAAAAAAAAAAAAAAAAAAAAAAAGGAAGCCACTCTTTCAGCTGTGTGCCACCAAGGTGGCAATGCAGTCCTGACACGGTTGTACGATCACGACGTAGCCGGGGCGGAGTCACGGCATGACTCCCAGGTGAAACTGCAGCAGGAAGTTCAGCCTCAACCCACTGTGGCCAGTAAGCAGTGGGAAGCTGGCATGGAAAGCAGAGTGGGCAGTTGCCGTGATTCCAGTCACTGGGAACGGTGCCATAGCTCAGGCAATGAGCAGCAAAAGAAGTGGCACAGACAGTTGCCAGGTGGGAACTGTCAGAGGGGAAGGTCTGTGTGGGGCACCACTCAAAGGGGACTCTGCTGGCTGGTGAAAGCTGGGCTGAGGGGCAGTTTTAGGGGTGCAGCGGCCTGCAACCCCCCTCTCAGATGCAGTCCCAGGAACCAGAGAGTGAGTTCCCGTCATGCCAGCAGTTTTATTCTCTTAAGTTTTCATGGTATTTTCCATCCCCACCCCCCACCCTGCATGGGGTGAGGTCCCCCCCACTTCTCCAAAACCTCATGATGGTATGAAGAAATGTTACTAAACCATAACAAGGATTTTTTCACGGAAAGGGTTTTCAAGCATTGGAATGGGCTGCACAGGGAAGTGGTGGAGTCAATATTCCTGGAAGAGTTGAAGAAACAACTGGGCATAGCACCTAGCGCTATAGTTTAGTTGATATCGTAATGTTTGGTCAAAGACTGGACTTGATGCTCTTGGAGGTCTCCTTTAATCTTAGCGATTCTATGATTCCATGACTCTTTAGTGGACGTACACCTCCTAGGGCTTCAGGGGTTTGGGCTTAAGTATTCATGAAACTTTCACCGATTGTGATTTTTCATAACAGCCATGACTGTCTATAACATTATATATTTCTTTTTATTAAAACAGTGTAGTTAACAATATTTTTTGAAGTGTGCCAATGAGGGATTAAATTTGCCTATAAGATTATCATCTTTCAATTGATATATCTGAACTATTTTCTGATTTTGCTGGTTTGAATTGTCTTATGCTTGAGTAAGAGTGTTTTTCATGAATTAAAAAAACCCCTTTAACTATGTCTTTTAAATTGCTTAAAATGACAATGCAGAAATTTTCTGTGTCAATGTAACCCAGTGCTGTCCATTACAGGCCAACAACAGGCTGTATATGGCATTATGAGATCAATCATTTGGTAAGAGACAGAGGCTTTTTTCCTATTCTTGACTGATGATCCAATGTCTCTTTGCTTATATTATTATTTCATAAACATTACCACACACCTTTACCCTGAGAAGGTTCAAAAATAAAATCTTTCATTAGTCTAAGCAAAAGGCAGCACTGCAAATTTATTACTTGCACTTTATTTTAGGTGTGAGGGGGGTGTGTGGAGTGTACTGTGAGTGTAATAGGACTGAATTAAATTACAGAATCATCAAATCATAGAACAGTTATCTGTTTATAGAAAGTAAATGTTGGAGCTTTTAGGTGGTTAGGTCAAAGACATTTTCTTCCAAATCTCCTATAGAAATATACAGTATAAATTGGTTACTTTGGATTGCCTGTAGCAAAAATATTTTTCTAATGAAAACATGTTGGAGACAAAGTCCATGGATTTTTACATGGCTTTTTTATTTTTTTTTCAAGTCACCAGCAGTCAATTTAGTTGCTCTAATCTTTAAACCTAGGGGCCTAATTCTGACAAAGTCTTTTGATATGTTTTCATTACTTTCCTATGATATTTACTTGGAGAGAACTGTAGAGTATTGCAACAGAAATTCGTATTAGACTAACATGCATACTGAATTTTTTGAGATTCAGAAAATTTGTCAGTCACTCAGTGCACAACTGCACAGCTCTAAAAAGACTCAATAGAAAATATTTCTAGTTCCCATATGGGACACGTTATGGTTACTGTGCAAATGATCTTGAAAAATACAGTTAAAAATTTATTATACTCAAGTTCCTTAGTACCAGTGTAGCCATAAACCTATTTGCTATTTAGCCATTTAACACAATTATTTACTCTTCAAGAGATATACAGTTACTATAGCAACAGATACATTTACAGTCCCAGAATAAATGGAAAGCCTAATCTTTTCTGCCAGTAAAGCAAAAAGCTTTTTTTTAAATGTAGTTTATCTGTTGCCTTTATAATAGAAATTAGTGGCCCTCAAATTATGAACCATGATCTGGTTGCAGACTGCCAGCTTTGATCTTGAGGCAAGTGTTACACCCAGCTCATGGTTTGACTGTGTGTTCAGTAGCTTCGACAAGTGACACTAATATACTCTTTTCTTTTCTTTTTTTTTTTTCCTTCAGACTACGATAAGATGACAGATGCCGACAGAATAAATGAGAGAATCTTTAGCTGGCGCTTTTCATGGTTAAAATGATCAGTAACCAAGGGTAAAAGAGAGGTACCTTTCACACAAAATGTTAATTTAATGGCAATTAAATAAAAAATCAGAAGAAATTTTTTTTTTGAAGTATTACATTTCCTTATAAAAAGATATAAAGTAGATAATTTTGAAAAGAAAGTTATATAGCTCCTCTTTGCAAGGTCCATTACTGACTGAGGAATTTTGTAGGCAACTTGATATGAATTGGTTTTGTAGATTAAATTAGGCTATCACCTGTTTCAGGACAACTCCCTATGTCAGTGCTGCATTCAACACTAAAATAAAAATCACTGCATTCTGGAATAAACAATGTGCTTGAAAAACCTACCTTATGTTACCTTATGGGCAAAGCCAGCGTTCTTCAAATTGAAAAATACTTGTTAGAAAAAGGATACTAAGGCAATCCATTTGGATGATGCATTTTTATATTAAAGATCATTTAAAGTAATTATGACTGCTGCTAAGCTACTAAACCTTACAGGTTGCCCCAAGGAGTTACCTGAGGAACAAAGCTTCATTGTTCTATGCATCAAATCACTTGAGTGTCATATACTCCATTATCAACAGTGACTTGCTGAAGTTGTGTAGATCAGTGCCTGGCTTGCTCGTCCTGCCCTTTCTGCTCACTTGCTCATACCTTATGGAACAGGGATTGTAAGGGCTCCCTACAACCCTCATCTTCTGCACTACAGGTATTGGCATATCAAATAACCACCTCAACTAGCCCTTTTTACTTGCAGTGTCATTAATAAGAACGGCTGTATTCTGGCCTCAGAGTGGTGTATATTTTCACTGATCTGGATATTTTAATGCCCTCACAAAAAAATAATGTTAATCCTTAAATTTCTTGCCTTCAGCATTTGCCATTCTTATTCCATTTGAAGATATATGATCATATAATCAGGAAATTTCAGTAATACAAATTAATGTCTTAGCTGATTTTTTTCCTTCTAATTAGTGCAAAGACTGAAGAAGAAACTTTTCTTGACAGACACATAAAAGCCTGTCTTAAAGCTTGATTTTCATTCTTTAAATTGGTGTTTGTTAGAGCTTTCTGTTCATGACACGTTTTCAATAAAGGAAAATTCCTGAGTATTCTTATGTGAGGAAAGCATCTAGCTTCATAATGCTTGAAGAAAGCCAGAACATTTTCAGGCTTAAGAGTTCCTGATGGGAGTTACCATGACGCAGCCTCTTCAGATAAAAAAAATTGGAAGATAGTCACTGTTTGCAGATATACAGAAAAGCTCAAATTGGTAGCTTGTCATACTTAAAGCTTGATTACAGCATAGTAGGTAGATACTTGGCAGGCATCTGGTCTGAGATTTTAAAAAAAAAAAAAATTAGAATTAAGCAAAAATCATGTAAAAATAAAAGTTACCTATTTCTATTATTTGTGAAAAAATAATATTGTAAAATGTGTGATATTTGAACTGAAAAGATGCATAAAGATTGATTGATTACACTTTGTTTCACAGATACTTAAAAAATTTACATTAAATTACTAAAAAAAAAAAAAAAAGTGTCATTAGGAAGCTAATGGAGTGATTTTACAAGTTCTTCCAGAACACAGAATCAAACTGAATGCAAACAGCTGTACATTAAGAAATGCAAAATTTCAAATTCAAACTTCTAAACTGAGGAAATACTGAAATACAAAACACGCTCATGCAATTTTAATTCTGTCTTCATTAGCAGCAGTCCAATCTGGTCATAATGTATGCATTTGTTCTTTACTGGGTAGAACAAATAGAACTGTTAAGCCCTATATTAGAATGAATTATTTCAACCTCAAGTTCTCCTTGCAGTAATCAACAAGTTTTTCATACTCTTTTTTGAATTCTTTTACACAGGGCTAATATTAAAAGTTTTAAATTGTTAACATCATCCTCACCCCCAAATCTTTGTGGGAGGTGATTGGTATATCCACTTCATTGTCCTCTCCGCGCTGTCTCAAACATCCCCCTTCATATTCTCCCCATCCTCCTGTTACTTAATCATTTGTTTCCTCCTGGGATGTATAATTCATTCCCTGCCCCTCCTCCCCCATCCTGAAAATGTTATCTAAATTTTCTGCGGACTGGATTTCTTAAAAATACAAATGAGACACCTTCCCTTTTCCTCTTTTAACAAGACAAGTTTGAGCTGCAAGTGTGCAGATCTACTGAACGGACTTGCATGATTTTCTGTTGCTGCCAGTACTCAGCCTAACACTGCCATGAGCTGGGAGAAGGCAACTCCACTTTCTGCTATCTTCCACCTCACATGAGCACTGCTTGTCAAATACTCAGTTTGTATAGATGAACATGAAGAACACTCTGGTTCATTTGCTCTGCAGGCACTAACAGATAAGAATGACAGAATAAATCTTCTGAATTACCATTTTTGACACTAATGAAGTAATTGTGTCTGTCTATAATAAGTAAAAAAAATCCACAACAAAACAACAACAACGAAAACAAACAAAAACCCACAAAAACAAACAAACAAACAAAAAACCCCACTGATGCCAATAATGAATACGATTACATTTCTAGTTCAAATATGTGCGAAAATGTTGATACTTTTGACCTGTAGATGGCACTGGGAAAGGTGAAAAAGAAGTGAGAAGATTATACACTGGGAACCTTTTGCTTAGATAACTTATATTTGAATCTATAAGTGTAAGTTATATAACAAAGTTTAGGAAGCTTATAACTTCAGAGCACATATAGAAATAGTGACCTTTGAAGAGCAGAGTTATCAACATTAACTACAAGAAAGCTGGGGTTTCTCTACAGCATTTCTCATATTTGCAATTTTCTTCTTTTTGGAGGGAAAATTCTTCAGTCACTGTTCTACATAACCTGCCAGTATTAATTATTAATAGGATTTTTGTTCAGTGAATAATGACAGAGATTGTGGCCTTTGTTCTCAACCATTATTTATTTTCAGTCTGTGAAACTCAGTTATACCTTCTTGTAGTTTTGGATCATGTATGCTTTGAATTTCCTCAACCTTGGTTGTCACACATAAAGTATAACTTTTACCTGTAGTTTTGTGTTCATCTCCGTTTTCCTTTTCTCAGTATTAACTCTCATTAGTCCTTAACTGTCAATTTTAGTTTCTATTATTGCTTTGAAGAAAAATACCATAATTATCTAGAACACTGAATATGTATTGACTATGTTAACATTTAGATTCACTATTATGGATATTAATATTAAAAGACCTTTCCAATTCAAAAAGTTTAAATCATTTCTCAAAAATTCTGCATCTTACGTTTGAACTTTTTTAAAAGATTCTGGAGAAAAGATCTATAGTTTGACTTACGTTTTTTTCCTTGGAGATATAAAATAATCTTATTGGAGTAAACATTTCTCAAAAGAAAAAAAGACTAGTGATTTGTCAACAGAAACATGAAGACAGCATTCAATAATAATTAGTGCACAGAAATTATTAACCCTTTATGTATGCTGAAATTGATTTGGTGATTCAAGTTATTAACAAAGAGATAAAAATTTGTCCTTGCACAGTCAGGTTGATACCTTCCCCTTCTTTTACTGCCTTTGCAGAAAAGTCAAATGTGGGTACCTTTTCTTTCATTCCCCCCCCCCCCCCCCCATGGAAAATGAACTGTAAAAACACGCATTTTAGCTGAAAAAGGCTTTTTAAGTTAGATAAATAACTTCATTAAGACCGAAGTTTGGTCTGGTAAAATTTTTCAATTCACCACTGGAGAGGTTCTCCTTTATCAGCTAGCACTCCCAGAAACCATTCCCAGGAAGCACTTTCCAATTGGGTATGACTAATTACTTACAGGTAGTTTCCATGTGGCAGACCTTTTCTGGAGGTTAAAAGAGTATGGCATAGCATAAGCATAGACTATTCTGTGCCTTTTGGCCTGAAAATCTAGGAATATCGCCCAGCACTATTTAGTTTATTAATACAGGTGTGAAAATACAGATTGGGATCTGATGATACTAAATACTAGGTGATCAGAACTGTTCCTTGTTGCCATAGGAAGTGTCCATCCTGGGCACTATAGTAGGCTGCCTGAATAAAACTCTGAGTGTTCAGAAAATGTCTTCCTTTTCCATAATTTACCTTTTCTTATTGATTTAATAATAGAGTTATGCAGCATTGATTGTAACATTGTGAGGGTGGAATTGTGAGGATAGCAGAACACTGAGTGAGTGGAATGAGAAGTGCCTTCTCAGACGTACAACAATATGCCTGAGGAAACCCCCTGAAAACAGGAGAGGTTGGGAGTAGAATAATAAGTCTTTTATCTTTTTAATGTTTATGATTCCGTGAAAATAATATTCAAGGAAGTAGCTTTTATGAAAGACATTCTCAAATACACCAAATAATGATATTGATGAGAACAAATCAGGTTCATGGTGGAAGTGTTTAAAAATAAAAGTTTCTTTGAACTTAGTGAGAACCAGATTTAATGAAATTTAAATTAAAATGAATGGAATAGATATGTAAGAGTTAATCAACTGGAATGGCAATAATATGGACTAGAGTCTCTTTTCTTAGAAGGAAACCACTTGAATGAACTCATGTATCTTGATGTTTATTGTTCTTTGACTCAGGCTTGCAAATGTATATTTTGAAAGCCAAATTCTGATCCAATTAAAGTAAATGTCAAGGATTTCGATTTGTTTCTGTCTTTGAGATTTTCTCTTCTATATGAAAATGAATCATCTGCCTGCACTCTGTGGAAGTGCAGTTTTGCAGCTCAGTAAGATACTTTTTTGTTCTAGTGCAGCTGTTAATACATTACGATGATATAATTTTTCTTTCCTAGTATGATTTCATATTTAATAGGAAAATAGTAACCTAAAATAAATATGCCTGTTTTCTAATTTTGCTACAGTTTTGAAGGTTGCAACAGAATATAGGAAAAATTTCACTTCTGTTGAGATAAAATATTTTTATTTGATTCTTTATCAGCTTGAGATTTGCCATAAAAACATAACAATCTGTCCAGACTATGGAAACAAAATTAGGGTAAGTCAAGTCTTGCAGTCACCCTAGTTACACATAGACACCACTTGACCCTGAGATTAGCTCAGCTGATTAGAGTCTGGTGCTAATAACACCAAGGTTGTGGGTTTGATCCTTGTATGGGCCATCCACTTAAGAGTGAAACTCAGTGGTCCTTCAGGATCCTTTCCAACTCAGAATATTCTGTGTTTCTGTGCTACTTGTATTTGAATTATTTTACATTTTTGTCCTGTAGTATTTGTAAACATTAACCCCTCTCCTACTGCAACCATATTTTTGTGGATATCTTTCTTTAATAACAGCCTTACTTTTTTCATGGATTGAAGATTTTCATATTTATTGTAATTCATTGTTAGTGCTGCAGTTATTTAATTTACGCTAGTAAAACAATCATTTTATCTTATCAATAAACCAAGTTATTATGGAAAATGTAGAATGTATGAGAAATGAAACAACATATGAAAAATAATTGACTTCATATTTTCAGTTTTAACATACATAAAAATTATTTTCATATTGATATGGAAAAACTCAAAATCATACAAGACTATGTTGATGGACCCAGTTTTTGACTGATATCAGCACAAGGCTAGACTAGAGGTTTATCCAGAACAGTGTCCTGTTTCTGATTAGTAGGTTGTATCACCTATAGGATGAATTTGTGTTTCACTCAGTATAACTTCTCAGCAACTTCTACCAATTCTTTTGAAGCTCAAATTTATAATGTGTCTTAGCATTTAATAGTTCTTGATAGGTTTTCATTTCATGAAAATAATTAATTTAGTTTTGAAAGTATAACCCAGAACTGAGCTACCCACATGAAATTCTGGCAGTTGATGCCTATACAGCCACCACAGTACATATGGCTGCCACCACAGAGGTTCTTTCTAGTTCTCACTCCATTTTTCAGTGCTAACTGGCTTGGAGTGGTAAAGTTCACTGAAATCAGTCCAACACAGGCTCTCTAAGGCTTCAGCAGTTCCAGTGAGAGATGTTGATAAAATCATCCAGGCCTTTATTCTTCACTGATTCCACAACTGCATGGGCAGTGTCAACAAGATGCACATTTCAATTTGCTGCCTGTCCCTGGCATTAGCCACAAGGACTACTGTTGGAGATGCACAGACAAATCATAAGATGCCACAGAAAGGGTACACAATGCCTGTTTTTTTCTATATCTCTAACTTCATCCAATACACAAGATCTTAAGAATTGCCCTGCAGAGCACCATTACTGCAACTATAACTTTTGTGTTTGGAGAGGAAAGAGGCTTCACAGATCAGTCCTTGTACAGAAACCCAGGGGGACTGCATTAACGTGTACTCTCACACAGGGGTGGAATTAGGCAATTACACAAGGCTGAGCAGGTAGTCTCTACAATAGCTATGTGGAATATTTCACAGCTCAGGGTCTCAATGAAATTGCTTTCAATAGCATAACAGCCTTTATGATCAGACTGACAGGAGCTGTGGGCTCTGTAGACCTGACACCTGACTTCCACTTACACTAAAAGTCCCTCTCTCCAACTCCCTCCTTCATCCCATAATCAAATCATGCAAATAAAGGAGGTCATCATGATTTTACCCCCTTAAACTATAGGGGTTGGTGTAGGCTGTAATGGAAAGTGAATAAAAAGGTGCCCCTAAAAACTGAGGAGTTTTACAGTGCTTTTATGCTGGATCCAGAAAATGACATTCTCCCATCAGAAGACCTCTTCAATATCTCCATAATAGGAGTGTATCTGCCGTGCCACACGCCAGGTGCAATTGCTGTTCTTCAATGTTAAGATGCCCAACTTTATCTTCTTGAACTATATGCAACATTCTCTCCAGGGGCAGTTATGAGTTTAACAGACATTTTCTGCTGTTGGATTATCTTGCTTCTGAAAAGTGTGATGGTCTTTTGAAGGCACATATGACACCATCTAAGATTTTCTGGAAGACTAGGAAGATTGATGCAATCATCAGGACAGAGCAGAAAGAAACAGAATAACAGAAAAGAATTTCAGAAAAGTATTCGTTAACGAGGAACATCAAAAGAAAGTAAGGTAGGCAAAGAAGAAAGTGGTTATTGAGGTAAAAGGTAGAATACAGATTGGATAGATGAGGGACAGCTAAATTTTAGAGATTTGATATCTTGTAGTTGATGTTAAAATCAGAACCGTGGATTGCTTTATTTCATGAAGAACAAGAAACAACTCGGAACATCACAAGGGCTCTTAACAATCAAAACAGAATCACAACATCATTTAGATTGGAAGGGACCTCTTGAGATTGTCTCGTCCAATCCCATTGCTCAAGTAAAGTCAGACAAAACAAGTTGTCCGTGATTGTGTCAGCCAGGTTTTTAATATCCCCACAGATAGAGACTCCACAGTCACTTCAGCAACATGTTGCAGCGTTTGATCACACTCACAATAAAAGGGGTTTTTTGTGTTCGTACTGAATTTCAGGAGATTCAGTTAGTGCCAGTTGCTTCCTATCATATCACTGGGCACCACCATGAAGAGTATGGCTCCCTCTTCTTCCTTCCTTCCCATCAGATATTTACACACATTGATAAAAAAATCTCTTCTTCATGCTGAAAATTCCCAGTTCAATCTCTCCCCATACAAATGATTCTTCAGTCCTTTGATCATATTTATGGTCCTGTGCTGGACTCACTCCAGTAAATCCATATTTTTCTTCTACTGGAGAGTCCAGAACTGGACACAGTACTCCAGAAGTCTCACCAGTAGTGAGTAGAGATGAAGGATCATTTCTTAACCTGATGGCAACAGGTTTTTATTTAGCCCAAAATACAACTAGCTTTCTTTGCCACAAGCACTCGTTGCCTCATATTCAACTTGCTGACCATCAATAACTCATAGTCCTCTGCACAGCCAGATTATAGCAGTGTATTGGTGCCTGCAGTTATTCTTCCCAAGATGCACATTCTTGCATTTCCCTTTGTTGAATTTCATGAGATTCCTCTCAGCCCAATTACTGACCTTGTCTAGATCCCCTTGAATGATACCTGGACTAATGGCCACTCCTTCCATATTTGTATCATTACAAACTTGCTGACCTGCACCATTCCCCATCATCCAAGTTAGCAGAGTTTAAACAGTACTGACAGCATCAGTCCCTCGGGTATCCACTATGGACTTCCCTCCAAACTTTGTGGCAATGAAGCCTGTTTGAAGAAGATTTGGAGTAGAGCTTTAGTTTCCTCCAACAGTAGTCTGTGATCCAGATAAAAAACAGTATCTGGGTAACATAATAGAATGTGTTTCAACAGTGTACTATTGTTCCAAAGAAATACGTTATGGTAGATGCACCCTAAAATAAAACAGATAAATTGTATCCTCACATTTTCTTTTTCTTCCCCCACCCCAAAGGTGGAGGCAGCTCAGATGCTGTAGAGCAAAGATTATACCATAAAAATCCTAGTGTCAGACCTAATCAACCCATATTTAAGTAATGTATTTACAACCTCTGAAGGAGCAATGTTTAACCATTATTGAACTACTTAGTCAACTTCATAGCTAGACAAATTTAGTATAAAAGAATATGTTTATTTTATGATGTAGTTTTGCAAGCAATTGACAAAAACTATCAAAACAAAACCAAACAAACTAAACCCCAGAAAACTGTAGGCAACAATAAAGATCCTTCTTAGCTGGTCTGATTCCTCAGGTAACATCTATTGACTTCTGCATCACTAGCCATCACAGTGATATTTCTTGGAATTGTTTGGGAAATCACATTTTCTCAACTTCTTTTAGTAAGAGATCACTCAGTACAGCCATGGGTACTTCTGTGTTCCCTAGCCAGGAAGCATGCTTCTTCATTTGATCCTTTTAAGTTTTTACTGCTTTCTTCATGTGATTAAACATAAAGATATTGAAAGTAAACTCATTTCTTTCTCCTATTCTTTATTGTTTGATTAATATCTATATTTATATTGTGATTGGACTACTCCATTTAAACTAGAAGTGGCTATTTCTCCTTATAAGATCACTGTGATGTAACTTTCTAAATTATATAAACAAAATTAATTGCTCAGGAACCTTTAGGGATTTATAATGGCAAGTCTGAAATAATCCTGGCAAATATTATACATAAACAAAAAGATCTCTGGAAGAATAAAGTAACCAAGACTGTACAATTCCAAAAGAGTTAAACCCTATTTTAACTGATTTAAGAGAACCACAAAAATCATGTTGCCATGACCACTTAGATGAACTATTTTCTCTCTGGCCTAGTAGCAGTGACAGATTCTGCACTGTAATTCTTAGAAATTTCTTATGCTTTCACTGTGTCTTAGGTTCCTTAACCTCAACTTTCCCTTGCATAACTCCCTAATTTTTCAGCATACTCCAGAGAATATCTACAGGACAGAATTTATGATGTGAAATTTTCAGGACAACAGTGTAAAGGGAGAGCAGCAGAATCTCACTAACTCCAGTGTGCGTGGATGGCTGCACAGCTGTGTGATCCCTTCTGAGGTTGGATGTACTTCTGAGCAGCATTGCATGAGCAGTGAAAAACCTTAAAACAAGCTGAAAAACAATTATGTGGGGGAACATAAGATAATCAGATTTCCATAGGAAATATGATGGACACAATAATACTTGCTTTGTTAATTTTCATATTAAATTACAAATGTAATTTCGCTTCTGTGTGAAATGGCCTCAGAATTGATGTTTTATAAGAGTGACTCCTGTACCGCAGCAGAATTTGGGGCCTTTGCAACGTGTTTTGGAAGACACAGGATAGCAGGATCTCGTGTACGTGCTGCCGGAGTTATTTCTGTGACTGCTAAATGTTATGTGGTTAGTTTTGTAGTAGAGATGGGATTGAGACCTCCAACTCATTTCACAATAGACTATTGAATACCCATCAGCTGAAGCAAATTTCAGCAACCTGAAATGCAATTGAACTTAATGACCTAGAGGTGAAAGGCTCTGTATCTCATTACCACTTCCCTAAACCTTCCAGTCCCAGAGTGTTTTCTTCAGTCCCTTGAAAAGAATCATCTATTGTACAGACATAAATGCTGCTGAATGTCTTAGTCATTTAACTTTAGATTGTTGAGTTTCATTATTGTTTATTCCTTTGTCTCAATCTGAATCATTTTCTATGAATCAGATAAAGCACTATCATTATGATATCATTTATGAAGGCTACATAATTGTAGCTTTTCTCACTAAATCTTTGAAATAGTGAATTTTTTTTTCTCACTAAATATTAATTTATCTTCAGATGTGGCTATAACATTATTCTGTTTATTTCTCAAGAAAATTCTTTTTAAGTAGAGATCTTCTGTATTTTTCTGCAAGTATTTGAACTCTTCATTAGCTTTAAGAGTGAAATGAATTTTCTGAGAGACACTTTACAAAAGTATTTTTGGTATTTATACAGTTTTTCAAATAAATTTATGGTTTTAAAAATAAGAGGGAAGATATTTACTTTCCATTTGCTATACTTGACTTGAACAAAACCCAAAGTTGGCTATAAAAGTTATATTTTCAGTGCGTCTTATCTAACCTGACAGTGTCTAACAGTTAGAAATAATGTAGACACCATTAAACTAAAGCATCAAACACATGGGAAGATATTTTCCCTCCAGATCATAAGTTTACATCCTGAAAAGTAAATGACAATAATCCAAGTCATCACTACTTCTGAAGAAAAATATTTTGTCTTACCCTTAGGATTTAGGGTAAACATTTGTGTTCCTCCTTATTCAGGAAAAAAAAAAAAAAAAAAAAGGCTGTGCTTGGCTTTTTGTGTGTATTTAAGTTCCACAAGATTCAAAAACCATTAAACCAGAAAAATGCCCTTTAAAATATTGCAAGCAGTAGGAGGTCACACAGAAGCAGATGCTTGGCAGCTAGAGAGCCCTCCTACCAATGAGTATTGGCACTATTGGCTCCTTTGAGCCAGGAACAATTCAAACTCAATTGGTATGTTTTACCTGCATTTCCCTTTTTTCTTTTCAAAAATTAAGGAAAAAAAACAACTACTTGCATTTCAGAAAAAGAGATACATGCTTGTTTGCATATATGGTAAATTGAAAATATCTTAAAATCTCTGTATATGCATTTTCTAGTGAATTAGGCAAGTAAAAGCTTCCCTTTAAAGTAGAACAAAAAGGAAAGGAAAAAGTATTTATAAATTCTTATTTTCTTTTCTTTTGCTTAATGTATGGAATTTTTATTATGTTAACATCATCATCATGCCTCTCAAAAAGATTTCATTGATTTGAAATCTTCATATTTTTATAAAATCCTGTAGAGACAAGTTTTAATAAATATTTTGAATAATCATGTGTATAGGATGCCAATGAAAATTTCATGACTTTCACAAAAATTTGGCAATTATTTTCAATATGATTATACTGGTTTCCCAGAGCTTTCTTTCCTCTATAATTGGCAAGACCTTAACTCAGTAAGGTAAGTAATGTACAGTAAGAGATAAAAAATAGTATTTTCATTTTTCTCTGAAGAGAAGTCATGTAAGAACATATACTGATAAACTATCTGCAGAGGGTTGAATTATGTTCTGAGTTTTAGTCCTTCTAAACCACAGGAATGCAATACAGAATTCTTACGAAATATCTGTAATGCTGAACAACAGTCCTACTGAAATAACTGTACCTTTGTTTGCAATTCTAGCAGAGATGTCAAGAATTTAACGTGCCTTTACAATAAACTGCCCTCTCATCCATGAAAGTGGGCCCTTGTGAACAGAGCTGAGATTTTTAGCATGGGGAAACTTGCACAGCCATCATCTGTACTGTAGCTATTTTGTTGATTGGTAGAAAACTTTAGTTTCAATCAAAGCTGTTAATCTGGGCTGTTCCTAAAACATCATATTACCTTTCTTTTTTCTTAAGCTGCTTATATTATCCCTTAGGTTTATAAAAGTGCTCAACTATTTTTTAAGTTGTAATAAAAATAGCAGGCACCACAAGACAGAAAACAGAAAAGGAAAATATATCCCACCAAAAAAAAGAATTTCTTATAAGTCAATCAGTGCAATAAACATTATGGGAATTTCAGTCCAAGGGGGTTTAATTTGCCATATATTTTAATACTGAGGCTTGTTAGTGAGTATGCTTGTGAGGGAAAGAGGGAAGGACTAGATTCATAACTTATTTGAAGAATGAAAACGGTTTCAGACACTCAGGCATGGGAAGTTCTGAGATTGTATTTTTTACCCTACTCCATTACCATTATTTATTTATTTGATATTAAAGTACCACATATAGAAAACTGATACAGAATGCAAAATGTCTGTTGTAGACAGCCCAAATCCTACAAGGTTTAGTTCTTTGTGGGTGAATTTGTTGGTGAATTTGTCATTATCTTATGGTCCCATCCTTTTATTTTCCCTTACCTTTTTTTTTTCCTTCAAGGAATACAAACAGCCTTCCAATTTTATTTTTATTTTTATTTTATTTTATTTTTATTTTATTTTCCTCAATTTTTTGAGGATCTGTTTTGCCTGGATTTATACCAGACAACCTCTAAGTCCCATGTTGCAGTTAGAGTATCCAGGTCAAAGAGCACCTGACTGGACTTTTGATAGAGCTAAGAAAAATAGTAACAATTTGTCTGAAGGGTCACTGTAGACTATAGAGAAATTTATTAAAAACTTGGATAAATCCTCTGCTTGTGATGAAAAGGTGCTGCTTTTATCAGGATTGATTTGTCAAAGGTGGAGGTCAGGGTGGGGGTTTTTTTGAGAATATGTTACCTGAACTGAGGGGAAAAATGAGCATTGTTCAAAATATTTCGGTAACATTTGCAGGGAAGGGTAAGACATAAGTAGATAAAGACTGTGGCAATGCTGAGGGTAGAGGTAATAACAGGAGTCTCGTAAAAGGGGACAGAGTTGCAGTTAAAAGGAAGTTCTGAGTATGTGGGTAAGAAAACAGAAGAGAAAAGCAAAAAGAAGAGAGGAAGAGAAATAAGGAAAAGGGAAACAGCTTAAAATTTTGTGGGTGATAGCACTTTCTATCTCTAACTCCCTTTTCAAGAACATGCTTTTGGGGTAGCAGGGCGGAAATGGTGTGGGTGCAGGGTAGGAACAGTGTGCTCTTTTGGTTCCTTTAGATATTCCTGGTCTCACCTGATGTGAAACAAGCCCTGTTTCTCTTCTCCCAAGTAATTTGAAGACTCTCTTTTCCCAAACTAGTATGAACGTACCATTTAAAAAAGTTCCTGGTCTGGGTGTTTCAAATGTCTCTGTCTATTCATGCATACATTGGGATACCAGGAACTGCTGCAAACTGTTTGAACAGATCTTTGTGACAATCCAATAAGGAAATCATCGCTGCTTTTATATGTAAGCGAAACATGCAACTGGTGTAGCAACTGACACGTAGTTATAGGACAGAAAAATATAAAATATAAAAAAAATGTAAAATATATAAAATATAAAAAATATAAAATTTTGGCAGATACTGTGATTAGGCAGAATTTTTTGAAAACATAGAAAATTCAGAAGACTCAAAGGCTCCTAAACACCACTTTTAGCTTCCTTCTAGCATTTCTTAGGGTTGTCAATTCCATTTTGCTTGTTTTTTAATTTTTCTATATGAACACACTTTCAGAATCAAATTAAAAATATTTCAAGTGTTTGGCATTTAGAAGCTATTTCTCATCAAGGAGAAACCCCTTTGTGCAAGATGCAAACTCGTGTCATCTGAAGAAACACCTTATTTCTGCGATTTAGTAGATCTTTTTTGTTAGTAACCTTTCTATACATATAACCTTTGCCATTTGTAGCTTTTGCAAAATGATGAGCTGCACAGAAAATAGATACTACTGTTTTGTTTTGGTTTGTTTGTTTGTTTGTTGGTTTTGTTTGTTTGTTTATTTTGTTGGGGGGGTTGTTTGTTTCTGTTTTTGTTTTTCTTTTGTGGTTTGTTTTTGTGTTGTTTTGGGTTTTTTTGCAATGCCCATTATACACATTCATTGCAGTATTTTGGTATGTCCTGTGATGCTTTTCTTATATTTCCCTATCATGCCCAGCGGAAGAAGGTATTCAGGTGTATCCATGTTTATAGAGGGAAAGACAATAAACAAGGAGAGGAGAAGGGTGAGAGTGACATATAATAGAGGAACCACCAAGCTTAGAGAAGAAGAAGGGGGAGGAGCTGTTCCAGGTGCCAGAGATGGCCCTTCAGCCTATGGAGAAGATCACACATAGCAGATATCTGTACTACAGCCCATGGAGCAGGTGGATATTTCCTGAAGGAACTGGAGCCTCTTGAGAGCCCATGCTGGAGCAGGTTTATCCTGAAGAACTGAAGCCCATGGGGAAAGCCCACACTGGAGCAGGAAAAAAGCATGCAGAGAAGGGAGAGACAGAGAGAACTGCTACAAATTAACCACAGTCTCCATTTCTCATCTTCCTGACACGTTCAGGAGGTGAGAGTAGATGAATTTAGAGTGAAGGAATCAAGTTGAGCCTGAAAGAAGGGGGGAGCAAAGGTGTTTTTTTAATGTCTGTTTTTGTTTCTCACTACTCACATCCTTTTTAATTGGAAATAACCTAATTTTCCCCAGATTTTGACTGTTTTTCCCATGATGGTAATTGATAAATGATCTTTCTGCCTTCACCTTTACCTTGTAACCCCCCCTATCCTGCTGAGGGGTAGAAGTGAATAAGGGGCTGGGTGGAAGTTTGTGTCTTAGGTTAACCCAACAAAGTATGCAAATTACTTGCAAGTCTGTCCATTGCCAGCAATGAATAGTGGGTCATTCCTTGTTTCTGCTGGATCTCTAAGACCCCTGGAAATATCATGCAGTTAAATCAGGCAACTCAAAGGCCAGCAAATAGTGACACTGACATTTAGTCCCAAAACAGAGGCTATTATTAGATGCTAAATAATTTCTAAGCACTTGAGTTTCTGTGCAAAACTACTGAGATATGATAGAAAGGTAAAGGTAACTAATATAGCTCTACAGACACTTTTTAAAGATTAAGATAAGAAAACCATCCCTAGCACACTCCATAATATATCTGACTAAATCAAGACACTGACTATCCCACAATTCTTATTAATACACTGACAGGTCAATCTGATATGGCAGAAGTTATTTTAGTAGTTTCTCAGAGAGAATGCATATTATTTCTTTCTGTTGTAGTTATATTAAAGACAAACATATAAAATAGAGGCAGAAGGGAAGTACAGTCATCTCAAGAAAAAATTTTGGACCTCAACAGGAAGAAAGGGTTTGAAGAGATTTCAGGGAAAAGGGCCAGGATATTATTATAAATAAGTAAATATTGGCCAAAGTGATATTAACAGAACTCCTGGTATAAACACACACATCTGTTTAAACATAAAGGTACAGAAAGCCATAGAACTAATTTAATATTCAAATTTTACCCAAATATATCAGTAAAGGAGTCTGGAAAATCTATTAGAGGTTCTAACACAACCATTCATTTTTTGAACAGCTATTCTATCTTAAGTGGGGAAAAATTCTTGATTAGAAATAAGGCAATAAGGAGAGATCAAAGAGATAACTAAAACCAAAGTTACTTGTAGAATGTGTGAACATTCTGCTTCAAGCTAAGTAGGACCACGTTGGAGAAGTGGATTGTTTCACAACTCATCTTATTTTGCCTACAGAAGGCAATTATGACTACAGCATATTTCTAACTCCTGATCAACTTATAATTCTGTGATATAAGAGGACTACTAAGATACAGTTTAGAAAGGATGTCTTTTTCTTAGTTTTGAGCAGAGAGATGAAAGTTTCTATGTGAAGAAAATCACAAGCCATCCATCCACCGGGATAAAAAAAAATTATTTGCCAAGATATTTATATCTGAAATGACAATCATCCAAAGATTGCTCTGTCAGTCCTGCAGACCTTTTAGTCCAGTTCTGGATTATGGAGGATCCTGGTTCTGTTCTCATTCAACTCCTTTCTTTGAAAACCCTTCACATGAGCTTAAAACTCTTTCCTGCATCTTCACTGTTTATGTAGGCAGATATGCCAGGCTGAACCGACAGAAAGACAGTTTTCCCTCTCCAGAACTGTCTCAAAAGCAGTTCTCCATTCATTCACTAAATTTTCTGCCTTCATTTGCTCAGTTTCAAGTTATATGACTAGTCATCAGTCTCAGTAACATAACACTCATCTGCCAAAAAAATACAAAACAGAAAAAAAGAAATAAAGGAGAGAAATAATCTTTATTTTAGTGTTTTACTGATGCGGTAGTTCTATCCCTGTCCGGGTTTTAAGCAGATATAAAATATTATTTAAATTCTTAATATTAGAGACCTCTTTGTCTAGTCTACATAATTGCTTTGGTCTTAGGTCAGACTTATAGCACAGAGCTAGAAATGTGGAAGACGCTAATATATTTCTGACTATTAAAAATACACACAATAATTCTAAGAAACAATAACATTTGGATAAAAATGTTTTGTTGATTTTACACTTGTTATCATAAACAAATCAGCCTTTATACTCTAAGTCATCCCATACATGCAGCAAGTTCTTGTAGACCTTATAGTTTTCAGCCAAAATTTATGTTAAAATCACTGAAGATCTTCTTTAACTTGCTTTTAAGAGTTCCCATCCTGAAACTTTTCCCCTTGTAAGAATTTTCAGCATCTTTGCCTATCAGTCTCTTGCCTTTGATCCTGTAGATAGCCATTGACAATTTGATTCCCAGAGGCATTGACATTTTTAATTTCTCAGTGTTGTTGGTAGGAGCTGAAGACATTCTACACTTCTGAATAGTAAGTTAAGGGAGCCTCAAAAATGCTGGCATTATGTATGAAGTGCTCATATTATTTTGTAAATCATTTAGCCAAAACTTCAGCTGTCGGAGGATGCAGCAAGGCTGCAGTGCCTGGCAGCATGGAAAAGAATGTAAATAAGAGGTGAACATATAGATAGGTAAATATAGATAACAGAGCTAAGAATAGTGTTAGTATGTAAGATTCTACAGGACAGTGTGTGAGTGCAGCTGAAGACAAGATGTAATATTCTGGATCAAGAGAATAAAAGCTGAATTCAGGCCATCATCATAAGTGCCCAGTTTTATATTTATGGCCATCCTCGTATTTAATACAACATTTAGCTGCTCAGCACTAAGACCACATCAGCTGGTTTGAACTGTTCCTGTTTCCCTCTAAGCTGTATTTTCAAATTCTTCTTCTTGATGAAGTCCTCTGACTGATCTACAGCTTCTACATCAGAAATTATTTTCCAAACTGATTCTCTGAAGACAACAGATTTTGTTTAGCTATCTTCTATTGCTTTCCATAAGTTGGCATTGCCCTGCTTATTTGTTTTCTCAGTTGTGTTTCACTCAGTCCAATAGTCAAAGCTGCTGTGGTGTTCTGGTACTACAATACACAATTGGTACTTACTTTTCTCTGATAGCTCAGAAAAATTAGAATATTACTGTAAGACCTACTGTAACTTTCTAAGAACAAGGGGAAAAAAAGTGATTTTAGATGCTTTCAGGTTAGTTTCACCATAAAAGGTAAAAAACATATCAAAACTACATTTCCATTACATTGTTCACAAATGTCCATAGCATTCAGAGGACAACTTTGTAATCTTTGATCTTAGTATTTATTGTTATTATATACTGTATGATTATATTATTGGCATTATTTTATTGGATTTTAAAATACCATTACGCTGCTTTGTTGGCTGTTTCCTTGCCTCAAGTAGCATAAGCCACATTGCTTGCATTGGATTTTTACAGTTTAATTAGTATGCTGCTGTGCTGTTTTTAGTGGCATGCTGTTATGGTACCTTTAATTGAAATCTTTCTCTTATGACTATAATAATTATATCACCCTGATGCCTTTAATCTGGCACCATTATATAGCATGTGGCTGTGCCGCATTAACTTCTTGATATTAATCATTTGGATTAGCACCAAGGGATAACCCAGAAGTAAGAAACACACTGGCTCCCTGGTTGGAGTATTTTCTAAAAGACCATGAATGCATGCCTGTGGCATATTCAAAGATATCAGGATATGCACCTTTATTTTACAACTCTGTTTTTAAAAATCTTGGAATAATGTACCTACTTGGTCTTTTCCCAAACTTTCTGTATCCCGTGAAAAATATTTTTTATTATTTCAAAGAAAATTCAGGTTTTCTCCTCGTAAATTTTTCTGTTTCAAGGGCTAAATGCAAGGAAATTGCTCTTTATCAGTAATTTAGGATATATCACAAAATACCAAATACTTTGTAGAAAAGTGGACAGATCCTTGTCATGTTTTTCTCCTATTTATTTTAATGTACTACTGCAGTGTTACAGAGGGCATTCAAAAACAAACAAACTAAACCAATAGAACAAAACAAAACAAAACAATCATGCTTTTCATGGACCCAGTAGCTGGAGACAGGAATTAATGTCATTTAATACAGTAAAAATACATGCACTATTTCAGAATAATGCATTGTTCCGTTGAGTAGGGCCATCCTACTTCTGAATACTGATGATTCTTTGTATAACTCTGTCTTCCCTGATTTATTTAGTGCTAAGGGTTATTTAGTGTGTGTGTGTGAGGTCTTGTAAGGAATGAAATCATCAGTAGAAGTACATCCTGAGAAAGCCAAAGGTGATGTTGCTAAGTTGGAGGACACAACAGGAAGAAACTGCAGTGCTGATATATTTTCATTTCATGGAATTATAGAATGGTTAGGGTTGGAAGGGACCTTGAAGATCATCTAGTTCCAACCCCCATAGGATTCTGGTCAGGGAATCCTCCACTAGACCAGACTACTCAAAGCTCTTTCCAGCCTGAGCTTGAACAACTCCAGGGGTGGGGAATCCTAAAGCTTTCCAAGCAACCAGTTCCAGCGCCTCACCAAACTCAAAGTATAAAATGTCTTCCTAATATCTAACCTGAACCAAACCTCCTTCAGCTTAGGGCCATTTCTCTTTATCCTATCACTGTATGCCGTTGCCTCTCAGCTTTCTTTTGAGCCCCCTTTAGGTACTGGAAGGCTGCTATTAGGTCTCCTTGGAGCCTTTTTTCTCCGGGCTGAACAGCTCCAACTCTCTCACCCAACCTTCATAGGAGAGGTACTCCAGCCCATTGATCACCTTCATGGCCATGCTCTGTACTCATTCTAACAGGTCCATGTCCTTCTTATGTTGGAGACCTCAGACCTGGATAAGTACTCCAGATGGGCCCTCACATTGGCTGAATAGAGGGAAAGGATCACCTCCCTTGAACTGCTGGTCATACTTGTTTTCACAAAATCACACAGAATCACAGAATATGCTAAATTGGAAGGGACCCACAAGGATCATCAAATCCACCTCCTGGTCCTGGACAGGACCATCCCCAAGAGTCACACCATGTGCCTTAGAGTATCATTCAAATGCTTCTTGAACTTGAGGCTGTCAGGCTTGGTCAGGCTTGATGCTGTGACCACTTCCCTGGGTACCCAACCACCCTCACTGTGAAAAACCTTTTTCTGCTATCTAACCTAGACTTCCCCTGACACAACTTCAGGCCATTCCCTTGGGTCCTGTCAATGTTCACCACAAAGTAGAGATCAGTGTCTGCCCCTCTTCCCCTCATAAGGAAGTTGTAGATGGCAATGGTGCCTCTCTTCAGTCTCCTCCAGGCTGAACAGACCAAGTGACCTCAGCTGCTCTTCCTACACCTTCCCCTCAAGCCCCCACCATCTTTGCTGCTCTCCTTTGAACACTCTCTAATAGAACCAAATCATGAATTTTTTATAAGCTAGGTATTAAAAGTGTTTGAAATTTACATGTTTGGATCTATAATGGCCATGCTGATCATTGTAAACTGTTGTCCTGGTTTTGTTTGCGTTAGAGTTAGTTTTCTCCTTAGTAGCTCATACAATGTTGAGTTGTGGATTCAGTATAAGAATTGTGTTGATAACAGACTGATGTTTTAGTACATGATGAGCAGTGCTTACTCTAAATCAAAGACTTTTTATTTTCCCGTGCTCTGACAAAAAGCTATGATGGAATACAGCCAGGAAAGCTGACCTGAACTGGCCAAAGGAACATTCCATACCACAGAACATCATGCTCAGTATATAAACTGTAGGGACTACTACTACTATCTTTATCTTTATCCTTATCTTTATCTCACTTCATAAACTGCTCTTATCTCAACCCATAGGTTTTAGTTTTTTACAATTCTCCTTCCCATCTCAGCAGAGATGGGGGGGCAGGGAGGAGTGAGCGAGCAGCTGTGTGATACGTGGTTGTCAGCTGGGGTTAAGCCATGACAACTGAGTTGCAGATTCATGGTTGTTTAGGAGGTAACATGTTAGGAAAAAGTTAATGTACTTTTGGTTCCTTGCATTGGATTTTATTAGGTTAGTCAGTAGAATCTCACCTGCACACCTGCAAAGGAGCACAGAGAGACTATGGAAGTCTGGGGAAACCTGAACAATAATCTGCTGGGATATCAGGCTGTCAAAGGCCTGTCTCCACAAGCCCTGAGGAGCACAAGGGTGCATGGCCAGGCAGGGTAATCTCAATAGCCAGGTCAAGGACCCTGCCTGATCCCTCGGAGGGCTGTTCCAGGGAACCCTCAGCACCATCAGCCCACGAAACACCCAGCATCAGTAGCCAAACAAAAGGCCCTCTGAGCCATCTCACAGATCAAGAGCGTTATTACCTAGCAATGTTGTACGTATTATGGGATGCATGATGGGAGGAATATCTGGAATTTGGGGAGGCCTTATTATTGGTTTTTTAAGGAAATGAACAAGGCCAGGGAAAGAGAAAAATCTGGGGAAGAAAAAGCAGGAAGATAGGGGGATAATTGGCTAATTAGGGCCAGTCCTGTGTGAACAGTTTCCGGGTCAATATGTTATACCTGTCTGCAGCCTGATCCTCATCACTGAAGCCTGTTCTGTCTTCTCAATGGACTCCATTTCCCTTTTCCTGGGTGAATGGCTGACTGTTCTTTGTGTATATGTGAGTGTATGGGGTGGAAGTGCCAGCAACTGGAGACATGGGTCATAGGGGTCCATAGGGTGTTTAAGGTTCCAGCGACTTGAGCAGGTGAGGTGCCATTTCTCAATGTGTGACTGCTAGTGAAACCAGAAGTACTGATGAGCAGGATAACTGCCCTGGAAGCCACGTCTGTCTCTGAAGGTAAGGCACTTGGAGGAGTTAGCTCAATATATAAAGGTATCTCTTGAAATTGCTATTATTAGGAGGACTGACATAAGAGACAAATGTTTTAGAATATGGCTTCATCATACCAGCTAAATACAATCAATGTAAAAAACGTTTACATTTTTAAAGAAACTCAGTGGTTCAGCTTAACACATTCCCCCAGCAGTACTCTTCATTCTCACATATTTCTGAACAAGCTTTCAGTTAAGATTTTTTGAGTTCTTAGTATTATTGTTAAAAGAAGTTAAGAAGTGGCAAAAACTGAATTCAGGTAAATGTGACTCTGAGCCTTACATACCAAATCAATGCATGTGAGGTGTCAATGTATATGTGTCCAGTTTATGCTTAGCTGTCTCTGGTTGTTTACATCCTCCCTCTTCAGCACTTTTCTCCAAATGCAGCAGCAACAATGTAGTTGATTTTATTTGTTTAAGAGTTAATGATGTAGCTTAGATGTAGGTCTGTGTTTTTATAAGCTTTCTAATTATTTTTTCTAATTATTTTTTTATTGCTTTCATATGCTTTGGCTAGGGATCTGGTATGAAGACAGTCTGGCTGTTTTAATGCTAAGGTAGAACTGTTCTCTGTTTGTAGTAGTACAAACATTTTATCCTTACAATAGAATCTACCTACAGGAACCTCCAGTGAAAAATCTATTATTGTACATTTAAGGAAAGCTACAATGACTTCATTTATTTTAAAGAAGAAAGAGAGAAGGCCCATTTCTACCCCCTCACAATAATACACATTGATGTATTCTTTTTTCCACATGGAGGTGCTTACCTTGTCCTTTAGTTTTAATGATGTCAGGTGAGGCTGAGGAGATCTTCAACAGCTGAAAGCTCGCTGTCAGCATTTGCTAAAATGTGTAATAGATTCTGAGCCAAACTTCATAAAAGGATCAAAAGTATTTTAATATATTTTACAAGAAGTAACTACACATACATGCACAATAAATTAGTTCAATTTTGATGGAAAAAATGTTTTTATGGGTGTACCTCTGATTATATGAAAAATTAAATTCATTTAAACACAATTTTGCAATGTGGGTTTACTTATAAACATTTTATATTTCAGTTTGTGCATGTGTGTGTACATCTGTACACATATGTATACATAGCATGCTCTGTATTTGATCTACAGATGATGGTAAGAAAACATTTCATACAATTGCCTAAGTGCTAAAAAGAGGAAATGATTTACAATTGCACTCCAAGCTGCTGCCAGAAAAACCTTTCTACATCAAATATTTCAATCTTCTGCATGCGTGTGTCTGCATACACATCTCAAATACACCATATCACTACCACAACACCACTGCTTTTAAAAATTATGATTCCTTTTTCAGAACGTATTTCTCACTGAAATACTCATTTTTTATGTATTGCTATCAGATGCATTCTAGAAAACTTGGGAGTAACTACAAAAGCCTACAATCTAAATGCCACTTGTGCAGATTTCTTTATATATAAGATACTGACAAACTAGGAAAAAATAATAGATGTGACTAAGGATAAATTTGTCGTCTGCTGTTTTTTTAAAAGAAAACGTAAATGGTTAAAATGCTAAGCATGCTAATAGTTTGCATCTTTGCTTGCAATTTCCGAGATTTGGAATCAGCTGCAGAAAATAAGTCATCAGGTGTTCTGTTTATCTCAATTAAAATTAGTCTAAATGTACAAGAGGTAAATTTCTACTCTGAGGTCCTATTTAGTTTGAAAAGACTGTTCAATCTCTTTCAGAACAATTGCAGTAGAAATCCAATTGTTCTTCCAACTGCCTGTAGTAAAATTCCATGCTACCTAAGCTAAATAAATGCAGCTGAGAGCTGTTAGATGTGTTTACCCAGAGCTTTTCAAAGATCAAAGGAGGGGAAAAAAGCACATCTGTATATTGAATTAAACTTTTTACTTTACTTGAAAATAAATTTTTTTAGCAAGCATTATTCCTTCCTCATGAAGTTTTCCCCAGAGAGCCCCACTTTTGAACTATGCATGTACAATTTAAGGCACTTAGCCTTAGGAGGGGCCACCTCCTGCTATAGATGAAGAGCTCAACACTAGGACTTATGTTAAATGGAGGCATGTACCTCCTCTTCCTTCGGGTCCTGCTTTTTGTCCTGTCAAGGGGTGTTGGAATCTTTGGTCTCCATTCAGATGCACTTTTCTTAAAATGCTACCACCTGTAGTCTACTGTTACATTATTTCTTTGAAAATTCTGAAAACATGAGGGTAGTTTTGTTCAATTTAGCTTTACTGGGGGTATGTGGTTTTACAGACAAGAAAGAAAGTGCTGGTTTTTTCCCCCTTGAGATGCTATTACGGCCATGGGCATCTTGATGTCTGATTTTAAAAGGTGAACTTCACAAGAGCACAAAAAGGCCCTGCCAGAATAACATGTTTTATGCTTAGAATGCCACAAGGAAAATGGTGACCTTAAGGCGGTATTCTGTTTTTGCATATATTTCCCTCTGAGCTCTACAGGAGAGGGTAAGGTGTCACAAGTCTGGGTCCAGGAACAACTTTTCTCTCCTCAGTGTTTAGAGCAGAGACAGAGAGGGTTCAGGTTCCTTAACTACACAGTCTTTTATAGTCAAAGCACTTGAGTACAGACACAAAATTGCAATGCCTCTTGTATGTAGGATATATTATAATAAAGTATTTGATGCTTAAGCAACAGATATATGCTTGGCATTTGTTAACACCTTTCCAAAAGCAAGGACAGGAAGGAATGTAGGCTATCTGTGAGCTTTAAAAAATTAGGTCCAACATGAAATCATGTAACTTTTTTGTTGTATAAAAAGAATAATATGCTACCTAAACGGATTCTTGTTATGTGTCTTGGTTAGCAAGTGAAAGACTGGGGGGAAGATCAGAGTGCAAAATCAACTTCTCATTGGTCTTGCTGCAAAAAAATGGTAAGTGCTACTTAATTTTTAAGATGAAAAAGTTAGTTTTTGAATATGTAATTTCTGTATTAGTTTAGTATTATAACATTTGTTTTTCTGTAAAAATAACATTTATTTCTTAGGTACAGTTAATTGTTGATTGCAGAGGGAATCTTTGCTCACTTCTAGTCCTTTTATGTGTATCAGTGAAAATCATCATACAAGCAGGAGTACCAGAAATGTAAGCAAAAATGAATTTTGGAATTCAGGAAGTTTTACAGATTTTTATCTGATGCTGCTCTTTTACTTAAAGTAGCCAGGTTTTGACAGCATCTTTTGTATACACATTCTATAGAACCATGTTTATGGCTTTCTAATAGCTAAATTGCAATAATAATCAAATAGATAGCCTCTTTCTTTCATATGAACAAAGGATGTGTAATTCATGATACTAATTTTGGCAAAGTAAATTTTCCTTTAGGATAAACCCAAAAAGTTCTCGCTGAATTAAATTCAACTGGACTAATCTGTGGAATGACAAGCCATCTAGTGCATATATTGTGTGGGGTACACTTTTTTAAACTTATGCCAGAGTTTATTCCTCCTTGCAGCCTCTCTGTCTCAAAGCACTCTGGTCTACACAGAACACTATGAGACAGATGACCCTTATTCATCCTTAGTCTTTGCTGGCATTTGGCAACCATCTTGGCAATATTGCTGCCCTCTTCATTCTCAACCTATGTACACATTTCTAAGATGCTGTGTTTTTGGCAGAACATCTAGTTTATAGATCAGAAGGGATTTTCTCCTCTGTTGCAATAGTGGTGATGTCCAGAGTTAGGGAGCATTTTACCTTTCCAGAAGAACTCCACTCTTTAAAAAAAGTTGTACCAAACTATTACTTTAATGTGCAGAAATTCCTTGGAAATGTTTGGTTCAAGATAGAAAAATAATAGAAAGAGTTGTTTCTGATCATAAATATGAATCATAACTTAGAAAGATCTGAGCTTTTCTGCCAGTGCTCTAAAGAGGTGAGGCAATAAATTTAAAGCCATTAGGTAAAACAATTCCATCAAGTTTAGACATAACACTGAGATAGCTATGTGATTTTTAAGTTATAGGAGATTTCCAGTGAAACAGCTAGAAATATCAGGAGAGGAGTTTAGGCATGTTTGTACTTGTCCTTTCACTTTAAGACCCCGAGTATGATGGAGAACCTACTACTAGTTTGTTGGATTAAAGTGTTCATTGTACCTTAAAGAATTCCTGCTGGAATCTTGCAAAAAAAAAATTTCTTCTTATTTATCACTACAGAGTCTCAGTATTTTGTTATAGTATACATTAAAAAGAATATACTTTTTGCTTGTAAAGTCTGTGCAGGAAGTACAAAAATTGAAGAAGCAGTGAATAATAAAATGTTAGACTACTGTGAACCACTTTGTGTGCTTTAAGAAAAAAACATAACCCTCAGAAGTCCTGTCATGATCCCTCATAACCTGTGGCTTAGAAGCGGTAGAAAATGGGTTGAAGAAAACCAATCTCATGTTAGGTGGTTCCCTACATTTGGTCTTTACATTCTTCACTGTACTTGATAAAGTAGATGAGC
The DNA here is from genome assembly GCA_038380795.1 of Pyrocephalus nanus. Classification (NCBI taxonomy): domain Eukaryota; kingdom Metazoa; phylum Chordata; class Aves; order Passeriformes; family Tyrannidae; genus Pyrocephalus; species Pyrocephalus nanus. The sequence continues at coordinate 67,264,138 of CM076261.1, forward strand.
TCTGAGAAGAGAAGCAGTCATCCCCTGCTTCAATTAAAATGAATAAATCGGGCAAGCTATGCTTTGAAACCTGTCCCTTTCCATGTATATCTTTCACTTGAGTTTTACTTGAACTTGTAAAGTTCTAAATCTTATTTGCTTTCAGCAATTATTTTTTTCTTTGAATCTTCCTTCCATTTACCTTGACATTATATTACATTTAATTTACCATATAATTCTCTCTCATTACTATTACTATTGCTCTGTTTGTTTTTTGTAATTTTATAATTATATTGCCTGATAAATTTCCATTTGATCATTTCAGGCATGGAGCAGGCTTTTAGTATTTGATTAAAAGGACACTGTGCATTTGAATCTAGAATATTTTAAAATTCAGTTAAATTATTGGAAAATAGTCATACAGAAGATTTACCCTTGAGTTATTCTGTAAGCTTTAGTGATTTTTCTATTATTTCTTTTGTATGTTCATTTTTGGGAGGAGGGTAGAGTTCAGTCTCTTATTCCCCTGGCAAACATTCCTAAAACCAAAGAAACACCACCCGATTTCTTGTGTAAGAGAAATTATGAAACACCATATGTCAAATGCTGTTAGTAGCACAAAGTGAAAAGATAAAAAAAATAAAAATGGCCAAAATATCACCAGTCTGTAATCTTCTTTAGGTACAATAGCTCTATCTGTTATTTTTAACAATGATAGATATGGGTTTTTTTCTGATAAAATATGACTTATAAACTCAGTCTGTCTGTCTTTAGGAAAGAAAAAAGCAAAAGAAACTACTTCCTAAAAATAATTTTCTTACTTGTAAAGTTATACTTTTGATACATCTGACGAGAAGTTTGATCCACAAGTACTTGATGTAAATATTGAACCATATCATACAGTATACAGGTAAAATATTCTCTTTTTTTAAGATTGAAAGATGAGTAAAAATTCATATTTTCTATTCTACTTCCTTACAACTTATTTCATAAAATGTATATTAATTTCCCTATTTCTCACACTCTATGTTGCATGTAAATATTTTGGCCTACAAAGTTATTATAGTCAAAGATGAGAAGTATATGTAAGAAAACTCTCCTTCTCAGATATTGGTTCTTTTTTTTTTTTCTTTATTTTAGGAGCTGGTGACTCACAGGACTTCGATCACCTCAGTAAACGGAGGATTCCTTTAATACCTGACTCCACAAGGTTGAACACTGTTCTCTTGTCTGTGTAGCCAGGAACCATGTCCACCACATATGTCATCATGTTCACCTGTACTGGTAGCTCAAGTTCAGCCAGTTACTTATCATTATTCCTGTCTTCTAGTGTGTCACTAATTTCCAAAGCATAGGCATCCAGTCCTAAGAGTCTATATTTTTTGTTGTCGCCAGATGTACGACTGTACATGTGTTTGCCATACAGTGTAAGCTGTTTGAATGAGATCAAACAAGTAATTTATACAAACAAGAATGAGATCCACAAGTAATCTATAACACTTCCTAAAAATAACTAACTTGGTATCACTTGCTAAAATTAAAACCAACTTGTCCTCATCATAACTTACTACTTCACCAATTCTTATATGACCTGAAAGCTTTGACAGCAAAATTTAATGTTTTGCCAGATCATCAAAAAAACCCCAAGTATTTGTAAGTAAAAAACCACACTCTCAGAACATTGTTTCCTGAGAAATTCGATGGTGAATACTTATCAAGAAGTATTAGTTTACCAATTTCAATCCCAAAACTTAGTTTAGAAAAACCTGAGCTGTTTGAACTCCAGTTATTATTTTCAAATATGCTGAAGTCATACAGGAGTTGAGTGTTATCTACCTGAAAACAAACAAACAAGTGAGATTTTAATAGCTAGCTAAAAAATAGAAATTCCTGAGTGACAGTTTTCAACCATTCTTCTAGTCACTTTCTTCTCTTTCAATAAGCCCCAAGTCTCAATGCTCTGAAGGTTAGGATTAGTCTCCTGTATATTCCATGTCTAAAAAGAGGAGATAGGTTCCTAAGACACAAAGGTGACAATGAGTATTTGCGTAAAAAAATGAAATTTGGCACAGGGATCAGTCTTAGTCTCATATGTGCCTCTTAGTGTCAGAATCAAATTGGTGTTGATGTGTGAACCAGGGTAAGGGTTTACATGGATTCATGGTGAATTTTGTAATAGATGTCATAACTGTCTGCTTTATACTCTTTGTGGTTCTGTGCATGTGTCTGTAGCTCACAGGGAACTCCAAAATGAGTGACACTCCACAGGGAATAAAACAGACTCTGAAGGTGTCCTGCCTTTTTTTCTTTTGTAAAATATGTGAAGATGTATATGAAAGAAAGCAACACTTGAAAGAGATGTATATGGAATTAAGCAAACCTTTCTGCTTCACTGTTTGTAAATATGTATAAGGATATTAAAAAATATAATATATGTATAAAAATGCATTGAACAAAAATATCACTGTTGTCTGCCAAGCAATAAAATATTTTGAATTTTCTATGTTTGTTAAGGATTCTTTACAAATCTTTCAATGTCGACACTGCCTCCTACCCCTAGTGTTAAGTGAAATGTACAACAAAGAGAGAAGCACTTGGAGTCAGGAAATGACAAAGTAGAGGTTATGCATGCAGCATGAACTTGGCTTCCCTATGCGTACATGTTTTGATAAGGTCTTTTATTATTTAATCACGTAAGTTTTTGACTTTTGTTCCCCATTTAATTTCAGGTCAAAATCCAAACCATACAAATTCAAAGTAGGGTGAGTTAGGTCTTCACTGGGCAAACAGTAAGGCAAGTTTTGAGCAACCTGAGTGAGCTGGGATCCTCTGGAAAAGTGACAGTTGTCTTGTGACAGAGGCCATGAGTTACAATGGAGCAGTCTGGGCTTCTGCTTTGCTTGAAACATTACTACAGCTCTCAGTGCCTCTCTCTGTTCTGCCATTGTAAATATTCATTCCAGTATTTCCTGATCTATCAGTAGTGTTCTGAAAATAAATTCATTATTCCTTATGAAGCACGCTGATATTACGGTGATGACATAGATAGAAGCTCATGAAGAAAAATAAAAGCCTATTTGCTTCAGGGCTTAGAGGATATGTTGTAAATACAATGTGGAACCACATGTTGAGCATAAGGATAAAAAGAAATATCCAGGTGCTGCTTAGCACTTTGTCCCCCATATTAACCAAAGGCCCAGGGGAGGGAAAAGGAGAGGGGGGAAATCTGTTTTTTCCTACAAGAGTTTGACAGCAAACTAGTATGTGACATGTACAAAGCACAGGACAGAGGTAACGTTGGAGATTTTAACAGCTCTTCAGTTATAGCTGCTATGAAACTTATTCAAAACTGAATTGAAATTCTTCTTTATCCATATTCCCTTTGTATGGACCTCTTTAGAATACAAGGGATTTTGTGGTGCATAGAGATATCAAGTTATAGTGTCTTATGCCAGCAATAATTTATCTGTTCCCATATATATATATATCATATAAGCATAAATGTGTTTGAAGATCGTTTTGCATTTATTATGAAAATTCTTCATTAGAGAGTAAATATTTCCAAACATTGCAAATCCTCGCAAAGACATTAAGGCTTTGTGATACTTTAAGCTATTTTCTCCCTTTTAGATAGTAGCTGAAATAAAGAAAATGGCTTACAGATTTAGCTGTGTATATAGTTTGAAAGTAACAACTGAAAAATGATGTTCATAATCTGAATTGCAATGAAACCAATTATCTGTACCATGGTGTTTCACTTGGGAATGCTCCGAAAGGTTTAGTATTTCTTAAAAGAAATTAAAAACAGCTGTAAAAATACCATAAAACAAAAATAGCAGCTGCAAAAGAGATTAACATTCCTAAATTTCATTTGAACCTGAGATGTTATTTTTCCTACAGCAACTTACATACATACTGATTTTTAAAATCTATTCTTTATGAAACTATATCCTTTTAAGAAAAAGATGGATTTTTTTCTTTTTTTTTTTTTTTCATTTCACCACTTCTTGATATTACCTATGAATTTCCTGAACATTCTTTCCCTCTGCCCAGGAATTTTGTATTACATTTTCTTCTGTAATTACTATCAAAAAAAAGCTACAGTTGTTGAATCTTGAAAAATTATTTAAATATAACAGATTAAGAATTAAAGATCTGCCTAATAAACAATTTATAGCAATCCTCTCACTTTTGTTACTTACAGCTGTCAAACAGCTTTCAAACTGAGCTCAAATCACCCTGAGCCTGTTTTAAAATTTTATATAGCGTCTGTTTTCCAATTAAGCAGCCAGTCATAGATGAAACCTTTCCTAATCTTTTTCATATATATAATAAAACCAAATGTAATTTATAAAACAGGACTGGAGGTGCTGACAGTATAAAACAGTTTATTTTGCAGTCTTGGTCAAAACATATGGCAGCAACTTTTCTAGGACTTCTGCCAGATGGCAGGCCTTAATCGATTTTGTCTGTTGTGCTGTATGTTAATTCTCTGTGAAAAGTGTTTCTTCAAACTCAATTAAAAAATTATGACTTTCATTTTCTTACTGAGCAACTAATGCTAAAACTGTCATTTGGATAGGTCTCTTTAAGTTTGAAAAGTTTTTGAAAGCCCCAAGATATTTACACAACAGGTAAAATTGATTTTAATGGCCTTGAAAGCTGTGGTTGTTATTCATCAGCATGCATATCATTTCATATGAATCTGAATAAATTTCTCTTTATGAAAATATTCCTTATCTTGCATTTCTGTTTTTCTTGTGGCTTTTTTAACTAATGATAGTGTTTCACTTTGCAAATTCGAGTAATTTTGAGCAACAAAAGACCCCAGAGTAAAATCTCAAATATTTAACACTAAAATCATTACTCCAAACTATAAAGACATTAAACTAGAAAAATAGTATAGCATCTATCTCCACATCTCAATAAAGATAATTTATGATACAATAACTGTTACAAACTTTAACTATTGGTCTACCCAACACATTTCTGTGTATTTCCTATCTCTCCCATATTAAAATACTATATTTTATGTAACCATACTACATTTAATAAAAGTTGCAAAAAGGCAGTCTCCAAAGTTATTTTAACAGGCAATTTTTGTTTTGATAAGTATGAAATTTCCTCTCTAGTCAATAAATAACGAGGCATGAATGTCTGATAACGCTGCTTCCTGATGGACAAACACAGTAGGCACAAAAATCTCCAAATTCTATTAGAATTCTAACAGTTGTAGTTTCTATGTATTTTGATGAATATGTTAATAGCATGGCTGCCTTAATAACTGCATTTTTTAAAGTCTGTGAGTTTATGGGAAATATAATAAATGTTTATACATTTTGGTTTCCTTTTACTGCCATTCCTTCTTTTGTTATACATATTATTTGTGACACAGCCTTAGATTTTGAACTAAAATAAGATGTGTGCATAACAGAAATCAAATGAAAGGAATAGTCCCCAGAGAAATATGCAATCCTTTTGTAGAACCTAGCTTTAATGTAGACCAGTACTTAACATATTCACAACTTACAACGTATGAAATGGGTGTATGTTGAAACAAAATATCAACCAGATCTATTCTCCTTACCATGTTTATTTTATGACTACTTTCTTTTGAAATAGAGCAGGGTTATGGTAATACGTATGTAGACCAAATAGATTGTGTTTTCTCCAGCAATAATCCCACAGAAGCACAAGGCAGAAACATTGTGTTTTTCCAATATAATCCAGCCAGGGCAAATGACAGCCTTACCTGATGGCTGATATCTTTTATAGTACAGCTGTGGCATATTTTATGCATCATGAAGAATGATCAAACATTTCTCTGGAGCTTTTCTGTCATGGAATGTGGCCCCATGCCCCATGTATACCTTTACTTTAGGCTATAATACACCTAAACTTGACCAATTGATAGTTCTTTTGTAATCAGGACATATTTAGAAACATGTAAAAACTCTTTTTTGTTTTATGTTTAATATTTATGGGTTTAGTAGACAATAATGATTGTCTGGAATATATTTATGATAAATAGTACACATACCTGATAATAAAAATACCACTCTATTTAATTAAATATTTTTAAATGGATTATATGCTTATATTTTGGAAAATAAAATAGAGTACAGCTTACTAAAACTTGGATGTCTGGGGATTTTGGAATGCAGTGCTTTACAATAATGTAAAGATTTTTACTTATAAAATTATGTGGATATATTTGACTCAAAACTTCTTAGCAGTTTAACTATCCTGAGTTCTTCACTACATTAAGTATTTTTAAAAGTTCATAAAAGATTTATTATCAATTGCAACATATCGTAAAGAGTGAGGACAGTACTCTTTCCTGGCCACCCAGTTGATTCCTCACACATAGACTTCTATTGTCATTTGGGAGATCTAAGGTATCCAGTAGAATGGATTGTAAATGTGACAGTAGCTTTGTTTCTGTGGAGAGAAAGTAGGAAGCTGAAAGTATAAAATAAGGCATCATAATAATGACAGTTATTTAGCAACTAATTCAAAACCTGGATGGAAAGCAAACCATAACAATTCATGTTTTTTTTTGACAAGGGAAAGAAGTCTGTTCAGATTAACTGTGTTTTAAAGTAAACTTCTCATACAATTTGGGTCTATTCATAATTGGAAGAGAGCAAGCAACAATATTTATAGTCATTGAGCATCAGTTATGAGTGGAATATGTCACTATTACAGTAATAGGGGAATTTGATCCAGGCAGAGCTCAGGAGGAGCATGTTCATTCTCTCAGCAAACAAAGTTTGTGGGTTTGCTTTTCCATTTTGAGATGTTTGGTTCCAGGACTCAAATGCTTTTGACTTTGCATCTCATTGACAAGCTTTGAGCAGTACAAGGGATCTGCTAGGAAGACCTCTTTTGCTGAAAGTATAGAGATCAATAGGAATTAACATGGCCTAGGAGTAGTCCATTATCAATCTCGATATTACTTTGGAAAGCACTATAATAAACAATAAAATAATAACACTAAATAGAAACCATGACCAAGTTGTGCTCTCTTGGGCATCATTTTTCTAATAGGAGGAAAGCAGATAAGATTCAGTCATGGATTCACATCTACGCAGGATAATCTAGAAGGGTTTTTTTATCAGTTAATGCATTACATACTCTTCAACAGGTGACAAAGGTTACACTTTTTTATTTTCGTCTCTTACATCATCCAGTGTCTAGATACCTTTCTCTGCTGCTCTAAAAGGTGGGAAATAAGTATTCTTTTCTTACAATATTTTTACACTTCATACAGGTAGGTAGCTGCCAGTCAGACAACATATTCATCTGCAAATTTCTATTTCTTTCTTTCTTTGGCTTAGATGGATTTTTCTGTTCATCTTCACGTATCTTATTTTGGATAGCAATCTGCAGCAAAACTCTCTTTTTTTTCTCAGCAGTAGCATTGGGAAAACTTTTTTTTTGTCAGGAATCATGAACTTCATTTTCTTTGAAACACCTAAAAAAAAGAGAAGGTGCTTTGATTAGTGAGGTTTAGAAAATTAATGCAGTATTAGATGGGAAAAAGTAGAAAATGGACAAAAAAGATAAAAATAGCATGAGAGAAATTGTAATTTCTGTTTTCTTTTTTTTTTCATAATCCCCTTTTAAAATACTGCTTGATGATAATGCCTTTCCTATTGCAATAATGAAATGCACTATTTGCCAAAGTGACCACAAACTCTATCTGTTTACGAATAGAGGAAGGAACTAAACTGAGAACTTTCCTGAGAAATTTCCTGAGTGGAAAATTAGAATTAAATTCTAATATCTCTTTTCCTGCCTCTTATAATATAACATGTAATAGCAGAAAAATTGAGAAACATCTCATCCTACTTAATAGAACAATTTGAAATCCAATAAGAGAGCAGAGAATATCCCAAGAAAGAAAAAAACTTCTTTCTATACCACTGTCAAGGTTAGAGTCAAACAACTAAGATGTCAAAAGTAAGATTGACAGAATTCAGTGAAGGCAGTCTAATCTCAGAAGCACACTATACAACACACTAGCTTGGGCAAGAAGACCTTATCTCTGGCTAATGCTTATTTAAACAAATACAAAACATTCAGATTTTATCAAAACCATAAATTATTTTCAATTTAGACCTTTCTTTAACAAGCTTTGATCTGTCCCATTTTTTTTTAATAGGTTTATAGTTCTGGTTTGGTTTTTATAGAACTATCAACTTAGTGTCCATTCTCACAATCAGAAATGACAAATTCTTTTAAAAAAGGTATAGAGAATTTCAGGGTAGAGACCTGTTTTCATTTATTTCCAAACTGTTAGGCTACGCCTTTTCAACCTAATGTAGATTACATGGTGCATGAGGAAAAAAAAAAAAATCATGCTTAGGTAATTTTTAAAACCTGAACTAAATTTGCCTCCTCTCCCTCTCCTCTCCCTTTCCCCTCCCTTTTCTCTCCCTCCCCTCCCCAGTTTTTCAAGTGCCAGTGGGCCTGAAAGCATTTCTAGTTCATCACAGTTCTGATTTGCCTTATATTTATTTATGACCTTTATCAATACCAGGTGAGCAACTGTACATAAATTGTATGGTGATCATGTGGCATAGGTAATTATCCACTAGAGACTGGGAAGGGAACATCAAACAACTTCTCATCCAGAATAGAATTAGAAAACAGGTTTATAGTAGTATATCGAGACAAAGTTGTAAATATACTTCAGCTAAAATATACACCTGCAATACTATCCTAATTAATGGAGAATCCTAGAGTTCAGTTAATTTAACAATCAAATGCACAGAGATTTTTTTCACACAAAAAATATATACTAATATTTCTATATTTCATTAGTATAGGATCTATATTTCATCTGGAAAAACTCTCACAGAAACTGAGCAATCAGCCTCTCTGGGTATGGTATAGTAATGTACTAGCTTGTGTGTATGAGGTTGTATTATAGAGATGTCAGTTTTAGTTTGAAACATAAACATATTTTTATTTATACATTAGTGCTTATAGTGATCAATGACCATCTGTGCAGTATATTAGAATTTGGTTTTGATCAGTAGAAAGCAATTATTCATAAAACTCAAAACAGAAGGCAAAGTTGTGAAAGAAAGGAGAAGAATTATGTCTTTCTTACAGGGAAGGTAATTTTAATATAGACGAGATTGGCCCAAGTCCTGCAGTTTGGATTGATAGATTATCTAGCAGAACTATCATTTCAATAATCTCAATGACAGTGTGGCAGTGGATACTTGGTACAATATTATAAATTAAATTTACTGCAAATGTCATTGCAGAGAATATGGAAAGAGATCCGTCATTTGTATTTGTAGAAGTTAAGATAGGGAAAAATTTAGGATTCTTTGACAAAACATAACAAAAATTATCTACATGATTTAGTTATGCTACGAGTTATCTAAAAGATGCTTTTCATCATTACTTTGCTCATTAGGGTACTTGAATTACACTAATGTTTATTTGATCAGAGAGGAATAATGTTCTTTTATTCATGAAAATTTTTTCCAGGATTTAAGAATATCCAATGTCCGTGTTGCAGAAACCTTTTTTTTTTTTCAGAAAGTATGAGCAGCCTCTGTCTAATTGCAGATATTCTACTAATGCAACTGTAAAGCTAAACTATGAATTGGCAAATTGATATTCACCTGCATATAAAGTCATATGTTGACTTGACAGTGATGTTTACAACATAGGTAGTAGGTCAGTGATGTAAAAGCTCTGTAATACAGGGGACTTAGGAACAACAATAAAAGTGTTCTTTCTGTTTACGGGGTTTTTTAGCCCCATTTTATCATTTTCTTTGCCATCACAAGTCATATGTAATGTAATCTAAAAGCTTTAAACAAAATTACAGAAGACTTCAGTTTGCAGGCACCTGAAAATTGGTTGCAGAACATTAGAGCTAAATTCTCTTCAAAGTTAGAATTCATAAGCTTAAGTGAACTTTCTTACGTAACGGAAGTCACTGGGAATTATCTTTGAAAACACAATTCAGCCATCAGTATAAAATGCAATTAATGTAAAGATGCTTAATTGTTGGGGTTTTCAGTGTTGGTATTTGTTTGGTTTTGAGGTTTTTTTTTAATGCATGCTAGAATCAAAAAATGGAAATACATATAAACTATATTGAAATTTTACCCTCTATATATTATATCTTTATCTGCAAAAGATGTATATACATATTTTGAGACTAATTCAGTCAGCAAGCTGGAAAATAAAAGATCTAATTAATATTAATTATGCTAGTTTTAACTTATAATTGAAATAAAAATTGGAATTGTTCTAACCAATGTCCAATGCAAAATGCAGTCCTACAGAAAGGATATCAGGTGGGACTGTAGAGACCTCAGTTCTATTTTACGCCTTCTACTGTGTTACTTTGAGAGTCTTGGCAAAACACATTACATCACTGTGCATAAGTTTCTCCACCTAAATAATGTCAACTTGCATGAAGTGCTTTGGAAACATATACTTCCATAAAGTGAAGATGAATACTGTTGAATGCATAGTTATTATTTTAATATACATAACTTATGAAATTATTAAATAATACTCAACATCTAGGTTACTATGAAGTTGTTTGTACTGATCTGCTTAATTTCTATATTAGTTGTACCTTCATCTTAAACACTTACATGGTTGAACATATGCCCTCCCCTGACTATTAAAAGGAAGAAAAAAATCCAGAAAATAGCACCTAATTGTAATTTTTCTTATTTCTATCTTTTCATTCCCATTTTCTTCCTAATTCCTTCCCAATGTTGCCAGAGGGCAGGGGAGGTGTTTCTTTCCCTCTTCTCAGCACTGCTGAAGCCACACCTGGAGTGCTGAGTCCAGTTCTGAGCTTCTCAGATCGAGACACACGCACATATCGAAGAGAGCTCAACAAAGGACCACAAAGATGACCAAGGGTCTGGAGCAACTCTCAGAGGTAAGTTTGAGACAGATGAGTCTGTCCAGTTTGGAGGAGAGCACTCAGGAGGGATCTCCTCCATGTGTATAAATACCTAAAGGTGTGATGTGAGGTAAGGGCAAAGAGGACAGAGACAGGGCCAGAGCCAGTTGGAAAAAAACAGAGATGGAAGCTGTATTTGAAGATCAAGAAACTGTTTTTCCATGAGTTTGACCAAGCACTTATACAGCTCAGTCAGGAAGCTTGTGGAGTCTACCCTTAAGGATATTCAAAAGCTGTTTGGACACGTTCTTTAACAATGTGTTCTAGGTGGCCCTGCTTCAGCAGGGATTTTGGACAAGATGACCTCCAGAGTTCCTTTCCAATAGTAAACATTCTTTGATTCCATGATTTCAATACATGTTGCAGTAATTTGCTATTCAAACACTGCAATATTTACATTCTTTCCTGAGCTATGGTCTTGAACTAAAAGCTCATTTCCCCTCCCAATTATTTCATATTCTACTAATTTTATTACACGTGTGTAACAATGGCACTTACTAAAAAGATGATATTTTGTGCTAACTTTAATTCATCAAGAAAAACCGGATCAAAAGAGTTTCACTTAATTCCAGAGTATGCTTGCACTTACGGTGCAAACTGAATGTATTTACAGCGTGTATGTTAATTAGGCTGTTGTGGAAAATAACACACCAGTGATTTGGAGCAGTCCAAAGGGAATGTATGATATGAAATTATTCTGCTTCTGCTGTAACCTATCAAATAATTAAGAAAAAAACAACGGAAGCAGCAGGGTGCTTCTGAGAAATTAGGAGAATAAGATATTTTGATTTGTCATATCTATCTATCTATCTATCTATCTATCTATCTATCTATCTATCTATCTATCTATCTATCTATCTTTCCATGTATATTTCTATATTTCCATGTATTCTGCTGTATTTCATGTTTCTCCCTACAGTTATCCCTTCCTGGTGGACAAGAAGTTGACAAAGCCTCTCTTGTCACCAGTGGGTGCATAGTCTAGTTCCATTTGCCTAGAAAATTTAAGCTAATATGTCAAAAGATGAAAGAAAATCTCTCATGACCATAAGGATGTGTAGGATGATAATTCAAGATAGTTTGCAGTGACTGTCCTCTTGGAGCCAGAAGTCATATTTACCATTGAGAAAATACATACTATTACTTCTACATTAGATTTTTTTCCCCTTCACATTTCTTTGAGAATATTCCTTAATTCAAATAGTTTTGTAAATATATTTGAAAATTATTCTAATTTCTAACACAGGAAATATAGAGAGAATTATAATAATAATTCAACTTGCTAACCTTTGGTGAATCTACCATCAAGGAAAACATGAAAAGGTAAAAAGTTCTAAATGCTACTAGGATGAACACATTCTTTGAAACATCCCTCAAGAGTATTAAGGAAGTATAACAGAACAGTTATGTTATACCCTTGTTTGCCTACACAGCAAAGCAACTTTCAAACACACAGCAAAAACCTGTACCCCTTCAGCATGCAAAAAATAGAGTTCAAGAGACTAATGCCATATAAGGATTTTTTAAGAAACTTATTTATATGATTGCGTGCAATTGTTTACATTTTTCTTAGTTATTAAAGCAAAAAGTTGCTATGTTGATTATAGCAAGAATTTGCTTTGTATAAGTTTTTATTTTTTTAAAAACACATTTCACCATGGTTCATCAAAGCATGAAATGACCATGATTTATTGCAAAGAGCAATTTCCAGCTGAGACAAAGTTATTGGAACTCCTCCTGGCTCAGCTGGAGGGAGAGAACTTTCTTGGAGGACGTTGTGGAGTAACTAAGTACAGACTCTAAGTGTCTTACTTTTAGTTACAACCACAGTAATGTGCAGAACGTATGTGCATACTAAATCTAATCACCAGTAGAGATATGGCTAATGAGCTACATTTCCTGTGGTATTCAACCTCCATATGGCAGGTACAATATTTATCATGCCATATGCTTCATACCATGGACAAGAGTACATTCTGTAAACATGATTCTAACACCTTTTCATTGATTCAAGAAGTGGCATTCAAATAGAAACTGTTTCAAGCTTCTGCCAAGATGGAATAGCTGGGAGGAAGTCAGTAAAGCATTAACAGAAGTTTCCCCAGCAGGAAAGTTTTTGTCCAAGGACACTTCAGTATCAAAACACAGAATGACTCATCATGGAAAGAATACTTCACGTGATTTCGCAATGGTGAATATTATCATTTTCACATGAAGATTTTTTTGTCAGATTAATGTTTCTCTATTACACATGCTAACCTCAATAGATGTCTATTAACCATAACAAATATATTGATACCTAAACCATATGGAGGCACTTATGTGCAGGCATTGTAGGGAACTGAATCCCACTTTTCATGGGGATTCAATGCCCTGAACACAAGCTCCTAGTGCCATTAGCAAGACCAGAAGTCTCCAAGACATTTGCATGTAGCTTTCACATGAGATGCAGGGCCTGCAGAAGGCCATGCCCTTCTGCAACAAATCTTCAACTTGCCTGATCAGCAAATTTTGTCCTCACTGTTTTGTACTGCTGAGATTACGAGATCTATGTATGTCACAAAATATAAGAAAACAACTCTGAACAACTGCCTTATGTTCTCTGCCCTAACTGCACGACAATCTGATCTCCTTTTATTTTTTTTTTCAAAATTCTATTACTGACATAAATATAGTCAAGCATTTAGCTTAATATCACCTAAATACTGATTTAGCACTGCTTTTATAAACATTCAGATCAGACCTAAATGCCTACAAAAAGAATTATACTGTTTAGACTATCTAATTATAAAACACTTCACCCATTTAAAAAAATCTTTTAAGTGCTGAAAGGACCATTAATTTTACATAAAGTTTAGAAAACACTAGTCTTTTTTTATTATTTATTTACAAAAAGACTAAAATATGTCTGAGGAGATTGTTATGAAACTGCAAGATCAGAATCAAGAAAAACATCATAATGTAAGGAAATCTTGAAAATATAAATCAGCTTTTAAAAAATAAACCAGACTACTTTCACTAGGAATAATCATAAAAACAAGAATTCCCATATAAAAATTCATTATTGTTAAGTTCATGAAACATTATACCTATTATAAAAGGTAATACTATTACAAAAGAAAGTGAAATTTTAGAAAAATATATAATTATCAGAAAAAAAGAGTTTTTCCAAACAAGCAAAACTAAAAAGACTACTGTTTTAAAAATAAGGCATGCACAAAGTAACATTTTCCTTTATTACTTGCCCAACCATCCTTCTCAAAGATATAATACAGAAGCCTTGAATAGGAACTTCAACAAATATATCACCATTTTTCATTCCTTAAATATCCAGAGAAGCAAAATATGATTCTTGTTACTGAAAGAACCTAACCGTCTAAACTCTCTTATACACAAGCCCTTCCCCCAGTAAATGTTCAAATTATGCCTAAAGGAGCATGATGCAATTTTGCATATATACAAAGTTGTCTAAGTATCAGCATTCTTTCTACATAAGTCACCCTTCAATTTCATCTTCAACCTTTAAGTAAAAAATTGGCAATAGAAATGTTTTAATCGTTAATTTGCGATAATTTTTTATTCTTCCTACCCTAGACCTTTATCACAAGAAATAACTCTGAAAGCAACTTACTATTTTTCATGGAAGAAAATATTTACTTTGACAAGCATTGCAGTAAGACTTTCTTATTTGGAGGATGGGGAGGTTGGGGATTTTTGTTGCTGTGTTGATAAGAAAGTAAACCAAAACAAAACACGGTGATCTAGACAGTAGCATAACTTTAAAAACTAGTTGACCCACATTTCTGAAAATGGTTTTCTGAGTATTGTCATTAAGCATTAGGTGTAGTAACAGGCATTATTCACACAGATATCAAGGACTTGGGACTTGCTCCACATGGTCTAAGTCCTAGCTTCTACTGTAAATAGGCTGTAACTGCTAGAGGGTAGGATACTTGGTTATGTCACGCTGCAAAGGTACTTCAAAAACACCTACAGAAAAATTAATTTGAATCTCATTGTTACCTTTGGTAAATTAGGAAGATGTTATTCATCTTCAGCCTTATGAAAACCAGCCATATAATCAGGTAGATTCACTCAACAGAAGATGAAGAAGAGGGTCTTCACAGACCACCTACTAAGGTGAAATTAAAAATGTCTATATCTCACACGCTGGAGAGAACATCAAGATAAGTAGCAAGATGCAAAATTCTTAGCTGGTGAAATTGAGACGATTGAAAGGCTGCCTCTAAATTATCAGAAGTTGAAGAATGCTGTTTAAGCTAAAAAATAAATACTCAAAATGAGTGAAGAAAGGTAACAGAAAAGGAAACAAAGGAATTAGGTGTCAAGGAAGATAGAAAAGAAAAGTAGGACAGGGGTTAAACTGAAAAAAAAAAGCTCATTCTATAGAACTTCTAATGGGAAAGAATCATAGAATGTTAATCTAAAACTCCAGAGGTGTTTGGAAAATATTAAGAAACCATAAATCAAAGTATGAAGGGAAGATGAGAAACAGGAAAAGGTATAAGGGTAAGCTTGTATTTGTGTCATGCTGATGCTGGAATTTTTCCTTTTTTTATTTTTTCATCAGATTTATTCCATGTGATTTTACTTTAAATTTAAAAAAATACATGAAAAGTACAGGAGTTGTAATTTTTTTGCATGCTGTGTTAGCAACCAGTGTGTATATAAGCAGGTGCAAAAAAAAAAAAAACACAAACCCAAACCCAAATCAAGCCAACAAAAAAAATAAACAAAAAAACCCAAACCAACAAAACCCCGTAAATATGAGAATGATGACTTAAGTAGACAATAACAAAGGAAATGCTCCAACACTTCAGTATAGTTTTTAAGCCCATTTCATTGGTTCCAATGGTAATACAATGGTTTTAGAGCAGTTGCCAATTTTCCTATTGTGTGTTCCATTAACTAGGCATATGGAGTCAGTTAAGAATGAAGTGGTAAATGTCATTGCTTTTGTTGGTTTAATCCAGACCTGTAACTTCACCGTTTTGCATTTAATAAAATACATTATGAAAAAGAAGCGTGACATCTTCTTATAAAATATATTTTATCTACACAAAGGCAAATTAAAAAGCAGGTGGTGTATTTAGAAGGACCTACTTCAACTATCATTCTGCATCAATGAAAGAAATATTCTCACTGTTGGTTAGAGACTATCACAAAGAACCAAATGCAAAGTTAAGTGAGTAACTCCTTCTAGATTTTGTAATAACTTATACAGCAAAGGCTTTCATTACAGAGCATCTCAGGTGGGGGAAAAATGAACGCATTTTAATCTTTATTTGGGAATATTTTAAAATTATACGTAGCTTCAAAATGTATTCTTATTAGAAGTTCTGTGCAATGGCTTCAATTTCTTATCCTGTTGATGAAGGTAAGAATGCCAATTCACCACCACTAAACAAAACTGCCATACAAATGCACCTGACATTCTGCAAGGTGGGTACCCCACAACAGTTAGCTGTCAAGCTGCACTGACTTCAGGGAAATTGTAATATATTATTTCTCCAGTCAAGGTATCTGAAATGTAATCAGCACAGAAGTTCTAAGGGTTTGTAGTTTTAACAGTAATGCAGTTTGACAATACATTATAAAGCAAAGCTTTATTGAGACAGCAGGAAAGACAAATAAAAACATGCCCATAAGGCAACTTTTGCAATCCCTGGTAGCAAACACAGGATCATAATTGATATCTTGTCACTCTCTGGTGGAGTGCCAGGGACAGTTGGAGTCCAGGTCATCTGGCTACAACAGCCAATCATGCAGATGTCTTTTGAAACTGGGTAAGATTCACACCACCCCTTGGTTCCACTAATGGTAGGGAGTCTTGAGACAATCATATGTTATGGGAATGACGTGGGTGACATCCTGCCTACGCTGCCTGTCCTAGTCAAGGGCAGTCAATATTGGTTGAGGGGCAGGGTGTCAGAGCCTTAAAGAGCACTGTATATTTTCTAATTATAATACATAAATCAGTCTGTATTGAAGATGAGCTGCAAATTAACATTTTCTTACTCCAAGATTCATCAAAATGAAGAATAAAAAAGCCACACAATTGTTTTTAATGTATACCTTTTAGGTAGCCATATGGCCCAAACCCCAGACTTTAAAGGTATTTGAGAACCTGAAGATACAGAAGCACACCTAATAGGATTTTTAAAACCACCCGGGTGTCTAGCTCTCATTGATTTAATTGAGGGTGAAGGACAGGAATTAAATGCTGAAACGACAGTGATGATAGAATTCCTTTCAGGCTCTCTTACATAATTGTCATATCCTGGAGAGCAGGGAACTAGCTAGTACTTGAAAGAATGAATGTTTTAGTTAATTTTATTATGTTACTTAATGTAACGTTGCTTAGCTACCACAGTGGTAAGTATCAGAAAATCCTGTTTCAGGGAGCTTCACCTTTTTTTTTTCTTTTGAACAAACATCCAGAGCACCACAAACCTCATTGTATCATTTCATTTTAGTAATATGTTTTCACTAAATTCCAAGCTTCATTTCCTATTTTCTGCGACTTGTAGTTACAGTGCTAATACAGACTAATGTTTTACCTCTGTGTCACTGATTCGTATTTAGAAGGATATCCTCACCTTTTGTCTCTCTGAAGCACATGAATCAAGAGAGAACAAGTACCGTATTTTACAGATGGAGTTGTCTGCCCCTATTAGCAACAAACAGGAGAGTATTTGAACTACAAGACCCTAGGGCATAGCAAAATCCACGTCTCATTTCAAGTCAAGCCAGAGAGACCATATCACAGAGGAGTCATTGGCTGCTTCTTAGAGCATCAGTGAGAATGACGTAAAGAAAAGCAGGATGAATAAATTACCAAGACACTTTGGAAAGAAGTCTGTAAACTTATGTGTTAGTGCTTGAAAATGACAAGGAAACGTCTTGTTGTGAACTCTGAGGTTCCCTCCATAAGTGGCTTTCCTTGCCAATTTCCTTGACAGCAGAGATGTCCTTCCAGAAGAGGTAGCCAAGAAAGGTGTGTGGCTCAGCAACATTCTTTACTGCTCAGTAATTTTTGCTACTCTTACTGTGAGGGCTGGTCATTCACTTTGCAATGAAGATAAGGTGACACATTTGAAAACTAAAAAAAGGATTAAATTGATGGATTTGTCTTTGTGATTTTAAGGAAAACATCCATTTGGACATTAATTTATGCATTTTAAGAAGGTAATGTATCTCTCTTTGTCTCTTATAACATTGGACGTTACATCCCATGGCCTCAGCAGCTTCCCTCTCAACAATCCTTGTGAATTGCAAGAGAGCAACTCCATCCTTTGCAGCACCAATTGACAGCTTTGCCAAATGGTATTTGATCATCCAACTCAAGGCCATAAACTTTAAATAATTTTTAGAAGTCACAAGTCCTAGTATACTGAGCTCCTATCTTGTCTAGTCCTAGAATACTGGCTCCTATCTTCTCTTCTCCCCTTTTCCTCCTGACAAAAGAAGCTGTAAAAGACAAATCCTCACTCTTCTGGAGCTCCCAACTAAGTCAAGCCTTCCCTATTCATATTCTCTTATGCAGATTTGTTCTGCGGATTTTTTTATTATGAAGTAGGACTGTAAAGACCCAGTTGTCCAAAAACCCATGAACTATAAATTTCATGAGTCATGGTAGGTTCACCTATTTTAGTTGTCACTTTGGAAAATCTCTTTGAAAGCTATTGATTCCTTACTCCTGTCTCCGGCTCAGAAGAGGCTAAACCAAGAGAGATGAGCAGGAGTAGGGTAAAATTTTCTATCTTAACAGGAATTTTAACAACGTATTTTCTTTCCTACTTCAGAAGTTCTCATTTCCTATTGCAGAATGTGAATTTGGCTATTGATCAACTCAGTGAAAATAGTGCAAAGGTGGTATCACTCATTAGTGGTAACAAGAGATAGAGGGCAAACCCAGTGGACCACTCTGCAGTTGCCAGTAGCATGATGAGTTTCTGTATGCAATAGAATTCTGCGTGGTAAGTCTATTAGATTTACTGTACACACATTAATCCAAATCCCCTCTTTGGATTTCTGAGAAGAAGGGCAATGTTTTTGTCATCACCATCATCTTAACCAAGCAGGATACTCCTTCTCCTCCATACTAAGGTAGCTGCTCTTCATGGTTTCTATTCCTATGGTCTACAAATCATGATAATTTTTTATTAGGTACTCACTTTATTTCTCAATTTTTAATAGAAAAAAAAAATTACCTAATTAAGTCAAAGTTGTCAGATCACCTGCAAACCAATAGATGGATGAAAAACATTAGCTTGCAGCAATATTGGAAGTGTACAAAAGCTGCCAGCAAATGTCCTTCTCAGTCTTCTACCAAAATTTTATGGTGAGGAAAATAGTCAAACATACAGGATTCAAAGTCTGCATGAAATTACCAAGGCTTGCAAGCTTATACAGTAAAAGTAAATAGAACCCATAATGTTCAATTTGGCCAGAGCTATGAAGAATCTTAAATCCTAGGAAGGAAAAGGATTGTGCTCATACCAAATCCCTACAAACGGCCTGAAAGAACAGGAAATAGATTTCTTGTATCTCTTTCATAACTTTTCTTCAGACTATCCGACTGTTACCATAACCTATGTTTTATTTTTCAGGTTCATTTCAGCTTTAATGACCCCTTTTCATGTCTTTTTATAGAATATCTATTTTCTGGGTATTAAGTACCACTTACTTCAATTGTTCTGTAAGATGAAGATAAACATTTTGAAGTCTTCTTTTGCTGCTTTTTGCAATTTATGCCTCACCCTGATTCTGACATTCCTCATTCCTGTTGTTTTGCTTAACTTTGTCCTTCTTCAAATCTCAAACCTGGCTCTTCCCCAACACCAATTGTCACAGATCCTTCATTTCTTCCTTGGTCATATCTTTTCCTCAGCCCTGGCTTCAAGCCTATCTTTTCCCTCATCTGTTTTCAGATCATCCCAATCTGGATTCATTCCTTGGATCTTCAGGGATTTCCAGTCTGAGCTGAGAATCTCTGCAGTTAATGAATTCATGATCCCAACAGTACCTAAGTGTAGTAAGGCAATGTTGTGCTTTTTCTTTTTTTTTCCCATAAACTATATAAACCATGACTGCTGACCCAAACCTCTACTCTATAATTTTAGTTCTGTCTGAATCAACCCCAGCTCTATATTAAATAGTAGTCTTTCTGATATGTTTCATACTATAGGTATCTGTGCTCAGATCATCAAATTTCAAATCTTTGGTTTGTCTGCACAGCAGCTAGAGGAGTTGGTGATTGCAGCACAGTGATATACCTGAATTAGCTTTGTGCTAGGTAATTCAAACGACAATAGCAAATGTGAGAGTCTGGACTTCAAAAACTGAAGGTAGAAGTGCCTATTTACTGGAGGAACTGAATCTTGTGCTGTATCTTCAAGGCAATTGGAGCACAAACTAGTTAGACTGAAGGCAGACAAGGCAGCTGCTTGAATTACATTTTAGAGTTCCAAAGTGGACATAGCCTAAGAGAGAATAATGTCCTGTTATTAAACCAAAGTCATAGCTGATAAACATGCATATTTCATTATGACAGTAAAAAAGTACACTAGAAGTACAAAACAAGAAATGTATTCCAAGATACTAAGCATCTAAGGTCACATAAAACTAAATTAAATTATATTCTATTATTTGAGAAATAATATGCAGTCACTAATTAATTATTATTGTAGCAAACCCCTATAAAGAGACAGTCTTAAGATCACTAATGCAGGCTTCACTGGCACTTCCTGATGAGTTCTTAACAATATAACTTCAAGGGTTTCTGGAGGCAGAAGCTAGAAGAATCTTCCTTCCTTCCCTGCTTTTTTCCCCTCCCTCCCTCCCTCCCTCCCTCCCTCCCTCCCTCCCTCCCTCCCTCCCTCCCTCCCTCCCTCCCTCCCTCCCTCCCTCCCTCCCTCTTCCTTTCTTTCTTTCTTTCTTTCTTTCTTTCTTTCTTTCTTTCTTTCTTTCTTTCTTTCTTTCTTTCTTTCTTTCTTTCTTTCTCTTTCTTTCTCTCTTTCTTTCTCTCTTTTTCTTTCTTTCTTTCTTTCTTTCTTTCTTTCTTTCTTTCTTTCTTTCTTTCTTTCTTTCTTTCTTTCTTTCTTTCTTTCTTTCTTTCTTTCTTTCTCTTTCTTTCTCTCTTTCTTTCTCTCTTTCTTTCTTTCTTTCTTTCTTTCTTTCTTTCTTTCTTTCTTTCTTTCTTTCTTTCTTTCTTTCTTTCTTTCTTTCTCTCTCTCTTTCTGTCTCTCTCTCTCTCTTTCTGTCTCTCTTTCTTCTTTCTCTCTCTTTCTTTCCTTCTTTCTCTCTTTGGTTAGAAATGGCATCCAGCTTTTTTGTTGTTTGTGTCATAACTTTCAGTGCTTCATACCACAAAAGAGTCAGGAAGGGTTTTGTTCTCCCATAAAGAGTGAATTTGGATTCATATTGTTTCAGTACTCATTAGCAAAGTCAGAGGAACATGATAAACAATATTACCTCTTACACTAATAAAAGAAGTTGAATTTTTTCTTAGTGATGACAGTGTTTGGCATTTTCTACCCACATTAAAAAAATCTTTCAAAGAGACTATTTATTTGAAAATACAGGACAAAAAATAACGGTGGTTTTATTGGCAAAGAAGTATATTTTTCTTGACATTGACAATCATCGACATTGCTTAATTTCTGCTAACTTAGGACTTGATTCTGTGATATTGAACACTTCTATCATTAAAGTGATGAAAACAAAAGGACAGCAATTTATGAAAGCATTAATCTATTAATGACTAATGAACATTACCAATAACATTTATAATAAATGTAAACTTCAGAAATTACACAGTCATAGAGTCATAGAATCATAGAATAGTTCAGTTTGGAAGGGACATTTAAAGATCCTCTGGTCCAACCCCTCTTCTACAGGTAGCAACCTCTTCGATTAGATCAGGTTGCTCAGAGCCCCATTTAGTCTGATCTTGAATGTTTCCAGGAAATGATCTATCACCTCTCCAGACAACCTGTTCCAGTGTCTTATCACTCTCATTGCAAAAAATATCTTCCTTATACCTAGTCTGAACAATGCCAAGAGATGTTATGTATAAAGGACTCTTTTTGCCACTCTTCATTTCATCAGTTTCCCACATGGCTTGTCTTGGGGACCAAAGTTCAACATGTCCCAATTCATAAATGAAGAAACTCATGTATGTGCAGATATAATCCTCTGCAGCTTAGTGACAGGGCCTGTCAACTGTTTTTTTAGGCCACTCCTTGTTTTCCATGTTGTGTTCACGCATTACCCTGTTTAACAACCAAAGCTCATAAAATATAAGGAAAGAACATCATCCCAACCCCATTGAATGAAACATGCATTTCTCGAGTCATATTCTAGTCCCTGAAACCATTGTTAGCTGGGGAATTTTATGCACTTGAGCAGTTCAAAATTTCTGCTATTACGACAAAAACTTCCAAGAATTACTTCCGATCTAAAGTCTTCAGCCTGACTTTGCATCTCTACTAAATTCCTAAGAGCATTAAACTCTGATTAATGTTGGTGAATCAAAGCTTGAGCTGTCTCATATTTTAACCCCAGATAAACAAAAGTATATGAAGAAAAGGATATGCAACATCACCAGTGTTCTCACAAACCAACAACAAAAGGCTCCATCTCCACAAAGAAGAGACACTTCAAGGGAACATTCTCAGCTATTACTTGACAAGTTTCTCAGTAAACAGGCAACAAAAACACAGTAATATAAAGGTTTTCCAGTTAGACTATCAATTCATTTTTTCTGCATATATGAAAAACTATTACATTGTAATAAATTTGAAATGCTATTTAACTGGACTGAGTTTCAAACAGTTTTAGAAACACCCAGTCTTAACCTAAAAATTTTTCATATTGACTGAATTCAGAATACATGGATAAAATATTTAACCTGTTTGAAAATTCGTTATTATGAAAGTGACATTACTATAGTGAAAGATGTGTTACCCAAACTTCCTTCCATGAAGAAATGATGAGCAAAATTCTACATAACTAGAGGGTGGCTGCACACCAAATAACCCTAATAGATATATTTGTAGCAGTGGCATACTGATAAAAAACATTCGGTATTTTTAGGACATAAATTCTTGGCTGCATTACCCTGTAATGCTGGTTCCCAGGTATCTTAGGTGCTTTGGTAATGAGCCTTCAATCAAAGTTTATAAATAAGGGTGGTAGTAGGCACTGATTAGGAAAAAAGAGAAGCAGAGAGTTTCTTTAACAACATTACTGAATTTTTAATACTGCTGTACCAAATGGAGTAATTCCCTCTTTGTTCACATGCCCACATTCCTGAAGATGAGTGTTTTGAACACATCATGGGGAAGGCAGATGGCAGAGGATCTGGTTGATGGTGTGATTTAACTTTTATAAAAGCTTTGGATTTTTTTTTTTACAATTTTATCTTGGGCAGGCAATTAAATTATTCTGTGCATCGCACAGTACTCAGTGAAATGCATTAGATTCCCAGAACAAAAAGCTGTGCAGGTGTGTATTGCTATATTAGAGTTTTTTACAAAGGATCATACACACTATTTTGCTGGTCAGCTCAGAATTTCACAGAATTTTTTGTAGATCCTACAGGATGCTTTCTACACTCACAGTTACAGAAGTCCCTCATGCACTCAAATGCATTGCTTTCTTTATGCTCAATATAGCATTCACTGCAGTGACTCAGAAGTACTTTTATGTCTTTAATGTAGTTAGTTCTAGCAATTATCCCTGCAGAAAATCTGAACAAGCCTGCAGGGGGAGTAAGGGATTTAAAAGAAAATATTTTCTAATTGACATTATTTCAAAATGCATATAATATTTTCTATTTAAAAAAAATAATTTTAATGAGTATTGATTTGGGATTTTCTTTAATCTACTAATCACAGGAATATGTTGGCAGGAGTAACAGCTCCCTTCTTGACAGGCTTTGCACTCAAGACAGAGTATGAAATTTGAGGCTGACTCTTTTATCTCACCTGTGATGGCTGTTTTAGTTTCCTTGTCCTCTCAGAAGACACTTCATTTCATGTTTAGTTTTCTATAGCCTTTTCATTTTAATTCATATGTGAATAATATCATTCATAAATCTATTTATGCAGACACCTTCACAGTTTCAACAAGACAAACAGTTTTCATTACCTGGATGTGCATTATGTAGGTATTTAACTGTAGATGCCTGGTATATTCATACCAACGTGTGATCATATACAGTGCTGTTATGATTCTTCAAACATTATTCATACACAAGGAGATTTTTTATCACAAATATTCAAAATATAATATTTTCCTTTTTCTTTAGCAGATCCATATAGTTAAAACAGGACAATTTCAGAGGATCCAATACTTTTTCTTAGATTGGTCAGCAAAATTCCCAAACTAATACCTATATAAAATTTAGGCTATTGTACAGTTGTTATTTACATGTCACACTGTAGACATTTAAGTAGACCGATCGCTTGAATTTTCACTTTAAAATCATGCTGAGGTCCTGAGATCTGTACTCCTGCAACATATCCGAAGACTTTATCACGTTGCTGAGCAAGATGATTCAAATCCTGGCGTACAGATAAGACTATGAAGGATTCGTGAACATGTTTCCCTGTATCTACTGTCTAGTCCTGTAGATATGCTCACAGTGTGCTTAATGTAGAATGACAGCATTCAAGCCAGTGACTCGTTAATGCAAAATTCTTCTGCAGTAGTGAGAACAAGAGCTGGATTCCCCCCACTCAGCCAGGATTCTCTTGCAGGTAGAGCACTCATGCTGCTTCTTGCTAACATACCTTCTGACTAAATCTCGTTTACAGAGTGACTGAAATAGAAGAGTCAAGCACTGTAGAACAGTCCTAAACTTGATTTAATTTGGTGTGTAGCATATGCATCTGCAGAAATTAAGATACCATTTGAAACCCCTCAGACTGAAGAACAATCAGAACTCAGATCTGCCCTATTCTTGGGCCAACAGTCTAAACTGCATTAGCATGCAAGAGGAAGGCAAAATTTTCTTCATGGCTTCATTTGAAAACAGAAACAATAGTCTTCTTGTCTGGAAAGAAAAGAGAAAAATTAGCGCTGAAGTTCATAAAGCCTTCCTATAAATATAGCTTATGCAATATCTAGCATAGAGAGATGCCAAAGGCTGAGAAAAAGAAAACTTCTTAGACATGCACTTTTATTAAGTGATTTTTTTAAACATAACCATCTCATTAATTGTCAACCTGCTCAGAGCACTGCTGTCATAATTTCAGGCACTGAACGCTTCCTATGTACACTGTAGTGCATGTGCCCAAATAATTTAAGCTTCTGAATTTAACTTCCCCATACCCATAACTCTTGGGCACCATAGTAGCGCCAAAGTAGTCTTTCAGAGAACATTGCACACCGTGACACAGAGAGTATTGCAATAATTCTCTGCTGACAGCTGATAACAGAACATATTTCAGCACAGCATGATTATTTTCTATTTCAGCAGAATCTAAAAGAAAAACTTGCTTACACCTGTTTATTTGTTTCATCATTTACCTTTATCTTCACAATTAGCTACTACAATTGGAAAAGTCATGATTAGCACCACAAAGTAATTCTGAAATTTTCTTTTGTTCAGTGTCAAAAATGCAGTGCATATTTCCTCTCTCTTGTTCTTTTTAATTCCCACTGGGCTTTACAGTGATAATGGCTTTGCCTGGTAGTACCTAAAAACTACAAAGAGAGCAATCCATGTATTAGATGTTTTTAAAAGGCCAAGGCCTTTTCTTAAGCAAATGGAAAAGAAAGGGGAAAAGACAGAGAGAGGTGAGAGAAAGTGAAAAAAAAATAAAAAAATAAGCAGATTACAATTTACTAGGAAGATTTACAAGACCAGATAATTTTCTTACGAGATTAAGCATAAGGATCTGAATTCCTTCTGAAAACAAGAGGTTGTTTCAAACGTACTTTCCACTAGGTAACCATCTAACCTCACTAAGCATGGTACAGCATCTGGGAAATGGTGGTGGAAAGAGGCTCTATTCTCTATTTCCAAAGCTGTTCAGAGCATGAGGAATTTTTTTTTCAAGTTCTTCAATACTATGGCACAGGTTGTTATTAAGAGATTTTTTTATCCAGACCACCTAATTTTCTATTTCCAACATTACAATTCTTTTGTTAAAACTAAGAGAATTAGTTTTAAATAGAACAGAACATTTACACAAGTTAGACATTTTATCTTTAGCAGCTATTTTGTAAACAGATACAATTAGTGAAAATTTATCAGGATTATTTCTTGCTATTATTTACATGCTGTTTGAATAAATAAAGTTCCCAAGAAAACATAGAACCATAAAAAAAGGACCTGAAAAAACTCTAGGGTCTTTAAATGATAACATTACTCAGTCTAATATGTTTAACCTTGGCAATTGCAGCAGGGTATGCTACATTTCACTGGGAAAAATGGGAAATTCTTTTCCTTGAGAAACTAAATTTCTGCATCAAAAACTTCAAGCACTGAAATTTTAAGTTTTAAATTGTTCATTGTTATGTAAAGAGAATTTTGTAGCTGTTTCAAAAGTGACTCTTACCTGCCTGAGATTTAATGAAAGGCGAAATGACACACTTGCAGAGAGGAGGAAACATTTCAGTATCAAACTGATATAATCTTTTCAACATCGTTTATTTTGATCTCAGATTTCAAAGAGTAAGCTGCTGCAGAAATGAATAAATGGGTGGGAGGTCAGGTGAGCTGTTCAAAAGTGCATGAGAAAGTTACCTGAGAACCTTATATTTATTGCAGCAAGAGAAATGGAGGTATTTATTGTATCAAGACAAATGGAGACTGCTTAATAAATCAGCGCTCAATTTGTACAGGTTTGTGGGGGTTTTTTAAGGCTCAATTTATACTGTTTGTTTCCTGACTGAAATGAGGCCCATTTTTTTCTCATTCTGAAAACCTTTTTTTTTATGTTAAAAATTGATGCATAATTTTCTCTCAGATTAAAATTGAAAAAGGGAAGAATCTTCTGGACCGTAAAAATTAGTCATACCATTTTCTCGCAGTAGATCACAGAAGAACAGAATTTGATTGGGCTTTCAACCCTATGTTACTCACAGGAAAGTTGGATTCATCGTGATAAAACTCCGAATGATTTGTGAAAATCTTACATGCATGCACTGAAATTTTTTTTTGGATAGTTTCACTAAACATGGGGGTTCAAAAATTACAGAGAAACTGACTTGCATTCCTTGTTTATTTCAGAATGGAAGGAAGGAATGGGAGATTTATCTTTTGTACGTAGCAAACATTTTCATGGAAGAATGTTTCTAAAGAAGGTCAAACTACATCAGCGCTTCTTTAGTCTAAACTCTTTCCAATAGGTAGAACATGAAGCTTTTAAAGGCACATATTGTATAGGAGACAATAATGCAGTAAACTTTGAAGATCTGTATCAAAATTATATTGCAGAAAAGGATTATTGTTTATTGTTTTCTTATAGGCAATCTTTCATGGTGTCCTCACTTTAGACAGTGTTTCCCTTATGATACTGAGAAATGCTCAGCTGTTTCTGAGACTTCAAATCACCAGTGTAATTTTCCAGATCTGCAAAATATCTTGTGGTAAAAATTCTTAATGCTGATCTCTCAACAAAATCTAGGTCAATTTCAAATAAGCAAATCTTAAGAGAAATGAACCCAATTAATGCTGTTAACAATTACTATACTTTATAATGACAGACATATATAAGAAGTTCTTGAAAAACAATTCTATCTTGAAAGTTAAGAATTTTTTCTTAGGAAGTGGGATACCAACCAAGCCCCATGGGAATACTAGTGGAAGGTATTAGCAGTTTCTAGACAATGTAAATGGATTAATCAAAAGCAGCACTGTACTCCGTTGGATGTTCACTTTCACACAAAACATTATTATTTATCCCATTATCCAGAGAGGAAATTAAATGCATTCTAGAAAATTCAAGATGTGGTATTATATTAAATTTATAAGACTATGTCCTTCTACCACTCAAATTACTGAATCAATTTTGCCTAATCCACCTATTTTAAAATTTTATTTTTGAGCACTTCTGATATTCTCATGATTATGAAGCTATTAACAACTTAGATAATATTAAATGTAGCAAGTGATTTCTGACATAGGGGAAGGGAGCAGAAGTATAGAATCCAGACCAGTTGAGGACCCACCAGACAGACTATGACATCAGTCCTAGAAGGTCTGATTCTTATTGTGAATATTTGCTGGTTTTTACTGTTTCAGTAGAGTCACTGAATTTTATCTAGGTTGTTCCTCTTTGATCATCATTGCACTGTTTCTTTTTCCTATCATCAAAAGCACAGTCATGCACATACACACACACAAAACCCATTACAAAAGCGGTTGTCATCACAGTTAGGATTTCTTTCCCAATTCAGTAAGACCAGGTCTCCTGAGTTAGATGGGTTTCAGTCATTAGAGTTCTTGGTGGTCTCATTCATGCATGTATTTTTAATGTAAGGTCTAAAATTCATATGTGCATCCGGAAGGGAGAATGATTCAATTTTTTTTATACTAATAAAGCAGATGTTTATTAATGCAGTAAATTTGCAGTGTTATAGGTATTCTGTGATAGAAATGTATTTGAGGTTTTTGACGTACTGTACTCAAGTTCTATTGTTAGACAAAATTTCTTTCTCTTTACTTTAAAAGGAAGCAAGGAAATAAGCCTGTCATTTTGGTCTTCATTATTTCCAACTATTTAAGCAAGTGTAGTCACATAACAGAATGTAAATCTTGGGAAAAGAATGAAGTGGTAGTAATTAATGAGCTTGAAATTTCTTTCACTCAGAAAAAATGCAGTCGTCAGTAGGGAGCATATTTCTTTACACTGATTGCCTAAATACTTGCATATTTGACCTACTGGTTTTCAGTTTTAGTGCCCTAAAAAAAGCAAAGAAAGTAGCTAAATTTTTTTGGCACAGGAGAATCTCTTGGCAAAGAAGCTGGCAGCTATGGATGACATACAAACCCAATTAAAGGCCAATATTGAATCAATTCATTTGTTAGACCAACAGGTAAAAATAGTAAGAAGGACAGCAGAAAGCAGACACTGCTAGTGAATGCAGACACTGTTAGTAAAAGCAGAGTCACAATCTATTTACATTACTATATTAGCAAGCTATTAAATATTTGTGAATATATATTAGTAAAAAAATGTTATGTGTTGAGTCAAAAGGCAGAGTCTGATGTTGATTTAAGTTTTCTATTCCCTGGGAATGGTTCACAAAAGAATCAAAAGAAATAACAGAGAATGTATGACTTAACTACAAAGTACTCTTTGTATTTTGCTATAGCAATAAATTTCAAGTACTGCAGCAAGCCTCACAGTGAAAGTTATCATTTCTTCCTACAAACTTTTAAATACCATATTCCCAGCTGTTGGGATCAAAAGAATATCTTGCATTTCTAATCTTAATATTTTATATTTAAAAACACATTGATTCCCGTAAGACTACTTAAATGAATAACAAAGAGTATCCTCTATCATCTTTTACCATTGCAGCCCATGTCAGCTTTAAACACTCTCTAGTGTAACAGAGCTTTTAGAATAAAATTTGGAAATATACAGGGAAAAAATATAATCCTAGAAAAAAAACATCTTTTTTTTTTTTTTTTTTTTTTTAAAGGAGATACTATTTTTCTTTGTCTGAAAAAAAAGGATGATAGAAGCAACCACTGATAGTGACTGATCATGAAAAGAAACCCCAGGAGCATAGATGCACTATAAAAAGATCTAGGAGGAAGTCATTATGCTGTTGAGGGAATAAGAAATTTAAGTCAGAGAGTTGTGAAATGTTCTCATTATAGGTCATCTCAGTAATTATCTGACATCTACAGATGGAGTCACTTCTTAATCAAAAGAATGAATCATTACTGATATTGATTTAGACCAAGATGTTTGAAATAATGAGTCCAGTAACTCAAGTATAAATTTAGAGGTAATTTCAGCAACTTCTTTGCTAAAGTTTCAGACTAAATAGTAATGAAATATCTTATTACATTGCATGATAATGATAAGAAAACGGCCAAAAGAGTGTGAACTAAATTGCCCCATCATAATCTGCATGTTAAGATTTAAACAAAAGAAGGAAAAAAGAGGTCACTAATATTTACCATACCATGAACACTATAGCTTAATTAGTATCTACCAGAACAGAAGACTGCTTTCTCTTGAGTACAATATCTGTAGCTGGCACTGCTACTAGATTTAAGAATCTGTAAATATTTACTTCAGAAATCTTTTTTTTCAACAGTTCATAATTTGGCTATGAATAGCACCTTGAATATAATGCAATGTCGCAAAGTAAGAACAACTATAAAAAGAATTTAAGTTCTGTGAGCTCACCTAATGTCTAGAATAAAAGTATAAAAAGCAAACAGGGAACTGCAATTTTTGACAGGTGTATATTTTTAAATAAACACTATTTCAAAAAATCAGTTCCTTGGAAGATGTTAATTTATTACAATAAGAGCATGCCAAACCCATTGCTGAATAGACAAGAAGGAGAGACAGCCTCTAGTCCCCAGAGACAGTCACTTTAGGGCAGTGCTGCATTCTATTTAGAGGTTGCAGTTGTCCATCATGTCATTGTTCTGTGAATACACAGAAAACTCTTTCTTGTCTATCTGACATGTTTCATGAACCTAGTACTGACATCGGCTGAAATTCATCCTTATCTGGGAGATCCAGTCCAAAGCCTGGAAGGCAGGTAGGTAGTAGGTCAAATCTAGTCCCTCACAAGCAGTGGGTGTCTGTCATTGTCAGTCATCCTAACCAAAACATATCTTTCACATGTGAATTCTAGTTATGAGTCCTCATATGAAGTTTCTTATTTTATCAACAAATCCTTCTTATTTTATCAACAAATGCCAATGAATGTATCCCTTTGTTTTTAAGGCTATACTTTTTTATCAGTCAAGCTACACTTTTATATCCCTTAAACTGACCACAGACAGATTTCTTTTTAGGATTAATTCTTTCTGATATAGGGCATTTTGACTAAGAGGCCAGCCTACCTTGGTCTTCACTGAAATTTGTTTCCATTGCATTGATCCACGGTATTATTGCCCCATTACTACCAAGTCAGACTTGTCAGGCACTATTCTAAAAGCAATGGCCACACTCAACCCTATGGATCCTGATGATAGATACCATTTTTCTAGAAGCTAGAAAAGTCAGCAGCTCTTTTAGTCCCAGCACAGAAGAAATATACACTCATTTCTCCAAATTAGGCCCTCTTTGCTTTAGTGTACAAAGACAATATCCTTTTAAGAACAGTTTAGAATGTAGCTTCCAACTTTCCAAAGAAAGTTATGTAAAATCTGTGGGTAAAGCTATATTTTGATCAACAATCATAAATAACAAGATAAAAAAATATAAGTAGGACTGTAAGCACCCATGTATGTCTCTACATGAGAAACTTTTTAATATTCAGAAAGATGGCAAAAGAGGTGGCAGGGCTAAAATAAACATAAATGTCGTATCTGTAGTGTATTTTTAGTATCATGTTTCATCTCTCTGAGGAAAGAAAACCAGTATATAATTTTTAATTTAGTTGAAATATCCATGCATGGAATATTTTTGCAATACATCATCCATAAAATATGGTAAGAATCTTGAAATTATAGTGACCTGTTAAGTTTGAAAGAATATGTGAATTCAAAGCAGAACAGGATCCTAACACTGACTGGGAAAAGATATTGCTTTGATTTTCCAGTTGAAATCTGAGGAAAGGAAACACATTAACAGTATGGAAAAGAGAGGAGGTTTCAAGGTCACCAAAGCCCTGTGTGGAAGCAGAATTGTGCTGCTGCAGTCACATCCCTGCTGGGTGAACTTGGAGGACCAGACTTCTAAGAGCAAGCAACGAGATCCCACCTTGAACAAAGCAGAGAGAGAGGTTGTCATGTCAGAGGGCAAAGACAAAGCAAACCTGCCTGGGCAGGCAACACTGTCAGCCTCCCTCCACCTTGCTGCATGAGCATCACTAGTGAAGCCTGGGACATGGCATTCAGGATGTGATGTCTTCTACTACAGAGTAAATACTGAGAGGCTTATTCAGAAAGTCTACAGAGGGGCAGGATGCAGCTGCATTGCCTTCCAGCCTGTCAGAAATCAGAAGCTCTCCAAAGAAATTTTAAAATTCTCCAGACTAATAGCTTGCAATCAGGTATGCTTGAAATTTGTACTTTAATGTTCTCCTTATAAGTCTGTTTCCAGTGTTAGGATCACATACACTTTAAAGTTTATGTGATTTACATGGATCTAGCATGCTCAGAGTGCATTGGAAAAAATATGTACCTGCAGATGGGAAACACTCACAAAAGACAGTACATAATGTGTAACCTCTTTGTAATTGATTTAGAAAAATCTTTTTTCAATCAAAATTCACAGCCTTGAACTTTCCCTGTTTAACATTCCCTTTTCACCATTTTATTCGGTAGTATCTTACTGTATGCATTCCTATTCTGTCTGCAGAGACTTGAGTGACATTTGTGTTGGGTGTAGTTGTCAGGGTGTTTGCAGCAGGGGTTTCAGGGGTGGCCTCTGTGATGAGACTCCAGGGTTTTTTCTGTGCTCGACCTTCAGCCAGCTCCAATCCACCCACCACAGGGCACAGCTAAACCCCTGAGCCAAGAAGATGGTACCTCAGAGAATACATATTTAAGCAAGGGCAAAAATGCCATAAAGGTAAAAATGTAGTGGGGAAAAAGAGTGATAAACAGCAAAGGGAACACCAAAGTGAGAAGAGGAGGAGAAGACAAGGGAGTTTCACAGTGGAGCAAATATACATGCTACAGCCCATGGAGAACCCTATGCTTGAGAAGGTGTTAGTTCCTGAAGAACCACTGCTCATGGAGAGCCCATGAAGCACAGGAAAAGTGAAAACAAAGAAGCAGTAGAGATGTTATGGACTGACTGCAAGTCCCCCTTTCCTGCTCCCCATATGCCACTTAGTGTAAGACAGAGGAGTCTGGAAAACTTGAGGTTGGGAAAGTGGAAGGAGATACATGGGTTTCATGTTTGTTTTCTGTTGTTATTACCCATCACACAAATTTATTTGAATTATTAAATTAGTTTTCTCCAAATTGAGTCTGATTAGCCCGTAATGGTTTTTGGTGAGTTATCTCCCTATCTCTGTATCTACTCATGAGCTTTCTCATTCCATTTTCTCTTATTTTATCCTACCAACTTCACTAAGAGGAGGAAATAGAAACTGGGTGAGAGTGTCTGTCTCTTTGTCAGACTGGTTAAGAGCTCCAGTTGGGCCTCTTACTACATTGCTAGATTTTGTATAACATAATAAAATATTTATTGGAACAAAGACAGAAGAGTGATGATATAGCCCAATATTTAAAGTACATCATGAAACAAAAAAAGAGGCAGATATCTACCCTTCCTTTTTCCTCATGTCCTCATGACTGCAACATTGACGTGGGATCAGATTTGTCAAAAAGACAAGATGAAGTCTTGTATCTCAGCTGTGCTTTTTTCCTCATTAAAATATTAGATAAAATGGTAAATCTTTGCAGCTTTACCTCTGATATCCAAATATAACCTGTTTCAGAGCCAAACTCTCTACTGTGGTTTAACCTCAATCAGCAACTAAGGGCCACCTCAATCAGCAACTAAGCAGCTCACTCACCTCCTGCCACCTTTCCCCATGTGGAAAGGAAGATTGTAAAGAAAAGATAAACCTTGCGGGCTAAGAGAAAGCCAATTAAATAATTTAAACAAAATAATAATAAAAATATAATAATAGGCATAATAATAACTTTTAATTATAAGGAGAGAGTAACAGGACCCAAGGAAAACGAGTAATGCACAGTACAACTGCTCAAAACCCACTGACCGATAGACACCCCATCCCCAAACTGCAACTGGCCCCTCCTTCAGGGAAACTGCCCCAGTTTATACACTAGGAATGTATAAATTTCAATGGTACTGAATATCCCTTTGGTTAGTTTTGGTCAGCTTTCCTTGACATGCTTCCTCATAGGTTTTTGTGCAGCTCCTCACTGGCAGAGCATGAAACATTGAGAAGTCCTTGGCATAGGGTAAGAACCACCCAGCAGCAGCTGAAACATCCATGTTATCAATATTATTTTCAAACGGGATCTAAAAATCACAGCACTGTACTAGCTACTAAAAAGAAAATTAACTCCATCCCAGTCAAAACCAGGACACTCCCAGGGATCATTCAGAGCAAGTGTGGGATGAAATCCTTCAGAGTGGAAGTGTTAAAACCTCACCGTGGCCATTACCATTCTTGGTGATCAACTCCGATATTGCACCATGCATAGATCATGAGAGAAAAAATCATAAAAGGGTCATGATAGTATTCTGTGATTACCTCCAGATCTCACCACTGCATCATTGTTCTTGTGAAGATAGTAATCCAAGCACAGGCCCAAAAGCCTTTGTACTGTGTCTCAGTATTGGAACTCCTTAGTCTACATGTGTACATTGCACATGTGAGTCCACAATCTATTATACGTAAACTGAGGCATTTTAAAATCAAGGACAATGGAGATAACTGATGTTTTACGAGATTATGCTTTGATAATTAAATGGCAGTTCCAAATAATTGTGACTTCACATAGAGTTGACTATTTATTGTCATCTTTCACATAACTAGAAGTGTGAAAAGTGAATTTGAAAATGTAGTGGGTTGACCCCAGCTGGACACCAGGAACCCACTAAAGCTGCTCTCTCGCTCCCCCCTGCAACTGGACAGAGGAGATAAAAAAAAACCAAACAAACAATGAAGGATTCATGATTTGATAAGAGCTGAGAGAGGTCACTTACTGATCACCATTACAGGAAAAACAGACTCAAAGGGGGGATGTTACTTGAATTTATAACTAACAGGATCAGAGCAAAGGAATGACTAGTAAAATAATCTTAAAAACATCTTCCTGCTGTCCCTTCTTCCTTCCATGTTCTCCCTCCTCCCCCAGCAATGCATGGAGACAAGGAATGGAGGTTACAGTCAGTTGTTCTTTCTGCTGCTGCTCAGAGAGAGGAGTCCTTCCCTTGCTCCCGTGGGGTACCTCCCATGGGAGACAGTCCTTCATGGACCTCTCCAGCCTGAGTCCATCCCATAAGCAACAGTACTTCACGAAACTGCTGTCTGTGGGTCACTTCTCCATGGGGTGCAGTCCTTCTCCAGTGAGCTGTACCGGTGTGGGTCCCACACATGGGCCACATGTCCTACCTGGGAAAAGCCTGCTCCAGCATGGGCTACTCCATGGGCTGCAGGTGGTTCTCTGCACCTTGATGGTCCTGCAGGGGCACAGCTGCTCCACCATGGGCTGCACCACGGGCTGCAGGAGACTCAGCTCCAGGTGCCTTGAGCACCTCCTGCCCCTCCTTCTGCACTGACCTTGGTGTCCACCTTGGTTTTCCCATGTTCTCATTCTGCTCTTCCCTGGCTGGAATTCTTCACTGTGTAATAACTTTTTATTCTTAAATATGTTATCACAGAGGTATGTGTTACTATCATTCCTAATTGGCTCAGCCTTGTCCAGCAGCAGAATGCCCATCCTGGAGCCAGCTGGCATTGGCTCCACCAGATAGGGGAAGCTTCTAGAAGCTTCTAACAGAAGCCACGCCTGCAGCCTGCCCTGCTACCAAAACTTAGCCACAGAAATCCACTGCAGAAGACTATTTGAAAATTAAGTACTCTAAAATTAACTCTTCTGCAAATGTTCCTAGGATCCTAGTCTTTTCACACGACAGAGTGAAACAGACCCCTTTTGGTTTAACTTCTGAGCATTCCGGCTTTATGTTTCTGATAGACAACTGTAATTATAACACTAGACTGAAAAGTATTTTGTTTTGTCTTATCAATCTGTTCTCTTGATTGTTGTGAGCATTTTGTAAGTAATATTTTTGCGACTGTGCATTTAGTGCTCTGTCTTTCACTTGCCAGGCTACAGCAGTAAGGTCCTGCTCCTGCATCAGGGCAGTCCCCAATATCAATACCGTCTGAGGTTTTAACTGATTGACAGCAGTGACACAGAGAAGTACTTGGTGATAATGGTGGACAAAAATTTGAACTTAGCTGGCAATGTGCACTTGCAGCCCAGAAAACCAAATATATCCTGGGCTGCACCAAAAAAATCATGGCTAGCATGCTGAGAGATTTTTTCTATCTCTCATGAGACCTCACCTGGAGTACTACATTTCTTTTGTTGGGGCTCCAACAAAAGAAAAGCATGGACCTATAAGAGTGGGTCCTGAAGAGGTTTCTGAAAACAACCAGAGGACTGGAACACCTCTGTGAAAACAGGCTGAGACAGCTGGAGTTTTTCAACCTGGAGGAGAGAAGGCTCCAGAGACACCTTATTTTGGCCTTCCAATATGTAAAGAGGGCACATAAGAAAGACAGAGAGTGACTTTATACCAGGGCCTGTAGTAACAGAACAAGGAACAATGGTTTTATGCTAAAAGAGGGTAAGTTATATAAGAAAGAAATCTTTTTCTAGTGAGGGTGGTAAGACACTGGAACAGGTTTGCCAGAGAATTTATGGATGACCTATTAAAATCAGGTGTTCTAGGAGTTTAAGCAACCTGATCTAGTGAAAGATGTCCCTGCCTAGAGCAAGGGGATTGGACTAGATAGATCATCTTTAAAGTTCCCTTCCAACACAAACCATTCTATGACTGTCTGATTCTGTAAACCCATGCCTATTAGGGTATTCAATTGCCAGAACACTTTCAAAAATTCTCCTAAAATTCTGAAACACAGGTGGTTGTTAGGTTATATGCAATCAGCTCACTCTTTGGGAAAGGAACCTGTGGGTTCCATGGAGCCACGTTATTTCAGTCCAAAAGGCACTGAAGCAATAATGAGCCTTGGAAGCAACAAGGTTTATTCATGCTTTCAGAAGTGATTGTTGCATTGCCATTTAGAGACCTAGTGTTTAGGAAGAGCTATGTTGTCCAAAAATCTATTATTGGATGATCCCGCAGCCAGAATTTGGGCTACTGAGGGAGGATTCAGAGAGCAGGAGTCATTACATCTTGACAGTGACCTTAAAGAAATTGTGGCACAACAGAAAAGTGTGTTAGATATAGCAGCAGTATTAATATCAGGATGAAAGGGAAGTTCCTGCATTTTTGAGGCAAAACAAACTAAGAACCCATTATGACAGGATAATTAAAAAGTCAACCATTTCGACCTATCAAGGTCTTGGAATTACTCTGGGTGAAGTCCAGCATCACTGTCAACTTGCTATTTGCTAGTCTGCCCCTTACATTCACTCCACTTAAGTGCTGCGGTTTTTTTTAAAGGTTCTTTCAGCTTCGTTTTGCCATGTGTAACAGTAGGGGTATATGCAATAACTTTAGAAATATTTTTAAAGCAGAAATATTAGTGCTTAAAGTAAAATAAAAAAGCTATTAGCTAATACATCGTAAATCCACAAACTATTATGTTGCCTCTTCCTCATGGCCATTTAATTTTGCATGCACATAACCAATGTTTTACTAACAGTACCAAGGGTTCCATATGTAAGACATTATTCACAGTATGTTTCCTGTTATTTTGCATAGCATTATTCTTGGTGAAAATAGTGTTATGGCCTCAGGAGAAATATTGCAATTGAATGCATAGC
This sequence comes from Pyrocephalus nanus, assembly GCA_038380795.1. Taxonomy (NCBI): domain Eukaryota; kingdom Metazoa; phylum Chordata; class Aves; order Passeriformes; family Tyrannidae; genus Pyrocephalus; species Pyrocephalus nanus. The sequence continues at coordinate 67,301,757 of CM076261.1, forward strand.
AATATGTTTTTGGTATGGGGCCACGGTACTGTGACTTAACTTCTTTTTTCTTTCCTTTAAAATACCTCAGCAATCAAGACAACAGAACCAGGATACAAAAATATAAAGGGGTGGTAAAAAATAGGACATATTTTCAATGTTTAATTTGCAAATAAAATGTGTTAAGTGAAATGAGAGAAGGAACTGCCCCTTTCTGACCAGCATGGTTACATTCACATTCTATAAATGCTTCTGGAAATGGGATTACATAGTTTTAATATGAGTATTTATTTTTGGAAATAGGTGGGCTGAGCGAAAATTATTGCTATTAAGTTGATTGAAATGTTGAGGATTAGCACAAGGAATAAAAATTAAACTAATTTAAACTGTATGCTGTATTTTTTGCCAACAGACTATGTCATGTCATTGTAAAGGCGTGATTCATCGTATTCTATTCCAGTTTCCTCATGTAGCAAAATGAATCATAATTAGCACTAATGACAATGTTAAATCTAGTAATTTGAGTGACTGCTAATAGAAAGTATCCAACCCACAGAAATCTATACCGTTACCTATTAAAGATTATATATATTAGGCTCATCTAGAATATGATCAAACAAGCAAAGTTTCACATTAAATTGAACTGAAAAAAGATGTGCCATGGAAGTCTTAAAACAAGAAAATGATTTTTAGAAATTAAATTCCTCAACATGTAATATTTAAGTTGTAAGAGCTCAAAGCATATTCTGTGAAATACTGAGTGTCCCGATTCATACAAAATCTGAATATCCATGCACTCCTGTCCTAGGAACTTAAGCACATCACCATGTTGTTATTTACTTTGTGTAAGCCACACTCCCTCAGACAAGTACAAATTATCTGCAGTAATATTAGGGGGATTATTCACATATATCTGTATTCAGTCTGAGTAGAATGCAAATACTTACCAAATATATATATCCTTTAAACTGCCATTCTCCTAATGTTCCTAAGGATACTAATTAAGGTTTTAGTATTTTGTTTACAATTTAAATATCCCTGATAAGGTCTAGTTTTCCAGTTTATATGTCTGGGTTTTTATTATTCATTCACCATCAGGAAAGGAAGTCAAGTTCACACCTCTGGTCATCACAAGCTTCTGCTTCCTTAAACAATTGATGTAGCAAACAAAGCAGAAATTAAGGGGTTTGCAGCTCCTGTCATACCACTAGCAAAAGACCAACCATCTTCTGGAAAGCCAGCTTGAATTTGCTGAGTTGTTTACTCATGAGATCTTGCTTGGAATGCGAGATAGTAACAGTGACATTCTTATGGACTCTGGGAGCAGGTCAGCTGTTTAATAGAAAATACACCAAGAGCAGTGCTAATTGTACATATATCTCAGAAAACCGCTTGATGGGAAAAAAAGATTGGGTGCAATTAATTCGGAAGCATAAGCTCTATGTCCTATTACCAATATTAGAAACCAAACAATCTTTTGCTTTTGTTTCTTCAGTAAAATACTTTATTTTGTCCTTGATATGGAAAAGATCACTGTGTTATTCCCTCCCAAAATTTACATGTTGGACTTCAGAGCATTTTCAACTTGGCTACAGAGCTTACTAGGCATTATTTTATGGCACTCTTGACTAAATATCCATGTCAGAAGCAAAGTCACTTCATGCAGTAATTGTGGAGTTTACTGGAGTTTCACAGAAAAGACTGGAAACTGTAACAGAATGACAGAATCATGGAATCATTAGCTTGAAAAAGCCTTCCCAGCTCCTCAAGTTCAACTGCTAACTCAGAACCATGTTCACCTCTAAACCATGTTCCCAAGTGCCACATCCACAGACCTTTTGAACACTTCCAAGAATGGTGATTCCACCACTTCCCTGGACAGCCTGTTCAAAATCCTGACCACTCTTTCAGTGAAGAAATTTTTCCTAATATTCAATTGAAACCTCCCCTGATGCAATTTGAGGCCATTTCCTCTCATCCTGTCACTTGTTTGTTGGGAGCAGAGATTGACCCCCAACTCATTACACCTCCTTTCAGGTAGTTGTAGAAAGTGGTAGAAGAGCTGCACGGTTCAGGCAGTTCTTGTGTCTTAATCTTAGCCAAGTGAGCAGGGATTGTTAGTCTGGAGAAAAGGAGACTAAGAGAATTGCATTCTTTTTCATATGGTTCCACAGGAGTATGTGGTTTCAATCAACTGTATCTAATTCATGTTTATTTTCAGTGTACACCTCTAGAAAACTTATAACTTGCACAAGCAAAACCACAATTTTGAACTCAAAATCAGCATCAACAGTCTGAACTGCAAGTAGCTGGTTATAATCAGAATCTACGTCTTTGAGTTCAATACAAAGAGAAACAAGGGCAAAAGAATACTAACTTGCTTGAGACTTTGTCCACTAATCACAACTTTATCACACACATCCTGCAATACAATACCCAAAAAGTTTCTCAAAGGGGAAAATGGAACTTTTAATAAGGAGGAATTTTGAACAACCAAGGATAAACAAATTAATCAGGCCGGATAGAAAATGTTGGACAACTTTCTGCACAGCTAGAGGAATGCACAGATTATTGGAAATGAACTTAGATGTGAAATATACCACACTCATTTAACTTCAACAAAAAATAGGAAATTATTTGGCAAAGGCTGTAAAACCAAAAAGAAAGTTTTGTTTTGCTTCGTTCTTTTCTTATTTTACTAGTCTTTGGTTTCTAGTTAATCCATTCGGTATTAAGTTCTTAAATTATTGCCTTGTACCTTTTTAATACCAAAGAATAAAAGTATGTTGGAGAGCTTTTTCACATCTCATATCATACGCCTGAAGTATTTGTTCAAGAAATATCTAAAAAAGCTTTGAAATAACTAAAATGAATCCCATATGGTTTGTTTAAATATATTAAAAGAGAACTTTTTTTCCTAATCTAAAAACACATCTGTACTTTATAATAGTTTTGTATGTGTGTGATACCAGGCTGTTTTTCATACAAAATTGTTAGCCCAGCATTATATTATATATTCTTTAACTGTAGTAGTGCATTTCAAATTATTTTGTTGAAATTAGCCTAAAATTGATGGCTTTCTTTTTGTTCTTTTTATGTTTGTGCTTAATTTTTTCCAATAATACTTGAAGATCAGCATGCATTAATAGCTGCAGGGCATAAAAAGACTAGAGGAAATTAGCTGTCACCCACAGCCAGTCATTCCGTGTTCTTATAAACATAAAGGGCTAAATTGTCTTTTATGTTGACCATGCATGCAGATCATGTCATTTTCATTAAAAATTAGACATCATGCATATACAGTACGGTTGTTGATGGAGAAGTTTGAATTAATAAGGTTTTAAAGCAAAGCCTAAACTCCTTTTGTTTTTGTCCTATTCAAGTTTGGATGTTGTTATTGAAATATGCAGTTGTATATGAATTTAAATTGAATATTCAGTTAATTATTTTTTCATGTATTTACTACATTTCTGTAAATATTTTAGTGTTCTGTGTTCATTGTATGAATTAAATAATATATAAACTGATAGAGGCTGGTTTTAATAAACTTTCTATTACATTTATTTACTCTAGATTTATTTGTTACAGTCTGAGTTTTGGCCTTAAATTGATAATCAAATGTCAATTAAGTGCTTAATAGTACAGACATATTAATAAGTTACTGTAATCAGCCATAACTGCCTTAAGCATTCAAGTAAGTGCTATAAGATTATTTTGCTTTGTATCAAATTGTAGCATGATTATATCTTTGTCTACTCATCACTAGAGGGATGGCACCACATAACACAGAATGTCCTCCAGCTCTGCTGTCTTCTGTTGATATTGTCAGTTTACTTTGAGTCATTCCTCCCCTAGTGTTTTCTTTGCCCAGCAGCTGATTACTTTACTGGTAGTTGGTCCTTTAGAAACATCTTGTCCAAATTATCATCTTCGTTGTCTTATGTCTGTCTAGAAAACATCTTCTACACCTCAAGGCATTAAAACATGCTTTCACTGATCAAACATTCTTATCATAGCACAAGAAACACTATATTAGCTGGATTAAACATTAAAAAAAAAAAAAGTACCTCACACAGTCCTCAGTACTGACCTTTTCATTTCACTGTCTGTCTTTTTTACATTACAGTGTAATTTGACTACAGCTCTTATTTAAATCTAAGTGAAGCTTCAGGTTTTATAAATACAGAATTGCTCCAGCATTGCCTGGTATCATAAATGATTAAGCCATTCTGTTTCATACAGAGCTCTGCAATATTCTTGATTACATCCTGCCTTGAGGTTTTGTCAGTCAACATTTAAGCAACACAAATATACATTTATAGAACTATTTTGAGAAGACAGAGTGATTTGGAGATTATATGGCAATGCATACACATTTATTGTACATTTTTTTCCAAATTACACCATGCATATGCTTGATCTTAACATTTTAACAGATTATAGAACAATATTTCATTAAAATTGTTACAATTAGAGTAAAGTGGACTACAAAAACGTATATTGTTTTACATAAATGACCAGCACATCTACCTAGCTAGCTAAACAGAGAATTTCTAAATGTTTTCTGAGGCAAAGGAAGTCTGTTGCTCTACTAGCCCTTTTATCTTCTAGATTCCCAATAGGATTTAATCAATGTCCATGATCCTTACAAGTGGTACTTGAAGCAGCTGTTGACTTTTACTCAGTAGTACGGAGGTCATCAAACAAGGAACTCTCCATCTGACATCTGTACTTACTCTAACTATTTTCTAGAGGCAGAAGTTGACTGACTGTCATCATCAAAGCTAAATTAAAGAACCTTATTTGGCTCCATCAGTTGCCTTTGCAAAAGTTATCCTACAGGAAGAAACAACTGCACACATTTGCATTGCAATAGGATATCTTTACCTAAAATATTTACATAACAATAAACCAAACTCATTATTTTTTCCTTCTATAAAGTACTTTTCAAATAAATTTTAGGTCCTTATGCAGCTAAGGACGGGCTTATTTCATAATTCATACACAATGGAAAGGCAGCCCAATTATAGCTTTCTAACCTTCCAAGAGTAAAGTTCTGTCTGAATGTTCATGTCAACCTGGCTGGCCCTTTTCAGGCTTTCTTTCAGGCTCTTTTCTTCTTTTCTCCTTTCCAGGCACTTAACAACAGCATTCTAAATCTACAGAATGATATGGTTCAGTTTCTTTTAGTGTTGTTTATGCATATTCAGGATTTGGAAGAAAATAGGGTACTAATTTTTTTTTTTTTTTTTTTTTTTTTTTTTTTTGCTGTATAGAAAGCTACCTAACTCTTGATCTAAATCCCACTCTTCTTCCTAGAGGAAAAGTGAGTGGGTTAGCTAAAAATATTCCTCCAAGTCCGCAATTAACAAATACTGGTAGAATAACAAAGTTAAACAGTGGTTAAAGTACTACCAATATTCTTGTGAGATTTAGACTGTGTTCCTAATGTCTTTTCAAGATTAACCTTTGAGACATGCAGGTTCTGTCATTATAAAATGACTCATTTAATCAAATCCACAATATGAGGCATTGATGTAAATAAGGCAACATTTCAGTATTTACATGTTTCATATTGAGTTTTGAATTTTAGATATTTTGATATATTGATAATCTAAAATTGATTTATCAATTTTAGATAATTTTGATATATTAATAACTTTAAATTGTGAAAATAAAGGTGAAACATTATTCTAATTAAATTAATATCTAATGAATGCACTGAATTCAATTTATACTTGGCATTCAGAGAAGACTACTATTTGAAATTCTGATAAGATGAACTGAAATAAAACAGATATTCATCAAGTTTTAATTAAAAAAGTAATGTGAAGAAATTAAATTTTAATCATAGAATCATAGAATGGTTTGGGTTGGAAAGCACCTTAAAGATCATCGGGCTCCAAACCTCCTGCCATGGGCAGGTTGCTCAGGCCACCATCCAGCCTGGCTTTGAACACTTCCAGAACTGGAAGATATCAAAATACATCAAAACGTTTCCTTTTCTGAGGAATCTTTGATAAGATATGAAAATAGTGATGAAAACAACTGTAACATATGAGAAAAACTTTGTATAATTAAAAATTACAGTCTTAACAACACATACTGTGTCGCAATACTGGAAGGTATTTCCACTGGGAACTGAAGATGCTGTAAGTCTGAGGTTAATCTAAGGTATTTGAAACAGGGAAATGTCACTGTGAAACTGCTGTCATTAGGATCTGCTGTACATCAAACCCAGGTAGGAATACTGTCAACAAAAGTGCTAAAAGGTAAATTGTCTAAATAGGGAATATATTCATTCTCCACTAGTGGTAAGCAAATATAAGCAATATCATTTCCTTTTTCTTAAAAAAAAAAAAAAAAAGGCAAAACCCCACCAAGTTAATATTTTTCTTTTTGTCTGGGAAAGCTGGAATTATCAATCCAATAAAAATCAATGGTTTGCCTCTGAGAGATCCTATCTATCACCAAATCTTTACTCACATTGGGCTTAGCTACTTATGAATATGGAGGTGATCCTGACAGGAAGAGAGATAAATATCCACTAATATTTTAAAACTTCAGAAGTCACCTTTTTTTCCCCAAAATATTTTGTGCGGCATCATCTTTATGAGGTCTTTGATCAACAAATGGCTTGCTTTCAACACCCAGGCGTTTATTTGTAAAATGTATGCTAGAAATATTTGTGATCCTAGGTTAGAAATAGTTCTAATTAAAATTTTCTGGTGCTAGAAATTGTAACAAATAAACTTAGGAAAAACAACAAAGAAGTGAGAGAAATCTCAAAGTAATACCTATTAGATATACTGGTGAGAAACTCTGTTATTGCTATTATTTAGTTAGTCCTCCTATAGGGTTCAAATTTGTCTTATATGTACTAAAAAGGATCTTTTTTACTCCTGTTTCCTCTCTGAGGCATAAACACTGACCCATGACAAACATCTACTATTATAGCTAATTGGTACTTTGATTTTTCATCTGTACAAACTGGAAAATATTGAACTACCTGAATATCAGTCTAACAGTTCTGATATTTCTGATGCTAAAAAAATATAGGAAAGTTTCTATTTTAACATGTTTCTTCCTTTAGCACAAAGACATTGCATTCCACAGGAAGGCACTATCAAACCATGAATTTAAATTCTACTGTCTCCAGAAAAATCTTCCCAAACTTCAAAAATTTACAAATCCCTTAAAAATTACCATGCACTGTATCATAGCTGAAAAAATACTTAAAACTGAATGCTAACAAGTGGAAAACAGTTGGATGTATGGGAACAGCAAGAAGGCAGACAATGCCCCAAAATGAACTTTGGCACTTTGGCACTTTTGCAGAAGCTTATCACTCATTAGTTGCAACCGGTAGGAGGTGATTGTAAACTCTGAAAACAGTTCACCTTGCTAATCAAAAGCAGCATATTCTAAATCCTCCCATCAGTACAGAGACATGAGACAGAACTGTCCATTAGGAGGCCGTTCATGCATTGCATTTCTGCATGCAGACGCTTTAGCTCAGAAAACTCATGGCCTAGGAATCAAAAGGATAAGTTTACAAAAGGACAAACTGACTGCAGGAAAAAAAAAAAAAAAAAAAAAAAAGTGAAAGAAAGTGAAGGCCCTGGCAGGAGAAAAGTTAATGGAATTTGAGTAAGATCCTGGATATTGGAGAAATGCCTGGAGATGAACATCGCAAGACTCAGAAAGATCTTTATTGGTGACATCCAAGATTGGAATGCTTCAGAGCAGGAACTGATACAACCAGCAGCTACCTCCCTGTAGGGATGGGAAGTCAAGACCTTAGGAATATAACTTAGACAAAGTGTGCTGGCAAGTGTGTAAGACTATCAAATGGTATAACAGTGTTAATTTGGTTCTCAAATAAAACCCAGTAACTCCACTAAGAAAGGAAGAAAGCATTCACCTACGGCAATAGTAACTGATTTATCTTGAGTTTGGTGTTGGCAAAGCTGATAAGGACAAGATGAAGTGGCTTCAAGTTGCTATGCAATGTTAGTCAAGTTAATGGACCCACATTTTTAGAACGTAATCCATAGTTATGTATTCTTCATTTTGGGGAGGAAAAACATTAGTATGCAATCTAAAGGACTGACTAACTTCTGGGCCTGTTTACCAAGTGTATAAAGTGCAATGTGATGGTGGAGATCCTGAAAAATCAGGTTCTGAGGTCTCAAACTGGCTTCTGAAATTACAGTGTATTTCTGACTTTAATTTTTTTTGCTCACCTTTTCAGAGGATTTGGTATATCTATCTTTGAACAAAATAGATGAAGCCACTCTATACTGAATTCCCTAAAAGTAAAACAGTGTATCACTTCTGATCACAGGAAACACATTGGTTAATATTTTGAATTACATATATGCAACATTAATGAGCAGTCACAGGGAGAAATTATCATTTCCACTCATATGGTTGCAATAGCTAATCCCTCTCAGGTGGTTCTGTCTGAGGTACCTCTTTGCCTTGCATTTGCTTTATCCAAGCAGAGAATGAGATCTGGACATGTGAAAGCGCAGCAAAATATTCACACAACTTCATAGGTCTAGGCAAAGTAGTAAGGACTGATCCATTCAATTCAGATCAAGTTTGACCCTTCTTTTTTAGATTATGTGAAATGCTATTAGAAGTTGTCAGGTGAGAGAAGGCTTCTTCACTGTTTACTTATAGTACTATAATCAAAACAATCTCTCCAAGATATAAGTCTGGAAACTTCTGCAAACTATGAACCTAGCTGAGAGGAATAGTTCCTGAAAGGAAAAAGGAAATTGTGTTCTTTCTCATGTAATCCTTAGCCTTCCCTGCCAAGACTTCCGCTACAGTGCTCACTATCACTTCTTGTGATACTGCTACTTATAACACAAGTCACTCAACAGCCATCAGAGAATAATTATTCTCATGTACACATGACAGATCTGAACTGGCAGCCATGACATGAAATTCTCTATCTTGTGTCACCAATCCCCCAAGCAGGCCATTTCTGACTACGAACTAATGACACTACTAAAGAAGGGGAGCAGGTAAAAAGGTTTTTATTATTATTTTTAGTTTTTTTTTCTGAAAAACAAATTTCAGCACTTGCCTTATAAATCTCTGAAATCTCAGTTTATCATATGCAAATAACAATACTGCCACATGTGCAGTTAGGTTACCACTTTTTTTTTTTTTTTAATCTATTTCAGTCACTGAGAAAGTGTTTATGACTATTTGTTTCCAAAGCATAGTGTCACATAGCAATCATACTTTTCATCAAATTAATTTATATTGCTCTGTGTCTTGGGCATAATCCATGGGACTCACATGCAGCTGACCTGGTAACACTGATAATAAAAATATTTCAGATATTTTTAACTGCTTGCTTTGGAGGCCAGTCCATATACTGCCTCTATTAATCTGACCCAAAGAAAAAATGAATTTTTATTGTAACACAACAGATCGCAAAGCACATATGATATTTCAGGCTACATACACAATTCTTGCAGAATTACTCTTTGTAATTTATAAAAAGAAATCCGATTCTCTAAAACCTATTTATTTCATGTGTAGAATTCAGCATAACTTCCCCTCTCCTTTGTCATTTATTTGCCTAGGACAGACGAGACTATTTCCTCGATTTTTTTTTCTTTTTTTTTTTTAACACAGCATTTTTGAAACAAAAATTTCAACTTGGCATATGCCTTTTCCCATCTTTTTATGGTAATTATAGCTAATGAAACTGTTGGGCTATATTGGGTTTTGGGTTTTTTTGTTTTTTTTTTTTTTGTTTTTTTTTTTTTTAAAACTTGTGGAGTCTACTGGAAAATAAGCATTTATGTTGAGCCAAAAATGTCATTTCCCTGTTTTGATTGTTCAGAATTATAATTTTTTTTCTAGGAGTAATAAGAAAATTCAGCCCCCAAACATCATAATTATAGTAATAACTAAAAAATAAAACTGCTTTACTTCAGCATTAAAATTAATCTTCGGCTGCTTTGTTCTGTAATAACTAGGTCATCAGTTTAGGTGCTCCTGCTTAAAATGCGTTTAGCATCCATATGTATTCCCTCACCTAGAGGCTTGATATTTTTAATGAGATTATATCAAGGAATGTGAAGACTGGAGAGCAGTAACATCATTTTCACGTGTAATTCCCAGAACTCTGATCCATTTCAGGGAGGCAATTAAGACTGCTGACTACAATAAATGATACTAAGAGATTATAGAGGGGTTTTTTCTGCATGAATGCATAGTTTAAAAAATAATTTAGGTTTATTTAACATAAAAAACACCTCCAGAGGGGGGATTTTTTTTTTCAATTTCAATGATTATAGGGAATATCTCTTCCGTCATTTATCTGTGAGGATCCGTGGTGTATTGCTGCAATAAAGGATAACTCTGAGATGCTTTGATAAAATAGGTACATTTTAATTTTATGTAATTTCCTTTGTGTTGCTCATTTCAGAATGTCCACTTAGTACCGGAGCAGTTGAGTGTCTGTGGTATGTATTTGTGGGGGGAGAGTGTGTGTGTTTACTTGGGAGGGGTTTTTTTCTCAATTTTTTTTTTCTCTGTGGAGGCCAATAATCTGAAGTAGCATTTAGATCAAAAGCTTCATGGGGATTAACTCTTGGCTTTTTACTACTGACCACAAAAACTACATACAGAAGAATACAGAAGAATTGCTAAAAACAAATACACTGGAATCAAAAGTTTGTTGTCTTGAAGAGTTAATTCTGGCAGAGAGGTGACCTTTATCCCTACGTACTCACTCATTTTTTTTTTTTTTTATCAAACCTCTCCAAAGGGACTCATCATATGCGGGGCTCTATGAAGAGAAAAAGAAGAGCATTGTCCTTATCACCTCCTTCCAGAAAGTGGCAGAGTAATAGGACTTTGTAAGGCGAAATGAAGCCCAGTCTGATGGCTGCTGATTAAAAATTGACTCTGCCACATCAAAGAAGAGTTGAAGGTGAAAATGATGATCACTTCCCTCTCCCAGGGACCCTGCACCATTTCTTTTATTCAACCTTGAAAGGTTCTTTCTGAATAAGATAATATCCCTCGAGTCCATTCTGGCTAGGCGGCATGGGAAAATGTAGATCAGTATGCCTATTCTCTATGAAAAAATGGGATTTTGTTAATGACATAGCACTCTAAAGTGATGGCTTGTATGTGGTAAATGCTGAGAAATTAATTATAAAATGCCTTTTAGACTATAGATCAAATTAATTGCTAGTATACATCTACTAAAAAGACCACTGTAAACGCAAACGGCATTTTCTGCCTTGTTGCTGGAAATTTCTGTATTTGAAACATCCTGCAGCTTGCACCATCTTTTCTGTTTTCACTTATTTTACAACAAAAATTTTAGTAGAGGAGCCATCAGTGAAATAACATCATTGAGCTATAAAATTTTACGATGGGACTAAACCATGTGAAAATCTGGGTTTTGACAGATACATATATACAGAAAGAACGAGACAGTCACTCATGTATATGAACTATGCAGAGAATATATAGGTAGGGAGAGTAAGAAAATGCAAGTATACACAGACACAAATGCCCAGAAAGACACACAGATGTGATATAGTGCATTATACTTTATTTCCACTAGTTAATGTGTCTGTCAGGCAGAGGCAGGAAATTTACAGGGAAGCTTGTGTGAAAAATGTTCCTCTCTATTTTAGGTTTTGGGCTTATACCTTATGCCAGCAATTCTGGAGCAGTGCAAATCTTTTAATTCAAGGCAGCAATTGCTCATGCATATATCTAAGCAGACCAACAGGCACACTGCTCATCCAAAATACATAGCTTGAGTAACAATAGCAAGAAAGATCTTGCATGAAAAAGGGCTTGTACAAAAAAACAATTTTATGCATATGCTCACCCCTCCCTGCACTTCCCACTGATCTGCTGCTCTTGAGGATCCAAAGAAAATGAGAAGTAATGCTTCAGCCTAAAAATAGTGTGTTAAAACCTTGGTAAAAGTAGAGTAACATAGTTCACATATAAGAAAAGATTCATCCCATGACTGGCAATGCCCACAGTTTTCATGTATACCTAAACATCTACATCTAAGTGTATCTATCTGTCAAATACCTTTTAAAATAAAAAAAGATTTTCTGCAATAGGATGATGTATACATTGAATGCTATAACATGTTAAAGCTTTACTGTATGTATGTTTGACATGTATGAATTACACAGTTAAACATAAGTTATTTATTCATGTTGATGAATGACACAAATATATCATCCTGTTGAGATTGGTGCAATTAGAACAAACAAGTAATTATGTCAGAACAATGGAAATAAAATCATAATGACATCAAAACAGTGAGAATAACAATAACACCCTCCCCTCATCACTGTCATCTGTATCTTCTGATATTTCTTAAGAAAAGATTTTGCTAAGACATTGCTTGCTCAGTCTTTCAACTTTTCTTTCCTGCCGTAACTATCCAGTTATCTATTCAATACAAGGTGGAATGTATAGAAAAAATTGAAACATTTTTTATTTTCTTTTTCCAGTGGGCTTTATTACAGAAGATATCCAATTTGAACAATGCAGAGAATGAAGTACAGTGGAGAGAATTAATGATCAAGAGCTTGTTTATAACAAATTAAATTTGCTGTGCAAAGATAATGATTTTTACCTTAGTGAGTTCCCAATGTTTTAATAATCCTTAATGTAATGAATATGAGTTCATATTCTTAAAAATTCCTTTTCCCCCTTACTAATTTAATCAACATTTTAAGATGTTCAGATGTCCCAATCACCTAGGGCTACATTATTAGCATGGTACTTACTTTAAACTGCTTCTCTAAAATGATTGAAGAAAACAATTTATACAAGTGCTACTTTTAATAAGAATAGAAAAGCAAGCACAGCTTGTTGGCCTCATTAAGGCTAACTTTTGATCTTCAAGCTTTATAAATAGAATATATATATCACAGTTCAACAGTCTCTCTCATGTACATATAAGCCCTACTAATGCTAATGTGGAAGTTGCATGCATATGTTAGGGAGAAGGGACAACCATGAGTTATTTATAAAAGCAACAGATATTTAATAAGGCGTGTTAGATCAAGAAAGAAGTAACATTTTTTGTTGGGTTATTATGTTTCTATTACATGCTATATGCAGTAGCTGCAAAACCTGGTTTTGCTTAATGAGCCTACCTGTGTGTGTGAGCAATTTGAAGAGGCCTGGGTTATATAAGACCTGTGGAATTACAAAGGTGCTTCCCCAAAAATCTGAAACATGCAGCCTTCTTTGTCACTGGCAATATAACAGATAATACTGATAGGAGTACTGAAAAATATTTTATTCTATCAGCTGGCAGAATCACTTTTTAAATTCAAGCTTGTTTAAATATGGGCTGTGAAACAAACTTGATTTCCGAAAGAATCAAATCGGATCATTTCAAAAGTCTGAGTGTTGTATACTTGACCATGGGGAATTATTCCTTTAAATAAGTTAAATATAAGCATAAAATAAATGAAGAGTTTTGACAAAGTAAAAACTTTAAATAACATTTGGCATACTTTTGCAAATTCTAATGTTTTTAGGTCTAAGGGCATTCTGGTTATGCTGGACTACTGCTGCTTTTGAATAAAATGTCCAGCCCATGGTATGCAATCCTTTGAAGAGATAAAGTCATTCAGCACTTTCCAGAATCAGATCTATTTTCAGGAAGAAAGTTGTTCAATATCCGTGTACAGGAAAGTTTATGTTCCTGTATAATTAATCCCTTGAGCTCTGAGGTAGAGTTTATACTGAGTTGATTTTATTTCTGGGAAGAAGGTAGCCCCACCACCCTCTGACTTTGGGCGTTTTCTTTCCTGGAAAATATATACTGCAAATGTTTCTTTTGAAAAGGTACACAAACCACATACATTTTCAGGCCACCTGAAGTTTTATATTAAGGATTGTCCTGTTTTTGATTGGGATAAAGTTATTTTCTTCTTAGTAGCTAGTATAGTGCTGTGTTTTGGATTCAGTATGCAATACAGGTACAAAGTTTTGATCCAACTTCAGTTCAGTGGGACGACTCTACCTTTAGTGGCCATGGGATTAGCTCCAGGAGAGCAGAATGAACTTTCCTTTTATAGGTGACAGCCTCTCTGTGACTGATACGCTGGAAAACACCACATTTGCCCCTGGCTGGTAAAGCAAGAGCCCTTTAAACCTTTGGTAGTTTCCTTTCCAAATAAAGCCATTTTTTCCAGGGATATGGGAGCTTAAATTTTTCAACTTAGGTTTAATTTTAATTACTGTCTCTGTTTTAGGGTTCCACCCTCATTCATCCTGTTGTATAACATTCATCACAGCACATTAAACTATCCACCATATTCCTTCCCCCTCATGCTCTCTTCCTTCACTCCAAGGTAAGTAGATGTCAGAAATGGGAAGTGACACAAGGTGAGCCAATGTCTAAGATGTTAAACAGAAGTTGTTTAATGAGCCCTTGGGAACCTTGCAAACATATGAAGGCTTAATATTTAAACAGACTAAAGAAGTTCAGTGTGTGTAACATAATATGTTCTATAACAAGGCAGATTTGCAGGCTGTTCTTCATCACATTTGTCTTCCAAGTAGCTTGTCATCCTTATTTCATCATCAATTATTCATTTGCATTTTATTTTACTTTTTCCCAAATTGCTAAAATCAAATGTAGCTATTTGCTGAAATAATCAACTCTAGATTTTAGACTATCTTGTTCTCAAGTTTAAAAAAAACCACACACACAAAAAAGCTAAGTAATATTTTCTTTAAGCACTGTTTTGTGCCAGGGAATGGTGAAGTTGTCAAGAGATTCACAGGTTTTTATAAATGTAAGCAATTGTCTGTATTCTCTGACTGCACTAAGACACCTGCAATACAGACAAAGTGGTTGAGTTGGGTACACATAATAATACCTCGCTCCATGCCTGTAAGAGCTTCCTAGGTTTATTGGTTTGCCTATCTGATTACAAGACTGACACTGACTATGTTCTGGCTCAGGTACCTCTGTGGCCATTCATTGAAGATTCTTGCTGAAGATGGGGAAGAGAGAAGATTAGAAGAAGAGCTTTATGAAACAAAGGAAACGGCTACAGATGTTCATATACATTACATATGCCTGAACTCACTGCAAAAAAAAAAAAAAAAATCAGATATTGAGCTATTTTGGTTCAATAAAGGGAGCTAGGAGGAGTTTAGGTGGTTTTTTCCTACCTGTACTTTTAAATTTATGTTTTCATTTTGTTAGAAGGTACTACTAAATTAGTTATAACTACATGATTAGCTGGATTAGAAAGCTATAACCAACATTGTGTGAAATACAGCAGGAAACCTAGGATCAATAGGATCAGTTCTAGGCTGGTAAAAATCAATTTACTCATTAATATATACACAACTCTCAACTGAAGCTGTACAAGTAGGGTTTTGTTTTGGTTTTCTACCACCAGCTGAGAAATTAGGTTGATTTCTTTGTTGCTATCAAGTGGTCTTCTACCGTACACAGATCATTTACAGTTATAAGATTTAAGACAGTTTGGCACTCAGATGTGGACCAGACAAAAGCTCAAGCTTAGTACACATCTGTCTAAGACAGCTTTGTGTATGCAGCCTGGAAAGCCGCAAAGGTCTGTGTCTTAGCTGAGAGCGCACAGCTACAGCACAGCTGTCTCACAGCAAGGCTGGAACACTTCTGTCTGTGGGAATCAGTTGTTGCCATCTCTTGAAACCATAATTACAATCATCCAATGGTGAGGACTATGCTGTGTTACAGATGTCTCAGCTGTCTTCATTAGAGAGGTTGGAATTGAGTCTCATGAAAGCCATGGAATGACCACATTGCATAAGAAGAAAACTTCCCCCCTCCCCCTCTCCCTTGTCTCTCACAGATCACTATGTACAATGCAAGTTGTTTCAAATTCTAGTTACCCTTCTCTCAATCAGCCACTGTAAAAACTGCAACTGCATCTGCAGATCTACTTTGGAAAACTGTCTGGAGTTTGTTGTTGTTGTGTTGTTTTGGGGATTTTCTTCTGTATGGGAGTGTGCATCCCTTGAAGTTTTAACTCCTTTTTCAAGGCCAATTTTGAATTAATCTCCTTATTTCCAAGAGCAGTTCACCTCAAGTTCCAGAGTAAGAATATTTATTCCAGACAGATAATCCATGCTGTAACAAAATGCTTTGAAAGTATAAAAAAGACTGTGAAAATAAGTTTTCTATAGCCATCGTTTTTACTACAAATTGTGTTCTTTAATAAATAAATTGTTGCCATGTGGTTTCACCCTTACATAACAAATTTGTGAGCAAGGACCCCATGCCAGGCAGACATAGCCATAAAAGCTGTGTCTAAACTTGTCTGTATTGTGTTTTCCAGCTTGGTTCCACTGTTCACTCAGGCAGCCTGCACAGCGCTGAATAGTGTGAATGCATTTAATTACAATCTGACATGTGTATTCCTGAGAAACAAAAGGCTGTGAACTGAGGGTGATGATTAACTGTTCTACCAGATAATTGCTTAAACTACTACTTATATTATGCTGCATTATCTCTTTTGAACAAAGTGATTATTGGCCCTTTGTGTAGCGATTATACAATGTAAGTGCAATCTTGCTGTTTCAAATGTTAAAGTTTATGTTTAATGTACTTTTATTTGTAATGAGGGGTGCAACTTCAGATTTTCTTTCAAGGATTATTCTTATAAGTGTGAAAAAAAAAAGCATGCCTCAATTTCTCAGATTGCTCAAAGATTAAAACTTTTTTATGGGACTTGATGTCACTAGAAAGGGTGACATCCTCTGTGTCTGAGGAGATTCATTGTTAGGTGACTACTGTAAAGTCCAGAGAAATTCCAGTAAAACAGGTAGTCTTCATTTTACAACAAAGAGGGAGGAGAAGGTACAGAAAGCAAAGGTTTTTAAGAATACTGGAGGGGTAAAAGAAAATGGCAGTAAGTGCAATAACAAGTTTTGGTCTTCAAAGTGATCGACATCCAACAGACAAGGGGACTGACTGCCCCCCCAGTCAGTTTGCAGATGACTATGCTGGGCAGGAATGTTGATCTCCTGGAGGGTAGGAAGGCTCTGCAGACAGGTATGGAGAGGCTGAATAGATGGGCTGAGGCCACTTGTGTGAGATTATACAAGAGAAAGTGCCAGGTCTTGCACTTGGGTCACAGAAATCCCATGCAGCGCTACAGGTTTTGGGCAGGTGGCTGGAAAGTTGCCTGTTGACAGCCAGCTGAACACGAGCCAGTGTGTGTGCCCAGGGGGACTGGGGAACTGGGCCTGGTTAGCCTGGAGAAAAGGAGTCGCAGGGGGGACCTTATTGCTCTCTACAACTACCTGAAAGGAGATTGCAGCTATTTGGGGGTTGGTCTCTTCTCCCAAGTAACAAGCAAAAGGACAAGAGGAAATGGCTTCCAGTTGTACCGAGGATTTAGACTTAGATCCTTGGTAGGGGGATTTAGATTTAGATTCAATTTAGATTGAATACTGGAAAAAATTTCTTCACCAAAAGGGTTGTCAAGTACTGGAATGGGCTGCCCAGGGAAGCAGTGGAGTCATCATCCCTGTAGGTATTTAAAAGACATTTAGATGCTGTCCCCAGGGACACGGTTTAGAGGTGGAGATGGCAGTGCTTGGTTAATGCTTGAACTCAATAATATTAAAGGTCCATTTACCAATTGTACCATTCTCTACTCTTACCTTCTTTAACCTGAAAACTCATTTGATTTGTGCCAGGTTATCCCCAGTGTACACAGTCCTAACCTTTCCTGCTTTCTTCCATATTTTGTGACAAACACTATTTTAAGTGGAGTTCCACACAGTCTAATCTATAACTGTTGTGCAAACACACAGATGTGTTTTCTCTTTAGCAATTCCCTACTCTGTTCATCATACTGTCTCTGCTAAAGGAAAACTTGTCTTCTCTCTTTCCCCACTATACCTGATGCAGATACTGCTCAGGTCATAATAGTCCCTGCAGACCAAGAAGATCCTTACTGTGTCCCGATTAGCACAAAATGGATACTACATGCTCTGAGAAAACAGACACTGTGTACTGTGCTCTAAGGACACATTATTATATATTGCAATAGAAAGTCAAAGGCTGAAGGCATTATTTCACAATCAAGATACCTTTTTGATCCCATGGGTGGCATGATTACTCAGCTACACACTGGCAGAAAAATCAACCTCTACTCATTAATTTTATTATACTTTTCAATTATATTTTTCTTAAAATGAGGTGCGTAAATCTTACTTGTCTGTGCTATATCCTGCCTTGTAGTTTACCACTGAGATACCTATTAATATTTGTTAACACATTAAACAGCAGTAATGAGTACTTCTAGAAAGCACACAGTAAAAGGAAGATCAGCAAAAGGATCAGAAGTGAGAGGGTGAAAAAAAAAACAGAAAAGAGAGTAATGACTGCAGTTATAATGAACTGTTCATGACCTTAAACTCTCCATTTTCAGATTCTTTTAAGCCTTCGAATTGTGCTATACTCTGTGGTGCTTTTTGTTCTGTAGAGAAAATCCAGACGTGGGCCATCAGTTGTGTGCAGTCATCATTACTGAATGCCTATAAAGCCAATCTGAATTCATTTTTACTCACACTCAAATTTTTGTAAAAATAGAGAAATATATTCTTACAGGTAGTAAAACCTCTGGCTTCTTGTCTTGTTCATGTCTCCTTTAATGTTTCAACTATATCCAAACTCCCAAAGAGCTTTGAAATTATGACTTAACCTCACATTACTCTCTGATTAATTCTTATTTTCTTTGAATACACCTTTTCAAAAAGTAATTTCAGCTGAATTCAAAAAACTTCATCATTAAACATTGATGGTTACTATTCTGGCATCCATCCAATTAAAAAAAAAAAGAGGCATAAATATATATTTGACTTCATTTTGCCTCAACTAATGTTCACAGTTTTGTTATTCCTGAGTTGTATATAAATCCCATTCTCTAATGAAATGACTAATTAAAAATAATAGAGAATTTAAATATTATTTTCACGCTTCCCAGTTTGTGGGAGTATACCCCTTGGGACAACACACAAAGAACAGTCAGGGAACAGACAGACTTATATATCCTTCTTCAGTCTCTATTTTTCTTTAAGTAATTAAGTCTTTGGTTGTGATGATTTCAAGATAAATCTTCCAAACACAAATTTGTTAAAACCAGGGCAGCAATATCTAGAATAGTTTGCCAAGAGCCTGAAAACAATTATGAAATGTGTCATGCCTTCTTGCAAGGCTAGATTACATGCAGAAACGGTTCACAATGAAATGAAAAGGTATATAAAGAGGGAAAAGACAGAATTTGACTAATTTTGCTTTTCCAAAGGTGAGATTGACTTCCAAAAGTTTTGAAAATAGTTGTTGCAAGGCAGTTATTTGCTTGCAATATATGCTTAATAGAGGAGAACCTAGAGAGAGGCAAAACTATTTAAAAATGGGTTTAAACTAATGGTCTGAATGAGTAAGACTCTTAAACATTTAGATCCAAAGAAAGCATGTCCATACAGAATGGGGAATGAGATGCTGGAAAGCAGTGCCATGCAAAGGGACTGGGGGTCCTGATCAACAGCAAGTTCAATATGAGTCAGCAGTGCCCTGGCAGCCAGGGGGGCCAACCCTGTCCTGGGGGGCATCAGGCAAAGCATCGCCAGCCGGTCGAAGGAAGTGATTCTTTCCCTCTAGTCTGTGCTGGTGAGAACTGTGTGTATTCATCTTGTCATCTTGAGTCCTGTGTGTAGTTTTGGGCACCACTATATAAAAAAAAAAGACATAAAACTATTGGAGAGCATACAAATGAGGGCAACAAAGATGGTGAAGAGCCTTGAGGGGAAGCTGTATGAGGACTGGTTGAGGTCACTTCAGCCTGGAGAAGAGGAGACTGAGGGGAGACCTCATTGCAGTCTACAACTTCATATCATGAAGGGAAGTGGAGGGGCAGACTCAAAGTGGAGATATTATCTAAATTTATTACTAACAGGATCAGAGCAGGAGAGTGAGAAGTAAAATAATCTTATAAAGACCTTCCCCCTCCCCCTGCGCCCTTTCAAGTTCTATACCCTCACCCCCAGTGGCACAGGGAGACAGGGAATGGAGGTTATGGTCAGTTGTTGTTCCTGCCACTGATCAGGGAGAGGAGTCCTTCCCCTTGCTCCCTGTAGGGTCCCTCCCATAGGAGACAATTCTTCACAAACTTCTACAGCATGAGTCCATCCCATAGGTAACAGTTCTTCACAAACTGCTTCAGCGTGAGTCACTTTTGCATGGAGTGCAATCCTTCAGGCACAGACTACTCCAATGTGGGTCCCCCATAGGGCCACAAGTCCTAACAGGGAAACACAGCTCCAGCATGGGCTTCTCTCTCCCTGCCAAGACCTTGCTCCAGCATGGGTCTCCCAAAGGTTCACAAGTCTCCTTTGGGCATCCACCTGCTCCAGCGTGGCCTCTTCCATGGGCTGCAAGTGGGTCTCCACACTCCTGTGGTCCTCCATGAGCTCCTTTGCCCCAAGAGCTGCAGGGGAACCTCAGCTCTGGTGCCTGAAGCACCTCCTCCCCCTCCTTCTGCACTGACCTTGGTGCCTGCATTGTTGTTCACATGTTCTCACTCTGCTCTGACTGCAGTTTTCATCTGCCCAGTAACTTTTTTTTTCCCCCTTCTTAAATATATTATCACAAAATCATTACTATCATTCCTGATTGGCTCTGCCTTGGCCAACGGTGGATCCATCCTGGAGCTGGCTGGCATTGGCTCTACTGGGTGGGGGGGAAGATTCTAGAAGCTTTTCACAAAAGCCACCTCTGTAGCCCCCCCTGCCACTACCAAAACCTGGCCACAGAAACTCAATGCAGAGGGACAGATATTAGTCCCAGAATAATAAAATGGTTTGGTTTGGAAGGGACTTTAAAGATCATCCAGATCAAACTCCCCTGCTATGGGCAGGGACACCTTCCACTAGACCAGGTTGCTCAGAGCCCCAGCCAACCTGGCCTTGAACACTCCCAGGTATGGGGCATCCATAACCTCTCTGGGCAACCTGTTCCAGTGCTTCACCACCTTCTAGAAAAGAGTTTCTTCTAATATCTAATATAAACCTGCCCTCTTTCAGTTTAAAACAATTGCCCCTATCTGCCCCTATAAAAAGTACTGAAAAGCCACAATGAAGTCTCCCCCAAGCCTTCTCTTTTCCCTGCTGTACAAGCTCAGCTCCCTTAGCCTATCTTCATAGATATGTTCCAGATCATCTTAGTGGCACACTTCTGGACCTGTTTCATCAGGTCCACATCTTTCTTGTACTGAAGGCCCCAGAGCTGGATGCAGTACTCCAGGTGGAGTCTCACCAGGGCTGAGTAGGGAGGCAGAATCATCACCTTCGACCTGCTGGCAAATTCTCTTAAGATGCAGGCCATGATGCATTTGGCCTGTGCTGAAAATGCACACTGATGTGCTCATGTCCAGCTTTTCATCCACAAGAACCCCCAAGTCCTTCTCTGCAGGTCTCAATGACTTTTTCTCCCAGTCTGTACTTATATCTTGAATTGCCCCAACCCAAGTGCAGCACCTTGCACTTGCTCTTCTTGAACTTCATGAGGTTCTTGTGAGCCCACTTCTCAACTTTGTTCAGGTCCTTCTGGATGGCATCCCTTCTTTCTGTTGTTTCAAATGACACTGCTCAACTTTGTGTCATCTGCAAACTTGCTGAGGGCATACTTGATCCCACTGTGTGTGTCCCTGATAAAGATATTGAAGAGCACTGTTCCCAAGACAATAGTCCTGAGGGACACCACTCATCACAGGCCTCCACCTGGACACAAACTCGTTGCCACAACTCTCTGCCTACGTCCATCCAGCCAATTCTTTATCCACTGCAGTCCATTCATCAAATCCATTTCTCTCCAAATTGGAGATAAAGATGACCACACGAAAGGTCTACATAGATGGTATCTGTCAGTTTTCCCTTGTCAACTGTTAGTCTCAGGCTAGACAAGAGATCAGTGCTATAATCTGGATAGGTTCTCATCAAAGTACTAGACTGTAGTTGTTTCTCTGGGCTTCTTATTAGGTCCTTGTAGTCCTACAATCAAACTAACCCTTCATTCACTGTGGGGATTGTACATTATGCATTGTGTATGCTTATGTGTGTGCTCCAAAAATTTCAGAAATCATTGGGGTTGTGTTTCAAGCCACCAGAGTGGTGGGTTTGGATATGAAGAAACCAATCATATATACTTTGTTACTGGGAGTCTGTTATGACAGCATGTAGGAGTTCTGAAGCATTCACAGCCTGTAGGATAGTGTTGGAAAAACATTTGGGGTGAAGGAAGCATAACCTGGTGCAGTTTTTCCATGCTGTTTATTGGGAATGGACTTTGGGGCACATTACCTATAAAATAATGCCCTGGCATGAATTAATTCAAAAGCTGCAATTTGACATGGGCCATGGGTCTGCCAGGGAACAACATTAAGCACTGAAACATGCAGGCAGCCACTGATCCAGCACTTACAGAATCATATGTAATACCCCAGCCCCAAAACTAGGAGCTCAACAGGGAGTCCTACTTTTAAAAATATACAAGGCTCCAAAAATTCACCCTCCGAATATTTTGAAGAACCCCTCAGTTCTTTAATACCTTCAGGTAGCATAAAGAGAATATGATGGACACATTTTCTCAAGAGATACTTTTACTGATAATTTTAGAAAACATGGGAGAAAATAAAAGTACTTGGCAAAAGTTTAAAAGGGCAACATACAGCCAAAACAAAGCATGCCATAAAGCATTGATTTAGCACATGCTAACCCACACAATTTAGCAAAATCCAACCCGCTGGTTTTAAATTGCCCAAAATATTAAGAAAAGAGATTACAAGAAGAAAAAGGAAAAAAGAAAGAGAAAAGAAATTAAAGGACATAATAGGTACCATCAGAGAGTCCTCCGGAAGTCAAGCTTTCACAAGACAGAAAGCAGCTCTTAAGCAAAATGGAGACCATGTGCTGCTGTTTTTATGTGCTCTGGCCCCCCATGGCCACCCCTCCAGGTGGGACTTCTGGCCCACTGGCCACTCTGGGGATCCAGGCTGGAGGGAGGGGTGGTGCAGCCAATCAGAGGCTGGGTATGGAGTATCAGAGTGCCTTTTGACTGACAGCTACTCCAGGGTCACCTGGTGAGGTGGCAAGGGTTGCCATGTGGAATAGGCCATTACCTCTCCTCAGTGAGATTCAACCTAAGCCCCTCCCCTCCCCCCTGCACAGTTGAGTTGTTTCTGACTCAATAATATAATAATCCAGTCTTTTATATCATAGAATCATAGAAGTTGAGTTGAAAGGGACCTATCGGGATCATCAAGTCTTAACTCCTGACCCTAAGCAGGACACCCCAAGAATCACACCATGGGGTTGAGAGCATTGTCCAAATGCTTCTTGAATTCTGTCAGGCTTAGTGCTGTGACCACTTCCCTTGGCAGCCTCTTGAAGAGCTCAAACAGCCTCTGGGTGAAAAACTTTTTCCTGGTAGCCAACCTAAGCCTCCCCTGACACATCTTGATGCCATTTCATGAGTGAAGAGATTGGTACTTGTTCCTCCTCATCTTCTCATGAGTTTGAGCTCTCTCTCTCACACTCTCCTATTTAACAAAATATATGAAGGTATTACACCCATTTCTCAAAAACTGTTTCTCACTAGAATTTTAAATTGACCTTAAAAACAGGCTTGTAATTTGAATATCTGATAAGAGGGAGAGCTATTTGAATATCCTAGAAGATTTTGCTGCTAATGGAGAGGGATGTAAGGCAGAACCCTTAGTGAATGCAATATAATTTTAATGCTAAAGAGAGCTACCTTTAAAGATAAGTAAGACTGTCATCTTCCCCCCACTGTGGAGTCTGAGATGACAAAGGAAAATTCTTCTCTGGCAAGAATATTTGCCCATCAAAAATTTGGAAATTGGGAGATGTGATTAATCCGTTTCTCCTAGCTTTCTATTAGGAGAATTAGGAAATTTATGACAGAAGGAAGCAAAAGCTATTTTTCTTTATCTTAAAAAATAGTCTAATCTCCAGCATTTCTTCCTGTTCATTAAAAAGCCCCAACCTTTGAAATATGAAATATTCTATATTTAATATTGCGACCTTTAAAAATATTTTCAATTTTTTTGTTGATGTTCTTTAAGATGCTTCAAAGGTGGTTGGACATATTATAATAGATATGGATATGTTTATTCCCAAAACTACCAGAAGCTATGACAAAGCCTCAACAAAAGGTCAGCATTTTGTATCAAAGAAAGTTAAACAGTGGTTCTGTGAAGATAAAATTGCTGATCTGTCTATAGAAAATCCATTGACTATTTCCTTATTAATAACCAAGATGGCAAAGGTTGTTCAGTGGCTCTGAGGAGAACTGCTATACAAAATCTATCCATAGAGTTAAATTATCCCATATTCCCCTAGTTTAAAATCATCCTATTGGGAATAGTTTCAAAACCATGAAAACAACTGAAGCATCCTGAAACACTGTCAGAGAGCTCTCAGTGATCCAGGCCAAAATCATTCCAGGAAATATACTGACCATTTAATCCTTTAGGGGATTACAGGATGGCAAGTGGGCCTTTGCTGTTTTGTATACTCATTACAAGCATGTGGGAAAAGAGGTGGGATAAAGTACCATGGATTACTACCCCTGAAAAGATCCAGTCTTGCAGGAGCTTCAACAGTATTAAAGGAGTGTGAAGAACACACAGGCTCACTGGAATACTTTTAATTTTTATAATGAAGGAATTAAAATAGACTGGGTCAAAAAGAAAAAGTATGCAAAAGTTAAAACAAGGTAAAATGTGGTAGAAAGCCAAAAAGAATGGAAAAAGATGATGAAGATGGATAACATGTATGTGTTACAAAGTTTCCATTGCAGTCTTTTGACAGACGGTATACATAAAACATTCTTGTCCCAAGTGAAAAAGTGAAATTCAGGGTATCCTTATTTGATGTTTTTTCAGTATATCTAGCTATAAAAACATCAAATGAAGCTAATGTTTCATTTGATGTTTTTAACATTACAGCAATCACTGAAAAATGTTACATGAAGCTTTATTCATTTTCTTACTTTATTAATTTATAAAGGGCCCATCCCATGACAGAATCTGTGAGGCTGAATTTAAAAAAAAAAAAAAGGAGCCAAACTGAGGTCAATGCCTAAAGAGACTATGGGAAAAAAAAAGCAAAAACTGTGTAAAAATTGAGTTCTAAATATGGAAATTTTTTAGAAAAAAATGGAAGAGCAAAACCAAATACTGTTCAGTGATTCATACCTAATAAGCTTGCTTTTCATCTTTAAAGTATTCAGAAGGTATTTTGGTCATTCCCTAAATAAAAAGACTTGCCTGATATGTACAGAAACTTAAATAGAAAAACATTGGCTCAAAAAAAAAAAACCAAAAAAACCCCACACCCAAACAAAAAAACCCCAAACAATCAAAACTAGCTGGCTCATTCCCACTCTTTTTGTGGAAGAAATACAGTTGTTCAAATACCACAAAGAAAGGCATGAAAATATGAAAATTCAAAAAATTAGGTGCTTTTATACTTACATACATCCACATATACACACATGCATGCTTACTTGAACACAGATGCACATATTGAGATAAATGATGTTGAAGGGCGCAGTGATACTGAGATGTCATGCACTCAAAAACCCTAAGACTCAAACTGTGCCCTCTTTTCAGTCTAACGCTTTGTACTTGTCCATTACAACATAATTTTTAATTAAAGATTTTGAGGAACATCTTGTTTCTCTGTTCTCCCTGCCCTACCACCCTCTTCTATGTCCATTATAGGTCCAGCAGTGCTCTGTTTGAGAGGTCCTGTGTTAACAGCTATTTTGCTGGGTCATGAAGGACTCTACCATACATGGGACCTAGTTGGTCAAGTGCAATTTGGGCAGGCAGCCAGACAAGGTAGGCTGGTAAGGAGGGAAGCACACTGCAGTGCTTTATGAAACATGTGTAGGCTTGGCAGTAAGCTGAGCACCATCTCAGCAGTGATGAAGACTAGGCTTACAAGTCAGGAGATGACAATTGCACAAAGGATATAACAAATTATGAACTGGAGGAAAAAAGAGTTCTTTTGCAGAAACCTTGAAGTCTGCTTCAATAAAAATATCTGCCAGAATTCTGTTTGGTTGATTTAATTTGTGTATATATAGTTTTATATTTATTGATACATACATTTCGAAACGATACAGTGCTGAAAATATTTTCACATATAACTAGATGGTTGCAGACATCAGATGAAGAAAAATTCCTCACTTACACTTATTAAATGTTGGAGTGTTCATAAAAGCATTAAAAGAAAGGATTATACTAAAATGATGTCTTTACAAGCACATCTGAAAAACACCAATATTGATGTAATCTAACACTTAAATTTATAGTTATACACTTAAAACCAGCCATGCACAAAGTAGTTCATCTGACATTTTTCTCAGAATAGTGTGAATGTGTAAGCATCAATTCAAGATATTCCTACCTTTGACAGTTTTACTCTTTTTAAGCATGGCCTTAAAAACATCAAATGAGGTATAATTCTTCATTTTCAGATATTAAAAATTGCTATAAGCATAAAAATATAACTTAAGGATGATTGATTCTCTTTTGACCTTTTTTTAAAAATTATCTGTGCTTTCCCCCCCCTTCCCTAAAACATAGCAAAAAAATTCTTTTAATGAGACTTTAAAGTTCTTAAATTCCCAAGTAAATTCCTATGTGCACCAGGGTTTCAAAAAAGGCCCGTTATTTTGTATGTCTCATTTGAAGTCCATGATGAAAAAATGTTAGAGAAGTGCCTGTCAAACTGAACTCCCATCCCGGAAAATTAAACAACACTAACATGTTTTCAAAAAAGTAAAAGATGTTGAAGCCATTTGATAATTATGGAAATCTTCATCTTAGGCATGAACCACAGGGATAAGGGTCCAGCTCCTTTTGTGTGAAGGGAATATGTTGAATCCCTACTGTTAGAGCTATTTTTTGGTTAACACAAGTCTCTGTGTTATAAAGGAGAACCCAGACAGGTAATGAGCCCTGTCCTCCATCCAGGCATAGCACTGACTGGTTGAAAGAGCCAAACTTACATTTGTATTCCTTATCCACAGATAGCTGTGCTCAGAGCAGGTCTTGACCTTTCTGCAACCCTTTAAGTAGACACCCATTAAAAGGCAGGAAACAAGGTCAGCAGGACAAGGTCAGCTGAAAACTGGCTGCCTGCAGAGAGCCAGTGCCATAATGTACCATGGGACCCAGGGGCCTGCAAGCTAACTTTTGGGACAACTTGTGGCAAAGGGTTATTGAGCAGTTTGTGTGTTAAGGAAACTTCCAAGTCTGACCATTCACAAGACTCTCTGGCTACCACACTCCCAGTGCCACAGACTTTAATTGCTGGGGCCAAAACCCCTTCACAGTGGGCAGCTCCAGTGAGCCAACTGGTGCCCTGCTTGACTCCCTGCACACCACACTCACATACAGTCAGACCAGGTTTCCTTACTTCTTTGACCCTACATGTCCCATAGCAGAGCCTCAGATGTCTAGTTCTGTAAAGCAATTTATTCACAGCACAGTAACACAGAAACAGCTTGAGCTGATGCCTTAGAGGAGGACCCACAATAAGGGAACCTCTGGGCTTTTATATCCTTACAGTCTACCCATGCACAGGTCTCGCTCTTCCTCGTGAGCCCTCCACTCCTGCTGTGTCTCCCAGTGTCCATCCAGGCAGTTCACAGCCTCTTGTCTTGGGCTTCCACCCAGAGATCAATATGCATCTCAATCTGCATCTCAGTCTGCAGCTTGCAAACCAAGCTATCTGCACCAGATGTATTCTCAACATGTCCTTGTAGTACAAACTGTAAATGCAGTCAAATAGAGGCTCTTCCATTTGTCTTACTGCAAACTGCAGATGTTTGCTATTTTCCTTATGTATGTACAGCCACTCTTAGACATCAAAAGTGAAATTTCTTTAATTAGGAATTAAAATTCATGGCTCTTTCTGTCTCCGAATGTAACTTATCTTTTCATATTTTTACAGCGGCACCAATTAATGCTTTGGAAAATTACAATAGGATATCTGTAGTGTTGCATTTCTGACCACATGAATACCAAAATAATTCAGTTTTATTCATATTCAAACAATGAGTCCTAAGGGCAATAACAGTGATTATATAAGTTTTGACAAAGTGTTACCAAACATTTAGGACATGCAGTTCATCAGAATTTGAATAAATGACATCACATACACTCTGCTCAATTAAAACTACAGCATGAATTGATGTAACTGTTATTCACTCAAATTTATTTAAATCAAATTACAATAGTGCTGATGACATGCCTAAAGTATTCATTGCAAAAAGAAAGGGTTATTATGCTGGTTTTCTTTACCATATACACTGAGGTGTTCTAAGAATAATTTTTGACAAATTACACATATTTCTGCTGACATACGTATGAGAACATTAAAGTTATCTCTGATAAGTTTTATCATGCTAAAATGTAGCTTAAAACAACTTGCTTTATTAAACAACTCTGGGAAGCCCAATCTAACTTAATTCTCTGCTATTTCTTGTTTTTTTGTTGGTACCTTGAGATTGAGAGGTGCACCTTGAAAGGCATGTCTTAAATGAAGGGAAATGTCCCATTCTGTGAAGTTTGTAAACTGAAATACTGAAAAATTTAAAAAAGCACAAAAGAGAGGAGGATTTGGGAAAGACTAGAGGAAAACAGAGAAATGATGCCCAGATTAGAAAGAAAAGGAAGTATGTAGTGAAATAAAAGAAAAAATGCTTATTCAAATTCAGTACACAAAGCCATCCACTGCCCTCAAGTGGTAGAGCCATATTGTTCTAAGGCTGAAGGCACTTTTGGTTGGAAAACTGACAAACACCAGCAGGAAAGATAGTAAGAAAACTGGAGAAAGGAGAAATCTGTGCTGGCTAGTATACCCCTTGTCCACCCAGTTCTTAGAGATACTGGTGAACACTAAATCATGGGATTTTGTATGACTTCTAAGTCTAAATGAATTTTTATGTTCAAGAGTCCTACTTCATCTTTTGCATTATTGATTTAAAGGTGTTTTGTGAATGTGGAAAAACTTACTCGATATAACTACCATTTGCTGGACTAAAGCCGAGAACTAACAGTGTTTATTTGAAATGCAAATGAAGACTTGCCACCCAGAAATGTATGTTACATTTGACATTTGTCTCTAATCAAAAGTCTTTATGAATAATGTAGTTTGATACCAATAGCCTCATTAAGCAAGGTTTTCCTTAATACGCTTTCTGATTGTAATCTCTTCATTATACTTCCTTTTCTCATTTCTCATGACCCTACTCATCATTATCAATATGCTAAGGTCTTCAGTAGTGTTGCTAATATGTATTTTACATTGGATAGGCCATTTTAGATGGGAATTAATAGCACTAATGTCCAGGTGTTCTTTAACTGCAGGATTTTCTTATCCCAACTATGTTTTTCTTAGGAAATGTAGATATTCTGCCTCCAATGACTAGAATTCACTTGGTTGGCTCACAAGTGAAAATTAATTTATTGGCTTCATCTTAGTCTTCATCTGAGCATGTGAAAAAACTATTGCACCATTTTACATGATTTTCAATTTCTCTTGCAAAGAGCTTTGGGACTGAAACAGTGGAGATGTGGTGGGTCAAGACTAAGCTGCACTGGCTGAGCTACGTGAGAGATGCTTGCACAATGTTTTCATGAGCATTTGTTGCAGACCAGGACACCTCATTCGCAAACACTAAACAGGTACACAAATTGAAGATACAAAAGAGTGGGTTACTATAAATCCTGTACTCTGTCTGGATTTGCTGTAAATACAATGCACCCCTAAAAAACTGGGTGTATGTTTTAGGAAAATAACAGGTTTCACTGTGGGAAATAGCAATGTCCCAAAAGCAGTGAGTAACAAGAAGTTTCCATTTCAGTGTGGGATCAGGTTCCATTTATTTTCCTCTTTCATAACCGCAGTAGGCATAAAATGTAGAGCTGATCCAGAGATTCCACCATAAAGTGCTGTTGCCAGTTACCAATTTTCAATAAATCACCATTAAATTGTCCCATAATTTTTCTGCCCTTCCTTTCCCAGAATGTTGATTACTCTGTTGTGTTTTCTGTGATTAGAGGAAGAGTTGATCTTTGAACTCCTTTAAGACTAAGTTGAGGGAGCCTTCTTGAAATGTAAAAGGAAACTCTCCTTTCATGGAGTGAAAAACAAAAGTAAGTCTCTAATTTTTTTCCTTTCTATGAGTTGCAAGTGTTGATATAAGGTCAAAAAGGAAGGCAGGCAAATTCCACCTTAGTGGAGAAATGAAGATCAGAGAATCCAGAGAATCCTACTAGGTGTTGCATATGAGAGGCTTTTTTTAACATAAAATGAGACTGAGATTCTTAAAAAAATCATATTGTTGCCCCTTCCAAGTATCCGTCAAGATATTCAGGCACAGAGAGAGTCATCAACAAACTCCATTGCAGGCAAAGCAAACATCACATTATTTCTGCAAACATGTGACCAAGATTTTCATAAATCTACCACACATCCCACCCAACCTCATTTTCCCCCAGCTAGAATCAGGAAGTGAAAATCAGGAAATGTGCTTTTCCTACTCCTTCTCAACCAGTGACTCAGGACATTTCACCAAGCCTCCCTCTGTATGTGTCCATTTCCAGCTAGGAGTTATCAGGAGGCATCTGAAGAGCCATCCAAATGGAATGCATTGAGGTTGTGCACTGAGATGAACTTTTGCATATGCACAAAGGAAAACAATGCTTTCTGTGCTTTGCTTCTGAGAGAGAGCAAACTGGGTATTAATGTGGCAGGTCATGTAGCTACCATGAGGGTGGGAGGAAGGGAGAGAAAGGAGAGAAGGAAGAGAGGGAAGGTAGAAAGGAAAAAAAAAGAAGGAAGAGAGGGAGGGAGGAAAGAAATCATAAAATTTTTCACAGAATACCAAGGAGGACTTCAGCAGTTGATGTCTGTTCAAATGGATATTCTCGGGGAGTGAGGGGAAAGAAGCATGAAGTGTTCCAGCAGTCGGGGTAATCCTGATGTAGTTGAGTGACACAAAAACCTGCACCTGAACTGAATCTCTCGTGTGATATTACAATGGAAATATTAATCCAAATACTGAGGTTTTTCAAATTAAAGATTTTGCTAGAAAGTCAATGTTTTCATGGAGTCCAAAAAAATTAAAAAAGTATTACCCATGTTTACATTTGGGGGGCAAGGGCTAGCAAGACAATCCTTTCCCTCATGTTTTATGACTGGTTCTGCTATCATATCCCCAAGAGATTTTTTTATATGTGATAACAGGTTTATTGTTGCATGACTTTTATTTAATCACTGAAAAATAATTTAAAAAGGTTAGGAATGATAGCTATGAATCACATCACTACTGATTATACAGCATTTTTGAAGATTGGTCTATTCTCCTTCCAGTAAGCATCTGTATCTTACATTAGCTTTAATGGAACTTAAATTTGTGCATCAAGTGGAGAAGAAAGCCTTCTGGGTGGCTATAGATGCATGACCTTGAGCCTTGTGACTCACAATGCAATCTGCATGCAGGGGTATTAGACAGTATCTGTCAGCATCTGTCAGGCCTGATTGTTTAAACATTACTTTGTCACCCACACACACATGCACAAATTTTATCCAATTTCAAATTAAATATTAAACTGACCTTTTAAAGAGGAACTACTGTACAATTTAAATAAACTTTATTGTGCTTCTTTTTACAATTAAAAAATTATAATGAGAAAAATTAATCTCTGGTGTAACTTAACTGGATTCCTGGGCACTGTGTCAGGGACAATTTTTTCCAGAATAATTAGAACTTGCAGACCAGATTTCTGTTCACTGAAAATATAATAAGTAATCACCTTGAGCCAACTCTCCTGTAATATCAGTACAATTCCCACTGCAATAATAGTAATGCAAGTTGCATCAATGTAACAGAAGAATATTTGACATATATAGAAGACAAATAGATTTTTGTAAGGTAAATGTGTTTACCATGTCAGAACTGAAAAAAATAAAAATTGCAGTCAGTCAGCTGAGAGTGATATTGTCAGCAAGAGAAGGGAGCATGCCAGTTTTGCCATTTTAGTAGCATGCTAATTAAAAGAACTTTTCAATTCTTCAGACTTTGGGGGTATTTTTTTCTCCACCTGGGATCGAGCCAGTTTGTTCTCATTACATCTTCCATCAATCATTTCTGGTCTCAATAAGCCCTGTCAGTACCTCTGGTCAGTAGCATGCAACGATCACATGGTCAGTACTTCATCTGCTGAACTTGTGTCTTTAGGGAGGTGGTGGACCACTGCTGCAGGCCTGGAGGGGGCTCTTCAGCAGGGCCCTGCAGCTGGACGCAAGCGCAGGTGGTTGGATCCATAGTAAAACACAGGAACCATTTCTCCCTGAGCCCTGCTGCCTCTACTGCCACTTGGAGGGGATCCTACAGGTGCTAAACTTGCTGATGAAATGACTAATTAAATAATCAGTGGTATTAAGCAAATGTTTACAGTGAATAGTTTAGCTGACAAATATCTCCTTTTCTGAATTATCCATGACTGATTCATAATTATCTTGATATTTATATATTGTTCAAAAATTTATGCTGAGTAGCTGCTGCAAATAATTGTATTCTAGATTTCTGAAGAATATATTTTTTTCATAAAATTGATTTTGTAAATGTCTCATGCTTCCTGCTTTTTCTCCTGTGTAGACTAACATACATGAAGTCAGATATCCAACATTAATACTGTTTGATGTGATTTTAACATTTCTTATTTGTCTATCACTCCTTACTAATAATTTAATCTAATGAAATGCTCACAAAAGAAGGTTGTAACTGGCACAGGGCTTTGAGTGTTTTTATCTAGGCTTCATTTTTTTACACAATATAACATTGGCAGAATATTTTTATGTGATGCCCATCATAATTTTGTAACTAATCAAAACTTAAATATATTATAGACTGACAGTAATTAATTTTTAAGAAAATGTATTGTCTCCGATTTCATGATACTTATTTGTCTTTGGCCATTGAGTTCCTCCTCTTGTTTATCTGCTACATTGCCTTGGGAGAATAGGGTGTCAGAGGATGTACATTAACAACTCCAGTTCTCCCCAGTGAACCTGCAGAAAAGTTTGGCCTTCTTTCACCTGGATCTCATGATAGATCTGAAAGCAACCATCATTTCAAAAAAAATCCTCTGTAATCAGTAAAATACACTTTCATTAATTATATCATATGCAGGAGTCTAACATTCTGCTTAATTTAGAAAGCATGTCCCAACCATGTGGACAGGTCTGCTAGGTTAGAAGAAATACAGAGGCACAGACATCGGATTGCAACCACAGTGCTTGCAAATTATTACTCACATTCATGAAGCCCACTCTATCCATGTTTAAAAAGCACACTTTTTATTCATCTCAAGGTATTTTTAAGTGGGCATTTAATACCACTGCTTACAGTAGTAACTTAATCTGTGACCCTGCAGTGAGCTCTGCACAGGCAGGCAGGAATCGATGGGGCCCCACAGGAGCCCCTTCCTCTTAAACTCATGGCAGGATCAGGCCATAGATTTTAACAACCTGAGATAGGGTCTGTGTCTTTTATGTTTTGTGGCTACTTTGTACATTTTGACTACTAGGGGAAATAAATATTAAATGACTGTACATACATACTGCCTATAGAAAAGAGACAAGGACGGTCTGGTCTGTATATAATAGCTATACGCAGACACACAGAATATATAGTGGGTTTTGTTACAATATTTGAGTTGTACCCTGAAGGAAAAAAAAAAGTTATTGAAATCCAGACATTCTGAGTTATAGAATTGAAAAACAAGCTGGTGTTATGACAGTTTTGAAATGGGTCTGCTTTTGCCAGCCAGTTATGTGCTTTAAAGAGCCTTTAGCTGATTTATGCAGTTCTTGTCCCAAAACTGCTGTATTGTATTACTTCAATATTTTATCCCTAACCATTTAAAGAAGGTTTGATCTTACATCAATAGTACTCAAAAAATATTAAAATCAAAGAGATTTCTTTTCAAAGAATTTATGCAAAACAAACCTTATATTTTTCCTGATCTCAAAGATTAAAATAAAAAAATAGGGGGGAAAAAAAAAGGAAAAAAAAGAAAAAAATTATGTCTATAGCAAAAACTTTAAATAGTTATGGTAGCTGTTGCATATTCTAAAAGCTCAGAGGGGAAAAAAAAGTCTCTTTATATGTAAACTGCTGAAGTCTTGGAGCTTTCATGACAAAATAGCTTCTGGTCACAGACAAAAAGCAGAAATGAGTATTAGCAGAATTTAGAAGTGTTATCACTTATCTTTTTTTAATGCATTCATGTTAGCTGCCACTACTTCAAGTGAGTAAACAGGAAGCTTTTCTCTGCAGTGGGACCCTTGAAAATACAATTTAATAGTTTTGACTAGCATTTTGGTATATGCCTCAGTTCTTTTCTTCTCTTTACTTAGCTGTGTGTTACACAAGACTTTTATGAGTTCAATATGTACAGTATCTGTTGACACTTCGTATATAAACAAAAATGATTTCATTTAGAAGCAGGGGAATTGAACTACCCATAATGAAAAACAATTGTTCTAAAATGCTGTCAATTTGGATTGTGGAAGGACTTTCAAGGATTGATCGTGTAAAGTGCAGAGAAACTTCAATTTTTATTGACATCACTGCTTTACAGAAACAACTCTTAGATGAAATAACGCTTATTGTTTTTAAATATATCTTTGAGTTTCCAGTTCTGATGCTCATGATGATGCATGAAAATGTTCTTATTTCTTTTTCCAGCTTTGAGGAGATAAAGGAGATCTAACTGGCCATTTTTAGTCACTAATATAATGGGTTGAAGTATTCCTACACACCTGAAGCTTGCACAACCTATGTTGTTGTTCTGGGCTGACCCTGGCTAGATGCCATGTGCCCACCAAAGCCTCTTTATCACTCTCCTCAGCTGAGCATGGGAGAAAGAAGACAACAAAAGGCTCATGGGTCGTGATAAGGGCAGGAGAGATCACTGACCAGATACTACCATGGGCAAAACAGATTAAACTCAAGGTAATTATTTGAATTTATTACCAACCAAATCAGAGCATGGTATTGAGAAATAAAACCAAATATTAAAAGCATCTTCCCTCTACCTCACTCTTCTTCCTGGGCTTAGCTTCACTCCTGAATTCTCTCCCTCCTCTTCCTCTGCAGTGCAAGGGGATGAGGGTTGTGGTTAGTTCATCACATGCAGTCTCTGCCACTCCTTTCCCTGCTCCAGCATAGTCTCCCTCCCACTGGAAACAGGCATCCATGAGCTGCTTCAATGTGAGTCCTTCCCACAGACTGCAGCTCTTCATGAACTGCTCCAGTGTGCACCCCTCTCATGGAGTGCAGTCCATTAGGAACAGACTGCTCCAGCATGGATTTCCCACAGGGTTAAAACCTTCTTTGGGAATTGACCTGCTCCAGTGTGGGGTCATCCATAGCATGCAGGTGAATATTTGCTTCACCATGGACTTCCATGATCTGCAGGGGCACAGCTACCTCACCATTGTCTTCACCACAGGCTACAGGGAGGTCTCTGCTCTGGGGCCTGGAACATGTCTTCTCCCTCCTTCCTCACTGACCATAGTGTCTATCGAGTTGTTTTTCCTCACACATCTCACTCCTCTCTTAACCATGTTAAATCACTCCCCTTCTTATATCTGTTATCTCAGAGGTGCTACCACAGTCACTGACAGGCTCAGCCTCAGCCAGTGGTGGGTCCCTCTTGGAGTCAGCTGGCATTGGCTCTGTTGGACATGGGGGAACCTTCTCACAACTTCCCACAGAAGCACCACCCCCACAAAGCCTCCCTGCTACCATAACCTTGCCACACAAACCCAACACAGTCATACATGATTATCTGTATTTTTTCCAATCTATTGATTCACATATATCTTCATTAACTCAGTACAATCCTTATAGTGAAGATGCTTAACTTACAGTTCATTACTGCTCACTCCTTCATTATTGCTCTCAAGAATGGGATGCGGAAAAATCCCTTAGAAAAAAATAGAATAATTAATTTCTCTCCGTTATTGGTCTATATCCCTCTGCAAAAATAAAATGCACATAATTTGGAATGAAGATACTTACTTCAAATAAATTGTTATAGCAGATGAGAACTGTACTCTCAAAACAAAAATTTATTTCAGTAATCCATTCAGTTGTCTTGAAATGTGAGCTCCAGACCTCCTCAATTCAGTATTCATGGTTCAACCAAAACTACCCAAAGCTGTTCATGAGACCCCTCCAAATGGAGCTCAGGTGGCACCTACTCCTGCTGCTTCTCAAACAGGTTTTTCTGTCACTCTCCTTTCCTGTGGTAGTTCAGTATTTTGTAATTAGGGCTAATGGAGAAGTTCATGCTATTCTGGCTACTGCAACAGAGATTATTGTCCTTGGATGTAGCCATTATTTACCCTTGAATCTTACTTTTAGATGTTTATTTGTATTGCAAAGAGTTGCAAAAACTTAAAAATAAACCCAAACCAATCAATAATTCTCTGATCTTGCCCTATGACCCTGAGAGGTTAAGACTTATAATGATACAAATCAATTTTGTCTTTGACTTTAGCAACAGTTAAGTGAAAACTTTGGGAAAGGTGGAATTACATGCAAAATTTAAAGACAAATTATCTAAATCTAAAAAACAGCAGCCTGTTGTTTCTAAGAAGTGCCTTTAGATCTTTCTGTCAGGAAAAAAAAAATCCATGTGTGGAGAGCAAATGAAAAGAATAAAACAACAAGACCAAGAAATATGTCTTATGCAACTGTCAATTTTAAAAGATTGCTCCTCTTAGGAAGAAAGAAATATGATAATATTTTTATAATACTGTTTATGTTAGGCCCTCAACAGCATTTCCCAATGGAAAATATGAGTAAGCATTCTTCCCTTTGGCACAAAAATTAGATGTTCAGTAGTAGCAGAAGTCAGCAGCATAACTGGATCTGGACCTGAGTTCTTAGCGTTAAAATCCAGAACATGCAATGTTGCAGATTTTGTTCTTATTCTCACAGTGGGGTCAAGAGGGATATATGCACAGAGACCTCCAACTTGAGTATTTTTTGTTTTTCCTCTCAGATATGGCTTAAATGAGAGCCAATGTGCCCACAGTCTACTAAGGTGCAGCTTTACTCCAAGTATTTATTGGACAACTAAATGTAGGGTGTTGGCTCCATGCACATTTGATATGTTCTTATCATTTTACAGAGGGGATTAGAACTTTTGTGAAGACACGCATCTGATTTCTCCCCTTGCAGAAAAATGTAGGATTCTGGTGTAGGTCTTGTAGATTGGACATGAAATTTCATCGAGTATCATACCACACATGGAACAAGATTCATGTCTGGAAAAACGTGCTGATTTCCTGCCCAGAAGTACTTGAGAATGATATACCTTGAGTGGACATAGATGTGCAGCATAATTCTTAAGCTTGCATGTCTGTCTGTCCATGTATAACATTTCCTTTTGTTCAGCTCTTTTAGTTGCCTATAGTATGGAGAATAGAGTATGTTACCCATTAACATAAGCCCCTGTGAGGTGTGCAGTATCCTTATTTGTGAAATGAAGGGAAATAAGGATACCTGTGCCTTCAGTCATTTCTATGTTTTATGTAGCTGAGTAAAACTGGATAAGAATTAGGAGAATAACTGATTCCTACTGTTTCTTGGGCAAACTTCCAAGTTTTGTTGCATGCTGATCGATCATGGTCTCATTTCTAAGTAAAACACAAATACAATAGTTTAGCTTTTAAATTGGGTGAAAAATCAAGCTTTCAAACCAAGCCAGAAATTTAATGATAATAATAATTTTTATTACTCAGTTAATTGCTCCCTTTTAACACACAGTTTATCATTTTCAGGGTGTTTGTGAACATCAGTCACAATTCAAAGTCAAAATATCACTGAAAGACACTGGACTTCCTGTTCTGCAAGCTTGTGGATGTATTTGTTTCAGAGCTACAGACTCTCTTTTATTTTTTTGCTGATAGCATGCCTTTTTTAAATTCAAAGAAAGATCCTAATGATCTTCTGCTTTCTGAAGGGGATTCTGGAAAATGGGGATAGCCATGAAGATGCTGAGCTATAATACAATGTACACAAAGAATATTCATTTCATAACATAAGAGCAAAAGAATTACTGAGTGTTTGGTGCATTTGGCTTTCCAAACAGCACTGAGAGCCAGTGACTACTTTTTCCTTTTGGACCTCTATTCCAGTTTATGTGTTGCATTGCATCACATCTGCTTTTTTGCACAGAAGGAGTCCCATGTTTGAAACTTGAGACAGAGGGTTCTCTCCCTGCCAAGAGTTCACTGCAGCTACTGCACAGAGCTGTGAGCCTCAGCTGCCATAAATGACAGCCTGGCAGGCTGCTCCTGCCAGGGCTGGATCCTTAGTTAATTCAGGGAATTGAAAGGCCACATAACCAATCTCTAAAGTAATTCATCTCAGTTTTGACTCATCCCTGGAAGTGGATTGAAGAGGGTGCTACCTAATGCATGTATGTCTCTTCTATTTACTCACTGATTTCTTAGTTGCCAGTCTCCTTGCACAGCAAGGACTCAGTGGGCAGGGCCAAGGTGGGGAAAAGGTAAGGACTGGCCAGTCATCCTGGCTGCTATGTCAGCTCTGCGATGCAGTCCCATGTGCTCTTCCCAGTCTTGACCACGGCTCTCCAGCAATCTCTGCTAATTATTCATGCCTGCCTCTGAATCCCGCTCCTACCCTTTCACAACACCAGATTGTTTGTCCTGCACTCTTCCCCCACTGTTCATCCTGACCTTGGTGAATTATTTGTTTTCTGACTACAGTCTGGTTTCTGACTATGCTTTAAGCCTTTGGTTTGAGATAAACCTCCATAAGTCAGACAGTTGACTTGATACTACAGTTAAAATACCTCCTTTCTCTAGTATTCTGGGCCTGTTGAGGGCTACTACCTACATTCTAGTTATTTCTTCTAACATCAGCAAATACTCTCCATATCCATAGAGGAAGGAGAAAGACTAGCTTTACTTCATTCTCTCACCCCACCAAAAAAAAAAAAAAAAAAAAAAAAAAAAAAAAAAAAAAAAAAAAGTCAATTTCATATTAAGAAATCTCTTTCCAAGTACAAGATTAGATAACTGTTGGAATGAAGTACAGGCCATAAAGGGTTTTTAGAACAGAGAATACTAAAGGTCCAAGTCTAGCCACTATTGGTCTTCCACAAAAGCAGGTAAATGGAATACCTGTCTTGTAGAGGTCACCTCCATCTCAAAATTTCAGTGATGGTTTTCAATACATCGTACCTGAGGGCACATCTTTCTACATCATTAAGCAGCAATGAAGAAGAGAGACAGTGGTGTATGAATGGTATCACAAAATTGCTCTGTCTAAAACTGAAGCAAATA
This sequence comes from Pyrocephalus nanus, assembly GCA_038380795.1. Classification (NCBI taxonomy): domain Eukaryota; kingdom Metazoa; phylum Chordata; class Aves; order Passeriformes; family Tyrannidae; genus Pyrocephalus; species Pyrocephalus nanus. Next base: position 67,341,273 of record CM076261.1, read on the forward strand.
CGCTTTCTCACATATGTGGCTGCTTATATATTTATGAGAACATTGGGGTTTATTATTACTTTCCATGCACCTATTTTAAAAGAGAAGAGATTCTCTAGCAACTGCTAAAGCACAAGGAAAAGCATAGTAAAGAATCTGAGTGCTCCATATTACTCCATGTCTATACATACCCTTTCCATTCACCATCAAATCTTTCTGGATCTGAGTCAGCTATGGTCTGAAAACCATTTAGCTGTATTCACATCCATTTGGAAATGACATGATCTTCTGCTGGTGTTGTGCTAACACAGCGTGCCTTCCAGAGAAGAGCTAGTTTGTATTGTTTGGCCATAATACTGTGTCAATGGAGTTGATTTTTGCATCTAATCACAGTAATGTGCCCTGAATCACAGTCACTGAATTTTAATACCTCACATGTTTTGTAATACCTTAAGCCAATCTGAGTTTGGTTTCCAGAATGCTGATCATCCAACACCCAAGGAATGCAAAATGAAAAAGTAAAGTCTGGTCTGCAGCTCTCTACCCCATCAGATTTCATATATGAGCAGAGCAAACAACACGTCTTGATGACATTAAGTTAAATAATATTTATAAAATACACCGACATAATCAAATGGATAGAACTGTGTCTGTATTGTACCTTCATAATGAAGTGTAATTAAAAGTTAGTTATTTCTATATCTTTATGTCTGATTTTTCCCTTTCTCAGAAACAAAAGGAGTTTGTTTTCATTTGTATCTGCTGTTTTACTTATTTGAGTTATTTTTAATTCTGAACAAGATACAGAATAATAATTTTCTGTCTCCCAGCTGATTATGTTAGAAAGGAAACTATTTTTTTGCCTTTAATTGCATATACACACAGTTTACAAGCCATTCTGTCTACACTTTTAATTAAAAACACGGTATTCAAATATGGATAAATATTTTCCTCAAAACCAGAACTCTTTACTTTCATGGACAGAATGGGACACAGGCTCTGGGTCTAAAAAGCTTCGTTTATTTTTAGAACAATATCTTTTAGCTTCAACCACAGAAATATTCCTGAAACAAAAGGGTAAACAAAAGCAGACAACCCACTCCTGTTGCATAAAGTCTAGCTAAAACAGGAAAGAGAAGCACTCATAGCCAAAAGTGGAGGCATCTCCAGCAGGTTCTCTCTGGCTCCCTGGGGTGAGATGGTAGCCACAAGCAGGGAGATGCTGACGCCTATACAACCTGATACTGGTGTGATTAGAGGACACTCAGCGTCCTGCAGGATTAGCTATAATGTATTGTACTGTGCTTTTTGTTCATCAAACAGCAGCTGCTAAGAAATTCAGCCTTCAAGAGTACACAGCTGATCCCACCTGTTACAGTTCATATCTATGTGTACTTTATTGTCTAGACATGCTGTATCTTTGCTGTAGTTTATGATTAGTCTGTGCCAGACTCCAAGCAGAATGCTTTGCATCCAGTTTATTAAATCTGCAAATAATGTTTATTTGGGGGTTTACTTTTAAAATGCCCGGTACCAAAAATGTGGTTGTGTGTAAAGGAGAAACAATTTTCTTTCACCAGAGTTGATTCTTGAATAGTATGCTACAATTACGTGAAGACACTTTGCTGAATTTGCATTCTTCTTTCTCCATGGTTTATCTTTGGTTTATCTTTGCTTATGCTTACTATAGCTGTTCACAAGTTTAAAGGTTTGTTTAATATGCAAAGCATTTTGATGTGCAATAATGAATCAATTCACACAACTGTATGTAATGTTTTGAAAGAATCTAAAATTAAATGTGACCACTGCTAAAAGATGTAATGCAGAAGCATAAAATATGTATGAAATTATGTAAATACACTGGAAAACGTCTTCCAGCTAGACTTCTCTACCAGTTTTCTGAAGGCTTGCCAAACTTGAAATAAAAGCCACATTGAGCAGAATGTTTAGACATCTGGATACCTTTCCTTTAAATTCCAGGAAAATATTCTGTATCTAGTTTGAACTACAGCTACCTAAGTTGCTATTTCCACTACAGTCAAAATAGTTATTCTTTGTAATTTCCTGTTTGTCATATTACTTCTCTTCAACCAGCTGATCAAAGATACTTTCAATATTTTTGTAACTGTTTTTCCTGTCTAATTTTCTAGTTAGTATTTTAACAGGCTCAAGATTGCCAGCCAGCTCTTTTTCTTTGACCTGTTCAGGCTTTCTGTCTTCAGACTCTGGACTTCATTCCACTGCTAATGCTGTGCAATTTATTAAAATAATTGAATACTGCAAAAAATATTAACAAAGTTCAGAAGTTCACCAAATTTAATGTTGAAAATTATTTCTGCAGTCATGTTCATGTCACAGGAAATTCCTTGAATACTGAATCTCTCTCAGGCAATTTTAACCAGTAATAAAGCTAGGAAGCCGGTCTTGTACCACTCTGTGGCACTTCTGTTTTAAGGTTGCCTAATACCAGTTGTTGGGAAAAAAAAAAGTTTAGTTCAGCCTAATCACAAAACAAATACTTGATCTTATTGCAACTTCATTAAAAAACTTCTAGACTGAGCTTATGTTTTGCTAACCTTTGTTTAATTTACATAGATAAAGCAGAAACAAATATGCTAGTTTAGCCCTCCTACTACACTGTGTCAGTTTTTTTAGATTCTAAAACAAACTTTTTCCAAATAAGAAAGCACACTTGAAAATCAGTGAGATATAATAGCAAGAATAAAAGATTAATGTGTTTTTATCCCTCATGCACTGATCTCCTACATATCAAAATATCAGCAAGAAATGAACTTGAAATTCATCATTAAAATTATACACAGTTTCAAGGTAATACAGAAATGTATTACCTTGCTATTCCAACTAGCTAACTAGTTAGCTATGCTAACTACTAGTGCCCCATGCAAAAATTTCCCTGTTAGAAAAGTTCAGCTTCTCATTTTGGAACTTTCCTCTCAGCAGATAAAGAAAATCTATCACAAATTGTGAAATCAAGTGAAAATTTCATTCTAGGCAGAAACTTCTCAAAGAAGTAGAGTAGTATTTATTGACAAGTCTGTTAGTTTGAATTCATCTTTTACATGTCTCTCTGTGAGCTGGAAGCCACTATGGTACATTACATTTAAAAGTAATATATTAAATTTAATTTTTATTTCAAATCACATAGAAATGAAGTATCATCTTTCCCTTGAAGTTGAAGATCTATATAAAAAATTAGATTTGTAAAGGTCTTCCCTCTAGTGGGCCTGTATTTCTTGCATGAAAACATATATGAACCTCACATGCTAGAGATGTACCTGTGCCTGTACCTGTACCTGTAGCTCAGATCCACCCTAGTGAAAACACGCAGTGTAGACTTGGAAGTCCAAACTGATGAGCAAACACCACCCATGTGAAAAATCATTTTGAAATAAGATGAATTTCTTTGATTATATCTTTACTGTGCAAACAGGGCCAAATTAGAGGTCAGTGAGGGTCTCTATTTCACTGCACAGAACATGCTAAGGGATTGTGGAACTGTCCCTGGAGTCCTTACAGCTACCTAATCCTAGTGTGTCCTAATCCTCTGAGAATTACTTGCTTGGATGAAGCAGCTCTGTGATGTAGACACACTTGTTCTAGATGTCACTCTTCCCCAGCCTGAGAATGGCAATAAACAGCTCAGTGTGTACAAACCCTTGCTAGACAAACACTCTCAACAAGTCATACATGCAGTATACAGTGCAGGACTATAATGTGAGTTTTCACTCAAAGAGTTACTTTACACTGAAAAATATAAGAAAGCAAGACACACAGAGAATTTTAGACAGTAAAGATCTCCTTTATGAGATGCATAGTCTCTGATGGTCTTGATTTAGAAACAGGAGGAGCAAATATCTCTTTTATTGCATACAGCATATTTGCAAATGAGGTTGACATGCTTAGAACAAAGTACAACAGTTAGCAACTAAGCACAAATTTTAGTTAGAAATTGTCTATTTAGAAATGCTTATCAGATGATAGAAAAAATAAATTACTTGTTATAAGTAGTTTAGTGAAAGAGTTGTCTGACCTACCAATTAACAAACAAAATCGGGTCAGATGTACAGCACGTAAATTAATTACCACAATATGACTAGCTGACATTTGACAAAATAGCATGTCACATTGATAGGAAGCCCAATCCTGTCAACAAGGCTGTAGATGCTAAAAAAAAAAAAAAAAGGAAGAAGAAAATAAATAAACCCAGTAAATGTAGACAAGCAGAGAAAAGATGAGCAGTAGGGAGAAATTTGCTTAAGAGCATTACTGTTTTTTTTTTCCTCTCTGACTTCCTTTTAGCAAAAAAAAACCAGAATATGTTGTGTAGTTCTTATGGATCAGCAGTGCCAAAAATATATATTACATGTGGAAAAAAATTAATGAAAGATTTTATGCAACTAAAACCACTTGATGTCAGGGTTCTTCTAGTAGCATTATCTAAGTCACGTTGCATATTTGTGTAGGTTTTTTATCTTGCTTTTCTAATGTCATATATTGGTTGAAGGGTATGGAGGGTAGAGGCTGTATGAGAGGAATTAATTAAAATTTGAAATCTTAATCTGTGTCATTACTATGGAGTTGATTTTGCTGCAGTCTCTATTTCTATCAGGTTGGTGAGGGAAAAGTCTTAATTTTGTTGTTCTGTATTACAGTGAGTGCTGAAGTGCTTGATGCATGCTTGCAAAAATTCTTTAAAATGCTTCTGAATCTGGGGGTTGTTAGTGGATTTTATTCTCATGAAAATGTGTTTATTTCACAGAACAAGTGAGATGTAGGTTGAAATTACCTGCTTGAGGTCATAGTAACAAACTCAAGTAATGTTATTTAAAAGAAATTCAAACCATATCACAAACACTAAAACTTGAGGTATCTACTTGGGTCAAAATAGGGCTTCAATGCTTTGCTTCTGTGGTTACTTATCTACTGATCATCGCAGCTGGTGCTTTTCCCCCTGTTTTCTTCAAAGCCTGGAGGTACATGCTTTCTCCCTTTCCAAATGCTGCTCAGCTTGAAAAGCAGCACAGTTGATCCCTAAGCATTTCCTCCACAACGTTTTGCATATTTGCTCAAGAGGAAAGACCAGAAGATAAAGGGAGCAAAATAATTTTAAATCCTGGAGAAGCCAAGCTGTTCTCCAGAGTGTGCCTTCATGCTGGCCCTGGGGCACCCTGAAGAGCAGCCCCAGCACATGGCAAAGTGGCAGCAAGTACCAGGATATATTCCTGACAGCCAGTGTTGACTGATCTGATACAACACAAAGCCAGGAGAAACAACTATTGCCCATGATTATGTGTCTGCTTCTGTCAGGAGAAGAAGTGTCAACTGGCTCTCTTTTTTTGGTTTGTTGGGGTTTTTTTAACCTTTTCCATTATGTTTCAGAGATTTGTTCCAGACTAGTAGCCTATGGGCTGGGGAGATGAGAATTCAGTCAGATATAGAGCGCACAAAAAAGTGTGACAAATTGCAATGACAAGGCTGTGTTAGTAGCTTATCATGTAGTGAAATGAAATCCTGAACCAGGGAACACAGACAGTGGTGTGCTATGTGCTATAGGCATCCAAGTTCAGAGAGGGGGGAAGGATTGTGCAGCAGGGGTAGGAGTACTGAGCCAGTAAAATCACCACAGACGTTACTGCCAGCCTGAAACATGCTGCTCATCAACAAATTAAGTCATTTTTCTTGCACTCAATATCAAGGAGTAGAGTGATGCAGTTGGTATTTAAACATCATGAAATATGTTATTAGACATGCACAGCTGGAAGTAAAAAAAATGCAATATTTTGGTCAGAAGCTTTCAAGCCTGCTGGCTGAAGCATTTAACATTTAACCTCCATCTGTATATGTCTTACAGAACTGACTTGAACTTAATGCTTCATGTTGGAATATGCAAGAACTTTGGGGGAAACACACTGTCTACACTACTCTCCTATTTTATCTTTCTCTATAAGGATCATGATAGGACTTTTTCATAATCCTTGTAAAAAGGTTGAGCTAGATTCTCCATTTCCTTAAGAACTATTGTGGTACTAACCACCACTGTGTCTGAGCATTTTATATGCTGAGGACCTCTGTAGATTTTATCTACATTTTTGCAATCAGTCGGACAGAGGAATTTTTCAGATGGGGAACTGACTAAATTGACTAAAAGGCTTGCCAAAAGTTTACTCAGTCTGTGAATTGACCTACGAATAGGAACCATGTTTCTTTCAGTCCTCTCTCACCTAAGCTAATCCTCCTAAATTTCCAGAAGCTAAGGGAGAAGTAGTTGTAAAGGCCCAACTATCTGAATCACTAGCACATTCTGAACAAACCGTGCCGTGCGGGGATAATACAGAACCCTGGGACTGACTGACAATTATATTTCTTTTGGCCCAAGAATTTTTCTATGCTACGAACTTTATTAACACGAACAAAGGCAAGATCCCTACTTTAGCAAGTACTTGTTTGCCATTTGTTTATATCCAGTCTATTCACTTCCCAAATGTATAGACTCCTCAAATAAGAAATCTTGATAATTCTAATAATGAGCCAATCCCCCAAATAATGATGGACTTATTGAATTCTAGTATCTTCACTCTGAAAATATTTCTTTTTACTATACTCTAAAGACATAGCTCAAGCCTAAATTCTGAGCTTTCTCTCTTCACTTTTGCTATATTAATGACTGAATGATCACACTTACCAGAGCCACTTTTCCAACACCTCACGTGCATTTATTGTTCTTTTCAAAACTAAATAGAATAAGGAATCAGCATTCATCTTTTGATAAACTGACATACATTTAAGTCCATTTAGAAAAGTAAAAACAAGGTGGTAATATCTCATACTGTTACAAAACCTCTTAATTCTGCTTTCAGAATTTACTTCCACTTCAGATATTGGAGTATCCCTTAAAATTTTGCATGAATACTCTTTTTTTTTTTTTTTTTAATATTTTCCCACCAGATTTTCAAGTTTATTTATACATATGGAAATATGGAAGTCCTTAGGGGAAATTTTGGCATCTGAATAAAATGCAGCTTTGTTGTTTGAATTGAATTGTTTGGCAAAAGGAACGTAAAACGTATTTGCTTGGCATTCAGGAGGGTGTTGAATTTCTGACTTGAAGAAGCATATGCACAAAGAACTCTTATCAAAAAGAATACAAGGACGTGATGTAATTAGCCAAGTACAGTTGTGGGGAGAAAATGTTAGATGATAGTATATTTTTTAATTTGGGAGGGAATGGTTCCGACAAAAACCAAATCAATAACTGGAAAATGAAGCCATCCAGTTCCAAATTAGAATTAAAGCCCAGATTTTAAACAACAAGGATAACTAACAATCTCCATCTGTTCAACTTGGGTTTTTTGAAACAAGCTTTACTCAGGCAAAAATTGGCATACTTTCTGTGAGAATAACTGGGAACAAATTTGAGATTAGATAAACTAAAGATTTTTTGCAGGTTGCAAAAAATTAAGCCTCATTAAAAAGGTGCTGTTCCTAAACTAACTAAGACAGTAATATTAACACAGGAAATTAAAGAGCAATACAAGAGTTCCAGTAGTAAAATATGTCTTTTCAGTGTGACTTATGCTAAAGCTTCCTTATGAGTAGTCATGATACTAAAAACAGAGACTGGGAGGATTACCTCAGTCCATCATACATTTGTCAGACAAAGCCAAATATTTGAGCCTGAAATTAATCCTAACACAGAGAAAGTGAAAATTCGGACAGATTGTTAACAGGAACCATTATGTGTAGCTAAAGAATCAGCTTATAAATTGTTTCATAATTTCAAGTTTTAAACTGCTGAGTACTCATTTAGAGAAAGAAAAAAATCCTCTATCCTTTCATGCTTTCATTCTAAGATCAGTCCTCTGTCCATATGGAAAGGGGCTGTTCCCTTATAAATGTGTCAAAATCATCTAATAAAAAAGAACTATTAAATGTTCGTCTAAAATCAGTTTAGGTTCTAGAGTTAGATAAAGGCAAAACAAATGCATAAATAAAATTTTGACAATTTTCTAGCATGAGATAGGAATCCAAATTAAATTACAAGAAGCTTCCTCTGAGAGTGAATGCAGAATGCCATCTAATTTACTCTGCTTTGATGTAGAGCTAACCTAACTAGGTTTAGGGGAAGAGAAAGGAAATCAGAAACTTATTGCAGCAATGCAACAATGGTTGCAATCTTTGTAATAGGTGAGTGTAAATGTGCTCCTGTAAATGAGCATATTCTTGGTATAAATTTGAAAAGAAACTTTCTTAATAGCTGCCTGATTTACAAGTTGAATTTGGATATTTTGTTCAAGGTAATTCCTTACTAGAGGAAAAAGTACAATTAAAGGCATTCTTAATCTCATTTTTATTTAAAAGTATGCCAATTATTAAACCAGAAAAGTCAGAGTTAATTTGCCTTTGCCTTTAATATGTTTGTCTGAAGCTCCTCTTGATGAACTGTGAACATCAACTACACTGAGAAAGACTTGAGGGAGCAGTCTGTCTTACAAAGTGGAATGGGAAAGCAGTCAACTGACTGGGGTCAAGAAGGGTAATATAGCAGAACTGGGCATATCTCAGACCTGCTCATGGGTATAGAGAAAACCTGGGGTATTATAACTGGTGGAGATGCCTAATTGAATGTACTATCAGATGAAGAGAGAAGAGGTTTAAAGAGAAGATACTATGGAAGTTTGGTTTGTTTGAATTCATACTGACATCAGGAGCTTAATTAATTTTGAAGGGGAAAGTTGTATTATTTACTTCAACTTCTTTTCTGTGAACTCTTTATATCTATATTTTAGATTTTTTAGTTGAATAAGCTAGACACCTTGAATAAAGTTTGGATACTGTCTAATATAAAAATACATAGTTCTTTTGAGTTTTGTATTTTGAGATTTCTTCTTTGGCACAGCAGATGTAAGCAAAATGTTCCCTGGTTTAGGTTTTATAAGAGAACAAACATAAGACAAAGTGCTAAAGATTTGGTTTTTTCCCCCAACAAAATACCAAGAAATCCTTATTTAAAAATATTTTACAATATTATGTATTGTCATTGACCATATCCTCTTTCTCCCCCCAAAAATTTGTTTTCTTATTATTCTGCATCCAAAGTTTAGTATCTGTTTTCCCCTCTTTATGTTCTACTCTCACTATTTTTTCATTTTTATTGTCACTAATAAAAAATAGAACCTCATGCATAGACAGGCTCATTTATCCACAGCTGTGGAATCCCAGACACTTTCCACTCTGTGTGAACAACAGATTTGTCTAGAAGAAGAAATTTGTGGTTTCCAGGTATTAATTAATGCTTACATACAGTCTAATGTGCTTCAGCTTTCCTTGCAACTAAACAGACAAAATAGTTAACTGTAAAGCAAATTTAACAGCTTTCACACTCTAGATTTCCTTATGTGCAGTCCAGGGAATAAGGCAATTTATTAAGAATTTAATTTGCCTTTTAATGTAGGTGGCCTATATATTCCAGTAAATGTTTACCATTACCCTGCTCTAGTCAACAAGTAAAACACTGAATAGAATCAGCTTACTGTATACTTTTTGTTTAAATTATACTAGTACTCTTTTTCATTGGCCTATACAGTACTATAAAAGGATTCTATAAATGGACTCCTAATGTATAAAAGAATGTGTATTGTCTGAGAAGTTCAGACATGCAGAGAAAGTATTTTTCTATAATGTGATCAAATCTTTAGAATTAGCCCATAGAGAGAGATGGAGCTAATGTTGCATACAGTTTTTCCCATGAAATCCCCAAAAAAATTTAAAAGTAGCAAAGCCATGAGAATTTTGTCCTACTTCCAGGCCTTTCTATTTTTTCACCCAGTTTGTAAGTCTTCATATTTTGGACGTGTGACTTGAGGAGAGGAAAAGGTATGGGACAGGGGCTGTAAGATGGGAGGCAGGTTTGGGAACAAAGGCAAGGCTACAACATCAACCTGGATCCAGGAAGAGGTCAAATTCAGAGAGCTCCCACGGCTGCAGCTCTTGCAGAACTCTGGGTGTCAGATGCAACCAGCTGGTGAGCCCATCAGCTGTGCCTGGCCCTTGGGCATGGTGTGGCCCTGGAAATGTCTCAGTTGTCAGATGTCTACAGCATTGGACCTGACAGCTCTTCTTCTCCTGTGAGATGATGATGTTTCATACTTCAGAGATAAATCTTGTACCTGCTACTATCTGTATTTATTTATTTATCCATTCATTTATGCATTTGCTGCCTCCAACTTGAGTAGAATCAAAGTTGGACGTTCATTTCCCATCTGAAGAATTCAAATGAGAACCTCCTTTTCCACTGTTCAAGTAAAATATTATTTATTGAGAAACTGGAAATAAATACATCATCAGACAGAACTGCACAAGGTAGGAATCCAGAAGGATGGCAGGCTGTCTGCAGCTCTCTTCCCTCCCTCTTTTACTGGCTAAGTCTGCCAAACTCAATCGTCAGGAAAACCAAGGCATTAAAATGCTATCACTGGCTTAGAAGTACTATCAAACTCATACAGTGCACTCTTTGCACAAGCTCATTTTCCACAGACAGGAAAATCAAAGAATCCAATAATAATAGAAAACTCATCTGGGAGAAGGGGAGGGAAAGGGAGGCACAAAAGAAAATAAGGTCCTCTGCTAGGAAGCAGAGAGAAGTTGGAGTCAGTCTTAAGTAGTCATTGTCCCTTGGTAGAAACAGTGTAGATCTGGCTAATTCCTCTCCCTATGCACAGTCAGTTTGCCATTCGGAGACACAAAGGAACCTGAAATAACTTTCTTACCAGAATTTTTAAAAGGTGAAATAGATAAAATTCCCCTGTGTCCTTTGCTGTCCCTGCACTTTTCTTGGCCAAAGTACCATCAAACAAATTAACTGCTTGGTCTGTGGAACAGTCACAGTCCACTTCTCTTTTACAAATTACATGAAGAGATAAATGGAGACAGGGAACGACTAAGACTGAAATTTGGTTTTAGTCATGGGCTGCCTCATGAGCGTCTGGACTGCAACAGTTTCCTTTTATGTTAGGGACTCAGCATCACATGCACAATACCTGTGTGCCATCCTTTTTGGAGGAGAGAGAAAGCTTGGTAAGTTTTGTGTATCTTGCACCTTTGAGGAGGGCAGAGCTGTAATGGAAAGGACAGGAGCTCTTCTGTCCATCTACAACATTGCTTCAAAGACTAATTCTGTCTGAAGACAGTCTGTAAATAATTTTTCCATATTACCTGGGGTAGTATTAAATTTTTGTATTTCCTGCTTGTGCTTGCTGAAGCCTATGCTGTTTTGCTTTCTTCACAAAGCACCACCTGCAGCTCGGGACTCCCCTGCATGTCTTGATGGTCAGAGGGGCAATTAATAAGATTCTGAGAATCCCCATAGGTGTCCTAAAAATGGCAGGGCAGACCTGACTCTTATAGTTCATGCCTGCAAGGCGTGCAGGGAAGGTGCTGCAGTCTGTAAGTAGCTCCACAATTCAGGTAAGTGCTAAGTGCTCCAGGTCTCTGCCATAATGATATGCACTTGACTTAGAGCCAAAACCAGTGTGTCTCTTGAGGTAGCCCCTGGGAAGCCTGATTCTTCCAACCAGATGGAACTGGTAAGGAAGGAGGCATCAGTACAGCTGGTAGCTTGTAGTGGATGCCCAGATACTTCTACTGTAGAAAAGGATAGTATCTGCACAGTGTGTGCAGGTTAATGACCTGTTGTGGCAGATGGCAGAATTACACGAGACAGTTCGTAGGCTGAGCAGCATTAGAAGGACTGAAACAGAAAGCGATATGTGTCTTTGGAACCATACACCTACAATGGATACCACTGAGTGTGAGACACCTTGGACCCTGGTGACCCACAAAAGCAGAGCTCCAATTCAGCCTCTACTCTCCAACATCAAGACCAAAAACACAGAGGACAGTTTAAAGGCTTTAGATGTTCATGAGCAAGGCCAACAATGAGAACCTACCCCAGCAGCCCATAAAGGTTACCATAAAAAGAAACATCAAGTGATCATAGTGGGCAACTCTGTATTAAGGGGCACTTGGACACCCATCTGTCACCCTGAGTGATGAGAAGTACGGTGCCTACTGGAAACAACAATCTGTGATGCTGCCAAGAGGATATCCCTACTTTTCCAGAGCACGGATTACTACCCGCTACTACTTTTTCATATGACTACAAATGATGCCTCAAGACAAAAGATGGGCAGGATCAAGGAAGACTATAACGACCTTACAGAGCAGATGAAAATCATCAGTTCCCAAGTCATCTTTTTGCTATTCTACCACTTAGAGAAATGGGGACAACCAGAAGCAGACGCATAGTGCAGATCAGAATCTGGCTATGTGGCTGGGTTGTGAGGGTTTTGGCTTTTATGACAGTGGGTTGCAATTTAATGATTATAGCCTGTTAGGAAGGGATGGATCCAGCTGTCTAAAAGACTAAGAGAGTCTCTGGCAGCAGACTGGCCACTTTAGTGAGACAGGCTTTAAACTGAAGGACTTGGGGTGGGAGGGTCCAAAGTGGCAATGCTCATGCCATTACTTCCTGCTGGGGAGTAAGCTGTGCCAACCAGTGCAGCAACATATGTTCCTTGAATGCCTCTCAAGATGAGAATCATAGGGCTAACTAACCACATCAAGTTTATGGCTATGATGAATCCTTTTACACCCACCGTAGGAAGCTGGTTGCTTGATTTCCTCTCGGAAGTGCCTGTACTCAAACACATACACCATGGGGAGTAAACAAGTAGAAATACATGTGTGGTCAAAGGGCTGTGCTCTTACTGCAGTTACAGAAACATGGTAGCTCACATGACTAGAATGTGTCTTGGATGGCTAAGTACTTTTTAGGAAGAAGAGGTCAGTTAAACAAGGTGGCGAAATTGCTCTTTACGTTAGAGAGCAACTGGAATATATTGAGCTCTACCCAGGGACAGACAAATTATTTGAGAGCTTCTGGGTAAGAATTAAGGGACAGGCTAACACAGGTGAAACCGTTGTGAGAATTTATTACAGGCCACCTGATCAGGATGAGGAAGCTGATGAGGCTTTCTATGGGTAGCTGGAAATAGCCTCGCAGTCACATGCTCTCATTCTTCTGGGGGACTTCAACCACCCTGATATTTGTTGGAGGGACAAAATGGCTTGGTACACACAGTCCAGGAGTTTCCTGCAGATCACTGAAGATAACTTTTTTACATAAGTGATGTAGGAACCAAAAAGGAAAGGTATATTGCTGGACCTTGTACTAACAAAGGAGGGACTGGTTGAAGATGTAAAGGTTGGGGACAGCCTTGGCTGCAGTGACAATGAGATGGGGGAACTCAGGATCCTGTGTGAATAAAACAAAGCCGTAAGCAGGACTAGAACCCTGAATTTCTGGAGAGCTGGCTCTGGCCTCTCCAAAAACCTGCTTAGAGAAATCTCATGGGTTAGGGCTTTAGAAGAGAAGGGGATCCAAGAAATCTGGTCAGTATTCAAGAATCATTTCCTCCAAGCTCAAGACCAGTATATCCCCATGATCAAGAAATCAGGCAAAGGGGACAAAAGACTTGCATGGAGACTTGAAGCAGGGAGTTTCAAGTAAATCTAAAATGGAGGAAAGAAATGTATGGGATGTGGAAAATGGGATAGGCCCGATGGGATGGCTATAGGAACATAATCAGGGTATGCAGGGATATGATAAGGAAGACCAAGGCCCACTGGAATTGAGTCTGCCAAGGGATATCAAGGACAACAAGAAGGGCTTCTCCAAGTACATAAGCAGCAAAAGGAAGATTAAGGAAAATATGAGACTGCTGCTGAATCAGATAGGTATCCTGATAACGGAGGACACAGAGAAGTGGAATTACGGAATGCCTCCTTTACCTTAATCTTCACTGCTGAGGGAAATTCTGTGGAGTCCCAGACCTCAGAGGTAAGAAAAGAAGTTTGGAGAAAGGAAGACTTTGCCTTGGCCACTGAGGACTGAGTTAGAGATCGGCTAGATAGACTTAATGACCGTAAATCTGTGAACCCTAGTGGAATGCACCCACAGGTGTTGAGGGAACTGGCGGGTGTTGTTGCTAAGCCAGTCCATCATCTTTGAAAAATTGTGGAGAACAGGAAAGTTGCCAAATGATTGGAGGAAGTCCAGTGTTACTCCCATCTTCAAAAAGGGCAAGAAAAAGAACACATAAAACTACCAGCCAGTCAGCTTCACATCCATCCCTGGAAAGGTCATGACCAAGCACGTAGCAGAAAAGAAGGTCATCGGGAGTAGCCAGCATGGATTCACCAAGGGGAAGTCATGCTTGACCAATGTGATAGCCTTATGTGATGGCATGGCTGGATGGGTCAACAAGGGGAGAGCAGTGAATGTTGTCTTACCTTGACTTCAGCAAGGCTTTTGACACTGTTTCCCATAACATACTCATAGGTAAGCTCAGGAAATGTGTGTTAGATGAATGGACAGTGAGGTGGATGAAGCAATGGCTGAATAGCAGAGCTCAGAGAGTTTTGATCAGCAGAATAGAAATCCAGTTGGAGGCCTGTAGTCACTGACATTCCTGAACATACAATACTTGGTCCAATCTTATTCAACTTGTTTATCAGTGACCCAGACAAACAGATATAATGTACCCTCAGCAAGTTTCTTGATGATATGAAACTGGGGGAGTGGCTGATACACCTGAAGGCTGTGCTGCCATTCAGCAAGACCTTGATAGGCTGGAAAACTGGGCAGAGAGAATGAGGGTGTTGAGGTTCAACAAGGGCAAGTATAGGGTACTGAATCTGGAAAGGAGTAACCCCAAATACCAGTACAGGTTGAAAGCTGACCTACGAGGGAACATTTCTGCTGAGCAGGACCTGGAAGTCTTGGATGACAAGTTGGCTATGAGCCAGCAGTGCCCTTGTGGCCAAGGGGGCCAATGGTATCTTGGGGTGCATCGGAAATAGTGTGGTCAGTAGGTTGAGGGAGGGGATCCTCCCATTCTATTTGGCCCTAGTGAGGCCGCATCTGGAGTGCTGTGTCCAGTTCTGGGCTTCTCAGTACTAGAAAGACAAGGAGTTTTTGGAGCAGGTCCAGCTGAAGGCCACATAGATGATGAGGGGTCTGGAGCATCCATCTTATGAGGAGAGACTGAGGGAGCTGGGCCTGCTTAGTCTGGAGAAGAGTAGACTGAGATGGGATCTCATCAATACACCTAAATATGTCAAAGGTGGATGTCAAGAGGATGGATTTAGACTTCTTTTCAGTTGTCTCCAGTGACAGGATGAGGAGTAATGGCTATAAATTAAACACAAGAAGCTCTACCTCAAAATGAGAAGGAACTTTACCTTGATGGTGGCAGAGCACTGGAACAGGCTGTCCAGGGAGGTTGTACAATCTTCCTCTCTAGAGACATTCGAAACCCACCTGGATGAGTAACTGAGTCATCTGCTCTAGGTGACCCTGCCTTGGCAGCAGGGGTTGAACTAGACGATCTCCACAATTGCCTTCCAACCCTAAAATTTCTGTGATTCTGTGATGTCTTAGGCATGTGTGTGAGAATCTCAATCTTGATTTCCTAGACAAAAGTTTGGTTCCCTCAAATCCAAAATTCTCTTACTGCATTCACAACCTTACAAAGCTCTGATAAGAATAAAAATGTGATAGTGAACATTTATATATGTATCAAGCTGTTCATTCTGAAAGAACCATTTTGCGAGAGCAAGAGAGAGACACGAATTAGTTAAATGAAATGAAATACAGCTACTTCTGCAAGCAGCAAATGTGTAACTCTACACAATAGTTGAGGACAGGCAGTAAGGAAGTGTATTATGCCCAGCTGTAAAAGTGTTCTCTGATTCATGAATATAGTTAAATTTTGTTCCATTTATGTGGCCTTGGTTTCCCTATCCAAGCAGCCGGTGCATGATAGTGAAATTCTGTCTTCACTTTTAATCACTAAGGCACTTTAGTTTCATCAGAAATGCACTTTATTTTTCAACAAAAAATGAGAAAGCATTGACATTTTCAAAATGCACAGTTTATATCACAAAAAGATTGCTTAATCATGTATGTTGTTGTTAGAGCACTTTCATCTTTTAAATGTTTCTGAGAACCTGCTTTCATTTTAGGTTAGGGTGCAAGAGAACATAAATCTGCAGCCATGCTGCTGCTCAGGGTGAGGTCTGGTATAGGAAGCACCTGCTTTTAACAGAAGTTCAAGCCAGAGATGAGAAGGTAAAGATCACCCCAGGTTTTAGCAGCTTTTATCCAATCATAGACCAGGCTTTTCTTAGCCCATGTTAATAATTATTATTTAAGCATGACAACCTCAGATAATTTTGCTTCCTTGCCCTAAATCTTCCTTGGATCTCATGATACAGCAGCTCCTGTATCTGAGTCGTTATTCATTGTTATATAGCATAATGCCACTGAAGGATTAAGCTGATATTAGCAAATGCATTATGAACCCACAAGTAATCAAGCTTAATGTAGAGTCAGATTTGGAAGTAGAAAATATTCAGACTAAGATGTTAGAAGTGTGTTATGGAAATGGTTTAATCTCTGGTTATAAGTAGTTAATATATGCTGAATTTTAACATCAGTGTGCAACTTCGATTAGAATCTCCTAAATACATAATCCCCATAGCAATCCCACTAAAAAATGGAAGCTTAATTGTCGCCTTACAGTCTAGTACCTTTCACCTTCACATAATGCTACCATGATGGCTTTTCAAAACAGCAAGAAGGAGAAGAAGAAAGAGAGAAGAAAATCAACCAGAAGAATTTGTCAGCAAGACACTTTAACATCCTTTTCAAAAGTCATAGATTACAATTTAAAATGGAAGTCCCCTTTTGAACAAAGAAGGAAAGGTTATGAGAAAATACAGTTTGAAATTATTGATGTATAAAGCGATACGTGATTGCATCTGTCCTATAGCTCCCCCAAATGCACCAAATGGATATTGCTGAAACCTCATGGAAATAAGTGTAAGAGATTTGACTACAGTGATTCTCATTACTGCTTAGAATGCTGGTTGATGTGTCTCAAATGGAATATCTGCTTTTCTCAAGCAAGCCTACTTTATAGACTGCATGTCAGATGGGCTGTATGTGTTCTGCTCTGCTCAGATAACCTTGGAAACATGTAACAGTCATGCAAATTATAATTCTAGAAGCAGAAATAAAGTAAATTGACCATTGATAGTTCTTTTCCTTCCTTTATCCTGCTTTCTTGTATAAGCATCCAAGTGTAATGATTGTAAACTCAAAGAATTTATGTTTCAATGCACTTTATCTTTGCAGGCAATAAAGTTAGTGGATTCAGCTTTAGTTCTTTAGGGGGTTTTTTGTGTTGTTTAAATTTTTTTTTCTCCCAGGAAGGGCTTTTTAAAAATGGTGCAGCGATTATCTCATTTCTAGCATTGAAGTTTCTGTCTCTGCAGGTATTCACTCACTGTTACACCACAGCAGGAAGCTACTGACCAGAAACACTGAAACAATAAAATAAAATCTTTAACATACCTAGAAGAGTAGTGGAGCACATGAGACATTGTCATTTATTATTACAAACAGGCTCATATCCTGATCAGGTATTGCTAATTACAGCAGATCCACTTCTGTAGCTTACATGTTCATCTTGTCGAAAAAAAAAGTGCAATATAACTTTCCACCCCCACTTCTACTTCAAGGCCTTTTTGGCTTCAAATGAATCAGCCCTTTTATTAAATTACCTTGTCTGGGATTCTCAGAGAAATATCCTTTGCTTCCTTCATACAGTTTTTCAGAGTCAGGGTGCTGATGGAGCTCAGAAACCTCTAGGTATCTTTACAGATTATTTCTTCTTCCTTGATTCCGCATGTCAGAATTGATTCCCAAACATATTTATCTACATTTTGTTAATTGTAATTTAAAATTTTATTCTAAGGGGTATACATTTAGACTATAGTAATTTTGAAGGCGAGCAGTTATTTCACTGGGTTGTCACTCCTTCCAGAAATCAAACCCTCCCTGTCATATATAAATAGATTGCTTGATATACATGCAATATCCTGTCGGTGTCATGCACTCTTTTCTTTAATCTGACTGACATAGCACATAATAAAATGCTCACTTCAATATATGTCTGTTGCATTTTGCCTAATTCTGGGCTTAGTTTAATATTAGTCATGAATATTTCCTACAACTGGATATAAATTTGAATATATAAAAGGCACATTTTATGTTCATGCTGCAGCACTTGCTTCTCCCATATATTTTATTGCTTTCCCTGCTTGTGATGTATTAAGCCATCTGAAGAAAAGAAGAACGGGAAGCAACAGGGACGTTGAGCCCGTTATCTTTATCCACAAGCCAGGTGTAGCATGTGAGAGGGAGAATTGCATTCTTTGCACTTTATTTTCCATAAGTAACTCACAGCAGTGAGCTGGAGGGAGCCACCCTCTCCAGTGGCCATGGCAAGAGTAAATACAGAATTCCAGCATATTAAATCTCAGACTCTTTTTCATACAAATGCACTTGATCAGACTATATCAGCAATTTTATTCCATATAATCTATATGGATTGTTTTCCAGGGGAGGCAGAGATTGGCTTGACATTTTGTTTCACTTCTGTCCTGCTGCACATCTAAAGCAATATCTTCTTTGGGTAAAAAGCTGTTTCTGATCTATGCCCTGGATGGTTAGGTGCTTTTCTGGGTTTCTTTGTAAGTGGAAATTTCTATAATAAACAGAAAAATATTGTGACTTTTTCAATATTCCAGCCAAGACACACATTCAGGTTTCCTTTAGGGAAAATTCGGTTGTGGATAACTAGTGAGGAAATCTGAATTCTTCCATGTTATATAAAACCTGCCTTGCACAGTAATTACTTGTATTGCCACTGAAGATGGGGATTCTGTGAGGATTCTGTAGATGTCCTTTTTTTTTTTGTTTATTTGTTTCTGAATATAAGAATGCACTCAACAGAGTATCTTCAGAAAAATAAAATCGTTGAATCACACTTTTACTTCTGTTATTTGACTATATACTTCTGCATCTACTTTTATGGCTGAGAAAGAATTAGGCAGCCTGTTCAGGGACACATTTTTATCAGTTTGTGATGTTTTCACTTTTTGGTTATTGGTCACCTGAAACACATTGTTTTGGCTACTTGGTCATCTGAAACACATATAAGCTAAGGTGGTTTTAGCTGCTTGCATTTTAAAAAGTAAGAAATTAATGTTATAAACGGAAACAGAAGCAAAGACCATAATTTCTGTGCTTTGATAGGTTAAAAATATCTAAATTTCCATGGCATTTCTTGATTGCTATGCCACTTACCAAGACCTGCATGCAACTTGTTGCTCTTAGAAAGTGTATTTCACCGCAGCAATAGTAAGTACTTTTTTATACAATGCCTGAAATAGAATAGAGTTTCTGACTCTTTCCAAATGGCCTATGTTCCCCTAGTTTTATTTTTCATGCAGAAGTACAGTCTATTCTGTCTACATATTGTGTGACCTTGCCTCCCTATGGATAGAAATGATGGAAAAAATGAAGCACTGTCTAAAACAGATTAGATGCCAAACCTAGTTAGATCTTGCCTAATCCTATAAAAGCATGTCAGTTAGGGACTTACTTGACCTGTGGAAAAAAAAAAGATCTGAAAACACTATCCTAGCTGGTTACTGATTTGGCTTGATTATACGGCAGCCATGGCTTTATTACAGCAAAGTATGGTCATGCAAATTTAGCCCACTTTCCATCACCTTATGTAAGGCATCCACCCAGCAAGTTAAAATGTACTTTTGTTCAACAATGCAACCAATATAGAACAGATTAATTCTGAAAACAAAACAGTGAAATCCAAACAGAAATTACTTACTAGTTAAACAAGGCTTCTGAAACAGTGGCCCTCATTGTTCTTGCTGAGTGATTCTGACACGCTTGAAAAATTTTATGGCCTTAATCATACTATTACTATTGCTCTGCAAATCTCGAGTTACTTTTTTGCTATTGTCCTAATATCAACATCTTTTTATACATAATTATTATCAAAATTTATCTGTCAAGATAATTAAATAATTTTTAGATCATCCTTTCTTTCTTCCTTTCTTTCCCTCTTTCTTTCCAATGTGTGTGTGCACAGAAAATATGCTGAAGAAACTTTGAAGGAAGGTTTCTCTCTCTAGCAGTAGAACATACTGGATATTACACGCTGGATTCAGTGTTATTTTGGTGAATGCTATAACAGCCAAATTAGCTAACCCAAAGGGAATGAAAAAGGTGTTTAGAACTAGTGACAGTACTTCAAAAAATGAGTCTAGGTCAAGCACTATATGAGCACTAAAGCGAGTATAGAGTATAATAAAGCAACTTGTTTTTTTGAATAGCTGGGCACAGTATAGGTAAGCCTATTGTTCCCCAAAGGCTGCTTGCAGTTACTGTTAACGCACTTCTGTGCTTTTACCAGAGCCTTCAGTAGCTGTGACAGTGCTTGCAAATGTGATGCTCATGACAAGTCTGTCTGCTTCTAAAGCATGTGAAGAAAGCCGAACACTTTTAATAATACTAATGGAGAGATTATCTTTAGCTTCTGATTTTTTCCTTTTGAAAATAAAAGTGGGAGGTTTGTTTTAACACTCTGCCCTTTTCAGAAAGGTTGTAAGAAGCAATTGAGCCCCCTCTGCAAAAAGCTTCCCTTTTCAAGTTTTCCACTTAATTAAAATACCACATTTTAGCTCGCTAGAAGTGAGTCTTCACCACTACCTTTTAGAGAAATAAAAAAATAAATAATAGCGGCAATCTTCTAGCAGTATAAGAGTGTTTCTGTTAGTTTCTATGCACAAAGGGATAATTATATACTTTTAAAGTCCCCATTAAAGAGCCAAGAACTGTTCTACAGCTTCTTTATTAAAGATATCTGAACACTGCAGATAGCATTAAAGGCTACAAAAGTAGCCAATTAGACTGTATTAATATGCAAATTTCTGCAGAAAAGAATGTGTAAAATATTTTGAGATTATTTAGGAGTGTAGAGGAAAGACTGGACTCACGGACTACAAAGACGTTATTATGCACAAACAGATGCACGTATGTATGTTGCCTCTAAAGCACTAACAACACTCATTTTTGCTGTTATATATATAAAAAGGTGCAATCGAAATCTTACAATTTCTTTTTTTAAAGGATAAGAAGTTATCCTGAACAAATGATTTAGCTAATATTCCAAAATAGGAAGGATTTCACAGCAATTCAGTGGATGTGTTATGGATCACATTTTCCAGATCTAATGCTTTGGTACACCACTATCCTGTAAAATGCATAAGAGAACACGGTTACCCCCTCCCTCCTATACAAACCAGCCAATTTGCACTTATTATTCCTGTATTTTACATTTCTCTGCAATATTTTAACCTTTATGCATGTTCTGTTTAACCAATTATTCAAAAATTACAACAAATTATATTCAGACTATCAGATGTAAAACCAAAATTTCCATTTTGCTCATGTAACTATGTTGGAAAACAAAAGATGAGGATGTTGAACACTTTTTATAGATTTCCATTAAATATTGAAAACCAGTTGTGAATGTGTGCCTGTGTGTCTCTATGTGTTTATGCTGCTCCTGTGCTCTGCCATCAAGTTCAGTCCGTTCTTCTTTAAAACTGAGCCCCACTGGGCTCTGTGCTACACTCTGCAACATACAATCCAACACAACTTATCACGCTGTGACAGCTAATATTTAAAAAACACATGCGTATTTTGAGGTTTGATAACTGCTATCAATCTTGATAATGGGTATAGAATCCAAAATTCTGACAGGTACCTAGTGGAAGGAACAGCTAATGCTGAAGAAAATGAACAAGCGAGGCAGATAGTCTGTGTATCTAATTACAGATAAAACAAATAAATAATATAGAAAAAGCAATTAAAAATATCTACTGAGGCTTGCAAATTCAGAAAGTCTGTAAGCCTACCAAAGCCACCCAGCTGCCTTTAATTGGACATTTTGTTATTGAAAGGTTTGGGTCTTACCTTATGGATTTTTTTTATGGTTATATTTTCAGGACTCCCAGTACAATTCAACACAGCACCTTAGTTTCAAAGAAACTGCCAACAAGGAATAGAGGAAAATGTGTAAATGCATGGCTTTGATGCTTTGAAAAGGCACTCTTAAGAGAGAGTTAATCAAGTTAGAGTGACCTCCAAAAGCAAAATTGCAGCACAAAGCATAATGGGTAATGCTATGTAAATTGCCATGTATGCAATCGGGATGTTATTATAGCAAGACCAAAAGGTGCTAGCTAATGACCTCTACATTTGATCTCTGGTTTTCCTAGGGGCTGACAATGTCTCTGGCTGAGACAATAGCTGCCACCCACTGATGAGCATGGAGAAGGGTAGGACACCTGTCTACAGCTGCTTTTGCAGCCTCAGTGGACCAGATCTAGGTGCTGCTATCTGACAGTGGGAAGCACTGCTACAAAGTCATCCCTTAAATCAACACCACCTTAATCAAAATGCCACTTAAAAAACCAAGAATTATTATTTTCATTATTATTGTTATCACTATTATTATTATTATTATTACTACAATTTGGTTAAAATTATTCAAAAATTATATTCTCTTTCTAACAAGATTTATTTTTGAGAATGAATATGAACATGCATAGCATGCTTGAAGAAAAAACCCTCTTACTTAGTTTTGTTGCTTTGATTTTAATGCCAGAAATTTGGGGTTTAACAACTAATTAATAAAATCATTTACATAATTTTACATTGAAATAACTATTCCATAACTTAAATTTCTTCTGCACATTATGTATTGTTTAAAGAAGCAAAAGTGAAAATATAGCTTATTTCTTTATTCTTTCTAAAATATTCTGCGTAAAATTTTCCAGATGAAATAAAATAAAAAATTTAAATTATTTCCTATTTGATTCCTTCACTTTTATTAATAGAATGGTTTAGTCTGATATATATATTTGACTACATGCACATACATATATTTAAATTATTAAATTACCATAGGCAATTATAAGAAAACAATTCACGTCTTTAGACAAAGGTAAGGTAAGATTATAATGTTGATGGTCTTTTAATAATTTACTTATTTTTTCATAAAAATTGGCAAAGTTCTATTTTGCCTACTAAAAGTGCTTTAGAGACAAAAATAATTGAAATAATTGCTCCATAGGCAAATATATTTTTTTTAATTTGTTTTTATTTTTGGTTTCAAATAAAAAAGAGATTTCAGGATATTTAGTACCTCATGTTATTAAAGAAACTTGCTATAACAACTATGCATTTATGTATTTTGTACTTTGGTTATACTAGTAATTTTTTTGCACTGTGACGTGGATTTTCCCTTTGAGGGATATGATCCAAGGGCCAAATTCTGCTCCCATTTAAAGAAATTGCCTCAAAAAAGGAACATGATTTGATCTTGTAAGGTGTAATATTATAGATGGAGGATTTTATTTTTAGGATCTGTGCTGACTTATATTATGTATGCAAGCCTAGATTTATTTTATATCTCACTATTGGTTTAGCTCATGACAAAATGAATTAAACAATGAATAGGTTACAGATATTTCCCTTGGGATGAGGGTATTTGATCTTTTTCTCTATTTTCTACATAATATTAAAATCCACATCACCCAAAACATGATAAATGCATTGTTTGCTTCAATATATTCATTTTCTAAGAAATGCATAATGTAGTAAGGTAGTGCCGAAGATGGAGACCTTTTAATTAACATGTTTGCACATTAACATTTTACTTAAGTAATTTTTAGCAAATTTTAGGCAATATAACCCATGTATATTTGTGCAGCCCTGATAATCCTCCTGCACACAGTCAGACAGAGACTGTAACAAAGGAATAGCAATACAAAACAGAGAACAATTCTGCTTGATTTTCCATTGCAGTCATTTTATCAGGGACAGGGAATATTTTACAGTCGTGTGCAGATGAAGGTTGCATGCATTCCCCAGCATTAAATTGTGGTAGAAAATGAAAAACCTAATAGCATTTTGATGTATTCCAGTTAGGTTTTCCATTAAGAGAAAAAGGTGATATGTTCACACCATTTGTCAGGAAAAGAAGAAATGAAGAAAATGTTGACAATTTCATTACACTCTGGTTATGGGGTGATCTGAACTTACCTATTACAAGATAAAAAAAAAAAAAAAAAAAAGAAAACTATTCAAGATATTAATAGTTGAAAACATTACTGTTTATAGTTACTTTAACTGTAGCTGATATACCAGTATGAGCTGCAGATTTTAAAAGAGAGATTTCATATCATTCACAACCTTGATAAAAAAGTCTTGTATCCCTTTGAATGACATAACATCAAACCAGTCCTACACTGTTGAACAGTTCTCTGATAAACCTAGTCCATCATAAATGTAATAGATAGTATAAAAAGTGGTTCTAAGTCTATTGCTCTTTTCTAAGCTCTGTATTTTTCAATAAATATTTTTCCTATTTCAGTTTTCTCTCCTCTCCTCTCCTCTCCTCTCCTCTCCTCTCCTCTCCTCTCCTCTCCTCTCCTCTCCTCTCCTCTCCTCTCCTCTCCTCTCCTCTCCTCTCCCTCTCCCTCTCCCTCTCCCTCTCCCTCTCCCTCTCCCTCTCCCTCTCCCTCTCCTCTTTTTGCCTGTAGGATTCTCGAATTCTCAGCTTTTCTGCTGAAAATATTTCCACAGAGGAAACAATGGCTGGATGTTTCATATCAAATTTAAAGGATTAAATATGTATTCACAGGGGGTTTACAAGGGTTAAACTGTAGCTTCAATCTGCCCAACTGGAAAAGTTGTTGTGTAAAGTATCTTTAATTAAGCTTTGTTATAACTTCCACAGAGCTTCATATTACATATAGTAAAATTAAGAAGAGATATTTTGGTGGAGAGGTGTTTATAGCTGAACTCAGTGGTATTTCTATAGTTATGTATCAGAAACTGCTCTTTAAGAAAATATATTTGGGAGAAAAACATCTAAGAAGATCAGCACAATGCATTCTATAATTTCTTCCATGCAAGATACCAAACCAAGAGCCTTAAACTAAAAACAACAACAAAAAAGAATTAATACTGTGCTGAATTAGTTAACTATGGGCTGAATTCACCTGCCTTCAATCTAAAAGTTGGTGAAGCATTTTTCTAACTCTTATACCACAAAAAACACTGTCACTTTTATTCTTAAAATTGGTACATGGTACTCTGCCTTAGTCATGAAGCATATATAAACCTGGAGACAGTGAGACCCCTGCACTAGAGGTTTCACACCTCTTTTCTCTGCCCACTATGCCCTTATCTGAAAACAAAGTCATTTTGAGGGAATATTTTTCTACCCTTACTGCTTTACTAAGTTGACATCAAGAATAATGCAAAACGAACCAAAATCAATGCCAATACGGATGAATGTATCCTGTATTTGAAAGCCAGTATAACTTTGTAGTGGACCATAGGCCACGCAAAATTATATGTAATAACTGTTTCTTCATATCTGTGTGTGAACAGTCAGAAGATTTACTTTTCTAGCTATGCACAGATGATGTAGTCCAAAATCCACAGGAGTCAGTGATGAATGGAAGGGCCCATTTGATTTCTTGTGGCTTTTTATCAAGTTCTGGCAGAAGTTAAGCATCTTTATATGTTAAGCATTTGAAGAAAACAGGAGAAATGTATGCTCCCTTCTTTCCCCTATTCTTATTCTTTTGAAAAAAGTTAGGGTGTAGCTACAGTCAAAGGAATTATTTTCTTGGTGGAAACCATTTCATTTCATAGTCAAACTACCCACAGTGTAACATCTGATGAGATCAAATTACCCATTAAAAAAATTACTGATAAAATTGTTCACCCCTAATGTTTACTTTTTCCAAATGTTGGCTACTTACTGAACCTGGTTAAACCTGGACGTAGTTCAAGAAAACAATATGTATACAACAAACTGCAAAAGAGAACAAATTATGTTGCCCAGTGACTATCCCTCTTTGATTTGACAAGAGGGTGGGAAGGGGAGTTGCATCTGAAAGTTATGGACCTAGAGGCAGGCATACTATAACAAAGAAACAGTGGAAAGCACTTGTCATATCATGCTACTAATCCTTAAAGCATTAAATATAGGTTGCTAAAGGAGACAGCAAAAATCTGCATTACTAAAATCTTTCATGCATTTCTACAGATGTAGGTGGAACCAGTTGTAGCAGTCATTGTATAATGAAACAGATGTGATTAATAATGCAAGAAAATAATTTATAGGTAACTCTTCAGACATATGCATATGGATTGACACTCAGTCTATCTGTGAAAAGACTGTGAGTCTTTCGAGAAATAAAAACCATGGAAATATGGTTTCTGCCTTTCCTCTTGTAGGCCAGAAACGCTACAGCAAAGAATTCTAAACTTCAGCAGTTCTATCTTCGTAAAATCAGCCTGCATTTTAATTTTCAAAAAAGCCTAGGTTAACCCAAAGTTAGGCAGTTTGTTTTAAAATATCTATTGCCAAGTGACACCGACATGTTTTCCATCCTAAAAGAACCCTCTAAGATAATGCTAACAAAAAGTCTGCATTAAGAAAATAGTACAATTACAGAATCAACAGTTATCCAATACTGAAGTTTAAAACTTTGTTTAGCCTCACAGTCACATACTTTTCTTTTCACAGACAGCCTTTGCCTCACTGAGAGATCAGGATTGACCAGGCTTTAGGGATGAATCAAGATTATGTTGTAAGTAAGCATTTAGGAACACGGCAGTTCTGTGGAAGAAAATTAATAGTCTTTGGTGAAGACAACTGAATGTTTTCCTGGATATTCTATAGTTGGCAATGGGAAGGCTATACAAGTATGAAAACTGTTTCTTCCTCTGCAGCCTACATTGTCTGCATACACCTACAAAACTCTCATACATACTTCTCCTTGTTAACAAACTTTAAGGTTGCAAAATGGAAACACGTGAAAGACTGGAAATACTGGAAATGCCATTTCATAGGCTAATTTAACTCTGGAATTCCTGTTAATACTGTGACTGTAAAAAATCTATTCATAATTTTTGGTAAAGAAAGGCAATTTCCTGCCACATTTCCAAACAGAAATTTATGTTGTGTTAGCATGCACACAGTTCATCAGCATAGAGAGCTTTCAGATGCCATGAGCACTGTTATCTGCCATTTGATCTAAACTACGTAACAACCAGCAGCAGTATATTATCAGCCTCTGCTTCATAAAGCCCTAAACACAGAGAACTGTTACTTACCATGTTTCCCTGTGTTTGACTGGAGTTTGCGGTTCAATGAGCTATTTCTTTTTTCCATTTTTCAGCTCAGAGTTGACTCAGTAGCTCCTTTTTTCTTTCCAGCCTGACACCATTTTCTGGTCTTGACCGTCTTCCTGCCAGCCAGTGCCCATTTCAGGTTCAGTTACCATTTCAGGTTCCCGGCTCCAGCAGGGACATCAACTTGTTATCACAAGCTCTGCTCCCAGTTCTCCACAGTTTTCTCTTTCCAGGATTGTTTTTCTCTTACCTCTTCCAAATTTTTCTTTTGATCTTGTGTTATATTCATTCTCATCCTGAAATCTCTCTACCTCTTTTTCTTTTTTTTCCTTATTCATCAACAAACTGTAGTTTCTGTTTGTTCTTTCTTTCTCTCTCTTAGTAAGAATCTTTTCAAGTTTCTCAAAAGTTAGAAAGGTAGATGTGGAACAGATGTTGTATCTGCCCATCACTTAGACTTCTAAGTGACATAATAGATTGCAACAAACAGAAACAAGTTGCTAGGACATTTTTTATTCAATCCTGAAATTGTTCAGTAGAGTCTGACCATTCCAAACAATATTATCAAGGAATTCTGGGGATAATGTCTAACAAGTACTGTTGACCATGTATAAAGTGAACTTTACAGGGCTTCAGAAAAGACATATTATGGACAGAAAATCCTCCTGTGCTAAATTTAAATTATTTTCTCAAAAATACCAATACTGCATAAATACTGTGAATGTCCTTAGTGGAAAAGTTGCAGCTTTTAAAATGTGAATCTAACATCTTTTCCCCAATTTTATTTTCAGCATAATAAAATCAATTGTGAATATTTAATAGAATTTGAATGCAAAACAGATACTTGGCATTAAAAAAATTATCTTGCAGACCTAAAGTTTGGCAAAGTTTTATCTAAGTGAAAATTGTAGCCCTTAGTGGTAGCTTTTCCCTTACTATCAGTTTGACAGATCCTGTGCTACCTCTTCAAGTGCTCCAACCATGCTCTAAGTGTCAGATCTCTTTTCCTATGCCCCTAGCAGAGAGCCTTTTTTTCAGTGAGTGCAGATTGGCCTGAGCTGCAACAAAATGTTTGTATTACATGTTGTTTCCTCTCCCTCTGTCCTTCCTCTCAGCTGAGGCCCTGAACTTCTACTGGAGTGTGCTCATGCCTTATCTTGGAAGGTGCTCTAAAAATGGCCTTGTGAAAACTGCATCAGCAGTTAAGTAATTTAATGTAATTTAACCTGCCTCTTAGTGTATTAAACAACCCAAATTAGAGCAGGAAAATGATCAACAATGATATTACAGGAATTATTGCACCCAAGCTATTTTTTACTGTGTGTTTAATTTTCCCCCCTTTTTTTCCCCTTTGGAATTAAAAATATATTAAAATACCTTTTTTTATTCATTAAAGCATTCTGGACATTCTTGCTTTACTCTATGGGATCTTATACACCAAAACTCTTTCTAATATGTGTGATAGGGTATTATTCCACTACAGGACACCACTATGCCTATATCCTGAATGCCTCTGGCTACCTCATAAAGAAAACAAATGATGGATTGCTCTTCTTTTGCTTCTTTAAGACAAGCAGGATAACTGTAACTGTGTTTCCTGACTCTGAGCGTTTTCTTCCTCTTGGTGTGTTTGTGGGTGACTGCTAGGCTAAAAGGTGATGTGCTGTATTCTAAAGGATGTGATATTTTCAACACTGTTGCTGAGCTCAGGTCTTCTGAGCCATGGACTAGATAAGCTTTTGATAACTCTGACTTCGGAGTTAAGGAGACAAAGTGGTAGCAACCAGCCACCTTTTTACTTGTAGGATATAATTCCCCAAGCACACAGCAGTAAAGCAGGGTATGCTATGTATATTTTTTAATACAGTATCAAGACTAAGTATCCAGTTTAGGCTCTGGGCATGTATATGAATTTGACCAGGGATCAAATCAGTGATATGATAATGACTATGATAATGCTTCAGATTGATTTCTCCATCTGTTGAAGTTTACTAAGGCCCTTGGCTTTAGAAACACCACTTTCTAAGTCATCATCTCAAAGAGATTGTTAGATACTGCTCCTTAAATAGATAATTTAATCAGAAAAATAAACTTGTTTTGCCTGGTAATGCAGAGAATATGAGGGATATACGAGGAGAAATTTTATTTCTGCAAAACTTCAAACTAGAATAAACCAGGAAATTTCTTCTCCACTGTATTTTCTTCTACTACAACTAGAACTCTACAACTAGAAGGCAAAGAGAATTTCATCTATGTGTATTTTAAGACCCCCTATAGAAATGTGAAAAAAATCACCCACTTAACTGTTATTTATGAAAAATAACTTTGTATCTTCATGCTTCTTTTTAGTGAACCATTTGGATTATTAGCTCACACTTAGTGTTTTATTTGCCATGTACACCTCAGCATCAACTAATCAGACTTTATTCTTGAATACTCTGAATTGCCTGTAGCACTTCACTTCAGCAGGCAAACTGACTCACGCTGACAGGAAACAATATGAGGCTTTCCCCGAAGGGACCATCCCATAATATCAATATGAGTATGTAGTCATTAGCTAGTCAGGGAACATCTAACAATTACATTAGTCAAAGCACTTTACAACATTTAGTTTTGTGGAGAATCTGAGATTCTAGCTCTGAAGCTACGCTCAGCATGAGCACCAAACACAACAATACTGTTTTGTTATAAAAAAAAAAAAAATAATTTGGGGAAAATCACGTCTAACAAATTAAACCTATTTTAAAATTTTCTTACGTATATTTGTCTCATAAAAAAAAGCATTTCAGCATGGTTTTTCTCTTTCAATTCTAAGTGAAAAATGGATTCCTAATGACAGTGGAATAACCTGAGCAGGGATGGATAAAATTATTTGCATAAAAACGGATAAACAGTAACAGAGATCCATAAATACCTTACTTTACCATAAGAATACTCACTCCCTCTATGAAAGCTCAGTGAGT
This sequence comes from Pyrocephalus nanus, assembly GCA_038380795.1. Classification (NCBI taxonomy): domain Eukaryota; kingdom Metazoa; phylum Chordata; class Aves; order Passeriformes; family Tyrannidae; genus Pyrocephalus; species Pyrocephalus nanus. Next base: position 67,371,450 of record CM076261.1, read on the forward strand.
TAATAAAGGACAATGTTCTTAAAAAAACAGTCTGAGAATATGTACGTATAGACACATTAATATTTAAATCTCAATAGCAGCATCTATTATTAAGCATTTCTGCTCTTTCTGATGGAAGGCCTCAGAGGCTTCATGCCATTGCAAAAAAGGATAACACAATCTCAGGCCTTCATTTGGCTTACAGCAATTCAATACTGCTTGGCATGAAGCCACATGCCCTTAGGAGCTTTAACCAGTTGCAAAATGTTGCCATTACATCTTGCCAACACCTCTGAATCCGGTCTCTGCTCTCTATATTGATGTCCCAGATTGCTGAGCCAAGGACAAGGTCTCGCTCCTGTTACTTTGGCATACGATGTAGTGAACACTTTTTAAAGTTCAAGATGGCTGAGAGTGGCCAAATAACTGGGTTGAAAAAATGCCTTTCACAGGATTTTGACCCAGGCTGTGGAAACAATCACCTGGGGATTAAAAGATCATTACAGACCCCACCACAATCTGTATCAAGTGCAAGAAATTATGGAAAACGTTTGCCTTTGCTTTCCCTTGCGTAAGTACATAGCGGAGAGTTAAATAAAGTAGTCCTAGCAAAAGTTAATACAGCACTTCAGATGTAGTATTTACTGACCAAAGACATGTCAGTGCCAGCAGCCACATTGCTGAAAGCTGCTCAGGTATTTCCTAATAAAGTCAGCAAGAAAACCTGAAATGGTTTCTATTCAACAGAGAGCCATGAATCCCACAAAAGTAAGCCTTTACAAGTCAAGATCTAAATAGTCCTCTCAGCTTTTCACTAAAGTGGTTTGGGACTCAGCAGATAAACCAATCAGAAATACTGAAGACTCGCTCTAGTACATGCTCACATGAAATATCAATAGCATAGTGAAGCACCTACTGTAATTGTCACTGAACATAATGCTGAAAAACAAATTATTAGATGGCAATGAACTGTGCTGACTTTGATATAGACACCATGAGCAAAATGCCTGGCATTGCTTCACAGCTAGACATTACAGTAATTCAGGTTTTGCCAGGAACAAGTTACCACTTCCATAGGCAGGCTTAGGAACACCTGGCAGCCCTTTAGTGCTCCTGTTATCTCTTGGCTACTTAAAGGGTTCCAAAGCAGTAAAACTATGCTCTGCCAAGCTGGTGATGAAGCAGTGTAAAATCTATGATGGGTGAGTTGAAAAATGTTCCTTGGTTCAGCTGCAAATTTAGAGTCTGATTTAAACCACATGGAGAAAATGTTGATCTACGTACTGCACGATAAACCTTTAAAAGTCTCAGCTCCAGCATTCTGTGTATTTCCAGGTTCATGGGAAAAGTCTTCAAAATCACAAGAGTGATAGTTCAGAGCATAAAATTTCTTCTTCCAAAAAAAATCAAAATACATTTAATTTAAGTTTTTGAATGTGATACTATTCATACTATTCTCTTCCTTCTTGTGATAAAGATAACATAAGTAACTCCAAGATTAATAATAAAAAATGCCTTAATTTTTCATATTTTTCCTATTCTCAAATAAAGAGGAAAGTCTTAAGTACTTTTTAAGTAGAGATTATTGTTTCTAACAATAGAAAATAATGTCATATTATGATTTGTTATTTAGCTTCCACTCCTTCATGGCACCAAGAAGTAAATGATTGGAAAGAGAAGTAAAATAATTAATGATTATTCAAGCATTAGAAGAGGTTCTGCTTATTTCTTTTCAAGATGATCTTCTATTTCATCAGTTCTGGCTATTTGCAGTATTTGCTATGCAAGTGCTACTTTAGTGCTACAAGTATCTAAAAATTGGGTCTTCCCTCAATGTTTGGTTGTGCAGTAATAAAATATTATATAACAACATGAAATAATAACACCCTAGGTGAAAAATTACACGAAGTCCTTCTCATATTTGCAAAGCAGTTAATTTCAAGAACCTGGAAACTTTTAGATACTTCCAAAAATACCTTCCAAGTCATTAGAAGTCCTTCCATAGCTTCCATAGTCCATACCTTCCAAGTCATTTTTTCTTAAAAAAAGCCATTTTCTACAGTCTAAGGCAGAAAGTCACCATGTATATTCTGTCAATACTTGGCCTGATGTTAAACTTTCCCGATTATTTTTTTTTCTGACGGAGAAGTGAATAACATGGGAAAACTCTGCTGTTCAGGCTGTATACTTTTTATCTTGATTTGCCAAGTCTAACTGCTCTTGCACTACTTTTCCTTAGCTTCTACCTCTTGCCTGCCTCATTTTATAAATTGGTGATAAGAACGGTGACTGGTCTTTAGCTGAATATTGTATGAGGATACTTTCCATTTCAAATTATTTGAATTTGTCTTCCAGGAAAAAGAAAAAATCTTTCCATTCTTTTTTATGCAAAAATAAGTAATGAAAAAACCAATAATGATAAAACCTTTACCAACTTGTTCCTAGATTTGCTGTTTACTTATGCTGACTTTGACTAAAAAAAATCAGTATATGGCATTTGTTAATGGATGCTGAAATTTGTCAATACTCTTTTTTAGTTCAGTATTAATATACTCATGAACATAAGTCTGAGTTCTGCTCTGAACTTCCTTGGTTCCTAAAATTTACACCTCAAAACTGAGCTTTTAGTGTCTTTGTAATATGTCTGTTTTACTACCATAGTGAAATGTCAGAAGATAATTGCTGAGGCCAAGTGATCCTGACCAGTGGATTTTTCCGCTTTCTCTCAGGACCTCACATCAACATTTTTCAAGAGAGCTAAAGGAATATACTTATTTCTTTTTACGATGAAGACATTCTTTAATTGAATGATCATGTAAAAATAGCTCTTTAAAACTCCAAGATACATATCCTTTTTTTGTTCAAGGAATATTTTCCGCATATCTGTCATATCCATGAATGCATAGATATTGAAAAAGTTAAAAATGTCTATGCCCCTTCTAATCGTCTAAGTATCACCCCATGTTTTGGATTTAGATTTTTTTTTATCTGGGTCACAAAGAAAAGACTGTATGCACCCAAGAGAGAAGAAGGATAATGAATCTCATCCAGTATCCAATACTGTACAAAGGAGAAAAAAGTGCACTCAGCAGATTAAAATGAAATATGCAAGAATACCCTGGAAATGATGTGTTCGGTCTTCATGTATGAATTAAAGCCTTCATTTTCTAATAGCTTATTCTAATTTCCCTCTGTGGTTAGTACGGTAGACCTTAAGCCCAAGAAATGATTAAGAAAAAAAAAATCTCTTTTGTTCTAGGATGTAATCCTTCCATTTGTAGATAACAATAGATTGGTCAAGTGGCAAAGACTAAGGAAGCTATAAAAAGACTAGGGAAGGCTATAAAAAGAGTATGTAGAGGAGCTACATTTCCCCACAAGCTTGTGACATCATAGCTGAATTTTTAGTGAAGTCTTATCATTATTTCATGTCTGGAGCAAATTAACATGTCTATAACTGAACATGTGACTCTTTTGAAAGGAGATAGCAATATGTCCATGTATCTGAAGCACAGACCACAGACCATGACCATGGCAATCACTACAATTTCAGTAAAGGTAGGATTAAAGAAGGAGCACCTTTACCTTGTTGTAATTGAAGACCTATATATATACCAGTTAGAAGTAATATAAAAAAGCAACTTTTATTATACAAGAAATACAAAAGAAGTGCATAATTTTAGACCTAAGTTGTAAGTAGCATAGTAAAATACAATTTTCAGGCAGTGGCACTGAAACTTTCTTAGATGCATCCCATTTGTATGTTCAGCTTTATTATTATCTAAGAAAGACAAGTATTATGAAAACACCCAGAAAGGTGCTTGTTCGAGCAAGTGGAAAACCCAGTACCATAAACATATGGGAACAGCCAAAACTACAAAACTACAAAAACAACCTAAGCGACCTGTTAAAAAGTAGTTTTCCTGTGAGTGTCCTGACATTATTTATATCAACACTATTAAAAATATTTTCATTACTACTATGAAAAATATTTTCATTGATGCTATAAGAAAATAACACCTAATCTACCACAGGAATGTCAGTGTAGGTTTACTTGGGTTTGAGGCATATCAGAGAAATTGTGAGAGAAAGAGGTAGACTTAATGAGCAACAAGTTTTGCTCAAAATCAAAAAAACAACAGCTTTTGAGCTTCTCTGCTTTTTTACCAAGTTATAACACAGCAGTTTCCTTAAAATCACTGAGTCCTTGCATTTACAGTCTATCAGGAAAGTTTGTATTTGATTTCTTGAAGTTGCGACATTTTATAACATTTGAGTCATCTGTGCTTTTAGGCAGTGAAGACAAGGAGAGGATGGTGTAAGGAAATACAGGCACTGTTTGCAGATATAATATTCATTCACCTAAGTCACAACTTAGATTCATAGATTTCAGGGCCAGAAAAGGCCATTACTGTCATCTAGGCTGACCTCTCGCTACAGGAAAGGGCAAAGAATGTCAGTCTGTAATTTCAAAATCAAACCCATAACTTTGGTTTGAGCTATAGTATATCTTCCAAAAAGATATGTAGTCTTAATTTAGAGATTTCAGGTGATAGAAAATCCATTACTTTCAGAGGTAAATTGTTCTAATGCTTCATTACTCTCACTGCTAAAAATGTGCACTTTATTTCTTAGCTGAATTTGACTAACTTCAAACTACTGCCTCTGAGAGCAAGAAAAAGCTTTTTTCTTCTAAATTAAATTTGATAGTATTTAAAAAAAAAAAATCTACTTCACTAGGACATTGTCATCAAGACTGGGCTTGACCTCCTTCTCAAAAAGTAAATTGACTAAGCTCTTGAATCAGTTTAATAATTTTTATTCAACTTTTCTAAAATTATCATAGACCAATAACCTAAATATGGTGGTGTTAATTCCATTTGAAAATGTAATTCTGCCTTTTTATTCATATCATGTCCTTTAGTTTATGTATTCCAGGATCACATTCCTCATCACAGAAAGAAGATTAGGACAGCCTACAGGTCAGTACTTTCCCGAATATCACCTTTAAGTGTGACCTACATGCCTTGTTCCTGGATGTTATGTTTGCTAAAATACATTATAAAAAGGACTTCATCTTACAAATCAACACCTTTTTTATGCATTCGACTCTGTCATTAGCTTTCACTTAAATATTTTTTGAATCATCTGCACATTTTGTCATTAGCAATTTTATTTATCATTTTTAAATTTTATTTATAATTTTTTTAATTCATTTATAATTTTCCCCTTAACCGTGTTTCACAGATTTGTCTAAAAACACACCCATAAAGGATTCTACTAAGCCAGTAATTAATCTGTTTTAAAAAGGTTTCCCTACTTTTGTAAGCCAGCAGATCCCCACTTTTGTTTATCCAATGTGGGCAGTATCAGTGCAAACTGACTTTTTTCTGTAATGTGTACATGAATGCAGTTTACTTCATCAGAAAAGTTTATTATTTTAGAAAAAAAACCCTTACATTAGTTTGACTGAACATGTTTTTTAAAAAATCATGTTGGTCGATATAAATATGGTGCTACTCAAAATTCTCATCTAGTTACTGTCACTATCTGTATGACACAGATGTGACAAGAAGAAATCCTATGAAGGCCATATGTGTAGCATTCTCTATGCCCATAACACGGCCATCACCATAATAATACTACATTATATCAGATATTGATCAGATACCATTTTTACCCTACAATCTCAAAATTTTATGATATCTAAAGAGTGAGAGCATCTAATGAAACTCTTAAACTCTGCTTTGCTTTTCACTTTGATGATCATCATGTCTTACTCAAAATTATAAACTGTCTATTGTATAAAGTCTTGATTACCTTATATTTGAATGCATCTAGTCAGTGAACTAGTTTTCTCTCTAAATCTTAAAACTATGCTGGACCTTTGATATTGCATGACAATTCTCAGACATCACCTAGAATTCCGCTGGTAGCTTGAAGGCACAATCAGACCCAAGATGGGTAACACTGAAGTTTGAAGTTTGTTTATTTTGATGTAAAAATTGGTGTAATGTTTAGTATTATATTCTATAAAGGTCACTTAGTATATACAAAATGAATCATAGAATAGAATCAGAATTCTTTAAGTTGGAAAAGACCTTTCAGTTCATCAACTCCAGCTGTAAACCAAACACTGCCAAGGCTACCCCTAAACTAAGCCCATAAGTGCCACATCCACACATCTTTTAAATAACTCCGTGGATGGTGACTCAGCCACTTCCCCGGGCAGCCTGTTCCAATGCTTCATGATCCTTTCAGTGAATAATTTTTTTTAAAATATCCAATCCCAACCTTCCCTTGTGCAACTTGAGGCCATTTCTTCTTATTTCCTGTTACTTGAGAGAAGAGACCAACCACCACCTCACTACACTCTCCTCTCAGGTAGTTGCAGACAGTGATAAGGTCTGCCCATAGCTTCCTTTACTCTAGGCTAAACAACCCCAGCTCCCTCAGCTGCTTCTCATATGATTTGTTCTCCAGACTCTCCCCCAGCTTCATTGCCCTTCTCTGGACAACGTCCAGCCCTTCAATGTCTTTCTTGTATTCAGGGGCCAAAAGTAAACACAGGATTCGATGTGTGGCCTCAGCACTGCCTAGTACAGGGGGATAATAATCACTGCTCTTGTCCTGCTGGACACATTATTTCTGATACAAGCCAGAATTATATTGGCCTTCTTGGCTACCTGGGAAAACTACTGGCTCATTTTCAAATGGCTGTTGACCAGCATCCCCAGGTCCTTTCCTGTCAGATAGCTTCCCCAAGCCTGTAGCACTGCATGGGGTTGTTGTGACCCAAGTGTAGGAACTGGCACTTTGTCTCGTTGAACCTCAAACAATTTGCATCAGCCCATCAATCTGGTGCATACTCCTCTGCAGAACCTTCCTATTGATGCCTAAAATGGGAGAAAAAAAACTTTCCTGACAATGTTAGTGTAGATAAGATAGAGAGCAGCTCTTTAATGGAGGCCTTCTGGTGCACAGAGTACAAAAGCGCACATCAGAGTCCAGGGGTTCCACAATTTTATAGCACTGATTCATCCAATCCAAGAACTATCCACCTTCAAATCCTCTCCATATCTGCCCCCCCTGGCACGGCTCCCTGGAATTGAGTCAGAGGTCTCAAGACCCCTTTCTTCCTCATCTTCCTCCTCCTCAAAGCACATATTATTTTTTTTGGAGCTTCTCCAAGGTTCTGAGCCCTCAAGGTTTCTTTGGCTACAACGATAATCTGATGTTCCAGGCTAGGTACATATGTCCTCAGCAGGATGTTTTTGCTAGAGTCTTTCCTTGAGAAGAACTTTAAACAAGCCTAAAGAATTTAGAAAATTTGATATGAAGGGTGAGAATAGTGTTTGGTAAGTGTCAACTGCTATTCTAAAGTGTGAGAAACAACATACTAAAAATCCATATTTACTACACAGCTACAATAAAATCTACAAAAAGTTAAAATCTTAAAAATTCTAAGGCATCACTACCCTCCAGCATATCAACACTCCTGCCTAACTTGCTGTTGTCTGAGAGTGCCCTTGATACCCTCATACAGTTCATTGAAAAAGAAATTAAACAGGACTGACCACAATACTGAGCTATGGGGAACATAACTTTTGGGCCCTGCCATCAGGTCAGGTTTTTTTACCCAAAAAACAGTCCAAGACATGAGCAACCATGGAGAATGCTGTGGGAAACCGTCTCAGAGGCATAACTAAAATCTGGGAAGACAACATCCACAGCCTTTCAATCATCCACTAGGTGCATAAACCTTAGTCATTGAAGTCATAGAAAGAGATGACCTTTCGTACTTCCTGTACATGCCTCATGATGGCACTCAAGACAATCTGCTCCATGACCTTCCCCAGCACCAAGGTCAGGCTAACAGGCCTGTAGTTTCCTGGATTGTCCTGACCTTTCTTGTAGATGAGTTGGCTAACCTCCAGTCAACTGAAACCTTCCCAGTTAACCAGGACTTCTGGTAAATCACTGAAAATAGCTCAGTTAGCACTTCTGCCAGGTCCTTGATTACCCTTCTTTGGATCCCATTTGGACCCATAGACTTTTGCATGTCTAAGTGGTAAAGCTGTTTTCTAATTTCCTCTTGGATTATAGGGACTTTTTTCTGGTCCCTGTGTCTGTCTTTCAGTTCTGGGGGCTGGGTACCCAGAGGAAAAAATGGTCTTCCTATTGAGGACTGAGGCAAAGATGGCATTAAGTACCTTAGCCTTTCCCTCATCCTTTGTCACTATGTTGCTCTCCACTTCCAATAATGGATGTAGATTATTCATAGCTCTCCTTTTGTTGTTGACATATATATAGCACCATTTTTGTTGGCTTTTACAGCAGTAGCCAGATGAAGTTCTAGCTGAGCTTTTACCTTCTATTTTTCTCTCACAGTATCCTTGTAGTCCTCTTGAGTTTCCTGCTCATTCATCCAAAGGTCATACACTCTTCTTTTTTTCCTGAGTTTGAGCCAAAGCTCTCTGTTCAGCCAGGCTGATCATCTTCCCCAGCTGCTCATTGCTCAGCACATGGGGAAGGCCTTCTCCGGCTCTTTTAGGATTTTCTTCTTGAAGAAGGCTATGTCTTCCTGGACTCCTTGGCCCTTCAGGACTGCCTCCCAAGGGACTCTGTCAGCCAGTCTCCTAAACAGGGTAAAATTTGCCCTGTGGTAGTCCAAGGTGGCAGTTCTGATGACTCCCCTTCTTAATTCTCCCAGAACTGGAAACTATCATTCTATGATCGCTATGCATATGATGGCTCCAACCATCACATTGCCTACAAGTCCTTCTCTGTTCACAAAAACAGGTCCAGTAGTGCACCTTCCCTGATTTTCTCACTCACCAGCTGTGCCAGGAATTTATCTTGAAGACACTCTAGGAACCTTCTAGAAGTCTTCCTCTTTGTGGTATTTTATTCCCAGCAGGCATCTGGTAAGTTGAAGTTCTCCATAAGAACAAGGGCTAGAAATTGTGAGACTTCTCTCAACTGCTTATAAAATATGTTGTCTACCTCTTTATCTGGATTAGGTGGTCTTTAAAAAACTCCCACCATCATGTCTGCTTGGTTTACCTTCCCAGAGTCTTACCCATAAACACTCAACTCTATTGTCACCGTCATTAAGCTCTAGAAAATCTAAATATTCCCTAATATACAGAACAACCCCACCACCTCTCCTTCCTTGTATATACCATTTGAAGGGTTTATAACAATTTACTGTAGCTCTCCAGTAGTGTCAGTCATCCCACTGTGTTTCTGTGATGGCACATCAGAGATGGCACATAGTTTTCCTGCAGCGCTATGGCTTCCAGCTCCTGTTAGTTGCCCAATTACACAATCGGTGTAATTGTACTTCAGCTGGGCTGTCGATCCCACCACCTTTCTGGGGGGTGAGGCTCTAATTCCTACACAATCCTTCTCACACACTTCTGTGGTTTCTAATACATTAATAACCCTTTAAAGCTTTTCTGTTGCATGGACCTCTAAATGCAAACCACAGCATTAGTGCTGAACACAGTGATAGTAATATAGAGATGTTTTTGTTATTTCTGAGCAGTGCTTTCACAGAGCCAAGGCCTTTTCTGCTTTTTTTACTGCCACGATGGTGAGGAGCCTTGGGGTGCAAGGGATGCTGGGAGGAGACACAGCCAGGACACGACTCCAACTGACTGAAGGGATATTCCATACCATAGGACATCATGCTCACTACAGAAAGGGTGAAGAAGGAAGAAGGTGAAGACATTTGAAGTGATATTATTTGTCTTCCCAAATAACCATTCTGTGTGATAGGGGCCTGTTTTCCTGGAGATGGCTGAACACCCATGGGAAGCAGTAAATTAATTCACCATTTTGCTTGGTCTGTGTGTGTGGCTTTTGCTTTCCCTATTAATCTGTCTTTATCTCAACTGATGAGTTTTCTGCCTTTTACGATTCTCTCCCCAGTCCCCCTGGTGGGGGAGTGAGTGAGCAGCTGTGAGGTACTTGGTTTCTGGCTGGGGTTAAACCACGACACCTGCTAACTCCTGTACAAGGATCATTTCCCCACTTTGAGACCTGTGTACTCTGCTGCCAGGAGGTCTGGTGTCACATAAACTGACCCAGGACTGAAACCCCCAAAATTCCGATGGTGATAGCATGCTCGGAGCCAGGTATTGACCTAATGGCTCTTCCTGTTTCTTCCCTCATCATTCTCTACAACTGCAAGGAGAGAGGAGAACTCAGGTTGGGCTCCCGACCCCTGAACCACTCATCCCGAGGCCTTGAAGTCTCTCTTGATTTCCCTCTGAATTCTTGGTGCTGCCTACCTTAAAAATCAATAATGGACAGAGTATATACATTGCAGCAATGGTAGTGTGTGTTGGTGTTCATCTATTCACAGTGCATTTTATTATTATATGTTATATATACATTGTATATATTATAAATTATATTAGATAAATATTATAATATATTATATATAATTATTTCATTCTATATACTTATTTTATTCTATTATAATATATTACATTAATATGTAAAATGTGATAATTTTCTGCAAGTGGTAAGGAAATGTTGAATTACAGATTAAGTTATAACTTTTTTAGAAGCAGCATGCATTGGCACAGGTCCAGAGTTCTGTATTGTCATCAGATAGCAAAACACAGATCAGCTTTTACTCACAGTGGTAATACTCAGTTCTGTGTTCATAATTGAAATCCCAATCTGATAGGAGAAATGTGGTCCAAACGTAAAAGATCATAGTTCAAGGACCTATCTCAGAGACATGATCTGTCAAAGTAATAAGATCTGACCTTGCTAAAGTCAGTACTGCATATCAATTTATACAGCCTACACTGAGGGTCATTATGGACAGGATATTCCTTGTCAGGCTTATACAACACAAACTTCATGTCCAAGAGATGCAGTGAACATGAAATCACCTGGGCTGCTCCTCTTCAATCACATGGTTGCCTAATAGAGTTTGGTGTGTTTCAGCAAATTAGATGAACTCAACGAGACTCTGGGATTCTTTATTGTTTTATTTTGTTGTAGAGTCAACACTTTCTCACAAAATCTGTTTATGTACTACATAGAGCAAAATTAGAAAACAAACAGCATTTGGTAAATAAGCTGTTTTGCTGTGTCTTGAACAGTTTCATGAATATACAATTCTACTACAATTGCTTTTGTTTCTGTCCCCCTGTCCAAAAAACAAATAGAGTGCAATTCAGATGAATATTGAGGAGGCAACACCTGGCATCCTCTCCTCCAGAACTTTGAACTCTAACTAGCACATAAGGTATGAAAATTCTCACTTACACTTTTGCTCCTAATTCCTTTTCTTCCCTAGCATTGATAGCATTTCACCTATGACCTTACAACACTGTGGGTATGGGTAAATAAAGTATAGTTTAGCTTTATCACTTCATTTTTGTAGTACCATTTTGCAAGAAAATGTATGGATAGAAGTCTAATTCTTCAGTTCCATTTTTTTGCTGCCAAAGATAGAAAAGTATTATCTAAATTAAAACACCAGTGCATATGTCTCATTTTCACATCTTAAAAAGCAAAAGAGTGTATAATATGTATGATGGGAATATTCTTAGTAACTGTGGTGATGATTTGTATTAAGAAAAACTCTTCTCACTGCCTTCAGCCTTCTGACAGGCCTACCTTGTTGCTGTTGAATGTACATTTTTTCTGGTAGTATAATGTCAATGGCTAAGCTTGACTAACATTTATTTCAGAGGACACAATACTAAGCATGAGCTCCTAGCAAGGTCTAACACCAACGACAAGATGCACCTTAATATCTATACCATACCCCTTAAAATTTATAGCATATGTAAAATATTTTAGCAACAAGTTAATATTCAGCCTCATTTAGAATATTATTACCGTTCCTACTATTACTGTCGCTACTATTTTAGAGATAGAAGTGAAGAGATTAAGTACTTTGCCAAAACCCACAGAGCAATCAGTTTTAGAAAAAGTATCAGAATTAAGGATTTTTGTCTCCCAGGTTACAGCTTTTTCTACACCTTGTCCAACTGACTGGAATATTTTAACTGCTTCAGAAATCTTTAGTTAATGATTTGGCTACTGGTCTACAATGTTATACTTACTGACAGGCATTTGATGTGCTTTTTCACATAACTGATACAGTCTTGTAGTCCGTACAAATATTTGTCTCAATATTTTATTCTAGGGTGGTTTTTTCACTTTTTTTTTTTTTTCTGAGGTTACTTTTCAGAATTTGGGGTGCTTTTATCATGTATTCCAGTGCCTTAGAAGATCAGACAAATAATATTTTCCTTTAGGTCAAGATACGTACAGACTCAAGTCACCTAAACTGAAAGCAGAGTTCAATGACTCAACACCATGGAGTTCCTGACCCTGCACACATCTGACACAGTTCTACCATGTAACTTTTGAGGGGCGTTTCCAAGTATTTAGCTAGCCATTGAGCCTAATGGAAGACAGGAGAACTTCATCACATAACGAACAGCTACCTAAGCAAACAAACCCTTTCTATGCTTTGAAATGTCTCTGTCAGTGAGGCTAAATAATCAGAGAAAACCAGTGTGAACATATGAATGACAACACATCCTCCAAGAAGTAGAAGGAGCAGATGGAAATAAGTCCTTTGCAAATTCTGCAGCAGAAGCTGGAAGATAGTCTTTACTTTAATTGAGGAATCCTTATGTCCTCTTCCTCCTTTACTGGTCTCCCTTAACAGTACAGAATTATTAAAACCAGGGAAACCATTACAGAAAATTAGCTATTTACAGACCAGGATGAGCTCAAGTTGTAAAGTCTTCTACATGGGGATTGAGCAAGTATGACAAGTTAGTCCTGGACTAAACCAATAGCTAATCAGATTTCACTAATTCAGGCTGTGAGACAGATCATTGCCATGCTCTTCAAAGGCTAAGGGATGTCTGCAAAAGCTGCAGAAGAGCAGTGTTTCCTATTGAGATGACATTAAGAAAAATTAAAAATGCAGACAATAGACAACTTAAGAAGGAAAGGCTTTTGTGAAGAGGCACAGTTTGAGATCATAGATGGAAACACTATTACGCTGCCAGTCTGAGACAGCAAAGGAAAGCTATGTGTTTATTTTAGCTTGGATTGCTATACAAGCTGTGAATGGATAAAATTCCATATGAGATATTAAATTATTGCCTAGGTCAAAAAAGACCATATTTATTTTTTTTACTGTAAAAACTTGAAGGCTTTTGGATTCCTTGTGAGCAGGGGTTAATGATATTATTTAAATTGCTTGGATTGTTTAGTGACTATACCAACTCAACCTGCTTCTCTTTGTAGTGTTTCTCTGCTTCTTGCACTATACAACTGAGAGGAAAAAAAAAATCCCATGGAAGGTGAACACTTTGAAACATCAATCATTTTGAACTCTTAATGTGTTCTTCACCCGACCGTCAGGACTACAGAACCATAACTGGATGCAAAATGGCTATTTTACTTTCCTTACAAATATTGAAATTGTGCAATGTAAACTAAACAAATAACTTCACAGATTCCTTCTGCTTGTGTGATTTTGAAGCTCCCTATGGCTTGTTCTGGTGCTTTTTCTGTATGTGATCTGCTTCTATGAAGTGAACAGCTAAAGGAGGCACCCCTGTTCCTTCCAGCTAAGTCTGTCATTAGGATTTTGTGGTGATAAATTTAAGACATCCCAAGCTTTAATCAACATTCCATTTTTAATCCCTTCAACTAAATACCCCAAGCGTTAAACACCATTTCAAACAGTCATGTGCTAGCCACTAAACTGTTCTTGAAAGCTGAATTACAGTATTTGCTTTTGCAAATGCAACCAAATTAAATTTTATGGTGACAATAGCTAACATTTTATCTTTTTTAAAGCCTGTTCACAGCAGTCATTCCTATCAAAAGTTTTGCTTCTAAAAGTGAAAATGCTTGCAAAAGATTTCAAAGCACAATCCTAACAACACACTCAACAAAATACTGCTTATGGATTTTAATTTTTTTTATCCATATGAGGTATTTTTCTCATTCCTCACTTTATTTTTTTCTTTAAGCTAGAAAATACAGGCATATATTTTAAAGTACTTTTTTTTCCTGAGAACTATTTTCAGGTGTAAATACAAATTGTTTCCTTTACAACCATTGTACATTAAAGTAAATTCTACTGCATTTGAAAACGTCAGCTTTATTTTGTACTGGTATTCAGAATCCTCTCTTTTTCACCAATATTATATAAAGTTCCTCTGGGAAGATAATGTGTATGATTGCAGCCCTGCCTTGTTAAAATCCATGGCTTTTTATGCAGTCATGTTTTCACCCATGAATTATGCATGAAAAACTATCTCATTACATTTCATTTTCTTTACAGCAGCATCCCCCTTTCTCGACATGCTCAGATTCCCATCAGCTGAGCTCTACTCACCCTGCAGCTTGGCTCCATCTTGATGCCTTCATAGCATTTTAGACAAAATGGGTGTGTTTAACTTGTCACCTCAAGCCTGGTATAAATTATTCACCAGAGCTTTGCACAGATTTGTGAGATAACCAGCCTGAACTCAGGGAAACTTCACAGGTTTGACTGTGTATGTTGTATTTGACAGGGACATTAATGGCAATTTCCCCTTGTACTAGTCCCAAACAGAGGGATGGGGTTTTTTGTTGATTTTCTGTTTATCTTTTTTTTTTTTTCAAAGATCCTAATGCCAACATTCAGTTTTATTTAAATTTATTTTCTAAGTCTTGAGCTACATATTTTTGTTTTTAGTTTATCTCTCAAATGCCACTAAAAATACACTGTGTTTTATGATGCTAAGGTGAATTGAGTAGAAATAATCTTTAAAATGGTCTTCCTAACATTAAAGGTGCCTGGAAATCCCTCCAAGAGTAAATGCATATTTAAATCACACAATTTAACAGCTAGGACCCTTCTCCTTCTGTTTGAACCAAGAGAGTGGTTCTTTATTTCAAACAACTCATGTTATGAGAAGGGGATACCTGAGCTGTGAAGTTTGCAAAACCAGGGCCTTATGTTTTTGATACGTAACTCATATGCATGTTAGAAGGCAGCAGCCATGGCCTACTTCCATGTGTAGCCAGGAAAACCCTTCACATTATTTTTGTAAGCTCTCTTTAGCCACAAGATGCGAAGGTAAAAACTAAAAATAAAAGCTCCACACAATCCTCCTATCCTTCTCCCCAGACACTACTTGATCCCCTGAGAAGACAGCATGCTGAGGTCATTGTCAAATACTTTGTGGAATACTGAGGAGTTAAATACACATAAAGCGGAGAGGAAGTGAGGGTCAAGTCACTGAGACACAAAGACACTTGAACTAAAACATGCAGTTTTCTTAGTTTTCAAGTATTTTAGACCATAACATAAGACACATTCAACTCAGTAGCATCTTCTGTAACTTTTACAATAGAGGTTCATGCTTTAATAGAATACAAAACACACGCACATTTTGGCTCCAAGACTTCAGATGGCTCCACGGTCAGGGGAACAGTGCAGCAGTGTCTGTGCCACATCCTGGTTGGGGGTGGTTGTACTGGTGGTGCTTTACAAGAGATAGACAACCTTGTGCACCTCTGGTGGGAGCAGAGTGCCGGGCAGTCAGTAGTCCTGGTGCCCTCTCCATGTGGCTGTCTGGCTTTGAGGGCTGGAGCAGCCCCTTTGGGGAGCAGACCATGAGTACATTTCCCAGGCAATGTGGGATATGAGCAGGGAGGACAGTGCTGTGGCAGTCCCTTATGCAAACAAGGAGGATCTCCCACAGGTGGATCTCCTGCCCACCCATATCTGTCCCAGCAGCTCACAGTGCTTCCCAGCTAAGGCAAGGGCACAACGTGTGTCTGTGCCCACACCCCTTCCCGGTCCCTGTGTAGCTGCACTGCAGCACTGTGGCACCAGGATCTGGATACCCACCACTCGTCTTAGGAGAAAGGTCAGTCTTAAGAAGTTCTTAACAAGGAAGCTGACTGTAAGCAAGCAAATGCTTAATTTGGCCTTTAACAATAGATGTAGAAGCTAAAAGGGTCGCAATACAAAAATGAAACCATTGTTGTCCCTTTTGTCCTAAAACCAGCATAACTACTGCAGTATTTCTAGGAAATGGGGGTATATCTCGGGGGGGGGTGTGGGGTATTTTCTAATTATTTAAACACTTTTTCTTTATTCTGTTGTTTATTTGCTTCATTTTGAGACAAATAAACCATTTATGTGTTTAAAAATAATCTGGATTAACACATAAGAAACTAGTTTTGAAAGAATCCTTAGTTTTATTTCCAATTCAGGACCTTTCATTTTCACTATAGATTGTATCACTTGTGAGCTTGTAAGGTCATTGACAATTTGCATAGACATAATAAACATTTGGGGAGGGGCAGGAGCATGACACCAAACCAAAAACCCACAAACAAACCCATACACATAAGACCTCAACTATTCAAAGTCAGAAATAGAAACAAAGGTCATGATATTTCATGAACCTGATGCACTTTCACTGGTAAAGGCTTATGACACAGACAAATATGAGGTGAGCTAAGAACTTCATAAAGAGTTCACATTAAATTCCATTTCTCTCATGGGATGAATTTTTAATTTCATACAGCCTCATATTTTCTTATAAGCAATACACAGAGATCTTTGACAATATATTTCATACATTTTGTACCAGCAAAGTTAAAATAATTGAGGATTCATCAGAGGCAGGGCAAAATAAACAATTTTTTCCTAATGCTGTCTAGAAAAGGTTGAATTTTCAGGGATTTAGCCTCTTTACATGCATACCCATAACATTCTATGTTCTGTAGGAACTACTTTGACTCTAGTACTAGATACAACAGGGTATGGAAATTTTTTGAGCTGACTATTGCAGAAAAAGAGTTTTAATTACAGATGAATTTTAAGTAAAAGCATCAAATATTTCAAAGATATGTAGTAAGACTGCTCAAAGGTCTTTCAAAAGTAAGAAATATGAATGAATAAAAATTATTTTTAATTATAGGGAAAAATGTCATTTTTAGTTTCATAGTCCTCATTAAATGGTATATTCACATCATAATGTCTAGAATTTTTTTTTATGCAACATCCAATTCAGCTAATTAGTACCATGACCTACTGGAGAGTTATAATTTAAGAAAAGAAATTAAGACAGAAGTTAACCTACCTCAAAGAAAAAAAAAATTAGTATTCATATGTTACTACAAGACTGTAATAATAATAATAATTAATAATTTCTTCCCAAGAGAGAGACAGTGTGATATCAAATTTCTGTGCTGGAAGAATCAAGGTTAGCAGAACAGTCACACTGGCTTCCTTCTCTCATCCTTCCAACCATACATCTACTCCTTCCTGGCCAGTAAGACAGAGACCATCCAGTCAAGCTGTATGAAGAGTTCAACTTGATGATCTTTGTGGGTCCCTCGCAACTCAGGTTATTATTCTATTCTATTCTATTCTATTCTATTCTATTCTATTCTATTCTATTCTATTCTATTCTATTCTATTCCATTCCATTCCATTCCATTCCATTCCATTCCATTCCATTCCATTCTATGTAGCTGGCCATGTCCCCCACATCAAACTTGTCTTTTTACAAGCACAACAGGCACTAGCTTCAGAAATGTCAGTGTAAGCAGCAAAACCTTAATTGTGTGTAAGCATTTGAACTTTGTTAATACACATTTTGCCTCATGGAAAGTCATGTCTGATGGCTAGCTGCCAGAATACTATCGGACTTTTATTCCCCAGACAAATAACTAGCACCCAGTGCAAGTGAGGTAACAAGAAAAACTACAAGGTGTAGTGGTTAGAGTATTGAGCTGTCAAGTCTCTGGAGAGAGAACAGAGAAAAAGGCATTTTGAGATTCTACTAGTTGTTTCTCTGCCAAGGGTTTTCAAAGTACTTATAGGGAAAAAAAACAGCTTTCAGCAGTCACAACTGTGTTACACTTGATAATGTTTTGTACAATGTTTTGTATTGTGAAACACAAATTCCATTTGAGGTACTTTGAAAATTTCCTGGTACTGACTCATTTTAATCAATTATCCTGGTAAGTTTAAAATGCTGAAATGAGAACTTACTGATGTTGCTTGTGGGTTAAACTAGACTACAACACTTCAGAACAATATGGTTGATTTTTATGGACACTTTTGAACACTTAAAAATCGCTAAACTCTTCACAACTAATGACTGCAAAACCAGCTGAAGTATATACACAGAATACATATACAAATAGGCAATGAGTAAACATTGTAAAATAATGTAATGGCACACACATAGTTGAAATCCTAGGTATAAATATATCTTTCCTATCTCTACATGTAAGCATGAACTTTCCTTTCTAATTTGGCTTGTGATATCAATATTATTATGATTAGCTTATTTGTGTACTGCAGACAAGTAGAAATCTGACTTCTTTCTGTGATTAGGACTAGAGATTTGATTATTTCTTAAAAGTTTTTCTTTAATTAATGTTTCTTGCCACTCTGCAAAAACACAAAACCAAACAAACAACAAAGTTGTCAAAGATGTTGAAGAATAGATGGCAATTCAAATAGCAAGAAAAATTTTTTAAAAACAGGTTGTGACTCAGAATTTAGAATTATGGAAAAAAAAATCAATTGGGGAAAAAATCAAAATGAAGTCTGACATACTTCAAACGCCATGTTTTTGCATAAATTTAACATTTCTTCTTCTTTTCCACTCGGGCTTTGGGTCAATGACTCATGTAACTATCATGCTCTGGATTCCCAAAGATCTGCAGCCATAAAACACCCTATTAACCAGTACAGTCTCCTAGATTATCAGTTTATGCTGAAGTGGCTGCTGTGAATCAGATAAGGAAGGACTTTAGACATAGAAACTATTGCTGAAAATAACCAAGGACCTCATTAACTAATTTTAAAGACAGGTATGATTTTATCAAGTGGCACACCCAGACACCATAAGACTAAAAGTAAGTTTTAAAACAAGAATAATGAGACCAAAGAGAAATTTTTTTTGGATTCTAAAATTAAAATATTATAAGAGAACACTAACTCAAGAGCATTAAGAACATAAATGATAACAAATTAGTTCAGATATAAATGTGTTTGTTGTATTGTAAATTATTTTATAGCTCTAATAGACATGTTACTTATCCACCACAAACAGTATTGTTTATTGGATTCAGCTACTCAGTTCTCCTTTACATTTAGACTTTTATCAATACTTTTAACAGCATGAGATATTAATATAAAGCAAAGTCAAGTTCATTGAATGCAACAACTTGATAGTCATGTGAGCCATTAAGACTACAAAACAGTCTCCTCTGGACAAGTGGTAAAGCTACAGATTCATCTGGACTTATTTAACATTAGTAATAAATTTTAAATTTGCTCTTTATAAGAAATGGATGTGGTAGATCTGACAGCACATATATCGTTTCCTTTAAGTCCATAGCAAGGAGTAAGAGAGATCTACAGAAAGCAGACAGAGGAAGCTGTCAAAGATGCAATTATAACTTTATTTCCCTTATTTGAATACAATGATTTCTTCTCAATATCCTAAGAAGAGATATTTGTTGCAATTCTTGACTAATGGCACATAATAAAAAGCCTTCCTTGGTTTTTACTCGTCTCTGGAAACTTTTTCTTACACAAAGAACTTGCTTGTTGCATTTAAAGGTGTCTCCTTATGACCCAGAAATGGAAGAAAGTTTCATTTGTCTTCTCAGTTCTGCAGTTTTTCTGTAGTAATACCAAAGCACACCCAGAGTTCTTCCCACAGCTATTTTTTTTTGTTTTGTTTTTTTATGTATTTGTTGCTAGGTCATCCCTCACAGTTGAAGTCTCTACATATTTTAACGTTTTCCTTTTTTTCTTTTCTTTTTTAAAACCATCAGTTTTTCTTTTTAGCTTTCTTTTTTTTCTCTTATTTCCCCTACTGCTTCTTGAATTCTTCTTTCAAGTAAACCTTTTTCAACCTGCAAAAGCTTAAAAATGTCTTGCTTTGTTGCAGCCTCTTCCAGCTTCTTCACATTTTTTTTAATTTCTTCTCCATAGAATCCCTATTTTTCTTTCTTCTTCTTTCATGTATGCAGTGCTCCTGATACATTCTCACAATCACCTATCACTTCCTGATCTGCTTTCGAGCAAAACACTTTTGACATATTGAAAGATGTCTTTCAAATCAAGCAGGTGATGTGATCAGCTTCCTCAGGCTTTGAAACATCATTTCCTGTAACCAGATCTGCCCAATATGGTTTTCTTTTATTCTGACTATCCAAAACCACTGTACATCACAGATGTGTTTTTTTCACCTAGATTGAGTTTGAATTTTGTTGCCTGGAGTAGCAGTGTGTTCAGAATCTATTTCAAACCTAGTTTAGAATGTCTTTTTAAATGTCGCATTACCAACTATACAAAAACTTCAGCATATCATCATTAATTTATCTGCAAGCATTTCAGGATTTATTCTCAGTTCTTACATTGGCACACATGAAAACATGATCGCTTCACACATGGTAAGCACCTGGTTTACTCCTAATTTGTCACTCCCTAGTGCTTGACTGATCCTATAACACTGAGAAGATACCTTTTTATTTTGTTAAAGTTAGACAGTGACTCACTGGGAGCTTTTCCTAGGACCTGGTCAGAGGCAAAGTTTGGATATCATATCACGCCTGATGTAATAAAATTTAGAGTAACTAGTAGTGAATAAATAGAACTGTGCCTTATGCAACTTTTATTGTGACATACACCTATTTTCAAGTAAAATGGGTAAGTTATTACATCATTAGAACTTTTTTACCAAAGTATTTTTTCTTTACTAGGTAGCCCTCATGATATTATAGCTTCATAACCTGTTTCATTTTTGCCATGAGAAAAATGCTTGTATCTGTGACATCATACAGGAGAGGGTTTTTAGTATGTTAATGCAGGTGGCAGAATAACAGACAAACTTAACATTAACTGAAAAATCCAACTGCCTGCTGGTAGATGAAGGACAAGCATGTTTATTTTAATTGCAATTAAGCATATTTGTATATACATTTGCATGCACAGCTTATATATGCACTGGTCCCATTTCATAGTGTCTGCCCAGTTCTGCAGCTCTTTTACTGCTGCCCAGGAAAGCCCACAAAGATATCTGATTATACATGTAGGTTGTGTATTGAGATCAGAATATGAGAATATTTCAGGTCTCAAAGCTATCAATTTTCTCACCTATTATTGCTCAGATAACCACTTACTGTTCTGGTGTCAAGATTACTCTGGTTTCCTGAAAAAAAGAGAGAGAGACTTACCTTCCCAAATGACACTTGTGGAACAATCCATTTTTCTGATGGATTTTATTAAGATGAAAGCACTAACTGAATGTACTCTGACATTAAAAATTTTAGGCATAATTGGGTCACAGAATCAACAAGAACATAGTGTATAGAAAGAAAACATGTTGCAAACCTTGCATAAGAAAAATGAACATAAAAAGTATCATTCTCTAAGGGATTCTTTTAATTGAATACATTTAAAATTTTCAGAGGCAGTTAAAGCTGACACCTGCTGTTATATAGACTGACATGGTTAGAAGCTATCTAGCTCTTTCCAGTAAGCTGAAGAAGCAAAACATCTAATTAAAACCAAAGCTGTAAAGGCGTTTAGTCAAATTGTTTAAAGTGTTCTTTTTTTAAGATGTAAAATTGGCTAGGGTTTCTTGGCACAGAGAGTTTGTCAAAGCTAATGAATCAAACTGTAGAAGGCCAAGAAAACTTGAATGTTGAACAGACAAAGACATTCTGTGGATCTTCACTTTTTGAAAAGACTAAACATAGATTAATACAGCACTTAGATTAATCTCAGAAGAGAAATAACTGTACCCTATTCATTAGTACAAAATGTAGGTCTAAGACATAGCTATGGCCTAGAGGCTGAAAATGTGCCAATTGTTAGTAAATCTTGTGAATATATAATACTTTTCTGAAAAACAATAATTTTTGAAATTTTAATGTCACATAATATCTATAGATTCCACATACAAAATTAAAAAAGCTAGTGCTCACAATACCTAAATGTAGCAGCAATACTGGTATTCTGAAGCCTTCTTTGATTCCTTTATGCTAAAAAAAAGCATGCGTTTCTTGAGAACTATCATGATTTGCCTGATGTAGTTGCTCAATCTATTATTAGTAGTATTTTCATAGCATCTTCAGTCCAAGTTGCATTATACAGTACGAGAAGTGTGAGAAAAGTGGCAGCTTTCTCTTCCAAGGAGTTATCATTTAAGGGTTCTATTCAGCACTTCTTACTGTAGCATATCACACACTGACTTCAGAGGGGGCTTTGCCAAAGGAGGGAGTGAATAAGGAGTGCTGAATAGGACTCTACAAAGGCACAGCAGGTACAGCTGGTGCAATTCCATACAGACAAAGAATTGTACAATACAATGTAGACAGTTAAAGCAGTGCATTATGTATCATTATGAAAACCATCCATTTTACATATAATTTATAATATGAAAGTAGTTATCCTCCCTCCAAGTTTTGCTCCATTTTTTGAGAGTTTTATGAAACTATTATTGCATGATAAAGACCACTTAGTATGGAAATACTGTAATAAAACTTTAAATTCAGTTGATGAAGCAAACAAACAACAGATCAACTTTTCCTTCTAAAAAAGTCAGAAGTCTGAAATTTGTTGATGTTGATAGAGAATTCTCTTCAGTATGGGATCAAGGATTTTTAAAGAAATCCCTATTATTTCTCATTAAAGTCCAAAATCTATTATTCATAAATTTCAAGGTGCCATACATGCATTAATGAAAGAAGCCTTACAGCATTACAGCAAGGACGCTATTGTTCTCTTTGTAAAGCAAGGGAAAGAGAGATGGAAAGGTAACGTTACTTAAAGAGCTATACTTTTACTGATTATGGCATTTTAACAGCCCAGAAATATGCTTGGAGGGACTGAACTGTATTATTATGAGGCTTGCCTGAAATGTTAGATTTAAGCCTTCAGCTAAATTATGGTGGCCTGAGAAGTCACCATGTTGGCAGAACAGAGTGTGTCCCTACCCAAGGCAAACACAAGATAAAGCAGTCTAATCTGACCTTGTTTGCATTCATGTTAGTAATGGTTCTGTGTTCTCCTCAAGCACAGAAATAGCATTAAGTATATCATTGTATTCGCAAATAAAAACACTTGGATTCATGTTCTGGGAGGTATATGAAGAGTTTTAATTGCCTGTATTTACCGGGGAGTGCAGACTGGAAGGCCTTGGCAACAATAAACAGAACAAAGTGCACTGCAAGATACAATAATAGTTTCAAAATTCTGCTTTAGAGTGACTTTCTAGTCATAAAAAGTGCACCTTTAAAAAAAAAAAAAGGCACATACCTGTATTAGAGTTTTATTAACTTCGCAGACACCAGAGGGATAAGAAGGATCCTTTTACTACTGAATCATTTTTATTTTTTCTTAAAAACAAGCTCTACATTCTACTAAGAGAAATACATAAAGTATACTAGTGAGAAAAAGGTCTGGGGGTTTCTGATTTTAAGCATTACTCCTGTAAACCTTTTCTGACCCTGAATGTTCATGAGAAAATTTTAATTTAAGAATTGGATATTCTGGCCTGGATATCACAACTGCTGACCATAAATTAAATTAATCTGAACATAGCTGCAGAAAATAAATTTATTCTCCATACCTCCTTAGGATTCCTGAAAAATAATGTGGCAAGTAATATTATTACATTAAAGATGATCTAAGATCAATGTGAAGAAGCAGATTACAGTATTGATTTGTATGACCAGGGACGGATCTGCTTTAGACCAGTACCAGAGATCAGAAGGCCAGAGACATGGATCCCAACTCCTTGGAAATTACATATGTACCCAAGATGATTTTGTTGCAATTCTATATATGGGTTTGAATTTTATGTTAGTCATTAAGTCTGAATGCAACTTCTTAGTCTCAAAACTACGTTGTTCAAACAATCATAATTTACACGAACATAGCACAGTAAACTGCATTCACTGTAGTATAAACATGATATCAAACCAAAGAAAATGAGACAAATATGACTACTTTGTTATTTTTTTCATCAAATGGTTCTTCTTCTGCCCACAAATGAATCATATGTTTTCATAACCACAAAATAATTTTTACTGTTTTCAGTGATGGCTCTTTGTGGAGTTCTGGAACAAAACCTCACTTAAAGCATGCATTTTTTCCTTGCGGTTTATTTGTTCAATCTATATATAGAGCAAATTCTGAAATTAACAGAACAGTCTATTTTCTGAAAAAGAACACAAAACTCTACCTTGTCCAGCTTAAAAAACTTTTGGATGACTTTCATGGCAAGAGTTTCAAAAAAGCTGTGTAGAAACTTAAAAAAAAAAATAAAATAAACAGTGCTATCCCAGCATCTCATCTGCTTTATTTTTAATGTCCTATTTTTCTTAGGGTTGGAGAGGAGTACGACACCATAAAGCCATACATGTGAGCACTAGAGACTCCCGTGTGAAGGGAATGCTGGTAAGGAGACAAGGCTTTTGCCGTTTGCTTCTCCCTTTTTGCCACAGTAGGAGCACAAAAATAATGAACCAGACCAAAGCAGATCATTGTGTCAAAAGTCCTTCAAAGGATACCAGGAAATTGAAGGTTAGTGCCAGGGCATGGGTTCCTGTCACCTTGAACTGACACTGAAATTATGCACAATGTGAGTGATTTATGGCCCAGACCATGTTCCTGAGGCTTAACAAGTTACAGTACATTAGCTCTATACACGTGTGTGTTCATTCACAGCATCCTGCCAGTTCAACCTTGCTTACCATATAGGCTATAGGCTTTAAGTGGAGTTGCATTACCTCACCTGTGTGCCAGCTCGGAGTGTACAGTGGACAAGCAGTGAACTTCAGCTGATACTCAGTAATTTGATCACATCTTTGAGTCTCTAGACAGGCAGCATAGCCTGTGTATGAACTAAAATGCCAGCGTGGAAAAGCAGCACAAAGGAATTCCAGCCATTCCAGCCAGTATTTAAACGCCTCTCTGCAAAATGCACATAGCCTGAGGAATAAACAAGGCATGCCCACACCTGCAGTGCTGTGATCTTATTGGCATCACATAGACATGGTGGGATAGCTCCTATGACTGGAGTCTTGGAATGGAAGGATATAGACTGTGTAGGAAGGACAGGCATGGGAGACAGAGGGGTTGTTGCCCTCTATACCAGTGACCAGCTGGAGTGTGTGGAGCTCTGTCTGGGGTTGGATGAGAAGCAGACAGAAAGTTTATGGTCAGGATTAAAGGGAGGGCAGGGACAGGTAACATTATAGTGGGGGTCTGGGGCAGGCATCAGAAGACAGAGCTGATGAAGCCCTCTACAGACAGATAGGAGGGACTTAATATTTACAAGTCCTGATCCTCATGGGGAACTTCAACCACCTTGATACCTGTTGGAGGCAAAGCAGAGCAGGGCATAATCAACCCAGGAGGTTCCTGGAATGCACTGGTAATAACTTCCTTCTCCAACTGACAGAGGAGCCAGTGAGGAGAGGTGCTGTGCTGGAACTTGTTCTTGCCAACAAGGAGGAGTTGGTGGGAAATGTGAAGCTCAAGGGCAGCCTTGGTTGCAGTGACCATGAAATAGTGGAATCCAAGATTCTTGGGGCAGTGAGAAGGGTGCACAGCAAGGCCACTACCCTGAACTTCAGGAGAGCAGACTTTCAGATTTCTGCTTGGTAGAGTACCATGGGATAAAGATCTGGAGGGAAGAGGGGGCCAAGAAATCTGATTAATATTCAAGACTCACCTGTCCCAGGCTCAGGAGACATGCATCCCAGCAAAAAGGCAGAGAGACAGTGAGAGCAGTGATGCTGCCCCATTACTCTGCTCTTGTGAGACTCTACTGTGTCCAGCTCTGGGGCCCCCAGCTTAATAAGGACATGGAGCTTTTGGAGCAATTTGGGAGAATGTCCATCAAAATGACCAGAGGTTTTGAAGTACCTCTCTTATGAAGACAGGCTGAGCAAATTGGCATTTTCTTTCCAGGGAAGAGAAGGCTCCGGGGAAACCTTAGAGCAGCCCTGTGGTACCTAATGGGGGCCTACAAGAAAGACGGAGAATGACTTTTGACAAGGGCATATAGTGTTATGGCAAGGGGGAATGATTTTAAACTGAAAGAGAGCAGATTTAGACTATATATTAGGAAGCTACCTTTCCTGTGAGAGTGGTGAGGCACTGGAACAGGTTGTCTGGAGAAGCTGTGGATACCCCATCCCTGGGAGTGTTCACAGCCAGGCTGGATGGGGCTTTGAGCAACCTGGTCTAGTGGAAGGTATCCCTGCCCATGGCAGCGGAGTTGGAACTAGATGATTTTTGAGATCCTTTACAACCTAAACCATGTTATGATTCTAGGACTCCATGGTCTACTGATTAATCATTGAAGAACTTGGTTTTTACTTATAAAAATATGTTCAAAATACAACCTGTCATAATGTCTATAGGGCCTTGATTCAGCTTGGAGAAAAGCAATATCTAATTTAAAATTGCTTTCTTGGTTGGAAACTATTTTTCCAATCACTACTTGTCAAGCAACTAGTTAAAGATGAAAAAAAAAAAAAGTGTTTCAAAGACTATCTTCAATCTAAGGTAGTGATGGTGAACAGAAAGACATTAAAGACATGAAAATTATCAAGCAGAGAACGTAAATGATAGAGTAAGTATTTCAGACCATTATGAATACCCCATTATTTAGGAAATTAAAATCTATAAAAATTTAAGGAAAGATGCATGTAATCATGAACCAGTGAAGTCTGCATTCAGTTTTTAAAGCTGTTCACCAGTAAGCTGTACACTGACTTTATTCCACACACAAATGAAGGTGATACATGCACATACGGATGTAGCTTTGAAACCCTACCGAGGTAGCTGCTTTCAGGAGATATGGATTCTCAGTGGCACATTACTGCAGCAGGAACATGATCTACAGTCCTTGTATCTCTTACTACTCAGGCCCAATAGAAAGCAGCAGTTAAGTGGACTCAGCAGGAGGGCAGTTCCTACTTTCACAGCCTGGGACTCCATCAAGGGAATGGCAGAGCTGCACAAAGTGTACATACTCCACCCAGGGAAAATACCTTATCTTATTCATCTTATTTTAAAAATAAATCAGATGTCCTAATCGAATACAAATATTTGAGGTAGATTAGGGAAACAATAACTATTTCTTACTTCATTAGCTAAATGTTAACTATAATTAGGGAGAACTTTCCGATTAGTTCCTGAGGGATTTTAGGGGAATGGAAGTGGCAAAAGAATGTTTATGGTCTAGGCTGAGATGAAGATCATAACTTTTTAAATGTTAACCAAAATAAATTTCAGCAAGTTCTATAACATTGAACAAAAAACACCTGTTGATCTGGCACACAGTGTTTGAGTATTTTGCATCTTAAATGCCCAAGGTATATTTTTAAAAAAAATAAAATATATATACTTATAATAATTTCTAAGCCAAAGTCTAAAACAAAAATCCATGAAGTCCACCAAATTTTGAATTTGACAATTGTTTTAATGCCTCCAATAACCCACAGTTAGAAGCATAATGATGTATTTGGTGAGGGTTTCTTACTTTTTGATATAACTTACTTTATTTTAATTTTTTTTTAGGTGCTGGTGAGAGAAAAGACATTTTGCATCATAAATACTATTATGTGCCTGGATCAAAAGTATGTAAACATGAATTTGAGCACACCTCATTGTGCCTAATATAAAAGAAAATAATTGTATTTTTAGCAGCACTTCCCATGTCATCAGTAATGGGCATCTTCTGAAGATGGTCTCACTAAACTGCAATGCCATTTGAGGCTGAAAATTACTGCTAAATGCCATTGTAAATACTTATCCTGTGGTTTTGGCCAGTGCAGAACTAGGCTTCTCAGGAAACTAACACAGTTTTACATCAGTTGGACAAACCATATGTGTATTTCTAAATACTATCTGTTAACACAGGACTTTATAGCCACCTTAATATAAAGCAAAATCACATTTCTTCTGCTAACAAACAAAGCTAAATTTCCAAGGAAAGCTGTGTGGGTTGTTTTGATTTGATTTTTTTGTGTTTGGTTGTTCTTTGTTTGGGTTTTTTTTTCCTGTGATACATATATAATGATGTTTTCTTAGTGTATTTCCCTAAAAATACCCCTAGGGCAGAAATGCTTAGGAGTTTACAGAAACATAAGAACCCTAAGAGGTCGTCACTTTAGTTAGAGATTTCCTACTTGGCATTCAGCAAAAAAAACCCCTCTGTTCATTGTGACCTTTAGCACTGGGGAGAGATGGCATATCTTGTCTGGTAAGCACATGCAGCTATGTACATAACAATGGCTGGCAAAGCAAAGAAAAAGAAAGGACAACAAACAGATTTCTCCTTAACAACTGGGAATGAGTCAGGAAGAAGGCATGGTCAGCTGCAAAATCCCTTCATGGCTTTTCATCAGCCTAGAGAGGCTACCAGTGAGAAGGGGAGTAGAAGTTCAGAGGAGTCCTTGAGCACACTGAACTGGGGAAAGGCATGTGAAAGGGGCATTAAGTCTGTGTTGTCTTAAGATGCATCAGGAGCTGAAAGGTGAAAATAACACCATTACTCCTCTAGTTCTCTTCCTATAAAATATGGTGGCTTCTGATACAATATGTTCTTTCCAATTTTGCCTTATATTTATAAAAAAAAAAAAAAAACAACTTGGATAATATTTAGATTGTGCTTCTGACAGAGCTGGATCGCATCTGATATACCTCCTCTTCTGGTTGTCCAGAGCAAGGACTTTGGTTGAAGATTGTGACTTACATCTGGCATAGGTGCACAGCTTTCTTCCATAGGGAATGCAGACCCCAAGGAGGATGCTCTATGCCACAGGCTCATCCAAGCATGAGCTTGGACATCTCTTTTATGTGTGTTATTTAAAAATGGCCTTAGCATCCAGGTAGGTGTTTATAGGGCAGTTGAACTCTAATGCTTCTGGAATCTAAGGAAAAGCTCTTTGTCTCCTAAATTGTTCCCAGCAAAAGAACTTATTTAGAAAGAGTTTACTCACACTGTCTGGAGCAAAACAAAAAATAAAAAAAGGAAGACATATAGCCTTTGTAAAACCTACACACAGCCTATCCCCATGTGAAAAGGTGATACATAAAAATATTCTGAAGTTATTATTTTAAGGGATCTTTGTAAAGTTTAGGATGACAAATTATTGAAAATTTAACACAAGTCCATATGTGATTTTCTCTCTTTCACAAAAACCTCAGATTTCCATATTTCTGCATTATTTTCCCAGATTTTGGAGGAAATTCCACACTTCTGTGCAACTCAAAACTAGTTCATGGCTATCAGCCCCAGGCTCACCCTTCACGCAGACTTTTATGAATCTCCATTGCCTCCACTCCAGTGCTGCATGTTGTCCTCTCATGACAAGGCAGTTGCTTTCTTCCTTTCTTATCATCTCCTTCTCAAGCTGACATCATATTCCTCTTCTACAGACTCTTGACCTCCTTCCCAGATACACTCTGTATTATGGTTTCTTGTCATTCCACTGCCTATTTCTGTGCCTAAAGCTCCATAACAATTTCAATATGTGCACATTTCCCCTGAAAAAGACATCTCTGTCCTCACACTCCCTTCTGTCAGAACAGCCATGCAACAATTCTTTATCAGTTGCCATTCTTGGCCTGGTAGTCACACTGTTCAGGCTGTCCATGTTCCAGCCTGTTAAAGTCTGTTTAGAGGAAGCAAAGATGATCAGAAGAGCATGCAAGGATATTGTTTGTCACTTACCTTTTCTATACAGAGCTTCAAAGGTGATTGAAACTACTGTACCATTAGATAAGGACCATCTGCCACCTCAGGTTTTCTTTGTTTATGGGTTTACAATTTTTCATTACATTAATTGATTAACATATTGAATACTCCTTAATATTGATGACGTGGTATTCCAAAATTAAAACCATTTTACACAGGTAAGGAAAAGTGCAGAAAGGCCTCTGAGTTGAGCATTGGACCTCAGCAGGCTTAAATAATTATACTTTCAATGACTGAAATATGCTCCAACAGCAATAAGCCGCACTGGATGCATTTGCTTGGCTGCTGACAAGTTCTTGGGTGACTGAAGGCACTGGGCTCATACCTCAAAGTACAGCTTAAACAGATGCCAATTAGCCCTGAGGTAGCTCACTGCTTAATTGCCAGTTGTCTCAGACACCTGCTATGTATTTCCTCATGGATATTTGAAATATTTCCTCCCTAGCTAAGAGAACATAACAGTCACCAAAGAGGGGTGTGATATTTCTTGTAAATTGCTCAAAAGAGTAAGTTCTGGGTCCTTACATGCATGCATATGCTGTGTGTTATTAGGGGTTCCTTTACTGAAACTTGTAGAAATTATGAAACTGTCTTTACAAAGTTTAATTTCAATGGCTGACGTAAAAACTAACACAGCTCTTCCTACAGTGTTTTGAGGGGGGGGAAAAAGCAATAAAAACGTGCAAAATTGTTGAAAACAACTCTCCTTCCTTTCTTAGGTTGACAGAAAGTATTTTTGAGGGACAGCAGAGATGAAACAGAGCTGAAAAGCAGGAAAAACACTAAAAAGCTATGTTTGGGACGTATAAGACAGCATCCAGGAAGGCATAGGGTAAAAAACCCTACAGCCAAGTTTGAGAGTCTACAGTTTCATAGGGAAAAATTAAATAGGCCACCAAACAGGCCATGCAGCTGGTCTGGGAACCCTCTGGAGTTCTGAAAGTTCAAACACATACACAAAACTAAATAAAGTCACAGTCAGGGCATGCAATTGGGCATGAGTTGATCCCAGTGACTGGGATCAGCTCAAGGACAGTGCTGAGGATCTATTCCCATGAGTTACAGCATGAGCTCCATTGTTTTTCTCCGCTAGAGTCCTTCTGATCAAATACAGAGCCCTAACTGTGAAACAGAACCTGTTGCTCTCTCCTTAGTAAGGAGACTTGATTTCCTCTGCCAGTGCAGCTGTGACAAGCTCTTCAAAGAGTGCTTCATGCAGACTCCAATATTCAGTACAGGGTCATGAGTCTTTTACCTATGTTTTGAGAAAAAGAGGGCACAGCACTGAAATATTGGTCATTTAGGGAGTGAGTTTTGAAATGAACTGAAGATGAGTTAGAAATCCCACTTTACACACTGTAAGCTTCAACTCCTGTATTCAAGTTAAAATCCGGTATACTACCTGTGAGGATTTGTCCATAACACAAAGCCAGAGCCCCAGGCCTGGTCTACACCAAAAAGAGGTTGTTATTTGAATTGCACTAGAAAATTCTTTGAATTGAAAGATACTTTATATAATCAAAAGACTCCTTTTTAACAGTTACCTCTACACCAGTTTCCAAAAAGAATAAGAGGTAATATTGCAAGGAAAACATCATAGCTGAGTCAGGTAGGGAAATTATATTTTTTTTCACACTCTGTCAGAGTTGTGTCAGTAGCCTTTTTAAGTTTAGATTGGCACCAAAAGAGGCAAAGCCTGGTGTCAGAGTATGAGAAATGTCAGTGCTGGTACCCCACCCCCGAAAGCCTCTGTTTTTTTCTCTTAATAAAGGACTGGAAACTATAAGATCTTCTGCAGGGGTTTAGAACCAGCTTTCACATAAACTGCGCTGTCTTTCTTCTTGCTGAATGGAATTTGTGAAAAACATTTTTAAGTGCTAAGAAATAGTTAGGTTTGAGGATGTGACAGACTTCAACCTGAAAAAGAATTTAGCAAAGAAGGAAACCTTGCTTACCTATGTTTAGATTAAAGCTGAAATGCACCTGATGTCTGGTTGTACTAATTCAAAATTATATTAGTTTTAATGTAAATTTTGAGCTTACTAATTTGTTACTCATTGATAACATTAAGCTTGAAATACATGATAAAAAATGTCTGGTAAAGAGAAATTCAGCGTTATTGCTTGCCATTTGCAAATGAACACTTAGTCTTTAAGAATGTCATCGAATTTCAATATGTATGAGATATTCTGCTGTTTTTATTGGAAAAGCTTACAAAGAATGGCTTACAATGGAAGGCGAAATGTTTGATCTTTCATATGAAAGCTCACTTACTGCTACAACTGTGGTCTTATAAAACATGACTGAAAACAGACCTAGTTTAATATAATCACGTTTATTAATACTTATTACTTATGTAGCATTTTGTATGCAAGGATTTGGCATATTTTATAAATATCAGTTAAACTTCACAACCAGGCTGCAATGCATGCAATACTGTGTCACTAAGCCCATTCTCTACAGGGATAAACTGCGATCCCTAGCCTACATCTATTCTGTGGGCTCAATTACTGAGACATGATTGCCCATACAATTAAATTTCTAACACAGTTCCTGGAATCATTTTTGGGCTCAGCTAACCATCTCTCTTCCACTTAATTCCAGGGCAAGAGACCATTTCAAATATGTCATTTGAACATAGACACCTTTTTGTGGGGACAAGAGGGCTTCACTTTATGAATTTAGGCTCTAAATTCTGCTGTCTGAGAACAGTGTCTGGCCAATTCCATCTACCAGCATAGATGTAACCATAAAGTTTCTAAGCACATAGCATAAGGCTGTTCATGAGTTTCTGGTCTAATCTGAGTTCTGCAAACAGCACAGCTCAACGAAGCATGCACTAGTTCTGATGGACTTACTCTACTTCTACTTGCTCAGAGCAGTGTTGTCACATCACTACATTCAGATTTACATGGTAAGGCAGGTAGATGGCATCTTACTTTTGCTACAAGAGCAGGATAGGACAGAAAGGTGTAGAAATATATAAATGTCAGTGAATCATTGCCTAATTAAAGGAGTTACTTTGGCTGTCCCATGCACAGAGATGGGAAACCAGACACACAGCTGCTGAGGGGTTCTAAGAAAAGCTCATAACTTTGAATCAGTGTGGCCAGAGTAGTTGTGTGCCTAGCACAGTCAGTTTCTCAGTATCTTAGGAAACACTGCATTTTATCATTCCAACAGAAAATTATCACAGAAAATGGGAGAGAGAAGATGGGAACTGAAACAGGAAGCTGATTAATAACAGATGGGAACTGAAACAGGAAGCTGATTAATAACAGATTGTTAAGAACTCAACATTCATGTGAAAGAGGTAAAAATATGGAAAATAAGGAAAGCTCAGGTGATGATGAATCCTATTAGAAAGACTGGAGGAGGTTTGCTGAAGCACTATTTTGGTGTCTCTGCAAAATTGTTGCTCGTCTCACTCCACACTCTTTCCCTCATCTGGAACCAACAGAAGTACAGTAGCAATAAGAAAACCCCCTGAATTTTCAGAGGTGGTGTCTAGTAGCTGAGTCTTCATCTCAAGCAACCATGTCTTTGACAGTATTCTGGTTTCAGCTAGGACAAAGTTCTTTTCTCCCTGGTAGATGGTACAGTGTTATGTTTTGGTGATTTAGTCAAAGAAAAATGTTGGCAACGCACGCTTCTTGAACTCTGTCAGGTTTGGTGCTGTGACCTCTTCCCTGGGGAGCCTTTTCCAGCACCCAACCACCCTCTGCATGAAGAACCTTTCTCTAATATGCAACCTAAACCTCCCCTGACAAAACTTCAGGCCATTCCCTCACATCCTGTGACTGGTCACCACAGAGAAGCGATCAGTGCACACCCCTCCTCTTTCCCTCACAAGGAAGTTGTAGACTGCAATGAGGTCTCCCCTCAGTCTCCTCTTCTCCAGGCTGAAGAGACCAAGTGACCTCAACTTCTCCTTGTACAGCTTCTCCTCAAGGTCCTTCACTATCTTTGTAGCCCTCCTTTAGATGCTCTCTGATAAGCTTAATATCTCTCTTATATTGTGGTGCCCAAAACTGCACACAATATTCCAGGTGAGGCCGCCCCAGTGCAGAGCAAAGCAGGACAATCCCCTCCCTCGACCAGCTGGTAATGCTTTGCCTGATGCCCCCTGGCCCCCTGAATGCCAGAGCACTGCTGACTCATATTTAATTTACCATCAACCAGGACCCCCAGGTCTCTTTCCATGGCACTGCTTCCCAACACCTCATTCCCCAGTTTGTACATACATCCAGGGTTGCCTCATCCCAGGTGCAGAATCCGGCACTTTTCCTTGTTGAACTTCATGTAGTTGGCGATTGCCAAATTCTCTAATTTGTCAAGTTCTCTCTGCAGGGCCTCCCTGACTTGGAGGTAATCAACAGCTCCTCCCAGTTTTGTATCGTCTGTGCTCGACCCATGAGACAATTGCTCACCCACTGCCTGAAGTTTTTATCCAGCTCATGAGTGAGCACAGCCAGGACAGCTGAGCTGAACTAGACAAAGGGATATTCCCTACCATAGAACATCACACCCAGTAAATAAACTGCAGGAAATAGGCTGGGAGGCTCCAACTGCTACTTGGGAATGGACTAGGCATCCATCAGAGGGTGGTGAGAGATTGCATTGTGCATTGCTTGTCTGTCTTGGGTTTTATTTCTTGCTCTCTTTTTATTGACTGCCTTGTCATTGCAATTATATTATTATTATTATTTCATTGATGATATTTTTATTCAATTATTAAACTGTTATTTTCTAAACCCATGGGGTTTAGCTTTTGTCCAGTTCTCCTTCCTATCCCACTGGGGGTAGAGAGGGCTGAGGGGGCAGGTGAACAAGTGGCTGCATGGTACTTAGATGCTTTGCCGTGACAGGCGATGGACCACTATTGCCTGGGGTCCAAGCTAATTCGCTGTGTAGCTGAACTTAGTGCAAGTCACACTGCAACACCAGTGTAGCTACTTCATTCTTGGGACTCAACCTAGTCTCTCTGTAAAGCACCAAGGGAAGGTAGAACCATGCTCCTGTGGCTTCACTGTGTCATGTAAACTTGCCTGAACTCCATTCACTTCATAATTTTATTAAGTCCACAATTTTATGAACTAATTATTGTATGGATTATTATATGGATAAACTATTCAACTATCCATGCTATGGCTTTTTGAATTACATAAAGTAGAGCAACTTTTTAGAAGAGATTGAAAAGTCTCCTCTCAGAATGCATGACTGACTCATTTATTTGCAATGAAATAACTGCATCTACCAGAATATGAAAATTTCAGAGCCATTTACCAGTGTGTTAACTGTGAGCCTTACGTGTGTGTACCCATGGCTTTTTGTGAGGCTGCATTATGCATACGTCATATACATAGGCTTTGGCTGCAAAGAATGTTCTCAAGGAAAATAGTTGTGTTTTGAGTCTCCTGGACTTTATCTTAAACTAGGTTTCAAGCCAGCTAGTGGAAACTTTGGAACACCTGTGAGTAGACAACCAGTCACCTACATAACTTAGAAGACCTTGCAATATGACTATGACAGATAAAAATCAAGCCTGGTTTAGAAACCGGTGGCTTAAGTTAATTTTCTGTCTCTCTGTTTTCTCAGTTTCTCCCCAATTCCTAGTTATTCACCTGTTGATGAATTCACAAATTTCATTTGTTTTTATAAATTTGCCATACAGATACCTGGTTTGTCCATATAAAAAACAAATAATAGATATAGATAATTCAATATGTTATTGCTTACTGTGTGGCAGTATCATTTTATGGGTATAGAATGAGAACTGACTTCCAAATTCTCATGTTTTGTGCTCTCAACTAAGCAGGATAAAGACAGCTGCAAAGCTTGAGATGCAAGCACTGTATCTAGCAGATGCTGCAGCACTGTGAGAAAGGATAGGATAATCTTCCTGGAGCAGTGACAAAATTACAGTACCTCTGACCACTGCTGAAATCCTGCTTTCCCTTCACCACCATCCCTGATTCATCTGCCTTCTATTCAGCTGACTTATTTTTTTGTGAAAATACAGCTTCCGCTGGGCAAATTTTGATGGCATGAACAACTTTAGTTTGTAGTTGAAGATCCACAGTGAGGGGTGAGGACAAGCTGAATTAATACACTTAGGGTGTAACTGGCTACATTACCTCTGAAGTCAGGGCCATTGCTGTGTAAGTCCAGCCAGCAAAGTTGTCTCTCTCTGTTCACAGTGGAATCTGAGGCACAGAACAACTGATGGCTCTGTTTTTTATTGACTGAATCTAGCAGATAAACCAACTGATTTCAGTGCAGCATTGCCAAGACTAGGTGTCAGCAAAGAAAAAAAGTTCATTCAATCCTTTGAAACCAGAATAGAATAAAACATACCAAAGGAGTGCTTCCTTGGAAGTTAATGAGCTAGAAAAAGGCCAGTTGAGAGGCAAGTTTTGAATTATGGGGACCAAGTGGGCAATTTTGCTTTTGACAGTCAGCTTCTCAGTGGGTCTAAGCAAACTAGAAAATATGGAAGTCTGGTGTTTATAAGCCAAAACACTGGTCAAGCCTGTGAACAGCCAAGTTCTTTATAAATTTCTATTACTGAAAAGAAAACACAACATTATTACTTCATACTGTGATAATCACAAAGCAACACTGGCAATGTGTCACTGAACTGGCTCTTTCTTGACTTATTCATACACAAACATGAAGCTGGAGACAACCCCTCAGCAGGAGTTTTCATGTTTCCCGTACTTGCTGCTCTGTGCAGAATTTGGGGTAAAGTCAGAAAACATATATGAAAGGCAGTCATGATTGTTCCAGCTCTGGAAGTGAGGCATTTTTTTAAGAAACAATCATTCTTCAAAGACAAGCTAGCAATCACATTGAAGAAGTTTGCATATACTGATGAATGGATTTTAAGTTTTGTGGCTAATCCGCCCGTGCTGTTCTAATGAATCACTAAAGATGAAAGAGGCAGATGAAAAGGTAAAGGTGAGATGACAAAAATAATGCAAAGTCAGTATTAGGACAGAGGGCAGTCTTGCCAAGACCATATTTAACCGTGAAATACTAATAACATGCACTTAACAAAAGGGTAATCTGCAATTTTATTTTATTTTTTAAAATTTACCCAAAGTGAGACTCTTTATGGACTATTAACTTTTTTTAGTATTTAGATCACAACTCCTAAAGACTTAGCTATATTTTGACAGGTACTGACAAAGAGTGCCATGGAATTGTGACTCAATTGTCACCTTCGGCGTTTTCAAGCTGAAAAACTCAGGATGAGTGCTAGGTACTAATTAGAACTGTTATATTAGGAAAGCAAATACAATGGTGTCTAACATTAAACAAAGCACAGTTCTCATCACAAGTGGTTTCTTTTGTGTGTGGGTTAGTCTAAAAACCCATTTTGCATGCTAATGAGACACAAACAATAATTGCCAAAGTAACTAGTTTCATGCAATTACAAAAACCACATAAAAAGCTCTATTGTTTGTTGTCTTATGATTTTTTAATGCTAATTTTGCACTTGATAATTTGGGGATTTCATTTGTACTACAATGGGCAATTTGGGTTTTGTGTGTGTGAAGGTGAAGACTTCTAACGGGGAGTCAAGAGTGGAGGGAAACAAGTCGAAGACTGCAAAAGTAAAAGAAGCAGTCACTCTCAGGGAAGAGATAGGACAAACAGAGAAGAGAGGGAGAAAAAAAACAATGGAAAAAAAGGGACATTTCCTCTATGAGAAAGAGGTAAATAGAGCTGAGAAGACAGAGGCCGTAGGAACTGGGAGATGCAGAGACCAGCTAATGAGTATCACTAAGCTAACACATCCTGTGTCTTGGAATGCATGACAAACTGGGAAGTCACACAAAGATCTGAGGGAGCACTGAAAATTAGAGAGTAAAGAGTCAGATGGTTAAGTAGTTAAAAATAAAAAGTTTGGGGCCCTGCTCTTCCCTTGAAGGGTCTCTCATTACAGCCCATACAAACCATTTATAATCCTGTGAAAGAGAGATTGAACCCCATCTATTTTAGTGTAGACAGACTGCTCTGGCTGAAATTTTGTCTGTGTTTCTGTGATTTGTCCTTTCATCTTAAGAGTCACTTGTCTGTAAAGCTGAGTGGAGAAAAACATACCATATGGCATTTTTTCCCTCTGATTCACCCCAGCCTTTAGATTATTATTTTCTAATTGAATAAAATATCATAGGGTTGAACTGAGATTTTTTTACTACCTTAGAGAAAATGTGCATTTCTTGGAATCTTTATACTTCTCTGAACCTAAAGGAAACCTACTATGGGAAGTAGAAATACTATTTTAAGTCAGAATTGAACACATTTTTCTCTAAAGTACATTGTATACTTTTTTATCAGGGGATACTTAATTTCATGTTCTTGTTTTTCTTAAGAAAATGTGATTATTTTTTTTTTTTGGTTAGGCCTATGTTACCCTGAAATCATACCTACAGCAAGATCAGCAAGTACAGAGCCTAAAACTTGAGTAATGGTCAGAATTCATTTTCCTTTTGTGACAGTTGCTCTCCTTCCATTTACCATGATGTTAAGCATTTCTGCAGAGCTCTCTCTCTCTTCTTTTTTCCTGTATGTTATGCTACCAGTGTTGGTACAGGAAATAAATTTGAAATCAATACATGTTGGTATTGTTAGATATTGTAATGTGTTGTGGGTTTTTTTTTAAATGACATTAATCTCACTATAGCTAGCTGAGCCCAGCACTTTCACCCTTTCATCATGTATAGTCTTTCTTTTTCCATCGCCAGCTTTCTGAATGTATTTTCCATAATAATATATCCCTTTCCCATTGTTAATCTCTTTGGCATATTCAGACACACACACACTTTTTTTGCCCCATTCAGATTTTGTTTATGGTTTTTACTTGGAAAAATCATGAAGTCTCCAGGAAAATGCTTTTTACTTTTTCTTGCCAGTCTGCAGCATTTCAGAAATATTACCAATTGCAATGTGAATAATTGATTCATGGCTGTCACAGCATGGAGGTGACATTGTACCTTCTCACTCTTCTTCCCCACCCCCTAGTGCTCGTTTGACCTTTTCTTCTTTTCTTATTCTTTGTTGACAAAAGAACCATTTAGATTTGGTCAGCACTCGGCTCTATTCGTGCAAAGTAACTGGCAAACAAAGACACAAGAAAGCCAATCAGGAAACTTTAGGTAGTGTAGATATTGTTGATTAATTTAGTATAAACACTGTACTAATTGAGAAATATATAATCAACATTGTATTTAATTGACACTGTACGTTTACTATAAAAAGACTTGAATTCTCTAGACAATTAAGTCTGTTTATATGAAAACATTTGAGGGAAAATTAAAAAGCTTATGTAATAGTTATGCACTAAAAAAGAAAGCACATTTCCTTCGTGTTTGAAAGACGCATTTAGTATAATACTCCAAGTCTAATTGGTCCACTAACATTGGAGCACTAAATGCTAATTATGATTTCCTTTTGCTCTGCTGCTTTACGATGACATTAAAACGTGTTTTTTTCCTTTTCTTCTTTTCCTTTTTTTTTAACTAGCTTGTTCTAGGCATGCATGCACCTAGATAATAGCTTTTTTCAGCCAAAATATGGGGAAATTGAGTATAATTCTTCATGTTCTGTTGATAGCACATGTAGATAAGAATTAGACTACTTGATGGCAAGTCTAGGAAAAATGCTGCTTGAAATGAGGATAATATTTTGGAAAACTCAAGGACATTGGGTATAATGTCTTGCTAAATTGGACATTTATATGCAATCATGATCAATCTTAATAAATGTAGGAGATACAAGGAACCTCAGATTTTTTAAAAAGAAACTCTAAGACAAATTAAAACAGATTTAATGCATTTTTTCTATTTGGTTGTAGAATAGGTCCTTATAAATAAAAAGAGTTAATGTTTAAGTATTCTGAGGAAATTATTCATGTGAATAATGTAGATAAGGTGGATCTTAACAAACAGGGAGAGTGAGAAATAGAAGTGGATATTAGTGATGAATTACATAGGATCAAATAAAGTGTTAAATAGAAGTTAACACATATATTTCTGGGGTAGAATGGTTAGAAGAAGAGAGTAGGTACTTGGGCAAATCATTTTATAGCTCCATGACTCAGTTTCCCCAGTCAGACAGGTTGAAGGAAAGCCAGAGATGCGTGTTACGACATAGCGTGTTAGGTATCCAAGATTTATTCTTGCATTTGGAAGTGCCAAATCGGGCACTTGGGGGTTGCAGTCAGCATGCTTTGCGGACAGACACATCACCTCACAGAATCCACGCAGCTGCACTTGGGCAAATGAGCTCTGTTCTGAGGTTACCACACTTAGATTACTGGGTGTTCAGGTTACCTGGTTTAGATTAACTGCTTTCCTCCAGCTCCCACCAGACCCATGGAGGGGACAGCAGGAGTGACCTACCTCCCCTTGGAAGCTCTGGGGAGTGAGAGCAATGGGATCACTCATCTCAGTCTCAGCAAAAAGTCTGCAGCTGTGCCAGCCCTCAGGATGAGAGCAGGTGAAGAGAGACATAAAAGCCCGTAAGTCTGAGGCCTTGCCAAGCTTGGAAGCTGGAAGAGGAGCCTTTGGCCTCTTAAGATTTTCAAAGGATTTGAAACCTTTGTCTGAGAGGTGTTAGAATTGTGCGATAGCCAAGGAACTTCTACGTGCCTGATGGATGCCAAATCCAGGTGCAGATATAATCCCTGAGTAAAGAAAAATTGATTTGAAGGAAATTCTGAACTCCATATCCAGAAAGGCAACAAAATCACCTAGATGGGTGTCAACTGGCAGCACAGAACCCGATGCTCAGCTGATCAGTCATCACAACAAAGCCCCATGAAGTATAGCTTTAGTGCTTTAAATCTGAATAACCTCAGCAAAAAGAGTAGGTAGCAGTGTGGGGACTGGCATTCACAGGGACACAGTTTGCTTGTCCATGATGAAGATATAGTTAGCATTATTCTACAGATTGCTAGAGGTCCTGTTAACTAGTTTAAAATTCCAGGCTCATGTCTAAAAAAATATGTCCAGAGACATATCTCCCCATAGTTAAATCATTGTGGACCCACTGATAATACTTGCACTCTTCTTCACTCCACTGTCAAGTATCATTTCCATTACCTACCACATATGTCTTTCTCTTGACTTTCCTTTTGCAGAGGTGGAATCAGGTTGCCTGGCCCAAAGGCTGCGTGGCCAATTGAAGTTCGTCAGGCTACCTTATATTTCAGTATCTTCCTGTTTCCTTTTTTTTCCCCTTTATTCTGTCTAGAATAATTATCCTAGGACAAGAAAACTCTTCAAAACATGAATGGTTTCTGCAGCATGCTTTGGCCAGATGATACTGTAAAATTGCTGCACAGTTTTTGTTTCCTCCTCAATAAAGGAGCATATCAATCCAGTCTGTGTCCAGCCATCATCAACCTAAGGGTCTTCCACTATAATTTTAACTTCCTAACTGGCCTTCCAACCAGTATCTCAATACATCCTATGTCCAGGATGACTCACAATACTGTTTTATTTACGATGCAATCAAAGACTGTAGGAGAGTGAGCAGTAACTGCTTTCCCAATGCATAAAATACCCCTGTTCCTTTTAGCCTTATATTATAAACATTTGAAAACCTCCACTTTTTTCCTCTTCCTCTTTTTCCTCTCAGAAAAAAGCAGTAGAGACTAGATAGACTGTGCTGAATTCAAGTCTCTAATTCATCTACATTTAGAGTATGTTTTGCAATGTCTATTAGCAGAAAATGTACTAGTAGCCCTTAAAAAAAATGTTTTCCTTTGAATCTTCCTTGTTTGTTAGCTCTGGCAACAAATATCACTTCTTACAGCAAAAGAAATATGCTTCTACCTGCAGCCTTCACTAGGGTAAAAAGTGAGAAAGATGACTTATTATTTCAGCAGTCTCACTGGCTCACAGTGATACCAGAAACTTTATCTTTCACATGGGAAGGACAGCTTCAGCAGCTATGAAAGCTCTGATGACAAGCTATCAAGCCAGCACCTCAAACAGGATGAGGATCTTGCCATTATTCTTAATTAATATTTTCTTATGGGAGATTCCAGGAAGTGAGAAATGCTTTCCAATCATTAACAAAATGTAGGTCCCAGGTTTAAGATGCTTACCTTTTCAGAACAGAGAAATACACCAAGAGAAAGACAAAGAAACAATAGCCTACAATTTATACATAGTTCACAGAAAGCAGCTCAGCAGAAAAAGAAGGATGTAAATAGAGATAAGAAAATGCTTGTTCATTTTTTGGAATAATTTTCAACTGCTGTCCCAAATTTTGTAGTCTGAAGCACTAGAAACAATGACAAGACATTGGATTTAGCATCAAAATTACCTACCTGGTACCAGAAATGCATCTCCCAAACTGCAGTGCATTAGCTGACTTCATACTGTAATTGTAATGAATCTCTTATTGGACCCTTGCTTCCCTGGACAATGCCATATTGTAAGGACTAAATACATCATCAGTGAGCCTCATTCTCGTGTATTACACTAATATATCATTGGAATGACAACTGCTTCTGATGATATATTAATGCAATACATCAGTAGTGTGGGGCTCCTATGGGGTATTACTCAGGAACAGGGGCCATCTAAAGAAAACAGACCCAGAGTCAAATTCCGTTTAATTATGGAATGAAAGGGCTATCAGGATCAAGGTTGCATGTAATGCTAACATTCTTATATCATCCATGAGATTAATTTGCAACCTCATTACATATTAAACTTGCAATTTTAGGTAGCAATTGTAGGGTTTGGATTTGCCTGCTGATGTAATTCACAAACCATAACCTCCCCAATATTTTATAGTGATGCATGAATAATGCAGTTATTTTTATTCTGTCCATCTTGCATTCCATGATAGTTAAGCTGCATATCAAATGTGCAGCTATAAAACCAGATTTAGAAAAACTACACTCTACTTGAAACTATTTGTAGTCACTGGGAACCATATAAATATTTGCACTTGGACAATGCATTCGAAAGAAAAGAGTCTGGTATTTGCTTTTGCAGTCAATTGTGCAGCACGTTTTCGTGTATCATTTGTCTTAAACCTGTGATAAAGCACATACAATTCTGCTGTTTTGGGGCTGATTTTTTGTTTTGTTTTTTTTTTTGGGGGAGGGGGTTGTTGGGTTTGGTTTGGTTTATTCTTTGTGATGGAGGTTTTTTGTATGGTTCATTGGTTTGATTTGGGTTTTGTAGTTTTGTTGTTTTGGGGTTTATTTGTGGGGCTTTTGCCGTTCTTTTTTTGTAGATTTTTTTTTTTCAGAATTCATCAGGGACTGAAATGATGCATTCTGCTGTTTCTAAAGTTAAGTTATGAGTTGGATTCTGAAACACTTTTAACAAAAGGACTTCCATGACAATATTGCAGTGTCCACTGACATAAAATATATCCGGAGCCATCTTCCCTTGGCCCTATTTCTCCCTAATTTTACTGCTACTATATTATAAGTTATCCAAAGAATCTACCTATATGTTATGAATCAAACTGGCACCAGAGGTGATATCATTTAAAGTAGAGCTTCTGGTGGTCTTTTATTTCATGTTTATTAAGATTATAACCAACTGCTGAAAAAAAAAGTCCATAGAATAGCCAAAAGTATCAAGCCAAA
This sequence comes from Pyrocephalus nanus, assembly GCA_038380795.1. NCBI lineage: Eukaryota > Metazoa > Chordata > Aves > Passeriformes > Tyrannidae > Pyrocephalus > Pyrocephalus nanus. Next base: position 67,414,875 of record CM076261.1, read on the forward strand.
AGACATAATGTATATCTGATTTTATAAACATCTTGCTGCGTCTAATCCAGACACTATACTTATTCTTGAATAGACCGTTTTGTTTAATAAGCATTTATCTATTGTTAATGTCTTTTGAGAATTCATCTTGGGGTTTGTACTGAAGATAAATGCAAGCGTGTGAAGGTTTATGAAAAATGTCTCAGCAAGTGACAGGAAGCCTGATATGAGTTACCACAGTCCGCTTCACATGTGGGGCAATCTACTACTTGTCTTGCATTTATTGTGTTTTCTTGCTAGGCATTTTCTCTTTCTTTTCTGAGACTCTTTGATACTATATACTTTTAAATACCAAACATTGACAGTAAATCTGAAAAGAATGCATGATATAGAAAACGAGGCAGAACTACAGATGTAAAGAGTACTACAATAAAATAAAGAAGAAACCACAAAGATTTTTTTAATGATGTGTACATGAGGGAAAGGAATCAGAATTTAAAAGGAATTAACTGAACATCAACTGTATATCCCAATGGTACATATCATTTTAGCTCACTAGGGTGATATACGTTTTATTTAGAGAACTATTCAAAGCTGCAGTTAGAAATTCTCCCAAGAATAAATGAAATTCTCAGAAAACGAAGTGTCATTGTTTTGTGAGGAAAGTATATTCTATGCATATCTGATATATGAAATCTTACCTATTCTTTGTATGTCTTATACCTGGGATGATAATAAATAATGTATTGCGGGTGGGGAGAGAGCTTATAGAAGTATAGTAAATTAGTGAAAAGCCCCATGTGACCTATCAGCCAAGTTCCTAAGATAGGTTTCCTTCTGTTATTTTCTAATTAGTAGCAACTTCTCCCCTCCTCTGTTGCATATTTCCCTTAGCCCACAGTCTGAACTGAAGGCAGATCTGTTACAAACTCTATTGTAGAATCTTCAGGATGTCAGTAGTAGCTGGAATTAAATTAGATTTAAACTCTTGCAAATTAATGAGTAACCTTGAGGTGCTTGAATGTATCTGGTATGTCAATAACGTAATGTGCAACAGAAAGAGGATGAACTTTGCTCATACACCATGTGGAGGCTTTCCCCTGTGAATTTTATACAGTGAATTATTTACTAGTTATTGAATTAATCAGACAATTTTTTTACTTTTTGGCACTTTTAAAATCTGATATTTAAAATCTGCTTATGTGCTTAATAGAATGGACATCACATGCTCCTTGGTGAGCCAGCCCTGCTTGTTTAATGCAAGAATTCAAAAATAAAATAAAAGAGCATTTCCCCCTCAGCATCAGCAGGTGAGAAAGCGCGCTGTGCTGCAGACACCTTGTGCAACTAAAGAGTGTCAGAGGGAGAGCAGAGATGGACTGGAGTGCATCCGTCTGGCTGTACTCAGGAGCTGGATGAATTTGAAACATGACCAAGTCTGAATGGAATAATGGTCAGAAAGCCAAGAACAATTACTTCAGATTACAAAATGCTTGAACGATTTACTTCACAAGACAACTGCACAGCCTCCTTGTGCTAAAGGACTATCAATACTATCTTTGGACAAAATTTGATGAGAAGAGGTGCAGGGGTGGTGGTGGCATGGGGGGAGTGAGATTCACATTGTGTAAGATGAAAGCAGCAAAGTATTTAAGTAGAAATGTATTCCAGTAACCAAAATCCCTGCCCAACATCATCTTTGTTTCAGAAGGTCTGCTTAGTTAACATATTCCATCACCTTGGGAAGAAAGCTGAGGTAAGCGGCTTAATTTATAAATGGATGGAACAAACTTATTTAAAAATTCTCACTACGTTATCATGAATCATGTAGGCCTATTAAACTAATTGCTAAGTAAATTTAAGCAGTATTACTGTAGATTTCAGTGAATTTATCATCAATCTAAGGAGATCTTTGGTGGTCTCATGCTGCCCCCCACAGATATGTCTCAGAACATTCATTATGCCATAATTACAAAGTCTCTTTGAAGAGGCTAAAAATCCCAAGACTCCTCTCATCAATTATTTTCACCTGTTAATTCATTTTGTGTGAGGTAATAACCTCAGCATAATAACAAATGTGCAAGTACTCCGATTTTGCAATTAAAAGCAGCAGGGCTCCTATTTTGATCATACAGACTGTGACATCCATCATAGAAAACAATTTGGGCCTAGCGGGATGACAGATGCCACACTGATGGCTCTACTAACTAACTGCCTGTCCTGGAAAAAAATGGTCCCGTTTCAGGCTGCAGCTGCAAGCTATCTGATAGCTCCTGGCCAGGCAGCCGGGAAAGCCTGCAGTGACTAAATTACTGAAAGGTAATTTTACTTCACAAAATGAGGATTTTGGAGCCATATATGTATGCATTCCAGTGGCTGGTGTAATTTGGAAACAAATAGTCCTTTTCATTTGAAAATGACTGGAATCGCTGCCAGTGTTCAGAGAGTATTGTTTCTCAGCCTTTTACATGAGAATACAGTGTAATACTCATTATTTCTCCCCTTTCACATCTTATTAGACACAGAAGGCAAGGTGGTTATCTCTGCTTTCTTTAGCTAAATCCGCAGAAGTAGGATTTCTTCCAACCTCTGGACAGGTGCCTAAATAATAGAAGAGTGCTCATTTTAGCCTTTCAGTTTGTATCAAGGCTGAGTGAGTCCTGTCTGGGGAATGATCCTACTATCACGACCGAGTGTTAAAGTGATATGCCCTCATCTGAAACTCCACTAAAAACAATGAGGCAAACTGCAAGCACAGGCAGCTCATTAGCCTCGGAACTGATTCACCAAGGAAATAATTTGATGTTGAATTAATGACAGAAAAGCTGTTGTCCTGACTGGAGGGGGAGGTTGGGGGCTAGAGGAAGCAGGGGGTACATAGACTCAGAAAAGAACCCTAGAAAATGCAGCCAATTTATTTTCCTCACTACAGTGCATAATGTGATACCTCAGTATTGGACCAATTAGCCTAAAACATTTAGTGCTGAAATACTGCAAATTCTGAGAAAGCAAGATGACTGATTGAACCTATAACTTTCTAACAGGGAACACACGACGTTGCTGTCAACTAACATGAAATTTGTCATTATGGTCTGGAATTTTTGGGTTTGTTCTTATTTGAGTGTGTGTCCCCTCCCCCCCCCCCCCCCCCGCGGTTTTTTTTTTTTTGTTTGGTTTCGTTTTATCCAGTAAACCTAAAATCTGGTGACTGGGCAGAAGAAACTGGACTAAGTTAGGTTTGCTAAAAGCAGCAGATGCAAATTATGAAGGAAAACCGCACTGCTGAAAGAAAGGTGGTAGGTATTGTAAGGATTATGTTTTCAGATTTCAGCACACTAATGCAGAGCAACAAAAGATCAGCAGAGGGCCAAAGGTTAAGTATAGCATGAACTTTCTCAGTGGCTGTGCACCTTAAGATGAAAAGATAGCCCTGTTTATGACATCTGCAGACTACAATGCTTACCATTTTATACTACCCTCCTACATTCTCTGCAGACAAAGAGCTGTGCTCAGCTTCTTGAGAAAAATCTACTGTTTCTTACTCCATCATATTACACTCGTAAACCCTGTCAGCAATAAAGGATGTATGGGTAGGCAGAGACAGGGATGTGCAGCTAGTAAACTCCATAATCATACCAGAAAAGACACCAGAATTTTAGTCTTTCAATTGGTTCTCTATTTAGGAATCCATGTCTCCTGGAGGTGAGACTAATTCTCAGGGCCAGGGGCTGTTCCAGCTTCAGGCAAGACAGCATGGCTGAGGTGTTTGTCCAGCATTTCCAGATACAGAAAGGAGCCTTTCCTAACCAGACACAGGAGTTACAATGCAGAATGTGTGAGATTTTTTTGGTAAGATTATACTGCTATAAAAGAGAACAAAAGAGATTAATCAAAACAAGCAAATTAGTATTACCCGTCTTAGATGTTCTTTAATGCAAAGCCAATAGTTCTTGCCCTTTATGCGGATGCTCCTACAGTAACTAATGTACAGTAGCCATCAACAAATTACGACTTGTGACACTTTTGCTGCTGCAATATTAAGCCCAAAGTCCTATGAAGAAAATATATGGTTTTTATTACCAAATTGTTCTTGTTTACAATTCTAATATCCTCTTCATTATCTACTTTTCCAGACATTTTAGGCAGTTCTGAAGACCTGGGGCAGCACTAGTCCTGTCATAAAGAGAAATTAATGTTGTTAAAGATGGCCTAGCTGCCCTCTGGGACAGCTGAAGATGTGAAAATATAAGGTTCTGTTTTAAAGATGAAAATGATTAAAGGCGCAGGCACCTTGCTCTTAGTGTAGCCACTAAAACTTTTAATAAAATACTTCAGCAGAAAAAAAAAAAAAAAAAAAAAAAAGCTGCTTTACTTCTTCCACTATAAGTCTTAAGAAAAAAAATGAGAGAGGGGAAGGAAGAGGGGGAGAGAGAGAGAGAACTTTGTTCTATAAGAAGAGGCTTGCTTTAAGGACTAATAAGCGTAAAAAGGACCTCATCATTATAAAGAACCTATTCGTCTCGGCAACAGCTCACTTAATAAAGACTGGATGATAGAAAAACCAGTAGAGCTGTCTCCAAATAGCCAGTAAGCTAATTAGGTGCATTGTAACAGGTAGCCCTTACAAAAACTGACAGGCTTAAGCCAGCATGCCGCAAATACTTAAGAACATTGTAGCAGATGTACAGCGGTTATTGTATCCTCTTCAAGGCTGTTGCTGCTGCCACAATTTTATAAGCTTACGAACCTCAAGCTCTCAAAGGAGCTCAAAATGGGTTTCAGTGGGAAAAACGAAAAGGGAAAAAAAAGAAAAGAGAGAGAGAGAAGAAACACAAACCTGCTGAAGATATTATATGAGCTTTTAGGGGTCCCAGACCAAAGAGACCTTTCAGAAGGAATGGTTCAGCTGCCTGGAAGAAAATGGCAGGAAACACAAAAGACAAGAGCATAACCTTTGTCCTAGCAGGGATGGAAGAATATCTGTCAGAACTTCACCTTCATAATCTTGCCCACCTCAGTCATTTTTTACTGGTTAAATGAAGGTTACAGGATTTGCTCTGAAGACAGAACATCCCTTTCTCCTTAAAAATATTGTTGAAGTTGAAAGGCAAGTTTACACCCTCATTTCCCAAAGAGTCATATTCACTGCTGTCTCTTTTGTTCAGTTTTGTTTGTTTTCTCTACTTTAGGAAGAGGTCCGATGTTATGATTGTGTCTCTCATATGCTTTTGATTTTCTAGAAATAATCTCATGTAATTGATGGTATACAGAAGCCTTTTGAGGACTTCCAGGTCCCTTAATAGTAGCAGCGCTGCAAAGGAAACTGCTGCTGGTCTTGACGCTCTGGGAAGTCTAACTTCCCATCATTGGAGCTGGGATTGTGGTACTAACTTGCATGGGTAAAAGCCCATGGAAACAAGAGGTCTGGAGACAAACAAAGGTTTGCTTTCAAGCAGCAGTGGCTCTTCAGAAGGCAGTGGCTTCTGCTGAAAACCATGTGGGAACCAGAGACCTCAGTATCAGAGAATTATGCAAGTACTCCCCCGCTCAGGCTGCATTCGTGTGGAAGAAGTGATGCAAAAAAATCTCCGTCAAGATACCTTCTTTCTGATCCGTAAAGCTAACTTTATCATGACACAAAATGTAAATTAATATCTGCTAGCATGTATGTGAAAAAGGTATTTTTCAATACATTCTGTTATCAGCAGACGCTTTAAAATCCTTCCCATCCCCTGGGGTGAATACACTGAATAACACTGTATTTCTGCAAGAGAAATCTAGTACTATATTCAAGACTGGAGAAAAATACTAGGAGCCTTGCAAATCCATAGACAGTTACAGAAGTAAATTTCCTTTGGAAAAAAATATCAGTGTCAAATTGTGATCTACAGGCTTTAGAGTTCCAAACAGGAGTTATTACTTCTGGAAAAGTAAACTACTACACCGAAGTAATTAAAACATATTCTTGCTGTGATATAGACTACGAAAGTGTTAAGACTTAGCAAACAGGATTAATTTGTAATTATCAATGCTCTTTCAGGGGTGAGTATATAGTATGATGATCTCAAGTAAAAGAGCATCTGTATTAGGATCAGCCCATGCTATATTACTCACACATTTGCTCACATGTAAGCTATTATTGAAAAGCAAAATTAAAAACTGATAAGTTGGAAGGTGCCAGAATTAAGGTTCCTGGTACAACCTTAATTCACTCATTGAGGCATATGTATGGTAATGTGGAGTTTAATTACATGATCAAATTATTTACTTTTTGTAGAAAGTCTGACTCATTTATTCTGTCGTGTCGTGTCTTAATAATTTTAACAAGATTACACTTTTCAAAATCTTCCATAAATCCAGGTGTATTAATTTCTTTGTTTACTTTCTGAGGGCATACACTCTCAAAATATCTGAAACACTGGTTTCTTTCCACAGAAAGCACTCCTGTGAGGAAATTACACTATCTCCTTTTACAGATTCAGAGTTAAGGAATTAAAAAAAAAAAATAACATCAGAAATTTCCACTAATTTTGTGGCCCCAGGTGAAGGAAAACCAGACACTTAAATTTTGAAAGAATTTGGGCGATTTTAGATAACTTAATATTTTTTTGCACAGCTCCTGTAGCTGCAGTTATAACTTTAAATACCCAGCACATGAGCAAAGCAGTATCTTAAGAATATGCATATAGGGCATATAAAGGACATAAAATATTGTTTTAGTGTACTTTAGACAGCTTTCCAAGCAACATATATGAATGCTGTGGCAGAGATAGACACAAGGCCCAGATTCCATGTCAGCACTCAACTGTCTAAGACACGAGGCTCCCCTTTGTCTTCTTCCAGTCCTTTCCCTTGTCCACTTCATGATCCTCAGTATGCCCAGTACATGAGATTTCCCCACAAATTTGATTGCTCTCAAAAGCATCTTACATCCCTTATACTAAAAATGTGTTGGAAAAATAAAAATGTGCTACATAAAACAAGGACTGAATCTTTGTATATACACACAAAAGAAATCAACAATACTTTTAACAATTATGTTTCCCAAGTATTAAAAAAAACTAACCATTTGAACACAAACAAGTTGCAAACAAAGAAGCACTAACATGTTGGTCCTGCTGAATATAGTAATATTCTATCATGTAATTGTCACTGAGATGATTGCCTCTATCAGCACATTATTGTGTTTAGGGATGCTGATTTAGTCAGTTCAAAAATGACATCAGCTATATACCTTTATCTGTTAACAGTAAAAAGATAAGGAGAGATTTTACTGAAATGGAGACAATGGAGATGTCAACCTGGGATAACAAGTCTTCCTTCTATGACAAATAGTCACAGATCAATCTTGCTGGGGCTGTAGTTTTATTCCATAGCCCACTATTTTTTGTGATTTCTCTCAATAAAACTGTTAGGACTTAGAAAAGGTTATAAGAAATGAAAAGCAATTCTGGTGGAAAGAACCTTAGTAAGTTACCAAAACTAACAGCTATCCTTCCCTTATAGAATTATCACAGTCAACAGGAATTGTTGAGTTATAGCTTAATTGCTATAATAATGGTAGACATGAGAATCTGCTGACACAATATTGGAAGGTAAAGAGTACTGAGACTTCACCTGTGGGAAGAAACAAAGAGTGACAAGATGGGGACTTTATGCAATTGTCAGACATTAAGTAAGATTGCAAAAATTAGCAAGGCATGAAATAAAACTTTAGTTACATGAACTGCATCTATGACTGCTTTTCCCAGTCAGTGTTCCAAAGTGGGAGCTGCAATAAAAGAGTTGCCTCAGCCACAGCTCTAGTCGAAGCTCTTTGGAGAACTGTCCATGCAGAAGCACCTTTCTTTTCGTACTCCCTCTGAATTTCAGGAACTCTGCTAGTCAGCATGGACAGCAGTAGGATCATGATTCCTCTTCCTTTTGGTCATCTTCTACACAGAGGATGTAATTAGAGAGTCTTCCCTGGGCTTTGCAGAGTGCAAGAATTACAGACTTCAGGAGATCAGGCCCTGGTCCACAGAGAGTAGAATTTACCAAAGATCAGTGAATTTATATATAAAGTTATTGTTAAGAACAAAACCAAAACCAAAACCAAACAAAAAATAAAACAAACAAAACCACAAACAAAACACTAAACCAAAAATAAATAAAAAAAAACAAATGGAATGAACACACAAAAGAGCAACAACAAAACCCAAAACAAACAAAAAATCCCATGCAAAACCAAACCAAGCAATAAACAGAAGAAAAATCTTGTGTCTTCTTAGGACACCATTACAATTCACATTTCTTAGATATTTATGTAGGAGGGTTGTATGAAAAATAACATATATACTTAACATAAGCCATTAAAAACATATTGACTCATTAAAATAAAGTGATCCAAGAATGAGAACTTCTTACATGCTGTTTTCATGTTCTTTAAAATATAAGTGGGTAAATATGTTTCATAATGAAGTTGATTTTCATGTCTTCTCAGTATAGAAGAGTTGTAAAAAATAATGATGTTATCTGTTTATTAATTCTTTATAGATAGAATTTCAAGCTTTAAAGCAAAACAAAGCCCAAAACACTCAAAAAAGAGGGGGTGATGTGAGATTCAGACCAATAAAGACCCTCAGTGGTGTAAAACAGCACCAGCACCAGATGTTAAAATGTCTCAGAAATCAAAAAAAAAAAAAAAAAAAAAAAAGGAATCAATTAAATAAATATAATTCACAAATCTCCACAGTCAGTATAAACATCAAGCAAGCAACATCTCTTGTCAGTCCATGAAAGGAGAACTTTTTGGCCTCAACAACCACACACTGAGATTTCTAGATTTCTCGTATTTCCTGTAGAAATAGAACACTAAGATACAACAGTGTGAACTTACTAGCCACTAATAAAGTCCTTCAGGATGCTATGAAGCATAAAACCACTGAAGACATTTCAAAATGTAATTTAAATTGATGAAAAATATGCAGACTTTTCCAGCGCTTTTTACATTAAAATAAGATATTCTAATAGTTTGTACATCAAGCTATATAAACAGAAGATCTATTGGTAGTTTCTCCATTAACAGAGATAACAGTTGTGCCACTGCAGCCCTACATCAGCCATTTGTGAAAAAACACATTCTTGATTTTTTTATGCAAGTTCAATAATATGTAGAAGTAATTTGGTTAGGGTAAATTAATCTTATGCATTTCTTCAATGAGTTCTTTTGGAGCATGGTCTACAGATTTTCTTTATGCAAACACATTTTGGAGATATTTTCTTTTGTGTTTTTGGTTTTGTTGGAATTTTTTTTTAAAAAAAAAAACAAAGCCAGATTTCCACATAAGAAATATGGGGGGTTTTGATGTGTAGGTATTCCTCAGCTTCAAGAAACTGCCAATGTCTAATATAAACTGAACAAAATTCTGTCTCGGTCTTGTGTCTTTCTCAGTCCCTTTCCACAGACAAGAAATGTGACATTGTTTTAATTGTGATCAGTACATAGTCTTCTACTATTCTAGAGAATACAGTAGCATTTTGACAAACCATCTTATCTATCAATTGTGAAAACTCTGTTTGAATGAAGCATAAGGCAATTTTAATTGCTAATTGCAACTGCAGTTGAAGAAAATGTCCCAATCTGACAGGCAGGTAGAAGAAGACATGAGGATGGGAAAAAGGCAAGGAGGGAACCCATCCCAAAACGTCTGGTCAGCACAGTATTCATCATCTCATATCCCAGAGTGTCTGAGCATGCTTCTTCTCAACTCTCACTGTGTGAGGGGGAAAGGCTTTTCTCTTCCATTCTATCATGCGATACTGGGTAGTGGGATCACAAATCCTGACCTACACAAGAGGAGAGGAGTGCCTTGTTTCTCACTTTCATCTAGCTCCAAATTAAAATCAAGAAAAAAAATTAAAAAGTGTTGTTTTTTTCTTTTTATTTTTTGTGTCTTTTTTTGTTTGTTTTTGTTTGTTTGTTTGTTTGTTTGTTTGGCTGGTGGCTTTTTTTGCGTGGGCTGGTTTTGGTTTTGGTTTTTGGAAATGATCTGCTTGTAGAACTGTAGCACAGATCAGGCCCAGTCTATAAATTCCATCAGCATGCTCCTTCATCATACACAGATTCATTTTTTGTGTTGTTGATGTTGTTCTCCAAGGCTGGAACAAGTGTCTAATCAATTACTTATAGAATGAAGAAATATCTAAACTGGAACAGTGATGATAGAATTTCTGCACTTCAGTGTTTGTTGTTTGGTTTTTTTTAACATCACTTTTGTACACAAATTTGCTACTACTTAAGCTGTTTCATTCTCCTTCTGTTGCTCTTAGTTAGATTTCTTGCATCTGGACTCTGCATCCCAGGTATATTAGATCATATTGAAAGCCTTCCTTCTGCTCTTTGTTCTAACGTGCTCTTTAACTGTAAAAGATACTGCATAGCAGAGCACTTTGAAGCAAAAGGTCAAAGAGCTTCCCAAATTAGCAATGGTCACTGCTGGTCTAGATACTGGCTTATTTGTTGTTTGGATTTACCTGAAGTTTGTGGTTTGCTTGGCTGTTTTAGGAATTGTACTCAAAGGATTATTTGAAACAGTTTGTATCATTCAATCTCTTGTTAAAAGACTGAAATCTGAAGGTAAGCCTGCTCTGTAGCTTTCTAACTTGTCTGACTTTAATTGTAAAGACAAACCCTTTGTAAAGGATTGAAGAGGGGCATTCAAACATTGAAAGTTTCGTTCCATTGTATCTGAGGACGTAGGTCTTATTCAAGATGAGAAGGGAAAGGAGGATTAAAAGCTTAGAGCAAAGATAAAAATAAGTTTGGAACAAGCTTACTGGAAGAAAGAGAAACAAGCTTGTTGTGACCTTGCCACAGGGAAGAGAACAGGTTTACCAGGGCTTTCCAAGAAGGCTAAGACAAAGACCATCTTGAAATTGTGAACCATTTTCTTCTTTAACCTGCCCCAATTTTAAATGAGTCGACTGTGGTTAAAGCATTTAGGAAGGGTGAAGTTTGATCTCTTCTTAAAAGTGCTGTCAGTTCTTTTGTAAAAACAAAAATCTGTAGGTAGATTCATTTAATATAGTTCTATCTTTGCAAAAGAGCGTGCTTAACCTTGCAGCAACCACAGCTGCACAGATCTGTAATGTATTATAAGAAAGAAAATGCAATAGTATCCCACATTTCTGCAATAGCAGAACTCCATAAAAAAGGGAGGAGGCAGCAGGGTAAACAACAACAAAATCTTCTTGTTTAATCTATGCTACTGGCTGACTTTTCTGTTGACTTGGATTAACCAGCTACAGTTATTGCATAGAAGCCAAAGGGGAAAAAAATTCTCTAGCTAGACTTTCTTCTGTATTTCTGATAACCATAGAAGGCTGCCTTGCCAGCAAGAGAACCATATAAAGTTCAGTTTCTTTCCCCAGTGAGATAAGAGGATCTTAACCAGTGACTGTGAGCACTCAGTTTCCTATTTCATGCTTAGTGCATAAAACTTTGGTTAACTCTCTTCATATGTCGTGGACTCCTTAACATGAAAGCTGCCACTACTTCTGACTCTGGAAAACTAATTCTATTCGGATATTTCATTTTCTTTTTATAGGAGAATAAAATATTTTTGAAGTAAGGTGGGACAATTTTTTTTCTCTTTTTTTCTTTCTGTATGTTAATATCTGCAGATGCACTCATTATACCTGCAGATTCAGGCCCTCATCTGCCAGCTTTCCTTGCTTTGAAGTTGCCACTTAAAACAAAGAGGAAGGACTTCTGGGGAAAAAAAAAAACCAAAACAAAACAAAACAACAAAAACAAAACAGCAGGCTGAGAACTTAGTACTTGTTTCCATGTATAATTTGGCATTGGGCAGCTCCCTCATACCTTCCAGGTTCTCCCTGCCTCTAGTACCAGCAAGATTCTATGCTTGTTGCACAGAAACTCATTTTATTTTCCTTGGGGTGATACCTCTTGGTTCCAGGCCATATCTCAAATATGAAAACATGTTTGTTTTTCCTTACTTGGGCAAGATTGAATAGGAGCAGATATTTGAACATAGGGGGCACAAGGAAAAGCAAGAACTGATTTTGATTATGTTAATAGGGCAAATTAATAGCCATTATATTGGCAAGATTCAAGTCTCCTCTTTCACATATTGGTCTGTTCAAATGAAATTCTGGTCCAAATAAATCACAGATAAAACTGTTTTCTCAGATTTCTGCAGTCTGGCTTTTGCTTGCAACAGTCATTGATGATAAACAAGATGCAAATAATTGTTCCAGTCAGAATATTTTTACCTTTCTTCATTTTACTGATTTAGAGCTATTACCTCCTTCTCCTCAACTCATGCTCCCCTTTGAGCTTTCTTTAGTATCAGATCAATGACTGTAATCGTCTTGTAAACACCTGATCCTAAAGGAAAAAGGGAAAGTGATTATCAAAGCCAATCTATTTAAAGACACTTCATCCATTTCTACCTATAACTATTATACCCTTATAGCCATATAATCTCAATAGCTATACATCAGCTGTGAATACAAAATAGGTAGATACAAATGAGCCATATTTTGCATGGCTAAGCCACCTGGGTCCTCTGGTCAAGGTTGAACTGGGCTCAATGGTTACACTGTCTCTTGTAATAAATTAGTAGTGCTTTTGTGCTGTGCCTCTAGCTGTAATAAGGATACATGCATTATGGGTGTCACACTGTCTCTAAGGACAATTTTAATATAGCTTAGACAATAGCCTAGCTAAATAAACAATGAACCAATCATGATATAGAAAAACAGTGTAAGCTCCAGGGTATGGAGCTTTGCAAAGGAAAAGAAAGAAGCAAACAAAACACTGAAAAGATTGGCAAGCAACAATAAGAGAGACACTTATAACACCCTAGATAACCTATGAGAGTCATTTTGGTATCACTGTTTAGGATCTAATTCAGCAAAGCATATAAAGCTAAATATAACATTAGGTGCTTGCTTAACCTTTATAAACCAGCTTTGAGTAACAGAAATATACCAAAAGTTACTTTTAGTTGTTTGGTGAATCAAGGCCTGGAACTTCAAAGTATAATCCCGATAAACAGAGTGATATTAGCATGTTAAAGTAACACTATTATCACCATTGCCAATATTCAGCTAAAGCTGTAGTCAGCAGTGTGATAAGAGGAAATCTAGAATGGATGAAAATAGTAAAGTTCTTGACCAGACTATTTAGAACTGTCTGAATTTTGATTCTCACAGTGAGGATGAAACTTACTCAGACAACTTCTGTCGTTCACTTCCCTGTGATTTAGACCTTGTCTCTCCTTTAGTCCTAGGACTGTAGTGAGGCCTCCAACTTGTCCTATGACTTCTGGTCAGTCTGTTTTCTGAGGGTGCTGAATGCAGTATAGTTTTGCATACCTAGAAGTCCTTTAAAGGTCCTTTTCAACACCAACTATTCTATGATCTTCTACTGGTGGCCTAACCAAAAATAGGTCTCAGTAAAAAAAACAGAGAATGGTTTGAGTTGAATGGAACCCAAATTACTGCCTTTCCCTCTCCCAGAATGTCCTCTTCTTCTCTGACCAAACACAATGGACTTAATAAGAGAGGAGAATGTGATAGATCTGGTTTAGTGCATAAAGTGTTGGAGCTCACTTTACCAAGTTTCCTCATCAGCTAAGTCTTTTTTTCATTCAGGATGTCTTTGTACCTCCAAGCAGCGTGTGATAGCCAACCTTATCTGTAGCCTGTAACTGAAACCAACATTGAGTAAAGAATTATGAATTTTGCTACAAAACATTCATATCTTTATGAAATTCATTTTTTATGAAACATATTCCTTAAAACGTTCACTAGGGTGTTCCACAAATCTGAAGTAATTAAGCTTTACAAATACTTTCAGAGTGGCATTATTTTTATCCTTTCTTACAAAAGTTAAACTAAATCACCAAGGATTTAGGTTAAGGAGAAGAGTGTCCATGAATTTTGGGTCTCAGAATGAGATGCTTAGATCCCAGGACATTCAGTATTTTCTATCACTTTATATACTTTTATGCCATGTTATTTAGAGCCTTACAGTCAGACACAGTTATGTTTGTGAAACCAAATGCTTCTACAAATGTGATAGCTGTCAAGTAGATTAATAGGAAAATGAAGAGTATATTCAGCATTCAGTTGTAAAAAGCTGAAATGACTTCTCTAGCCTCATATGGGCATTCTGTTAAGAAGCAATTTTCCAATGGGATATCTAAGTGCCTTACCAATTAAACAGAGTTTTCCTTTTTGGCAACAGGCCTTCAGGCTTCTTCAGCAAGTCCATTCTCTTGCCTCTTCTCTACATTTTTTAAGTTGAATTCATGGTATTTTCTAAGAACCAAGCATGAATAGACAGCTGTAGACATCTAAACCCAGGGACTAACACTGTGGGAGGAAATGGCATGTTCTGGCAGAGCTTGTGTTTGTGATTGTGGAAGAGTGAATGGAGTAGTAAGAGGCAAACCCCAGAGCCACATAGCCTCCAAAAGCAAGAGAAGTCTAAGAGTGGCCTCACTAAGCATGGCACTTGAAGGGGACCCTTGTAGGTAGCACTGGAGGATATCTAAGCCCCCAGGTGCGGCTGGGAGCCTGGTGGTCACATTTACTTTCTCTGAGGTTAGACAGGACCTGAGCGTACCTGCTGGGTCTGTGGCCTCTTTCTGACTTCAAGGGCTTTGGCTGCCTGTGCTCAGGACAGCTCCCATGCCTTGGTCAAAGCTGGGAGGAAGTGCTCTGAGGAGCCCTGTCAGGGGCTCCCCGCTCTACTTGGAGCCCTCATCCTGGGTCCTTGCCTGAGCTGCACCACAGCCACCTACCTCCTGATCCCAAGTGACTGTGATCCTTGGGCTGAGGCTGACCTTGGAGCCCATCACCAGCCCTGCCCTGCTCTCTCAGCTGGAGAAGTGACATGACACTAGCCTGCCAGCCTGGCAGTCACTCATAACACCCATTTTGGCTCCCCTCAGGGAGCCCTATCTACTCAAGTAGTCATGACTGACACTGGCCTCACAATTTTTGCTCCCACTGAAAAGGAAACCAGTTGTGTAAGCCAAAGAGGAGCCACATTTTACTCTAAAGAGATCCCACAAGGAGGCAATTGAAAGACCAGATATACAAGAGATGTGCCCTGGCATCACCAATCTGCATTGCCCAATATGACTGTATTTGGTGTACAATCAGTACTTTTTCCTGATTTTCCATTGCTGTATTCATCAGTAGTAAGAGGACATCTTGTTCCAGTGAAAATTCCTGGTGTGCAAAACAGCAGATTTTTTTTCCTAGCTTCTTTCTTGGAAGTGACTGTACCTTTTGTATTTGAAATTTTCCCAAAACAAAACCTGAGGCATCTGTCTGGCATAAGATACTTTATCCTGAACAGTTTAAGTCTAACAATATAGTAAGGAAGAGCTTTATTATAGAGACTGTTAATCCGTCTTATGTATAGGCATCATTTGCTGCATAATCCATCATAACAGGTTAATAATAAAGGCTGATGAAGAAAAAGATTGCACATGATAGAGCATCACCTGTTCCAAGAACTGTCTCTTATATATAAATGTAGTCAAAAATAGCTTATAAATGACAGCATCAGAATACAAACTTAGACCTCTTTCAGGAGAATTTCTGTACTGATTTGGAGGAATCTAGCTCATGACATAAATAACAAAATGCCATTACATCAGGGAAACTTTATCAATATCCCCATAACTTCACCTACTGTTTACCTCTTTGAAGCCTGCCCTACCCTATGCATAGAAAGTTCATGTCTTCCTGGATGGTTTAATATATTACATAGGCGTGATACATAAAATACATGCCTGTCTCAGTCAGTGAGGTGAATGAATATGTTATTTAAAGGTAGATCATGAGTCTCACATGACTTTCAGATTTTATGTGAAAGGAAAGGAGGTTATTTCTTCCTAGCTCTCAAGAAAGAATTAGGTTATAAAATTAAAGTATGAGACATAGACAATAGCAGTGATGCTAATTTGTTTTATTATATACACATCTATGAAAACTGTTTACACTTCATGCAAAGAATTTTGCTAAGATCATTTGGTACAGTCATAGAGAATTTGAGGGGATCTTCTGAATGTGGAGTTGCAATGCTCTGGCAACATATTTACATTTTATGGAATTATACCTGCTTTTATCTGGCACCTAAGCAACATATGTATAAAAGAGAATTAAGAAACTGAGGCAGACCAGTGCTGCTTTGTAATGAGTAAGTATCCTGTTTTATGTGTCTGACGTCATTTTGATGTCAGAGGAAGCTCACTGCTTCAAATTCATTGTGCTGGTTAGCATGGAAAGCTGACATGAAATGGGAAAGTATTTGCTTAAAAAAGTACGTAAGCTGTGGTCAGCAGTGAAACACTTCCACAATTCAAGCCCCAGCCTTTTAGAGGACAGAGGGACAATCTACTACCCCT
Source organism: Pyrocephalus nanus (assembly GCA_038380795.1). Lineage (NCBI taxonomy): Eukaryota > Metazoa > Chordata > Aves > Passeriformes > Tyrannidae > Pyrocephalus > Pyrocephalus nanus. The sequence continues at coordinate 67,431,287 of CM076261.1, forward strand.
AGCGCAACCTACTAGTTCTGCAGATGCTTCAGTCAAGTCAGAGTCTACACTTAAGGAGAATGGAGTGACCCAAATGTGCTCAGTTTTACCACTGAACCAGCTGAACAGCTGGCAGAAAGCACTTGAATTACAGTCAGACACCCAGAAAAATCAGTCATGCAGTTTGCTTCTGATAAGAGAGAAGGATGCAGCTTCTGTCTTATTGGGCGAGAGAGCGACAGGAGGCAGGCACTGTGCCAGAACTTGACTAAAAACTGCTGCAACCTGTGAGTCTTGTTCCTTTTATGAAAGGTCTACTACAGATATATGAGAGGATGGCAACAATGGTGTTATACATTGTCACACCAAAGTACCAAGAGTATCTCTATGTAGCCTGTAATAGAAAGAAGTAGATGTGAATCCTGCAAATGATGTAATTCTATCAAAATAATGCAATGCCTATGCTACTTAGCCCTGCACTTACTAGTGCAGAGTTAGCTTGTTCATCCCTGCATATATCACACTGTAAAACTGAGGAAAATAATAAATGGGAGAGGATATGGAGAGGGCGGAATGCAATCCTGGCAAAAGCAGCTATAAGGACATAAGCTGGGTCATGCACACGCAAATAACCATCTACGTGCAAGCAGACACAGATGTGCATATTTGTCAGCCAAAGTACTCCTGGCAAGCATTTTAGCAGAGGTAACCGATGAATGAATTTCCTGGTCCTCTGCAGCTTTTGGGCAGCAATGATTCATTCATCCCCAGTTCTGAATTGTGAATAAACCCACTTCTTTAGGGAATAAAAACTTTTACAAAATTTTATGAGGAACTACTCAGACAGTCTTCTCTGAATAAACCACTCTTCTTTCTGATAAAAAAACATTGCTGTTTGCAATCTTCTTACACACCTGCTCCCTTGCCCACTGTACACTGCTGATGCCAGCTTTGCTAGACTGAATGGTTTAAAAATCATGGTTTATGCCTTCAAATCCTGAGATTAGTTTATGTATCATTAGATTTCTTTTTAAAGTTTTGGAGTCAAGCTGCTTTGCCTTTCAGGATCTGACCCATTAGTGCAGCTGAACAAGTAATGGTTTCTGAATATTCTGATAGTATTTTCTGAATAATTTCATAATACATTGTGAAATTGCCAGCTTACTGATGAATTCAGTGTGTTTGAAAAATGAGGCAACTTTGCCAGAGAACCAAATAGCCATTTTGCTGTATAGTGCTTTGGCTGCTGGAAAATAAAATGAAAGGTGGACTGGAACCCAAAGTCGTCTTAGTAGATTAGTGTTTTATTGTCTATCACTTATATGAAACAACATTTTTGAAGTCAGATATCATAAATCATTATTGATTTTCTCAGAGAAAATTTTGTTTGGGCCTTTGTCCATGACCTCAGAATTCATTGCAGATGAGAAGAGAAAGCACAGATTTTCCTGGAGTGAAAACTCAACAGCAGGAAGCAACTATAGTGTTACAGCCATGAAAGCTGTACTGTTTGATAGTGTAAATGTTATCTAAGCAAAGAGTTCAGGATAAAGATTTTTTTACTCTTACCAGAGATATTAATTATTTAGATGGAATATAAATATATTATCCTGGCAATAAATACATTTCACTAACATTGTAGTCTTCTTAATTAAGGTAATCTATATCATCCCAAAAAAACCTGTTAAATTTAGATAGAAGGGATTCACACAGAATTCACTCAGGCTTGGAATACACATTCAAGGATTCTTAGCTTTCCTGCAGAAAGGGCATTTTTGGGGCTAATTTGGCCAAGAAGAGAAATTTGTCACTTGCATTGAGCATTTCCACCAAATGCAAATTCATAAACATAATAGGATGCAGTTTTCATGAGCAGAGTAGAGTATATGACAGAATCCCTTTTCAGTGACTAAACAGCTCAATAAATAATCCTGCTAAAGGAAAGGAATTTTCTGTTTTTAAAGGTGAGGTGCATGAAAGCTTCTATTGTACTTGATTTCCTCCACCTCCTTTTTTCACAACACAGAGTCAGAGAGTGGAAAAATATAATTAATAGTTTGGGATTTCTTAAGCCCTGTCATAAAAAAAAAATCTTGCACAAACTGGCTTGTCTCCATCAACAAAAATTAAATTTCAGAGGAACCTAAAGGAAGATTTAAACCTTTCATTATGAGAAACAATAAGCACTATTGAAATGTCTATCTTGCCACAAATAAATGATCTAATATATCACTTGGTTAGGAACGGGTGATTACACTCCTTCAGAACCTGATAAGCTCTTCCCAAATTTAGGTGCTCTAAAAAGGTTACAAGAAAAATACTTTTATCAAGCAGCCAATAAAAAGTGAAAGAAAATACTTTTTAGATAGCACATATAATTAACCTGGAAAAATCATTGTCAAAGGACGTTACTGAAGTCAATTGATTATTGGATCTTTAACAAGGTAAGATGTGAATATGAACGATGAGAATATTCAGCACCTCATTAAATTGAGGAAAAACGTGGTAGGATTTTGCGCCCTCAAGTATTAGTACAGAAACCAGTAACTAATTGATCATGGTTAAGAAACTTCTTCGGCAGAGTAATTCATAATCATCCACTGAAGAACTTTGACATCTTTCTGAATGATGTTCTACTTAATCAGTCTGAAATACTGTAAAGGACCTAGCCATTTCTGGTACAGAGTAGTACTTGGTATTCCATGATCCCTAAAACTTCCTTCTGCAGTCAAAAACTGTATAATGGGTGATTCGTTGTGCTTGGCTTGAAGGGTGAGAAAGATGGCCATTTATGCTCATTTATAAGAGTTGAGTGAATGTGAGTAAGTTGGTCCAGGAGAGGTTCATGTTGAGTAGAGGTCTATAGCTCTGCCGGCACCCTTCTCCCTCCCAGCTAAAAGATTGCACCTGCAGCGCACCCTGAAGATGTCAAAGAATGATTAGTCACCACTTAGTTTTGTTATACCCTAAATCTAAGTCCTTCCATGTACACGTGATAACTTCAATCATAATGCAGTCCTTATCCTTATTTTGCGTTCCCAGTTCGTAATTATATGAATTTGGATGGACTCTCTTTTACCCATGTGAACTTTGAATTAGGTCTTCTAGAAATACCCACTACATGTCTTGTTTTCATCTGGCTTTTGATGTTAATAAGTCTAACAATAATTTATAACTCAAATTTCTATAGGGAAAGAAACTTGTTAATATATGGATATAGAGCTGGGGCATCATTTCCAAATGTGATGAGTTTTTATAAAAGAAAAAAATATTTGGGGCTGATTTATCTTTCTAAAATATGCATTTTGAGATTAGCACTAGAATTACCTCTTACAGTTTCAAAATAATTAAATATGAGGAAGAAATGTTCACTCATTTCATAATGAATCCATCCAACAGGGCACAATAGACACAGTCATATTAAAACCTGGACCATTACCCTTCTTTTCCTGCAATTAAGGACTCCACAGGATGTGGATGTTCCATTGATATCAGTCAGTCTAATAACACTTTAATTATTTTTTAAATTCAGATAAGATGCAGAATCTGAAATAAAAGTGGCTCAATATTGCAACACAGGCACATCAGCTTACCTTCTCTCTGCTCACATATCTTGCATATGCTTTCAGAAAACATGTGAGCAGTACCACACACTCTAATGCTATCTTACTGAGAAGTAACCCTACGTTTATCATGTCATTTGTTTCCTTTAACTATTCCTCAGAGATTAGTTTGACTAGCCTATTGCTTCATGTTTGGATAATGTAGCTAATCCTTTCCAGTTTCATTATTCTAATCACTTGCAAGCTGGCTCCCTTTTGCTGTACTATATGGCAGCCAGACAGTGCTTCTGTCCTTTTTAAAGTGGCATGCACTGAAAATGCAGAACACCTTTTTTGTAGCCTCTATTTAAAAGCCCGGTTTGGCAGCTGGTTTAGTGTATATTTCAAAACTACGTAGACAGAAGGGCCTTTGGGAGATGATGCTTTGCAGCAGGCTGTCTTCTTAGATGAGTGCAGACTTTTTAGATTTTCACTTCCAATTGCATTCTATCCGTAATTTCTGTGTTTAATTGCTAGCTATAAATGTGCATGCCACTAAAATATCTGAAAACTTTTAAAGGTTTCATTTTAAAGTGTCCCTCTGGTGATATAATATACTTTGTGAGAAAAAGATATGTTGGTATTACATGCACTCAGCACACTCCCTCTATGATTTCCATGTCATGATTGCACAGTTTACTTGTAAAAATGTTTGTGCTGTCCTCACGATTTCAAATTCAGTGTAACCTATGAAAAAATCAACCAGCATTTTCCTCCATTTTCATCCATAAACACACAAAAGTCATTGAAAGTGGCCAGAGAGAAAAAATATAGACAACAGTATAATGAACATGAAAATGCCCTAAAAGGTGAAGCAAGAGCCAGAGAAGGAAAAAAAAAACAACCCAGTTTTTCATTTGTTCAAGGGAGGTAAAAACTTTGAATTGTAATAGGAGGCAGTCCCATTTTACTACCATGACTATTACAAGAATTTACCACAAATAGACAAAACCACTTTCCTTTTCACTATTTTCAACTTTCCAAAACACTTCTCTACCTCAGATACGATGTCTATAAAACTGAGGCAATCATTCATACTTACCTGACTGCTCTCATTGAAGACATGGAAAACTCTATGTTTGTCACAAGCTAAATACCACTTCTTACTCCCATTTTAAAGATAAGAAAACTGAGTTGTAAAGAGATGAATTTCCCACTCTGAAAATTTCCCCTCAATTACCATGACCTAAACTGAACTTCTTATGCCATCTTGAACACATATCTGAAGACTTCCACTTTTACCTTTTTTTTTCCTTTTTTTTTTAATACTGCATACTGAAAGAATGTCAATCTTTTTTCCCCTTTGGGCACAACTCCAAATCATGGATTTATGTGATGCAAAAAAATGGTGGAATGAATTTAAAGATCGGTTTCACCCACTACATATTCGTCCTGGTGTTTTTCCAAGTGTCTAGATTTCTTCAGAAATCATCCTGAGTACATTTATTTGGCTTTACCTCCAAATTACCTATTGCATCTGTCCAAATATGCACTTTCCAAATGATCAGCTCCATCAGTCACAGAAACTTCCTCTTCTCCCTCTCTTTTGTCAATGGTAAATGCTCTCTGGTTAATTAAAAAATAATTAAAAAACCCCCACCAAACTTCATCCACCACTGATGGTTGCCAAAGAGTTTTCAGCATTGAGACTGACTTTTGGAGTTACAGGTATAGGAGAATATTTGATGATTTCCATTTCTGAACTCTGTTAGGCTTTATGCCTTCTGTTTTTTGCAAGGACAGCCACTTGTGCATTGATTCAGTGCAGTAGAATATGCCTGTTCCTACAAGACTGGTCTACTTTAGACCAAAACTCTTCCAAATGTTTTGGAAAAGGCTCACCGAAGCGTCCATCAATCACTGTGAACATTGCATCTTAACTATGGAGGTGTCCTCAAGCATAGTAAACAATAAATGATGAGACGCATTAAATATTGATCTGATTTAAATAATCTACTGCAAGGACATGGCAAAGAAAAGATAACTGGTAAACTGGGCTGTCTATTGGCCCTCATTTCAAATCTTAACAGTAATGTGAAAATTAGATTGGTGATCCCATCTCTGCCTCCATCTAAGTCCATTGCCAGCCAGCTACCTGCATGTTATATGCTGTCACTGTTTGCCAGCATGATCTGCAATGCAGAAAATGTGTAAGTTTCACAACGTATGCATATACATGGACTCATATACATCAACTAAGCATCACAGAAATTAAAACTCCTGTCAGACTCTGTTGACAGAATGATGAGGTTGGGAAAAACAGACTTGCTTGAGGCTAGAGTTGTGATGAATTTACAGGTCTGTGATGAATCCTGTATTTTTCTCAGCTGATTCAAACCACACAGATAGCTTGCTATATTCTTGATAATTAAATTGGTCTTAATGTCAGGGGGGAAAAAAGGGTATAAGGAAATGGACAATCTCTTTAAATCCAGATTCCCATGAAAAAGCTTTTCCGTTGTCATAAATACACTACAGGCTAAATTTTACAGGGTAAAAACCTTGCTATTTTCTATGTAACTTGCTAAATCTCAGTCAAGAATGAAAGTCTTAAGTGACTGAGAAAATATAGTTCTTGATTTTTCAAGCAGTTAATTAAAATCTGATTAATTTTTTCTATTGCACTCTCAAGGAGAGAAATGGATAAAATGAGATGCAACTACTTGATAACATCAAGGTTTGTTAAATCTTTTTTCATCTGAAGAATATGATGAAAAATATTCAGTATTGAAGAGTTTGCAAGAGGTTTAGTTATGAGATTTTATAAGAAGGATGCACTTGAAAATTCTCTTAGTTACAATATTTATTCAACAAATTACAGTGCTGTTATTATGCTTTAAATTGGTATATATGCAAACATAATTCTAATGTGTGTATTTATCCCACTGTCTTATGATTTAAATGGTCCATTGTAACAGGCTGAGACCTTTTGTAACATTAATTCCACTTATCATGAAAATGGCATGCTTTTACTCTGATTTGTTTCTGCATATACTGAGTCCTTGTATACCTCCTTCAGTTAAAAAAAAAAAATAAAAATTGTTTTGCCCTGAATTTTCAGAGTTAACCTTACGGAAAGAGCTGGTGTTAAGACTTCTTGGTGCATTATAGTGTTCACACAGGGACAAACAGCTTTTATAGGGCACAAAGGTACACTCTGTAGATGTTGTGCTTCATGGGAAGGGAGGAAAGAAGGAAGGAAGGGAGGGAGGGAGAGAGCGAGAAAGGAAGGAATTTTTAAAATTTTTTAAACATCTGGAGGACTTTCACTTAAGGAAAAAATATTTCTATATATTGTGAAGACATCCATGACCTTTTACTGTGCTGCTCTCTTAATGGTAGTATAAAAGACAAGGCAGACTACAGCTTGAATGGTCTATGGAACATTTGGATCTTTGATGTACTTTTGAATGTAAGGTTTCTGAACCATTTTCTTGGCTTTTGGATTTACTAAATACAGCTCAGATTGCTTAATATTAGTTTACAAGCACCCATCAGTTTTGGCTTGGATTAAAACATGATGTTAGAGAAATCTGACTATGTTATCTCTTCCTCTTGATAGTCCTAGCTGATCAAGAGATTTTAAATACTTTTGTGGCTCTGGACCTAAGCAGCCTTGTCTGCATTAAGGAAAGGAATGCAGAATGTCTATATGATTGAAGCTTATGGGAAAAATTACATTGATCTTGGAAGGCAATTTCTACTCTTTAAAAATGTCATTTTATATTTTATTTATTATTGTGTGCTCTGTTTGACTATTCAAGTGCAAGTAATAGTTAGGTAATGTGCAGAGACTTTTCCAAACCCTTCTGTTATTAAGCCTTGCTTTAGCTTTACAAATGTTGTATAGAAAGATTATGAAAATAATAGACACTACATTTGATAATTTCCTTTCACTAGCCACTTTATGTTTTTTCTTAATCACCTTGTCATAAACTAGAAGAAACCAAGAAATCTGGGTAAATATTTGAGATACCAGTTCATAGATAGATGATTATCAATTTGTCTATTTGTTAATGTTGTCTTCAGTTTAAGAATACATGATATTGAGGGAGAAAAACACCCCAAAATATGATGAACTCTTTGTTATAGCTACAGTGGAATTTTTGTAAGAGCAATTAAAAAGAATTTTGACCTTGAAGCCAAAATCCAGTTTTCTTTGTATAATAATCTTGGAAAGATTTATATTAAGATAATTCATAACTTGAATTAGATTATTCACAACTCAAACCACAACTGTATCTCATCATCTCCATCATATGGATGTGTTTTTACTGTTAAAAATAAAAAGAAAAATACATTAAAGATAAATTAACACAAGTAAGGATGGAAGAGAATGTGACAGCAACCTCCCTTGCTGCTATTTGCCAACTGATTTTATTTAAATCCAAATTCTTCAGTTATTGAGGGCAGTGAAAGTTTTCCTTTGATTTGGATGAAGTAGTGATTCAGCTGTTTGGAATAAACTCAGATGGATGGCACCACCTATTTGTGCCTGATCACTGGATATTGCATACACTGAAGCAGCAACGATTCTCTGGAATGTCAGTCAGTCTTGGACTAAAACTGAAAACAGCTAGGGAGGGGTTAAAGTTTCATTTGCTTGACAGGAGGGGAAGGATGAATAAATAACAAAAGTTCAGTCCTACTAGCTCTGATAATTGCATGTTTAGAATAATAAATCATAGGTTATCCTGAATTGGAAGGGACCCACAAGGACCATCGAGTCCAACTCCTGGCCCTGCACAGGACAGCCCCAAGAATCACACCATGTGCCTGAGTGTTGTGCAAACGCTTCTTGAACTCTGTCAGGCTTGGTGCTGTGACCACTTCCCTAGGGAATGTGTTCCAGTGCCCAACCACCCTCTGGGTGAAGAACCATTTTCTAGTATCTAAACTAAACCTCCACCTACAGCTTCAGGCCATTCCCTCATGTCTTGTCACTGGTCACCAGAAAGAAGAGATCAGTGCCTGTCCCTCCTCTTCCCCTCACGAGGAAGTTGTAGACTGTGATAAAGTCTTCCCTCCATCTACCTTTCTCCAGGCTGAAGTGACTTCAGCTGCTCCTTGTATGGCTTCCCCTCTAGACCTTTCACTGTCTTTGCAACCCACCTTTGGATGCTCTCTAATAGCTTTATATCTTTATTATATTGTGGTGCCCAGGTATTCAAGGTGAGGCCGCCCCAGTGCAGAGCAGAGCAGGACGGTCACCTCCCTTGACCAGCTGGTGATGTTGTGCCTGATGTCTCCCTGGACACGGTTGGCCCTCCTGGCTGGCAGGGCATTGCTGACTCATATTTAACTTACCCGTGACCAGGACCTCCAGATCCCTTTAGGCAGCACTACTCTCCAGCCTCCCGTTCCCCAGTCTGTATGTACATCCAGGGTTGCCCACCCCAGGTGCAGAATCTGTCACTTGCTCTTGTTAAAATTCACGTGGTTGGTGAACCACAAAAAGATACACTTAGCTTTAATGACACGGATAATCCTACAAAAAATCAACTCCTTTCCTCAGCAGTATGATGCAAATAAATGCATACTTATAAAATCCTGTAATCTTTTTCTGTGCTACCAACGTATGAACTGTGGGTGTTGTCAATTTGCATTTTTAAAACCTATTTTTTAAACATTAAGAATTCTTCCATTTTTCATTATTAAAAGCAACTAGTGTTTTTTTAACATGAAATTTACTGCAACTCTAACTTAGAACGGGGGAGGAAGTAAGAATTTGTGCGCAAATACATGATTTGATTTTTAGAAAGGTTATAAATGTCTAAGAGAATAGTAAATAATTCAAGTTACCTATCCTCAGTTATACAATATTGAAAATACTCCTTGACATAAGAAATATCGATAAGAAGATTACAGAATTTTGGGACAAATTCTAACCAGAGGGCTGCAAAATGTCTCCTGCAGAGGCTAGCTCTTCTTAAATTTATGCACAGAAGATACAGAAGTTTTTATTTCAGGTGGATTTTTTGTGTTTTAACATGCTACAAATAATTAAATCCAATAATTACCACAAAATCCACTGGCTTTTCATGTAAAGCATCACAGGCAAAAATTTAAACTGCAGCAACTATTTTGGTTCTGAGATGGAGGATAATAGACAACTAAATTAGACTATAAGCCTATCTTTTCTATAAGTGAAGTTAGATAAAATTAATTCTTTTATTCCCATCACTCTCCCACCTCTCATTCTTCTGCAGTCACAGATTTTATATGCTGTTTTCAATTTCTTCTTATAGCAATGTTCTCTGTGCATATAGTGTTCTCCTTTGTTATGGTAATTTTATATAATATCTAAAAAGGATGTGGACAGTGGATTGGTATAATCTAAAAATTCCAATCAGGGAATAGAATGAAATCATCTTCATTGTCACCCACAAAGTCATTGTGCTGCATCACCAATTTTTAATGAGAACAGTAAGAAATAATATCAGTTAGTATTGAACAAATCTCACTCAGCAATTTTTGACCATCACAAAAGCTTTTAACTTCAAAAAATATAATTTAGGTAAAGAGAAGCATGCCACAGTCTTTATACATATATGTGCATGAAATAGAAAAGTGTAACATAAAATAATTAACACAATAAGATTTTTCATTCCTATTCCAAACATTTAAGTATGCTTCTAAAAAATGTTATAACAACTTCACACTTACTAAAAATTAGCCATCAAAAAACTTTCAATATGCATTTTAACTTATTTCTCCTTAGTAAATAAGATATCTATATTTTTTTCCCTAACTAGGCAGTTTACACTGGACTGTCTCCTTTAAAATCTCTGGCCAGTATTGAAGATTTTCTATGAAGCATGTAAATGTTTGCACATTTGTAAAACATATATGGATAACATTTCAATGAAATCCAAGTAACCCCATTATTTTGCATGTGCAAAAAACCAGTCTGACTGGACTGCCAATCTGTTTGCTATATTTAGCAATTAGTTTAATACACAGGCTCCTTGAGGAAAAAAGACAGAAAGGCTGCCAATTTTCGGTATGGTTGGTAGATCACTCACAGCCTCAGGCTAATGAGCTGTAGTTTTTTTCTCTGCCCCTTTCCTGCAATGCCTGTAACAGTGTTTGAAGTGTGGTTCTAGGGCGGCTATCATCCGTCCTGATTTCACGTTTCTAATTAGGCCAAAGGTATTCTAATCAAAATGTAGAAAATTTGAAAATGTTCTGGAATGAGTAGAGTGATAATGATGCTACTTATTGACAGCATGATAACAAATAAAACAAGGTAGGACAACAGTGAAAGTACAGATGTGGTTTTGGAATGGTTTTCTAAAAGAGCTCAGCACGAAGCAGGTCCAGTTTAACCACTTCATGAAAATGGCTGCATTTTTAAAAGTCATTAGCATCACTGACAATTTTATTTAAATATGTTAAAGGGAAGAGAGTTCTGAAAATTTGACCCTAACTGTGTGAATCACTTTTCAAAGTCCAACTGAGATAATATACATACTAGATGTAGAGGTCACTCATAAAATAAATATGTAAATAAAACAGCCTCAGATTTTTCTTCTGGTATTGACAAATGCCAGTCTAGAAATTCACAAGTGTATGGTTGTATTGATCCTGATTCATCAAGGAAGTGAGCTTGGACCACACAGCAATCATATCAGTTGAGGCTGATGGGGTGTCTTTGTCACTCCCACGTGCACACCCCTAACAAGAACATGTGTAGTGTGAAACCATGCAGCTGGTGGATTTATCAAGAAAATAGGAAATATTTCTTCTATCATGTGAGAGGATTAAGGGGTGAAAGGGAGATAGTAACACATATGGAGGTAAGCCAGAGAATAGAAGGACAAGTGAAGACTTAGAGGTAGGCTTTATGCACTTTGACAGTATTTTAAAATACAGATCAAAGAAGGAGGGTAAGTGAGAACTGGCTAGGGAAACTGGTGAAAAAATTGAATATGATATTGCTCAAACAAGTTTGGGCATTGGGAAAATGTCTTGGCATTCAGTATTTTTTTTTGAGGGATGCCAATTACTGTTTAAACTGAGGTTCTTTACAATAAATTCCAGACTGATGAATGTCAATGTGACTTGCTTAAAAACAATTATATTTACTTTTTTAAAATAAAAAAATCTACTTCGTTTATATGGCTAACATTGTGCTTGATACTGTATCTTGATCATTGAAGACAGTATTCAATATTTAATATGATTATCACAACAGCCTGTCAAAATAGGTAATCAAGAATTTCATAAGAAATATGTAGAAGATTGCTGAGAATCCTCCTACTCCTAAAATCCCCTTTCCCATCCTACCTTCTTCCACCCTCTTCCCTCCCTGCCACCTTCATTCTAACCCTCTGTTTTTCCTTTCCCCTTTCCTCCAGCCTCTTCCTAATTTTCCTTTCATCTGCTCTGTTTCTCCTAACATTCAGATGAGGTCTTCTGAGGTGGTTACTATTTTGCTTCTACGTCTGCTCTGAAAGGAATTTCATTTTAACTTAGAGAAAATGCTGGCCATTTGCCTACAATTCATTTTCTACAAGGTTTCTAAGGGCCCGGCAAATTGAAATACAGCTTTTGATGGACTGAGAAGGTTGTGATTGACTCCTAGTCCTCCACTCCCAGCCTTAGAATTGAGTGTAGATAAATGTAGTTCAGCTTGTTTTGTTCCTGAAATAAGTTTCTACAATGGCACATGCACCCTGGGACACTTGTTCCCTGGAGAACAGCCTCACTTTACTGAACTACTCTTAGTTCACCAGGCACCGGTTCAGTTGTGTCAATTCTGCCTGCATCTGCAATATTTTCAAAGGGTCTGAAGCCTGAACTACTTTAGGAGACTTGAAGGGAGCAACCCCTGCACTTGGCTATCGTATTGCACTGGTGACACATGACACTCTTTGTGTACCTGCCGAGTTCAATATTGTGAAAACTGACACTCTTATTCTTGAAATGGGCCTTTTGACTGCTTTAAACCTCTAAGTTGTTAATGGATGTGTTTCTTCCCCAACAGAACTGAATAAACCTCCTTGTTTAACCTCTGTCTCTGTTGCGACTGGCTGTGCTGAGTCCAACACTGGGCTGTGCTCTGGCACTGGTGCATCAGAAAAGAAGTGATTCCCATACAACAGGAACTTAGATGTTTGACTTTGTCTGGGGAAAAAAGCTGTCCTAGGAGCTACAAAAGCAGGAAAAGAATGGCTTCATAGAATACACTACCTCCCAGAGTAGGAGTTTCAAATTCTTGCCAACAAGGAAAAAAGAGACAGGTCTATGCATCTGAATTTATGCAAGCTGAATAAAATGATTTTAAGGGACACACAGTGCCCCAGACACAAGAACATTAAATGTCCGTGATATGCAAAATCTTTTTTGCATAAAAGGCTATCTAAGTAGCACAGGTGTTATCCTGATTAGAGCTGTGGTCTGTTTGTTCCATTCCTGATTCCCCCAGCACAGCCAGTAGTAGATGCCTCTGAGGATCGATGGGTAGAATGGCTGACAGAGAAAACATTTTTCTGGCTTCCCTATTTTTGTCAGAGGTTAGCTTATTCTGTGTCAAGTTACTTGTTAAGATCTTTAGTAATGCAATTTGAATATTCTTACTGCCTGATGCATGGGACAAATTTGGCAGAACATTCATGTTTCAATTACATACTTCTTTATGAAATTCACTAACAGGAAGACAGAGGCACTTTCACAAGATCTTTTATTTAATGCTGCCTAGAGAATGATGCTGCTGATTTTGCAAACCTACTTTTGGGTTTGATATTTCTGCATAGTTTTATTATGCATAAGAATACACCAGTGGACTCTGAAAAGAATTTCTGCATTGTATTGTAAACGTGAAGCTGGTTGGAAACTGATTTTTTTTTCCATGCAGCAGTTTAACAGAATAATTTTTTTTTAAGATGTCTGATCTCAAAAAGAGGCATAAACTCCTTTCCTAGGCCACATGCTAGTATCCAAACAAGTATCTGTGCCTTCTGTGTCCTACCTGTGATCTTTTGCAATCAATCATTTACCTCTCAAGATCATTCCAAACTTTCAACAGTTATAGAAGTTCTGTGTGACATTTTCACTTGTGACCTATTAATCTCAGACTAATATTAGTTCTTGGTGTAAGTTAGCTAATGCTCAATAACTGAAAATAATGTATGCATTTAATGATCAACTTTGGAATTCTGGTAAGGACTATGTGAGAAAGTTCCTTTCAGGAACATGAAGGTATTTCTCATTCTACAATGCAAAAAATTGTCCATGAATACAATGTTTTGGTTCCTTTATCAAATAAGTTCATGAGGATGAACATAATTTTTTTAATGATATATAGGAATCATCAGTTATTTTTAACAAAGTTGGTGAGTGTGCTGAATTGCAAGTCCACAGAAATACTGTAAATTCCCAGAGATTTCTCCTTACCTTGGAGACACAGGGTCTGATGCATGCCTGGCAGTCCCATGTGGACCTGGAAACCCTGAGATCATGAGGAGAAATGAAGGTGAGAGCATGGCAAGTGCTGCTCCCACAGTACCAGTCTTTTAGTTCTATAAAACAGTCTGGGTAAAGGAGATGGGTCCAGGGGAAATTACCTGTGATGCCACTAAGGAAACAGGAACCTCTAAGGGTGTCTGTCACCAGCAGGGCTTCTGAAGAGCTCAGCTCCTGGACGTAAGCCAAGCTCACCAGTCAGTCAAGCAGATGCATGAAAGGAAAAATGAGCTTTCAAATCAACCTACATCCTGCAGATGTTTAAAGGGAGATGGTAAAGGACTAGTGTTCTTCTGAATCCTTTCCAACTCATTTTACCAATTCCCTGTTTTGTTGAACCTGAACAAACTGATTGTGATACTGTCAAAATCATACAAGATTTTGAATTCTAATGCCACCATGATAAAACAGCCACAAACTGTCTAAAAAACTCTGTAGTACTTTCTAGTCATTTCTCAAACTAAGTAAAACTATATATAACCATGTGATTTATTTTTATTAAATTCTTCAGGCTGATCCTTCTTTCATCATAATAGGTGACTACAGACCTCCCTGACCCTTTCAAAATGGCTCTAGTAAACCACCCTTACATTCTCACAGTAAATAGTTAGCTAATAGCCTAAAGCAAATTTTATTCTCTGTATTACTTTCACAAGTGTAGTCTAGCTCTTAATAATAATTTTTACTCTCAGTGGAAATCCTAAGACTAGACTCTGACAATAGACTTAATTTCACATCTGTGGCAATCGGCAGAATTTCTAGAGGAAGAAACATTAAGCATAGATACATTCATCCATGCATTCCCCTCAGGCCAGCTGGAAAATAGAATGTTTTAATCAGGCCCTGAAAAACTGTTTGTAAATGTCCAGCCCAAAAAAATCCACTAAAAAACCCTAGAAATCTTTTACCTCAACTATCTCCCACAACTACCATGTCAAATGACATGCTCCGTTGTCTCCCAAATACAACAGTTATATTCATACAACTCTGCACAGTAATGGTGTGAAAAGTCTAATTATGATGAAAACATTCAGGACAAAAGTATGTGAATGATACGAAATAATAAATAAAAACACAGAATTGTCTGAGTATTTTGAATGGGGCTTGTTATCCTTGATTGCTAAAACAGAATAAAAGAAACAGACAACATGGTAATTTTGAAAACAGGAGTTACAGGGAAGAGGCAGCCAATACTTACTGGACATTTAAATTATTCACTTTGTAGTGGTAAAGAGGCAGTGAAGCATAGACCTCATCTAACCTGAGCATCTCACCCCTTACAGCATCTCACCCCTTTACACCAGGCTGAACGATTCAGCTAGTCTGATGATCTCCATTTCAGGGTGGATTGTCTTTTGTGTGAGACAGCTGGGAAGTGTCTGTCTCACTGTGTCTCAAACAGTAGTGCTGGGTGGCAAAACAGTCTTTTCTGATTTACCGTCAATGTAGCACATCATGGGGCCACTATCCTGCCAGAGGCATGAGCCAGGTCCAGGGTCAGTCAGAAAAGTCCAGGAAGGTGTTCAGGCTGAGCCAAGAACTGGAGTGAGGGCCCTAGGCTGGGCTGGAATGGAGTCCTGAGCCATGGCCAGGAGTGGAGGAGGATCTGCAGGGACAGGCAGGGGTGTTGTTTGTCTCCAAAGCCTTGAAAGGGGGTAATTGGACACAGTTATAGCCCATAGCAGCTGAAAGCCAGTTCTGGTAGACACTCATTAATCCCAGTTGTCTCACTGTGTAAAACACAAAGCTGTGTGAATGGAATATAATACATGAGTTAGAGAATATCCCTGGAGAAGTTCAAGGACCAGCTGGATGGGGATTTGAGCAACCTGATCTAGTGGAGGGTGTTCCAGTCCATGGCAGGGGCTTGGAATTGGATGAGCTTTAACAACCCAAAGCATTCTGTGATTCTGTGATTCTGTGATTCCATGAACGTTTCCCCCAGGTTCTGAGTAGGAACAAGTGTTGTGGCACACAAAGGGAAAGTGGCTTATTTTAAGGACTTGGCTGAAAATGGAAATTTGAATAGCTAATGTTGTACTATAATACACATGTAAATGTCTCAAATAGTCCTGAATATTATAGGAAAGACAACTGTGTTTAGACAAGAACCAGGAGACCATAAGGTGAGATACCTACAACCAGACAGTGAATTCCCCTAGATTTCCTACAGGAGGATTGCACCATTCTGGAATAGCATCCAGAAGTCACCTAGAATGTCCTGACACAGAAGGGATAGCACTGTATGCCTGTACTTAAGTGAAGGGATTGAATTCACAAGTGCCTAAAAGAGGTCTAGTTGGCCAATAGGTTTTGTAGAAATATTTAGAAGGCTTTTGCAATTATATTTCTGAATTTCTCTCCAGATTTCTTTAACTGTATGGACTAGGTCTCCATTGCTCGTATGTTTCCTTGTGGAGGTGAGGTAAGCAACTTGCTCGCACTCCTGTGAGAGAGTTTTCAAATAAACCTAAGTAACTATCCTGATTGCTTGAATTTGTTTTGGACTGGCATTAGTCTTCTATAAACTTCTCAGTCCAGGAAGTCCAATCTGATTTCTGATTCATTTCTAAAAATTAACACCAAAAAAACAACAACAAACAAGCAAACCTGCCCCCACCCCTAAAACAAACAAACAAACAAACAAAAACAACCAAAAAAACCCCACTCTTTATATTTCATGTAAGAAATAGCAATTATTTAAATATTCTTTATTCATGCTCAGCTCACTGACTTTCCTTATTGCTGTCAGATTATTGGGAAAGTGATTTTAGTTTTCCCTGAAGGACTGAATACAAGTAGTGAGGTTCTAGACTGCCCTGGAGAAGGAGGACAGCAATTATTATTTCCAACAGTGCTCCAGGAGTACATTATACCTGGATTTTTAATTTTTTTTTTTGCCAGTGACAAAATGACATCTTGTGCTCGGGCTCTTTTTCTAACACAGCAGATGCATAAGATTCTGCAAGAAATTAAGTGGTAGGTGAGACAGGTGGAATGTAGGTAGCAGATAATTTTTTTTTATTTTATTTTATTTCAGCATTTCTAAAAATCTCAAAATTATAGCAGTATTCAAAAGTTAGAAACAGTTCCATTAACTTGGATTTTCTCAAACAATCTATGGGGTCAGATGATTTTTCATTTCAAAATACTGAATTGTATCTCAGATGAGAGTGATTAGATAGATGTGAGTAGGCATAATTGGAATAGGAAGAGTTTTTAACTGGTAGATTTATATACTCTAATTTTTTTGACCAGTTTCAGTATGAATTTTTGTGTACTTTGAACACTTTGACATGACCTCTGCAAAATGGATATCTGTACAAAGTTGAAGTGTTAACCTCCCCCTCAGGAAAGCAGGCTCAAATAATTTTTGATTAAATGTGTTTCAGAAAGTATCTTATATTAATAACTGGTTACACATAGTTCCAATTGCTCCATGGTTGCATAAAGTATGATGGTGTGGATATTATCTATTCATGCTCTGAGAACTCCTGTTTTCTGTTATAGATATGGACTGGGTAATGTTTGGTTACTTTCATTCAAATGACTTCTCCAAACACAAAATCAGAGTAAGCTGTCTGAAATTTCTGTATTACAAGCAGTAGGAGGCATCGTGACAGTTAAGCTTGATCAATTTAGAATGTATTTCTATTATCCATGTGATTCTTTTGATACCATTTTCACAAATAATTATTGCTGTACTTTGAAGTTTGTGCTGTATTGACTCTTGGTGGGATCTTCTCTTCTTTTTATAATGCCCAGCAAGACAATTCTAAATAGCAGATATAACTATTTGAACTGAACATTGAGATCAGAAGTTCCTGGCTGTTTCCTTTTCTTAGAAATGCAACAACAAATGTATAAACAACAGAAAATGAAAACCCTGAAAAAATGTTGATCCAATGTTTCCACTTGCCTCATCAGAAGTTGTTTTTAACCATCTTTCTTGTTTGCATGGTGTTTAATTGCATAGTTCATTTGATTTAATAGATTGTGTTTTATCACCAGGCACCTGCTCTACATTAGGGACTGACTTATTTCCAAACGTCTTGTCCAGGTTCGTTGATGAAGAAGCTTCTGCCTGCAAGGGTCTGCCTGTGGAGTTGATAAGCAAGCTGCTGATGAGCTACCTTTTCTTCAAAAGTGCAAATCCCCTTGAATGGTTGTTGATTATGAATATCCTCCCCCTTACATCAGTCAGATAAATGTCTCATGAAAAATCTTTAAAACTAGGTTTCAAGTACTGTGTATTTCGCAAAAAGTTACATTTACCACTT
This sequence comes from Pyrocephalus nanus, assembly GCA_038380795.1. Lineage (NCBI taxonomy): Eukaryota > Metazoa > Chordata > Aves > Passeriformes > Tyrannidae > Pyrocephalus > Pyrocephalus nanus. Next base: position 67,449,615 of record CM076261.1, read on the forward strand.
CCCCTTCCACAACACACTTTGCTGCTTCATCGAGATGTTTTTCTCTTCCTGAAAGTGGCTTATTCACTGTTCTCTTTTTAAGTGAGTAAATGCAATAAAATCTATGAAAAAGCACCTAGCACTATTTTGTTGCTCATTTAAGTATTAGATATTCAAACTGCATACCCTCAAATAATTCTAGCCAAAGAATTATTACATCTGGAATTATAGTTTGGATTTTGAGAGTGAGGGAAATATTTAAAGAAGGATAAAATATTTAATTTTCTTACAGAGTAATTTGTTAGAGTGTTACCTATTTGGTAACTTTAACAAATGAGCTTAGGAGTATTGAATTCTGAGTATAAGTATTTCTGCATTTGGACACTCAACACTCCCATGTTAGGTATTTAAGTTGTTATTACATCTAACTGAGTGGGAGTAAACTTCTTGTGACATCCAAGTCCTATAGAACACTCTGAAAATGTCTTATGAAATTTGTTTACTGAAAATATCACTTATTTTTAGCACAGAAAGGCACCAAGTCTTGCACTAAATTAATTAAAAAAAAAAAAAAAGTAGTGATGATCCTTTGAGAGCTCTTTAGTTTTCAAAAACTGCATGGTCCTCAACTGAAATATGAAATCAAAATCTTAAATTATATAAACCTGCAAAGAAGTAGGAAACAGTGCAACAGTTTTTTATAATTATAGAAAAGAAATTGGATTTGTACAGTTTATGTGCTTTTATAATTATATTTAAGATTTTGATAATTTTACTTTTCATGCAGAAAGCCTGAGTCATTGGTTTTGTTTTGCTAAAACAGAAGCTGCTACCATTCAGAAATGCTTTTATTTTCTTTTAATATGTGTTGAGTCTAACATTTACTTACCAGTGATCTGCATTTTCTCAGCATTTTTCTACAAATAGCACATATTCAACTGATACCCTTCTGACTAGAATGAAGAGGTATATGCATTCAGTCATCTGTAAATTGAAAAATATTATCTGATGAAGTTCACACATTCAAATTAATCCCCACACTTCCAGGTCTTTTCTGGATCACATCTTCTGACCCTGGTGCTCCCCCTTCTTTCCTGCCTCCAGCATTGCCATGACCAGTCTCTTCCCACATCTTGGTGTCTCATTTCAGGTCTTACCTGTCTTGTCTTGTCTCAGGTCTTATCTTGTCTCCAGCACACTTTCTCCTGGCCTTCCTCCGTGGCGTCTGCTCATTGGGAGCACCATTTTTTCGCTGAAGAAAAAGAGTTGCCTTGAACCTTGCACTTGATCCCAGTCAGTGATGATGTCTGAGTGCCATATCCTAGCAGTACCTTAAAAGATGGGTGCCACACTCAGTCCTCCCTCTGTTGTTTGTTTTTTCTTTTTCATCTTGCACCAGCCATTATTGCCTGTGTCACTGCTGCACGCTTTTTATTGGAGACTCAGGGGATCTGTGTTCAGCATGCAGGGCTGCACAGCTTTTGGGTTTTGTGTGTGTGAACTCAGATAACTCATCAATAAAAACACACCTATTTTTGTTTCACTTATGCAGATATATAAAAGGGAGTCTTGAAAATGATTGTTAATTCACATACAAACTGGGGATCCATATAAGTGTCAGAGTATACCTGAAGTGCCCTTTTGCCACTTTTACAAATACTTCTGCATCATTGCAGTAAAATGTTAATCTGTATACAAGTAAAGCTATTAAGGAAACTCATGGCACTGAGATCCTATTAGAAATTGCTCTTTCCTACAGGGAGTGTAAAAATAATTTTGACCAGTTGTAAGAACTGGCCTTTGGAATGTGCTGGTTTGTGTCAGACTGCAGTCCTATATGCCATACCCTTAAGACAGGAGAGGGAAGGGCAACGAAAACATATAAATCTGGAAGAGGACTGGAACAGGCCTACACTCAGAAGCATCTCTGACTGTGGGCAAATATTCCATCTAGAGCATACATTTTTGCAAGTGAAGATATTAGTGGCTTAAGTTATGAAAGCATTTTATATCAAATTGGTAGAACTGCAAGAATATGACCTCATAACCAGCTGCAAATCATCTGCAGCTTACAAAAATGAAGCTGTGTTATCCCATTAATGTATCCTGTTAAAGTAACATAGGAGATTTTTTGATAAATTATAGTACATTCATGGCCTTTGAACTCCAGATGTGTTCTCTACCTTTTATGGGTTGTGGGAAATCTTGGGATTTTGCCTGAAATAACCACAGGAAAAACATCTCATTAATTTACAAATGAAATGCAAATTCACTTCTGTAGTAATATAAAAGTGGTACATGACAATAACCAGGGTCTTGTGTCAATTAGGGTTCAAATGAGGGATCATTTTTTCTCCACAAAGTTGGGGGTTTTTGTAACATGAAAGGACTATGATATCAAAATGTAAAATATGAATCCTTAAAAATAAAAAATTACTAATGGACAAATTTAAGATATTCAGAAAATTAAAGAAAGAAGAGACAGAGTAAGTCACAATGAGTGAAAGAGAAAGGGGAGGAGGTAGAATGCAAGGTGTCTTTTTTTTTTTTTTTGCTAAAAAGCAGAAAGAAAAAATCAAAATATTTGATAATTAGTATGAAAGGTATTTGTCTGCTGGCATTTTCTTTGTAATGTTTTATGTATGGAAATAGTTTTATAAATAAAATGCTATGGGCTTTCATTCAAATTGAAATTATGTAGATTGCAGTGGTACTGAATGTCCAGCAGCAGGGAAAAAATAATGATGAACAGAGACATCTTGGTATGAATTGCATGTATAGCCTTATTTTTCAGCAAGCAGTTGCTGAAGCTACCATGCAGCAAGCCAAACACCACATGCACATATCATGAAGAGTATTAAAAAAAATATAAGAATGGGTTTATTATTTGCTGTGAAACATTCTCTGTTTTTGTAGGCTGGTTCATTTAGACTCTGCTGTGAAATACCTTAAAAGGTAACACAGTATTCTGACTACAGCAGTAATTTATTAGACCAGTTAATCTTGTAAAATTGCCCTCTGGATGTAATAATTTGTTATTCTTTTATTAGGCCTTCTTCTGCATACCATGTTTATCATAAAGATGTCACCAGTGTGATGCCTAGCAACCAGTACAATGTTCCGGAGGTGTTTGCATACATTTTCCTGAGGGAGAGACCTGCCTCGTCCCTGCTTGGGAGAGCTGTCAGTGTATTCTGATGTATGAGGGATAAAAGGAGTCCCTGCTGCAGTCTCCAATAAGCTGAAGTCACGGCCTGAAAGCACTGACTTGGGCATCACTATGCTGTGTTAGAAAATGTGTCAATTATCAGATGGACTGCCTAAGGGTATCGCCTGGGTCTAGGTCATAAAACCATCAGGACTAAGGGGGAAAAAAATTGATGAGGAAGTAAGTTGAATTAATTGATAACTAGGAGGACTGTACGTGAAATGTATTCAGTATAACACAGACCCAGATATTTTCTCTCTTAAGCTTTCCTCAAATATAATCAATGAATATGGAAAGTATAAAATGCCTTCCAAATTTGGCTGAGTACCCTTTCAGTCTATACATGCTTGTAATACTTTACTGACTTTCTCATTATTTCAAAAAAGAACTCAATAAAGACAGGGAGCTATAAAAATAAAAGTAAAATCATGCTAATATTTTATAGCTATTTTTCTATTATTGTAATTCCTAATATACTGCAAAACTGTTTGTATGTGAATACAGTAGGGACCACTTAAATGTCTAGCCTGAGGCCTGATTCATGAAAGCTTTATACACCATTTATGTAGGTATCTGTAGTATTTACTCAGAAAAAGTAAGGAATACATATTTTTATAGCACATTTTTTTTGGCTGCACACCCCACTTCCTGTCACCTGGCCATAGCTCTCTGTGACAGCAATGGGAAAAACATCAAGGATCCTTTAAATACCTGGGTTGTTCAGTAGTTTAGGTGTAATAATTAATGGTTATACCCTGGAAGTCCAGCACTCTGCACATGAATACTTTGGCCTCATTTTGGCAATTCAGAGGTATGTATGTATGTATGTATGTATGTATGTATGTATGTATATACCACCAAATCATCATGAGCTTGACAGGACAATAGAATTTGAGTACTTACCAGAGAGCAAGGGTCACTCAAGATGAGGTTATAATCTGTACAGATACACCACAATTTGGGAGGTGTTTCTTCTTAACTGAACAACCTAACTTTGCAACTCATTGTTTAAATGCCACTCAGTCGATTACTTTCATTACACATCTTTCCTTCCTCTCAAGTTTCTTGAGACAAAGTCTTTCTCAAATAACTATTTTCCACCTTTGACATGTTCATTTCTCATTAATTCAGTTCTCATAAGAAAGCAAGCTACCAACATGTAGGTCTCCAAAATTTACAAGTACTTGCTGCTGGAATGCCAGTAGCATTGTGAGATCACTGTCATGCTTTGGCTTTGACTGTAAAATCAGTACTTCAGTAAAAAGAAAAATCCACTTCTTATCACATTGATAACACAATTTCACTTCTCTGTCCAAGAGAAAATTTGAAGAGGGACAAATAAATGTCTTTTTGTCGCTTCTTTTTGATTTTGTTCACTCTTTAAAGAAGACCTCTCTTCGAGCAGCAGCACATGATTTTGTAAAAGGTGGATTTATGGAACAGCCACACACACAAACTCAAGACACTCTTTGTAGATGAAAGGAAAAATACAGTATAACATCACCCTTTTGAAAAGAGTCTGGGAATTGCAGCCAAGAACTTCTGACTTTTGCTTGGCTGGTTTCTCCACATTCAAGACAAGGAGGGAGCAAAGGGCCCTGCTGAGCCCTTTCACAGCAGCTAAACACAAGTTCTCCCTGTGCTTCTTGCTCTGTGCCCTGGGAACATTCACTCTGCAAATTCCTGGGACAGTCACATCTGAATCCACAAGAAGTTTGAAAAATCATAAGTAGAACAAGAAAAAAATTGGAATACCTGCTACTTAGAACCTCTTAATCTTCAGGGAAAAAAACCACCAACAAACCAACCCCTAAAAACAACTTCATGCTTTTAAATTTCTCTAGGAGGGAAAATTCTGGAATGCATTTCCAATACATTTTCACTGTTAGCTTTTCCAAAATATTTCTAAATATTTCCAAATACTCTTGTGATGTCTAGAGCACTCTGCTTTTTTTCCTCCAGGCAAATTACTGAGTACTGCATGGAACAATGACCTATGTTTCATCAGCTCTCTATGCATCAGGCTTTTAAGGCGCACACTTGGATTAGTCAGACCAGCACCTTAATAACACATGGAGGATCTGGTAAGAAATTTCTGAGAGAAAACTGAAATTAGCTGGAGAACTGAAGTCCTTGCAGGAGACTTTTGATTTTGGAGGAAGCCTGGTTTCCATCTGAAAATCATTCTAGTAACAAATCACAGAAAACTCTTGTGAAGCACATCTGGATCCTGAATTTAGTGTGAGCACTGTGCAGCAAGAACAATATGGACAATATTGCTGGACAGACAAGCAGATGCATGCTAAACCACCTTGAGTGTTTTTTTAGGTTCTTCTCCTTCAGCAAGCTTCATTCCTAAGTCCTGTGATTTGCAGTAATCAAGCCTGGATGTGGCAGAAGCATGTGTCCCTGTGCCAGATGACAGTCTGATACAATCTGTAGTAATCTTCAAGGCAGACATAAATGAAAGCGAATGCTTCATGCACTCATGTCTATCTAGATGTGACTTCAAGTTTAAGAGGATCCCAGACCATAAATCTAGTAATATTTGCCTTTGAATGTCTTGTTTAGGGAAATTCTGAACTGCCAGTACAGCTTTACAAGGCTGGGATTTTGGCCCACGGTCTGTAGAAAAAGCTCTACACTGCAAAAACTAACCTGCAAGACTACTTCCTCACTTTCAAGGGGTAAAAGCCCACCATACCTAATTTATGCTGCTAGAAAGCAAGAGAAATTAAACAGATATTTCCTGAATGATAAAATGAAGGTATTAGGAGACTTTTAGCAACAATTACAAGAGGAGTAATCTGGGGTTGAGTTTCCATATACTATCTTCTCTACCTAACATATACAAACATCTCATAAATGTAACGGTTAAATAGGAATTAAGAATTTAGTGATATTTCTATGTGTTCCTGATTCCAGTTGTCTTTTGTGAACAGCTTTTTCTTTTTTCCTGTGTTTTGACAGTTACCTTTCTGCCCCTCATAGAACTCAGACATGAGAAAATATGAATAAATGAAAATTAAGGAAATTCTTCAAACTTCATATGGAATCTGTTTGTAATTAATTACAGTGTTGCGCATGAAGAAAAGGAAAGATGGAAAGCTCTTATTTGGCCTGCTTCATCCTTGATATACAAAGAATAGGCATTACTGTTTTACATCTATATAGTCACTGGAGGTAATAAAAAACCTCTCACTGATTTCAGTAGTGAAGCAAAAATTCTCAAACTGTCCAAAGACTTCTGACATTTTCCAGTAAACCCAAGAAGGCCAAATGTTACACTGTTGTAACTGACATTCTTTCTGCTCTTTGCAATCTAAAATAATCAAGTGTTATGCTACAAAGGCAGAAATATGATGAGTTTCAGTTTCCAATATATGTGTCAATATGACAGAATTCTGACAAGATATGTGGGGCAATTACCTTTTAAATATACAATAATAAAGGACAAATCCTGCTTCCTCACTCTGAGGAAGAATCCTATGAGCCTGTGTCAGTACTGGATTCAGCACCTGGAATCACAGATATTTTCCAAAGCATGACAAAATCCAGTTTGAATAAACAGACTGCTGAAGATGAAACCAAATTGTTCAGAAGATGCATCTGTGTTTGCACAAATACATTAATTTTTTTTAATTCCCTTTGCCTTTTTAGTGATTAGAAAAAAAAAAGAAGAATTTGGTTTGAATAAAGCTAAGTTGACATCTTAGTGGAACTACTTGTAAATATAGCAGCTATTTTTTAAGTATTGCTGTCATTTTCTTTGACTAAAGTTACAGAAATTCTTTGAATTTTATATAGGGGACTAAATTTGTAATGGAAAGTGATGTTTGATGGTGTTTAAATGCAGAGTATGTCACTGTATAAAGCATAGGCCTCTTTTAAGTTATTTTTTTTTAACTTCTTGACATGTGTCACAATTTGGAATTCTGCTCTCATGGGATAAATGCCAGATTACATGGTGTAGTATTTTTATCCTCTGTACTTTCACTGTAGAAGCATACAACATCAAAGAAGAGGCAGATCACTCACATCAGCAGAAAATGGAATAGGACTATAATATGCTTGCTTTGATCTCTCCTTCTAATAATTATCTTGGCTACATGCATACATTGAAAGTAAGATTTGAATTAATAAGGCCAAGAGACCCTGGAAAATGTAAGAAGGATATCTGAATACTAACTTCGACTATCTTTAACAAGATAAACTGCAATTGAGCCTACAAAGTTGTGGATTGTTAATTTAAGGCAATAATCCTTAAATGTTATTCTTTCTTTAACTTGTCACCACTGCACTCAGCAGATGCAATCAGTCCAATTAAAACAATATCTTTTCAAAATCACACTCACCTAGATTTGGGGTGGAGAAGATGCTATTTGGCTAGCACCCATTTGATTTCATGTAGGTTTCCGAACAGGAGGGCCTATGGTAAAAATCATTAAATTTATATAAAAAAGTCATCACTACCCATTCTGTTATCATTAAAAACTATTCTAATATTGCCTTAGGAAAGATATTTCTTTTGATATGGAAAGTAAATCAAATCATCCACATCCACATAGGATTTATACAGAGGCAAGAAGCATATTGCATGCCTGGTCAGTGATTTTTAAAATTTTTTAACCAGTATTTATTGCTATATTGTGTTTTGGGAATCCTACTTCTGCCTGATGTGAGTAGAAATTAGAACGTAAACAGGGTGGTTGTGTGTGAAAGCCTCATATGGTTAATACAGTCTGGAAGAGGGGAAACCTACTGCAGTTCAGCAGTCCCAGAGAATGAAAGTTTGTCATTCTTCTGCTTCATTTCTGGTAGTCTGAGTTACTTCAGTCATTGCTTAGAGAGCACATTGCTCCCAAAGCCAGATGTTGCAACTTTTAAATTATTGTTTGATAAATCTTGGCCGAGCTACTAACCATCATGCTAATACAATGCCCTGCAGTGTACAAAGGGATGCATAATGTGCTAGCCAGGCTGACTTAAGCACAGTATGAGTTAGACAAATGAGAATGAGCACATCTATGGTTAATATACCAAACACAAGTTCCAAAAAGCCACTTGAACAAAGACAGTCTGTCAAAACAGCAGAGGCTGCTGTTGTCCTCAAAATCCCAGTCAAAGGTTAAGAATGTTCTTTTAACACGGGGTTAACTGGGCATACATGTAATAGATCAACATGCAGAAAGAAGTGCTTTGAAGAAATGCTCTCTCTGCTGAAAAAGGCACGTTTTTCTTGTCTGCTGAACTTACCTGACAGTGGATGGGAGTTGCAAGAGAAAAGGTTTGATTCAGCGAGGATGTTAGGAACAGCTTTGTTAAGTTCTGAGACCAGCACTTCTAATTGAAGTACAAGCACCACTAAATACTCATCTCCTGGTGGTCCCATGTCAGACAGAGAAACAAAAGGAAGTGTTTGTGAGCAGGTGTAGGCATCATCAGGACAAATTTCTCTGCAAATGCTTGTCACAGACAGTATGATATTTACAGAAAAACATGATATGCTTCAGGAATCACTGCTGGTCTCCTGCCCTGAGGTTCTTATGCTCACAGTAGCTACTGAGCTCCCATGCTTGCCAACCAAAATTCAGAAACCTGTTTTTTTTTTCTGACTTGCCAAGTTCTTTGCTAGTTTTCAATGTGGGAGAATAGATCACTAGATTCAAAGCAGAGGCTGGGAGTACGTCCCATGTAAGCAAAAACTGTTCCCAGCAGTTGTTACACACTAGCTTTCTCCAGCTGCACAAAGTCCAGCTGCAGCATGCTAGTATTCAGATTCCCATCAAGCCAGCCACTTTAGGATAAATGTTAGAGAAGACCAGGGGCAATTTAAAGGAGCACCTCATCCTGGTTGGGCCTGAAAGGTAATTCATCTTGGCTGCACCTTCTTAACGCTGCCAAGTGGTTATGTTTAAGATTTCTTTCCAGTTGCACCAAATTGCTGTGGTACGCTGTTCTAACAAGGGGAAACGTCAGATATCCACAGAGGTGAAAAGGTGAAAAAAATCTAGCAAAAAAACCCCAAGTGATGCAAAATCAATCACTCGCCACTTTTCCCAAACAGACCTGTGTGTGCCCTGGCAGCCTCTAAGCAAAGACCAAGTTCCCAGTCTATGTTGCTGAGATTGGCAGCCTTTAGCCATCTCGGCTCAGCTGCTTCAGCTGTGTCCCCTCCCAAATTCTTGACAGACCTCCATCTACTCTCTAGAGAGACAGAGTAAGAAAGAGAGAAGACCTTGATGCTGTGCAGGCACTGATCAGCAACCACCAAAACACTGGTGTGTTATCAGCATTGATTTGGTCACTAATCCATACAGGCTTCTATGACGAAAGTTAACTCTATCCCAGTATAAAACCAAATATTGGTACTTAAGGTTTTCCTGACCTGATGGCTTCACCCTCAGCTTCTGAAAGAAGATTGCTCAGAATCAAATCCAAATTGTCTATTGTATAAACCACTGCAATTGAAAATTGCTGTCAGCTAATGTAATTTATGTTGCAGAGAAAAATGCAGAATGAAAACTGCACTGTCAAGTGCTGGGAAAGTTCTTTCACAGTTTTCTCCTAATGGTGAGCGATCAAGGGCAGATATGGTTTCACTTCAGTAGAAGAACTGGGGGGAAAAAAAAAGAAAAGAATTGTAGACTGCTAAGATTCTTGATTCCACAAGGCAAAATTTATTAGATTAAGGGAAGTAGCTAGAGAGATCAGTTACACCTGGTATCAGTGAAACATAATTGTTTAGGAAGCTTGGAAAGTCTTCAAATCTAAGGTATCAGACTCTGTATCCAAAGCAAGGGAAAAACACTTCTTGAATGCAGCTCCTGAAGACATTTGAAGGGATAATCACACCAGGAAAAAATATACAGAAAAACAGAAAGCCTACAGGGAATGGTAAATATCTTTCTGTTTTTATCTAGAGACATGAAAAAGTTGCTAAGAGCCAAGTTAAACTCTTATTGATAAAAAATGTTAAAACAAAGAACAGTTTGTTCTTCCTTGGTTTGAATTTGAAGAAGAAAGAGAAGAAAGAGTGATATCCATGGGGACATTAAAAAAGAAAGTATTTCCAAAACTCTACAGTTAAACAGAAGGGAAAAAAAAACAACCTTAATTTTCCTATAATGAGCTGATGTTGACACAATTGCAAAAGGCATATGGACAATGCAAAAGTCAAAGAAATAAATTTCTCTTTAATTAAGGCAGAAGTAAAACTAAGGGGTGAAACGCACACAAAAAATTATGAAAATAAAGAATCCCAAATATGGAATTCTAAAGTTCCTGCTCTAGAAAAATCTCAGACATTAGGCAAACTGAAGATTATTGGAGAAAAAATCACAAAAAGAAAAAATGAAAAGAAAAAAGTAAATTAAAAAAGGGGAGGGGAGGGGAAGGGAGGGGAGGGAAGGGGAGGGGAGGGGAGGGGAGGGGAGGGGAGGGAGGGAAAAATTATTTTTTTGAAGAGATGCAAAATTTATGTGGTTTATTCTTCTCTTACTCTGCATACCAGTGCTGTAGCACTGTCTAAGCAATGAACCAGTGCCGTAGAAATCTTCTTACCATAAAACCATGGATTAGAAACCCTTGTTATTGTTCTAAAATTAGTAAACTGTTGTCTGAAAAGGAGGGAATTACTTTTTCTGGAATATGCTCTTTTTTCCTATAAACATCTTTGGTTTTAGACGTATTCAGGTCAAAATTAGTGAATGTGTGGCTCTTCATCACTGCAGCTCACTTAGGAAGTGTTCTCCATATGCACTACTTCTTTGTCACACAAATATGCAACCTTCACACTTAAAATCTGTTTTTATGAGAACAACCTTCCTTGCCTAAAAAATATATAAGAAAAAGCAGACATTAGAAATTTAATGGAACCATATTTTTATGAATACTTTTGCTCAGTCCATGACAGGATTTTGATTAGGTTTTTTTCCTTCACTTTGCTGTGATCATCCATACTGCTATTGCTGGTCTTTTTACTTCTTCATCACAAATGTCTGGAATATTTTATCAAGGCAAACATGGGTATTCATGTATGAATGAGTCCATTTGCATGTGAATAAATGTATTTATCCACAAACAAGTTTGGGGTGTTTTTTTTTCTGCTGAAAGTGCTTGCCCAGCTGATCTGTATATGCACATGGCAGAAAATTGAATGCAAAAATAAAATTGAATGTAAAATCTGCTAGGCAGACAATAAATCTGGCCTATACATGTCTTTCCTTTCTAGACAAGCAAAACTCCAGCTTTCCTTTTTCCTTTAAAATAAAACATCAGGAGACCACATATATAGTGACATTCTTTCCCCCTCCCTCTCTCCTGCCACTACAGCAATGAATTCTGCAAGTACTCAATTCACAGAATTCCAGTTAAAACCATTAAGAGCTGCAGGTGCTCAGCACTTTTTACAGGCTGATCTTTTGAGAATCATTCACAAAAATGTGCATGCCTTTCTCTGAGAGTTCACAAAGCTAACCTCATCCACCTGTCATTCTCACTGTGCAAATGTACCTGGCAAATGCTACTTCTCCTCTTCTGTTAGCCAGGGTTTGGCCTTAAGGCTATCCCAGTATGAGTTTGTCATTCCTTTTTCCACTCTCAAGAGACTGGGAAAGCAAACACTTCATTTTCACAAATATTGTCAAAATAATTGTTTGTGATGAATTCTGAATTTTCCATCTCCCTCTTACCTAACAGCAATTTTTTTAAGTCTAATTTGATCCTCATCTTAAAGGTAAAGAATTGAGCTTAACGCTTTCCATGATAGAAACGGTTTTAATAAACTCCACCTGTTGTTAATTTATAACAATGTGCACTATTTCCATGCCCACAAATTTGAATTAAAACTCAGCATAATATATGTAGTGTTTTTTATTTATCTGGGATTACGAATACATGAATAGCGATGTGAACAGTTTTCAGTGCTAAGTGGTCAAGTGTTCCATCTTTGAATCTGATCAGTAGCTGAAGATTAGATAAGGGATGCTACATAAATAGAAATTCAGGGAGCTATGGAACTGAGGCAAAAAGTTCCAAGATAAGGCAGCATTCACTTGTCAAGCTTAGGCAATCTGCTGAAAAAAGAAGAAACGTACTATGTACTTTGAATGCCCATTACAGAGGGAGGGAGAGAAGGAAGGAAGGAAGGAGGGAGGGACAGAGGAAGAGACAAATTTCCAGAAGTTTTTCTGGGCACATGAAATGCTCTCAGCTCACATACATTTGTAAACACTATCCGTTCAACATTAAAGGTCATAGAAACATGCATTTAACCCAATAATTTGCTTACCAAGGGCAATTCTAGCAGTGCTTTAAATAGTTTGATACATGTTTTAACTATGCCAAATTTAAAACATTTCAAAACCAAGTAATAAAAGTGTCATACATAGAATTTGTTTACTATCTTCCAGAGTGCAGGCTGAAACCTGGAGAAAAGGCAGTTTTCGCCTCTGTTCACAGAGGGGAAGATTCACCAAGAATCTTCAATTCCAATTACTGTTTCAAACAAAGGATTATATCCAACTTCTATACCATTTGTTCATCCCTCTTGCCACCCAGTAATCTGGTATAAATGGCCAACTTTTCTCCATGTTACCTCACATTCAGAGGTCAGTAGAGATAGAGGATGGGATTAAGATAAATTTATCCAGTGTTCAGGCAACTTATTGGGCCCCATTCCCATTTACCTAGAGACCCTTTATAACATTGTGTAGGGTAAGAGGCTTTAAATTGCATACATTTGCAACCACATTAAGGTCTTTTGTATAAATGAGAATCATCTGATCTGAGCCTCTCCAGTAACTACAATAGAGCATTGGAACAGGCAAATATGCCTATTATTAACCAGAAGTATTAAATGTCCACCTCTCATGAACATTACAATTCCATGAATCATGATCTGCTTCCTAAGAAAATATGAAAAGAAAAAAGAAGTGCGTGTGCTGTGCCATTTGCACATTGTTCGTATCTGAATTTATAGTGGCAATTTCTCAAGACTCCTACGAATGGGCAGGACAGCACAGATTTCCTGTTCCCTTACATGGCTGACTAGCAGACTGTAACTTGATTATTGCTTACTCACTCACAGTCACTTTTTAGTAGGGAAAAAGTTCCTACTCTTTTCAGTTTTTGCAATCCAGTGAAAAACAAAATGCGTAACAATATGGTGTATTTGGCCTGCTCCTGTTAAAGTTAAATACAGCCTTTTCAATCTATGCCTCCGACAGAAGATATGTGACAAATGACATAGTAATTTTCTTATTCCTTCATGTTCATAAAACATTGATAATATGATTTTTACCTTCCCTTTGTTCTCAATTAAATGAAATGTTCCAATACAATTAATGTGTTCTTGCAATTTAGTTTTTCTTTAGAGGTTTCCCTTGTCTCTGATTAACAGCATTTTCTATCCATTCTGAGAACCCCCAACTGCTATTCAGAATGTTTCATTATGCCTGGCAGCTATCAATACAATTGTGAACCAATATCATTTTAATTGTTTCACTAATAACTTGTTTTAAATGATTCAACAGTCATCAGGAAAGATAAGTGCTCTTGTACCCTGCAGGCTTGTAGGGATGATGGTATGAGGCAATGTAACAGAGTGCTATATCAGAATAATGAAACCGTATGCACAAGATAATGACAAAGCACTTGCATTGCTGTAAAGATAAATGAAAACAGTAGATCTTCTTTTCATTGTAATATAACATCCATTTCTATCTCCCATTTCAATCATTAGACTTTCCAAATAGATTACTACACAAATACACATATGCAACATGTCCCACAATAATAACTGCATGTTCCCATCTATCCAGGCAGATGGTGAATGATGGAGTTAACGAGCTTTACAAATGCTCTTGTTAATTAACAAAAATTGTTACTTTCTCATTTGAGGGGGGCTTATAAATTAGACTTAATTACACTAGATAATTGCAACTGCCAGCTACTGTGCAACTCGCTCATGTTCTGTTCTTTCAATGGCAAATCAACAATTGCAACCCTTGCCTATTTGTGTAGATGAATTTAATAAGCAAACAGCCCTTTTATGTTAATGGTTTACTGGCATTCATGGGTTTGGCAGGAGAAATGTGCTGGGGGAGGGTTTGCTAATGGCAGCACATAATCATATTAATTAAAATATAACTGCCATTTAAAGATTTGTAGTGTAGAATTAGAGCATGTTGGGAACTGAGAAAATCAAGCTAGAGTGCATATTAGCACCATTACTCTGTGCTCCCTGCACAGCAGTCAGCAACCTCATGTGTCATAAATGTAATTTATGAGTGCTGTTTGCTTTGAAATATATGTTTTTAGTTCACTCATTAGAATGTAAAAATTTGCAATGTCTGCTTCAGAAGGTTCAAAATAAATTCGCTTAGAGCTGAGACCCATGATCTGGTTTTAACAAATCCCTCAACAATGAATTTTTTTATTACTTGTATAATTTCTTATTGTAAAACCAAGCATTCAATTCTTTGAAGATGGATTCCATGTTTTATTGCAAATGTAAGTCACGCTATCACTATAAATTCTATATTATTAGACATTTTATAATTCAGTATCATTTTTATGGGGTCTTTAATAAATACAGCCCTTTTTTTGGTTTGGCTTTGGAAAAATTGGAGCAAAAAAATGTTACCACTTTATATTTGGTCGTGTAGAGAAGCAGTGTCAAAAATGCTTTTGAAAGCTTTGGGTTTTTTCTGCTTTCCTGGATTCCCATATCAATTTACAGGCATATTTTTATCTAAATCAATTCCACTAATGCAGCTTCCACAAAAACGCTGAGATGTATTTTCTATACAGTGTAGTTACCTATTTGTTGGCATCCCTAGGAATGCAACTTCCCACAAAGTCCCTCTGAGAGAAAATGATCCCTGGAATTAGAGGCATGTGAGTGACAGGAGGCAAGAAATTGGAATCAAAATAATTCTGTAATTTCTGAGAGTGCAGAGGAAGCATGTTATACTATTTATACATATGTATGTGTATGTATATATGCTACAGCATGTAATACAGATGTTTTGTGTGTGTGTACGTGTCAAACATTTGTATTACATTATCTTCAGCAATACATCACAGCTTAAAAGTCATTACTATATTGTGTCATCTGGGATTATCACATTGTCTTTCCATTCTGCAGAAATCAAAAAGAGCTGAAATCCCAAATATGACGTGATATTTTGTAATTTGTTTTCATATTTGGGTTTTTTGTTTTTATTTTTCTCCTTAAAATGTAGATCTGAAATGTAGTTCACCAAAGAGGAAATCCCAGTCCCTCTGGAGAAAAGACAAAATCCCATCACCTTGTGAAGGGTGCCTTAACTCTCAAGTTAAGGAAATTCTCAGCAAAATGGAAGTGTTATGGTACCCACAGGATTTTCGGCCTTACAGGCTGACAGCACAGAATTGGATGTGGCACTTTTGTCTCTTATTATTCCAAAAAGAATTGTCACTAGGGAATATTTCAGCATCTAGCAATCAGGGACTTCTGATTCTTCAGCTGTTATGAGAGTTATTGCTGTCTTTTCACAGATGACATTAGGTGGAATAATTTCATTTTCAGCCCCCCCGCCCCCAAATATGCGCCCTAATATCTGTATCTTATCTGATGTAATTGACATGACTGTAATGGTTGTTTATAACACTGAGTCTAGATCTGACAATATATTCCAATGTTTTGATATTATCACTGCATATTATCATACAGGCATGATGGACAATCACTGACAGATATTTGAGCAATTACAGCATATTTTATTGACAATTCTACACTGTGAGTATACATTAATTATAGTAGAGACTATATCATATCAGTGACAATGATACTACTCAGAGCACAGCTGAAATAAAATCTTTATAAGCTACTGTAGTAAAGTGGAATAGCTATGAGTAAAACTGGAGGTCTGGATTTCTTTGTTCTAAGTTAGTTGTCTGTGGTGATGAACATGAAAAGACTGCAATTTTTATCAAATCTGATACAAATTTCTCTATAAATTCAGGCCTTTTTTTCTCCATTGACTTGCCATCAACAGAGCTGTTGCAAATGTTCTTTGCATTATAAGCAAATGAATCTCCAGCATTACATTGATTGTTTAAGAACCTATCTGCTGAAAAGAGGAATGTCCAGGTTTGGATAAGGTGCCCTGATAATAAGTGTGTCCCAAACCACATCCACTCTGCATGGAAAGCAAGCATTTGGCTTTTAGCTGATCAGGGCTTCCTTTTTTTCTCTGTGAACATAATGATCTCCACAGCAGCTGCTAAGGAGAGTTTTAAATCTGATAATTTCTATTCCATATGACTTGTTGATAACATAGAGCATGATTCAATGTCCAGTGAATATAATGAAAGTGAGAGGAATCAATCATAGAAAATCAGAAAAGTCTTTGTAGAGATGACAGGATCAGATCCTAAAGTTTTGGCAAAGAATTTCCTACTATGAGAATTACAAATAAGCTACCTTATTTTTGTTTTCTTATCATATGGGGTTTTTTTCCAAAAATAAAACACTAGCCAAATTGGAGTTTTCTGCAAGAGGTCTTCACTGAGGAGCCAGGGCATTGTAGAGAAGAAAACCGCAGAGCCTGGAGGGGATGAAGGACATCCTCATTCACACAAGTACACACATGCTGTCTAGTGATAGTCCCCATGGAGACGGGTGAGTGGTCAGCAGAAGAGACCTCTGAAGAGTTGAGGTTGTGGAAGAGGCAGTCAGGGAGAAGAACAGAGGACTGGGAGTCCGCAAACTCTTGGAAGCACAGGAAAGAGCTCTCTAAGGCAGGAGCAGGGCCTGGGGTCCCTGAGGCAGGCAGGGGGAAGCAAGCTAGGCTTGCAGATCCACCCACTATATAACTGCTCTATGGCAGAAATCCCCATCATGATGATTCCTTCCAGATTTGAGCTCTTACTCTTTGATATTAGAATTTGCAGGCTGTCCATAGCCCTTGGCCACTATTTCTGAACCAGGTACCATATCACAGTTTGGGGTGTATTTTTGTTTTCCGCGCTCAGAGCAGTGTTTTGCCAGCTCTCAGGGTGGTGTTTCTCCAATGGCCAGTGGCCAGTGAGGTTTTTACAGCTCTGGGCCTCTGTGTTCAGCCTGCCCTTGTATTTTCAAGGCCTTCACTGTTATCCCATATGTTAACACTAGGAGACACCTCATAGCAAGCTCTGGTTCACATAGCATGTTCCCATGAGCATCTGATAACAAGCCTAAAAGGCCAGGAGTAGGGTGTTTCATAGTTAGAACAAGGTAGATTTAGCTCAAGGTCCGTGGCCCATTACTGGCAAAGATAATACAGCTTTTACTGGGCCATAGGACAAAAAATTTATGGACATTTTTTTTTCATAAAAAATTAACAAAGACACCAGCTGGGAAATTTACTCATGCTGGAAAAATACAGAACTCCTGGAGGCTGAATACCCTTTGACTGATGAGTCTTACAACAACACTGGAATCCTGTAATTCAAGACAAGAGAGGCAATTGTACTCTCTTTCCATGTGGTTTGTGTCAGTTTTCATACTATTGAGGCACAAAATTATTTGGTCAGCTTGGTTAATTTTTCTCGCCTAAACATCAGTGAAATATGATTACATAAAGATGTGTCATTGCATGCCTTTATCAAGCTAAATGCCAGGCTAAATGACATGGGAAGATGAACTGTAAAAGGCCAACATTCCCTAATAGTGCCATTTTCTTCTACAAGGAGTGCTATCAGAAATAGGGAGGTGCAGTTGTTCAGAAAAGACATAAATCCATTATCAGGGCATTCATTCTAAGAACAGCCCTCTTCTGTTACCACTTCTTTCAATAGACAGACAGCACAGCTGGTTGAATAAACTTTCTGCTTCCCGGAAATCTGTTGGTCAGAACGACGTACCTACTTCTGCAATATGAATAATGAAACAACAGCAGCCAAAGCCACATCCTACATATAAACAAACTGGCCAGAAAACTCCTCTTTTGTGACTTCAGATCAGTGCTGTTCAGAGCTTGAGCAATGGATAAGGAGGCAATTTCTTCCTCACAGCAGTGAGATGCCACCTGAGAGAGAGAGATGACTCATAGAATCATAGACCAGCCCAGTTGGGAAGGGACCTTGAGATATCATTTGGTTTAACCTTTCCTGGGATGGAAAGCATAGATGGGATTTTCCAGTCCCTGTCCAGTCATGTCTTGAAAATCCCCAGTGATGGGGACTCTATCACACCCTTGGGGAAGTTGTTCCAATGAATGATTTTTTTCACTTTAAAAAATGTCTTTCTTATACTGGGCTAAAACATCTGCCTGTGCAACTTGTACCCATTGTACTCCACGTGACTCTTTGTGAAAAGAGAGCCTCTGTACTCTTTGTATCAGCCTTCTTGGATCAGAATATTGTGATGAGGTCTGCCCTGAGCTTTCTCTTGTCCAGGGTGCAAAAACCCAACTGCTTCAGTCTTTTCTCCTGGGGCAGTCTTTCCAGCCCTTTGATCATCTTTGTGGCCCTCCTTTGGACCATTTCTTTGCCTGTATCTTTCTTGCCTTTTGGGTACCAGCCTGATAAGTGGTGAGGAGAGTGAAATGATCA
This sequence comes from Pyrocephalus nanus, assembly GCA_038380795.1. Taxonomy (NCBI): domain Eukaryota; kingdom Metazoa; phylum Chordata; class Aves; order Passeriformes; family Tyrannidae; genus Pyrocephalus; species Pyrocephalus nanus. The sequence continues at coordinate 67,468,384 of CM076261.1, forward strand.
TGTCTCAATCTTTTCCAGCAATGGCCCAAGGATGCCACCCAGGGTCTGATTCCTCTTTGTTGCTGCAATGCTGTTCTGCTGACTCATGTTCAGCTTGTTGTTGTCTACCAGGACCCTCATGTCCCCAGGTGGTCCATCAGGTCTTTCAGCGAGGTTTTTCCTCAGCCACACAGGGCTTAACCTGAACTGGGCTTTTTGGCTATTCCATTCCAGGTGCAGGATTTGACACTTGCCTTTGTTAAACTTCATGCTGTTCTTGCTTGTCCATTTTCCCAGCCTGCACAGGTCTATCTGCAAAATGGTTATCCCTTCCGATGTGTTCACATTATCATCCAGTTTGGTGTCATCAGCAAACTTAATGAGGGTGCTTTCAATTACATCATCCGGTGATTTATGAAGATGTTGAATTCCTTGGGGCCCAGTATAAACCCCACTTGTTACAGTCTGCCAACATTAGTGAAAACCATTGATCACTTCTCTCTGAGTGCAACCTGTTAGACAATTTTCTACCCATCTTTCAGATCGCTCACCCAATCCGTATCTTTCCAGTTTGTCCAGGAGAATGCTGTGGGAAATGGTGTTGAACACTTTGCTGAAGTCCAGGTAAAAAACAGCCACTGTTCTCCCCATGTCAACAGAAGATGCTATTTTATTGTAAAAGGTGATCAGGTTAGTTTGGATGATAAGCTTTTGATGGATCTGAGTTGTTTATAGTTTAGCTAATCTGTCCAAGAAAATTCTTCTCACTAACATGCACAAAAACCTCAGGTAACAACTACCGCTATCTTCCAGGACTGAACATAATCTAGAACAGTGGCTTTTTGCTGGTCATCTTTGACTTCCTAATTCTCTAATAAAATGCTAAGAGAATCACCTTTTTTTTATTTTTACTTTTTTTTTCCATTTAAAAACAAAAACCAGTGATTACAAGAGAATAATCAGATTTGCAAGTGTACTTTTTCTTTGCTACATGTTTCTCATTTGGAGAGGTGGACTCTTACTTTGACCACCTTTAATGCAAGACCCTTAGCATTGCACTGTCCAATAACAACTGTAAATAGCTTCCACTAAAGAAAGCAAAACCCAGTTATCCACTCCATGAATCAACAGCAAAAGTAATACAGAAATCCTTTAATCAACAGACATTCAGACAGAAAAGGTTTCCTAGACAACCCTACAATGATATTGATAGTTACAATGGCAAAATTCCTGAAGATCTTCTTGGAATAATCAAATGTCTGCAAGACAGCAAGAACAACACCTAACATAATGTCCCTAAATCCCTTCTCAGCTATAGGTCTTGTGCAGATGATTTCTAGATGACCATACGTAACTGAATCCATCATAGGTTATATGGTGGGCAAAGAGAACATCAAATATGAATACATAACAATAAATATATTAAGGTTAAGTTAAAGGATATTCCAGTCAAATAACAGAAAAAGAAATCCACAGACATGAAAATGGATTTCCAATAAAGACTTCTGGTCAATGGCTAATTAATACCACTAAATTGCAGCACATACTTAGTGCAAATGAGAATTCATGGAGATGGAAGGAATATTACACAAAAAATATTTACCTTAATATAACTGTGTATACATTTAAGCAATTGTGTCTAGCACTTTCTGTGCAGGTCACAAAAGTTTTATTCTGCCCTGAATTGACGAAATGTGAGAAATAAATCTGGAGCAAAAGTCTTCGTGTTTTTTAGAGATGGTTGTGTGAATACTTATGCTATGGTTGCTGCTGTTAAAAGCTTCCTCTTACATGAGATTTCCTTGAAGCTAAATAAAACTAAGGATATGGTGCAGCTTTTTTTATTTTATTTTTTAGTTAATTAGAATTATTTCTTAAAATTTTGCTTTATGTTCCTATTTTCAAGAATAAAATATTGCAATATTGACATAAATGACCTTTTAAAAAATCAAGATAGATGCAGTTAAACATTTTTAATTGTTTATAGGCAGTTACTGTACTAATCAAGAAAATATGTGGCATACATAATCAATAAATTAATAAAGTATTGAGTGTGCTTTCTATCCATTTGCACAACACAGCCTATTGTACATTTTTCTTCCCCCTTTATCACAAATTATAGGTAAATCTGGCAGAGAACTAACAGTGCTGGAAGTAGCTGAACACATCTTTGCTTATTTTATTCCATCTTGCCTTATGGTGCATCGTAGAGCTCTGTCCACATCCAACAGGTCAAGGTGGTCAGTGGTGCAGTGGTTTCTGGGTACCTAGTTTATAGGTTTCATTCTTAAATGAGCACATCTCATTACAGAGTCTTAATCATTACATGACATAGGTCAACTTTTGATTTTGTATGGAGTGTATAGCTACTGTACAGAGTTTAGCTGTTGATGTAACTATGTGCACAGCTGTAATTACTGTTGGTTTTGGACACTCCCCTCCATGTCCTCAGTCCCACTAGCCTCCTGACAAGTGAGTTGCAGTTTGGTCATACACTGCCCACCTCTCTCACAAGCCAGAAATTTAACAAAGCTCTCATATAAATTAGGAAACTACTGTATCTCCCTAGTTGCCCATATTTACTTCCACACAAGGGCATTTTGTAGAAAAGAGTGCAAACCTGATATGATGCACAGAGGTATTCTGTCCTCTGTTTGCAACTCATATGTAGTTTAAACAAGCAGCTGTAGAACATCTCAAGCATTCCCATCTGCACAACTGTAAATGATAGGCAGTATTTATGCACGTGGATTATTTTGGTGAGTTTTAGCTGTCTTTTCATGAAAACCTACTGAAATCACCCACTAAAGAAATGTGATAGGTATTTTAAAAGTCTTTTTCTCTGGGACACCCCAGTGCCTAGCATTTCTGTTAGCCAATGGCAAATGATATACTGAATGGTTCGTTCATATTTCCTATTCTTTCACAGCATATCAACATCTATCAGCAATTTGAACTGAGTGAAACAGAGTAGCTGTATCTTGATGACTTGCCCGTGGTGTTCTGATTGAAATGCTTCAAAAGTTTTCCCAAAGGAATTTCATCCTAGTCTTGGGTTTCCTGGCATTTTGCCCAATGTACCATTGGGCGCTGCAGAAAATTAAAATCAAAGCTAAAGCTGGCATTGTGACTAAAAGTTTTAGATTAAGTGAAAGATGTTGTTAAGCTGTTTATAATACATAAATGGTGGTTTATTTCTTTGGAGAGGGTTACGGAGAACAAACCAGAATTCTTCTTTCATTGTCGTCAGTGAACATCAGGGTTTGTTAAGGTATGAAATTTCCCTGTCATAAAATTATAGTGACAAGAATGAACATAAAATTCTGTTTTCCAAAAACAGCTAAAACAGAGTTAAATTCTGAAATCACAAATACTTCCCTTTTTATGTTATTTATGCTTTTTATGAGCAGCAACTAAAATGACGTGGATAAGAGTAATTCAATAAAGGGAAAAAAATGTGTTCTACTTTCTCATGACATCTGTAAAACTTATCAGCCATTAAAACTTTCTATTCACTGCAGAATCGTCTACTATCTATAGGCATACAAATATGAGGCATTTAGGAAGAAACAAAATCAATTATAGAGCTTTGTAAAGCACAGCTCTCTACTTTGCATTCACTACTCATCGAATCATTTGAAAGAACTTTTCTTTTTTAAGAAGGAACACATTTTCGATCACTGAATTATATGTAAGGCATTTCTTCTGATTCACTTCTTTCCTAATCTAATAGATGTCTTACAAAAAGGAAGTATTCTGTGTTTTTGTTTTCTACACTTATTTCCTCTTTACATTTTCAAAAATTTTCAAATTTTCAAATTTTGATGCTTCTTGAAAACTCTAATATGAAAAAAATTTGAAGACTGGAATTTCAGAAAGAAGAAAATGGAAATAAACAAAACAAAGGTCTATGAAGGTCTATATCTAGTGAATAAAACAGGGGATATGCTGAATATTTTTGTTGTCTCTATCTCATAGTACAAGAAAAAGGGTACATTCAGGAATATTGAAAGGCACTAAATTCAAAATTGAGACGGGCATATTTTTCTAAACTATTCATTCAAGATGCTTCTGAGATCAAATTTTAGGTGAAATCGGATTTCATGCAGATGATAAAACTAATCATAGCTTTAACAATGCATATATTTGGGTTGTTTAGGTTTGTTGTTTGGTGGGGTTTTTTGAACATAAATTTCAATAAAAGCTCTGTATTTTGGACAGTACACCTAAGAAAAAGTCCTTTCATTTTCCTCAGATACATCTAGGACTGCTGTCAGGCAGAAAGTTAGATGAACTCGAAGTCTTATCCAAAACTTTATTGCAATTGTTTCTCCAAAACAGAAAATCCATTTCCTCAGAACAGTAATTATCATAATTGTTGCTACAAATTAGAAACTCCATATAAGATACCATATGGCTTCCTAGTGTAAATGAGGATGAACACACAAACATATTTTATTTCATTACTGCTTTCTAGTGTTGAATATGAATCACTCTTAGATATATGCTTTGTTTTCTGCAACACTATTCCTCATCCTGCTCTTGCTTACTGACAAGGAAGACTCACAGTTATCACACTAAAAGGACAAATTTCCATTATTCATTCTAAGAGGTCAAGCAGAAAGAGAGGTTGGTGAACAACTTTGTGTAGACCAAGATGTTGAGGGATATTAAGATAAAAACTTTTTTGATCAAACCAAGGTTATAATATCTGTAGGCTGTGTAACAGTTTCTTAGGCTAACTTTTTCCAGGTTGGAAACAGAAACCTGATCAGACGTCTTTGATGACAAAAGACTTGCATTGATTGGTACTGTCCCTGAGCAGTGGGGCACTGACTTCTATGGTCACAGAAGAAAGGACTGGGTCTTTTGACCTACACATTCATGATCTCATAACCTTTTCTACATTGTTGTTCTATTTTTAAATTTTTTTTATTTTAATTCACAATTTTTTTTTTAATCTCATAACAAATTTTGCACATGGGCAAATAAAACCTGGGAAAATAACTCCCTTTTTGAAATGTTTGTCATTCAAACTGTTCACGGAACCTATTGCCTTGCATCCTTTTTGGCAGATAATAGTAATGCTGACACAACCCTTTTCTCTAAAACTGAGTAGCTACTCAGTGTATTCCACTTCAAGAAGGGCTTACTGCTTTCATGTCAAGGGAAGTCTGGAGGTAACAAACAATCAGCCAAAAAATTAACATTACTTATGACATTTAAAATATTAATATTTCTAGGAGGAAAAAATATTAAAAAGCACACGTCTATTGAGTATTTCAGCCCTTTTCATTAAGAAATAATTTCAAAAATTGAGAGTTAGAGGTTTTCTTGTTTACTGCTCTTGTTTATACAGTTTGTTCTTGAGGTACTGAACAGAACTAGTAATAGTGCCCAAGCCAAATAACTTGAAATGTGAAAGTCTAGTAAAGGCAGATCTCAGGCTTAAGAAGACCTTGGCTTCTGCAATATCCCACATACCAGAGTGCAGTTATAACTAGTAGAAATCTACCTCAACATAAAGGCAAAATCAATAGACTGGAAAAAAAGAAGTGTTAACCTTTCAGGGACAAAAAACACAGACTTATTTTAAAATAAGGAGCTGAAAAAATTAGGTGTCTTGGCAAACATAACTTTAACAAATGAATTTGCATTTGGGATTACACAGCTAAATTGTATGCTTTTATGGAAACATAGTTATTAACATAACAGCTGCCACATCACGTGGGATTTATGTCATCAAGAAACCCTTCTAAAAGTAACTCAAATTAGCAATATATGCAAGAATATTTGGACCCATATTCTCACTACATTTTAAAATGTACTTTGCAGTAGTTATGCTCTGATTTCCTTTGACTTCAAATTAATTCTTGTGAAAAAGATGACGGAAGTTAAAAGGGTAGGCTTTGGGATCAGGGCCAAAGGACGTTGATGAATGTATTTGATGATGGGAAACAGAACAAAATGCTACGGAAACAATTGGAAGTAAAATTCAAGGAGGCTAGTGAGAAGACAGTCCTTTGAGTTGGAGCAGAGAAAGATTTGTGGAAACTTTGGAACAATCCCCAGTTAACAACAGTGTTGATGAGAGTAAGGAATTGATTTGATGACCTTTTTCTCTTTTCATGTATGTGTAATATTTAGTGAGATTACCCTTGGCTTACAAAACTGGAGAGTTCTAAGATACTTCATTACTGCACATTCCTGGCCATGTTTAGATTTCTTAGGAGCCGTCACATTTCCACTGTCTTCCATGCCTTCAATTTTGCCAGATTTCATGAAGGAAGAAGAAATTAAAGCTTGGTGGAAAATTCTTTAATAGTGCAATAAATTGTGTGCCTCTAATTCAAAACAAAACAAAACAAAACAAAACAAAACAAAACAAAAACAAAAACAAAAACAAAAAACAAAACAAAAAAAAAAAAAAAAAAAAAAACAAAAAAACCCCACTAAACTAATGAAAGACCCTATAGATTGCCATATGTGTCAAAACGTACCCTATATGTCATTGCTCAGGATAATTGAACTAAAATCAGGGGGTAAATTATTTGTTCACTTAAAAACTTATTTTCAGAACAGTCAAAACTAGTTATGAGTTCTACCTAGATTGAAGGACCAGTGTTAAATGAGACAGCTCTGACAAAACATTTCAGAAATGTTGAAACAGTTGCTTACAACATGTTCAAAATGAAATGCTGTGAATTTTCTGAGGCACTTGATTTCTGAACAGGTTTAATGACTAAAGAAAGATTTGGCTTCACGGTCATTTATTCTCAGCTCTGCTCTGTGTCGCCTTCTTTTATGACTTCAGTACTCTTGTGACCTAAACCATAACCAGATTCAAATGTCTCATCTACCTCTGAGGATCTAAAAATACAATTTTTGCTTCTTTCTCACAAAGAAGTCTTCTCCGATAGGGCATTTGTGTTTTTAAGTAAGGTTATTCTCCATAATATTTTATATTATTCCACCTTGAATGATCTACCTGACTACTGACTGACCCCATCAGTAAATGTGTATAAGCCATGAAAATCCACAGCTAGAATTTAAATTTAAGACTTAACATCTTGGGTGTGAATATCAGGCAATACTTCAGTGTTTTGAGCTATTTGCTTACCTGTCTTTTTTAAATAGTGTCCAGAAATAAGACATTAATTTCTGGTTTTATATTACTGTTAGGAAAATGTATTTTAGATTGTCTCATTCCAGTCTGGCCCTCAAATCAAAAACTCAAATTTTACCACGACTTTCACAAAAGTTATGAAATTGTGACAAGACAAAGGGAATATATCCTTTACAGATTTCTTTCCAAAAGGTTGAGCTTTTTGCCAGTTACTGAATTCTTCAAAAACCTTGAGTCAACAGAATAAGAAATAACCACTACATAGGACTGAAGGGTAGGCAGCAGAATTGTACAAGATGAGGAAACACTAAGAAAACTAATTATATAGGATATCAAAGTACATACATGTCACAGTTCTTTATATTATCTCATATCTATTTCTTTAAACAAAAATTTTTCACTTCCCTGTTTTTGTGTAGTTTGGCCTCAGCTTCTCTCTTTATATATATTTTTATCCATATCATATTTTGCAGGACTGTAGACAGTGTTTATGTTTTTTTACAGTTTTAGTTCTTCAGCACAAGCCTCAGTAATTATAGTTTTGACTATTAACAACTTTTATATTTATCTTCTCTGACTAATAATGTCCTTCTGGTGTGTCCAAAGTACATTTTACTACAGAGGCATGGAATTTCATTTATTCCTGGGAATCCTGCTGACTCATTAACGGGATATATTCTTAGGCCTCATTAATGTAGTTCCTACTATAATTTGCAGACGATTAGATAAGTGTCTTTTTACTTCTCCATCTTCCTTTACAGCCCATGTAGTCTCACAGTGCCTAGAATGATTATAGCAGACAGGTATTTTAAATCATTTTTCCTTTCTTTCGACTAGTCTTTTTTATGTGCATCTATTCTCCCTTTCATTTATTTTTTTTCTTTTTAATTGTACATGGCTGGTTTTAAAGTGTGTAATCATTTCTCACTGTGATGCCTTTAACTACTTTAGAAGGCTTTCTCTAATTCCTTTAATACTCAGAGAATCACAAACACTGCAGGATCCACTAAGGTTTTAACAGTACAGTGACTCTACTTACAGGAATAGCTCAGAAACAATGAATTTTCTGTGCACCAAATAAAAATATGCATACCGCTCCACTATCCCTGATTTTGAGAGCTGTTTCTGATTACTGATTGAAAATTCCCTCTGTTCTTCATTAAAGACTGAGATTCTTTTAAAATGCTTATTTACGGTGGCAGTCCTAAGGGGCAGGCTATGTATTTAACTGCCTACAGCTTCAAATCTCTTTCAACATGAGGCCAAGTCTGTGTTAGGTAACTTGTTGGGTGAGTAGTGCCACATTCCTGCTCTGCCTGTGGAATAAAGTAGCCGTGGTGCAACATGGCTCATTTGTTCCTAGACTGCCATTAGCATTAATGAGCTTTGCAAGTATATTTCAAAGAGAGGAAAGGAGAATCACATCTTCTTAGGCTTAATGTTATGTTTTCAGGAACCATCTCTGTGGCTGAAGTTCATTCTTTTTGAGCCAAATCCTGCATGCCTATGAAAATCTTGAGCAAACAGGCCATGTGCAGGGGATACGTAATGGACTGAGGGATAGAAAGCACATACGCACCCGCTCCAGACTCAAATGTGTCACTGCTGCTTATGTGATGCAGCAGAAGTTCCCTCTTGGGGAGAGGGGATATCTATTAATTTTTTCCTTGACCCTTTCCCTTTGAAAAAGTCAGCCCTTTCTTTCAAACCCTATAAATCTGCTGTGAAGACATATGCCATCAAGTACGGTGAATGAGCAGCAGGGACTCCCCTTCACGACCTTTCCTTTGCATGACTCCTCCCTCCCCAATTAGCTGAACCATTGTATTCAGGACCCTCTGCCCTTAGAGGGAAGGGTGTGATTGGTTTGGAAAGAAAAAGCAAAAACCAGTGCATAAATAAGAGACATTCATTTAGAAGGCTATCTAATAAACTGTTAGGTGAAAATATAAAACAACAGGGCATAACACCTAAAGTAACTGAGATTTTTTTGTTCATAGCATTTCAAAGAGCATAGAGTTAGAAACAGACCCACATACTGAATTTTTTCTTGCTGAGGATGTACTCACCTTCCACCATTTTGACCACACCATCTTACCTTTATGTGTTCCTTTTGTCTGCACTGAAAACAGAACAAAAACATTTTTCAGTGTCATTAGCAGAGGAGAGCACTGGAAGTGTTCATCAGTATAAAGCTCAACTTCTGACTTCAAGTTAGTGACTAGGTAACTAGTCCAAAGGGTTGTTCAGACCATGCTCAGACTGAAAACGTGTAATCTATCCTGCAGTATGCAGTATGACCATTTCTGTATTCATATTAAGGCCCCCTTTTTTAAGTGCAATAGTCTCAACTACTCCTATTTCTTGGCACCTTCGTGGTAGGTGCAGTTAGGTGAAAACAGTTGTAGGCCTGCAACTGTGTGGCAATACATGTTGGAGAACATTTTTTCTTGTAAACCTGTAGTACAAGGGTTATCTTTCATTGATTAAACATGAAATTAAAAAAAAATTATTTTACCGTCTATAATTAGAATTACATGAGGTTAAAAATGTCTTGCAATTTAAAACAAGCTACTTGTAATAGGCAAGGAGGCAGGTGTTTGACTGAACTCTTTGAGCAATATACGTAGAAATAAATGGGAAAGAACACAGGTAATAAATTCAATAGATGACAGGTATTGTTCAGTCGATGGGGGACAGGACCACAGTGCCTAGGTACCCTCATTATTTTGCAAAGGATTTTAGAATTGCCACTAAAGAACATACCTGTTCGCTTTAGCAGCTGTTTGGAAGTGGTGCATAAGAAACCAAGTTTCAAATTTTTGTACAGTCTCATTTAGATTAAGCACTTGTTTGTACATCTCTGATAAGTCTAGTAAGAGCCCTGCCTGTCCAGGAGCAGAATGGACCACTGGAGAAATTCTACTTGTATTAATAATTAAGCATGTAATGAATCAAGGACATCTTTGTCCTAACCATCAAGCTACAGACTCACTCGCAGCCTTTGTAATTTTTAAAGTTTCTTCTGCAGGACATTTTCCAGCTTGTAGAAACAATTCAGTGAGGCAGAGAAAAACTAGCTGCAGAGCCTGAGACACTGGGACACTCAAAAGAGTTAATGAAAGACCCAAGTTTAAGCTGTGCTCTAAATATTACAGAATAAAAAATTAGGCCTATCTTCCCTAAGCCCTGTGTGAGTACCCACCTGTGTACCACTGTCTTTCTAGCTGTGAGAAGAAATTTAGCAGAGACCCAGAAAATCCTTTGGAACACAGCAATATTTGGATCAGGCTCTTTTCTGCCAAAGCAACTGTGATGAGTCAGTGTATTCACTGGGGAAAAAAATTCATGTTGACAAAAAATTCTTGATCACCCTAATTGAAAGCTCTGGCCTGGGCTGTGAATCTCTCCCCTGGTATGCAATTATAATGGGTAGCAGTCAACACAAAATCTAAACCAAAACCAAAACCAGTCTGCATCTTCTCAAGTTCTGCTGCTTGAATTAAATTATTACAGCCTGCTGTAAAACAATAATGATTTCTACTGTCAGAAACAATGTTTCAAACAGATGTGAACCACACAAAGCATATGTGAAAAACGTGTGATCTGCACACTAAGGTCACAGGAGCCATTTAGACGCCACATGTAAAATATGTGAAACACATGTGGAGGCATGATGCAAATTCACATTTAGTTTGTCCTTTGGCAAGTATCAAGATCACAGGCTAAAAGAACTAAATCTCTCTGAGGCAAACTTTGTGTTTGTGAAACTTTCAATCTTTATAAAAGATTAACTTTTTTGAGAAATTCCCACAGGGCAGACTTCTTAACCCCTCAAATTATCCATTGCTAATGCTGCCTGATATGTCCTTAGTGATGGAATATTCTTGTTACCCTCTTTCTTAATACCTACCAAAGCAAAAGGTTAACAGCTCTCAACATCTGCTGTTGCAGAGCTAATCCTCGGGTGGTAATGCTGTCCTCACCCAGTGGGCTTGCCCTGCTTTATCCGAGCATGTGGCAGTGTAGGACAGGCAGCAGAAAAATCTTACTGGTTAATAGTGATACTAATGCTGAGGATTTGGCTCATTAGTATCACTATCAGATTTCATCTCACCTAAATTCACTCTCAAAAGTGTTAGTCCTAAGCCAGCTGTCTAGATCCTGCTGTCAATGTAGAGAGAGGCCTCTCCAAACCCCTCTTACTGTAGGATGCAATGAACTCCTTCAGGAGGTACTTCATATAAGGTGGCCAAACAGCTAACCAAGAGCAAAAGCTGAACATCTAGATGGTCAAAATCAGACGACACAAGCTGTTTGCTGTACACTGTGCACGGACAGACCTAGCCCATGAGCCAACACCACCCACCTCCTCCGTAGAAGTGCAGAGACACAGACTTTGTTTCAAAGCAGAAATCTCAGCGGCAGACAAGTATCTCCACTGTACAAGATCTACTCACAGTATCTTCAAAAGGAGTCTCTGACACACCTGTGCCTGCAGCAGAGAGGAACCTGCCAATGGGCTTAGAGCAATCTTGCCCCAAGGACAGCCCTCCGTGGAGTAAGGTTAGGCTTTTCATACTCATTTTCTCTCCTCTACGTCCCTAGAAATCCTGTGCTGTGGGAAATTCGAAGGTCTCCACCCTCCTTATCTTCTCAGCCACTTTTTCATCACCTCAGCTGCACCGCATGTGAGCTTGACAAAGTCAGAATTCACGTAGCTGAGAAAAGTAGGCTCTGTCTTGCAACTCCTCTTTATGTAATGACCCCAGAGGAATGATTCGTGAGAATAAAGGTTTTAACATGGGAGAAATTGTTACCAATTCTGGACCATTTCTTTCACTGTCATTTTTCAAATTAATCACAAAGGTATCTGTAACAAAAAATGCAAAGGCAATAATACATCTGGTCCTGTTCTTACTGAAGACAATGGCAAATTCCACTTGGATTTTAAGACAAGAGATAAAACACTTAATAGAAAAATGCGACATATTATCAAAGAATTTAAATTTAAGGATAACATTGATTTCCTGTAGACCCACATGCACCCACTGCCATCTGTCTCTCTCAGTTGCACATCTTATATTTCTATACTTCAGGAAAAAATTGTTTATGAAATATTCATGGCAAAACAAATAACATCCATAAAAAATCAATTATTAAGTCAATTTGATTTTTATAATTTTTAATACACATATCTGAGGTGCAGAGGGAAAAAATAACTAAGCCCTCAGTAGACCATTATAAGCTAGATAAGGATTTACAGTACAAAATGCAGCACCCATAATACTTGAAGGATGATGTCATATCTTAATTATGTTAGCATTTAGTGGATATACATCAGCTCCACTTCTTCAGATATTTAGAATTTACTGTGCCCTTTCTTTGACCCTGAGGGGTTTTTTTAGACAACTGAAGTAGGAAGAACATATTCAAAGCAGATTTTCTTCCAATATTCACGAAATGACCTCAGACAACAGGGGTTCAAGTGAGCTCTGTGTTTGGCTATTTTTTCCACCTCTACTGCTTGCTAAGAGTTTAGAATCACAAGGGGATAATGACTCTCAACTCCCCTCAAGGGTCTGATCCCACACCATCAAAAGCCACATTTTCATTGTTTTCTGTGGGTCCTGAGGGTGCTCAAATATCAAAAATTGGAGGACTGGAAATTGAAGCTTTTTTTTGATCCCAGGTCAATGGCAATTGACTATGATTCCACAGGACCAATTGAAGATTAAACAATGTAGCACATGCAGAGGTTCATGTTTGCTATTTTCTAGAAACAACTTTGTTCCTTCATTCCTGCATTAGTCTGTAAATGCACATAAGCACTTCCCAAAATGCAGTCATTACAAAAGCAGTCTTCTCCTTGTAAAAAAGGAATTTATATGTTTAGTCACTTTTTCCAGGTATTAAAAAAAAAAAAGAAAAAAATTCTTTAATATCACATTGTAGTTTTGGGGGTTTTTTTGTCCTTTGATAGGGTTACTAGAGGAACAAGCATAGGAAGAACCCTTGCAACAATCATCAATATTTGCTCTTAACTTTTATTTTTTAAGAGTTGGCTAGAAGCCCGTAGAATTAGTCAACTTTTGTGTTCAAGGAGATTAATGGAGTTTGGACAAGGAGCAAATGTGTCTGAACCTCTTCCAGCAATTATATTTTTTTATTTTTGTTTAATAGAGACAGCTTTTCTTTCCAGAAAGGCTACAATATTGCATATATGAAATGGAACTATGGTAATTCATTGTTCTAAAACTGCTTTTCCCAAAGCACTATCAGGACTTGTTTATCAGACACATTCTTTGCCTTTGCATGCAATGACTCTTAGCATACATACCCAGATTCACATCACTATAGCTGCAGAAACCATGCCTTCTAATTCCTGTGAGTCCTGGCATCCCTTCCCTCTGGATTAGCCCCAGAAGATTTTTCCCACAGCAAATCTCCACTGAATCCCATTGCAAGAATTTGTACCCACCTTCCATAGAAGCAAAAGAAAAAATGGGGGAAGAGCTGTGTGGTTTGTGCAATTGTGACTTCAAATGTCATATATCCATCAAGATGGTGGAAGGTCAGGGGTTGTTTTCTTGGCAGACACTCTGGCTCCCAGCATGCCCCCCACTCCATCCACTTCCCATTATGTTTAGCTTGACAACAGCACATGCTTTGGATCCATGTCACCCATTCCTTTAGTCAGTAGTGCTGCATAGATATGGAAGAGGAAAATATGCATACAAAACAAATGGAGGTGAAGAAGGGGAGGAAAAAAAAGGAATCTATCCATCTAGCAATTCTTTTTCCCCTCTCTACAGGCTCACCCCTGAGCTTGGATCTAGGAGGTGGGAGTGTAAACAAACGTGCTTCCATTTTCTCTTTTTTTTATTTTTCAACCACACTCTGCTCCAAATGGAATGTTAATATGGGTACTCTCCCTATATTTCAAAATAGCTTTGTTTTGTATCCATAGAGAAGGGAAGAGGAGGTGGGGGGGGGGGGTAAAAACCTGAAAAAAGGACTCCACAGTGATTAACTCTGAGATAATGAAGTCCAGTTTTCTGTGAAGCACATGTCACGGAGTGAATTGCTGCTTACTTTGATTTGTGCTTGAAATGTGAGACATACTGATTCCCAGATGGCTGTTTCATTGTGCAGAAAAGCAGAGAACACATACATTTCAGTTAACTTGCATATCTTTTCATTTATTCATATAATTGTGATATATATTCCATATTCCAGAATGAACCAGATGGTGAAGGGAAGGCTTACAGTGCAGCTACATTCCCATTCAATAACCTTGGCTGTCTGCACCAAACTCTCTACTGTGCCAGGTGTCAACATTTGGCCGCTAAAATTTTTCTCTCTGGAACACACTGGGTGAAAGAATTTGAGATCTCACATATTCCTTTCTTGATATGCATAGTAAATGCCCTGTCATGCTAATAAGAGTTGCAGGTACACATCAAGGGTGAAATGTGCACCCCCTAATAGAAGCCACATCTGATGTTACCATGGTAAGATTTCACCATGACAAGTTAAAAAGCATTTGTAATAAATAAAGCTTTGCGTAGGGAAAACTGCAAGTTACATTTTGAGGAAAGTTCACGGGAATTCAGCCTGCACTCCTGTCTAACAATAATGGGAGTGGTGTGTGTAATTCCACCCACAGAGCCGGATTAACTAAAAGGATTTATTTTCAAGCAGTGAAACTGCTAAATTCTGGTACCAGCAGCAGGACTGTCTGCCAGTATCCTGTAAGCCTTTATTTCCCTAAGGCCCATACCATATGACATGTTTGGATGATGTTTAAACCATCCCTTTGTGTATGTTCTTCTTGTGTATTTTTATTATTCTTTTAATTATCTGCACATATATATTAATTCCAGAAAGTACAAACAGGCTTCACTGTCATTTCTCCACCACACTTTATATTATAACATCACTCATGAATGCAAGTTACAAGTTTCCAGGCAGACATGCGGTTGATCTAAATTTGTGGGACAACAACATTCAGATATCTGCTTTCAATTTGTGTGCATGTTTCACCCTGTTATTTTCTTTTTATGGTAGTATTAATTGTTACCAGAAGTCTGTATGAAATGACTGAGGAACCAAATGCTGGAATGCAGCAGATCAGAAATGGCTGTTTCGCTTGCTGTTAAGTGAAATGTGCTCAGTTAGTTTATTAGCGAATTTGAGCATTCCCATGAATAGCTAAAGATTTGAGTTTTGGACAAGGAAGAAGAGCCATGAATCTTACCCGACTGGCAAATTCAGATGCCTAATGCTGATATATTCACTTAACTGCTTGGAGCTGCACGTAAATGTATAATTTCCACAAGTATAGTCTCTGGAGAACCATTTTTGTGGTTTTTTTTTTTTTTTTGAATCACTGTGCCTTGTTTACTGAAGACTAAACACTGTATTAACAGAAAGAATGAGTTGGTTTATCCACTTGGCTGGATATTAAATTGGAACTGTTCCACAAATGATCTGATCCAGTACCCAATGAAGTCAGTAAGAGTCTTTCCATCGAGTTCAGTGGGCCCTGGTTTAAGTACTAATTGCTGTTTCAACACCAAAGAGATGAGTAATTCCAAGTGCTGATTACCCAACACTGACCAGCTCTCTCTGCAGAATCAATGGAAAGAGGTTGGTCTACATCCAAGTGCCTGAGAGACAACACTTTTTCAAATGTTAGTCTATGAATGATCTACTAAAAAACAGATTGTGATTGGGCAGTGGTGAAGGTGAACACACAAATGTGGCTATCATAAGGAAAAGTTTATCCCAAAATCTCTGCTTCTCTGATGCTGCTGTCCCACATTCCACAAAGGTGCAGGTTATCTAAGGATTTCATTTCAAGCAATTTTAAACAGGTGCAGGTTATCCGAGGTATTTCTTATACAGTCTTACTGTACAGAAATCCTTACTGCTCACTGGAACATATGCCTAAATCTCCCTTGGAGGTAATTGAAGGAAACCTGATGAAGGCCTGGGGCTGCAAGAGCCAAGGATGGGTTGTGGCCAGCATTTCAAGCAGCAGCCTTGTAATGTGAAGCTGTCACTGGGGATCTGTGGGCAGAACTGGATCAGGTGCAGAGGCCAAAGGTAGGACTTCCCCCAGCAGCTTTTTTTGTGCTTCATCCTTTTGGCCTGTTTGGATTACACTCCTGTCCCCCTTGCCTCATTTAAGGCGTATTAATTGGTCAGGGCTCACAACAGGATCTAAGCATCAAGATTTATTTTTGCAGTGTGTCATAAGTTAGCTGCTAGATCAAGACTGTTTTTCTCCCAGGGAAAGAAACACAGCATGTGACTGAAAAGTCACTTAATGTTACATACCACAATATAAGTAGGAGTTCCTGTTGCCTGTATAGTCACTTCAGAAGGCTTCTAGCTATAGGTCTTAAATCCTACCTCTCTCCATTGACTGTAAGGGGCAACTAAAGTACGAACAACACAAATGTTTAACATTAGGTTTTACATATATCTCCTACCAAGTATTCTGCATCAGTTGTATCACTCCAGAAATAGTCAGTCACTGGCCATTTGGCAACTGTGGCCTAGGGGTCAAAGTCATGTTGCTCCTGCTTGTGAAAATGACTTGCAAATGCAAGTATCCAACATGCATGGTGCATGTTTGTGCTTTACCATTATAGATAATGAAGGTGGGATATAAATTTTGTCAGTACGCCCTCCTGATCTGATTTGGAGTGAATGGGCATGCTAGCATGCCAGGGAAGCAGGTAATGACAGCTTACACAGTTTCATGAGAAGCTTTAGTTTTAAAAGGATTATAGACTTTTCCCCTTCTGTAAGTATGGCAATTGTAAAGTCAGTGCCACTGATAAGGAAGAGGTAGAGAGAATTATTCCCAAAGGACACAAATTCAAAAGCACGCCTTCTGTTTTACTTAGAACAACGTTCATTTAGTGAGGCTTTACTCTGAACATACTTCAAACCCACATTGCTACATATTCTCTTATCATCATACCTATGCGGAGTCTAAATGCTGCAAATATATGCATCCAGGACAGAGCTCAATCACTTTCACTCATAAATGACTGACAGGCTGATTGCATACAGGCAGCAGTCAGCCGAAGCTCGGGTAAGGGGCCATATGTTGCTAGGAGACAAGGCCTAATGGCATGGGGAGGTATATGCAGGGGAGATGATGGAGCTGGGGATCAGGGCAGGGAATATAAAAAGAGGAAGCCTATTTTGTTTTTATCTCTGTAGCATAACCAGTGCATAAAAGCCTCCTTTCTTTCACGTTCATGCAGCAGGAAGCTCCATCTTTCTCTGCAAGCGTTGCTGTTCACTGCTCTCATATCCTTGAGGGAAAACTCATGGCACCAAAAGTTCACAGTCTACATGTAAGTAGGCAAGTAAATGTAGACTAAGAGAAAGTTTTAAAAATACAAGATTTTACTTATTTTTTTAAAAATACATAAAATAACTGTAGGTAGAAATTGAGTTTTCTGCTCAACTTGTAACAAGTAGAAGCCTTTCAAAGGAGCTGAAGGTGGTAGTCTGATGCTTAAAATGGGAAGACGACTGCTGCTGTAAAAAGTCATATTAGTGATCTAGTTGACTGATCACTTTTTTCAGGTGACTGAAAAAAGTAAAGAAAGAAAAAATGAACTGTGATGCATGCAGCAGCTAATTATCAGTGAGTCAAAAGACTCTTGTGATTGAGGTGGAAGAGTATTTGTGAGATGCAGATGTACAGTGATTTTTCTTTAATTATTGCTATTACCATTTTAGAGAAGGGCAACAAAGTCCTGTGTAGGAAGTAAAACAAACCAAAAAGAGACATAAGACAGAAAAATAGAGGGGAAATGGAACAATCTGAGAATTAAATATATACTGTACTTGGTTTTTTTTTTCTCTTTGAGATAGGGAGGAAGAAGATAATAGCATCTCTTCCAGTTATATCTTTAAAAGGCTCTTCACTTTTCTGTTTTGTTCCTATTAGAAGTGTATAGATGGGAAGCCTTTAAAAAAAGAAATGTACACTGTTCAATCTATTTAAAATTTAGCATTCAATTCGTGGCACTTTTCATTCTAAATGGAAAAAAATAATGAAAAATAATAAGCTTCAGTGCAGAAAAACGTATTAAAAAACCAGCACACACATGTGGTTTTGACCTGTGAGCTTGCTTTGTGGATCACTTTAGATAGGGATGATGCAGTGTTTCTTTAAAAATATAGATAGAAAAACTTAGGAAAGCAAGAAAACTATATCTATCTAGATAATCAAGCAGGATCATATTACATGCCATGTGGAAGATAACTGCCTACTTTCCAACCTAAGCATCTGAAAGGAAAAAGACCTCTGTTTTGTAAAAGTATGTTTGATAGAAGTATAGTAAAGCAAACATCAACAGAGGATCTTGTGGCTTGAAAAGAGGAATCATTAATATTAATTCAGGAAATCAACACGAGATGTACAGAGCACACTGCTCATTTAGAAAAAAAAAAAAAAAGAGAAAGGAAAAGGTGATAAGCCACTGAAGTGCCAGAAGAGACAGAGCAAAGGCAACAATAATGACATGATTCAGGTATGTAAATGAAAACACTTCTGGCAAGACAAAGTAAAGAGAAGCTGTTAAAAGTAGCCTCTTTTAGTACTTTCTACTAGTCCTATGCCTTTTGCAATGTGCCACTTTAGAAAAGCTGAGATCATAGCAGATCTCTGAATGTAGATCAGGTTTTATCAAAGCCCTTTGCTTTGTCTGTATGTTGAACAGAGAGCTGTATTTTAACAAATGCAGAAATAATGAGGGTTTCAGATATCCAACGTAAGCACAAAAAGATACACTCCACTCTAATATTTCAAAGCATTCAAGCTCACAACGGTAACAGCACTGAGGATACACAAAATTCCAACACCTAGTCACCAGGATTTCTGAAAGAAATCTCAGTCACATATCTTTACTCTCTTCCGTCCAAAGGAAAAGATAAAATTCTGTAGAAGTTTAAAAGTGGTCTGTAGGTATTATGAACACTTCCCTATATACTGTACATATGAACTGGCACTTTAAAAAAAATTAAAAGATCATCAGTCTATTTTAAATGAAACTAACTCCTTACTTTTCTGCATGACTATACATTATATCACTTTACTAAAGGCCAGTACACCCAGTCTAAAGCCACATTTAGATATGTTTGCTTTATATTTCAATACAAAGACTAATATTATGATAGCTCAAATAAATTGTTACTTTGGGTTATCTTTCTCCTTGTATTCCTCTTCCACTGAGTGCTACGACACAGGTTAAAATAACTGTTTAGGTTAAGCATGGACAAATTTAACCTCTGTAGTCTTCATGAAAGCCTCTTGGTCTGTTTTGGCAATATTACTTTTCTCCAAATATAACTTTATATTTGTATAATAAGCAGTGGAGTCAATCAGCTGGCCCCTCAAGAAAGATGTTT
Source organism: Pyrocephalus nanus (assembly GCA_038380795.1). Classification (NCBI taxonomy): domain Eukaryota; kingdom Metazoa; phylum Chordata; class Aves; order Passeriformes; family Tyrannidae; genus Pyrocephalus; species Pyrocephalus nanus. Next base: position 67,487,933 of record CM076261.1, read on the forward strand.
ATAACCCAAAAATGGATGAGGATATCTTTCCTGAGTTAAGTAATTTCAGCATCAAGGAAATACCACAGAAAAATGCACATTTCAAATATTCTTGCAGTCCCTTGTAATTTCTTTTCCCTCATTCTACCTTGCCTTTTCTGCTAATAGTCCTCAACTTCTAGCAACCTTCTCTTTTACCAGGACATTTCAAACTGGTATGCTTCCTGAGGTTAGTTTATTTCCACTGAAGGATCTCCTTGCAGAAATTTTTACTTACATAAAATAAGAACTTTATATATGCATAAAATACCTTTGTATCCATATATAGAAAGAATATTATGTCTCCCTAAAAATTCAAACTGTACATCAACATAAAAATTAAATTGACTATTCATGGTGACCCAAATATTATCAGCTATTCTTATTGTTCTTTTTGATGTAATTTTGCAACTGGCAACATAAAGGATATGCTCTAAGGAACGTAGAAATTAGGCACATTTTCCAAAGCCATGAACATGCTCTGTAGTAATTTTTCATTATTATTGTTTATTTATTATTATTTGGAACGTGAACACTACAGTAATTGTTCCAAACTTAGTACTGAGAAAAAAAGTCAGTTCTGGGAATTCTTCAGTATATATCTCTATACAGGTATATACTACCTCTGTTTCTGAAAGTTAGCATTCTTTTCACTGAGCTCCTTTGTACCTGAGGACATGTGGGAGATATTTAAAGTCTAAAGGTCCAAAATAGCTGGCCATGAGATGATCCAAACCAGGGAATTGTACTGGTGGTCTGGCCAGGAAATGTGACATATAAACAATTAATTTGTTGTTGGCAGTACCTCAGGTATCAGCCTTTTAAGAAGAGGCTTTGGAAGAAGATTCTACTATGTCCCAGCAGTGAAATTCAGGATAGAAAAGAGGTTTATAGATTTTTAGGAAAGTATTTTTCTGCTACCATTCTTTCTTGAGATTTGCACCATTGCACCCTGCCTAGGTCGTCTTACAATATTACTTTGTCAGAGGGTCCATCACACCATAAGCCAAGGAGGGATACAGCCATGAAGAAGGACGCAGAGAAAATCAGGAAAAGCCATATAAAGGCCAGATTCTATCTGTGAAAGTGAGCAGAAGTAGATGTTTAAGATGCTGGGATGTATTCCTAATCAAAACAAGGAAACATTCTTAATCTTGTTTAAGTAATTGTATCTCCTCATGTAGAATACTGTGCAAGGTTCTAATAACCGATGTTAAGAAAATATTAATTTAAATTGTAACAGCTAAATGTAGCTAGACCTGAACTGCTTAGAGAAATTGGGATCCTGTTTTATAAGCTACTCTCTCTTGGAGGTAAAAAGTTTTTTCTATAGTATTAACAGAAATATCTGCTTTGGCAAAATTTCTGTACAGTAGACTGGGCTCTGAGAGTTGAGCTTATTAGAAAACAGTAGAATAAAACCTACTAGTGGAAGGGAGCAATGAGAAACAGCTACAAGGGATGAGAGGGAAGGGATATGCACGCCTTCCGTAAATGGAGCAAGAGAATAAATATCGAGGAGAGAAAGAAACTAATTAAGATAATGTTGATGTTAGAAGATACAGATATAAATTGCCTTCAAATGAAAGCAAACCATCAAAATGACTAGCGTAAAAAAGCACTGGTCTCACTGATCAATGGGAACCTTTGCAATCTTAGATCCAGTGTTTTATATCATACCAAAACAATGTGGCAATGTTTCAAAATGTTCTCATTTTGGCTTTCAAGAAAAAAAAGAGGAAAAAAAAAAGGCATAAACCAGACATTTGCTAACACTTTAACCAGCCACGATGTCATTCCTTTTTCTTGTCATTCTCTTTTTTCTCCTTTTAATGATATCCAGTGGTTACAGAGTTTGATTAGCCACTTAAAGCAGACAAAAGAGTTTATTGGTATAATATTTGCTTTTCCATGTGTTGAGTACTCTATAACACAGACATCTAGTTGTCACTCATCATAAATCTACAAATGCACAACTACCATATTGCATGCGTATACTTAAAGCTACAGTTATAAATTACACTTTTATTGGTGCATCTATTTTCCTACCGAGCAAAACAATTACAAAGCAAATTGAGAACTGCAAGGATTCCACTTGAGCATTAACTTGGTAGCTGCTTCCCCACTGTGCTGGCACTGTTTTAACTCTTCTTCCTACTCAAGAGTCTTGCAGCAACAGAGCCAACAGCTGTGGCCAAAGGCAGTCAAGTCTGGCAGTTGCAGTTACCCAGATGACAATCTCTGGTGCATTTCTTTCCAACAGCAGCAGCAGCGACATCTGGATCTATTGACAGCTCAAAGCTTTCTCTCTTGGCTGGGTTCCTCCCTAGCAGCTGTGGAACTGTCTGTATTGCTATCATGAGGTTGGGCTGCAAGGAGGATAACAGGGTTCCCTCATCCTGGAATGATTATGAGATTCCTCACTGTGTAATTCTAATCAGTCTTTCTCCTCAATCATACTACACTGAGAGAAAAATAAATAAATAAATAAGGAAAATTTCCATTTAATTGCCCATTTTTTAAAATAGTGCATTCTCTGCCCTTCAAGTGCATTGCCCACTTATGTACCACATTGCTTCTGATTGCAAGAGGAATTTCAATTCCACAAAGAGATTATTTCACTGTGGGTTTGGTGTTGGTGTTGTTTTGGTGCTTTTGGGGGTTTTTTTTGCTAATTTCTAGCTGTTAATGCATTTTCTCTTTAGAAACACAAAGATACACTAAACAAAACAAAAGATCTGTGATCTCTGACACAGATTCCCATTGTGACTGAGTAACCATGCAAGAGTTGGAAGCTGGGCAGAGTTTTATCTTAAAGGTAATGCTTCCTGATCCCTGGGTTATTGGATACCAAATACCATAGGAGAGGAGATGGAATAAGAGGGGATTGTAACTGATGTACTACCAGACAGAGAAGGCGGAACAGTATATGTGTAGCAGCAATCCAGACTGAAAGAAGAAGTCCTCATTTGGGCCTGCTTATCACCCCCAGCCCAGTATCTGTGACAGATATACCTTAAATGAAGAGAGGTGTTGAGGGGTACAGGTAAGGCAGAAATGAAAGGAGGAGTTTATAGGAAAAGTCAAAGCCAGGTTTTTGGTGAAGACCTCAGAAGAAACAGGGAGAGTGACTTAGGAAATAAAAAAGGTTAAGCTGGCCTTGTAACACAGGACACAGTCTTTTTGTTCTTTTTTAAACAAAAACAAACAAAGAAACAAAAAAAACCCGAAACGCAAACAAACAAAACCCCAAAACTCAGCAACAAAAAAATAAAGAAACAAACAAAACCACAAAAAGCCACCATACCTCAATCATTAGCTCTGCAATATGTTGTGCAGGAATTTAGCTAAGAGTTCTTGATATTTCAGTCACAGGCTTGTGGCTGAGACCATGCTCAGAGCTTTAGAAATTTAAAGATAAAATGCTTCAGAGTGCATAAGTGCTGAGAACTTACACGGTTGTCCTATCCCTACAAATAACTACTCGATAATAATTTGGTGAACCCAGCAATAGAGTTCTGACCTCAAATGTTGTGTTAAACAAAGAACTTTCTTGCCCATTTGCTATAATTCTCTCACACAGGGTTCATGCTTCTTTTAGAAATGTCTGATCACTACATGAAACCTAGAGGCAGGAAAGCCAGACAAAACTCTGAGGCTTACTAAAGCTGGAAATCTAGACTTAAAATTCTACACAAAATATAAATTATTAGCACTACAGTGAATCATATATCATAATGTAAATTAATAATATATTACTCAGTGAAATGCTAAGTGTGATTTTTAATACTATATGACAGATTTTCTAATTTATGAACTGTCTATTAAATTTAAAAGTCCTTCCATTTCTTTCTTCTCTATCATATATTAAAGTCTCCTTTTGTTTGAGTCTCTTAATCCTCCGTTTATTAACAATACCACTCTTTCTCTTTTCTATTATTGCTTTTGGGTTCTTTCCTTTCATTTTTCCCTTTATTTTCCTTTTACTTTCCAAGTCTCCTGATTTTCAATTTTCATGACAAAATATGCAAGAATTTGACCCAAATGTTTTCTGACTTTCTCCCTATGCATATAATATCTTACAAGAATATATTAAACTCATATACATCATTCTTAGAGAGATCCATAAATAATATAAAATAATAATAGGAAAAATAATATCTATCACCTCTAGTAGGTAGAATATGGTAGCTTTCTCTCTGGAGTTTTTTCCTCTACACTAGTTTCACCTAGTAATAAGTAAAATGTGGACTCCAGATCCAGATAATCCTTAGTAGAAGTGGTTTTGCCTGACAGATACTTACTACATAAACATTTATGTATGCATCTATGTTGATTAAAATTTTCTGGATATCTGCTAAATTGAAACCCAGGTCAAAAAGTACAAGGCTAACATTCAAAAAAAAAAAAAAAGAAAAAAGAAAAAAGAAAAAAAAATTACTTTCCTTGTAATTATATTGCTTTGTAGAAATGTAAATTCCCATAATCGAAACTGTACATAATTGCCAGTTAGTTGCCTTAAGCACACTGATTTGTGTTTATTTTAGAAAAGTCCTAGTCCCTTTATAACATGGTTACCCTTGGGAAGGTCCATAAATAACACGAATTTTCAGAACTCCAATTTTTCTAACTGGACGATATGTAAAAATTACTGTTTTCTAAATCTTCTTGTGGTATTTTTTTCTGCTTAGATCATAGTGTTTATCCACAGGATTTTGCACGGGCATTTGAACTGGAGAAGACACAAGGTGCAGCTCTGCAACCCATGTTATTTAGCAGCTCACTGTAGTAGCAAGAGTTGTAGGGGGGATTGTGCAGATCCTTTGGGATACCTAACACCAGTGAAGCCTTGTCGAGCAGTCACCACCAAGCTGTTCTGCACATACTTTGTGATCTAACATATCCAAACAGGATGAGAGAAGAGAGGGCTTTGTAATACAAGTGGCGCAAATGATCACATCAATGGGGTCATCTGAGAAGCATCCCTAGCTAGTAAAGATTTCTCCTAGTGCTCTCGCAAGTAGAGGGGAACAAATGGTATCCACAATGCTATTATTATCAGTGATTTGTGAAACATGCCATGCTGTATATGGATGTCATGGCACAGTGTGCAGGAGAGATTTGCAAGCCATTAGAGGAATTATTCTATTGTGAAGCACTTGAATAAATTTAAGCACATGAGTTTCGGCAAGTGAATTGAAACTATTGTGGTTGCTTCTTTTATGTCTGTCTTCTTGTGTTTCTGAGTGCTAATTTTTAATATGGATGTTATAAGACTGATTTCATCTTTATTGTTTAACAGAAAAGTTCTCTGATCTTAAAGAGGATTCCTGGGCAAGTGCCTGAAGACTGAAATACTTTTCATCAATAGAAAAGGTTCTAAAAACTCATTGGCTTACACATTCTTTTGCTGAAATGCTTGAGTTTTGCACTGACACCAAAGAGCAGTTCAATCTGCAGACCAGTTTGGGCTTTGGTCCCTACATTGTGTCTGCCAGCAATGGTGTCAGCTGTGATCTAGACACCTGTCTGTTAGAAAATACACTGAGACCACAAACTCATTTCATACAGATCACTGAAAAGACATTAGATGGCAATAATTGCTGTTACTTCCAACCTGGATTAGATTTGAACCAACAACCTAGGCTTCATATTCTATTACTGGTCCCCTGAGTTGTTCACTCTTAAGTAATATATCAGATTCCTGATTCTGTGCACAAACAAATGACAATTCATATGAATAATTCTTCAGTGTATGCGGATTTGTATCCAAAAATATATAACATAAAATCAATCTATTTTAAGAACATTAAAATTCTGACAACTTCCCAGAAAATAAAAATTATTTATACCTTTCTCAGGCTAGGATCTTTTGAAAGGCTCATGCCCCTAACAAGGACAAGTTTAGGTTTGGATTATTTGTATCTGCAGCACACAAACTACAGGCCCAAGTATTTCAGAGGTTACTGAATTTCATGACAAGATACTGAGTGGGACTGAATACACTCATGAAGTAAATCCTCTACTGAAATATATGGATTTGCACCAGTATATATCAGCAAGGAATAAAGAATTTAAATTCTTGAGATATTTTAGTTGGGGGAGGTATATTTATTAAATATATATATCTATATTGCCATCAGCAATAACGGTAGAAGAGTTTGCATAAAGACATGCATGGGATCAAATAGCCATCATAAAGGACCATTTTATAATTCTGCTGTAAACTTTTTTTTAAATGTACATATCTGACCTCATAGTAAATTGAGACTGTGACAAAAAAACATTTTTGCTCTTGCATTTTTCAGTTAAACGACAGTGGGTTTAGCACTGTTTGAACCTGTATTACATTTGCACACACAAAAATCAGCAATAGGATACATTCGTTTCAGAGTTGTGTATCATCAAAGATCTCTTTTTAGTTTAAAAAAAAAAAAAAAGAAAAAAAGGAAAGTCAAAATCCTGAGTCCTAGATAATACATTCTATACATTGCTGTATTTAACTGAGATTTCATGTTTACAGCTCAGTTGTAAAGATCTGAGAAAATAGAGCTTTGTTATCCAGACACTGATGAAACTCTAAATAGCATTGCAGGCAGAGCTGTATAATGAGTACATATTAAAATGTCTTTGGTGTCTTCTGAGAGCGCAGAACATTACTTGTTAGTCTGACCATAAATGTATAACAATTGTGGTTTTGTAAAATAAGTTGAAACCTCCTGCAGTCTGAAATATAGAACAATGCAGATGACTAATTTGAATCAACGAGGTTCCACGTGGCATGTCACAGTGGGATTCCTAATGATCTTCTACAAGAATACTGTTTGTCTAAGGCTCTCATTTTCTGTCCTGTGATGTGTGGATGTGAACTATGCTGAAAATATTATGAGGCTAATTACCAACCTTGTCAATGGCAATTCACATACAATGATAAACCATATTTCCTAAAAAAAAAAAAAAAAAAATAAAATTAAGCCACACATCCTTTTGTTAATAATAATGACACCAAAACTAAAGATGGTTTCAGTCTCTGCTCATAGTTTCTTTGTTTCTAACAGCATTTTTCAGGCTGGGTGTCAGCACAGGTGAGATTGAAATTATTAAAAATAGTGAAACCAGGTTAGAGATTTTAAAAGGATCATGCCCAACAGCATAATCTTCAGCATTTGTTTAGACTGAAAATAGGAGGAAGGATATAAAAAAGGTCTGTGGGAAGAAGGATGTTTATCCTATTTGTCCCTTTTTATAAAGCTCCTCTGTTTTTTTTTTCCTTCCTGCATTTATTCCGTACAAGTGTTATAGAATATTGCAAATGTCCTGTTTCAGGTTTAAAAACCCCTGGGTTTTATTGCATTTTCATTCAGTTCATCAACTTCTTTTTTTATAATCCAAGATTGACCCCAGTACAATAATTTAAAGTGAAACTGCAAACCTTAAATCCTGATATTCTTTTCACAGGCACTGGATAGCCAAGACTACCCAATAGGACAAGAAAAAATATTTAGTAAACTGACAAAGGGTGATCTATGTTGTTTTAACTTTGCACATTATGTTGTTGTAAAACATTTTATCCCTCCCGCTTAAATATATACAAAACATCCAGTGCCATTTACTATGTAAATGCTAAAGCACACAGTAAGTAACAGGTCAAAGCTATTCTCACCTTTTTGACCTACTTTCTCTGTTGTCTTCTTTTGTGATACATGACTTTGGGAATGGGGAAAATGTTACTCTTCTGGTACTTACCTGTGTTTTTTCATCAGTGTCTCGTACATCCAGTTGCAGGTACAGGCATGCAGATACACCTCCCTGTGTGTCATTCTGTCTACAGCTACACACAGATACACATACATATATGCATATGCAGGTTTTCTAGTTAAAAAACATATTGGTAGGTCAGAAAACTAGGTTTCCTATGAAGTATGACAGAGCATTGTGTCAATTGTCATACCACTTTTGATGCAATGGAAAGCATTTAGACATAAATAGCTGTATTACAAGCATTAGAGAATCTACCTTCTTGATATGCTATTGAATTAAAGTAGCTTCTTTTATAGTCAGTGCTTCTGTAGCATAAGTAAGTTTAGTGACAAAACAAAACAAGAGATAGAGCAATTGAAGCAGATGTTCCATGAAACTCTTACTATACAGAACACAAGGGTCTGGCATATAGCTCATCAGTAAAACATGAGAATGTACTTGAGTAGAAAAATCACAATCTGGTACCCACAGGCTATTGCCTGCATCTCATGTAAACTGATAAATTAAAGATGCTGCACCATTTTTCCTTGTCTTTCCTTTGTCAAATGCAATCATTTAAACATGCATTTTGGTACTGGAAAACTTAAAAAATAAGCAAACACACCAACGAATACCTAGCTTGCTGAAGCACAGTCTTCTACACACATTAGATTTTTTCTTATCATCTCTCTGTGTACTTTTTTTAAATCTCAAATAATATTGTTTATTTTGCCTGAGGATTTGGACTTGTAAAAGCAAATTTCAAAGTCTACCCACTCCACCCCCTCTATCACTATCAGTGGTAGTGAGAGATGTGTTTATCAGAGATATTGCAGAGTAAAATATCCATTTATGGTCACTTTGTAAGGAACGATTTTAAAATTATGCAAGTGTTAATAAACCCACCTAGAACCACTAATAAAAAAATATTGTTTTGCTATATAAAATAAAAAGTATTCTGAGAGTCAAAATAATCAAATGAAAAATCAAACTGTCCCCAGACATTTTGATAGACTGGCAAACAACATAGTGAAAATATAAGAATGTTCAATAGTGATGTATAAACACAATTTATGATGTCTGAGAATTTGATTATATTTACATCCACGGAATCTCACAAGATCTAGGACAGTTTTAGTGTTCTGTGCTGACAGAGGTCAGACTTAACAATCACAGAGCAGAAACATGAATCTATAATTTTGAAAATGCTAATTTTTTCAGTAAAATACAAGTAATAATAAATATAAAAGGCAAACAGGGTTTGATTTTTAAAACAATAATATTTTTATCATTATTCTTGTCTGTTTCTTATTGCTTGGAATTTTAGCTTTTTTGAAAGTGTTTTATGAATGCTTAATATTCCTTCCTTTGCTTGTCTCTGGCATTCTGATGCTAATTGGGACAAAATGCAAAGATTAAAATTTTAATGCCACATCACAGTTTTCTAATGGAGCAATCAGAATTGCAAAACAGCGTAGCTTCACTGAAACTAATAATAAATCAGGGGCTAAGAGCAGCAACTCCTGCAAGTAGTGGACTACAGCCAAGCAATGCAAGATTTACAAGGACAGCTGGTTTCTTTCATTTAAAAACTTAGCACTGTCTTCTCAAAATGCTCAAAAATTAACAGGTAACAATAACTCTTCGCAGTTTATTGCAGAATTTTATTTTGGGCACATTTGAAATAAACATAAACATGTTAAAACCCAGAAGAGAAATGTAATTTGAAATAGGTACTGTGACTTTAGTTTCAGTACAGGGCAGGATTACAATGAAATAAATTGCACAAGTATACACTACGTAAAGTGTCCCACCATTCGTTTAGTCCTTCCGTTCTTTTGTTCTTATTACTGACATTACTAAAGAGGACATTGAAGTATCTTCCTGCAGATACTTAGCCCTGAGCAATGCAGACTAACATGCACCTATTTCTTTTAACAGACAGGTTGTCAGAAGTATTCCAGGTAGAGGACTTTCTGTTTTGCCAATTTGGTGAACACTGTAATTAAGCTATGTGCTCACCTCTGCAGAAAAAGTAATCATGTCCTAAAAATTCAAAAATTCACAGAAAGCAAGGGGCAGAAGAAAAGCTTCTCAGCCTTCCAAAGATTACAAAAATAGCATAAAGGTACTAGAATCCTTTTAAAGGGCAGTTACATCTGCATGAAGGGTGAAATAAACTCTTCCTAAAATCTCATTCTCAATATCGTTCTCAACTCCATACCCTCGATGTCAAGACAGCTTTGAGAGTTTATTTTTGATGGAGCTATAGCATTTAGATCTGCTGTAGCCTTCGGCTCTCACAGTTAAGGCAATGATATTTTCACTCTGTGCTTGCCTAAGTGGATTAGGCTTTGCACTGAAACACACAAAGTATGAGCCAGAGCCTCTGCATTGCTGGGTCTTAGAGCTTGCTCTTCAAGGATGAAGACAACAGCAGCAGTGATCCCCCAGCTGTGATTTCTTCAGGGACAATCTCATGGCTGCTGCCTGCAATGCCACCCACACATCTGCTCAACGTTTTCTCTCATAAGGGACTGGGATTTGGTGTTCACTTGAAGAAGAGAGGTGATGCTGCTAATCCTGTCTTAACTGCAGTCCATTTTCCTCACGGTCACAGAACAGACTGAACTCATAAAACTGAGACTTGCCAGGAGCACTTACAACCATTTCCCAGAAGTGTCTGCGGAGACTGGAGCCTCCCATGCCCACATTATGCAGCCGCCAGCCCCTCTTGCTCCTCATTCCTCTTGAATAACACTTGTTCGCTTAGTAGTAGAAACTGAGTCCACTTGGATAATAAAGTGCTCTTAGAACTTGTGTTTTGAAGATGACATTTTCAAAAAGATGTTTTCATAGCATGCAGAGACACAGCTTCCTGGACAGCTGTTTCAGGACAATTGTTCCAATTAATAAATCCCCAAAATACCAATTCACAGAAGTAACCTCTTACCAGAATGGGAGTTATAAACTTCCACAAGTAGAAGTAAAGCACCTTCAACACAGAATTGTGCCATTTTTATTTTAACTGCAAGGGGATGTAGTGTGATATTTCTTAATTTGTGACTGCTCATCATCTTTGAGGCCTGGGCTTAAGTCACGTTTGGGTCACAAATAAGAATATGTTCAATGGCCTCATCTAAGTCTTTAGCTATACATTTCACAAACCTACTACAATCTGACACGGTGAGCAATCCCTACTAAAGGCCCATAACTAGAATAGCAAGGGTGCTGCAGGTCAGAACTGAGATTTATTGAAAGGGATGTACAGAGAAGCTTAGTCCCTCACTTTCATGAGCACTAAATTCACTCAAGATTTTAATAATAAAAAATTCAGGGTTGTCTGACAACAGTCATTTTTTTTTCATGAGCCTGTCTTCTTAAATTCTCAGGCTAATGCTGCACATAGTGACACAGCCAGTGTCACTCATGACAGCATTTACCTGCATTGCAACAACATGACTTGCCTGTCAACCTTAAATGTTTGACAAACTGCTCTTTTTTTTTCCAAAATAAATGCATAAATAACATGAAGATATGTGCAACTGGGTTTTGGTTGGGTTTTGTTTGTGTTTTTTTGTTGTTTTTTTTTTTTTTTGTTGTTGTTGTTGTTGTGGTTTTTTTTTTTAACAGCAGGCTGTCTGCTTTGTAGTTCTGGCTGCACTTCTGATGACCATGCTGTGGACCAAAACATGCAAAAGGTTCTGAAGTTAGTTTTGTTATCAGCTGACTCCTTCCCTCTGTTTCCTTCCACTACCTACTTCTCCTGCACCCAAAATGTCTGCAGGTGCTTATCCTGTAAAATGCATACACATATGTTATGTATCTTATCTATACAATAAAAATGAGGGGAAAAAAGAGATGCTACACACTGAATAAATAAAATAATACTGTGAATAATTAAAAAAATGCATCTTCAGGTGAGAACTAACAGAACTGTGAAAAGTGGGTGTTTCCCTTTAAGAACTGTATGTCACCAAAACCAACACAATTTTGATTAACAATTAAGTCATTGCATTAAAAAAGTGGAGTTGTTTCTTCATTCAGTAAATTTTTAATAAACGCATTCAAAGTTCTAGCCATCAGGTGAAATGTGCTGATTTCAATGGTATCAAATATGCTGATTGGAATCACAATATACTTTCTGAATACATTTCTGTATTAATTGGAATGGTGAAAGCTCTCCTCCTGTTTTAGTCTTCTATAACTACCAAGAAGATATGTGCTGGGCACAAAAGAATTTGTGATGATCTCAGTTCTTCCTTTGGAGATAATGCTGGGCTCTTCAAGTAGCTTGCTGTTGAACAAGTTTTCACATCTTTACTCTAGGAGACAGACATTCTCACTTTCATGTTATCTCCTGCATCCTACAGCATTCATGTGCTTTCTTAAATACAACCACCTACAGAAACTGTTATGTTTATTTAATCAGCCTGTGTGTAAAACTGGATTGCTTGAGAACATAAATAGGCACTGCCTTGTCTCAAAGAAAGGTTGGACAAGCTGAGGATATGCTGGACTAAGGAGGACTGTTCAGCTTGAGCTTGGAATGGCAGGAACAGGACTGCTATTAACATTAACCTAATTTGCCTGCAGCAAAACTACCCTGTAGCATTTCAGTCCTAAGACTGAATATAGGGAAAGGTGATCAAATAACATTGACATGTTAATCATGAGTAGCTTCAGCTTCCACTGAATGATACTATATGATCCTTTTGCTTTAGGCAGCAGGGGAGCAGAATCACTGGCTCAACAGTTTCTTGCAATCCTATAAATACCATGTTTCTGATATGCCACTCAATCATCAAGTTCCTTTGGTCATATAAAGAAAAAGTGGGCTTGATATCAATTCTCAAACTCCACATTTATCTGCAATGAGTGCTTTGGCCAGTTTTGCAACCACATGTACATTTTTATCATAAATCAACACAACATGTACACATAAGCCTGGAAAGCACAATGCCAGTGATGTGTGTTTCTTCAGTTGGGTTCTACTTAACATGTAATTTGTGTTATATGTTCCTTCCCTTGTAACCAGGCTTGTGTTAATATAATCTTAGGTGAAAGTCTAGGATTATTTCAGGACCTTTTCTATAGTTTTTGCTCTGGGAATGCATACATCTGAGGTGCTTTTTCATAATAAAAATGCTTTTAAAAAAGTCTGATTATCTAAACTGCTGAGTAGGCAGAGTTTGCCCTGGAAAACCAGAAACTGCAGCAGAGTTCTGCTTTTCACCAAATTCAGCTGTGCTTCAGCAGATCTGCACTGTTTACCTTCTTCTGGGCCAAGAACATATTCATAATTCAAGAAAAAAGCAACACCAGAACATCAGACATTGGATGAGACCAGAAACTGTCAAATCCATGGTCCTGGATTTGGCTTTTGTCCTGGCCAAATTCTTAGTAATTATGTATGCTCTTTCACAAAGTGTTTAGCTTTCTTTTGCTGGAAAATGGAAGCTCATTTCAGACTGCATGACAGAATGTCATGAACGGTGCTATACTGAAGAAAAAATCCTCCTGCTTTCAGTTGTCACTTCTGGGGTCACTCAAAAGCAGTTGTAATGCCTCATTATTCACATCGTGGGGCTTCACATGTGGTTCCTTGGAAGCAAGCACTAATAATACATCTACATCATAAATAAAAGGGTGCTGCTTTGCCTATTGTCTTAATCACATGGACTACTTGATAATGACCACCAAGTGTAGATAGTGGCATCTGGAGCATCCACAGTTAAAACCATGTTAAGCCCATTATAACACCTTGAGAGGCTGACTACCAAGTGTGATCTTCCATTTTTGTTGCTCATTCTGGTCAAGTAAGCCAGAATGGGATCTGTCTAGTTACACAGCTGAAAGTATTCTTCAGAAGCAGCCATTCAGTGCAATGGAGAAAAGAAAGGATGTTTAGTAATTTAAAGCTTATTCTAATTTAAATTCCAATGAGTTCTTGGACTTGCTTAGCTACATGTCTACAGGGTGAATAATTTTACTTTGAATATTTATACTTTGCTTTTACTCAGAACTAATAGAGTTCTTCCTTTTCCTTTCAAAACTAATGCCAGTTCAGCATATTTTTGCTTCTCCACTATAACCTTATTTTTTCTTAGCTTTCAAAAACATACATTTGCTGAGCAAAATAAGAAGATAGTAAAAGTGGTTAACGCTATGTTAAGTTTGAGTAGTGCTTTTGTCAGCCAGACAGCATGTGTTTCTTCAGAAAAGACTTCAAAGAATGACACAAATGCAAGGAATGGAAGCAGACAGCTTTGCTAATGACAGACATTTCATCCAGGACTTCTGCTATTTTAATGTCCTGTTCTCAGATCTAAAGAGTGGAAGATCTCTGGCAAAATCGCACTATAGCTTCTAAATCTCCTAACAGAGTTGTGACTGTGTCAACTAGTCTAGAAGTGTCAATAAATGTTCAATATTTCTATTCTATAAAGAAACAGTAAAAAACAAGCTCACACTAAAAAATAAATGGAGAAGAGTACATTGCAGGTCTATCCAGAAAGCTCAGCCCATATGAAGGTGCCATTATTTCCTCTTTTGATTCAGAATATACATGTTGTACCTCAAATTATCTGGCAGAAATACTGCAATATCAGATATTATCATATTCAGCCTCAGTGCAAGTGTAATCATTAAAACAGAAAAAAAAAAAACACCAAAAACAAACTTTAAAAATGCTTTTCTGCAGATCCTCTTCGTCTGTCTCTTCTGGCAGTCTCTCCAGTTTTCTGTTTCTGTAGAGAAACACAGTAAATTCTGCCTTCAGATACAGTCCTGCTAGAAATCACAGAAGTGTTGTTTGTTAGACCACTGCTATTTCCAGGAAATTTATTCAAGAGCCCCACAAAATTGATCTGACAATCCAAAAAGTACTGCCTTTGGTAACAGTTGCAGAGGTTTGTTTCTGGAAAGCTGAGTGTGTTCGCTTACACATGCGGGTTCTGCTGAAAGGTAATTCTTTCACATCCTGTCTAGCTGACAGCATAACAAACACTAGAGCATGCTAAGGCACGTGCCACAGTCTGTCTTACAGACAAGACACTTTCATCATTCAAAAAGCCCTTCTGTTTCCTTAACTTATTACTTAACATTTGCAGTGATAAAAATCCTTTAAATATTTCTTTTTTAGCCGAGACATTTTCAGACCACAGCAGAACAGACATAGTTCAGCATCCTTTCATGGACAAGGCTACCCAATCCCTCTACCATTCAAAATAAATGCTAACAAACTCCAGTGCATGCAATAACAAACCTCCCAAAGGGAAAAAGTGTCTTTCTAAAGCCTTTGAGGTGAACCAGGAAGGTACTGTCCCTCCAGGAGTCACACAAATTTGTTTGAGAGGGAGCCACAAGGTTTTGAATCCTGATCATCTTTACACTGTGGGGTGGTCTCATATACCTTGTCACTTGTTACTCATGCAGTAAACCTGAGCATTCTCTAAATCACACAATACCCTGTGTAAAACCTGTGTCCGTTAGTCCAGGTTCTGAAAGGTAACAAATTCAAAAGTGATTTAAGTAGAAACTTTTACTGACCAAGTTTCTTTCTCTTTTTTTCCTTTTTTTTTTTCTTTTTCTTTGTCATCTACATTTGAGGGTCCAGTCTGATTTCTATGCACAGTCCATTATTTGATGTATAACTGTCATGTTTCCACATATTTTTTCTCTTCCTAAATGTAAACACACTCCTCATTTTACTCTTGCATATTCAGAACTTTCCAAGACTGATAATTCCTGACACCTGGTTTTGGACTGCTTCAATTTCTTTTCCTTTTTTCAAAGAAGGCAGTCAGAACAATGCAAGGGACTCAAGAGGGAACAGGCCATCACCATACATAAACACGTGATATTCTCTCTGCAGTTGTACATAAAGAAAAATTCTTAATTTTTTTTACTTAATTAAAATGAGCTAAAACAAGGGAACTTGAAGAGATTCACATATGGAGTAAGGAAATAAAATGAGGCTTGGAGGTAAAACAGTGAAAGCTAAAAACACCTATACAAAAATCCCAAGGTAATCTAATCAGGGTAATCAGAAAAAAAATTATGAAACCAGCTGGCCTGTGAATTAGCTCAACCCAAGTTCCTGTGAAAGATAAAGCTAGGATGTCAAAGCCCACATGAAGGAAAAGATTACTCAGGAGATAATTTTCATAGATAAGAAGGAGGACTAGATGCATTTAATCCATACAGAAAGTTTCTGTACTTTCTGCTATGGGTCAATCTTGAACCTTGGTATAAACAGAGGTATTCTAAGTGAAGGAGAAAACACGTGATTTCATGATTACTGTTTTATCTGTGTGCTTGTGGACCAAGATCAGCCCTATCACCTATTTATTTACAAAAACTATTTCTGAGGAAGGCCACCGGAGAGAAAATCACATTTCAGTACATTGGCAAAGGGAGACAAGGTGCACAGTTAAACTCATTTAGCAGTAGTAATATAATGGTCAAACAGTTGAACAGTTGAACTGTATAATTTTCACTGTATAAGTAATTTTTTCCCAGTTAAGCACCTGGAAGAGATTAAGAAAAAGGCAAAGATTCACGTATAGGTCTGAAACAAAAGTGATCACGTAGCTGAATTCAGCCTAACTAAAAGGCTTTTCCCATCAAGTGCAGGCCAGGTGCCAAAATCCCTCACAATGGGGAGAATGCAAGTTGTCTCTTTGTTCATCCTAGAAGTCTACCTAAGTTAGGACATATCTCCTGTTTTTGCCAATATACCTTTTGGCATAGCCTAGAAGTGTACCTAATCATGATATGTCTGCCAGCACAAAGTCCTCGTATGTCTGCAATTGCACTAAAAAAATGGTGTTATTACTGTCAGTGTTCACTCTACTGAAAAACAAAGCAGGTTTAAAACAAAAAAATGGAAGCACTTTTTATATAATAGATAATTAAATTGTGAAACCTACTGCCTACAGGAACAGGCAGAGGACAAAACTTTATCTGGATTTAAAAAAACATTAGGCAGATTCATAGAGAAGATGTACATCATTGGTTATTAAACATGAAAGCTCAGATGCAACCTCTGGCTCAGAAAAAAAAAAAAAATCACTAAAATGCTGATTACTGGGAGCTGGGAAATTATACCATGGGAAGGATTCCATAGCTGCCTTATTTTTTCTGTTTTTTTCCCTAAGGGTCAATGTTAGAGCTAGGAAACTTTGGTCCTTTGATCTCAGCTCCCAAGCAGGTCACAGAAGCAATAATTCCTACAAACCCTCAGTGAAAATAAACATGAATACTCCAAGTTAAAAAGGAGTCTTACCTTATTCAAACATTAGTTGGTCCTTGTGGCCTTTCAAATATTGCAGCTTACTAATAGTCATGAAAATTTCCATGTACCTTACACGCTATAAGCTTTGGAGACACATTTGGTTTTCAGATCCCCAAGTTCAACCACAGAAAACAAAGGGGAGGGGTTTGACCAAATACATAATTTTCGAATGGGTCTTCCCCCCTCCGTCAGTGCCTTGGTAATTTACTACAGCTAAGATCCCTCCCTCTCTGTAAGAAGAGAACATAAGGAATGCTCTGCTGAGTCAAACCAAAGGTTCATCTTACCTAAATGTCTGTCTTCCACGGCTCAGCCTTTTGCCATCAGATGGTCATTTGGCCATACTGTCCCCTCGAAAAATGCCTAAGAAATATTGCCTAAGCTGTAAACCTGACTAGTTTCTTGCTGCCAGATCCTAGGAAAAAAAAAAAGGTGTATAACAAAGGACTCCACTCTTACCATCCTCTCTCCAAATCTTCTTAGAATTGTATAAAACTATCTCAACTGGTTCCCATAACAACAGCATTGGAAACAATACATAAAAGTGAAATAATAAACAAAGAATCAGCAATCAATTCATATTCCTGCCCTTTCCAAACTCTGACATTATCATGCTGTGGCATAGACCTCCTAGAGAAATGCAAATACCTCAGCTTTACTGAAATAGTATGTTTATAGCAATGAACAAAGTAGATGACACCGAAATCTCTGACGTGGCACTGTCCCCAAGGCTATCCTCTGCATGATGTTAGCAGAACCAGAAAATCCAAAGGCTTCTGGCCCTGATGCTATTACTTTATTGTTGAATTTATATAATACCTTTTTAGCAATGTTTAGAAGGTTTTGTAGTGCAATGTTTTCCTATGAGCAAAAACCAAATAGTGAATACAATAGACAAATGACAGGAGCTGTTCCCATGAAGCAGTTTATGAAATATTTATATAAAATTTTGCAACCTTCAACAGAGACCAGGTTTGTTGTCAGAACCAACAGGATGTTTTCAGGCAAATAATCTCTTTCATCAGTTTTCTATAGAAATAGAAAGGAAACTTTAAGAATGAGACTTTGAAAAATGTAGTATAAAACTGGGCAACATACTGTAAAGGTCTTCCCATTACATCTCTGCTTCTTGTTTTCTCAAAGAAAAGACAGGTGCTGATAACATACCTTTCCTCTCTCAAAAATGATTTATACTAGAAATTCCACTAAAACAGGGTATCCTTTATGGTTTTATGGATAACAATGGAAGTTACTTCTATTTAAATTTACTTGACGAATGAATCATTCACTTGCTCTTCCTATGCACCTTTAAAATTTTCTCCTATACTATTTTATCTAAAATGTTATTAATGAAAAACATATAATACAGTGAAACATATGTAGATATAGAGATCACACCTGTGTGTGCAGTGATATATTCTCTTTTTCTCTCCTTTCTCCAATTAGCCTCACAATAATGTGAGCAGGCTAACATGATTACAGGTAATGAACCAATTACTATTTCTACAGTCATGCTGAACTGTTTTCCCTTTGACTTAATTATGTTTAAAAATAACAAGCTTTCATTACGCTTTTTATTGATGATCACGTTTACATTCCAAGTCAGCTAATCAGCCATGAGCACATAACAATGTGATTTGAATGCTTATTGCTTGTAGGACTACATTTTTAAACTTAGCAAACCAACATGCAGAAATATCCATAGTTACAATTTATAGACAGAGTCCAAGCCTAGAAAGACATGAATCCTCTAGTACCCCTCACAGTGCACATGGATATGCATGGATATGCCATGCTTATGCCTTCATGTATCACTAAACCTTTGCACCAGAAGCGGCAATACAAGGAAGAGAGGAATGAGAAGGAAGTAACAGTCACAGCAAGGCTGAGTTTGCTTGGTACCACTGGTGCTCTGATTTAATCTCCAGAAACTTAGTCTGCCTCACAGTGAGGGGTTGGTTGAGCTTTTCTCCCCTGTGAGCTCTCTTGGAAAGGATTCTGAAGCAATTTTTCACTTATTTATTTATTTCTTTATCTTGCAGCCTGTCCTGGGGCAAGAAGGCAACGTTAATCCTCCTGAGCCAAGTTGGAACAGCACAGCCTCAAGGACCCTTGGAGTCAACTGGTCAGGGATGGACTCACATAGCTAAAACAGTTCCACGTGGACACATTTTTTTCCAAAACTCTCAAGAAGCTATATCTTTGCCCATCTTCAAGGAACAGCAAGTCACTGCTTTGGTCCAGACTTGGGGATCGTGGCTCCTGTTTGCACTTCTCACTTTGCAAGATCACCAAAAATCCTCAGGGTCCTTTCTGCTGCCAGTGCCATGATGTGAAAGCAGAACAGCGCAGTGAGTGTTTTGTCTCCTAGTTTTAAATAAATGCAACAAATAGGCTTTGAGTAAAGAACAAGGATTCAGGCCTAAATCAAATTATGGAATTTATATAGTCAGCTAAAACTTTTGCAAATAAAATCTTCTCAGACAGACAAGGTAAGTTTGCATCAAACCACAGAACTCACAGTTGTTTCTTTCAAATACACCTAGCTCAGGTCCTGCCCATTTTCTACGGAGGCAAAAATGACTAAACTACTTATTGTATTGAAACATGTTTCTTACTTACCTTTCAGGGGTCTGGCCTGACTTCCCAAAAGCTGGTGGAAATGCATGCCATTATTTACAGTACAGTTTCACAGATAGATAAAAAACCTTAGGCTCCTAGATGACATGCAGAAATCTCACGGTGTATAAGCATACCATCCTAATTTCTAGTCTTTATTCCAAAGGGAGTTCCTTATGGGGTTTTTTGGGTTCTTCGTTTTTGTTTTTGTTTTTTTTTTTCCCTATTGACTGATTATTTTAAAGAGGAAAGAGTAACACAACTGTTTTAAAGAAATTTAGTATCTTCAGGAGAGATTTAAAAATTCCCTTAACATACTTCCCTTCGGCCTCAGAGGCTCTTGTAGGAGCTTTTAAAACTTTCCTAGAAGTCGCTTTTTCTGCTTGTTGGATGTTTTCAATCTTTTTGAAAGATGCTTAAATCTTTCCTTCAGCATGGATATTGGCTTGGTAGTGTCAGATTTTGGACTACATTTGAGAAGCCAGATGTGTCAGAGTTAGGTGCTGAAGCAATCTACTTTTAGGCACTTACGTTCTTAATTAGATCCAGCCTTTTAAACTATGAACATCGCAGAAAAGTCTTTCTGCATTAAGAAGAATTTATATTAAGCCATAGAAAAATGTTAAATTTTAATGTGGTAGAGCACTCAAATTTGTTTCTTACTAGTGAAAATCTCATTTACAAAATGGCTGCTAATGAAATCTCAGAGAAAATATGTTGGCTTCAAAGCAAAATTAAAATAAAGACAAATGACCAAGGAATTATTGTTTTCAATAAGTTCTTTTTTCATGTGCTAATTACAGAGTAAGGAAGTCATTCAAGTATCTTATTATCTATCTCTCCTTTTTCTGCCAGCAGTTTATAAGGGGTGTGAAAATGGAGGGGGATAGTAATAATTTCATTTACATTTTAAAGAAAATAATCAGGTTAGTCAGCATTTAATACCTAGAGCCTGAATATTCCCTTTGCATGGCTTTGAAGGACAAATATAATATTATCAGTTCTGTCAATTAAAGGAAAGACAGGGCCTTGAGCAGATTTATTTATTTATATATAGACAAAAAATCATCTTATCCAAGAATTGACATGAGAGAGAAACCCATTGGGATACAGGCAGAGATACTAATTTTGTTATGACTAGTGCAGATACTCATATTTGACAAAAGTAGGTTTACTGCTATGACATAATTTTGCTAAAAACTTTTGGGGGGAATCCTGCAAAAACTAGATCAACTGTTTATAAAAACATTTTGGCATCCCAGATAAAATTGCCTGAAATAATGTAATTATTACTGTGGTTGAATGTAAGTTGAAAACTCCCAGCATACTTTAAAGGAGCATAAATACATCTTCTGTGCCAATTAAAACCAGAGAGAACAAAGATATCCATCGTGGTAAATGCTACTTAAAAGAATTAAGTGTTCAGTACTCTATAAAGCAGGAGATAAATTTCACTTGTTTTAAATGGCAGCAGGCACTGAGGAATGGTGCCATGCGATGTTTCTGCATTCAGAAGTGTGGGAGGTGTGCAGGTTTGCTGAGATCCCTCAGTGATTCCTTAATTCCATGATTATATGATAGTCTCTGGGAGTCTTAGCTCCTCCCAGAGAATGCTGCAGCCTGAGCATCAGTACTTTTTTCTCAGCATATGACTCTTGCACTTTGGGTTCTGCCATGGATGCCCATTAAATCCTACTGTTACCTACAAAACTCCATTGGTGACATTCAAAGTGATGCACCACTTTAGTCCTAATTACAGACCTCCTATATGAGTATTTGCTTAGTCATTCCCTGAGGTTCTACCCTTCTGGTCTCCTGCCAAATCCTACATTTAAAGTTAAAGACTTTGGCTCTTGCCCTTTCAGCACCTCTGTCTGCTCCTTCAATATAGGTGTTTCATGAATTAGACAGCTTTTTTCTGCCTATTTTATAAACACTCATTAACTATTATCTATTCTCTTCAGTTTCTGCACAACATTCTTTAATAAAAGGATTTTAGGGTTTTCAGCCCTTACGTTGAACAACAATTGTTAGGATTTATTCTTCAACATAAACAGCTGTGAGAAGTCTGGAGGTGCTAAGCCATCAGAGAGTCTGATAAGTAATGTGTGTCATTCCCAAAAGCATCCACTCCTGGGCTACTTGTCAGAGCCACAGAAACAGGCAAGTCAGCAAGTGCAAGCCAAGGCTCCTTGAGAGACAGCAGTGCACTCAGTCCCCCAGACAGCTGTCCCATGCCAGTCAGCAGACTCTGCCACCTCTCACTGGGGTCCTGGGTGGTGACATGGGCCTGAGCTGTCACTGGGTGCCAGGCAGTACTGTGGTAGGCATCCTGCCATGGCTCTCCTCTCTAGGATCCTATTAGACCATCTGGACAGCATTGTTATCAGGAAGGCACATGATGCTATCGATCAAAAAGGAGACACTTTTATAAAGCTGTTATTGCTCAGTCCAAAACAGTTGGAGAAATGTTTTAGAATAACAGGTGGAACCAAATACCAGCCTACTGAGGAGCAAAGAGAAAAAAAAACATGTGTGAGATAGTAATTCCTTAATCTCTTATGGCCATTTCCCAAGCAGATGTCCCAGGTCAGAATTTCCTTGAGATCATCTTTTTCTTAAGTGACAAACCAGTTTTTAAGCAGTTGAGAAGTTTTTCTGAAACTGCTTCATCCCTCTCCAAGTCTTCCTCACTCTGGATAGGAGTGGTTTGCATCTCTCCCCAAGGGTCCTCCCTATCCCCAGTGTTTCCCACCAGACCCTGACTGAAAGGACTAACTTCAAAGAACTCGCATATATGTCCTAAATATGGTAAGGGGGTTTATCTGAGATCACTGTCTGCAGGTCTTGCCTATGGGCAAGCAGTAGCTCAGATTTAATGCTTTGAGTGCAGAAAGGCAGAACATAAGTAGAAAGAAGCACGTGAAGTTTGTGGTCATAGAAATAATGCCAAAGCCTGCTACATTCTCCCTACCACAATTTTTTCACTTCTCCAGAGCCTGGTCACACACTGGAGGCACAGGCAAATCTAATGAAAGAACATCCATCATGCAGGACATATATCATGCTCTCCAAGAAATTTAGCACAGAGTGACTTCTAAATGAAAATTTAAATGTTGACAACATAGGCACTTTGAGCATCACTTGTCCTAGGAGTTAAGAGGAGAGGGATAGCACATGCATGGATTTGAGATGTATTCAGCACAATAAGGAACTTGGCCTCGGTGCTGGTATGCAGTCTGTTCTTACACTCTTGTTTTTATCATGTACACCAGCACTAACTGTGCCAACATACAGATTTTCAGGTGTATTTCAAACTTTTTTTCAGTTCATTTTGACTTTTTGATTTTATTTTTATATTTTACTGAACTTCTTATTTAGCAAGGAGCTACAAGCTTCAATATTTGAAGAAAGGAGAGATCATACTCAGTAGCAGCATTTGGAAAGGCCAGAGTGAGGCAGAAAATATGGGGACTACTTAAGTCACCCTGGCTATGATAGGCCTAATGTTCTGAAGCCCCAGCTTCAAACTGACTGTCCTGGACTGGAGATATTAGTCTGGGTGCTGGTCTGGGACCTACCCCACAGGTGATTCATCCCAAATCCCCTAGAGAGGGTTTGCTACAGCAGGGAAAATATCAGAGGTTTCTTCCTCCTTTGACTTTCCAGTCTCTCTTTCCACAGACTTTCAAACAGAAGAGAACAGGAGTTCTCTAGCTTTTTAATTTAACTACATTGTATTCCAAGTTGGTGCCTTCATTTTTTTAAGATGTTTATTACATATGCTTGTTGCATATTTTAACACCATGACAACAATAAGATCAGAGCAAATAATTTGCAGTGAATAACTTGAAGAATTTCATCTCTGCTCTCATTCATAATTTGTCTAGAACCAGCTCGCAATGTTATTGAATCTGTTGAACATTCAGAATTATACCACATTAGTCTAGTGACTTAGTTTCAGGTCTACAGATTGTTTATGAACCTTCTATTGCAAATATAGGAAAAATACTAATTTTGAGATGAAATATATATTTTTAGACTCAATGCAGATATCACATTATCTACATAAGTATTTAATGTTCAAAGGCCTTAATTTCTGTCAATAATAAAGGAGATATGACACTTTTATTTGGCTTCATCTGCCTCCAGTTCAGCCTCAAAAAGAGCAGATAAAACATGACCAAATTTAAAAACAGCTCCACCAGATCAAAATTTGTTCACTGATGAACAAATCAGTATACTTTCTTGCTCCTGACTCAAATTAACATTAACAGAATACATATACTCCATGTTTCCAGTACTGAAGAGGCAATAGCAACAGCCTAAGGGTTGGTGTTTCTTTTTTTTTTCCAATGCAAATAATCAGATCTTGCAGGGTCTCTAAATTGTCATGTCTATTGAATCAGAATCCACCTTCAAGTATACCTCTTTATATTCTGCTATGCTGACATTACCTGACCATAATGGCACAAGCTGTGGGTAGAGCAGAAACCTCTGTTCTGAACTCTCACGTGCATTAGGTTTCCACTAGCATTCCATCTTAGTACCTCATTAATAAATAAATGTTTATGAATAAACAAATACTAAAGTAGATGGGTATTATTTACTACATCTGCAATTCAAGATGAAAAATGTCCCTGATTTATGTTGACATGTAGTGGGAAGGGGTTTAGAATTTTGTCTCTTTATGTGGAGATTAAATATAGGCACTGGACAACCCTTTTTGTATACACAAGGCTTGGTTGCATGGTTAACATCTGGAATATATTAATTTCTTCTATAAACTACATATGACTCCCTTTCTACTGCATTCCTCAAGCAGCAAGCAACATAGATGTATTAATATTAACATGCCTTTGATTCAATTCTCCCCATTTTACAGTCTACTGCCATATGCCAACAGTATGTCGTTGGGCATGATGTAACCAAGTATGCCCCAGGAAATTCAGAGAGACTATTTTACTAGAAATTGGGCCTAAAAAGACCACAACTTCTTTTTATACCATTAGTTAGGCTGAAAAATATGAAAAGAACTTTGGCTCTGCACTATCTTTCTACCTCTGCAGTGGTAGAAAGGGCAAAAAGCTCACTTAAGCCTACAGCTGAGATTTCCCAAGGGAAAAAGAAAAACCAAGATGTAGTAAACTGGATGCAGATAGCCTTATGCTTGCCAGTTCCTTCTCTTGGACAGGGGTAGAAAGTAAGATAGCATGCAGGTGGAAGATGCATTGCTCAGGATGCCTTGCCTTGTCCACCCCTACCTTAGTGGCAACACTTTTTTACAGCCACTCCTGCTGCTTAGGTGTTGACAATACCCCTGGCATGGTTTTGCACTCTACTGACCAAGTATTTTCCTAGAAAAAGCTATTAAGGGCAAAAACATGGGATGATCACCCTGCCTTATTCGGAGAGGGGAAGGGAAAGGCAGCCTTGGCTCCTGCCAGCAAGGCCAGGGCAGGGCTCCAACCCCCTGTGCTGGTATAGCTGTATCCCCAAATAGATGCAGAACTTTACACAGTGGATATTTTAGCTTGTGTTTGCTCCAGATAAAGGAAACACATCTCTACCCTCTGCCAAGTGTGATCTCATCATAGCTGTAGCTCTGATCTTTGTTTTCAGGTTGGTCCTCCCCACCATGACCTGTTATCCATCGCTTAATAATTGCTGCATATCTTTATCTATAGCCCAGTAGAGGACTCAGAGTTTGAAATCAGGTGCTTATTATGGCCATGTATGCTGAATACAGAGAACACCATGAACCCCTCAATTTCCAAGCTTTTAATGGTTATAAATACTGTAGAACAATATAAGCTTTGCAAACTATTTAAGAGACTGGGTACTTTGAGGTTTCAGTAACAGTGTCAACAGATCTTTCCAACTGCTGAGATTGAGCAAAAGCAGATACTACATGATGGCTCCTAATGTTTAATTGAGAAACAATGTGTTGTTTTCATTGGTAATATGTTTGCTTCTGAGATACACCATCACGGTGCATGGAATGGATTGAAACAACTGACTTTAGGTAGCTCCAGCAAAAAGTCAGATTGTGACAGGGCACTGAATCTTGCTTGCCTCTTCTAGAATGGAGTCATCTGGAACACTATGCTGATTCTGGGATTGCTAAGAAAATTGGAATAAATCTGAAAGAAAGGTCAGAAGTCTAGGAAATATGCTGGGAAAAGAATATGTAAGTTGAAGTTATTTTGCTCAGAAAAGAAGGGAAAAAGTGACATCTTCATCATTAAAAAGGCTTTTAAGAGTAGGCTGGAAAAAAAACATCTGTCAGAAGTGACATGGCTGTAGATAATCCTGTCATGTGTAGGGGAATAGATTGGATGACTTCCCAAGAGTTTTTTCAGCTTTAAGGTTCTATTATAGACCAGATCCACTGTCTGTTGGCAAGTGATACCTTGGGTGTGGGGAGAACCTGACAATATGGAGAAGCTTGCTGAGCCCCAAGCATTTTCACATTCCATAATGGGCCCTAGAAATATCCTACCCTACATGACTGCCCCTGCTGAGAAAAGAAGGACAGTACAGCTGGGAGGAGGCTTTCCATACAGAGTAATTTATTTCAAAGTACAAAGAAAAATAGCAATGTAAAAAGAACATTAAGAAACAT
Source organism: Pyrocephalus nanus (assembly GCA_038380795.1). Classification (NCBI taxonomy): domain Eukaryota; kingdom Metazoa; phylum Chordata; class Aves; order Passeriformes; family Tyrannidae; genus Pyrocephalus; species Pyrocephalus nanus. Next base: position 67,514,233 of record CM076261.1, read on the forward strand.
CTTGATTTCTGGGAAAGTCAGCCAAATACTTGAGTACCAATTTATGAGATAGTAGAAAACATTCAGAAGCTTTTTCTTACCTCTTGTCTTTAAAAATGTTTGCCTTGATTAGAGAAGAGAATTTTGACCTATCGCCTGTGATCTGAATTACAGCAGAGCATGCAATTTTGTGAACACTTAACATAGCCCATACAAGGACATTATATCATTTTTTCCCACCATTTTATAACAAACATATAGCAACAGCTTGTAAATTAAAAAAAAAAAAAAAAGTCTGTTGTATCGTTTTAATTTCTGTAATGGTATGGTACAGCTTTACTGACTTATAACATCTTATATGATAAGTTTCGCTTCTTTAAAGCCATTTATTTTAATCGTCTTAGCAGTTTAGATCGTTTCAAACAGCACCCCTGTTTATCTACGTGATTATGCAGACAAACAAAATAAATTTATTTTATTAAATTTATTTATTAAATTTATTAAATTATTAAATTTTATTTATTATTTTATTAAATATTATTTATTAAATTTACCTGTTAATTTTTAACACTACCTTATTACAAACAGCATCTCTGATTCAGTTTGAATTACTGAATGTTTTTCACTTAGGACATAGCTATGAATACCGCTATTTTCTCTCTCTCTCACACGGACAGACACACATACTACCATACGGAGCACATTGCCATGTGTGTATTCAAAGTTCTCAGCCTTCATTTTATGTCCCTGTGCAGTATTGTGTGAGTTCTAACCAAACAAGAACAACAGCAGTGCCCAGTGCCGGCATCCCAGAGTTAAAACTCCTCTGGATGGAGGCAGTGCTATACAAAGTCAGCATGGGCTTCATAAGTGGTGTGTTTGTGTCACCTGCACTTCAGAACAATTTTTAACCTGTCGTTATATCTTAGCCAAGTTTAGCCGACTTGTCATCCTTCTAGCATTGTGCTAACCTTACACAAGGCAGAGTTCCAGTAACGATGAGTAAAAGTACAAGATTTTTCTGGTAAATGTAAATCTGCTGAGCACAGCCAGATTCTGGTTGCACTCCCAGTTCCCAGGCAGTGGAATGAGATGGCATACAAGCCAGAACATCTGCCCTTAGTCACTGGAGAATTATCAGATAATCTTCAGAGATCAGACGTGTTTGTTGCTCAGCTGCTTTTTGCCACCAGAGCTCCTGGAATTGACCCCTGGTCTAATAAAAGCAGGGGGAGGGGATTACTTTAAATTTGAAGTAAACCAAAAACAGGCACCCTGTGACATTTAATTTGTAAGAATGCAGCGAAGACTCCAAGAAGCACAATCTGCATCACCACCCCCACCACAAAATTAAAGCATTGTCGTTAACTATGCACAGAACCCACTGAACTCAAAGAAGCTTTCCAAAAACAAACCATTCCTTTCTTAAGCAATCACTGCAAATTGCAAAAGCAACAAATGTTTTAGCCACAAATGAAGGAGCCACTGCCTGTCCACAAAGCTTCTTATGAAATTTCTCACTTCCTAACAAAACCTATGAAGACATTTGCTAGTGTTAAAGTGGTGAAAGATTTGTGCTTTCTAGGAGACGCCAAAGTTCTTTTTTTCTGGACACAGCCATAGGTTGAAGATAATGAAGGAAAACCACACATTTCAGCTGTCAGAAAGTTTGGAGTTTTTCTCCATAATAAAACTGGTGAGAAGCAGTGCCCTTGTAGAAGTAGAATTTAAAAAAGGATTAAAACCAACCAACCAAACAAACAAAAAACAACAATAGAAATGCAGCAGCATTCATTTTGGTTACTGATTAGGAAAGAGACACAGAGAATACAATAAAAAAGTAGCACCACAGAAAGGTGCCTGAAAGGAAACACAAAAAATGCAGAGAGATTATGATGAAAAATCCTCACTACAACATAGGATTTATTTTCTGAAGCATGAGATTGCCAGGTACAGACCTCATTAGCGTGATGAGAGCCTTTCTAAGATAGATCTTGAAGAGGAATTTGTTCACTCACTAAGTCAAAAAGCTACTATTCTGACTTTTCTGGATTATCCTTCCTCTAGTGTCAGGTTAAAGGAACAAAAGACACTGCAAAACCCCCTGCTCAGTAAATTGACTTTTTATGATTAGCTGCATTCTGGTAAAAACACATCACCCACCACCTCACAGTAGACCAGGGTTCCTGGGACTGATGCCTACTCACAGGAGCTCTACAAGGCTTGAGGACATGAAGGAATGCCTTCTCTATTTCCAGGCTGGCTTAGCAAGGTAAGATGGAAAACACTTAGAACAGCAGGGTCCTGATCACTGCAGCACAGGCAAAAGAAGTCTATCAGTCTCTAACTGTTTTCCTAGGGGAAGTTCATTACCAGTGACTTTCTCCTCTGCGAAAAGTTTGTAGATTTGAGTACAGGAGAACATTCGGTCATTTCTTGTACTTAACTCAAGAATGAAGTTCAAGTTATTAAAGCTCAGACATGAATGCTAAGCAGCTGAATGTGCATTTAGGGATCTGAGCACACAGTCTGCCTATAAATCTCTGCAAGGGTGCTGGGGAGCAGCATCTCATGGCTATAAAACACTTTCAAAGATAAAAGTGCCCACAAAGACATTTATTTGCACAGTGTTTTAGTGTAATTCCGGAGAATAGAAGGGAAATTCAGAAACTGGAAAGGAGTGAGAAAATGGAGAGAAATGGAAGTAAAAGCAAAGATGGTGTGAAAAAAAAAGACATTAGAAGGAGATAGAGAAGCATAAAAGGTGATAGGATGAAGTGCAAAAATTAATCTGAAAAGCCTTTCCAAAACAAGAGAGAACTAAAAACAGAATCTAATGTGGAACAGATGAAGAGCAAAAAGGGAAAAAAAAAAGGATTGGAAAAGGCAAAGAAAAAAAACCAAATAGCGGAATAAAAATAGAGTTACAATATGGAGATGGAAAGTAAATAAACATGCACTGAAAGTAAGGAAAATGTTAGTGAGGTATTGTTTCATGGTTTATTCCCCACAAAAAGGCTTAAGTTGTGTGAATTTAGGAATGTATGAATGACATATTCTGTATTTAGGGCAACAGTGGCCAAGATTCTGATTCAATACATAGCAGAGCTGTTAAATCACTTGGTTTTAAGGCATCACACCACGGAACAACATTTTCTTTAGCATACTTAGTGGCGGCAGAAGCATCAGTTCTTTTTCCAAAACACAGAAGTTGAGGCCACAGGCTTCCTAGTTTGGACCTAGAAGGGCCGGGTGTCTATCAAGTGCCTCGCTTAAAGTATACTCTGGTCTCTCTAAAGTCCTGGTATGAGTGAATTGGATATTGATGCTCAAGACAAGAAACATTATCCTTTTTTACCTCTGTCACAAGCCCCATGCATCAGTCCTTCTACATAATACTGCATTCCCCACTCCCACTAGAAAGAGGCAGCCCACTGAAACAATTCCAAGCAGCACTGTCAGGGTTATGGCTCTGCAAAGCCTGTGAAAGCAAGTCCTTCTCAAGAAGTATTAGATCCTTCCTGCCTGTGGGATTTTAAATCTTCTCCAGGATATTCCAGGGGGAACACAGCTCAGAGACTGATTATGGGTCCAAAGAGATCTGGCAAGTCTGCTTTGGGCCTTCAGCAAACCCTCCTGACTGCCTTGTGGAAACTCTAATGGACTTTTAATCTTTACCTCTGTCAGCACTAAAATCACACCCACAGATTAAAAATAAAAATCTCAACCAGCTAAATTATATAGGTCTTTTGTTCAAATATACTTTTAAGATTTGCATAATTTAGTGCTGTGGTTGGTAATAAACATGGAGAAACAGGGCTCCCTTTCAGGAACACCAAATCTTAATAAGGTGGTTATTCAAATGACTACTTTTGTTTATGGAAATATAGTATTTTAAAAATAGAAAGTGGTTTGGTGTTTTGATCTTCTGTTTAAAAGGAAAAAAAGTGATTCAATAGAATTAGTAACACTTGCAGCATATCAACCAACTCTCTCATAGAAATGCAATTTAACAAAATGTATGTGGTTGGAAAGTCAGGCCAGAATAACAACAGCTGACTTCAGATCCACCCAAGGCTTGTGTGGGGGCCACACCAATTAGCATAATAGTTGTGTTTGTTGGGAAGTAAAGCCTTTGTGCTTGGGATGTTTCCCAATTAAAGAATTGTATTTGAAGTGGGATTTAATGTTAATGTTTCAATGCCAGAACATTTACTTGCTGTGTCTGCTTTCATTTCAAATGATGCTTAGGTTATATTTTCTGCTTGATGCTGCTGTCATCAAGACTCTCCAGTATTTTTATTTACTGCAAGGGAGTGACAGTGAAAGGGGAGTATAGTTTCCCAAAGTCTAACTCAAAATGAATGACCTAAATTGTGTAAGGCCCAAGTCATGAAGAATTTAGTGGGTAAAAAACCACCAACATTAACAGGAGAACTGAGAAGAGTGAAGAACTGAGTTCCTTCTAAACAAATTTTTCATTTGAGCTATGCCATTAAAATCTTTCAAAAGAATACACATCAGATAAAAAACAGTTTCTACTAGATCTGAATGAATAAACCCATTAATAAAATAGCCACTAAATTTAATCTTCTTTTCTGTTTGTAGATCACCAGGAGGCCAAACATAGTTCCCTTGCACATAAGGATTTATCAAATCTACTGGACAAATATCTTTCTTAAGAATCTATGGTATTTAAATTTTGGCTTTTCTTGCTTACATGTGACTGATAGCTAAATCATTGGCTGTTTTATTTTATTATTCCAGAAGCATGCTAACCTGAAACCCCACATGAACCTAAAATGTTATTTCCATGAAAACATTCTTTTGACACAGAAGCTTTTTTGTCACTAAGATATTTTTCAGAAAAACACAACTGCTTGAATTATCAGAACAATGAACCAAACTACAGAAGAAGTAAATTCATTGAAATTCAGATCCACTGAGATCTAAAATTAATCCTAATAATGTTAAAAAAATGATCACTATTGCTATGCAAACAAGTGAAACAGAACAAAAGCTATAACTAGTTCCCAAAGCCACCTGAGATCAGGATATGGACAGCATGAAGCTTGCAACTGATATTTAAAAATCAATATGAAATTTTATGGATAGATAATATGAGTTCAGGGAAATGAACAGATCAAATTTTGCTGTGTTGAGAAAATGCATGAAGTAACTCAGTACATTCTGAAGCTGCTGAAGATTCATCTGATTAGAAGGCAATTATTAGTTGTCCAGACATATATTAACACTCACATGTGTCCAAACATCCTCTCTTGCACTTTTCAGATCTGCTCTAATATTTAATTATTCCCAGCAACTAATACTGATTTAAGGTTTGGTATATCTCTGAGTTATACTCGACAGTTTAATATTTATATTTACATGGTCCAGAAGAGACAGAATTGAGACAAAACAAACCCAAGGTTTCCGCCCCTGGGCCTGATGCTATCTGAGAATCGCCAACTATGAAAGTGACAGAAGAGTGTTGATGGACCAGGGATAAGGTCCAATTAAAGGAATTTTGTCTTATATGGTTTCAGTTTTAGAAATTCTCTGGCTTTTCAGTACTGTAAATCAGCCAAACAGACACACTGGAAAGATATTATAAAATAGTTTTTTAAAGTGCAGAAAAAGGTCTGCACGTTATCTTAATATATAGAGTTCGATAGATGATGGGATTGATTCTCCCCTTATTTACATCACTGTAACTTTGCTAATCTCACTACAACTACTTCAAATACCCATTTGTAATGGAGAGTGGAATCGAGCTCTAAATCTGTGTGTGATATAAGCGCGGTAAAATATATACGTCTAAGCAGCTATTTGGGCCTAACTCTGAGGTACCTGATTACATAGCAAGACATAATTGATTTATGAATGCTGAAATTAAACATGGGATGAAAGCAGTCTGAAAAAATTCAGAAAGACCTTTGTTGGAGTATATTTTAATCAAGAGAATTTGGAGAAAGAAATTATCAGTAACAAGTGATTAGTTCATAAGTAACATAAAAAATGAGAGTAGTATTCAACACATTACAGTCAATTTCTAAGTTTCTGAAGAAACATTCAAGCATACCATTCACTGCTGATTTCCTGAGGTGTCCACAATATAAAATACACTGTCTGAATATGGGGAGCACCAATCCATTCACCAGTGATATGAAAATCCAAAATTCTTGTCTGAAATCCATTCTTAATCTAGTTCTACAAACATATTTAGGAAACTGAATAACATTTACCTAAAAAAATAAACTGGTATAAATTAGTGACATCGTCTCTTCATTGTAGAAGGAGCTGCAATTTTTAATTATGGCAATTCAGCCCAAATCCAAAGAGCTTGACTACAAACAGCTAAACTGAACTAGGAAACAAAACATTGTCTCTCTACCATGAGGAAGGTCAAGGATTAGTAACTAGAAAAATAGGTGGTTGAGGCTCTGGGATAAATATAATTTGATTCTCAACAGAAAGCAAGTAAAAGTTAGAATATTGGCTATCAGATATACAATTACATATACATGCATATATGTATATTCATATTCATGCACATATATGCTTACATGTATACATATTCACGCATGCATGTGTATTTATGCATCTATACTGAAGGATATATGAATAAATTCAAAGCTAAGGAGAACCTCAGACTAAGTAAACCTAAAATGTCTAAGTGAACAGTGAAACTCCTCAAAATAAACAGTTTTCTAGAACTTTATAGTGGCAGATCCAAAATAATTAAAGATATTCCATACATAAGTTCCTGGAAATCTGAAGCGTATAAATGGGTAAACTTGCAAAAGAATTAAAGCTGAAAGACATAATTGTATATTTTCCACTGCTGATATCCAGCTTTTCTACCTCAATGAATAAAAGGTATTTCAAGAAATCCTTTCTTATTTACTGTTATTTTTTTTTCTCCTCTCCTTGCTAAGGAATATGTGTGTCAGCTTTGGTTCCTAATCCCACTAACACTAACTTCTGTCTACTGAGTACCTACAGAAGAGAGGGAAAGGAATCCCTATTTTCAGAATCTTTACTCCTGTTGCAGAATGCCAAACATACAGAGTCAAAAATTTACCAATGTTCTGGGGGGTTTGATTGGATGGTTTATCTTCTTTGCTTTTGAATGTTCCATATAATGAATGGTATTTCTGGAAAAACTGAACATTGCCTGGGACCACATTCACTTTTCCACAAATTCTCCAGTAACTGTAGAACCTACTCTAAGAGAAATGTTCTAAGGTCAGTGACCTTCTGACAGTTGCCTGCTAGGGGGTCGAAAGAGGTTAAGCTAGGCCTAAATTCAAATGAAAACAAAATATTGCCCACAGATAGCTTTGACCTTTCAATTGCTCACTTTGGAAATCTGTTGTTACAGATTCTGGAAGAGTGGAGCCAAAAAAAAGTAGGGTTTACCAAAATATGACTTCCCATTTTTCTTAGTTTTCTGCACAATGTTTTTGTCATGTATCATTATTTATGGCATAGCAACCAAGGAACTGTGCTGTTTTGTGATAGGCACAACACAGACAGGTAGCAAAATATCTCTGTCCCTAAGGTTTCAAAGCCTAGCTGTCAGACAGGATGCTGCAGGTGCACAGGGCAGACAATGAAGTTCATGTTGGCTAGAAAAAGGAGAGAAATAAAAATAAAATGGGTTAAGCAGAAAAGCTGACTGTTTCCTAAGCATACCATTGCCAAGTTGTGACTTTTAGGTACAGCAGCTTAAAGGAGAGCTTTAAGGGAAGGATTAAACAATAAAGCAGATATTCCCATCAAACTATATGATCTTTTTACTTTAGTTTGGTTTTGGGGCTAAATTCCTTGACAGCTCTTCATTAGTAAAAAATGGGTCAGTTCCTCAGAAAAGAACAATAAGACCTAATAGAAATGACTGTCTTCTAGACTGGAACAAAGGGTAGCTGTCATCTTGTCACCTTTCCCAGAATTTCCAAAGAAAAAACTGTACATTCTTAGGACTTCAGCTAAGCTAAACATATCACCTATCTGACTTGTGAGAATCCCTGTAAGTTAGGAATTTATGTGCATTAACAGAGCAACATCAGAAACCTGGAACTAATACAACATAGAAACTCTACCACCAGAGTATTTCCAGATGGCAATTAGCACAAGCCACTCAGACATCAGATCAGATATAAAGAAAATTAGGGGAGAAAGCACAATGTGCATCTCACATTAGCAATATTTCAGACTCAGGAAAGATAGTCTTTACCAGCAATTGCCGAGAGGGTCAAAAAGTATTCAGGTTATGCATCAGGAACATTTTTTCCTATTATTCACAAAGAGCAATAAGTCTATTAAAAGTTAATGCAATGGGAAATTGGAAATTGTACAGCAACTTCTGTGTAGTGAAACTCATCTTTTTAAAGTTCTGAAGGCAAAGAGGAATAAATCTTCGTCAGAGTTGTGATGCCAGAAAACTAAGATCTGTGGCTTCAATAGCAGCCTGCAGTTGTTACAGGGATGGGCATTTGTTTGCAGAAGTGACACAAATGTCAGAATCAACTGAATGTCAGTGGTTGCATTTCAGATTGTTTACAGGAACGATCCTTTTTCCTATAGAGTCTATCACTGTATAATTTCCTGCATGAACTGATGCAGCACTATCTCAAAACCTGCAAAGGTTTCACTCCCCTGCTATTCTCATGGCTCCAGTAGTGCAGAAGAGAATGTAAACACAGAGCTTTCCTCTCCCCAAATTCTACTACAGAAGGGCAGATTCCCTTTTGAAATCTATAAAAAATGACACTCTGGAGCCCTGAGACCGGAGGTGGCGTACAGTTACATCAGTAAACCTGCTTGAGGTTGTTAGACTACTAAAGCCTTGCATTTTTGTGGTGAAGCATTTTCAGATAGAGCCAGGATAAAATAGTCTCATGAGACAAGATTTAATATCGATGGTTTCACAAAAAATACCTAAATGAAGCCAAACTTCTGTACAGAAAAGGCCCCAACTGATGTTTCGCCAAACCAGGAAATGCCTGTAAAGAAACACATACGCACTAAAAACAGCATCCCCAGGGCCCTCAGCAAGAGCCAAGGTGGAGGCAGGATAGCTCAGCCAGCTGCAAGCACACTCTAGAGCTGGCCCACACCCTCAGAGGAATCTGGCAATGCAAGGGTTAAACACATTCCCAACCGCTAAAATGCAAACAAGATAAGAGAAAAGCAATATTCACTTTGTGACTCTGTTACTCTCTGGTCGAAAAAAACCCAGAACTCTCTGTATTTTAAAAGAAACGTCACCTCTGCTAGCTTCGGTTCTCAATGTCTTAATTAGCTGAAGATCTGAACCTAATATGGGATTGAAGTTTGTAGTGAAAAAATTGCAAAAAGCTCATGAGAGAGTCCTGGGGAGGATCTTATCAGGATCTTATGCAGAGCCACTCAACACATGCATGCTATCACCCCTCAAACAACAGCCACCCACAGGCTTTACACGGGACCTGGGCCACAAGAGCCAAGGTGACCTCCCCACAGCTACTCAGCAGGATATCCCTGGGACTCCTGCTACCACTCCCTAGCACTGGCTCAGCTTTCTTATTTTTTGGCCCCAGAAGCATTCTAATTGTTCCAAAATCTTCAGTGTACTTCCCTGTTTGCTACAGTGGCATCTGCTGGCAAGGGCACAGGCAAAAGCTGTTGGGCTAAGCAGATAAGTTTAATTATGACAGAAGGTGTGCAGTATTTCATTTCTTTCTCTCTCACCCTCTCACCCTCTCTTTGGGCCTAATATAACACATTATACAGAACACAAGGAGGCTTGTTAGATTACTGTTGGAAGATGCAAGAATTGGTTAATTTTGCACCGTTTCTCCCTGTCATTATAATCTTGCTACAAGAATGGCTACATTCTGTGAAATGTTCTGTTCTCAGTGCATTCATTGTCATGTGAATGAGCTATCACAGAATCCTAATGCTTGAGATGTTTTATTCTTACATTCATGACATTTGTATTTCAGTGACAAAAGCTTCAGCAAGAAAAGGGAATGGAAGAAATTTAATCCAGTCTCTTGATCATTTTTAAATTCTAATTTTATGGTCTTTTCTTTTCTAGATGCTACAGCACAGTTCCCTTCATATGTAAGAAGTCTGTATTTAGAGTGAGAATGAACTGATGAAATCAAACCTCTGGGATGTTTGTATTTTAATGGTTTCTGCATTAAGGACACTGTATCAGTGCAAATTGCTGATAGTTAGAAAAGGTGAAAACCAAGAAATACTCGCTAGTCATTTTTTGCCTCTTAAGAGTGTATGTGTTCTGCGAAAGCTCTGATGAGCTGGAGCTTCTATTACACCAGTATATAATAAAAGATCAATTATTTTCCGACATTGATATCAGCCAATGGGATAGCTGAAAATAATACCAGAGGTAATCAGGCTAGGAAGAGCATCACGAATCATTCTCAATGTGCAGCAATGCGACATTTAGGATGCTCTTCTGCTTTGCTGATTTCAGTGGCAAAAATAACCACTGATTTTAATGGGACTAGGTTCAGTACCTCAGTCCAAAATCTTCTAGCCAGTTTAAGTCTTTTTCTCAAGCCGCTCTGAAATGGCTTCCATGATAAACAGTTTAGAGACAATATAGCTCTGTTTCCCCCCACCATCTCAAATATTTTTAAGCTTACTTTGCCGATTCTGCTGTTCTAGTGAAATATAACATTTAGCAGGCAATGTTTTAAGACTTACCCAGTACACATATCAAGGGGTAAACTATTATGGCAGAGCAAACAAAACATTCAGATGGGCAGGAGGAGGAAGAGATTCTGGTTTGGGTTTTTTTCCAGCCATGGGTGCAAAATAATTGTTTTTCAATGATCTTTCCTATAGTGTGACCATAAAAAGGTGTCTGAACTGTCAAAATGGTATTCAGATGGCTGGCTGTCAAAGACCTGCTACAGCATCACAACTGGAGATTTTAATTTCATTCAGACATCCTACTGGAAAGCCATGAGTGCATTTTCTCCCTTCCTCTACCTCTTACATACACATTCTTTCAAATTGTAAGCTTATATACTTACATATATTTTCACTGATTCAAAATTGTATAACATTTTAATCTGTCTGCATGTCATGTAATAATATCCCTCTCTAATTCGCCCTTTTTAAATAAATGTTTGCAGATTCCACTTTTGATATCAGAAATGCAAGGGCTCATTATTTCTTATATCCAGAGGTTAGAGAGTTTTAATGTTAAAATGTAATCCTTTAGATAGTTTCATTTGCCTAGTCTAGCCTCTATGATCAAATAAGTACCTTTTTTACTTTTCAAAATACTAGGATCTCAGGACCCATGCATTCTCTTAATCATTGCTCAATTTCTTTTATCCATGTTCCTTTTTTCCCTACACTTATAACAAGACTGCAGCTCAGACCTGCAAGATCTGAACTCTAGTCCATATTTTTAAAGTCATGGTTCTATAGATAATATATTTTTTTTTGATTTTAGTTCACAGGTAACCTACTTAAAGACATCTAGATACATACTTTAAATTCTTAGATAAAATGTTCAAGTAGTTGATTTTAACTTGCAATAACAATGAACTCAGAAAAGAAAATCCATAGGGAACAACCTAACAAGTGCATGGTTATACTTTTCTACCTATTTTAGAGGGATTTATTTTACTGGGAATCTCCCTGTTTTCATACACTCCGTTTTTGGTTTCAGTTTTCCTTTGATACTTTTCTTTATAATGAAAAAAATAAAACAAAGACTTATGTTAACTAAAGAAAAGCCACTGTTTTGTTTTTTTTTACTCTGAATATTAAACCTTACTATCAAAATGTATATTAGGGAGAATAGCTGAATATTCCTACTGTGATTGCAACTCATTTGTACTGGCAACCTTCATATTCCTCACTACTAAAATTAAGTTTTAAAGGGAAAAAAAAAACTGAACAAGGTCTGGTGTTTCCTTCGTGGCCTTACACAGAGACAAGTTTCAAAACAGTGATAGGATTTGATCATGCAAATTTCCTATATTTTAATATTTTGCTACAGCAGTATCAGCAATCTGTGATGGAGTAGCATGCTATAGAGATCCATAGACCCCAAATCTACCTCAGTGTGCTACAGTGATAAGAGATAACAGAGGAAAAAGGTTTTGCCTTCGTTATATGGCACCTTGTAAAGAAAAGGAAAAAAAAAAAAAAAGCTTTCATTTTGAATGGAACACTTTCTGTTCAAGGCTTAGGAAGAACATCATGAAAAGGTTCCCCCTGCCTCCCCCTTTCCCTGGTCAGCAAGCCTTATGTAAGAAACACGTTAAAAAATCTGAGCGCCATGCAAATTTAGTTACGGGCTATTCTGGGGTCCACCAGAGAAATGAGGCGGTAAACTGACTGCTCAAAGAGAAGCTTGAAATCGCGTGCCAGTCTCTGGTTTTTGTTCTCTTTCAGCTTAGCAGTAATCACTGGATGCTACTCCAGATAGTCTAAATAGACAATATGGGAGTGCAGGGCAGATCATGAACTTGGGATTGTGTAACTCTTGCTGAAAATGAATCCAATATGAACACGGGATTTTTTCAGGGGTGAATTTGGGAGAGAAAAAAGTTCAGGGAATACATTTTAGGACAACCTATAAATTGCTTATCCCTTTTTCTTGGGGCTCATTCAACCATTTTTTAATTCCATCTCGCTATTAATGAGGTCCTATTTAACTTGGGAATGACCTGTAGAATTGCACAACAGCTGCCACTAAACCATATTATAATTTTCTAAGTGCATGGGTATTTTTTTCCTAAACAAGCTAAGCACAATGTGACTACTCCACATAACCTAAGAAAATATTCTGCTAAAAATCAGTGTACATGACAGAGAAATCTGAACATCTTTTCCATTACAAGAGTATCCATCTTGATTCCTTTCAAAGCTCTGTTTTTTTCTCTGTCTTGTCATATAATTTTATTCATTACCTATACGGGTGTCTACCTTTTCTAAACTTAAGAGTCAGTACATACTACAAGGTAAACAATATTGCAAGTCATTCTCCTTCAGATGATACAGCTATTTTAAAACATAATTTTAAAAAAAATATTCTTGGATTATTTTACTTACTGTCTCTGAGCCTTTCATGTTCATTCAATCCATGTTTTCAAGTTTTCTTCTATATTCATGAAACTCAGAAACTCAATTTTATTTTTAAATGAAAGCTAAGATTATCAGATGATAATTGATTCCAAGGACTACACTTCAAGTAAAATACCAGTATCATGAGACTTCTGATAAAATCTCTGAAGTCGGCAACAACTGAAGAGTCAGGCAGAGAGTATCACTTTTTTAATCTCCTTATTATATATATTAAAAAAAAACAGCACCACAAGTAATAACAAATATTTCTCCGTGATCTTCCTATGTATTCGGTTAAACTAACAATACCTCCATCTGGTGACTACCTCCATCTGTGTCTCCCAACCTATTAACACCTCAGCAATATGCAAGAAGGCAGATGTCCTTGATTTATAGGCATAGTACACAGAACACAGCTCCAGCTATGTACACAACAGTGAAATATAAATGATAATAATAATACTCCTACCAAAAGACTGAGAGGTTAATTTTTTTTTTCAAAACACCTGGAGATCTTTGCATAAAAGCCAGTAAAATTACAATTTAGTGTACTATCCATGTATACTAAAATAATGCAGAAAAAAAAAGAGTTTTCAGTTAAATACCATTGCAAAGTTGATGCAATATGGTTCCAATTTTTGGTCCAATTTCTCCCAAATGTTCTTTCCTCTGTTGGCTTCTGAAGAACCTTCAAAGATCTAAAAAGATAATCTCATACATCAACTTCCTAAGGTTTAGAAAGCAAATTTTCTTCAAGGTTAAAAGCAACTAGGGGACAATGTTTTGCTTCTTCGACTTGTATTGAGCTTTACTGGGAATTAAGAGTACTTCTCACTTTTCTATACCTGAAACAATGGAGGCCAGAGGAAGGGAAAAAGAAAGACGGCAACTAAAGAGCAATTAAAAATATGATGTAAAGGAAAAAACCAAAACAAAACCAAACACACACACACACAAAAAACCCCAAACAAACACAAAGACAGAAAAGCTAAAGTAAGTAAAACCAGGAAAATAGGTTAAAAAAAATGGAAAAAAGAAAAGCTAAGAATGAAGCAAAGGACACAAGAAAAAAAAGCAAAAGTAATGTAGAGGCCCCAGGAAAAAAAAAGAAAAAAAAAAGGGGGAGGAACCAAAAAGTCTGAAAACCAAAAACAAGCAGAGAAGAGGACGACAGAGAACAGTTAGGGCAAAACCATGAAGACTAGAATAATAATGGTGATAAATAACTCTTTTTTTCTACTTTTAATTTCAAAGAATTTATTATGAATAGTAATACACAATGATGTAGCGATAAATATCAAAGGTTAAATCTCTTCTGGAAGAAAACTAAAATGTGAGTCAATTCCTTTGTTCAGGACCAGATGGTAAGAGCAAGTATACTATGTTGTCCAAATAAGAACTGTATCAGGTCTTTATCTTTCTGCTATCGTAAGAATTCATAACTTTAATTCAAATTAATACATACCATCCAGTATGTGTTTTAGTGGAGACTGGTTTAACTCATAATAGCAGTTTTTGGGTTCATGGGGGGACATTTACTATTCTTAATATTTTCATATACTTGTTTTTCTTTCACACCAGCAAAATTCAGGCCTCTCTGAATGATTTGGATAGCTTTCACATTCACAGTCCTATTGGGACAGCTTGCACAGTACTGTCCCAGAAAAGTGAGTAAGCAAGACACAAACCACGCCAGTGGTAGTGGGACACTAAGGCAGCAAATCTTGCTAAAGCAAAGGCCCAGCTGGAGGGTGTGTGGGTTTTCTCACAGGGCTCTGAGAGAGCGATAACTTCATTTTATCAGAGAATAAGCATGTGCTCCTCTTCCTTCTTCTTGCTTTAATGTTGTATGCATTGCTTACTTCACTCTCCAGAAATACTACTTTGCCAGTAAGGTCAGACTGAGAACTCATATAAATGAGTTCATGCTTGAGCAACTTGATTAATTTATATGATGAAATGATGGGCGTGGTAGATTAGAGAGCAGTGGATATTGTCTACCTTGACCTTAGTAAGGCTTTCAAACTGTTTGACATAAGATTCTCAGAGACAATCAGATGAAGTATGGGCTGGATGAGCAGAGAGTGAGGTGGACTGAAAACTGGCTGAATATCCAGACCCAAGGAGTAGTGGCACAAAGTTCAGTTGCAGTCCAGTAAATAGCAGTGTAATTGGGCTCAATACTGTGTCCAGTCCTGTTCAGCACCTTCAGTAGTAACTGGGAGGATGTGTCAGTGTATCCTCAGCAAGTTCATTGATGACACAAACTTGTAAGGAATGGTTAATACGCCAAAGGATCATGCTGCCTTCCAGAAGGACCTAAAAAGTATGGAGAAATGGGCGGACAGGAACATCATGAAGTTCAAGATGGGAAAACGCAAAGTCTTGCACCTGTGAAGGAATAGACCCAGGCACCAGTACATTCTGGGGGCCACACAGCTTGAAAGTAGTTTGAAAAAAAGGACCCTGAGCGTCCTGGTGGACACTAAGTTGAACATAAACTGGCATTGTGCTCTCGTGGCAAAGAAGAAGAGTGCTACCCTGAAGTGCACTGGACAAAGCATTGCCTGAAGCTCAAGAGAAGTGACCCTTCCTCCTCTCTAGTCCCCAGTGAGGCCACACCTAGAGTGCCACGTCCAATTCTGAGCTCCCCAGCACAAGACACATATGGACATACTGGACATGCTGGACATATTGGCCCTCCCAGTTAAGGACCTTCAAGATGATTGCATGACTGAAGCACCTCTCCATTGCAGAAAGGCTAAGACAGGTGGAATTGTTCTGCTTGGAGAAGAGAAGGCTCACACTGAAACATATAAGATTCTCTCTGAACACCAGGAAACAGTTTTTTACTGTAAGGGTAACAACACCTCCACACAACCTCCAGAGATGTTGTGCAGTCTCCCTCCTTGGAGAAATATTCAAAAGCTATCTGACGTGGTCCTGGGCAATAAACTGTAGGTGACCCTGTTTGAGCAGGGTAGTTGGACCAGGTGATCTCCAGGAGTCCCTTCTTACTTCAACCATTCTGTGATTGCGGGATTCTGTGCAAATATGTTGTCCATTTTTCCTTTTTCCCCCAACTTTCTTCCTTAGCAGTGAGAAATGCCCTTTTTACAGTACCTGTACTGACCTTTGCTATGACCTCCAAATTACTATCCAAGTTTACACTTGCAGGTAAGAAAACACTCCAAAGCAAACAGCTATTTACAAGACTTAGCTCTCAGAGACAATTGATTTAATTTTGGTTCTCATTTATTCTTTTATTCTAATTCCAAAAGATTTGGGACTTCCCAAAGGAAAGCTACTTCAGAAGCCGATCAGCTTTCACATCTTCCTTCTCTTTGCCTATCTTCTGCCTCAGGATAGGTCTCTATCTGGGCTGTTGTAGTCCCAAATGGCTTCAGTGATGCTCTGCACTAGTCCTGTTTTACCCATAGGAATCAGATTTCAGGACAGTAAACATGCCAGGTATGGGGCTTGTGGTTTGCAGTGCTTTAGGACAATGGGTCCTCCATCCTGAATAATTAAAATAATATGTAACATTATAAACAGTTATGTCAGTGTTTTTCTCTAAATTAATGTTGTCCAAACTGCAAAATACTGTAAAATTACTATTTTCTGAAGAAAGCATAAAGCTAGTGATCTTGTATGCTAACAGCATATAGATTATATAGGGCCCTTGGGCCCTCCGTTTCATGATGCTAAAACTGTATTTTAAATACAAGTTGTCTCTCTTACATATGCTTTAATTTAAAGCTGGAAGGTATGGGATATGACCTTGTGTGCGTTCCAACAGTTAAATGTTCCTAAACCAAAAGGCCAGCCAATTAACAAATTCCTTAATAAAATTATTTTGGGGGAAACTAAGTCAACCATGGGCACAGGATGCAAAAACCCTGACTATTAGACTACAAAGATTAAAAGCAATGCTTGAAAAACCATAATAGGAATTAAAAAAAAAAAAATTAAAATGGTAAATTGTGAATCTTCATCTCCCCTTGCCACAGAGCACAGAGCCTACTTTATACCAATTTCTGCTAGCTTCTGTCTTATCTAGACCATTGCCATTGTCCTCATACTAAAAATTCCGAATTTCAATATTTCAAAGATTGACTGCTGCTGACTTGCACCCTCCCCCGTTCTTTCCTAGGGAGCTTTGAAAGGTGGTCTGCTTTGACATATACATCATTAGACCGAAGAGGGGAAGTAAGGTATCAATATCAGAAATGAGCAATAGCAGGAAAAGAGTGTGGCAGGAAAAGAAAACATTAGAAACAGTTTGGTGTCCTGGAGTAAAAAAAATAATAATAAGTGCTAAGTTGGGCTGACAGAATCTTATCTAGAGAAACAGAGAGGAAAACTAGGATACATTAACTAACTGGCCAGTTTTATCAAAGAAATAAAATGAGAAAGACTACTTACTTTGATGAGAATGCCTAATGTAAGAATTCTGGGTCTGAGATTTAATGATCTGGCCTATCTTTTGACTATTACTGCAGAAATGAAGTGCAGTTCAGGGACAGGTAAAAAAAAAAAAAAAACAAAACAAACAAAAAACCACAACATATAAACAGATTTTATCCAGCTTCTCATGAAAGTCTTCCTCAGAACAGAATGTAGCATTTCCATTATTAAGACAAATGGTGACTCTTGGAAAGTAAATAAATAGTTAGCATCAGACTCATATTTAGGGTAGAAACCCAAGGTCCATGCTCAGCTACAAAGTGACCATACTTGTTTCACACAGAAATTCACTCCACAGACTACTTCGTTTAGGACCCCACTACCTTTGTTTAGTAGTCAAGGGATTTCCACAAATGTCCAGGATTCAGCTCATATTGCTTCTAGAGACATCAATAATACAACTCCCATTAATTTTAAACACAGACAAGCTAAATCAATGCTAAGAGCTTTTGAAAATCTTCTCCTGAAGGTTTTATATGACATTGTCCTGCCATTTAAATTATACCAGGCATCACAAGAATCTCAGGTTGCATTCCGTAATTTGTTTGATGCAGTGGTTACTTTGTTTATTTAAAAATAAAAGCTAAATTCCCAAATGAAATAAAAAGTTTAACTGCTTCTTTAGCTTTTATTGAATTCTTCTTAGGATGTCAAATCCTGTTGTTTGAAGTTCCACAGGATCAATGGGCAGTATTTTGCTAACTTTTTTTTGGTTCCAGTCTGCTTGGGTTTTCACTCACAAAATTTCACTTCCAGGTTCAACCTCACTTAAAAGTTCAGTGTGAATTTCAGCCAAGTCCGCTAACTGTGGTCTGGTTTATGTTAAAGTCAGCCCATAAACTGTTCAAAACTGGTCCGGGATTCTTTTGAAACTGGGTTTAAGGTCTGCATAAAAGCAAACTCAAGAAAATGTTTTGATGAGCCTAGGTTCAATATTTCAAAGTCTATAAGGAAACCTGAAACAAACCAAATTCCAATTTGTTTGGAGCTTCATACTAAAAGCGTTGTATCATTCTGTCAAACTGACATTTTACCACAACTTTCACAGTGAAAGATTTTTCTTCCCATAATTTCTCCCAAACCCCTTGGCTGCTGGAAAGAGTAATGCATTACCATGGATACAGATTACAGTGTGGGGGTATGAAGGAGAGACTAGAGGTTACAGTGTATACAGACATTTCCTTAAAGTTAGCATAGAAACATTAATTTCAAGAAGATGAGCTAAAACAAATTGCATTTCTGTTTGTGTGTCTTTGGTAGTGCCACTTCTTTTCTAGAAAGCAAACTGAAAAGCTTCATATATATACTTGATTTAGTTTGGAGAAAGAGTAATTTAAATTAGTCATTTGATTGTCAATATTTTTCCTTTCAGCTGGACAGGAAGAAAACTGTTGACTATCTTGTCCACTATTGAAATAGTCAGGCTTTCACACCTCTGCTTTGTCCATGACTGACAGCAAACATGCTCATATGCTTTGCTGTTTTAAAAACAGACACAACCCTAGCTTCACCATCAACACATGCAACAGTGAAAAACAAGCCAAGGGCAATCTGGAGAGTATAAAAACAAGCAGTGACAGACTTTCCAGAGAAGCAGCTAAGCCCTCTTCTAAAGGACTTGGCTGTTCTAAAGATATGGACGAATAACAGGAGAATCAGAAGTGTTTTTTCTGGACTAGTGGTTTCTAATAAGATTCCCCAAGCCATTTTATTGAAACAGCTTCATGGAATAACTCTGAGTAAAATCATTAGGAATGAAAATGATTAAATTCCACCAAAGTTATCCAGAAAGCCTTTTGTACTTGGAAAGATAAAATTTCAAAATTACCTTATTTTGATACACTTGAATTCATTGCATTTAATTGTATAGGAGTCACAAAGATATTTTTCTGATATACTTTCTAAACTAGTTCAACCCTCTTAAAATATGATTTTCTACTCTTTCCATAGGACTGATGTTAAAGTGATCACTGAAGGAAGTGGTGTACTGTCCAGAGAAAAGACAAGGATCATGTTAGTCATTCTAACACTGGCAAACATTTACATTAAAATATTTGCACACCTGAAGATATTTCATCTTTATAGTTGTAATACAGCTGGTTTTGTTGGGGATGCTACAATATCCTTCCCAAAATGAGAAGCCAATTAATATCCATAAAAAGCCCAGTTGTACTCCCATTCCAGCCAGTGACAAGGCCTGCCCTCATCTTCTTGACAGAAGAATCTGTCCCAGAATAATTTGCAGCAAATGAGGTGACCAAAAATAGAAGGGTTAACAGGTTTATTTTAGAATTAACTTTTACTTAGGTGAAGATTAATATGTTAAGCTGAATACTAAGTAGAGGTCAGTGCTAAAAGACCATCACACTAATCATGGGGATGTGTTGGAGCAGACATTGATGTGTTGCAGCAAATATTTCTGGAGGAAAGCAGAGCACGGTTTCTCCCCAGCTGTTGGCCCAGGGCAGCTCCCGAGCCCTGCAGCTGCATCACCAGCCCTTTTCCTCCCAGGCTTTCCCTCCCTATTTCAGCCTTCTCACAAGCTGCTTTCTGCCCTGTAAAAGAATCCTGGATTTCACCAACAGCAAAGTCCTGCCACCAGAGCCAAGGTTCTCCATTAAAACCGCTCTCCATTAAAGAAAAAATAACCAGCTTCCAAACATCTTTAGGAAATAGAGGATAATAGTGTCAAAAAAAAATAGGAGACAGTGTCTTTTCTGGGGCTCTAATCCTCTGCATTTTATTTAAGCAAGAAAAGTCATATGATTTTTCATGTCAGGTAAGTCCTTAGCATTATCATTTTTAAAAATTGAGGAGCACTTACTGAGTGCAGAATATGAGACAGCAGGGCCCAAGTGAACAACACCTTGGCATGAGGAAGAGGAGTATTCCCTAACCCTGAAAACAAACAGCTCTATTGCAAGGCAAAACACTTCTACTTTTGCTTTAAAGAGACACAGTTCTGTCACAGCCCTTAAAGGTGCATTTTTAAGGGACACGATATACTTTTACAATGGGAATTAATTTTCTGTTATTTACACAGCACAGCAGACCTGAATTTTTTTCAGCACATCAGCTTCTTTGTCATGATTTAGACAGCTGAAACATGCAGTCCATGCACTGATCCGCAGTTTCCCAACCAATTCTGGGTATAGGCAAAAAGCTTGGATGGGTGTTACTCCTAGGTCCTAAAAGTTTGGAAGGCAGGCCATCATTCATGGCCAAATCAGACTCCTGTGCCTCGGACCTCTTCAGGTCAAAAGACAGAGACCTATTCTACAGTTTTCTAGAATGCTTTCCAAATTTTAGAATTCCTCACGTTTCATTGTATCTCCTGCAGCCCCTCAGTCACCCCTTTGGCATTTGAAGCTTCCACAAAGAGAGAAAGAAAGAGGTGAGGGGAGAAATATTTAAGTCAAGAAGGGTCAAGAGGATCCAGGGAACTACAGCCCTGTCAGGCTGACCTCAGTGCCAGTAAAGATGATGGAACAGATTATCTTGAGTGCCATCAAATATCACATCAGGGGATCAGGTTCAGCCAACCTGGGTTTTTGAAAGGTAGGTACTGCTTCCAAATGAAGGCAAGGTGACTTTCTTAGTGGATGAGGGAAAGGCTGTGGATGTTGTCTATCTGAACTTTACTAAAGCCTCTGACACCATTCCCCACAGCACTCTCCTGGAGAAACTGGTTGCTCATGGTTAGAAGGGTGCACTGTTTGCTGGGTGAAAATCTGGATGGATGGCCAGGCCCAAAGAGTGGTGCGAATGGAGCTAAATCCAGCTGGTCACTGCCATAACTGGTATTCCCATGTCTCAGGTTTGTTTAATATCTTTATCAACGATCAGGACAAGGGGATCAAGGGCACCCTCAGTCAGTTTCCAGATCACACCAAGGTGAGTGGGAGTATTGGTCTGCTGGAGGGCAGGAAGGGTCTGCAGAGGGATCTGGACAGGCTGGATTGATGGGCTGAGGCCAGTGGTATGAGGTTCAACAAGGCCAGGTGCCAGGAGATGAAGCACATGGGTCACAACAACCCAATGCAACGCTACAGAGTGGCTGGAAAGCGGCCCAGCAGCAGAGAACCTGGGAGTGCCGACTGAAAGCAGCTGAACATGACCCAGCAGTGTGCCCAGGTGACCAAGAAGGCCAGTGGCATCCTGACCTGTATCAGGAATAGTGTAGCAAGGAGGACCAGGGCAGTGATCATCCCCTGTACTCAGCACTAATGAGGCCACACCTCAATGCTGTGTCCACTTTTGGGCCCCTCACTATAAGAAAGAGGTTGGGGTGTTAAAGCATGTCCAGAAAAGGGCAGCAGAGCTGATGATGGGACTGGAGGACACACAAGTTGTATGAGGAGCAGCTGGGAAAGCTGGGGTTGTTTAGTTTGGAAAAAACATCTTTTCAGAAGAGATCTTATCACTCTTCACAACTATCTGAAATAAGATTGTAGCAAGTTGGGGGTTGGTCTCTTCTCAAATGTAACAATCAATAGGACAAGAGGATAGGCCTCAGATTACACCAGAGGAGGTTTAGGTTGGATATTAGGAATACTTTCTTCACAGAAAGGGTTGTCAAGCATTCAGATTGCTCAAGGAAGCAGTAAAGTCACCAGCCCTGGAGGTATTTAAAAGATGTGTAGATATAGCATTTAGGGACGTGGTTTAGTGGTGGACTTTGCAGTTTTAGGTTAATGGTTGGAGTCAATGATCTTAAAGGTCCTTTCCAATGTAAGTGGTTCTATGATTCTAAGTGGAGCAATGAAACTTGAAATATATACAAATCTGCAAATTATTCACACAGAGGTGTGATATCAGAAATACCTAACACTTCCCTTGATACTCAAACTGCCTGCCCTAAGTTGGCTGTGTTGTTCTAAGGTATTTATCACTGGAAAACCCTACAGAACATTTTTACTTTCATAAATATACACACTTATTCCCATGTGCCTTAAAATTGCAAAAGGGAAAAAAAAAAAAAGAGAAATGCTTTTAGTATCACACCAGTTCATTTTCATCTTAAAAAATCAGCAAGATTAAAACCCATCCCTTTGTCCTGGGATAATTTATTGGTGTTATTTCTGCCTCTGAAGAACAAAAGACTCCTAGTCTGTACGCTACAAAACAGAGGTGCATGATAAGGATAAAAAAGCAGGACCACTATAAGGTAGTTACTAGAATTGAGAACAGCCAAATATTCATTTAAAGAAATCTCTTTCATTCACAATTCCCTAGTATATAGAGGAAAAGTTTGGAGGTTCTTTCATGAGACTCTTAGCTTTAAATAGATTTACAAAGTTTACACAGCTCACTAAGGCTTGGGGATCCTCCACAGCTGCAGGTTTCTTCTGACTGCTAGAGACAGGTTTTAATGAAACCTGCTGAAAGACACAGATATGGAGGCTGACAACCACCAAGAGGCAAAAGGATAGAAAGCAGAACATGCATCTGCAAACAGTCACGCCTCCAGAAACACGGACACATAGCACAAGAGCAGCTATATTGATTATCAGATAGCATTTGACACTGTTAACAGATAAGCTCTTAGGCCAAAGTTGTTGGTTATCATGTATGTATCACTACACACTACTTTAGCTTTAATAGTCACTCTGACAGAGAGATGGAGTGAGGCAGACAAACAGGTGATTTTTAGAAGACACAGGGAAAGGTCCTAACCTCTAACACAGTTGACAACTTTGTTCGAGTCTTTCTTGAAAAAAAAAAAAAAAAACAACAAAACAACCAATCAAACCAAAACAAACAAAAAAACGCAGAAACCCCAAACAACTATGAAACCTAACAGCACATCCTTGCAGAAAACTACTGAGTCCAAAACTGAGTTCTTTTGAATGAGCTGTGGAG
The DNA here is from genome assembly GCA_038380795.1 of Pyrocephalus nanus. Lineage (NCBI taxonomy): Eukaryota > Metazoa > Chordata > Aves > Passeriformes > Tyrannidae > Pyrocephalus > Pyrocephalus nanus. The sequence continues at coordinate 67,537,642 of CM076261.1, forward strand.
GTTGCCACAGCATATACTAAGGGAAATAAGAAAGCAATTAAGACAACTTTGTTAAGGATTTTTAACCTGTTAGCAACACATGCCTTTTGTTCTTCAATCTTTTAGGTTAATAAAATCAAGGCTAGTTTCCTTAGAGATGCTGAAGCTATTAGATATCAGTAAAACTTAATGTACCAGAGGGACCCTGTAAAAAAAAAATACACTTAATTGAGTGTTCAGAGCTAGAGCCACCCACTGTAAGCATATTCTGGCAATTGAGATGTTACTGTTGTCAAGGCTCTGCCCTACGATGATATAAATGCAGCGTTTCTGAATGAGAGCACTGAGTATATGGGTGAAAAGATGGCTGTATTCCTTAAAAAGGGGCCTGAAGCTCTTCTTTTGCATTTTGTCATTGCCAACCATAAGAACCAGTAGTGCCATTAATGGGATTAAATTTCTAATGAATTTGTAAGTAAATCTGGTAAAAAATGACATTTTAAAATGAAAGATATTCAGCAATTCCTAGTCTAAATTTGCATTTCTAGTAATGTCTCTTCTAAATGGTAACGTTATTATCAGTCTTTCAGTACTGTGTTCAGTCCTTGTGAAGAAACAAAGACACTCTGCTCCTTTCCTTCTTACTTCATTTCTCCTCTCTGGATGAATGATGTATGAGCTTTTCCAAATGCTTTCAGCATATGAGGGCTCTATTTAGCTACACACTGGAAGTGTTAGGAATGAATGAAGACAAAGAACCCAAACAGCAGCACTAACAGTAATTCAGACTCTGATTACTGATCCAAATTAGACTGGACAAACCAAGAAAGGCAGGGGTTTGATATGGGCTCTTTCAAATAATAGTGAGCTACAATAAAATCCATATTTATCTGATGTATTCCGTGCTCTACAGTCAGATTCTTGATTTTCAGTACACAGAACAAAACCTGATACAAAGCTAAACTCCTCATGTTTTGTTCCAGGTTATTGATCTTTACTCAAAAACTTCTAACACTAAGTAGGGGCACATGAACTGGAGGAAACATTTCCCTCAGGGGACTTTTGTCCAAAGCTGCAGTTCTCACATAAGGGTTTTTATCAAGCAGATACATCTACTCTCTTAGGAACTGAAAGTGCAGCCTCAAATCTCTTCAGGATGGAAATCTCACCTTGCTAAAGAAAAGGTTTTGGATAACTAACAGGGCACTGGAAGCTAGCCTCTCCCTCTCCTCCAAGGTGAATATAGACCAAAAAAAAAAATATTCACAAACTTCCCTATATATTTTTCTTTAGGAAAGAAAAAGAACTTTTTTAGTGCTTACAGTCATTTCCAGAGAAAGGGAAAAGAAAGTTTTTTAGGCAGCAGACATGAACAGGTTACTGTACTGCTAGTATTTTTCAGTCATGCTGATAGAAAATGAAGCCATTTAAGAATTAATGGATGGTAGGACAATCAAAGTCAACACAGTTTCATGAAAAGCAGATCCTGTCAAAGAAATATGATTTTTTTAACCCAATTTCTAGTGTGTTTCCCTTTCATAGGAAAAGCAAATACCTTAGTGTTGATCACAACACCTCCATTAACACTACACATTCTTAAAACAGTATTTATAAGACTCTGCAGGGTATTTTCATCCTTTCCAGTCATCGTATACCTTGTAGTAGTATTTCCATTCATACAAAGTCCTTTCACCCAAACTCCTCATCAGCTCCTCCTTATACTGCTCCTTCTGGAAAGGTGTCTGTTCCAGCATGAATACCTTATTATGCCTAACTAATAACCTCCCCCCCCATTCCCTGGGGATAGACACGCACGCACACACACGCACAGAGACACGTACACAATAGCCCAACATCATACATATGAGCACAGGCTTCAGGGGTTTTTGAGCTTCCCTCTGAACAGCAAACATCACAACTTTTCATGTAAAATGTTGCACTAGGCCAGCTTCCAAACAGAAGAATGCTAGAGACTAGTTTTGGATGTGTGAAAGCTTGATTTCTTTTTTTCCTAATATCCTGCAGAATCTTGGTCAAATCCTGTATCTTCTGTGGGCATCAAGATACAGAAATGAAGTGCGGAGAATTGCAGATGCAAAAGGGCATTTTGCATTGTTTGAGGTACAGAAAAGTATATGATAGAAAATAAAGCCTATAAATACAAGCTGCAAAAAAGGCATATTAGGCTTCAAAATAAAGTATGTTGGAATAGTTAGGGGTCAGCATCGAAATAAATTTGGCTCTAGGCATTTCAATTTCAAGATAAGATATGTTGAGGTGGTTAGAGGAAACTGATTAGTCATCTATATTCATTGGTAGAGAATGTTAGCATGAAGGGACATCTAGAAAAGGAGATACAGTTAGCTCACATGTAACTATTAATGAAAAAGGTGTTTTTCACTGGAAAGTCAAATTGGAGTCTGCATCAAGCTTCTTCTCTCTGCCCTACCCACTGCTTAACAAGAAATACCACCTTTTTGCATCCATCACCTCCTCAACCTGATTCCACTTGCCATGTATCTTAATCCCCATAAGACAGCAAACATCTTCAGATTTTGGGGAGCTGTCTATAAAAATACAGGGGGATAGAAAAATCTTATCCTCTGGACTGGCAAGATTTTGAAGATCGAGATTGGATGTATTCCAAAAGAGAGTTGGATTCCTGCTTGCGTAAAGTTTTTCTCTATAGTCCCACAATACACACAAATGGCCTGAAATTGTGATATTCCAAGTTTTTTGCTAACGTGCTCAGAGAACAACAAGTAACATGCAGACTTGCAACCAGTGCCTGCACATTGGGTTTCCCCATCCCAGCCTGGTGGCAGCAGCATAAGTATCTCAACAGCTGCTTGCCTGGCAGGCCCCAAAGGGTGAAATTAAAGACATTCTTTAAAGTTTCACATTTTTAAAAAATGTGGGACTTAAAAGTTGTGCATTTTTACAGAACATCTGCCATCTGGGCTGTGATGCAGAGTGAGTTGAAGTCATGCATCCTTATGACTTGACCAGGCTTTTCAGATCAGAACAGACACTGACTCTTATTTCTTCTATGGATCAAGCATGGAAAATGACACATAAAGCGAAAGAATTTGTAGACAGTAGCAAAACTGAGAATTTGTATCATAGCAGTGTGCTTCTGCTTCTGCTTTGTAAATTATGTACAGGGCTTCACATTGCTCACAGAAGTGAGTGTTCACTAAAGCAGTTTAGGGGAAAGGAAGGAGTATATATGGCTTTCCCCACTTTGGCCAAATGCAAGGAACTGAGATATTTGTTTTGTTTAATTATCAAAATCTTAACAGGCCAGTACATAAAGGGATTTTCTACCCCCTTGGTTTTAATAGCTAGCTCCCCTATTCTGTCATTAATATGACACAGTATGCTGAAGCAGCTTTGCAGTCAGGAGTATGACAGAAGGATCTTTCTGTTATCTAGCAATGAATTACTGAAACATAAAGATTTGCATTATTAAATTTCCACAGAATGAGCCTGTGGATAACACAGAACTAAAGGAAGCTTAGCAGGATCCAGGGATAGCATCCAAAGTTCCCTCCTGTGAGGCAGAAAAATTTCTCAATATTTTTCCCCCAAGTTTCATCAAATGTACTTCTTGCTAATAACAGACTATTACCTGTGTCTAGAGGTTATTTTAAGCCCAGCATTTAGATATTTTCTCTGTTCTACTGATGGTCACAGGCAGAACAAGATAGTGATATGTGAGATGAGTAGAAAAAAATGGCAGAGTCCTCTGTATTCCTACCTACATATAAAGGCCTTGGTGTCTGTCTGTTTTGCAACAAAGATGGATAACTGGTCATTGGTATACAGCTTGTCTGAGATGTGCCTTGATTAGGTCAAGTTGCATGTTCTTTTTAGACGAAGAAATGCAATTCTGGTTTTTGGAGGAAAGCATGCTTTCCAGTGATAATGTTTGCCTGCTGTTGAATTAACATAATCTTAAAAAAAATATTTCTGTGTATAGAATTTCTGAGACAAAAATGTTTTTCTAGGTCCTTATTGTATGGAGAGGGAATAAATATTTAAGTGAGTCAGGCTTACCAGTTATTAATGAGAGACCCAACAAGCTGGCCACCTTTGCAAGGGTTAATCACACATTTCCATAACCTGCTTATATAGCTCTTTCCTATATAGCATGGATGACTCTGGAAGGTCAGGCTTACAGTATCCTGTATGCTCAGATTCTAAAGCCCTGCAAAACACACATGACTCACATCTAATTGTTAGCATTTATCATTTTTGTATTCCAAGTATACTCAATAAAATGGGATTTACTCTGTTGATGCAACACTTGAAATATTTTTTGCTTAGATGTAAGCAAGAGGTTATGATCGCTCAGTTTTCTGATTGGTACAGGCACATTACAGCACCATGTTTCAAGTATAGAGGTGTTACAAGGGAATAGATGATAGAAGGCTTTTGAACAATAACTTTGTATGCATAATATATATAGAACTGTATACACACACATATGCCCTCTTGAATTCTGATATGAAAATGCAGTCACCTTTTATACAAACTTGCTTAAAAAAATTAGATGGAAACATGGTCAGCTAATGATAACCATGTGAGAGAGTTACAGCTCAAGTTTGCTCACTAGTTCAGTAAGAAAAAAAAGGGTTCTCTGGGCTAATTCCCTAAGAGTCAATCAGTTGAATTCAACTAAAAGAGAATGAAAGCAAAAGAGAACAAGAATTATTATAATAAATATAACTACCTTCTTATCTATATCAAAATGACTGGAAACTATATCAAAATGACTAGAAAAATAGGAGAGAATGGACATGATCTGTTCCATTCATTATACTAAAATTAGTCATATATATTCTGCATCCAATTCTCATAAATGTATTCTAACTTTTGAAATAAAAAATGCTCAGCATTAAACACAGGAGGTGTAGTCCAAACTCATAACTATGAGTAACCATTCTGTGTTTCCCATACATTGCTAATATCCCTTAGCTTTTAAAGACTAATTAGAACAAATTCTAGATCATTATGGGCTGAGTTAGTCCTCTTCAAATTTTTTTAAAAAATGAACAATATGTATTTGTGTATGTCTTTACCCTGTCTTATGTGGGTTGTTTAAACAGAGAATCACTGAATAAGCTCACATTCATTTGAAAGTTTTATGTCTGGGCTCTCAGAGGCCAGGGCCTTGAACCAGTTGCATCCATACTGCCTTTTGGGTAGAGCTCGAATCTCAGTCATTCCCACCAGGTATATGCAGTTTTTAACTCTCAACAACAGTTGAACACACTCCAAATAGCACAAGAGACAATGTGCAGAGACTGCAGCCTAGGTAGTGTTTACAGTCAGGATACCAGCTAGCAGCACGCTACAGACATATATGCTATAAATGCAACCTTTCATTATATGCATATATGTATGTATTAACTAAGCAAATAAACTTATTTTCAGAAGCTGCATTTAAGTAAGGCAAAGAATATTCGTCACCTCAGATTTATCCTTCACAGCGGCTCCTGCAGTACAGTATATGCAGACAAAGACTTTGGCATGACATCTGCCTCATCCCTGAATAAACATGGCTGTGAACACGTGCTCCTTCTGTTTCTGTATTTGTATTAGATCAATGTATTCACCTATAAAAGTTGTGTGACCATTAAAATACAATCTGCTGTAAGGTTTCCCTGTTTAAGGAAGAAATTTACTAGAAGGAAGAAAAAAAAAATTATTTATTGTAGATTCAAAAACAGGAAGAGGAAAAAAAAAAGGCTACCGTTTATTTTATGGGCAATGATTTCTCAAACAAAGTATAAAATGCCTGACTCTACAAAGACCAGCATGAAAGTGGCAGGAAAAATGGTGCATTCCTTCAGCTATTTCTAACAAAGATCTTGTTCCTTGGGAGAAAACTGGAAAATAGGTAGATGCAATAGATACTTGCACTCATGTGCAGCTCCTACTGAAATAAACATAATTTGAAGAAGATTCCTTTTATCCTAAGAACTAAAATCTCCCACCCTGCTATGTCCTCTTATTTTGTTCAAGCTAATAGAGAAAAAGTTCTGGGCAAGCAGACACCCTCCCTTATATGTAGTTTTATTACAACACATCCCACAATTCATGCTGGACGTATTAGACTATGTGCTATGCCAAATCAAGCTGCTTTTTTTTTTTTTTTTTTTCCTAGGAGAAATGGGCAAGTTCCAGGGCTGAGCACAAATCACTTTCTGCAAGTACTCACCAGGCTGTCCCCAGTGCTCAGTTACATTTGGCCAGAGAGATTATAGGAGTCTTTTGGTTGCCTGGATGGATGAGCATCCAGTTTAAGATAAACACTTGCACATTTGAATTTTCATGCAAGAATACTTGCCAATATAACTGCAGATTCACTTTCCACAAATACACAGACAAACCAGCTTAACTGTAAAATACTCACGAAACTGTATGTATGTATTTGAAAACAAGTGCAATTAAATATGAAGGCAAACCCGCTGCAGAGTATTCGCAGTGTCTGTTCACCTCAATTATTTTCTGCAGTAAAGGACCTTGTGTGCCTGTGATCCTATGGAAAAATATTATTTTTATATTAATGTTATGTGAAATGAAGTAGAATCACCAACCTCATTTGAGAAAAAATGGGAGAGGTAACTATAGCTGATCAGTAGCAAAAAGTCTCTCAGCCCCAAATTAAAAAGTCCAGTAGATAAAATTCTGTTTCAGCCTATTAGGTTTCTATACTTTTTTTTTGGTCCTTTTTCCCCTCAGATCAGCTTTCTCCTTTTCAGGGCCCAGTAATGGGTTAATTATATGTAACACATGTTCTTGTAATCAGTGAAGTTTGTTTTCATCTAGGTGCTCTTTTAAGAGGAACTTGCTTGTCTTCTCTGGTGTTGAAGCAGTAAGGAATTTAATTGGCAGCCAGAAACATTGTTACTGAAATATTCGAAACCTGAAGCAGATAGTTCCCAAATGTGTGACTTAGGCCAACTAAACTAACCCAGCACAGACTCAGGTCCTCTGGGATGACCTATTCCCTCCCAAAGCTTTAAAATGGAGAGAGTCACCAGCTCTGCTCCTCATTATTGTTGTCTCAGCTTACTGCCCTAAAGAGAGGGGTAGTGGGAGGATGAGAGGTGCTAATCCACAGAGAAAAATACAAAAAGATTTACACCAGAGTTGAGTAAATACGGGTAAAGGAATGAGCCCAATGTCTTTTTGAGCAAAATGCTCTGTAAGTAATTTGCTTGATAAAACACAGCTCACATTTGGGCGGGGAGCTATGTTAGCAGACAGAGTGGAAATAGAATTAAACCTCCTTTAAGATGGTTTGCATAATGTCAAATAGGTTAAAGAAACTCTGCTTCCTAAATTAAAGCCATATTACTCTTAAAGGAAAAATTTACTTTGGACAATAGTAGTGGAAAGAATGACTAAATAATATAACTGTAATTAATTATTCACACGTGAACAGCATATAATATTTGTGATTGCCCACAGTGTGTAATGTACATAGGGAAGTAATTGATGTGTGCTTTTGAATTGTCTGGGCCACCGAACAGTGCCAAACCAGGGAGGAAAGGGGAAGCACGTGTTCAGGGTTTATGCATATAGGAAGGCTCACTGCAGCTTCAGACATCTCCAGGAACATGTATATCAGGTCAAGAATTCTTCAAGAATAACTGCTGGGTTCTGCCTTCCAAACCTGTTCCCCAGCAGCTTCTCCTCCCTCCAGGGGAAAAAAAAAATCCAATTCCATGGTGTGGTTATCTTTAGGGCACCTTACACAGAACAAAAACCCCTAACTGGAACCAGGACCTGGACCTGCCTTTGAGGAGAAAGCAAAGATTTCCAAGTGCCAGTCTACCTCTCTTGATCTTATATACTTCTGTTGTTAGTGAAAACTGTAAAACAGTATTTACAAGCTTCCGCACAGCATGAGGCTGCCGGTATGAAGCACGGAGAGGAAAGCTGGTTCTCTATACAACAGTGCAACCTAGTGGCTCTCAATAAAAGCTCTGCCGTTCAGCCACAAAGCTGTTTGGCATCTTTTGCTGATATGTTAGTATTTGAAAAACAGCACTTGCATCAAACGGTCTTGCTTTACAAGTCATTTGGTTATGTAGTTAAGACGGACACGGGAAAGAGGTCTCTTCCATGGCATCCCAGAAATTCAAAAATGTTGGCGTAACACAAGCAATGAACTTTGGGACGGTAAATGGTAGGTTGGCACTGGGTTGCGCCTTGCAGGCTGTTACTCAAGTTGTGTAATTTATGCAACTGATTTTGATGAAAGTAATGTGATTATTCATGCGTGTATGGATTTCTGTCTTGCTTAAAGGTTACTGGACCAGACCCCGAGCCAGAAATTCTTCAGAAAGCTATCGTCAGTACCAAAGCAGGGCTACTGACAGGTTTGAAGTCATCTGCTCGAAGTGGGACAGGTATTTATTGCAAACTAGTGTTAAGTTTGCCCACCTTGTTTGGAGTATTTCAGATTTGAAGGATACAGAATACTGCAAGGAGTGCAGTAATGGCAAATAGGGCTGTGTTGTACATTCCATTAAAAAGAAAACATTGTCTAAATAAAGGCTTGCTCCAAAGCCCATTTAAAAGTCATTGCAGGGAGGGTGCTTTAAAGGTTCTGATCTGCCCATTAGAGAAAAGCGGGGGGGGGGGGAGGGGGGGAAGAGCCTCATTTAGTGCTGACACAATGTTTCCAATTCAGACCATTTGTAATAAGATGCTCTTTAGCCAAATCATTTAAGTCATTTGGAAATCATTTAGAATTCTCTTTCAGAGCAATTAGTAAAAAGCTAAAAGCCTCAAATGGTTCTTTGTGGTGGTTTCATAATTATTGTTTTAAAGCAAAAAGTATCACCTTAAAGCAGAAAAAGAAAACTATTCATTGCAACTGAAAGTATCTGTGTGCATTCTGGAGATCTGAGGGATAGAGAAAAGGTGACCTTTTCCAGATCTATGCATTCCATATAACAATCTTTTCCTGCCTCCCGAAGAACACGCTGGGGAGGAAATCATTCACTATACTTGTTTATATGAGATGTTATAGTAAGAATTAAATGTAATTTAGTGGGACAATAAAATCTTCTCAAGTACTGATATTCGACACAGTATTGTTGTGTTTGGGGTGGATTTGGGGATGATTAAATGAGTAAATCATATAGATCTGAAACATTTTTTTTCACCTCCTCAGATGGCATCTTGATCGTGCATGCACTGTGAACACCAAACCCTATAGGTCAGACCTGAAATTATAGCTAAAACTCAGGTCCTGAGGTACATGGACTGTTTATATCGATGAAAATTTATGATCTCTATACCTTAAATCCCCGGCCTCTCTTTTACATTGACTTCTTTACTATTTGCTGCTTTATTTTATGGTGATCCCTTGCCCTCTATAAATATATCACGGTTATTTAACCCTAGATCCCAACCATAGTTTTCAGTATTTCAGGAGGGATCTATTTGTTACATAGTCTGCTACTGGGGGGTTTATAATCCTATATATTAGCAGCTATTATTTCACTGAAGTTAAAAATTTTCAACCATTTTCATCTCGTCATTTAACTTGATGCTATTTGGTATTACAGCCAAGAACAGAAAAGTGTCTGCTGTTTTTCTAAGATTATATTGAGGTAAAAATCTTCTTTAATCTCCTGCAGTGATTGAGTTATTTTCTATTAAATATTTATCAGTGGAAAAATGAATAAATTTAACTGTAATAAATTATAGTTTGGCAGACTTAATTGCCTATTGTTATTTAAAAAAAAATCAGCCTTATAAAAATCTGACCTAATCCTAGAAACATGCCATGGAGTAATTAAAGTTTTCTGTGGGGATAGACTGCAATAATTATCTTGTTTTGACTGAGCTTCTTATTATTTTAGCTTGAAAAATAAAACTGAAAAACAGGAAAGGCATATAGATTCGCAAAACCTATTGTCTGATGTTAAAATTGTTAAGAAAATATGAGTCAGTATTATGCAAATTCTGACCTAATCCCAGCAACATATTGGTAGGTAATTGTATTTTTCTTTAAAAGGGGACAGACCCTACAATAATTATGCCTTGTTAGTGTCCGCATTGCTATATTTTTGATTTATGTATTTTTGTGGGAGCTGACAGATAAGCAAGAAAAATTGACATATTATAAACTAATAAAAATAAATAATATCTGAATCTGCCTAGCAGCAATGCACATTGGGAAGCTAAATCAATGCATTAATCACACAAATTTTGAGTAAAGTATAGTTTGTGCTAAATGAAAAACTGACCTATAACAAACAGAACTAAATATTGAAATCTTAGCACTACTTGTATTTGGACTTGCCTTAATTCCTGAGGTCAAACAATGTAAGAATTTGACCTGTTCTATTTTTCTGATTATCCTGCACAATATTGCAGGACAAATTTGTACCCTGCTCATGTTTCTTATGATTTTAATAACCTTCCACCTGTTAAAGATGTCTTATTCCCCAAGGAAAGAAAGAATCACCTTTAAAAGAAAAATTTGTTTAGCATCTCTCTCTGTGTCTGTGTGTGTGTTTTAGCACAGCATTTATTTTAGGGCACTTCTTTGCTAAAATGCTCTTGATTTTCTGTGGGAAAGCATTGCCTGTTAACTGCCAGAATGAAAGGAAAAAAAACAACAAAAACATAATTTTGGTATCCAGTAACCCCTGGCTCTGGGAGTTCTGCTCTAGTGCACCAGTGTTGTGAACAAATTGAAAATGTAAATATTACAAAAATGAGCTTAGGGTTGTGCAGAATCTAACAACTGATATTGTTTAACACAACTGGTAGGAAACTGATGAACTGTTCACAGTATCATGCCTTGCTTCAGGCTTCTGCCCATATAATCTCATTGTACTGACATATGTGTTGACTGGCTGGGCCAAATCCAGATGTGTTCATAATAGCACCAAATGTGCCTAGGTCTGAATTTTTCTGAGTGATTGCAATTTAAATATAAAGAAATTATTAAACTATTGTGAACAAAGCATATGGAGACCTCATTGTCTTCTCTCATGCTATCTGCAAATAACACTGCATATCATCCTGCTCTGGCATTTCCAGAGTACTCTGCTGCTTTAAGGGCTTTCAAGCAAGGATTGCACAAGCTCAGTGGAAAAAAAAAAAGGGAAAGAAGGTCTGGAAAACTGCTCAGCTAAAAGACAATTCCCTCTGCAGCTTCCCAACTTGCAAGTGAAGTCCATTCCTCACAGGCTCACAGGCTGCATATCTGCCCCACTTCCTAGGTCTAGGAGCACCGAGCAGCACGAGGTGCCCAGAGGTGTGATACCTGTCTTGCTCCTGGTAGTCAGCTGAGCAGAGCATGAGCTGAGGCTGCCCATAACCTCAGTAGGTGGCACCCTTCAAGATCACCAGCCTCAGCCTCAACTGGCATGTAGTACGCGTGGTCATGGTATATCACAGAAACATGGAATCACGGAATAGTTCAGGTTGGAAAAAAACCTCCAGAATCACTGTGTCCAACGATTAACACAGTACCATCATGTTTTCCACTAAACCATATCCCCAAGTGCCACATCCACATGCTTTGTGAACTTGTCTTGATAGCCCCTTGAGGGTTTCTTTGTGCCTGCTGTTGCCATGCAAATGCATTTTATTTAATGTGTCATTTCAATGAAAGAACTGAGGGAGATCAAATGACAGTGCCAAGTGATGAGTTCAAAATAAAAGATTAAAAAAAAGAGCAATATATAAAAATAAATGCAAAGGAAGTAGGTTTTCACTCATAAGCATTTAGCACCACCCATGAGTCAGATTCAGGGGTGAAAGCCATCCAGTTGGCCCTAGATACTGGTGGCAAAGAGCACTCAAAATCTACATTAATTCAAAACGTAACCAATCAATTTTTTGCAGAAAAAGGTATTAAATACCATAAAAAAAGAAGACTGTAAATCCAGATATAAGCTATATGGACATACAACCATTTGGACTCAGATATATTATATGTACCTGAATACACATTTGGAAAAAGCAAATCTTCTCAAGGAGGTATTTCAAATCCTTCCCTGACTGTTATTTCCCATTGGCTACCCTGCCTCATCAACATATTTGGTATATGAATGCGAGACCTAAGTATTTAGCTCTCACAGCAACAATGCAGGCATGAAGCTCAGAATTAAGGACTACATGCCTCTTTTGATGATATCCCTGAGATTATGGTACAATCATCATTTCCACCATGTTACCAAAGGAACATCCTGCTTCAGGGTCTTTCATCACTCACACTGCAGTGTAAATCAGGGAGAGTTAGGTCATGTAAGACAAGAACTGTTCCTAAAATATCCAATACAGTTTTTCATTTGTATTTCTGCAAAGAACAGCTGAAACAATAAAATTGATTTCATTAACTGAATCTACTCAGGAATCTCATAAAAATATACTAACAAAGGTCACAAAGTACCTCCATCCAAATGATACAGCCTGTACCTATATAATCACAATTATCTTGTATTTTTCCATCATTTCAAACCACCAGTGCCAAGATGCATTTCTTCCAAGACAAGAGAGGTAATCATGAGTCTCGGTGGGGAAGCCTGGAAGAAGCATCTACAAGGGAGCCCAACTTTGGAGCCCATTGACTTCCCCACTTGAATTTTGAACTTGGTCTGGTGGAAAGGACAGGAAACAGAGCAGCCCCTTTCTCCAGTTTTGTACCATGCACAGAGAAGCAGTAGGAGCTGTGCTTTCCCAAATGGACATGGGACCGACCTGGAGCCTAACAGCAGTATGAGATGGGAGGAAGAACAAGAACTGCTGATGGAGAGAGTCCTGGCAGAGGTCTCAGTAGGGTAGTTCTCTGGGAGAAGAGGTGCTGGAGAAATAAATATCAGTCAACAGTAACAGGTTTAACAGCTGGTTCTACCAAGTGGAATGAAGCACCTCCTACGTAGCCCTCAGAGTAAAGATTAACAGAGATTTCAACAATAAATATTAAGATAAAGCTTAAATAATTTTAAGATTAGTAAACCAACACCAAATATATTATGCAATTAACTGCTAACTTATTAGCTCTGGCACTGCTCAAACAGCTCTCTGTCCCAGATACATACAAGGTAGCAGCCATTCTGCCTGGATGATAGGGCAATAATGCTGGTGTTTAGGAGCCCACTGTGAGGAAAAACATGTACAGTGTGGCGGAACAAAAAGACCCACATTTCTGACTCTAGACACCTGCAAACTTCATGTTACTTATCTAAATGTTTAAAAATGCTTCCACAAAGACATAGGCTGTTAGAACCCAATGCTTCTGAGAAGCAAATCGTTGTAAGACAGTTTTAATAAATATCTGTATTAACTAAAAAAAGAGCAGCATTTTGACACAAGAATATCCTACATAATCTGAGATGATTCTGGCACGGACCTGTTTATAGCAAAGCATTAAGTTCAGCTATAACAGCAGCTGACTTGTTCTCTGGAAATTCTATTCCCTGAAAGGCAGCATTACAATTAAAGAGTGAAGAGTATTTCAGCTGACATAGCATTCCTGCTATAGGCACAGTCAATCAAGAGAAAGGCCAAAGCAACAGTCAGATAAAAGACTAATAAAGCTACGAATGACAATAAAAGTCCACTGAAAGCTTTATTAGACTGGTGAAAACCCAGCTCAGAACATAAAACAGCCCTTAACGCAGAGTAACCCCCAAACCTTTTACCACAGCTTGCAATAGATGTCACACTGTGCTGGTGAGGGCCCTGAAAAGCATAACAGACACCAAAAAATCAAGGCCCAATCAGAACCGCAAATAGAGTGATAAGCTGAGTAAGTTGCTTTATTGTAATATTCTGTGATAGAGGTTGGACTCCCCCTGAACTCCCTGGGAACAGGCAATTCCTTAGCTACCTTTTCTAATCTGTAGATCTCAAATTACTTTAAAAGAAATGAAATGTCTCATTTTTCATTTTCCAGGAAGGGAAGCTCAGGCATAGAGAGATGTTTTAACACTTCATTATAAATTTCTCTTAAGTAACTTAACCTTTAGATTATGGGAAGATGTTGTGTGGCCTAAGCAAATCCATGTACATACACTTTTTTAATGTATTTCTGGACATCCTAGAAGTTTTAATATTCAAATTCTTATGGTCAGGACATTCGCATGTTTGTGTCAGCAAAACAGGTATGCTACTTTCTTGTTAATAGTAAGTGTATTTTTTTAAAGAAAAACATGATATGAAATTCTAAATTCCTCCCTATAATGATCCTCAAAAATATCTTCTGAGAAACTGACACACAGGAGTGTATTGTTCTTTTGCATAGTAAAGTACAGCTTTAGTAAACATTAAAAAATTCTGCAAGATTAATACTGTACCAAGTTGAATTTGTTTTGTGTTATTAGAAGCAGTCCTGGTAGAATGAACACTACCATGTTCAACAATATTTGGAGGTAACACAATAGGTGAACATGTGAAAGCTAAACCATAGCACAGCAAAGCATACAGTCTTTCTGCACCAAAAAGGTGAATGTCAGGATGGTGGTGTAACCAGATAATTCAAGGACTCTAGTAAAAGGATAAAAAACTGGGAGACTGGCACTCATGCTAATAGACAAAAGTAACTGGGGCTCCCTGGTTTTGCACTGTATATATGTTTAAAGCATATGTGCTTAGAGCAGTGAGGCATTTAAGCATCCTTTGAGCACTTCTGTCCAATCAGAGCTGGAGAAAGGTTGCCTTCTTTGCAAGAATAATTTGCAGCAAGAACTGCTCCTAGAAGGCATCATGTGTGAGATTTCACCTGATTTCTTTCCTACACAATACCTCCTCCAGCACTACCATAACAGGGTGTGTAGCCTGACACAGCCCCCTGTGTCCCTTAGTTTCATCTGACCCTTATCTTGGCTGCCAATACAACCTCACATTTTTGCATATTATGAATTAAAGTAATCACTCCACAAAAAAAAAAATCATATTTTTTTTCTCAGCATGAAAGAAATATCACAATGAACCCTGGCAAAACATCAGCCTAAATAGGTAATACAGATGTGGTCAACTTAGTCTAGTGGGAGCTAAGGCTCAGCCTATCAGGCTGTCTTTGGATCCATATTTGGCAAGAAAAATTGCCAATAGGCAGTGATCCTTGAACCATTTCGTTTTGGTTTTTTTTGGTTTGTTTTTTTAAGTCCTCTTATATTTGTACAACAGATTCAGTGGTTTCCATGAAGCTCCTAAGAAGAAGCTTACCTGCTATCAGGTGAACTCTGTGTTAGGTCTTGGCCCTTCAGCTTAATATTGCCATCAAGGTGTCAGTTACAGGGACAAAGCTGCCCATTAGTATTGCACAATTATGCTAAAGAACAGAGCCCAAATAGTTTGCAAATCTAAATAAACAAAGTCCTCAAAAAATAACAGAAGGAACACTGAAAGATGAATGGACTTGCAGAGAGTATGCAAAGAAGACGCTGAGCTAAGATTAACACGCATGGCTCTTGACACTCATTTTTTTTTTAATTTCAGTTAATTATATTTTATTAATTCTGCAAAAGAAAAATATGAAAAACATTGTTAGAAGTAGTGGAGTTACTATCTTTGGAGATATTCAAAACCTGTCTGGACATAGTTCTGGGCAACAAGCTAAAGGTGGCCTTGCTTGAGTAGGGGGTTTGGTCAAATGTCCCATCCAACCTCAACTAGGCTATGCTTCTGTGAACATTAGGCACTCATTTTGTTTTTGAAAATTAGTAGTTTTTGCCCAGATTTAAGCTAGTATTTCCACTATCTGAAATTACATATGTATACATAGTCACATATATAATGTACTTTTTATATATTTAGCAATTGCAATAAAAAAGCTTTTAGCAATTCTCTTAGCAGGCCTCCCCCTTTTTAGATTTAATAATGTTACAAGTAAAGGAAACATCTGACTTTGGAATTATATAAACAAAAAGCAGTTACTTTTGGCTTCTAAATATGATAGGATCACATAAAACATCTGCAAGTCATTGGTTGGAGCACAGATTAGAAGGAAAAAGTTCTAAGATATTATGCATATGTACAATTCATTAGGCCTTAAGTCCAATTTAAGCAGCATGCAGTCCACATACATTGGCTTATAATGAGTTACTTTAATGCACAAACAAGGTGAACACTGTTCAGACTAATACCTGTAGAACTTGCTTCAGTTGGCACCTGCTAAGCACTACACATTCTGAAAACATTCTGAAAACATTATTTCAAATGCTTCAAGAACTTCTGAACACATTTAAAGATGCAGGTGTTTTAAAATTATGTATAAATTCTTCAAAAGATCAATTAAATTCCCCAGACTTTATGTAGCTTGTTAGATTTGGGTGCAGGGGTGTTGGAGGGGTGTTAAATAGCAAGAGTCTGGAGATAATCTGTTTATTTATGACACAATCAATTAGTGCTTATTCTTTTTGCACAAGGAAATATTGTTTCCAGTTCAAACAAGAAAAGAACATTAAGAATATCTTTAAATATTTCTGAAAATATTAGAATATGAAATGGGCAGCTAAGGGAAGAATGCCATTACCTTCTCTGGTTTTTATTCATTTTGATCCTCACTGCTGAAGAAAACCTGAGTCATGAAATACACCAACACAGGTGTTTCCATAGGGAAGAGGAAGCATGAAGTCTTAAATGAGAAAAACAGCAACCTATTAAAAAAAAAAAAAAAAAAAAAAAGAGAGAAAGAAAAAAAGAGACATACCAGACCTCTTTCCACAATTAAGCAGCATTTACAGTCAGATTTCACAAAGCTCAGCTCAGTTATGAATAATCCACACCCAATATGAGATGCATTGTGCATCATGGAGTATCCTGGAGCATTTTCTATCCTGTGCACTCATCACACCCCGTGGAAGGACACAGCCAGGGCGTAACACACTGTGTCACAGAGCTTTAAAGTAGCTAACCAGAGGAGAGATTTGCTTTCTTTCATATGTTTTATCTCAAGTATTGGAAACACCTACTGTTCTTTATACAACACTAATGACAATTGCTTTTCTACTCCAACTTATCAGGATAGATTTGTCAAACCAAATCACAGAATTTATTTTTGCATATTTATTCTTAAGCAATCAGTTTACCTGAATAATAGTTAATAATTAAATTTTAAGATAATGTTCATTTTTTCATAAATAAAGATATATAAAGATTTAAGAATAAGTTACAGCAATACGAGGAGCACTCAGAAGCTGTTGTCATCCAAAATCTGCAACATGTATACACAAAAACATTTCTGGTGCAAAGGATTGAATTCAGGGCTCTCTTCAGTCGTGTAAGTCTTTTAACTCCAACCTCTTCCTTCCTTCTCCTCTCCCTCTCCATCACCCTCACTCTGCATTTCTCCCTAAATTTCACTTTCTCTTCTTCCACTCAAGCTTCCTTTGAGATAACCCTACAAATTGGGATGCTGGCATTCCTTGAGTTTTCTTTCTGCTGACTGAAAATAAGGATGAGTCAGGTCAGAAAGGACTGGTTTGTTTTTGTTTTTCTTTTCTTTTTTTTTTTTTTTTGCCACCCCCTCATAAGAAAAAAGACTGCTTATCAATTCCTACCCATGAGTTCCACACGTGTATATGTGTATGTGCACATATGTCTACATGCATACATTTATATTTATATTATTTATATTTATATTTATATTTATATTTATATTTATATTTATATTTATATTTATAGAATAGAATAGAATAGAATAGAATAGAATAGAATAGAATAGAATAGAATAGAATAGATGTATATGTCTGTCATGATGCTTGAGGATATTCGACTTCTGTGAAAACTTCAAAAAGGTCTGGGAGGGGAGGTACAACCCTTGCCACAGCAAGGAGTCGCTCTTGGTGACTCTCTGCTGGACATTGACATCTCTCACTCTGACTCTGAGGAACACAAAGATGTGATTTAACGTATAAGGCCATGAAATTTGCAGATCACAGGTGTACTAATTAATTTTTTTCAGGGGGGGCAGTGTTTTTTTGTGTATTGTTTGTTTGTTTGTTTGTTTTCTTTAGTACTAAAAATTAATTTACAGATGGATCAGCTTTTTTTGACAACAGACCATAAATTCTGGCACAAACACATAGCAAGAACAAATGGTAAGCAATTGTATCACTCTTTTCAGTGTTGTCTTGTTTTAAGGTGGTGAAGAACCATACCCTACGACCCCCCCATCTCAGATACAGAGTGAAACTGTGCTAAAAGGCGAGGACAGAGAACCTCCTTACATTCCTGGGACTCTGGCCATTCTGCTGTTTGTCTGTCTGACAATTTCCTAATTATTTTTTTTCAAATTGTTGGCTGATTTCAGTTGGCTAGACTTACCAGGGGTTTAGAACTTTCCAAGTCATAAAGGTTATATGAGCTTTTGTGAAAAACAGCATCTGTTCATTGGGAGACTTAAAGAGCTCAGCATGAGAAAATCATTTTAAAAAGCAGTATGAACTCAAGGGTTATCTCTTATTTCTGACCAATGAGCACAACTGGGCCATCATCACAAGATGTTCATAATCAGCTTGGCATTGTTCTCCCTCTTGTGTAGGCAGTAACATTCCAAGGAGATGAGGGTACTGTGATAGACTACTTGAGACATAGAGGAAAAATGGAAGTTCATGTCGGGAAAGAGAACTGAGATCATGTGGGAAAAAAATGAGACAAGTATGGTCTAAGTATGGCTACACAGAACACAAATCCACTTAATTACATCTATAATTTGTGGGAAAATTTGGTAAATTATACTCATTAACCCTAGATGCTGCAAATAACAGTGTTCTATCTGTTACTTTTATTTAGGAAAGTGAACTTTAAAACAGTTGAAAGAATTTTTATAGCTAGTTTTATTATGACATATCTACTTACATCATTCAATGAACAGACAAATTAAAGTCTATAGGACACTAATTGTAGAATTACAGATTTCTTGGCATAGTCAATGACATTAAAACCCAATCTACGCTATAGAAAGGACAGTAATTAGGAAACCTCAACCAATTGGAAAACCTGGAGAATCGCTTCAAATACCAGAATGAAAACTTTCCTGTGATTCCTTCAAGTTCTGACATTCATCTAATAGCTACGGAATATATGTTTCTGTGCCACACTAACCCAGGGAACTACTATACAAAAGTACAAGTACAGAAAAGAAAAATAGGCAAGTGTATTTTTAATTGCATCCTAAAAAAGTCAAAAAACCTTCAGGTCAGCTGTTTTCCATGTTTACAGAGTTGTTCCTGGCTGATTTTGGAAAGGAGGACATATGGATGACTCCCTAAAAGCATGCTGTCCTTTCCATCTCATCTGTTTTGGGGCGGAACAAAGGATGAGCAGCAAGTAAAAGTTGGGTTTTTTGCTGAGTGACAGGAACTTGTGGTTGGAACTTGAGTGAATAGAGGAATTAAGAAGAATAAAGAGTAATGAGTCCACTGACAAACCAAGCTTAGGAGGATCCACTCCTAGGTGGTGAGCTGAGGAAAGCAGCATGGGTAGGAAACAGGTCGTAGTAGGAAGTTCAGAGAACAATTTAGCCAAACTGCTTCCAGGAGATAGTGTAGTTATTTCTATGGTGATTACTACAAAATAACAGAATTATTTTGTATCCTGTCTGAATATCAGCCTTGCATTCCTAGTGTACGTAATAGTCTGAATGGAAAATTTGCCATTACCTTTAACATGAAATCTTAATGGGCCTCTTCAAAGGTTAATGTAATGTCAGAAAAAAAAAAGGCAGGCCAGAAAATGATCGTGTTTCTTTTCAGAGTGTATGCGTATCTCTGAGACTTTCAAAAACTCGGACAGGCTAAAGTTTTTTTTCTTATGTTGCCCAAACCATTCATATTGTCTCAGACCCATCACTGTCTATCACTAGTCTGGCAACAACTTTGAAGACACCTATCTAAAAAGGACATCTTGCAGCAATTAAATGTAGCAGAGCAGAGAGCTCTGATCTAGACAATAAACACCCTTTTCAGCACGGTGCCAGGTCTCCCAGCTGGGAGCAAGCCTAACTAAGGCAGGACTGAAATGATGCTGGCAGTCAGCAAGCTGCCTAAGACTTTAGTCAGGGCTGCCAGCATTTGTTCAGTTGAATTGGTGTCATCAATAGAGAGGGTTTTATTTTTTTTTCAAAACTTTCCCATGTGTAAACAAGACTTAAGATGCAGAGCGATATGGGAAACATTAATTTCACACTGTAGTGGCACTATAAGAGAAAATAAAAATGAAAACAATCTAACAGGAATGGTTTCATCTAATTGGACTGTGCAAAAACAATTACAGGAAAATAATTGCCTGATTGTTTAAAAGGATTGCTAATGGGCAGAGTTAAGGTTATCTGAGTGCATTAGCTATGTCCTTCTGAGGCTTAGATTTCTATTAAGATTCGCATTGAATCTAAATTTCCAGAATTTATTCTTTCTCTTTCTAGAGAAATTGTAGCATTCCTGTAATGCATTTTACTTTAGCTTACTGATACATCCTCTCAGCTCTGATTCCATTTTAATGTAGATTTAATTTAGGAATAGAAACAAGAGATTTTTTTTTCTTTGTATTTGAAAGATTTATATCTGCAGGTTCCATTAAATACACATTTTCACACATGTGTTTTTCACACACATCCTGCTGTGGATCAATGGATGAATACTGCTATGTTTAACAGTTCAGAGATACCTTAACACCTATTCGTTTTAATAGTGTGGACTTCAAGCCTGGATCTGGAACTCAAGTTTAATCCTGGAAATCTGGAATAATGATTTGTCAAGGTTTCTTACAATAGGATCAGACCATGGGAAAGATCCTGTATTTTAGATTATGTGTGTAACTGTATTTGCTCTAACTTTTGCTCATTTTTTGTTTGATTATTTTGCTTCGGTGGGTTTTTTGGGGGTTTGGTTTGTTAGTTTCTTTTTTTTTAAGGAGGAGGTAGAAGGGAAATCTCACTGCATATTTAATATAACTGAAAATAAAAATAATAAAACATTCCTAATTTTATTTTGATCCCTCATATTACATATCAATTTCTCAGTTTACTCTGGAAAAATTTTATAGAAAAGTGCATTAGGTAAAAACATTTGCAAGAATAAACTTCTTGCAGAGATTTTTAAACAAAAGTTACTTCTTTTTCTCATAGATATCTGCATCTCCAAAATGCAGACTTTCAGACGTCACTGCCTTTTAGAGCAGGTAATACAAAAAAAAATAAAATGGTTTCCACTTACAATTTATGATCAGCAAGTGGTGTTAAGTTACATCACAGGTGGAATCAACATCAAGCTTTGAGAGCATGGTAACATAAGAGTGCCCTCTTAAAGGAAAACACATCTTTACAGATCAAAAGGCAGCATCAGTTTGGATAGTGTTTATGTTTCATCATCTAACTTTTCACAACAGATCTAAGAGGAGTCATCCAATAAATTGCTATTATAAAATTAAGCTGGATCAAAGTCTTTTTCTCTGCTTGTGTGACTATCATTATGTTTCTAAGAATAGATTTTAGTTCCAAAACATGATGCATTTCCATGGTTCCAGAACTTTATTTTCTGGACAGGAAAAAGGATAATTACTCTCTATTCAGTTAATTGATTTTAAATTATCCTTGACTATTTTTCAAAGATCTCCAAGAGATGCTCCATGACAAGCTATAAAGTAACAGCAATCAATTTAGCAGTAAATAAAAAAACTTTGCTATTCAATTAACATACAGAGCCACTTAAATGGCACAACAACATGAAAACATCAAATCTGTTTATCTCTTTTCAAATCCTAATTTACTTCCAATTTCATAATAATTTATTTAGATCTCTAATTTACAGTCCAGATTTGTACTGATTAATATGACTGTGA
Organism: Pyrocephalus nanus; assembly: GCA_038380795.1. Lineage (NCBI taxonomy): Eukaryota > Metazoa > Chordata > Aves > Passeriformes > Tyrannidae > Pyrocephalus > Pyrocephalus nanus. The sequence continues at coordinate 67,559,449 of CM076261.1, forward strand.
ATATATACAGACTACATTTATGTAACACATATACACAAAACAAGCACAGTAACAAATATTTATTAATAGTGCATTACTTCAAAATATTATATGTATGAATGCATCTGATATCTATACTATGACAAGCTTGATGGTTAAATCAAGCATATGCAACTGAAAAGAAAAAAAGCTGGTTTGGCTTGAATCTTTAGACCCAGGACACACCCGAAGGATTGTCTGAAACTGTAGTGGCAAGTTTGGAGGGGTTTTTTTAATTTTATTTAACTTATTTAGGTTTACAGAAGGTATGTCTCATTCAACAGGTGACCAGCCTGTGCCCTTATAGTTCTGAAAGTAACAGTCTCATCAACATAATAGTAAGACATTTCTCATCCTTTCAATGAAATTTTATTCCTCCAAATTTCCAGGTATCAAATAAAGTCCCAAAATGCAGTAGTACTCATCATGCATTAGCAGCACAGTTTCTCAAATATTTGGGGAAACAGATGAAAAAGGCTCTGGAGTATGTCCAGAAAATCAGTACACTTGTTAGTGGTATATCGAGAAAGGTGAAGTAAACTGAATGGACAAAAAGCGTCCTCCAAAAGAAAAAGACCTCAATTCAAGTATTACTATTGGTTTCAAATGCATCAGTATATACAAGAGAAGTCAGCCGTGCTTTCTATATTTTTAACTTAAACAAACAAAAAAACAAACAAAAACTTATAACATTGTTTGTGTTCTGCCTGAAAGACCTTTTATATTCTGCAAATGCAAGGATAGTGACAGTCTTCTGCTATAGGATTGTACAATCTGAGCATTTACTGTGGTTTCTTTGTCAAAGAATTTAAGGACACATGGAAGATCCCCAGAAGTCTTACTATTTCCTCTTTTCACGTGCGTCCTGTGCATTATGCTAGGGCAGGCTAAACATGGACATGAACTGAGTATGGGACTTGTTCTTAATGGCCTTTCTTGAATAATGTTCCATTTCTAACATACAATAAAGCTTTTTTACAGTACACTGGCTATGCTATAAATGAAAGTCCCAGTTACAGAAACAGCTCTATACATCAAAAAATACCCTAGAAGGGGTTTTGCTCTGAAGCATACATATGAAAAAGTTCCTGACGAAATGTCCAGTTTGTTCTGTTATTTGTTTGTACAAAATTAACCTTGTCTCCTTGGATACAGTTACAGTTTGTAAAACATTTTAACTGAAGTTTGACTGTGGGCATGCATTCTGTTATTCATGCAACCTAAAGGTTAGCAAGAAAAGCAAGAAAAGTTCACTGTAAGTTATTACGGCTAGATTCTAAATATTGACTTTGTAAGAATCACAAAAGACCTAAAAGTAATTAAATTAGCATTCAAGTTTCATGAACTTGGCTTCGTGGAGTTCAGACATCAGAAAGAAGTGACATAGTTAGTGTGTCAGAGTTACAGTTTGATTATGTAAAGAATTTTAATAGAAATGTTAAAATTAGTATGAATGGATGATGCCCAAAAAACACAGCTGTGGAAACACCAGGAAGATAAAGACAGGAAAGGGCTACATGATGAGCAGGCACAGATGCATGAGCATTAGCAGATCATTAAAATCAGAGTACATACTCAGATTGGACTTCACAGGGCCTCCAGGTAGGAACACAAAGGACAGTGAGTAAATCCTGATGCTCATAGAGGTGGGACAGGGTGAAGAGAGGTATTGTGGTCATTTTCTAAAGAGACAAAAAGCCCCACCCCAGGAAAGGATATGGTTATTAACATAAGAAAAATCCAAGAACATCAAGAGGAGAACCCAAAAACTGGTGTCTCTTCTCTCTCATCTTCTCCTAGACAGATGATCTGGATTCCAGCACCTTGATGTTTGTGAACATGTGAGTGGGATAGCATGACCTGGGAGGAGCACAATGCTTTCTAAGTTTCATTTCATTTTAAAATAAAATCCTCCCACACTTCTACACAGTTTCTCATTGAGATTTCCTTCATTCTAACTGCAGTGTTGCAACATTTTCTCTAATGATTACATTTCCTTGGTTTAATTGCAGTTTTTGTTTTGGTCTAACTCTGTCAACTTCATATATATCCCAGCAAACTACAACAGAATAAGTCCTCCTGTGGATCAGAACTGATTCATGGACACATTTAAAATAATTTAGTGCATTTTTTCTAATAAGAGCCACCTAAAATATTAATAGATCTAGAGATATTTTTTTAAAAAAACCCTTTTGTTAGTCATCCATAATGGAATACAGTGTCTTTCACTTTCTCTAATAGAAATTTTTTTTTGGTATAGAAATGTTTTCTCTGGTAAGAACAGGAAACTATTTTCAACAGCAGCAGAGCTACCTGAATGTAAATTAGAGCTTGAATCAATGGTGTATGTGTTTATTTTCAGAGTGCAGATGTTTTTATTGTAGACTGTCTAAGTAAAATTAAAAGCTACATTTTGGTTTGGTTGTTTGGGGTTTTTTTAATGCTTGTCACCTATCAGTATACTTGCCCACACTTGCAGTACAGTGACAATCTGGAAAGCATTCTTTTCACTCCCCCAGAGTATATCCCTACCGGTAAATGTATTAGCCAATGCACATATTGTTTATTGTTCTCATCTGGCAAATGCTGTCTGAGAAGATTTTGAGAGATCACATGGAAACTTTGAGATTTGTCTCAAAATATTTGCCACCTAGATGCATTTAAATCTCACAAAACTGTTACTCTATGCATAACTCTGCAGTCACATAAGGAAAAGAGATTATAAGTTAGACCTTATTTTCTCAGTTTCTTGACACCAGAATTGCCAGCTGGATCTTTTCTACCAAATCATCTCTGATGGCCAAGATTAGTCAGTTGTCGCATCATATCTGTTGAAACATGCAGTTTCATACAAAAGCTCTGCATTTGCTATCTCTTTTTGTATGAAATGTTCTGAAACATGAAACCATACATGTTGGTTTGGCCTCATTATCATCATTTTTACCTACAAGACATACTTGTTTTGAAGAAAAACACCACTACAGTGTGATCTGAGTTCTCAACCCGTCCTGAAGACGAACTGTAATTCTGAAAACACATGCTATGAGTAGGACTACAGTGTCGAGGAGACAAGCTTCTAAACAACTCTCTCTCATGCTTGTAAAATGTTTTTCCACCTCCTGCCTACTTTAGTTGAAACTGAAAGTATTTCTTTTCAAAATGAAGGAAAAATACATACTTATGGTCAGCATTCATTCTCCTAATGAACTACTCAAATAATGAATAATGTAATACTAATATCTAATTATTAATTTTTTGTATTATTGCAAACAGCCTTTTCTCAATATCCATGCATAGACACTACAGAAAAATTGAAAATAAACTTTGCATGTAATATATGAAGAAAGAAATATTATCCAAGAGATACTAAGATAGTATTTTTTCCTTTTTTTGTGATGAAAGGATGAGGAAAAAGAAAAATATGAAAAATTATCCTGCAATCATTGGCTGCCTTGCCAAATCAGATGCTAAAATCTTCTATGCAAAGACATTTCCTCCGTGCAAGTAAATAATAAAACAGAAATTCACTAACACGCTATTAAAATAATGAGTTCTACAAAAAAGTCATGTTTATTTAAAAATATGAAGAGATGCCAGGCAGGGCCATTAAAATTGTCCATAAGCAATTCACTGCTGAATAAAACTCCAAAAGATTTGATTTGTCCCTTTAATTCTCTCCCAAAGTTATTCTCAAACATTTTGTTCTCAAACTCGTGTTTCAATACCATGCTCTCCAGATGATAAGGCAGAAAGTTCACTACATAAATAACACAAAAATAAACCACATCAACCTGTATTAGAAGGAGAGACTGAATTGTGGCACTGAGATACAACGCCTCTGTATATCAGTTAAGGTCCTTCTGCACAATGTTCTCTATTATTTCAACCTTTTGATAAACAAATAGCTAAATTGCCTCAGGAATAGCTTGGCTTGATGTTCTTTCTGCACTTACCTCTCCATAGGTAGTCAAAAGATTTTATGATCTGAAGCTAGTGTTCTTTCCGGGACAGTCTATGGGCCAAGGTGAAAAACTGTATCCTCCCTGTTGCCTCTCTGATGCTTCAGTGACTAGGCAATTCATAATCTGGAAGCAGGAAAAGCTAGCATTCTATTTGACTGAAACAGAAAAGAGAGGCTTTTTGTATTATGAATTGCATTCAATTAACAGTTTAATGAACTTTTAGAGAGTGGCTAAAGTGCTCAGAAAAAGTCTTCCTTTTGCAGGAGATCTGTCTCACAGATGTCGAAGCTTAAAGGTCTGTCCAGAAAAGACAATCATAAAATTGTAGTAAAGCTATATGGAAAAGCTTGTATAGCCCCTTTTTTTTTTTAATCATCCCTTCCACAGTCCTGATTACCATTTGGGACATAGCTCTCTAAAAATGTTAATTGCAACTGAAAGAGGAACACTGAAAATGCATTACAGAGGTCAGTACAACTCTTTCTTATATGGGAAAAAATTAAATTTACTCTCCTTGTTTGGCCCACCAGAAACAGGGGTGAGGGGAAGTATGATTTCTGTTTATGAATATGCAATGGCAGTAAACATCAAATACAGCTGAAGAGTCATATTAAAAAAGAAAAATAACACAAGCTGACATTAATATATATAGATTAGAAAGAAGTTTCCAAAACACAAGGGCAATCAGCCCTCTTGTTTGCATAGTGGTAACATATATGCCTTTGAGAAGGGAACTTTGTGAGTTCCTGAAGACCTGATGCCTCTAATGGCACGTGACCACACTGAAGAGGCTTTTCTTGGTCCTTTGTCCCCGGGAGTGGATTTCACAGAAACACATGCACGGAACAGAGAGAGGCATAGTCCAGTCTTTAGAAAATGCTGAGGAATTATGAGCACTTATCCCAGGAAGTACCAGAAGCCAGTGTTCAGGAATAAAGGTAAATATACAGAAAACATTTATAAAATAAAACCACTGAAAACAGGAGGTTTATGTCAGCTGCTCTCCTTGAGAAAGCAAGAGTTTCAGCTCTTCTGTCATTTGGAAAAGCTCTTCAGTATATCTTAACTGTTCATTAACTCTTCATTGCATTGCAAGTGTTGTCCAAAGTGTCATCATTTACCTAATGCCTGAATTCATCTTCCTTTCTGCTAGCTGTTGCTGAGCAAAGAGTTCACTAACATGTCTATTCTCCATGGCAATGTAGGACAAATATGAAAATACTGTGACCTTCCTTTCCCCACAGATAACAGATCTGATCAGGGATACAACTGTCCAAATAAAGTCCTTTGCTCTAAGCAACACCTTTCTGCCTTTGCTAACAAAGTATACTGGATGGGAAAGGATGGCTTCTACTAGCACTGTTTCTTCATCCTTATGCTGAACAACATATTCTGTTTTGCTTTCCTATCAGAAAATGCAAAATTTTTAAATTTTGAGACTGAAGAAAATTATGGAGTAACATATTCTTTCATACCAGTTAGTGCAAAAGGAAGAGTGGCTTCTTCTTATTATAGGAAGATTAAAAAATTATATTAGGCGTTATGAGCAAACCAAAATGTATCAATGTCATAATAATGTGTTCTTTAAAACACCATTTGGAATGTACTGTCTTTTTCTTCAGTATTTCAAAATAGGATCTAATAAATATAGTGACTGCAGCAGGATTTTTCTGTACCTTGGAGCCCCCTAAAATGAGGCATATGACTTTTTATTTACTTTCAGCTCAAAGCTAAAGTCAAAAAGTTATTTTAATGAAGAAAACAAATAGGTTTTGTTCCTATGTTTTCATAATGAGTGGTTTAATCTTTGCCTGTTTGAAAGCATTAAAATAATGTTACTTCTATTTCTGGCACAAACTGCTTGTGCATTTGAGTTCCTAAATACTCATGGCCCTTCTGAAATTCATTTGATTTAATATTCATGAAAAAATTCACTTATCTCTAATTTTTACAAGTGACAGATACAGTCAAGAACAAACTCTCCATCAAACACATCATCTTTTCTTACTGCCCCAAAATGGGTCGTAATCTCCTTGGAAACAGTTGATATTCAGATTTATTTGATGAATAGGTCTTGCTCAGGAATTCAATTTGCTAACTTATAACCTTACTCTTGATGGGGACTACGTAATCAAAGTTGCTCATTTTGCAGCCACTACAGCATGAGCTTTTTCACAGCTTGGCTAGAGTAGAAAGCTTTTTATAATAAGGATCTGGTAGACAGCAATGTACCGGATATTAGACTTGTCCCAGAGGGTCCATTCTCCTATAGCTCTGCATGCATAATGGCGGAAGAAGGATATAGGCCCTTGATCTTTAGCACAGAAAAAAATGAGAAATCAATTATGTCTGACTTTCTGGCAATGTTCTGCTATTAATTACATTTAATGGTTACAAAACTCACATGTAGGCATCCTTATGAAGAAATAAAGAAGCCAAGGGCCAAGGAGGCAACATATGACTAAACAGGGCACCAGCTTTTGAATTAATATGTGTAAAGCTGCCAAAGCTGTCTTGCGTACACAAAAAGTTCAGCTCAACCCCACTCAGCATCTGAGGAAAGCTTCTCCTGTTTTGATATTTCTTTTCTTATTGAGAGTGTGCACAACTAGGGAGCAATCTGAGAAGGGGCTTAGAAAGTAGCTTTGATTAATTTGCCCACCACTTTCAGTATCTACTCTTTAAAGCACGGAATATTGGCTTTAACAGTATTTCATTTCAAGAAATACTGATTCTTTTTTTAATGCCATATTTTAGACTAGATGCATAAGAAGTACATCTGTTTTTTGGGTTTTTTGTGGGGTTTTTTTGTTCTTTCTCAGATAAATTGGTAAACTGAGGTCCCAAACTCTGTCTAGCTTTTTAGTACAAAGCATTCAACTACTTTAGCTTATAAATACCCATGGTCTTCTTGAAAACCATTTATTTTAGTATTCATGGGAAATTATGCATTCACATAATAGCATTCAAATTATTTATTCCAAATTTTTTATGTCTCTAATTGTTACTCTGTATTGTGAGTGTATCAGTGACTAAGACTAAACAAATAATTTTCAGGTAATCATTTATGTGCTGAAATATGTGATGTTAAACATTCAGACAGTAACTGTGAAGTCTAATATGCTTAAACGGAGGGGGGATTGAAAACATCAACAATATATTTTCCTACTTCCAAATACTTGTCCAAATACAGGACAATTTTACAAGGGGACATAGCTTCTATTTTCAGCAGAAGGAGGAGGCTGATTGAAATTTTAATTTCTTTTGTTTTCCTTAGAAATCTCGTTAAACATAGTATTCCTTGTTAAGCTGCAATTTTTAACCAGCAAATATCCTCAAAATATTTACTATTGCTAGGAAATCAGAAAAAAAAAAAAAAAAAAAAGCATAGTAAATTTGTCCAGCACTTCTCCCTTTTTTACTACCTTTAAGTGAACAGCAACTAAACAGACACAGAAGCCTACTCTGTTCTTTGATCACTCAGTGTCATTTAATTTTATGATTGAGGACTGAATGAGGATATTGATATAGGAGCTGCTAGCTTTTAATCCAAAAACTATTTAAAAGCTCTTTTCCCAACAGCAGCTCTGACTGAACTTATGAAGGACACTTTTAGTGCAGTGTTTAATGAAGTAGAGCACCTGTGCTAATCTTATCACCAAATTGCATTGATCTTAGAACTGTTTTAATTACAGAGACTTGAGCCTGGGAGGGACCTCCTGGGTCACTGAGAATAGCCTCTTGGCATCACAAGCAACCACTTGATATAACATCCTTGCTAAACTGATCATAGTCTTCTCACTTCATCTGTTTTACACACAATATCACAGAATTACAGAGGGGGTTATATCAGAAGTGTCTGTTGGGCCAGGCTTATATCATATGTCTGAATAATGCAAAATTCCTTTTTGTAATTTAAAGGACAGGATTTCCTTTTAGTGGATCCCTAGGGATACTGATTCCCCACAAACCAGCACCTATCTAACCAGCATATATCAAATAAACAACCTATTTCAAACAGAATAGAAAAGGAATAATTCTCAAAAAACCATAGGAAAACAAAGTCATCTCCATTTTCTGTTTCTTTTTCTTGGGATTTTGGATTTTTGCCTTGTAATGCCTGTAGGGTCTGTCACACTGGCTGTTCTCTTCCTTGATTATTGCCTCTTACACCATCTTCAGATGCTGATGGAGAACCAGAAGAGCATTACTGAACTGTGCATTCTGATGAGAAGAAACTATAGTTTTTTTCTGCCACTGCAGTGCTCCTGGCTAAATGGTGTGGTTCCTGCATTCCAGATGCATTTAACCTAGGCCATTTTTCATTTAAGCCTTAGGATCCTATAGACAGTCCAGTCTAACCATTACAGCTGAACTGTAAAATCCACTGTTGCAACCACACACTGGACCTGGTACATAAACATCATCCTTTGGCTTGAAGAAGAAGCCAGGGCACCCACAGCATCTGTGTCATCTTGCATGGCCCACCTTGGAGACATTCCCTTCACACCCGGAAAGCTAAAAATCTGAAAATTAAGCTGGTCATCCCTGGTTTTGCCTGAACAAGTTTATCTCTTGGAAGGGGCACAAAGCACAAGGACAGAAGAAGAAATCCAGAACCTTCTTCCTGTAACATTTTAGTGCCATCCAAAATATAAGCCCTTACATGTCCCACTTTTAGAATAAAATTAAATACTGCTAACAATAAAATGAGCACACTTTCATTCCTGACTAAAATATTTATTATTATTATTGTTGATATTGTTGTTGTTGTTATTATTATTATTATTATTTCAAATGGCCTGATGAATATTCTCTGTGTTTGAAAATAAAAGGGAATAAGGTTCCCATTTGGACCTCATTCCACAGCTTCTGGAGTGAACACAAAACACCAGCTTTGCATTTTGACATTACTTTGGCACTCAGAGCATGAAGGTAGTCTGTCAGGAAGCCTCTTACTTTTGGGTAGAATAGATAAAAACTCCTCTTTCTTTTGTCTTCAGTAATCTGCACCTTCAGTAAGTCTCTTTAAAAGCATTGTTTCTTGAAAATCATCAGGAAATTTATACCCCTTGAAATACCACAAAAAATGTCATTAAGAAAATGAGGATAGCATGATGTTGGGGTACATATTACAGAAAGAAGCAAATTCTGAAATGAAAATCAGACTTGAGGGTAGTGAGGAATGAGAGAAGTTCTGGTTTAAAAGGCCACTTGCCTTTACCCCTGGAAAAATATAACCTCTGCTGATCCTAAACGATATTTTTGGATAACCAAGCCTCGACTATACACAGGAAAATATGGTAATCTTTTTTATTATTATTATTATTTAATTTGGACACTCAGTCTGACAATCCCAAGAAACAGCTAAAATTCTCTGCATGTAAATTTCTACCCTCAGCTAAATACCTAGGGATGCTCAGGGAAGAATTAATTGGAAGCAACCAAAAAAAAAAAAAGAAAGAAAAAAGAAAAGAGTTTCAGTGCCCCAGTGAATAATTTATAGCTGTTTCCTTTTCAACAAAGGGAATGCTGAATGTTTTTGACAATAGCAGGTACATAATTGTTTTATGCTGGGGGCATTTATTGTAACTCATTCATTATATCATCTTGCTAGTTTTCATGGCATGCATTTATTTGTTCTCTTAGTGGAACAATTTGAATGACAACTAGGAGAAATAGTGGGGGACTGAGAGTGAGAAATAGCATGTTAAAAGACTTAAACCAGTTTGATAGACAGCTTGAAAACACTATCAACACCGTCAGCACAGGGAGAGTGAAAGGCCTATATCCAGATGACCATCTTTTTTATAAAAAATGTCTCTTTTTTTCCCAGAACTGTCTTTTTTCATTCATTTCAGCTGATTTGGGTCAGAAAGGAGACTATTATACAATGAAAAGCTTAAGACTATGAAAGAGGAAAAAAAGACAACACAGAACCACATGTGAGAAAATCTTAAGGGAAAGTCAAATACATGAGCTTCCTTCAAAGAAACAACTACCCCTAGAAGTTTGACACAGACAGTGAGACTATATATCTGACAGAATTCTGAGGTTTTTGTAATCCTTGTCATTGGGAAAACATTTTAATTACACTGAGTAGTTTCCCCTCTATTTTTTTAAGTTGTAAAAAGTAAGCTTTCTCTGCATTCTTTCCTCTCTGATCTTCCTGTCAGAACAAGTACAATGTAAAGGATGGTGGAAAGACAGTGAATATGCATTAAAACACATCAGAGCCTTCCTCTAATGGTCAAATTCTGCCAATAGGTCAATTTTTAGAGGTATAAGCTAGTGTTATTTCTGTGACCCCAATGATGCTACCATAATTTTCAGTATCTGATCCATAAAGTTTACTGAAGTCTTTGTAAATTTTTTAAATATTGCTACTAATATTTCACAGTAAATTGTACATCTAATTTTACTCTCAGTTGCACAGACATAGGCATAGATATAAGAATAAAGATATCTATGTGTTACTAACCTTAGTACAGTCAAATATTCTTCCCTAGTTTCTAAATGGGCCTTTTAAGATTTGACGATTGCAAAACTCTAGCATGAGTTCCTAAAAAACAAATATGAGCACAGGTTATCTGTTTAACATGCCAGGTATGCTGCTCTTCTACCTGTGCTTCATTAATCATCTTCTCTTGCTTTTGTATCCTTCTCCAGTCCTTTTTTTCAAAACGGACTTTCATGTCTTATACAAGTTAACGCATTAGTTCAGTAGGGTTTTTGAATTATTATGTTTGACATCATATTTCCTATTTAGTTAATAGTCAGAATTATTCACAAATTTGAACATACATCAGGTGAGATTTCAATTATCTTCCATTTCCTTGAATCACACAGTCCCTGCGCTTTGCCCTCTGAGGAGTTTGCAGAAGATTGCTGCAAGTTTCAATTTGATTCCAGAAAGTTCTCCATATAATTTTTAGTTTAGTTTTGATAACTTACATGTTTTAAATAAAATGGAAAGACTGGACATTGAGAAGCTATATACAGCATGCAAAAATAGAAAAGCATGTCTGTTGCAAGGGAATATACACTGTATAAACTTACTTCTTCTAGAGCTATTTCCCCATTTGAAAGACAGTGGATATCTCTGAAATACTGTCAAAGTCAGTGAGATTTTTGACATACCAGAGTTCGAATCAGCAGAGAATATTTTCCTATGTACAGGTATACTTCTCATTTTATCTCCAAAATATTTCTATGTGGCATCCTCAAAAAAAAAAAAAAAAAAAACAAAAAAAACAAAAAAAAAAAAAACAAAACAAAAAAAAAAAAAAAAAAAAAACAAAAAAAAAAAAACCACAAACAAATTAGTACAGCTCTCTGTGGGTCACCCATTTTAGTGAGCACGACTGCAGTACTAAACAGCAAAGGGCTCTGAATGCATCCCATGTTATGAATCATGACCACTTGTATTATAGGAGAGAATCATAAATAATTCTCCCTTCCTGTTCACTGCTGAGCTATTTCTGCCAACAGCATCTTCGGGTGATATGAGCCTTCCGAAACCCACTGAAGTCACAGCCACACCAAGGACTTCAATGGGATTTGTACAGCTGAGGTTAGATGATGGCAATTATTGTTTATTAAAGGGCCTTTTTGACTAATAGGAAACTCTCTCTGAATTAAAGGGCATCGTAATGTGAGGAACAGCAGGAAAAAAGTAATAATAGGTAAAAAATCACAGAATTACAGATGAATTATTAGAGTTGGAGGGGACCTCTGGAGATCACCTAGTCCAACCACCTCTGCCAAGGCAGGCTCACCTAACACAGGTTACCCAGGAATGTGCCCAGGTGGGTTTTGAATGTCTCCAAAGAGGAAGACTCCATGACCTCCCTGAACAGTCTGTTCCAGTGCTCTGCCACCCTCAATGTAAAGAAGTTCTTCCTCATGTTAAGGTGAAATTTCTTGTGTTTTAGTTTATGGTCATTATTCTTTGTTCTGTCAATGGGCACCACTGAAAAGAGTCTGACACCATGAGATATTTATTTTATTTGTATTGATGAGATACCTTCTCAGTCTTCTCTTCTCTAGAATACACAGGCCCAGATCCCACAGCTTCTACCCATAAGAGAGATGCTCCAGACCCCTCATCACCTCTGTGGCCCTTTGCTGGAATCTTTCCAGTAGCTCCCTGTCTTTCTTAACTGTGGAGACCAGAATTGAACACAATGCTCCAGACACAGCCTCACTAGGGCCAATTAGAGGAGGAGGATCACCTTCTTCAATGTGCTGGCCACACTCTTCTGAGAGACTCCAGGATACTACTGGCCCTCCTGGCCACAAGGGCACTCATAGTCAGCTTGCCATACACCAAGACTCCCAGGTCCTTCTCCACAGAGCTGCTCTCTAGTAGGTCAGCCCTCAACCTGTACTGGTACTTGGGGTTGTTTCTCCCCAGGCACAGGACTTACCCTTTTTGAACCTCCTTAGGTTTCTCTCCTTCCAACTCTCGGGCCTATCAAGGTCCTGCTGAATGGGAGCAGTCTTCAGCCGCTCTCCTGAGTTCCATATCATCAGCAGACTTGCTGAGGGTGCATTCTATCCTCATCCAGGAAGTTGATAAACCAGGTGAATAAGACTGGGGGAAAAAATAAAGAAAAAAAAAAGAAAGAAAGGAAAAAAAAAAGTTTAATCTTCTCATCACGGTGCTGAATTAACTAAAGAGGTAAAAAACTCACATTACTGCAGAAGACCAGGCATTTGTTTTCTGTATAACAGAAAGTTTGGCCCCTCCCTGCAGGTGCCTGAGTCATCAAGACTGTATGAGTGAGAGCCTGGGACATGCCAAGATGCTAACAGAGGTCAAGCTCTTGCCCTTCTTGAAATCTGTGGACTGTGATGAAATTGTCACTTTCCTTGTGTCTGAATACTGACAATGTGAATGATAAACTTAATCTGAGGAGCAAGATGGGACTATGTTTTTCTGCTTATTTAGATATATCACTGAATCATAGAATGGTTTGAGTTGGAAGGGACCTTAAAGATGATCTAATTTCAACTCCTGTCCCATTGGCAGGGACACTGCCCAATATATAGAAGTCTAGAATCTTAACAGAAAATCCTCGTTCCCTTAAGATTAATTGGAGTCTTGCCACTGACTTTAGAGTAGCCAGAATTTCACTGACTACCCAAATAAATAGAGTTAAGGGAGATGTGGCTGTCAGTGATCAATGCAAGATTTTACAGTCAGCAATAAAATACAAATCAACTAACTCAGAGTACTATCCTGAAACCACAAACTTCTTCCCCCAAACCCAAATATACAGAAAGTTTTGATAACAGAAGAGCAGTAAGAAGTACAAAAAAGGAAATGGTGAGAAAATAAATATATTTAGTTTGCTATTGTCAGAGAAGTAACATTTAGAATTTCAATACTTGTCATTTTTTAATCTCTCTCACATATTACTTTGTTTGTATTTAATTTTCTTGGACTAGAGTTGTGGTGTTTGGGGATTATTTTGGGTTTGGATGGGTTTTTTTGGTTCCTTTTCTTTTATAAAACAACTGGAAAAGGATAAAAGAGTTTCGAAGATCAACACAGTTTTAAAATGGCTAAAATGCTTTATTATCAAAAACAATTTTTTTATCAAATCAACGAAAGATGTTTAATGCTTACTGTTTAAGATGTTAATTCTTTTTGCTGAAACTATGTTTTCTGCTTTTACTGAGGTTTTTTTCTAGCTAGTTGAATAGTAGGAAAGCTGAGTATTTTGGTGAAAGTACCTGAAGGAAAAAAAGTCACCTTGAATTTAGGTTTTTCGGTTCAGGAGGAAATATAGTAAGTGAAGGTAGAGGATAAAAATGGACATGTTTTTACAAAGGAAATTATAGAGACTGCTACCAACTTCCTGTAATAAATTCATTATATATGAATATACATGCACACATATACGTGTGCATATATGCATGTAAATTTTTAAAAACAGAATGCATTTTGGAAGGGAAAATTAAAACATTCTTTTGTTTAAAGACTATATGATTTTCATATTGTAAAGACTACAGTTAGTACACTGAAATTTAGTTAGACGCCTAGCATTCCTGCTTATGGATCTAATGCAATATTTTTTTGATTCCCACTCAAACCATCTGTTTATTTTATTCGAATGTATCATGCCATAATTCCATGTAATTATGGCCATCCAGTCTTCCAAGACAAACAGCTGACACCTGGAGACATGTAAGGAATAACTCATAAGTTAGGGTTAGCTGCCCAACTCTCATTACACTGACATTTAAAGTATATTCTATGAAGTTCGAGTTAAACCAAAAATGTTATTCAGCGGTTCTTGGATTCAGAAATAAACATACAATAGGCTAGACAGAGATTGTCAGCCTGTCATTATAATACTGGCTGTTAACAACCACAATTAAGGAAGACTACATATCAATTATTATTTGTCTGGAACATAAACTTCCCTAAGCATGAAAGGAAGTGATGCAGCCTGTATTACTGTCTCCACTCTTCAGCTAATTAGTACTGTTTTTAATGGCTTCATCTGCCCAGGATCAATTGTCTAATGGGGAACAGTTCTCTGTCAGTTAATAAGGTGAGGAACTGTATAATATGATTATGTCTGGCTCCAAAATACTGCTTCAAACAACACTAAAACAATCATGTGATGGAATAAATAGACTGAGGCAGGACTGCCAGATAATTCTGGAGCAAGCAGATTGTTCCAGTAAGGGTACAAATGTCTGATACAAGAATGTGTGGCACATAGTAAGGGAAGACTAGGACATTGTATAGAAATGCTGGAAGTTTAATTAAAAGAAAGAGCCAGTGGCAATGTGCATTTAAACTGGTGTTTAAAGAACATTAGCATAAGGAATGTGAAAGGGAAGGGCTCTATTTCCAAAAATACTTGCTGCAGAAATAAACTGCTTTGTGGTTGTCCTGCTTGGAAGAGCAGGCATTTTAAACTTTCCATTCAGAAATGCCAGCCAGTACTGAAAAGAGTAGAAAACAGCTTGATTATACATACTGTGTGTCTCCAGGCTGCAAAATGTGGGCCACGTATATGCATACATATATCATTCCTCTTATTCTGCAAGATAATTGAATGTTCTGCTTTTGGTCAGTTATAGGGAGTTTGGTAGATTATTATACGTCAGGATAGCAGCATTGGACAACAACACTGATCTGCACAGGGCAAAGCAGGAGGTGCACAAACAGCTGTATGGCTTCAGATTTGACTTCTTTCTGCTACAGTTGATCACCACTACCCACAGGCTAATTGGCATTGTTCTTGGCATTTACAAAAAAGGATTATGCCAAGCACCTTTAAAAACAAAATGCAGACTTTGTGGTATGGGAAATAATGAGGCTTAATAATTAAGCAAGCATAGACGTCACTGGATTGCCTAAATTCAGGAGGGGGAGAGAGTAGTTAGTGAAAGCATGAGACTAATGCCCAAAACATGCATTTTTTATTCCAGACAGAATTACTTCATCTACCTTCTTCAGTGGCATCTAGTTTTTCCTTTGCTATCCTTTGTAGGACTGTTTCCATAAAAGATACAGGCTTGTATCTTGGGAGAGAAAAGAACACTGAAAAGTAACAAAGGAAAAAAAAGAGGGGTGTACTTAATAGGACTTGCATTAATAAAAGAGCTTCTCTCAAACACCTGAGGTTTGCACATTTACAATTGCATTCGAAAATAGCTGCAAAGATTTACCCTTTCTTCCACAGTTGACTTGAGTGGTTTGAAAACTAACCACATACCTCAACACACAATCACTTACACTGTCCTTGTGCCCATCAGAGGAAGAAACTAGAGCTTCAAATCTTTGAATCTCAACAATCACAGACTTTCATAGGAAAAGTGTGCTGCAATCCTGTTTGAACTTATTGTCTTTGCAAAGATCACCAGCTGTAGCACTGCATGTCTGGACTTTGCTCCCCTTCTGAATAAACTGAAAGGCCTATATCTCACAGAAGACCATCTCATAATTTGGACAGTTGAAGTCCTACCAGCATTTCAGGGCTCCCCAGCTAAAATGTCCCGCTTTTCACTGCACTGTGTAAACAAAGGAGAGCCTTGGAGGAGTGGGCTGTTATAACACACTGAAGGAGATGAAGACTAGTCCATCATCACATCATGGGGACCATTTCTGGTGGGGAAAAAAAAAATTAAAAAAAAAGAAAAAGCTTAGTTTTTTCAGGAGTGGTATGTGTATTGCATATTTGTGTTGGGAAAAAGCACACACCACTTTTTAAAATGCTTGGGTTCAATATATCAACAAAAATATTGCTTTTGAGGTAGTGTATTGCAGGGATACAGCCTAAGTTTTAACCTGTGCTAGTCAGAATATAATATATAATAAAAGCATTGCACAAAACTCTACAGTAACTTGAAAAAAAGACACCATAATTATTTCTTAGAAAAGAGAAAGGAATAGATGGCACCACCTTAGGTCCTTCTTTCACCTCACTACTAAAAATAATTTTTTCTAGTCTGTTACTGCAAATAGCTACAGCATCATGCAGCATGGACAGTCCAGGACTCAGTAAGGCAGAATTGCAGTTACTGAGACCGTAATAATGTACTAGTTCTCAGAGGGACACTGGGAGCAATTGCTTATGCAAAAAAATGTAGTTTATGTTCAATGGACAATGAGGTAGATTTGAAAAAGAAGTATAGTGGAAGACAAAGAAATGGTTTTGAATGGGAAAGAGGGTGGGGACAAATGCAAAAGGAAAGAGAAGAACAAGTTCTAACCGTCTCCCTTCTCCAAATGTGTCTTTATATCATCACTGAATAAATTTCCTAAGTAATGGGTAAACTGGGAGGCATCAGCCTCCCAAATTCATATGATTTTTCGACGGACAGTTGGAAAAAGAACAGTGGTCTTTCAGGGGAAATTAATGGAAGTTTAGATATCTTTAGATTCCAGATAATTTTGGAAGTAAAATAAAAATATAGTAAGAGGTATAAGGAAACCAGCTACTCTTTAAAGTAGGAATTATTTTTCATTGTGGAATGACTGTTTTTAATTTGATATCTTCTCTCTCACACTCTCTTCCAAAGTTTTAGAGAGTTGGCTAAAAAGAAAAATCAAATAAATTTAAGATTGACACTATCAATTAACAATTACATTTTCTTGCTGATTTGGCTTAGGTAGTTTGTACTTCAAATAGAGCATGCATAGGTATTTTATGAACCAAACAGATTCATCAACAAAATGTGTGGCAGAAGGACTTGTACTTTTATTACAGAATAAGTAAGATCATGGTAAGTAACTGCATGAAGGTATCTGAGCTCTAGACATCTCTTCTTCAGAAACAGAGCTTATATTACTGTGGCTGAACACAAATTTTGCTTTTCAGCATCCCAGGACTTCCCAAATACTCAGGAGAAAATTTTTCTGGTGGGACAGCAAGTAAAACAAGGTGTTAACACAGAAAAAATGCACAAGATATTCTTGTAGAGGACATAATGAACGCTGGCACATGTCCAGCTTTGAGAAAGGTAAAGAAGCCATCATTTTAGTCTAATCTTTTAGTGGCAATATTGTCCAGGGTCTTCTTAAGTGGGGGAAAAAAAAAAAAAAAAGTGTTGCAGTTAAAATGGACACAGGTTTTTATCTAATAGTGAATAAGACCTTGCTTATGTAGGCCATTGTTTCGAAGGAGAACCTGAAGGATTCCCCCATCTGAGGTGAATTCACACTCCTGACAACCAGAATGACTCCAGACTATAACCTAATGGTAACACAGCATCTCTATTAATATCTTTGTGAAAAAACATTTCCCTCTCTGTAGCTGAGACCATTTGGAATTCAGCATGTGGAAAAGGTCCCAGCTCTTAAAGAGGAGAAACACAGAACTCATCAGCAGTGAAGCAAAGCCTGGAAGCAGGATGCAAATTTATACATCAAGGATTTCTTCTTCAAAGTATATTATAGATAAAAAACATGCAACATAAGCTCATGATGTTCACTTATTGCAGGAAATTCCTTTGATGATTGGTGTCAGGACACTAAAAAAGGGGAAAGTAAAATGGCAACAGGTGATTTAGGAGGTGATGCTCACTTAGAAATGGAGAACAGTAGATTTTGTTCCTGTCAAGTTCTTTTACTATCCCGAGAGCCCTTTGTATGAGGTTACAGAGCCCAAAATGGCAAAACATCAGCACACAACAGCTATCCTCACAACAGTGAGTGGAGAATTCTGCCCAGGCGGGACCCTCAGGTCACTGGAGAAGGATGAGGAGGGGGGAAGGGATTTATTGAATTAAATGTGAGATGAGCTGTGAAATGTCTTGACACTAGGACAATCTACCTTATCCTTGCTTGTCTCAAACAAGGAAGAAACATGAAAGTGTATTTTGCCTCTTTACGAAATTTGGGGTATTTTGTATAATTTCCCACTCTTCACCCTCCATTTTCAACATACTTTCCTGCAGTTAGTTGGAATGCTATCAGAGCATCCTCTGTCCCTTCAGAATTCACTCCAGAATGGAGTGCCCTTTTGAAAATTATTGATATATTTACACTCATAGGATTAAGCAAAGGCCCCGAAGTTTTGCTGATAAATTCACTCCGGTGGAAAAAAGTACTTTGAATGATTTTCACCCTGACATCTTTCCTCTTTTAATAGCTCAATGAAAAGCTTTTAATCAAGGACATTTCATGAGTTAGAACAGTTTTCTACAAATATTTTAGGCTAGCTATTCCGTGTGATTTTAAAATCATGAGTAGTGGCAATCAATTTGTTTAATAATTATGGTCCAGAAAGGTGTTTAGAAGTACAAAACTCCTGATGAAGTCAGTGGTGTGTAAGTATCTACTTCCTAATAAGGTAATTAGATGCATTTACCGTTATCTCTGTTCCTTTGATATAGTACCTGGCCAGAGCTCAAGCTTTTGCTGAAGCATTTCTCTATGCTAAACAGTACTTAAACATAATGACTGACATAATCAAAAATAAATAGTCAGATACTAAATATTTAAACAATCCTTCTAAGGACTGGATAGTGAATAATTCAGAACATTGCCTGGAGAAACTGAAGAGACTCCTGTACTAAAAAAATTAGGAAGAGATAGACATCTCTCAAGACTGGAACTCTTGCTGCTGCTGTCCACAGGATTGACATAATAAATTTCTCTTCCATACCTACCGATCTAATCCCCTATTCCATAACTACCCACTGGAAATTACCAGCAGTTTGCAGGTAACAAACACATAGGAAAACAGAATTACACAAGTCAAAGTGCTAATTGCATATTGTTTACTTCCTACCAATAGCCTCAGCTTGGTTATTATCTTGGTCAGTTAGAGAAAACGACTTTCTCATGTAAAAGCAAAAGTGATGAACTGTAGATATGGGAAGGCTTCAAGATAATCTGGAGATTTATTATTTTACTAATATTAGCCCTCTATCTACATAGTAATGATCGACTTGTTTTGGCAAGATAGAAAAATGGTAGTTGCCTAAGAAATAAATAGAATATTGATTATTGTCCTGGTGGAGTAAGGGAAAAGGATGTCTCTCAGTTGTCATAGTATGATTGTAGGTTAGCAATACCTGAGCCCTAGTTCTTTTAATGATGGTTGGCTGCTCCCCCTTTCTCATCTCAAGTGGGTAAGTTGAAAGCCTGCCTCTCTCCCATCCCTCCCTCCTTTGTGTCTGAATGTGCATGGGAATAAAGTGGAGGTGGGGAAGGCTTTCAGCTGTAGCAGTGCGTGTGGGAGGAATGGAACAGCTTGTTGCCAGTGGGAGGTCACCATGTCCTTCCCAGCCCCTCAGCAAGGTGCCAAACAGCTCTCAGGATGTATACATGACCCTTCTTGCTTCTGTGTCCTCCTCAAATCACAACGACCTTTCCTTCTGGCCCTTTACCCCACCCCAGGTTTATTTCCAAATGGGATAAACTGAAAATTTTTAATGCTGCTAAAGAAAATCAATGATGAGGAACAAAAGAAGCTTAGGCCTATTTAGGCCTTATTAATATAAAACTGTTAGGTGGAACAGCCATGCTCAACAAGAACCAAGCTGTGAGGAAGCTACACATAAGAACAGCTTCACAAATCTCTCCATGGGCCACTAGCAGCTTAACAACTACATGCAATTATTTAGATGTATAGTTTATTTCTGCATAATTTATGTAGATCCATTTTCAGCTATTTTGCCCAAATATAAAATAATAGTTTCATGATTACAGTATCATCTGGGGACATCAAAGCACTCTACCATTATGATTCACATCCCCATTAACGATAATGCACAAGACAAATGTGAATCTTTATTAGGTTAATTCTATTTTGCCCATTTTGCAGATGAGTAAGTGGGAGCACACGGAGGTTAAGTGATTTGCCCCAGGTCACAGAGTGAAATCTGGAAGCAAAAACAATGTGTGAGTATGGCCTAAAAGCCATATATATTACAATTAAATACTGAGGTATTTAATAGCAAAAAATTATTAGAACCAGGGCTTCATACCCCACCTAAGTATGGATTTAAAAGGCAATCTTGCATTCCCCATAAATCACTTCCTCTAATCACTAAATAACTCTAAAGAATGGTGAAGGGAAAAAATAAAAAACAAAAAAGCTTATATTTCCCCCCCTAGAAAGCAAATGAGAAAAGAAAAAGTGCTGCTAAAGTTGCAGCAAAGAGAAATGATCTACCCTAAAGTAACTGACTTTTTTGCAGTGCTCTCCCCATCTCAGATGTCTTTGACAAACAGAAAGCCATGTAAAGCAAAGCTCTGTGGTCTACAAAAGAGTAGAACAAAAGGAAATATTTGTTCTTTAAATAACAAGAGTTTAGTGAGCTATAGTTGACTTATTAATAAGGTGGATGTAGTTAACTCCATCAGTTTTAACTTAAGGGTCGATAACATAAATTGTTTACTGTTTCTCCTATTGAGTTTCTAATAAATGCCTGCATAACTAGAAATACTGTAAAAAACATTCTTTCTCTAGTGTAAAACTATTTTTGACACAAGCTTTAAATCACACTGAAAAAAGTATAGTAAGCTACCAACAATACACAAAAATGCAGATAGCTCATAGCTTTGAAATAACCCTTGCTTTCAATATTGGTATTTGGCTTTCCTTCAAAATAAAAAGCTAAGACAAGTTACTATCTTCAGCCATTTAAATAGGCACAAAGTTTAAATGAGCCTACATGCTTCACATAATCTAAAATATTTAACTATGCTCAGTTGTTTAGATTGAGCCTGAATTTGCAAAGTTTTAGTCACAAGAGACTTCACAGTGCAGAAACTTCCACTGTTGAGTGAAAGTTAGTATGTATGATGCATTAGAAGCAGAAAACAATAGGGGAAAGAGGCATTGACTTCTGCTGTATTTAAATTATCTAATATTTCCCATTAGATCCATAAGATACCATCATTACTTGAAGTAAATGTTTTGTCATGCAGTAGGGAGAAATCTGAGTGATCAAGAAAGTCACTTCTTCTCTCTCCCAGAATGCCATCTTTGTGCTGTTACCGTGCTGAGAACTGATACATCCTTTTGCTGATTACACACGTGACAGAAAACTTACCTGCACACCAGAAAAGTCAAATATATTCCTTGACATGGGAATAAGGGAACCTGATTCCCCTTCTTTTTAGTAGTCTTCACTTCCACTATTGTAATGTACAGTCAGATTCTGAATTTCAGTGTTTTCACAATGTTTCTGTGCGTGTTTTAGGGACTATCTGTTTAACTGTATCGAGAACCTCTGGCCCTGAATTGCTGCAAAATTACCCCCTCTGAGATGTCATCAGTGCATTGCTATGTTCACTGGTACTTGGGAGTTCACTGCTGCAGACTGAGGCGGCAGAGAGCAGAATCCTTTGGAGTGGCATATTTAAAAGGCTTTGTCTAAATGATTCTTCCAGAAAGCTCAGTATTCTGTTTGAATAAATATATTCTTTCCCAGAGGACTGGGTGTCAGCCAGATCTTATCCACACCATGATCAAAAGTTATTCCCTACTGACAATCCAAGCATCAGCTGGCCAACTTTTTTTTTTTTTAATTCGAATATGAATTTTCAACAAAAAGTCCCCTTGTCAACAAAGGAAGGACCTTTTGTCATGAACTCCCAGAATAATAGTCTCATTCATCAAGAAGTACTGAGCAGTTCAGCAGTATATTCCAGTATAGCCATGTTTTTTTCTTGTATCTCATTTTCATATATCCAATGAGTTCAGCTACCTCTGATTCACAAAGTAGGGAGATCTACAAGGATGGAATAGCTTTCTATATTCCAGTTCCCTTTTAACCTTAATTAATCCTCTCATTTCAAAACTGATCTCTTGCAATCAGTCCAATATTTTTTGTTAGCATTTAGTTTGCAGCTGAAACACTAAAGGCTAATAATATGTTCTAGATACCTGAGAAGTCCATTCATGTGATATATAAAAGACTGTGAACTTTCCCGTTCCAGTATATGTTTATGAATCTGCTGTAAAATTGGTGACATTATTAAGTTAGCTGACGCAAATTTAAGACTAAAGTAAATAATCAAGCTCATTACCATTGGAATCAATAACAGCCCATTTCACCTCCGGTTTCCTTTGCTAATAATTTCCTTGGAAAAAAAGTTTCTAAGTGTAGTGTCAACATCAGTTCTAGAAACACTTCTGTTTGAATTATAAAAGTTCTACTGAGTCAAAAGTGGGGAACTGATTAAAACTGAAATATGAAGTGATTAAATTTTGTTAACATGATATTTCCAATAAAATAATTTATTTAAAATTCAAAGATAATTTTTAAAAGCAAAAAGCAATTGCTCTTTAGCCAGGAAAAGACAGAGGCTTACAGACTAATGTGTATTCCTAGTTTTTAGGTGATATATTCTCACTTCTTGCTACACGACGAACGGCAAAAGGCATTGTATTAGTTATTTTCATAGCAGGTTCTTGTGGATCCCTCCAACTGAAGAATTTTTACAAATGTGTGACATCTACAGGAATACCAAAGTAATAGGTCAGACTTTTGCAAAGCATTTAGCCAGAAGCAAAAAGACATTTAATTTCCTTCATAAGTCTATCACTCCCTTATGCATTTTAGTACAGAGCTAAAATTGATAAAAACTATTGAGTCCACTAAGAAAAGCCACAAATAAATAAATATATACAAATAATAACAAAACCAAAATTATGCATGCTAGGGTCAACACAATCTGATCATTTGCAGCTAATAATTTCATTCATTTAATGATATAAATAGAAGTGAATAAGGCAGCTGATATACATTACTTCAACTAATATCCTTTTTTTGCTCAACTTAACTTTAAAAATAACTGGAGCTACTTCTCATCATGGAAAACATTGTTGTATTTTTGCTAGTTTTTAACCATAAATTATTTCAAATTATGTTATTTGTTTCAAAAATAGCTATCTCAGCTTTCACAAAACATTTTCTCCAATTTGCATTTGCAGCAGTGTATGACTTAGCTCAAAACATTTCTTATCACAGTTCAGGTGAAATTATGTACTTACAAATGATATGTTGTTCAGAATCACCTATCCTGCTGCAAATCAAGTATATTTCCACACATTCCTTTCAAGCTATGCCGGGTTTACACTAATATAATAAACCATAAAGATTTTATCATTTGAATGTTAAAAAGCATTAATCAGACATTTCACAGGGAGAGGTCCTTGCAAAATATCATTTGTTTACTAAAAGCCATGCAAGAACTTGCTGCTATCACAGGTGGAACGTGAAAATAACTACATTTCTTCTCTTGTCTCCTTTGCCTCTAGAGATCAATTGGACAAGGGATTCAGACTCATTCTTACACTCTTGGTTTTATATTCAGTTATTTTTTACTTTGATGCACATCAGAGTGCTAAGATACAAACAGAAGAACAAGATATTGACTTTCATTAGGTCTTTTAGGGTCAAATTTTATGACAAACAGAGAACAGTTTACCACAGTTGAACACGTTTTTGTCTACACCAGTCGAGAATTTGCAAATGGTTAGCAATAATAATATTTACAACCTTGTCCAGAATTTAATGCATCTTTGGCAACTTTTCATTTGAAACACCTTTGCTAGAGAGTTTAATGAGAAGTAAAAAAGTTGAACATAGATTACTTAGGGAAAATGAATTATGAGTATAAAGAAGGAGATACAAAGCCATTCTCAGTTTTCTCCAACAGCATAAACTGGCTTACAGGGGTTGTTAACAATTAATAGGCACTTTGGTGAATATTTGCAAGATCTCTAACCCTGGGATTATATACATACACAAAAGAAAACATGATATAGAGTACTGCATTCTGGGTTGAAACAGTGGCATGTGGGGTTTTTGTTATACATATGTTGGAAATGTTTTTGTATTTTGGCATATTAAAACCTCTTTAGAAGCTTTCTATTTTCAAAGAAAGGCACACAGATATTCAACTCAAGGAGAAAAAATATTAGTTATACAGGTATAACTGAATCTGAATTCCTTATAGCAATGTCAACATATATTTCATGGAAGAAATTTTGAATTAAATCTTGAAATGAACTTATGTTAATGTATCCCCCCTGCAATGAAAAAGAATATTAAAACAGTATTATGCTTTTCATTAAAACATTGTATATATAATAAAAATACAAGTAACATGCAAGTATCAAAGAACCTTTTGATAAGGTCTTCCTCACCACAGTTATTTATGCTTGCAACAAGTTAGGAGACCTCATTGTTATATGCTGGTAAAAGTATCCTATGGTCCCTGTTTAATTCCTAGAGAAACCTGTCAGAGGTAAAAGATGTGCTACAAAAGGGATAAAAAGTAAAGAACATGTCTATTATCAATTTAATGACAGGATAGACGTTCCCTTCAAAGTTTTTCCTGTTACGAAGCCTCACCAGTGAATAAAAGTATCTAATGTATTATTCAGATAAAGGCCTCTGAACCTTAGACAGAAGGAAATCCATACCGCCTTACATTGCTTTATTAAGTCTATATTAAGGGCTCCATTACTTTAAAGAAACTGTTTAAGTAACATTAAGGCTATGACCCAAACTGACAAAAGTAAGGAAATACAGATAGCTGAATTTCCATCTTTAAAATATGCTGCTGTGGGGAAGAAAAAGGAACAATGGAGTATGAGACTTTGCTTCTCATCTTGGGCTGAGAGAAATATTTGGGGGGAAAAAAGAAAAGGAAAAAAAAAAAAAGAAAAAGGAAAAAAAAAAAAAAAAAGCCTGAATCTTCACCTGGCATTCAACTGAATCCAAATAAAAACTGTTCAAAGTTCATCTCTCTTCCTATTACCTCACACCACAGGTCACTCGTAGATAGAGTAGCAAGTTTTCAATCTGCTACAGGAATGCAGACAATTCCTTCCTCCTCTGCAACAGCAACTGTTAGAAAAAAGGACCCAATTATTGCTGTCAGAGCTATATGTAAAACACTGGTGTTCAAGGGTTTTCATGTGTTCTCTGCCCACAAAATAGACTGCAAAATCTCCAGAGAGTAAAAAGAAGTATACCTCTACCTTATTTTTCCCTTTATACAGAAGGAATAGAGGAAAAACTATGTAAAGGGAGAATTAGATCAACAGTAACAAGACCTACAGATTGCAATGTGGCCAATACAGTATTGGAAAGAAAACCACCATCAGACAGCTATTTCTTACCTGTAGCTCTTAGCCCTGAGTTAAAATTAATTTACCTTATAGCATAACCATTTGATATCAGATGAACTCTAACATAATTCTACCAATTAATAAGTAAACTAGAAAAATCTGTTGCCTAATTGTTGTCTTTTAAGGTTGATATTAAGTGAAATTGTATCACTCAGGAGAATGACACATCTTTTCATCTCACCTGAAGGCCTGAAGTACATTTACATACTCTATCTCTGCTGTTGAAGGCATTGATGAAACACTACTTTTAGTACTTTAGCAATCATTTAAAACCTCTGCTAACAGAAGAAGTATATGAGTGGCTTGTGGAGAAGAATGTCTTTAAATCTCGGAACCAGCTGAACAATAGTTTTAGAAATAAACTTCAGCTTTATCCTTGTGGTCTCACTTCTGCATTGACATAACATGCTGCCTTCAACTTATTTAACTCTCATACTCATTCTCAATCAGGTGGACAAGAAAAGCAGAAAAGCTACATTGTTTTACCACAGAAAATAAGACAGTCTGCATTAGACAGGATCCTCCAGAAGGTCATACCCACAAAGGCACTGTCCTTTCTATAAAAAGATCATGTTGCAACATTTTGTCCAACAGACTTTTCTCTTTTTTTCCCTTGTTATACAGCCTAACTAAAATAAAACTAAAATATGCTGTACCCTGAGCATACAAACATGACATAGCATTTTTATAACAAATCCAGAGACCATTGTGACAAACACTAAACAGAGTATCTCCACTTTGTCAAGTTCCTAGCTCTGCAACTGGATCTCAGCAAAGCTGAATCAAAAAATTAGTATCAAGTGGCACCAGTGTTTAACTGTAGGAATTAGTAACAATTAAACCAAACTTGGAAACAAAGACATTAATGACTTCTCCAGTTCCCCAGATCAAGATTCAATGGCTTTGTGAAACATAATTTTGGGCAAATCTGTATTTAAACTACAGACAGGGGTAAATCATGAAAGTGAGCAAATTGCAGTGTTTATGTAAGATCAGATTCAATGATCTACGGCCTTTTTGGGCCTTACACACAATGACATTATGATATCCAAACTAGAGGAGTACTGATTTGTGTAATTTCCATGAAAAAAAATAGTGAAAATACAAGAGATCCTTTTTGAGATGACATTAATTTAAAGGACAAATAGCTAAATGGATAACAGGATATATTTAAAATATTCAAAATGAGCGAGCAGTCTCAAACAATATAAAAATTAACCACCCATGATGAGGCAAGAAGCTATCTTTTCAGTTTTTGCCATTTCCATTGTGATGGAAAAAACACACACTACATTATCCTCTCAGACTGTGGTGCTCGTGTTATTCATATATATATGTTACATCCCAAGCCTTGCATAGAAAAGGAAAACTCCTGAGAGTTACCTTGTAGAGGTCCTGTCTCCACTGTTCCATCACAATGGGTTGAAACAATCTTTATTACCTCACCTTTGGACCTCTCTCCCACATCTGTAAATCCCTTGACAATAAGCTTCTGGTGTGGTTCCTGCATGCCTCACCACTCATTAGGGTTATGGATAGTGGTCCTGCCCCTTTCCTGCTTCACAGATACTGTATTCTGGTGAGTATCTGCATCCATTACTGATATCATCTGCTCCTCCCTTGAGAACCTCTTAACCACCCACTTCTTGAACAAATATTTGTCCTAGTTTTGCTTCCATTCCCAGGGAATCTTCTTTGGTCTCAAATATGTGTAGTCTCTTGAAGTTGCTAATGACAGTAATAAGTGTGAAGACAAATTCTAAAATTATAGTCTATTAATCTCTCACTTCACTTCTTTCTTGCCACACAAAGCAGAAGAAACAACAGGAACTGCAAAGAAAGCAAATGACATGGCAAAAACCCAGAGAGCTCTGAATAGCATTACTCCTTTATAATGATCAGCCACACCAAACAAGCAGAGAATCTTGATTTCTGTAACAAGTCTGATATACTTATTTGCATTATCTATAATTTTTCAAGAAATAAAAATAGTAGGTGGGGTGTGAGGCCTTTCACAAAGGTTCTTGCCCCTGAAAAGACAGTGACACATATTCTGCAGCCCAGTAGACCTCTACAATCATGCAAATAGGTTTCTTTCTCAAAATGCAATAAGAAAGCTTTCCAATATTTCATGAATTTACATTAACAACATAGTTTAACTTTTTTAGCCAGTAGAAATCAGCCAGTAAGTTACTGGCTTACTATAATAGCATAAGATGATGAATAACAAGATTCTAGCTCTTTGTTTCACACGATGTGTTCTTTACCTTGTCTCAGTATTTTCATTCCTAAACTGGGAGAAATAGCTTTCTACATATCTAAGTGTAATGTTTAGTAAATGAACACTTAGTAGATTAAATTATTTTCCAAAAATGACAAACAACAGCAGTTCTATATGTTCTCCCCTTTCATTGCCTGCACCTGAGAATTTAAGGATTGATCCATTCCTTCACTTCTTCTTGAAGGAATCTTGTTCCTTTATCATGCAAATGCACTTTTTTAAAGAAAATATTCTTGCTCCCTCTACCCGTGTAGTGCATTTTATACCACAAAATGAAAAACAATCTTAAGACTGGGACTTCTGTACAAAACATGGGCCACTTGCTCGACCTGGCAAGAGAACAGCTGGATCTCCATACTCTTGATTGAGCAGGTGTAAAGACTTCATCCTGCAAGGCGTCTTAAACCTGTGGAAAGTTCAGGCCTATACATTAACATTTAAGCATAAGGGTAGTCCTCTTGCAGTTTTTACTACAATAGATACTCACATATATACATACAAACACACTGTCATAGATCTCTGTGTATGAATACACACACAAATAAACGGCTGACAGCGGGATGCAAATGCAAAAATATGTCTCAGGCTGGGACACTTTGAATTATTCCTAACACATACAATGCAAACCATCTATTTGAAATGTCACAAAGGGAATTTTCTCCCAGGATGCATTCTTGTATGCTAAAATTCAACTAACACTGGACTCCTTCTTGGAAAAATAAACGTTAAAAAGGCTGGGTTTCAAATGGAAGTACTGACAGGCCTTTGACTATCGCAGCTTGAATAGTAGCACCACTGTACATTAACAACTGTAGTCATATGATCTCAACATTTCCCCCCTCCCTATCTTTCCCTGCAGCTGCTCAAAAAGCTAAGCCCCTTTTCACAACCTTAATGACCAAAAATAAAAAAAAAAATAAAAAAAAAAAAAAAAAAAAAAAAAAAAAAAAAAGAGGGGAAAAAAAAAAGTAGAAAAGGACTTGAAAGTTCAGCTGGATTTTCTTCTGCTTTCCTAATGAGCTTAACATCTCATAAGACTCTTTGGTAAAGGAGAAAATCTTTTCAAAAAGGCCCATTTTCCTGCTGACAGTACAATCTTTCTGAAGTAACATCAGAAGACCAGAAGGGTGACATCCAAGCCACCTGAGCTGGTGATACGCGATCTTTAACCAATAGATTTATAACCCCCCCTTTACCCACATTTTCTAGCAACATAGTTCTTTAGAATAGAGTCAAAAGAAAAATTTCTGTTTAGCTGTTTAAAGGAAACAAATAACTTTTTCAACAGATCTCTGCAAGAGCTTGACCAAAGTCAAAGTATACTGCAATTTAATTTGTCATAAAAGACCTGAAGTAGATGGCTCTTAATAAAAATGGAGATCAGAAAGTTATGTAGTTTCATGCCACCTTGAGCATGCATGAACAATGGTACATGACCTATTCAATTTTTTTTTTTTTTCTGTTAAATAATAGAGAATAGTCTGACAATAATCTTGAATCCTTCACTGTGGAAAAAAAAAAAAAAAAGTAAGAAGGAGCAACTTCTTCATGTGTAACATCTATAAGAAGGAATGCAGTCCTGAATGCAGTGACTGTCTGTACATTTGTACATGGGATTTGAACATGTAAAAGAGTTACTTACATAACTGTCATTGCTCATATTAGTTGTCTGATGGAAAAAGAGTGGGACTACCTCAGTCTTTGAATTATTTATGCATCGGAGCAGCTCCAAAACTAGGCCTTACTATATATTTTATCAGGTAAAATATATATGGCTTTGCCACTTCTCTTACGATTTGGTGACACCACAATACAGCAAGAGGCAGCATTCTTTAGTTACACAAGTGTAAGGCCATGTTATTACATGAAGAAGGTGCCTTATTGGGTCAGAAATCATCAAATTATGCAATTTATTTTTGTGACAGAAATCCATAACTGGTGAACTTTAAGGGGCTTAATCATAGATTACACCTGAATGAACAAGAAAAGAAACTCAACAATGCTCAGTTTTGAAAGCTGGTGAAAGAACACTTCTCATTTTCTATCTTTTTACAAGTTCTATAATTTTTGCTTAGTTTCTCTAATTATGTAATTTCAGAAATCATGGAGCATTTATTGGGAAATAACCCATTTACAATAATTTCAATGGACCTGAGAGCCTATTTAAGATTTTTTTTTTTTTTTTTCAGAAACCGAACACCAGACCAGATAGCATGAAAAAGGAAATTTTCCCAGCATCTTAAGTTGTCATGCATACAAGTCTTCCGTCTTGGCATGATTCAACACTGATTGAAGTTGAGATGCCTGGCCAGAACAGGGGAAAGTCCAGCAGGATGCAGTTCCAGAACAAGGACTTTCCAAAGACCTTCAGCTTTGTTTGGTAGTTGATTCCAGAGGTGGGAATTAATTTTGCCCCCAGGGCAGCTTAATCCCCTTGTGAGAAGAACCCTTCAATTATAATAAACTCTGTTAAATTATTTATGATATCTCTGTGATCTACTGAAGCTTTGTTCAGCAAGACCTTTGTCTCAAGCTCACACAGGGAAAGAAATGGTGCAACTGATCATGAAACTCAAGAAATTGTAGACTTCAGAGCAGAAGCACTAAATGGTCTGGTTCAAATTTATTCTTAAAAAAATTATGCTGATTTCAGAGGAGTTAACATAAGAAGGAATGTAGCCCATAAAACCCAATTCTGCCCTGTTTTAAACTGTGTATGGTCTCAGAGAGGCAACTAAGTCTGCCAGGGCAACATTTCAGTTCCTGAGGTAGACTGCAGGAAGTCCTGTAGTCCTCATGCAATTTTCACATAACTTTTATTGTCTTTTTTTCAACTGGCTGCTGTAGGCTGTAAAAATAAATTTGTAAAAGAAAACGCCAAATCCACAATACTGGTGCTTTGGGGTGTTCAGTCTTAGTACCTGACCCAATAAAATATATACATATACATTCAACTTCCACACCATTAAAGCCAGACATTTTCTTTTAACAAAACCTGGCCTCAGCTGTAGTCAATACCGTACAGAGGCATTTAAAAAGTAAAAAATTCTCACAGGAAATTCTATATATAAACACATTCAGAAATTAAAATACCATGCAGGTTGCAGTCATTGGCACACACAGTTAAGCTGTTCATTTTTAACTAGGTCTGTGATCAGAAAATAGCCTATTTTGCTTTCTGCTTCTTAGGGTGTTCAACAATTTTGTCAGCCAAAAACTGTAAGCTGCTGAATTTTTAACAATCCTTTATTGGATAATAAGGTTTTGTTTTCATTTGTTTCCAACGGGTGGAGCCTCCATTAACAATTATACTGGGGAAAAGGTTTCCACAGTAGGTGGGCCCCACAGTCTGTCTAAACGTTGGATTAGCATTACAGAAAAAAAAAAAAAAAAAAAAAAAAAAAAAACCACAAACCACGAGGGAAAAACTAAGAATGTATAAGAAGAAGGGGAGGTTTGGTCTTCGGTGCATACAGAACTGGGTTATTTCATTACATAAATCAGGCAAAGTAAATGAACACAGTCAATGTAGTGAAACTTATGTGAATCTGCTGGTCTCTTGGTTGGCAAGATCCAGCCACCTAGTTTAAGTTGTCTTTAATTAATGGTGAAATAAAACTATACTTGTTACTTCAGCGATAATAATATGGGGTTTTGACAGTGGAGCTGGGCAGGTGCCTGCCTGCTCAAAAGCACCCTCTGTCCTGCTGTGATGTTTTAGTGACTGTTTCAAGGACAATGTCCTTTTGGTTTAGAGAGGTGCTTTTTCATATCTAACTCGAAAAAAACTGCTGCTCTTATCACCTTAGAAAGATCTTCAGACCAAAACAAGTTTTTCTTCTTCCTTTTAATTTCCAAGGGAGGAGGAGGATTTCTTATTGGTTCATCAAGACACATTTCTTCATTTCTTACTTTCTTTGTTTCAGAAGACAGTTTTGAGGCTTGTGCATAACCTCTACTTTGCTCTCTGGCAGCATCACTTTGGATCTTTGAGATGGCACATCAAGGAAGACTGTATGTTTTGGCCATCGGCCTGAGTCCTGAAATTTAAGTATAAATCAGTCTCCAAATGTTTCACAAATTGGAAAGACAAAATCAGAGACTGTAGAAGAAAAGAGGACAAAAAGAAGAGAATTTGAAGAGAAAAAATGAAGAAAGTTGAAATGCACTGAAAATAGGGACAATGAAAGCCATGGAACAAAGGATAATCTTTTTTAAGGGTATCCAAATTTTTTTTAAAAATGGGTTTGCAGAAGAATTGTACTGCAAAACCTCCAAATCTGCACAGATAGGAATGTAGCTGTAATATATGTAGGGTTCATTGCATCACCTTTCCTGAGAAGACTGCCTGGAACTTTGTTTTAAAAACTCAGTATTGCTTTTAACTTTGTCAGGCTTTAACAATTTTCCATAGAGGTATGAAAAATATCGAGCCATACCAGACCAACTATTTTCAAGCATAGGGTAAAACAATTATTTGATTCACCAATATAAAAAAATAATCTAGTGACTTTTTCTTTATTTCAAAGACTTTTCAAAGATGTAAAATTCAGCATCATGACTGACCATTGTGACAAGGAAATTTCTGTTGCAAGACCAGAAGAAACACAAAGAAGCCTCCAAAAAAAACAAAACAAAAAAAAAACAAAAAAAAAAAACAAAAAAAAAAAAAAAAAAAAAAAAAAACAAAACAAAAAAAACCACCTCTATTTAGGTACATTTATTTCTCTTTTTTATCAGCCAAAATTTCTAGAAATTTCAACTCCACAAAGCATCCCCAGACTTCCAGACTTTCACTCTTTCTAAAGTACATTTTCTGCTACTTCATAGCGTTGGTCTCTTATTTGATATGGGACTTCATGTTGCAAAGATAAATTAATTTTTATGAACCTTGCAAATATTATCACAGTCTCAGTAATATGCAAAAAAAAATGTATGAGAAAAAATTCTGCCAAGGGGGTGAGGTCTAAAAAAAGCGTATTGAATAAGGCACTGGATCACAGTCTGAATAATTAGAAGGGCACTCAGAAAGAAAAATCATTACATGTAAATATTTATTTAAAAGATGGTATTAGAAAGCACATGGACAAGAAAGGAGGGTGGAATTATGCACAGTTTTAAATCTTCATTTCTTAATCTATAATTTCTTACCTTACTAAACATCTGTAAAATACAGCCTGACACATCTAATACATTTAAACAAGAAAAGATAAATGTAATTGTGTATGCAGAATCAATGCACACATGCAGTTTACATAAGGGCACACACAGACATACAAATTAAATAAATGAGAAAAGGTGATGCAATATAAGGATGCAGGATAAATTGTGTTTACCTCATTTGTTATTGCACGGTTCATCCTAACCATATGGTGAAAAACTATATAACCCACTCCATGCAGTGTATACTGACTAGGTCACATTCTGTTTAACTTCACAGTCTGCCCAAAAGCATTTCCTTTTTTGGTGGAGCCCATCAAACTGACTCCAAAGTGACAGATGAAAAGAACTTGCTGTCTTGAAACAGTCAGTAGAGCAGTTTCACTCGAATAGCTGCAGAATATGGTAACAAATGCTCAAAAGCTTTAAGATGTCATTACAAGCTCTCGCTGTTTGCTTTAAAATATATGAGTTGTGCATTTTGGTTCTCATATTTGAATTGACTCAATATTTTAGTCAACAGAGTGTCTCCCTAAGGAATCAAATAACATAGAGCCCATCTGCTGAAGAGCTGTATTTAACCTCCTATGCAGTCAGGAAACTGAGATCACCCAGGATCTCCTGCCCAGTGGACTAAGGTTTTTTTCACCTTTTGATTGTGCTGGTCCAGATTCTTTCAAGTCTCAGAGTTGTTCACTTTCTGCTTCATCTGATTTACCAGCATAAACTTTTCTATCTGTGCTTTGCACTCTCCATGCTACTTTAATAGGCTACTAAGCCTGAAGCTCCAGATGCAGTGAGCTCAGTGAAATCAATGGGAAATATCAGTGTGCACAAAAGGCCAGGTTTTGATCCATTGTGTTCAAGTAGAATGATCCTCATTAACCTAACAGATAAAGGCAGCAATGAACGACATTTCTGTAATATCCATGAAATCACTATTTCATGATACCAGCGAGAGCCAAGGGAGGAGGTTTCTTGGTTCCAATAATTAATAATTTACAAAAAGCTTTAACTAAGCAAGACATTGCCCACCTGGAAATTGGAATGAAAGGATATTAATGAAGCTGCAATGCAGATGGTCATGTTGAAGGTGATGAAGAATTTATTAGAGAGACAGCCATCAGAGGCTGTGTAGTATATGAAGCATAAAACTGCTATAACTAATGACAGCAAGTAGTTTAGGCAAGTAATGGACAGCATAGCTACAAAAGGGAACATGGAGATATATTATTTAGTAATAAAGTTCTCATAAAAATGTGAAATATGAAGTAGAAAGATTAATATGATTGCACAAGCCATCTTAAATATCCATACTGAACTTCTGCCTTTTAAAAGAAGTAGACTGAATTTATGCCCAAGCAGCAACATGTAACTCACGGCACTTATTTACATAGTTTATGCAAACTACTACAGATCTATCCATTTAATTTATTGAAATAATGTTTGAAAGTGGTGTAATTTATTGCATTAAGAATACAGCAGATGCTATATTTCTATCTGCCAAGTGATCCAAGAAATGTAAGTCAGGTTATCAATCACCATACCATACTCCAGAAGTTCCAAGGACCTGCAAGTTAGTGGCTGCTCTGCTTTAATAATTGCCATCTTTCCTGAGACTAAGCAGTAATCCTATCTTTACATATCCACTGTTGGATTTAATCTTTGCACAAAACCTGGGTGAAAGAGTTGGCTGCAAAAGACAACACAAATATAAACATTGGTTAAGACACTTACTTTCCTAGCATTTTGTTTGCAGTTGGAGCTAGAAAATATGTTTTCATTAAACCATCTCTTCTATGGTTTTCTTCTAGTAGTAGTAGAAAGCTGAAGAATTTTAGATTATGCTAACACAGGCATGCAGACGAGGTTAGTAGGGGGAAATTACAGAGGATTCTGGGCTATTTTTAAAAGCTGTTGAAGCCTACTTTTCTCTCACCCATCTCAATTCATAATACATTAGGAAATGTGAAATGTGTCTTTAATGCATACATTGATCAAGCTGCCTAATTAGAGGAAGCCATTATTTTTTCCAGTTAATTTTAAAATGTATGAATGCCTATCAAAGACCAAAACCACTATACTTGAATGAGAATTTTCTGTCCAAAATAAAAGATTGTTCTAGTGCAGATATCCTGTAGTATAAAAAGCACTGCAGATTGCTACACTTCAGTCCACAATAAAAGTTTACCCTTCTTCCCAGATTAAAAAGAAATCTTGATGTTATCTAAAAAGGGGATTTTAATGCATTTGCCCAAATTTAGCCATAATACTTTTTAGTGGAATTACAGTAATGTGAGATTGGCACAAAGTAAAACACAAAAGGACTTTCTTGAGAACATTGACTTGATCATTATTCCAGAAGGACAGCTATTTTCTCAGCCACGCTTTTACTTGAGTTTTTAATTATTTTTTGTGCAATGTACTTTTTCTGTCAAGCACTACTTCTGGAAATGCCTTTGGTACTGGGAACCACTGCTTGCATCTCTGGTTTGCTGAGACAGTTTTGGAAAGATGCAGGTTTGAATTGACATATTTTTGACTAAGTAACCTGCAAAAATGTGGGATAAGATGCTTTCTGTCTGAGTTTTCTCCATCATCCATTTCAATGTACAGATTAAAATGCAACTGTGTGCTAATACTGAGGATAGACCCTCTCTCCAGAGCACTCTGTTATTAAACCGGCACTTAAGTAGTGAGTAAAATATATATATACAAACATATATATTCAGATAAATAAAATCAGCAGCAACCCCACGACCCAGAAGCCCTCGGCAGCCAATCAGGCAAGGAGAGGGCAGTGCCGGGAGCAACCGAGGGACATTTAAACAGCTGTAGGCAGCATGAGCAACCCAGAACACAGAGAACAGGAGTGAGCAAAGAGGGCCACAGCACGGCAGTGAGGACACAGCCCAGCAGTTTGCAGGGCAGTTCGTGCCAGCAGGGCGAGCAGGACAAGTTTGTCTTGGAACAAAGGGGAGCAGCCAAGAGAAGCAGCAAACAGAGGAAGAAGCTGGTAAGGAAGAGCCCCAGTTTTATTAGCATGTTAGTTTAAGCTCCTCAGTGACCGTGTTGATGTGCTGTAAAGCTCACTCCCTTGAAGCTGCAAGAGTCACTGTACCAGCCGTGTCACGGGTAGATGGAGAGACAGACCTGCTGATGGCAGACGCAGCTCTCCAGGTCACAAGTTGCCAGGAGTGCCTGATGCCTCTTCAAGAGGCTGGGGTAGACAAACAGTAATTTTGCAGAAGGTGTGCCGTGGTTGAAGAGCTGTGCTGCCAGGTGAAGGAGTTATGGGAGAAGTGAGGCTTTATACAGGCTTCATAGTATTTGGGCAAATGAGCAAGAAATTAACTGTTTTTTTTCAGAGATGCTACAGTCTCAAGACTCTCAGGAGTCTCTAACCCCTGTTGTAGTGGAGAAGCAGATGGACTCAGAACCCTGCAAGGTAATTAGTCAAAGGACTGTTACTTCA
The DNA here is from genome assembly GCA_038380795.1 of Pyrocephalus nanus. NCBI lineage: Eukaryota > Metazoa > Chordata > Aves > Passeriformes > Tyrannidae > Pyrocephalus > Pyrocephalus nanus. The sequence continues at coordinate 67,595,971 of CM076261.1, forward strand.
GGGTCTTTTAAAGGTGAAGACTGAAAGATAGTGACTGCACATACCAGGAGAAAGATTCCTCCTTCTTCTCAGAATTTGACGAGTAGGACTTGCACCTTCTACAAGAGGTATGAGGCTCTAGAACTAGAATGCCAGACAACTGATGAGGTGGGCAAAGGTCCTTCTGGGGCCTCCTAAAACAACACAGTCTGTATCCTACATCAAGATCTTCTCTGTTAATAGGGAAAGAAGGGTAGCTGTAATAGGAGACTCTTTTCTGAGGGGAAAACAGAGGGCCCAGTATGAGTCTACCATTAGCAAATTTGCATGAAAGATGACACCAAGCTGGGGGGGAGTGTTGATCAGCTGGAAGGCAGGAGGGCTCTGCAAAGGGACCTGGACAGACTGGAGAGATGGGTTAATTCCAGCGGGATGAGGTTCAACAAGCCAAGTGCCACAACAACCCCATTCAGCTCTACAAGCTGGGCACAGAGTGGCTGGAGAGCAACCAGGTGGAAAGGGATCTGGGGGTGCTGATTGACAGGAAGCTGAATATGAGCCAGCAGTGTGCCCTGGTGGCCAAGAAGGCCAATGGCATCCTGGCCTGGATCAGGAACAGTGTGGCCAGCAGGAGCAGGGAAGTGATCCTTCCCCTGCACTCAGCGCTGGTGAGGCCACACCTGGAGTGCTGTGTTCAGTTCTGGGCCCCTCAGTTCAGGAAAGGATATTGAGGTGCTGGAGCAGATCCAAAGAAGAGCAGTGAGGCTGGTGAAGGGACTGGAGCACAAGTCCTATGAGGAGAGGCTGAAGGAGCTGAGGTTGTTTAGCCTAGAGAAGAGAAGGCTCAGGGGAGACGTCATCACTCTCTACAGCTACCTGAAAGGAGGTTGCAGTCAAGTGGGGGTTGGTCTCTTTTCTCAGGCAGCTATCAGTAAGACAAGAGGGCATGGTCTCAAGCTCTGCCAGAGGAGGTTTAGGTTGGATATTAGGAAGAAATTCATTACAGAGAGGGTAATCAGGTATTGGAATGGGCTGCCCAGGGAGGTGGTGGATTCTCTGTCCCTGGAGGTGTTTAAGAAGAGACTGGATGTGGCACTGAGTACCATGGTCTAGTAAATGTGGTGGTAGTGGGTCAAGGGTTGGACTTGATGATCTCAGAGGTCCTTTCCAACCCATCTGATTCTATGATTCTAGAATTCTATGATTCTGTGATCAGGCAAAGCATTGCCAGCTAGTCAAGGAAGGGGATTGTCCTGCTATGGGGCAGCTTCACCTTGAATATTGTGTGCAGTTTTGGACACTGCAGTGTAAGAGAGATATTAAGCTATTAGAGAGTGTGCAAAGGATGGGTTAGATATTAGAAAGATGTTCTTCAACCAGAGGGTGGTTTTGTGCTAGGACAGGCTCCTCAGGGAAGTGGTCAGAGCACCAAGCCTGACAGAGTTCAAGAAGAGTTTGGATGATCCTCTCGGGCACATGAGTCGTATATGAGACTTGGGCATGGTCCTTTGCAGGGCTAAGGGCTGGACTCGATGATCCTTGTGGGTCCCTTCCAAAATGACATAGTCTGTGAAAAAAATGAGGTTTATTTTGATATGTCAACAGAAATATTTTTTTAGCAAATTCTGGGTCACTCACTATTGAGACACTTATAAAATCTTCTAAAGGGTAGTAGTATGAACAAATCTATAGCTTTTGTTGCTTTGGGGCACTTGTTTACAAGTTATATGTCTTCTATGAGGAATATTCCATTTTCCTTTTAAAACGTTTTTGTTCTTTCCTTCTTTCTCTCTCTCTCTCATTTTTTTTTCTTTTGGAGATGGAAAAAGCCTAGAAAAAATTAACCTACAGGGTGGATAATTTTCTTTTTCCACAGTACACTGAATTATTCTGCTACCACGATGTAGTTTGTCATATTTAGTAGAGGGTTTTTCTGAATCATAAATGAATAAAATAGTTCATTTAACTGTTACTGGCATTTTACACTTTCCCCTTGTGAGAGGTTTTGCTGGCCTTATAATGCTATTTTGGCTAGTTGAAATCTCATGAGTTATGAGTGTTATTTCCTTACAATTGCACATATTTTCCATATTTCACACAAACCAATTATTTATCACACACATATACATGTGTTTCAAATTATTTTTAAATTAGTTCCTTCCTATTTTATACTGTTTTTAAATTACTCTCAGTGTTTTGAATCTTAAAATAAATGATCTATTCACCACTTACTAATGTTTTTCAAGATTTCACAGAATAGCTGCTGGTTTGTTTATGAAGAACACACTTTCTCACCTAGGCATCATATCCTCTTGCACCAAGGGATACTTGGCAGTTGGTTCTCCCTTTCTCTCCTATGAATGCTGTAAAGCCAAACCAGTATATTAGAAACTGGGATTGCTTGAGGTTCAAGACATTCCTTAATCCATCCTCATTGTCTATTTCTGCTGTGCCAGATAGCAAAGGTTACATAATTCCTCACATCAATCCTACAAACAATGGGCATAAGAGAAAGGCAATACATGAGTGCCCATATGACACCATAAGGTAATGTTTAATACATAATGTTTTAAATATATTTTAATATAAATTAAATACAACTTTTTATATAATATTTATATGTTCCATATTTAGATAACAATATATATTGTTTTAATATATAGGTATATTTCCTTCCATTTTCCCAGTTAAAGGCAATGCTGCAGCCAGCAATAGACATAACATGCCAATTAAATTTTGGTTTTAAGGCTGGTGCCATTGTGAGAGTTTTGGCTTTATAGCAGTGGTACATACTTTGATGCTTCTAGAGTATTAGGGAGCAATAGGATCTTCTTGTCTTGAAGAGGCAAGAGAATCTTTGTCAGCAGGCTGTCTGACTTTACGAGGCAGGCTTTAAAATGAAGGACTCAGGATGCAGGGTCCAGAGGGGCAATGCTCAGGCTATCACATAAAACTTGGGAATAAGCCAGGCCATCCTGAGCTTGTTTCTGCCTTTTTACATAACTTGAACAGAGTTGAGCTGAGGAGTGAGAGAGGACCTGCTCACTGGGATGTCTGAGTAAGCTAATTCACAGTGAGCTCTTTTCTCTCAATGTTTTGCCTATCCTATGTTCTGGGATATATGGAGAATCTTCAGAAAACAATTGTCAGAATCAGTGTTCTTTTGTTCCTTCTAATTTTGTTTTGTTTTCTCTACTCTGTTTAGGTAATTATCCAGATATTCCTGTCTCATCAAAAATAATTGCTTTTAGCAGAGTAGATGAATTTCCTAATTGGCTTCCTAACAGTTGGCCTGAACAATTTGTAAATTTACAACTTCATGTATTTTATTGTCTAGTCTTTATCAATGTATATTTGAAAATGTCATCATTTGCTAGTTATATTAAGTTTCATTTTGTATTCCTCTCGCTTAACAAAGAACCTTCAAAGGATAACTGAATGCCAAGAATTTTTATCTATTTCTAAAGTAATTTTCACCCTAATTTTTGAAATTGTATGTTTTCTTTTCATGACGATTTCCCCTTTACTCCCCCAAAAATTTAAACCCTTTTAATCCCTTTTAATTTCCTTAACTACTTTGGCATACAAGAACTAATATCGATTAATTTTTATTGCCTCTATTTTCTTTCTCCAAACTTCATTTTTTTTACTATGTATTTCTCATAAATTTGGGTTAATTCTCTTTTTGTAATTTTGCATTCTGGAAAAGAAAATGTTTCATACTATTGACAGATCCTTTGAAGAATGATAAGTATGAACATTTCTTCTTTCTTGTATTATGAATCTGATTATAAATATAAAATTAAAAATGAATTATTTCTATCCTCAATAAAACTATACTTTAAAAGTATCTGAAAGATGTCACAGCATCCTAATGTTCAACAAGTCACAGCATATAGTCATAGAGTCATAGAATCATAGAATGTTAAGGGGTTGGAAAGGACCTTAACAACCTCCTTGCCATGGGTGGGGACACCTCCCACTAGACCATGTTGCTCAAGGCCTTATCAAACCTAGCTTTCAACATTGCCAGGCTTGAAGCATTCACAACCTCCCTAGGCAACCTGCTCCAGTGTCTCACCACCCTCACCGTAAAGAATTTCTTCGTAATATCTAATCTCAATCTCCCCTCTTTCAATTTATACCTATTACATCTTCTCCTATCACTACAGTTCTTCACAAAGAATCTTCAGGCTTCCCTGTAGGCCCCCTTCAGATATGGAATATTGTTATGATGTCTTCACACAACCTTCTCTTCTCCAGGATGAACAGCCCCAGCATTCTTAGCCTGTCTTCATAGGTGAGATGCTCCAGTTTATTCATCAACCCTGTGGCCCTCCTCTGGACTTGCTCCATGTCTTTCTTATGTTAGTGCAACCAGAACTGGATGCAGCACTCCAGGTAGGGTCTCACAAGAACAGAGTAAAGAGGAAAGATCACCTCCTTCATCCTGTTGGCTCTGCTGGTTTTGATGCAGTCCAGGACACAGTTGGCTTTCTGGGCTGTGAGCACTCATTGACAGCTGATATTGAGTTTTTCATCAACAATCACCCTCAAGTCTTTCTCTGAAGGGCTGCTCTCAAACACTTCTCTGCCCTACCTGCAGGTATGCCTGGGATAACCACAACCCAGGTGCAGGACCTTGCACTTCACTTTCTTGAATTTCATGACATTTGCATGAGCCCATCTCTCAAGTCTGTCAAGGTGCAGCTGCAGCTCCCTCCCCTCTGGTGTGTCAACTGCACTGCATAGCTTGGTATCATCAGCAGACTTGCTGAGGGTCCACTTGATAGTGCATCTGCTGGTTGTAGTTGATCAATTCTTTCTTCTTTTCTTCCTTAGATGTAAAACCACAGGCCTGTTCATGTGCTCATGTCTTAGTTGCAGAAAATTCTTACTGAAGAAAAAGGAATTAGGGGGAAGTAAATGCTGAATAGAGATTTAAACGTGTGGACAGAGATTTCTTTCTTCCATTACCTGATTCCTGTGTTAGCCTGTATTTCTTAAGAATTCACTGGCTTAATACTAATTGAAAGTGAGAAGAGAATTACTTAACATTGGTAACTATTCCTACATTCTCTCTTTTTGTTATACTTTTATAAAGACCTAAATAAAGATTTAAGATTCATTCTCCTTTATTTATTTAATTTGTTTTATTAAGAAAGTGATTACTAGACTCATTCCCTCCAAGTATGTTTAAAGTCAAATAATTTTTGTGAGCTATTGTTGTCAAAAAGTTTTACCTCTTTCTCCATAATTCTGAGAAACCTATATTCAATGAATATGCTTTTCCTCATTTCTTTCCCAAATCCAATAAATTTCACAATAGCTTTCTCCATTATGCAGCTGTAATTCACTAGCATTATACCCATGCTAATTTAAAATTCCTGGTGTCCGATTTGACTTTTAACAACAAATTTTAATGTACCATATAATATTCCCTTTATAGGAACCACACTTCTAGGCATCAGGTAGTCCTATTACCACTAATAGATAGCACTATTGGCAATACCTAATTATCTGTACTAATACCTGTAGATAGATACTTCGGTATCCCCAGATCTTTTTTTTGTGTGCTCCTTTTATACCTCTGATGATATTTAAATAAAATAATCCTCCTCTTACTCATTACTTCTTATTTTGTAAACAGCTCATTCTCTATCCTATTTTAAACTTAAGTGCCAGGCCATATATGAAATTGTAAAACAGATTTACTACAAAGTAGTGGATGCACTATAGAAAACTAAGAACAGAATGACTGCATGAAGAAGATTCAGCTCAGAACAGCTGAAGATAAGAAAATATATAAAGACAGTTTATACTGCTTATTATATCTGAAAAGGACCCAAGACCAAGGAGCGGAATCACACGGTAACAATAGGGAACTTACCTAGTCTTGACCTCAAGGTGGCAAACCACCTTATCACTAGAGAAGGAAACAATCCTAAAGAAAAAAAAAAAAAAAAAGGACAAAATATGAGTAGAATAACAAAGATACAGTCTTGCTTTTGGTTCTGATGTGAAGTCTATGGGACTTTCTAAGATGCTGAATTCTCTTTAATAATCATTAAAAGATAGGCTAACATTGAGCAGGTGATGACAGTTATCTGTGTTAGACTGACAATGTTTGGGGCAAAGGATCTCAAAAAATTCCCAGATTGCCACGAAATTCTAAGAGTAATTTAGTAAATTAAATAAAATAAACAAATAAACAAAACACAAAAACAAACACACAAAAATACCTTACCCCTCTGGAATAACTCAGCACATAATTACAGTCAGTAGCTTTCTGCTTTAACTGTCTAAGTGAGAAAGAAGGCAACTGGTTACCATAGAGCCCTTAAAAACTGGAGATTATTTTAAAAGCTGTATTGTTAAAAGACTAGAAGGGCCTTTTTTATTACTGCTGGTCAAACAAACAAACTAACCAAAAAAACTAAACCAACCAACCAACCAACCAACCAAACAAACAAAAAACCACCTGGAACGGAAAGTTATCTACCAGTAAGTTAACACTCAAGGTAAACAGTACAAACCCTTTCTTTCAATAAAATATATAGACATTATTCACAGAATTGATTCTGCTAAGATAAATCAGTCCTGAAATACTGTACTTTTAGAAAGCATCAATCAGTTTAAAGATACACAGAATTTTCTTTTAAAATGAAATATATATATATAGTTGAAAGGTCTAAGCATCAGAAAATCCAGAAATAATTTAAATAATTAAAAAGCAGCCTATCATAAGACATGCCATATTGGAAGGAAACTGTCTGTCCATCACAAGTGTATATAGATACAAAATATCTCAGGTTGCATGACATATATATGACTGTGATGTGTCCATCATAGTGCTCACATGATCTTAGCAAGCTTTATGAGAGATTTTAAGATGAGAAAGGATCATCAGTCATCAATCCTGATTTCCTGCATGATAAAGGGCTTAGCATTTTCAAAGCGCATACATAATTTAGAAACATATAGACTGTGGGGTTCTCGTTAGATGCCCGACTCCTACTGATTCCACATTTGATAAATGACATTGAGTATCTTAAATCTCCAAGGTCCAGATCTTCAAAGGCACTTTGGAAGCTAATTCCCCCTACAATCAAAGAAAATCAAATGCCTAAATGTCTTTGAGGACCTGGGCCTAACCCATTTCTGAAAAATTTGCCCTTTGTGTCTCTCTTGATAAAGATAGGTGTAGTTAGATGAGGGGCCATTTTCATTTTCCTTCATAAGGAGGTGATAATGCAGGCACTTGTCTTTAAGCATTCATCCTGGAAGTGGATTACTCGGAATCAGCCCTCTTCTCAGTCTGAGGATATTCTAATTACATCTTCTGCCTCCCAAGAGGATGCCCTAAGCAGAACTCTCAGCTGAGCTATATTCTACACTATTCAGGAGAGGGCGCATTATCCACTGTTTTTTGCAGCAGCCATCCTATCACAAAAAATAGAGAATTCAAAATTCACTAGGCCAGAGAGGGAAAACAAGCAGAAACATGGCACACATTTGGAGAAAGAGACAACAGGGATCCTGGTCCTTCCTTGAGTTCATTCCTCATTTTTGTTAGTGATATATTGTGGCGAATATAGGTATGAACGTGGGAGCAGGAGTTGTAACTGCTCCCAGCTGTCAGGGTGGTGCCTTAGCCACTGTGCTGCTTTAAAAAAGAGAACTATCAAAAACACTAGCATTAGCAGTCACAGGGACCTTCTCTTCTGTTTTCCTGTGTGCAGATCCTGCTCTTTCTTTTAAAGTTTGAGCACCTGTTTACAAGAGGGTGTAACAGCCAGTTAATTCCAAGCAGGAGATCTGAGCAAGGCTCCTAACCCTTCAGTACAGGTAGAACAGGGTCTACCTGTTTAACAGGGTCTTTTTCATTGTCTAACTTCAGGCGTCTCCTTGCTAAATTAGCCAACTTTCTGATTCCCATTCCAAGGAAATAGGAACGTCACCAACAGCGTACACAAGGTGCTCAAGAGCCATACAGAACTCCGGGCTCCATTCTACAAGACAGTGTGTGAGCATGGCTGGCACTGCACTTAGCTTTTAAAATACCTAAATCCATTGTTGGATTCATTTGTTAAACACTAAGTAAGGTAGCTGACCTTTTCAAAACTGACCAGATTCAGAGAAAAAACATGGGTATTAAGAATTCCCAGGATAATCCTGAATTAAGTTAAGCTAAATGGCTGTCACTGCTGGGGTGCAGAAAACAGCTTTTAAATGGTACAAGAGTATTGTTACCATTTAAAAACCTTTTCTACAACCGTCCAAAGATAAATACACCTTGTTTCTCATGTAATGCATTTCCCTCTGTGATCAAGACATCACAGAGAAACAAGAGAAAAAGCGAACAAGCTGCTAAATGTTCTGATTAGTAAAAATCTAGATGGGAAGCTCCTGTACTGTTATCCTTCTACCAGAATAGTACTAACACACTCTGTTTAGAAAAATCAACAGTAGGCTTTAGGCAAGACATATAAGAGGGCCACAATAGGCCTGACCCTACAGTTATCCTATGATTTATAGTTTTCTTACAGCAATGTACTGTATTTGACACTGGCTAAGGGGTTAATCAGTTCTGAGCATTGGCTTGGTAATAGGGTCCTGCCCTCGGGGTCTATTCAATCAATCAGAGTTGTCCAATGCTGTAATGCCTCAGTTCTGTGTGTAGGCAGATGAGCGTGCTGTCGTTCAGCATCCTGGAGGTATATGGGCTTTGAGAAGCTTAGTGGAAAATCCACCTACACCAGGGCTGTCAAGCTCACTCCAGGAAAAGCACTGACTACAAGAAGTGAGGTGACCATGTTGAAAAAGGGGTCACCATCTTCTCTGAGGGCAACCTGAAGCCTTGGACCTGCTGAGAATAGGAGGCTACAGCCATTTTGAAGAAGGAATGTGCTTGGCCACATCCTCTCTAGAAGGAATTGTTCTTCGGGCTGTGTTGCAAAAGAAAGTTTTCATCTTGAAGAATACAAATTAAAATTACCATTAAGTTGAATTCATTTCTACCCAAAAATAGCCAAAAATTCCAGAAGTCGTATGCTCAAGAAGAAAGGGAATCGGGAATATTTCTGTAGAGTATATAGGAGACTAAAGAAACTATTAATCTGCATAAAGGGCCATAAGGTCAGAATATGGAAGAAACTACCTTGGATGTTTCTGTTTTTCTGTTGTACCGTATGGCATCCAGCTTGTTAAAAAAATAATTCTCCACATATCAGTTCAGTGCTTATGTGCAACATTCTGAATGGTTCCTGAAACAACTAGGGCTGGACTGTTGAACATAACTAAATTGTGTTGCTTAGCTACCTGCCTCTTGTGTGCTGTTGCTGCAGAAACTGGTATGCATCAAGCTCTCAAGAGTAGTGGCCTACCTGTTTTTGTGGATGCCTTTTACCCTGAATATGAGGGGAATTTCAAGAAACATCAGGTATTTGTAGTGCTGGAGGTCCTTTCATCAACTGCCTCCTCCAGGTGACCTTTCAGAATAGCTTGTACTCATAAGTATCCCCAAAAGACGCACATACTTATAAAACTTACTGCACTTATAATACAGCGTATTCAGGCAGTGCTTATGTTGTCCAAAACACCCTGGCTACTGTGGAGAAGCAAGGTGTTTCAGATGTAGAAGTGAGGGTCAGAGCTCCTACAAAGCATGGAGGGAAGGCACCTTTTGTTAATAATCATAGGAAAATAATAGTCCTCTAAAGATAGCATTCTTTATTTATCCTAATTATAGTTCTGTATGAGATTACTGAGAAGTAGGTATCGGAGGAAAACTAAAGGAGCTTTCTTCAGTAATAGTACGTATGCGTGAGGTCAAGAATTTTTCAAAAAGCCTCTGAAATACTCTCTGAGCAGGGGAGGAGTGGAAATGTGATCCTTCTCTCTGGGTGGTAAATAGGAGGTGTAGGAAATTGTGTGTGTGCTTATGGGGGAAGGGAGGGATAAAGGTTTCTGTTTAGCCCTCAGCAGAGCTTTCAACAGCCAGCATTTCAAAACATAAACGGGAACACATTTGACAAAAGTGCATATGCTCTTCTTTCAATGACAAAAGATGACATAATTTACTTTGGCCAAAGTAGTGTTGATGATAGAAAAGGTAGTCTTAACACAATCAGTGGGGGTTTTACCATTGCTTTCAATGTAGATAGAAAATCAATTCTTACCAAAATTGGTGGTTAACAAAATGTACACATATGTGAAATGTGCATATTTCAGAGATGAACAGATGCAAGTTCAAAGATATAGACCCCAGAAACTGCATTTACTTTTTGAATAAACTTTAAACAATGTGATTATTATTTAATATCTCAAATATCTCTGCATATGAATGATTGGACAGAATTAATTTCTTACCTTTTTTTAAAATTTATTTTCATGGCTACAACATTTTTTTTTCTTTTTCTGCTCAAATAAGATGTTTGTATCAATAACATTAGTTTGCATTTATGGCAATAGATTTCTGGGTGTCGGTAAATGTAGACATGATCTTTTGTTTGTTTGGACTCACAACTTTGCCTCATCTCTGCATAAGAAAAATATATGTACTCTTCCTGAAAAAAATAAAAATTTACCTGTGTTTCCTGCCATAGGTCATTTCAGCTAAAACTCCTAAAAAAAACTTAAAATAGAATTAGTTGTGTTGGTATGACTTTTAGTTGTTTGGGTTTCTTACTTTTTGTTTGTTTTGTTGGTGCTGATGTGCCATGAAAATGATTGAAAGCATCACCATGAGGGAAATATCAGCAATTAATTGTCTATGATGTGGCATTCAGCAAACTCAAGGAAAGCGTTCATTTTCTTAAATCACCTAATTTTGAAATCAGTTACACAGCACAGTTCATTGGACAAAACAAATCAGGATAGATGTTTTAACTGTGCTTCAGCAACATAGAAATGGTTTATCTTGTCTCTCTAAGTGTCTGTTTATTCTCATCCCTGCACCTGCATACACTTCCTAAAATATTTTAAACTCTTGGGTTTGTAGACTGATCATCTCCAAGCACTTCTATATAGGATAAAACACAACCAGAGGATGTACAACCACAGTTATAACTATTCTTTTTTAAAAGGTTGCTTCAAAATATAAGAATGATCCAATACATTAAGTACAGAAAAAATTATAGAAGAATCCTTTTCTTTCCTTTTTCTTTCTTCTTTCTTTCTTTCTTTCTTTTCTTTCCTTTCTTTCTTTCTTTCTTTCTTTCTTTCTTTCTTTCTTTCTTTCTTTCTTTCTTTCCTTTCTTTCTTTCTTTCTTTCTTTCTTTCTTTCTTTCTTTCTTTCTTTCTTTCTTTCTTTTTCTTTCTTTCTTTCTTTCTTTCTTTTTCTTTCTTTCTTTCTTTCTTTCTTTCTTTCTTTCTTTCTTCTTTCTTTCTTTCTTTCTTTCTTTCTTCTTTCTTTCTTTCTTTCTTTCTTTCTTTCTTTCTTTCTTTCTTTCTTTCTTTCTTTCTTTCTTTCTTTCTCTTTCTTTCTTTCTTTCTTTCTTTCTTTCTTTCCATTATCTATGAATGTTGCAAGGTTTGATTTTTTTTCCAGGTGCTGTTCATTCTATTTACCACTGGAGGACAGGTGAGCTCAGTTAAAAGTCCATAAGCAGCACAGACTTACTGGGTACAACAGTCACATTTGGTAAGGAAGAAACATTTGGCAACATTTCTCTTGTTTTAATGTTTTCAAGGCTGATAATGTTAAATGAAGTATGTGACCCCTGAAATCATCAGGTCACTTCAATGGTTGCTTTCTAGTGGAAAAGGTAAGAGAATAATAACAATATACCAAAGTAGTTACTTCCAGTTCAAGCTCAAGACAATTCATTCTCTGTTGAGAGACTGAAATAACAATGTTTATTGTGAATCAAATGGCTATTATTATTATTATTAGCATTTAAATATTTCGGTCATTCTGTATGAGCGAAATGAACTGGGAAAAAAAAGTCACTAAATGAAGAAAGCACTATTTCTGGACAAAGCCATGCAGATTTTCTAAATGTTCTGAAATGATTTGCAATATACATGACCAAACAGATATGTAATGAAGGCAGCATTTTTAACAGGATGCAGCATCTCTTTGACATCTCTTTCTTTGACATCAGCATTATAATCAGCCACCAATTCCTGCCATTTCAACAGACAGTACAAAATTACCAGTCAAGAGAGAACAAAAGGAGGCAGTTGATCTTTTTATAATGCTTTTAAATGTTACAATTCACAAAATGAATGCTCTTGTGGTGCATCCTGTAGTACAGCATAGTGCTGTGAAGCTTCATTAACAAATATAATACTTTTCAGCTAACTGCTCTTGATGTATAAACTGGCCAGAGTCTGACTATGATGACAAGTCCCGGAAAAAAAACATCTTCTCTATGTAGATCAGTTTGCTTTTATTTTGGTTCCCATATCTTTCCAGTGTAAATAAACACTCGAAATTTAAAGCTGCAATATGCAGGTTTTTTTCTGTCATAAAACCTTTCTGTGCAAGAAGTTTCTAACAGCTTCTTCTCCACCATGCATCTGTGCATATGATGCTGAAGTTTAATAAAATAACATCTATCACCACAACAAAGGTGGGAAGAGAATGAATCAAATTGAAAACAGAAAATACAACCCAGAAGTTTCAAAAACAAACAATAATTTTGAATAATTGATATTTTATTGATTCAAATAGCTATAATATACAAGGAACTGAATTTCAGAAAGTACTGAGAGCTCTCTCTGCTGTACGTAGTGTATTTTAATTGCAGCATGTTTAGGTAACACATGCTATGATCCATCCAGAAACAATATCAAGAGTTAAGACATTGTAAATATTCTGCCTTACGGGTCACAGTAATCACCTATGTCCTGAGTCACTGCAGTAGTAGAACAATTTGCTAAGAGAAACTGGCCATGTAATTTCATTGAATGTATTCTGGCCCACAATTAAAGTGAGAGGCAAAATCCAAAAGACCTGTGTGAACTTGACCTTGCAAGCATTCTTACTTCAAAATCTAGAGGTCACTTTAGCCCAAAATGACACATATCAGTCTGACATCTGAGAGTTTCTCAAATGCCAGTAAGACCTTAAGCACTTCTTGTTGCAACACGTTGCAACACGTTGTGCTTCAGAAAAATCATACTCAACATTAGAAAGGTGGGGAAAAATCCTTCCTGGCCACTGCTGGAAACCCTGAAATATGTGTTACAAAAAGAGTATGAAATTCTCCTTCCATTGCTCTTTAAATAACTAATTTAACATCCAAAGATTTCTGAAAGGGAAGCTGATGGCAGAGCAGTGGTTTGGGAGCATGCCAGACTGCTCACTCTTTACAGTCTGGAGTCTAGGTCCCTGAACTGGGAGCCTGCTGGGTCTCTCCTTTGGGGCTGAGGGTTGCTAAATTAAACTCCCCACCAATGAAGTGTACAGCACTATTCAGCTCAAAGGGTGCTGTTACCTGATTTAATGTCAGCTGAAGGAACCTTCACACTTAGCTGGTGATGTTGGCTACATCTCCATTGACTACAGTGGCAGTAAGACACCCAGTGCACGTGCAGACACTTGTATGAAGATACTTGGGATTCTTACCTTTAAACTGACTTTCATATCTAGCTGTCAAGCTAGGAAGTGGGACTAAAACACTAATGGCTTTTTTTCCCCAAGAAAATGCAGTGTTGGTGACAGACATATTCCATACTGCATACATGACTTGAAGGCACTGAGCTAGGACTGCAGATTAAGACACTGCAAAATAAAACTGGCCAAGTGAACAGATGTGTCACATAAACAGCATCCACGTGGACAAATCCCAAAAGCACAGCAGAGTAACTGCCCTTTCTATTTACCTAAAGGGTATGCCAGTCTCTAGCTACAATGCATATAAACCAAATTTCTTGTATCATTTGTCTCTCAGACATACAGCATATAGTGTCATATGTTTTCATAATGTCCTGTATTCTAATACTGCCTTTTTAATGCCTGGGAAATGGTGACTGAAGCACAGTCTGATGAGGGGGATAAGCAAGTCATTGTATTTGCCATAAACAGTAGGGCTCAATCCTGCATCCTGATATAGACTACCATAGCATGTCTGCTCTGTGTCTAGCTTTTGCTTAAGGACACACTAAGTGTTTTTCTTCTTTCTTGAATTCACAGTTCTCACAGACTTGGACCCACCAATGGAGCTAATGAACAGGATATCCAATGAGAACATGGGCCTGCTGCCAAAAAAAAAAAAAAAAGGGAAAGCATACATATAAGTAAATGGTTTGCTGGATCTTTTTACTGCTTTAAGTTTTACTTATGACCTTTGTTGGATTGAGTCCTCACTAAACTTACAATATCAAGTAGAAAAATAAAGCTGCTCTGAGCTACTTGGGAAGCTGAACAACCACAAGTTAAAAAGGCCAAAACTTAAGCATCAGCATTTAGGAAGCTAACCATTATTACCTTTAACACTGCTGGAAAAATTCATTCCAGACTCATATCTGGATTCTTACTCATACAAAAAAATTACATTAAGTTTTCTTAATATTGTAGTTTCTGTGTAAATGAAATGCAATGTTAAAATGTCACCTATTAGGAAAAAAAATGACTTAGTGTATGTTAGACAAGCATATTGACAGAATGATATTTCCTGCCTGAAATCAAAAAGGGATCTATGTTCCCATGGGAATTTATAATACAACTGGAAGAAAATAAATAGCCAATTGTAAGTTAGGGTGTGTGGGGGTGAACTTTTCAGTAAGGTGGTTATTATTTTATTATTTTTAGGTGAACCATTTTCAATGATAAAATCTCATTTAAGGAGTTGATTGGAAAGAAAAAGTGAGTCATTGGTTTGTGTATGAGGTTATTTCTAGCTTTTTTTTTGCACTTTCCAGAATTTCCTACACAATTGAATTTTTATTTGTTTAAGAGCTGGAATAGCTTTAAGAAGACTAAAAATTTGGGTTACTTACCATGACACAATCCCTGTTTTACTGCAGGAATCGGATGGTTTCCTCTGAAGTCCAGACAATATTTTCTACTTCTGCCTATTAGCTAGTCTAAATGTGTTTCATTTACAAAGGTAATTAATTTTTTTACTAAATGTTCATCTAAAATACATCGTGTGCAGAGCTCTAGAGCCCTCTAGTGCCTGTCATTCCGCTTCCTGTGTATCTCCTTAGGAGTAATTCCATTGATTTTAATGGAGAGATTAATGAGAAGGATGTGCTCAGTGAGGTTAAAAAAAAAAAAATCAAACAAAACCAATCAACCAAACAAAACAAAACCCCATAGGTTTGGATGAGAATATTACATAAATTTCAACAAGCATTTACTGGTGAGCAAGAATAAAATCTTGATTCTGGAATATAGATTCCTATTGTCCACAGGAGAGAGAGATCCAGTTTACCTGCAGATTGCATTGTTCAGTTTGAAGAAAAAAATACTCACTTTTGGAACATGGCACATCAAGGAAGGAATACAGGAATACATAAGTAGACTGGAAGATGATCATCAGGGATCTTCAAACCCCTGACCAGACTCCAGACTCAAAGAGCAAACTGAAGAGTTGATTCATCTCTCCATCTTTAAAATGTTCCCAAGGGTCTGTCAGACAACACTGGACAAGAGAAAAGTAAACCATTTCTCCAGTAAGAAGCTCTCCTCCAACAATTGCCATGATCATGGAATCAAGATAGAAAGTGACTTCACTGGAACTACCAATCTTCCATTAATCAGGCATTCAAATGTACACACATATTCCAGCAGAATTTTTCAATGAACAGTAAAATAAGACTGTGCATTATGCTTTAACAATAGAAAATCTCAAATTTTGTATGCATATTCATAGTATTCATATTATCACTTAGAAAATCATGGACTCCGTTTGCTGTTTATATGGGGTTTAGAGAAATTCACTTAATAACAGGCCAAAAAGCAAAACTGTAGTTAGGATCTATGCATTACTAAAGCTACTTTCTTGGTGCAAGTCTTTGTATTCAGACAACTTACAACTTGGAGACATTCCAATCATTTGGACTTAATTTCAGAGGTAAGATTCAATACAGTATCTTTTAGAGGAGCACAGGATACCAGCCTTTTCTGATTATAAGGTGAGGGAAATCATTCTCAGGGGAATCATCAGCAGTAGGTACAGCAGCCATGTCCATCCTTTTGGAAGTGGAGGGGAGGCAGATAGACTTTTATGTAAACACTCAAGAGCCTTCATATGCCAAACCCCTTCTTTCTCACATTATGTTACTCAAACAAAAAGAAAAATTTGGGGCTTTTTATTGTATGACCATAACACATTTTAAAACATCAGGGAGACAGGAGGGAGGAGGGTCACACATCAGGTCTCATCATCAGATGTTGTACGTGTTTTGCCTACGATGTAGAACGGAACACTTACATTTTGGTAATGGGTGAATGTACACCAGAAGAGTGGAAGAGATGTGCTGAATTGTTCTCATGAGTTGTAGCCAACTATCATAAAATAGGATGTTCTTGGTACAGGATGTCCGTAAGCCAACTGCTGCAAACACTAGAAGAAGATTAAAGAAGAGACAAAGGGTCCTATCATTAAACCATTGAATGGTCTTTTGGAGACTTGACTTCTAACCTCAAATGCACTGAAAAGCTTGAATTTCACATGTATTAGATTCACACTGTTTTGATTTTGAGAATAAATTCCCTCAAAACTTCCTCTACAGTGAACACACTTCTGCCAGGGCTGAAACTGTGAATGCAGACAGCCTGTAGCCACTTGCAGGCCATGCCAGTTCATTATTCTGGTACCTGTATTCCCCATCAGAAATCAGTCCAGAATCAGTTTTTTCCCTTCTTGGCCATTTAGAGGAAAAAACCCTCTGTCCTCTCAGATTAAAAGAGTCAGTCAAAGAGATGGGGAAAACATAAGGAGAAGTGGCTATAGTAGATCAGAAAACATTCTGCAGTGTGAAAGAGTGGATTGCTACTTGAGGGTAGATGGTTATGGAAGTGGGAAATTAGGAGGAATATTGAGTCAGGGTTAGAGTGCCAGGCCTGGTAAAAGACTTATACTGACTGAGCAAGTAGACTGGCTTACAAGGTTATAACAGGAAATAGCAAGATAAAAGCAGGGAAGAAGCAGGGCAAAGGAGAACAACAACAACAAAATAGATACTGGAATGAACTAGAATTTATAGGAGAAGGAAACTGGAAAAAAATAGAAGACAGCACACAAGATGAGTATGAATAACTTGGACAGTAGTGACTATAGCCTGAGAAACTGCTATCTCAGCCTATAGCACATGTAAAAGGTGTAAATAATGAGCAGGAAATGAGAGACTTGGAGCCATGCATTAAGCCAAGTAATAAAAATACTTTTCTATCACTCTGGAAACATAATTTTAGAGTGTTTTTCACCATGGTAATCGCTCAACAGAGGGCTTTTGACATAATAATGTTCAGTGCTGCAGTGCTTAAAAGTCATGCACTCAGCATATTCAAAAAATGGAATTCATAAAGCTGAGTCAGAGATCCAACTTTGTCCTACATTATCTGGAGAAAAAATTAGGTCTGTAGACTGGGATTCAAGGTAGACAGTATGAGGAACATAAAGATGCATGATCCCACTCTACCAGAGATCTTTACTGTGCCTGAAATGTCTTTCCTGCATTTAAACACCTGTTTCGTCGTTTCGACTGTTTCGACCTGTTTCGACTGTTCAGATTTCCAGGTTCCGAGGACCTGACATAATTCCCTGCTTTTAGACACCAGTTTGCTCCCAGGGCAGTTTAAGTATTTGGCCTTTGACAAAAATGAATAAAAGGAAACTGTGCAGGACTTGAACCCATATGACCCTTTCTGGCCAAATGCCCAAACAACTATTTACAGGGCAAGACTCCTACTATCTGGTCTGATCGGCTTTCCCTTTCTGGCTGTAATGTATCTCAGTGATAATAGGAAGAGAAGCTAAGTCATGGTCAAATCACTCCAGGGACTGTCAGTACAGATGCCCTCCTAGAACACAAAAGCTGGATGTGAAAATCCTCTTACAGTGAGGAGCTAGATCAAAGAGGTCCTTTGGCAAACAGCTGAATTATTAGGCTATCATGCAAATGCAGCCAGAAGCATCAACTTCCCCCTGCACACATGCAGTCAGATATGATCTCAGTGATTCTAATTAGCTGTTCATCTCCAGGGTCAGACATATGCTGCTGCCTAACAATGTGTGTATCTAGGGTATCTCATACACCCCAGGACATAAGAATAAGATTTTTCTAAACTTAAGCTCTCAATTTTAGCTGAAAAGTATCCAAATGGTGTGTTTAAATGGACCCTGATGGTCTGAATGTACATCTAGTAAAAATATATGTGATCATGTGCTTTATCCTACCTACACTGTGGATAACAAAAAGTTGTATATGCAGCCTAAACTGCTTTTGACTATTAGTCTTTTCTACTGCAAAAGGGGGATATAATGTGATGTTTTTGGACAGTAGGCTAGAGAGCTAAAAATGTAGCAGCATTAATATCAGTGGGATATAAGGATTATTTAAAACAGTATCTGTGCAATGAGGATTAATAGTATAAAATAAAGAATAAGGAAAATTAAGAGAAAAAGCACCCTGAGCATTAGAATTATTGGACTGTTGAATCACTTTCCATGAGAAGTAATAGGTGCTTTTTTGCATTTTTATAAAACTTCCAGTCAATGCAAATGTTCTATATCAAATGTTCTGAAATTAAATTAATTACTTCTTTTTCACATTTGCATCAACTTTCTGTTTCAGTGTTTTGAGTAATAACTCAACTCACTTAACTTATTCAGAGTGACATAAATCTGTAAGTAATGTATTGACTTAAGAAAAGTCAGTACCCCATTTTGCAAGGTGATGAGACCCTCCTCCCCAGCTCTAAGTTTGTACATATGGATTGGAAAAATACAGAAGGTTTTCTGTTCTTTGCTGCACTTAACATTACAGTTCAAAGGTGATTCAGTGCCCAGTTGTGTAATACTAATATTGATTTCTTGGCTCAGTGAAAGCAAATATGAGATGGAAATACTATGAATGAAGGTGAATTCGAGACCACCTTTCTATTTGAGGTGCTAGTTAATTAGGAGATAGCCTGTTTTCTACAGTTTTCTGCAAAAAAGAAGAAAGTTTCTAGGTAAGAAAACTCAAAAATAAAATACATTCAGTGACATTCAGGGCTATACGTAAAGAGTTTGTGAAAGTCTCCACCAAATATCAGCTTCTTTCAAATTAGTTTTTCCAACACAAATACTGATCAACAACCATTCCTTTTGTGATTCAATGTTTATCAACATTTTGGAGTTGATTTAGGATCTCACAAGTGTTAAATCTCAGCTGAAAAGTACATTTTCTATGTATCTGTTGATTATTTTAGTTAAAATAATTTTTCATTAAATTAAGTTGATTCTTCTCCATTATTTATTTATTTAAAAGACATGTTGTGTGTAGTAGTCAAAGTCTGGGTGTAGAAATACAGAATTCCCTGCTGGATTTCTTTCTAGTGACAATATACAGTAGAAATCCTTGTTTATGTATATCGAGTCCAAATTAACCATTACATAGGGTCCATTTTGACATTTACCTAGATCTACTGTTTGTGTAGAATAGCAAAATAAACTCAAAGACCTAATTTTATTTAAGTCTGTAGATTCTGGAGTTGACATAAAAATGGTAAGACTTATAAATGGTAAGACTTGGTTTGGAATGAAATAGTTTCAAATCTGACTGCATTTACTCAGTAGACAGTGGGTGTAGTCAAATAATGACCCAAGACAGACTATGCCTGAGCCAGAAGACATCTGAGAGTTTTCATTTATGTACTTAAATTGCGTATTTCATATATGAAAGATTTTAATTAGAACAAGTATCTGTGGGATAGAATAAGTTAAATTCTTCTCACGTACACATGGTAAGGATTAAAGTAGTTCAACTGATATAAATCTGACTAAAAACATTTAAAATACCAAGCTTTTAAGCACAGTGGTCATGCTATAAACCTAAAATTTTGCAATATGATTACCAAAGATACAAAAAGTAGAACCCAACCCATCTTTCCAGTTACTTGCTGTGTTTGAGTTTTAAGCAAGCTCCTGAAAGTCAGAATACTGGCATAAGTGTTAACGTGCTGGCACAATTTATACACTGGACATTACTTTGTTGTCATTTTATTCAAGTGAGTGCTTTTGCATGCAACACTATTGCATACATATATTTGACAGGATAAGGATAATCAATAGGACATGTAAATCATTTGGAAGTCCCTTAACTTTTCTTATTTTACCCTTTATTTTATATTAAAAAACAGTGAGGGACTGACTGGCACCATCTCAGAGTACATTGTGGTTTGTTTCCTCATTATGGAAATTTGTGGTTAACTTTGCATTTTGTTTTTTCTTTTCAACATTGTCTCATTGTTCTCTCCCCTTATGCTTAGAAGTATCTTGTTCAAAAAAGAAAAGATACTATTTCCCTGTAGAAATAAACCCAGGCCCACTCATAAAGAGAACTATTCATAATATAGGGTTAGAATTAATCTAAAAAATGCCCATCTGTGTTACAGAAAAGACCTCTGATTCATGAAACTATACTGAATGCCAGTTCAGCTTTCTGAAAGAGCTAATGTTTTACTGTTGCAAAGTTTAGACAAACATTTTCTCCCTCTAAGCATTAGTCCAGATTTTAGAGGGATGCTCAAACCATAGCAGTTAATTTAGGTACTTATTGCTTTGTTTATCATTTTCTGAAGGTGGACAATCTAGTCAATGGCAAGAAACAGAGCCCTACAACGGCTAAAGTCAACTAACTATAGGGATGTGTATCTGTGTCTTCTTGTTTGAGGAGTAGTTAATGGCACTGTTAGGGATGCTTGGAAACTAAAGAGAAAAATCACACTGTTTTACTACAATAATATTATTCATTCAAGCTTCTCTGCTTCTTGTCCAAATAAGTGTTTCTTTCATTCCTCTTTTGCCATCATATCAGAAGGAAACTCAGAAAGATTCATGGAGGGCAAGTGCTGTGTCGTAAAGTGAAAGGAAACAGATGGTCACCCATGACCTGAACACTAACACTGCAAATAAGCAGTCAGGGCTGAACATCTGCACTCTGGTTTCTATAAGCAATAGAAGAGACAGGATTCTTTGCTCATCTCCATCTGACAGTTTTTCATAGGTTTTGCTTTATATTTTATTTATTTGTAGACTAAGATATTTATTTATAGACTGAAATGTAAATTTCAGCTTCAATTTTACAATTGTGTAACCCAACAAAGATCAGAATGGGAGTTTATGCACTATATAATAAAAGGGAGCATTTGGGTCCACTGTGTGTCTGTGCGTGCTTGTTTCTGTGTATAAATGAACATGATAATCCTCATGTAAATATAAACTGAACCAGAATTTAAGTTAAAAAACAGAACTCACAATGCAAACCAAAGAAGATCATAAACTCCGTGTCCTATGCTTGGTCAGTGGTGTATTCCAGAGATACTGTCAGTAACACTGTTTTTCCATGAGGAGATGAGGTCTATCAATATCATCAGAATCTTCATTATATACCACTCCATTATTAATTCAGAATTTTTACAAAGTCTTTGCTTTATATCTTTAGTAAGGAATATGCATTTCCTCAAAATGTTAAGTTCTGCTGATAAGTATATAAGTTAACTTTCCTAAAGGTGGCAAATAGCCTTAAACAGCAGAAATATCGCATAACAGTGATTTCTCTCTTAATAATGCCTCCTTTCACAGAGCAAGTAGTTTGGTTCTTTTGTTTATCAGGAGAGCTTTGAGGGTTAAGGATTTTTTTAACAAAAAAGGAAAAAAAGTGCACTAAGAATGAAGACAAGAAACTAACTTGCAACAGGAGCTGGAAAAATATTAATCAGTAATTTTTTCTAATTGATTTGTCTGATTTTCAATGTATTCCTTTGTACTCCATAGTGTAACTGTACTCAAACTAGTTATCAATGGTTCATTGTCAAAATAGAAGAACATACTGTGTGAGTATTCATGGGAGCCTGCTCCAGATCTGGTATCCATTGAACTGGATAAGAGAATAAAGAGTATACTTACTAAATGTGCAGATAATTACATTTTCAGATAACACCACAGGGAGGACAGTCAGGAATTAAAGCTCCTTTTGAGAAACCAGAGATATGGTCTGAAAAATACATTTAATAATACAGTGTCCAAAAGAATCAACTTCACAAACTGTCCTGATGCTAGAACAACATCTAATCAGAAGTTCAATGGAAAGATAATACAGACTTTAGGTCTACCTTAAGGATACTAAAAGGCCTGGCACTAAACGTTTATGTACAAGATAGCTGTCTTGTACTTCATATAGACTCCAAATAAATAAATATTGTGTCCATACAGTTGTTCAGTATGTTAGCTGTTCACCTATGCTTAAAATGAATAAAAAAAAAAAAGCACTGGGGACATGAAAGTGGGTAACATATTTAGCACATGTCAACAGTATCAATTAAAATTAAGCTTTCTAAACTGCATCTGGTTGTGTCTGAGTTCCAGACAAACCTATTTCCCTAACCTGCCTGCACTTACTGTTATGATCACAGAAGAATGGCTTTAACTGAACAAAACTGTATTTTAAAATACTAAGGCAAGGATTAAGTATGAAAACACTTTAATCATTAAGGTACCACAGCAACAACAGATCATGAAGAATTAAACTGAAATGGTAATATCATCTTCAGTGAGATTTCTTTTTGGTACACTGTCAGAAAATACAGAATTTCGTCTGGAGTGGCTACTAATGCTGAACAGCACTTTCAGTAACCTCACTGGGAAATTTGGAAACTCTGCTCCAGGAAGTAACAAATCCCAGGTAACAGCATTTCTGAAGAAGTTGTTCAGGGAGGTTTCAGGTGTCTGATGTGAACCACCAGCCTCCAGTCCCTTGGAACATATCACCATGACAAATGCTACAAGTTCCTGAACCATAATACTTTCATTTAGCTCTTCATATACTCTTGACAGGAATGAAAATGTATTTTGGTATGACCTAGATAATTCTATATTACATCAGAACAATGCTACTACACTTGAACAATATGCAATGATTTTTAATGAAGTATACAAATTAATAATGATGGCTAAAGTACTCGTATAATATTCTGACAGAGGCCAATATAGCATATTAGTCAGACAGATATATCAAATTTTACATCATCAGTTCCATCATATTCATGAATTTGGAATTTGTCTTTTTTAATGCACAAACATCAGAAAGAATGGAACATGTGAAGATTCACAAATGCAATTTATCTTACAAACAAACTGCAATCACACCAGACTGAACAAGGTTAGCCTTGGAAGGAAGAAGGAATGACAGCAGGGAAGGATTCATCTGATCAAATGTAGACTCCTACAGTGCAAATCTGATCTAGCCAGCTGGATTACCCTTCTTGCTAGTGGAGAAAAACAAGTACACATAGGGTGTTATTCCTCACATCTTATTTAGGATAGGTCAGATTAATTATGCCCTGCAGTGCCTTTGTCTTCCTTAAGACTGTACATGAAGCCTAGGAAAAGTAGTTCAAATGTAAACAGCTAAACTGCAGACTTGTAAAGCGATGTGAGATGAATTCCACTCTTAACAGCCAACCAGAAGTTACATAGAAAAAGGGATTAAAAAAAAAAAGAAATTAGTTAAGAAGCCAATCTTTTTTCTTGTAAAGCTTTCAGAAACATTTGATAAGAACATAAACCTGCAAAAAGCAAAATACCTTTTATGATCAGATTTTAAATATAAAATTTGCAAAAAATATTTTGATTTATTTTTCATGCCTCTTTGGTTTTAAGCATTTATTAAGTTGTCTTTTCCCCTCTTCCCCAAGTGGCTCCAATGGAGATAAAAACCCAAAGATTTGGTACTAATGAGTGGCTAAAAGTACAGCTATGGACTCAACTCCATCTTGGTATGTGTCTTTGTTGACTTCAGTAGAATTCCGCAAAATGAATTTGACCTTGGATGTTTTCAATCAGTGTGTTCCAAATGAGAAAAAATTGTTGTTAGTAAAGACCAAAGAGGGAAATAAATCAAAGACACAAAGGGCAGCCAGTCGTCCAATTCTCTCTGATGCTCAGTGGGAATTGGGTGCTTAACAGCCCTTAGTATCCTTGAAAATCTCCTCTTGGGATTTGAAAATGGAAAGAGAAATGGGTGACCTTTTTTACCTTCCAAAAATTGCTCTGTGAGAAGTTAGGTCTTTCTATTGTTTTCGGGGGAAATTAGAGAGAAGTGGAAAGACTGAATAGTTTTTTATAAATAAAATTTTACTATAGTGAATTACTCTAGTAAGAAAGGTGGGGGATATAATTTGTTTCAGTTTTCAAAATATGTGTTTGAATCAATTTGTTTTTCTTTGCATAAAGGCAAGGTAATAAAAAAATCCATGTCTAGATCAAAATACTTCCTGTTCTGAAAGGAACAAGTAAGGTTTCTGCAAGAATGACAGTCATAGCTCTTAAAAAATACAAGTATGGGAAGCACTTGCTTTTGCAAGATTATACACGTATTAACTCAAAGAGCTGATCAGTCTAGAGAGCTATATCTCTCCCTTCTCATACATACATTAGATTCCCTATCTCCTTTCATCAACCAAAATGAAATTAAAACAACAAATGTATATCATTTTCCTTTCATATGGTGTGGGAGGTAGGAGAGAAGAGTCATTAATATATATGGACAAAAGTTAAAGATTAAAACATGAATCTCATTTGAGTTGTGACGATAAGTTGGGGTTGAAATGAATTCAGGTCTCTGGACCACTTTGCCTTAACCCAACCATCCATACGGCAAATTACCTGGAATGATTAGATTGCAGAATTGTACCCATGGGCCCCTTACCCATTAAGCAGGGGGTGCTAGAAACTCTGTCACTGCTTCAATAGGAATGAAGAGAGCAGCTAACATTATACAGGATGTTTCTGTTCTGCAGCAAGTGCCAGGAAGGCAGCAGCTTCTAATCCCTTTCAGGGAGTTCCCCCGTCCTTCCTCTTTTTTACATGCATTTGATTGAAAGCTTTTTACTCATTCCTTGCACAAAAAAGAAGGTAAACACAGCTGTAGGATTTTAATGGCCTGAAGATAAGTGCACATATTTTTGTTGTTTTGGTATTGCAGGCTGTTGACTGAATTTCAAAGAACGCAGTAACAACAGAACAGTGAGGGATTGTACTGACTCAGGAGATGCATTAATATTCAGACCATTCTACCAAATATGCTTGGGAATATTGTCAAGTATAATAAATTCACCACAAACTCCTGAACTGCTAGACATCACAGGCTACTATAGGCAGCTGGTGAAATCTAAAGTAACTGACCAAAAGCATGAATACATGCTTTATAAATGATTCAGGCCTCAAGCTCCCTTTGACTAAGTGAGAATATGCAGCCAGGTATAAAATGAATAGAGGGGCAATGGCCTTTGTTAAAACAATATAAATGAACATAAGCATGACATGGTTATAGCATGTGACTGTACCCAGAGCACGCTGTACATATCTAATGTCATTACTCGTATTAAGTTCATTGTGTGGATGCTGACAAAGAAGAAAAGGAATTATTTAAGGTCTGTGAGTCTATTCTGTTTTAAAGATCATTTAGCTCCACACAGTCAGATTACAGCTTGCAATGAACATTTTTATTTCTGTGTGGCTGAAAACTAAACTCGACACCATGCAGATATTTGGAGATGCTCTCAGACTGTGCTATCCCCTCCCCACCCTCCTCCTCGCCCCCCCCAAAAATGACAAAAAGAAACAAGCTACCAAAACAAACTGTATAGAATACTGAAGCAGAACTAAGCCATAATTGTCTACACATATGTACATATAGCTAGCAAACATGATTTGTCTCTCAGTACAAGAGTACATCTCTACTCTTCTCTTGCAGAACATGAAACAAAGGAGCTTCCCTACAGTCACTATGCATCTAGCATGATTCTGAGTTATTATTAATTTATCCAGGCTCTTGGCAACTCAGTATCCAAGAAATACCCATTTGCTGAAATTTTATTCAGTTACATGTGCAAAAATCTTTTTCACATTAGATTCTCCTTTTCCTATTGGAGTTACATTTCAGAAATATTACTCGACTCCCTGAGATAATGGATCCTTAAACATGCAGGAAGATACTTATATTTTCCTGGGAAGCATCCAGGTCTATTAGAGAGGTCCTGCAATAGGAGTACAATTAGGTGAAAGCCTAATAGAGGTTGAATTTACTGCTTTTATTTGATGGTCATTAATCCTCCAGTTCAACCTACTAATCAGAAGAAGAAAAAAAAATTTAGAAAAAGAATAAACACTGGATGATATATTGCAAGAGGAAAATTATTATAAACTAGATAGGTAACTCTTTCTGAATTTCACAGCTTCCCAGTGAATTACAAAATAGAAAACTTTTACACTTTCTAATTTGAAGAAGAGTGTTCTTTCTGGTCACTACAACTCTACATGTTGTGCCGTATAGGGATCACCTATCCTGAAAAAAATTGAACTTAAGATAGTCGGTCATTTAGGAACTACCTACAGTTTCACTGATGATATTACTCACCCATACACAGCCATTTCCATATATTGGTCTGGTAAAATAATATAAATACTAAGCAAAGCATGGACCAAAGCAATGCTGGCAAACTGGTAAACCTCCATGTCAGTTGCAACCCATCTGTAGTATTCTGTATGTAGTATGTCTGTTATATGTGTTTATCTGCACATAGGATCACTGCAAATTTGTAAATAAATGGAGTAACCACTCATACAAATGACTAATTTGCCATATCTATGCATATAGAATCAAAAAATTCATATAGCCTAACCATTAACCCGGCACTGCCAAGTCTACCACTAAACTATATCCCTAAATGCCACATCTGCATGACCTTCAAACACCTCCAGGGTTGAAGACTCAGCCAATCTCCTAGGCATACTGTTCCAATGCCTGACCATCCTTTCAGTGAAGAAATTTTTCCTAATATCCAATCTAAACCTCCTCTGGCACAACTGGAGGTCATTTCCCTTTATACTGTCACTCAGGAGATTGGACCAATCCCCAGCTCCCTAGTTCCTCCTTTCAGGTAGTTGTAGACAGTAATGAGGTTCCCCTCTGAGCCTCATTTTCTCCAGAATAAACAACCCCAGCTCTGTCAGCTGCTTCTCACACAACTTTTTCTCTTCACCCTTCCTCAGTTTCATTGCTCTTCTCTGGACACACTCCAGCACCTCAATGTCCTTGTTGTAGTGAGGGGCCCCAAACTGAACACAGTATTTGAATTATGGCCCCACAAGCGCACGAGGAAAATCACTGCCCTGGTCCTGCGGGCCACACTATTTGTGACCCAGACCGGGACACCCTTGGGCACCAAGGCATACTGCTGGCTCATGTTCAGCCACCTACTGACCAGCACTCCCAGGTCTTTTTCCACTGGGCAGCTAAATATAATGTTTAAATTCAGTGCCTGCATCTCTGTTTGCTTGAATCTGATGTCTCTGTGTTCATGCTTTCTGCACATACAATTGCGCAAGGAGAAAAGTATGAAAAAAGAGGCTTACAATGCGATGAGATAAAGTGTTTTAAAAATAAAACCAGCATCTCAGGACTGCATCATTCTAGTGTATTTAATTACAGGGAACACTGGAGGCAGTATCTGATTAGTTGAGCACTTGGGGCCTCAAATTTCTCATGATGTTTTCAGTAAAATGCTTCACAAATATCTGTCATTACTTGCATAGGCTGTAAACAGAAGGGGAAAAAAAGTTAACCACAGAAATTTGAGTACTTTCAAAATAATAATCCATGTATACAATATTCTCAAACTATTTGGAATGTGAAAATAAATCCCTATGCTATGAAACTGAAAATCTTCATGAAAACCTTAACTGCAGTCTTAAGGCTGCTTCAGCACAGCACAGAGGCAGTACCCAAAAAAAAAAAAATGGATGAATCAGTCCCTGATTCTCAGACTGTTTTTGCAGTCCTGGCTCATTCTCTAGAATAAGACAGCTGCATTTTTAAGGAATCCTCTCTTTGTCTGGCATACTCTCTTTCCTCCAAATCCTGAATGCTTTGAAACACGAAATCCATGATCAGATAAATTAGACAAAATCAATCAGGTACATTGGTTTTCCAGTGGTGTCATCGTGACACGACAGCTGGAATTCCCAAATTCCATAGACATGAATAATCCAAGAGCCTGTATTCCTAGTGTTATGCTTGATATGGATTTCACCATTAAACTCTGACAAGTGACTGTAACATAAATAGGAAAGTTTGACTGAAAACACATCAGGACCTTGGAGAAAAATTGGATTTTGACCCAATTTTCATGTCTGGTACCAATCTATACTGGGTTGAGTCAAATCATGACCCAATGTTTGGGCAAATTCCCAGCTGGCTTTTACAGTGACAGTTCTGGCTCACTCCTCATCCTTTCTCTAGCTTTAGATATATAATACAGGGGTTGAGGGTTCTAGTTTTCAATAATATTCTCTATTTCAGGCCCAGCCAAATAGAACTAAATTTAGTTAGAACTATGCAAAATGTCTTTCTCTTCCAAGTACATTCTAACATAAAGAAACATTGGAGATGATATCTTACAAAATTGGACTTTATTTAACTGAAATTCCTTACAGTACACTGTCAAGACATAGCTAGCAGTATTATCTTTCCTAATGAGATGGCTTCCAGAGAGTTTGATACACAAAGGGTCAGAACCACCAACTGTATTTATATCAATGCATGAATGACAAGTAATGACAGTTAAAATCTCTCTTACAATAATCATGATAATTTCCTTTAGAAAACACTCCTATAACTTTAATTGATCTGCAGTATTTAGTTAAAATAGCTGTAAGTTCTTACGAACAAATGGAATAAGACTTATTATTCTGAGTTTTAAAGGACCCACAGTTTGCTCTGAAGAGATCTTACAAATCTATGAAAGACTTTATAAGCAGAGTTTTTATTACAGTTTATATATTTGTAAAGATTTAGGTGTACAGTAACTACTTTATTTACCAAGTCTTCAACTAGAGGGGCAAACATAATAATAGCAATTAAAATGGAAAACAGCAGGAACACTGAGCACAGCAGTCTGGTTACAATGGAATTCCTGCTGGTAGGACAACAGGAACACATCAAACAAGAAGCAGTACTGAAGAGAAAAGGAGCCAGCAAAAATAATGAGCTTTTAAATTATAAACAGAAATGGACAACCTTCTCTTTAAACAATGTAAAAGAGGTGAATATAAAATTCAGTTACATGAAATAGGCAGAAAGCCACTATGAATAGAAACACCATAGACAAGTTATTATAGAATGAGGGTTGTTTGCTGCATGGTTGTCAGTGAAAATGTATTGCTCTTATATTCCTTTCAAAATTAAAATGCTGCATCTGGGGACAGCTGTTGACTGATAAGGAAGGACTGCCTGGATTTCAGTGACATTATTTCTTTGCAACAGCATGTAGAAATTAATTTAGTTAAAGGGATGACATGAAAATAAAACTGAAATTGAATAGATTTAAATATGTTTTTTTTCCCAAAACTCAGAGTTTATTATTATTGCAATTGTTGTTGTTATTATTATTATTACCATTATCATTATTATTTAGTTTTTATTTCCCTTCAGTTTCTGGTGCTGAAATGTTTCTTTCAGATGATTTTTTCTTGTCTGAAAATCCAAATAACTGAGATGTAATGACAGTTGTGAGTATTAGGAAGAGCATTCTATATATGTTTTGATTAAACATTTTACATTCTGTATCCTTTTTTTAAAGGTTTTATATTAGTTGAGTGAATATCAGCCAATACAGGCTTTGCCTGGAAATGGACCAATAGCCACACCTTTTCTGTCATTTGTGCACAATGCCTAGGGATTTAATGGAATAGAATATCTGCTTTATATAAAAATACTCATTTTAAAACAAAATGAGATCAGGCTATTTTTATTTTTTTTCCATCTAGAATCAGAAAGGAATAAACAAGTAATTCCCAAATGCTATATTGGATGATGGTCCTTGTACGTCCACATTTAGTGATATTTTTTCCTGGAATAAAAATTTGCTTTTGTTTTTGAGTTTATCTCACTGAAACTCAGTATCTCTTCTTTGGAAATAATCTTAATAAATACTTCCTAACATTCTGTGGGAATAAGGGTTCATTCCCATCATTCCTAGTGGTAATCCTAATTGCAGATTGCCATGAAAAGCTGAGTTATTAAGACACTCATCACTTTTCAGTTCTACAACTTTCTGATTTTATTTATACCACAAAAGGTGGTTCTTCTAGATGCAGCAAATGCCTGAAAAAATATCCACAGACCAACAATTTAATAATTAACAGAAGAAATAGTACACTTTTCTCCTGCTCAGAAATGGAGCTCAAAAACATAGCTGCTGTGATCCCTAGATCTTCTGATTTTGATGAAGTTTTATTGTTATGACAGTGTCCTACTCAAACATCAGTGTCTAGATTCATATGACACAGCATTAATAATTTACCCTTTTATTTATAAAGCTCATCCCCTTTCACAAGTCAAGATGCTATAACTACCCAAGATGTTCAGTTTATTTTAAATGAGGTCACCATAACTTTTGATAACATGACAAAGAAGGCCTTTACAAAGCTTTAAAATGGCAAAGAAATTTAAAAAGCATTAAGCTTGCAGAAGGAAGCACTCACAACAAATGTACCACATAACCTTACCTCTGCCCTTTCTGTATGTGAGCCTTGTCTTTCTCAGTACATAACTACCTATTCTTCTTATTAAAACAAAAGCCTCTTGCTTTCTCTCTCAGTGCCAGGGTGTATTGAGCTCAGGGAACACAACCTGTTCGATACTCCATTTGACCCACATAGTTTATTTACTTCACACTGTCAAAGCCCTTCTCGAGACACTTCAGCACAATTCAATGTTCTTGGCCTTGTTCAGTGTCTAGCAGGTACTGGGACAGCTTGGTCATGAGGCTGCTCAAGTCATTGAACATCTTTCCACATGTGTCAGTGCACTTGTACTTAACCAGAAGGAGGTGGATGTCCCATGGAAGAGCAGAATGTGGTCCCGTCAGCTGGAGAAGTAGCATGACACATAACAATGGGACACAGCTGAGCATGAAGCCATTCCACTGTTAAATGTGTTCTTCTTGTAATATAGATTTCCAGTGGAAAATAAAGACTCCTCCCTGTGCAACAGTAAAGGAAAGGATAAACAAAAAGCAGTTTGTCAGTTATTTGCATTGAAAAGAAAAATGTACTGATCTGAGAAAAATATATCTTTGTGAAAAAACTCCAAGTCTATATGCACTGTCATGAGTGGCATGTAAAGAAAAGGATTTTTTTTCAAAACTTTGTATTCTTATTCATTTACCTTCATATGCACATATGGAGTCTGAACAAAGAGAATCAAAAAAACAGTTTACATGTGCATTATGATGCAGAGAAATAAGAAAATTATTTTTGTGAAACTACTGAAAAACAAATCCCTGAGGCACTCTCAATCCAAATCTCAGCTTTCCCATCCACTACAAAAACATCAGATTGCTTCCCTCTTTTGAAAATTAAGGTCTTTTCAACAAAACGTCCTTCCTCCTCTCCTCTTCTGCTAACTCCTTCTCTCCTTGGGGATGGAAGCATACCTGCTTTTCTTGTTGCCGTTCTCAGAGCAATACCGTCTGTCTGGCAGCAACCAAGCAAAAATCTTTTAAGTGACTTATAAAAAAGTGAAGAAAAAGAGTCTATGAAACTCTGGGAGATCAATTTGGGCTGTTTAAGATAATTTAGAGCTGCCCATCAAAAAGAACAATCCTTGGTTCTTCTCCACCAGATGTCTGTATTTCTTTCTTTCTCCTGGAATTTGTACAGATGCATAGTACAAGATCATTAGAAAATTAATGCAGATGAAAATAAAATTTAAAAAAAAAAATCTCTTTTCTTTTTAGTTGAAGGCCTGGTCTGACAAAACATTACTCGGTGGGGTTTTTTTGTTTGCTTGGTTTGATTTTTAATACTGAAAAATAATCTTTTTTAAAGGATAGTTAGTCCCTCACAATGCCAGTGAGGAGTAGCTGACCTGCCTTTGTTCTCAAAATTAGGACCTCAACAATATTCATCCCAGGAAAACTTCCATTATTATAGCCAGGAATTTTTATAAATCAAGAATTAAGAAAACTTGAGTAACTATGTCAGCATTTATCTGCACAAACAGTGAAATCCATAGTTAAACAAAACAATGAAAATCTTATTAAAACTCATATAAAATCTAGTACCTTAAAAAATAATTTCAAATAAGAAGTTTAGTTGTTATTTAATAATTTGAGATAAAAATCCCAAGCAATTAAATTTTGCAACATAGAGACAAGATTCCAACCTCATGCATTAATCTAATTCTAATCTGATGCATTAATCACACAGAATCAGTGAAGGTTTTGGCATTGACTGTAACAAAACAAGGCTTTCACCTGTGTTTTTCCAGGGTAGACACAGAGTAAAGTTTTTGCCAAAGTCAATCGTTATGAAACACGAGGCATCTAAAAGAGCATCTTTGGTGCTTACTAATTATCCTTCATACCTATTGTTTTCAAAATCCTACAAGCAACAATAGATCAAAATAAAGGTCCATGAACCAGTGCAAATATTAGCTGTCTTTAACTAATACATTCACTGAGCTATCTTGAAACAACATCCTTGAGGAAAACTGCAAAGCCAGATGGGTTTGCTGCTGATTTCTTAGGCTGGCATTGTACTTTTATTTTCAAAGCTAACGTTTCACAGCCTTCTTCTAAACAAAAAAAACTATCTGACTCAGAAAAATGTTCTTTTCTCTGTAGAGAAAGAAGCAAGCAGGATTTCTTTCCAGCTCTCTTGAGAACTCAGGGAATGACTCGTGACTATAGGAACAAGTGATTCCTTAACCAACTGTGCCACCATGAGGCCAGAGAACCCAAATGCACTAAAATCACACAAGTGTGTTTGTTATCAAATGTTTTTAAAATTAAGAGCCTTCATAAGCACAATCTTGCACGTTTTAGAAATTTAAGAATTCATAAAGTCAACAGGAGAGAAGCACTACATTTATTCCAAATTAATTACATGTGTTTTGCCAAAGTATTGGAATTCACACCTACTTTTCTTCTTTCCTTTGTATTTACCACTACATATAAGATTTTCAGAAATTACAAAACGTGAGGGGTAAGAATAAAGGTCTTGAGGATTTTATGAATTAGATATGGATTCATTAATATTAATCTCTTTCCAGTTCTTGCAAATCAAACTTACGTAGTTTCAGCATCTTTTAAATGTATCAGTGCTATGTGGGGCCCAGAATACATGTTACCGTGTAAGCATCCCAAGGAACTCAAACAGAAGTTCAAAGAAAACTTTTAATACATAATGATAGCATTAAGATGAGTACAAAGCAAAGCAGCAGTCATGGCTTCTTAGGTGAGGGAACTGGAATGAAGGTGCAGCTCTCAGCTTTCATATCATATCCAAGCAGTTCCCAAAAATGGGAACTAGAGTCCTGAGCCGGCTTCATCCACAAAAGGTAAAGATTCACTATCCAAGAGCACACCTCTCCCACCAGGTAGGGGTGTGTAGTGAGGCTAGAGGATGGACTGTGAAGGAAGGAATGAAGGGCAGACAAGAAAGAGGGAGAAAGGTAGCTTTCAATATTGTAATTGGGGCCTGTTTAACAAATTCAGAAAGTGGTGAGCAGAGAGCAGAATTCAGGTCTTCCACTCAACGTCAGATGCTCACATCACCATGTTATAGATCCATACGTTCAAGTTCAACAGGAGAAGAGGGATTCTTTCACCCCCAGATAAGAGGGTACCCTGGTGTGCAGGGTAGTCTCTCAGGGAACAAAGATTTGAGTTACTTCATTTCAAAAGAGCATGTAAAATTTGACAATAGAACCTGCATCTCTGGGATGAGTGTGAAGATGAGAAGTAGGAAGATGAGGAAGGTAGCATGCAGACTCAGGGACTGGAAATGTGGCTTGTAGGGTTATTTCCCTCTACCCCACAGCATTAGAGGCACCACCTGCCATATCTTTAGAGCTGATTCAGACACTGTGGCTGATGTTTTCCCCATCTCCTAAGCCTCCAGAACATCTGCAAGAAGATAGGTGAAAAGAGATAGAGCAAGATTTACCCTCTTCTTATTTCAAATCCCATACCCATTTTTAAAAGCACAGAAAGTAAAAAGACATTATAAAGACTACCTTTCACAGAGATCACAAGAAAGGACAATCAGTTCAAAACAAAGGCAAGGTCAATCACTGTCATTGCCTATGTGCAAGATAAGTATCTACTCTGGGGACAGTGATGGACTTTCCAGGTTCCATCACTATGGACAAAAAGTCTTAATTCAGAGCCCTATACATAGGTATAAAGTTGCTTTTGAGACACCATAGAATTTCTGAAACACCTGCAGGATTCTGTCAAATTTAACACAAATCTACAGGGAACCTGTAGCTGAATCTGAAGGTCTACATAGGACCTACATTTCAGCAGCAGAATGGTGCCCTAAATCTCAGTTGGTTCTATCGAGAGCATAGATATCAAGGACTCACGGAGACAATTACCTATAGAAAACTACATTTCAGTCTTCCAGTCCAGAAGTAGTTCCCATACATAAGGTTTGAGCTGAAATTTAAGAAGACCTTGCAACCTGGCAGACCATCTAGAAAGCCAGATAGAGGTATCTAATGCCCTTCAAGATGCCTTCAGATGCCTCAGTTGGATCTTAGGTGCCTCTCCAGAAGATCTGTAGCTTCCTGCAGATTCTGTGTCATTGCTGCCAGTCCATGCAGATGCCTTGAACCCTCAGTGTGCCTCAAAGAGTAGGAAATACCTTGGCATAGGTAAGCAAATAAAGCTTCCAGTAAACTTAATCCAACCCAGTTGGGATGAATATCTGCCTATTGAGGCAGCACCAGTCAGCTTTCCAGAACAGAGACTAGACTCAAATGTAGTCTTCACATAATGTGAAGATATAGATGAAACATCTTCCTCCCTGAGTGAAGGCTCTAACTCTTACCAGTGGTTTCCAGCCTGGAAGACCTGTGAATCTTTCTCAAGGAGTTCAAAAAATATGGCTAGGAATAATGGACATACATATAGCACACTACTTATAAGAGATTTATGTTGCAGGGCTCACACCTCTAATGTAAATTATTTAGGTGTTCGCTAACAAAAAGAAATCGAATGCCATTTTCCTGAGCTGTCATAAAGAGAGTGAGACTTCCAACTAGTTTTCCTTCCTGAAAATAAATCCGGAGGAGATTGTAAGCCAAATGTGTGAATGCCTAACTGGTACCCCCAGAGAGACCCTCCTGTGCGCTGCTTCTCTGAAAACTCCTGACTGACTGGGTTAGCTGAGCCCTTGCTCAGGGGCATCAACTGTTATGAATCCTATCACAGATGTCTGATACTCTGCCTTGCACAAGTAACATCGGCATCTGGGATGGAATGGTAAAAACGATGAGGAATGTTTCCCAATAGAAACCTTTTTTGGTTTTGCCTGTTTTCACTTCCCAAATTGCCACAGGACTGGCAAAAGAGAAAGATACAAAACCAAATAATTAAATCTTAATTTTCTAATTTTTCATAGTTCTTCAACAGAAAGTAAGAAAGAAACGAATCTTTATTTTTAACAGGCTGTAATGTATTCATTAAATTTAATAAGCTGAAGCACACCCTAATTTGAGAATTGTACTAGGAAACACAGAGGGTTTTTTTTCAGGGAAGGGTAGCATTTTAAATTATTTTCAAAGAAGTTGCTAATTTTAGTGTTTTTTCCATGGAATGTTTTAACTAACACTCAGCATACTCACACACAGGGTCTCTGTTTCGAAGTTCTGCTTTAAAGGCAAGAGTCAATATCTTCAAATTTCTCAACTTCTGCTCACTCAAGTGGGTACCTGCCTACTCATCTCTGCTGCCTCACACTTCTGCAGCCCTTGAGGCTGGGTCGGGGCAACCCCTGGTATCAGTAGAGGCTGGGGGATGAACAGACCAAGAACAGCTCTACAGAAAAAGACTTAGGTGTGCTGGTGGATGAGAGGCTGGATATGAGCCAGCAATGTGCACTTACAGCCCAGAAAGCCAAGTGTATCCTGGCCTGCATCAAAAGCACTGTGGCCAACAGGTCGAAGGAGGTGATCCTGCCCCTCTACTCCCCTCTTGTGATACCCCATCTGGAATAAAGCATCTTGCCTTGGGGTCCCCAACACAGGAAGGACATCAACCTGTTGAACTGAGTCCAGAGGAAGGCTATCAAAATGACTGGAGGAATGGAGCACCTCTTCTATGAGGAAAGGCTGAGAGGATTTGTGAGTGTTTGTTCAGCTCTGAAAAGCTGAAGGGAGCCTAAAAGAAAGGTGGAGAGGGACTTTTTACAAGGGCATGTAGCAACGTGACAAGAGGGAATGGCTTTAAACTGAAAGAGAATAGGTTTAGAAATTTGGAAGAAATTCTTCAGTGTGTAGGTGGTGAGGCATTGGAACAGACTGCCCAGAGAAGTTGTGGATGCCCCATCCCTGGGAATATTCAGAGCCAGGCTGGATAGGGCTCTGAGTAACCTGGTCTAGTTGAAGGTTCTTTTTCACTACACAACTAAGGACAGGAGTCAAAAATGTGCTTTTCATTAAAAAAAAAAAAAAATAATTGTTCAAAAGATCTAGTTTGATCCACTTAACTTCTAGGAAACCCTGTGTTTTAACAGGGTTAGAAAACACAGGACAGCACTCTGAAAAGCGATAACTAGACATTGTAATGTAAGAAAAGTAAAGGCAAATCTTAGAACAACAGAA
This sequence comes from Pyrocephalus nanus, assembly GCA_038380795.1. Lineage (NCBI taxonomy): Eukaryota > Metazoa > Chordata > Aves > Passeriformes > Tyrannidae > Pyrocephalus > Pyrocephalus nanus. The sequence goes on from CM076261.1 coordinate 67,632,787, forward strand.
AAAAAAACAAAATTATTTTTCAGAAAAAAATAGTTGCAGGCCATTCATGTCTACCAATGCACTTCTTTGGAATTCTATCATAGCTTTTGTTACATAATATTTTTCCCCAGTTTATTTGAATATTTCTTGAATTGTTCAGATTGTCTCAGAAAAGTACCATTACTTGAGATTACTGCCTCATTTTAATACAACACAATATATCAGTAAGATATTTTTTATAATATATTGATAGTGATAGCTTTCTTGAGTTGAAGAAAATAAGATTGTCAGAATTTTGGAATGACAGATTGGGAAAATCTATCATATATATTGCAGCTATGGTCTTCTTTTTCAATGAAGGATACTTTTTCCCATGCAGAAGACAGAAATGGATGCAGCATTCTGATGCTAGCATTGTGATGTGTATAGAGGTACTTTCCTGCTCTGGTATGTTAGAAGCTTATTAACGTTTTATAGTCTTTCTTTCCAAGGACATATCATGAAATAGGCTGTAATTAATTCAGCATGAGCATTCAGAAATGAAGCTATCCAAAGTCAGGAAATGCAAGTTAAAAAAAAAGCTAAAAAACTTCTTTGTTTTCTTTTTGATGCCAGTAGAAAGATATATTAGGCCCCAGATTGTTCAGTTTATTTTTGCACATTGTTTCATGGAATGTAATTGAAATTCTCACGAGAGAAGGGCAAATGGATTTGGCCCAGTGTGTTTACGAACATAGTATTGTGAGAAAATGATACAGATACTTAAATGCTACTCCAGCTTCTTTATAAAGATCTCATTTTTCACATATATCAAATTTCACACACACTGATTGTCTCTAGACAATTTAGAGAAAGCCTATTAGATTTAGTACACTTTATCTTGACTTTCTGTTCCTTTTTAGAATTTGACTCTGTAGAAGAGAAACTTATTGGGAACCATTACTTCTATGGCTAGATCATCCTAACTTTTATAGCCCATGTGCTCAAGTCTACACAGCCTACACTTTACTATTACAGCATTATAATTTTTTTATAATGATACATGGACAAATGCACAAACACTAAAAAATTGAAGCAATGATTAGCATTACGAAAAAGTGCTTGTGTCATTGTGCTGAACTGTTGAAGCAAGACCACGCAAATGAGTCTATCTCAGCCAAGGCTACTTCAATCATACTAAAATTCTGAAGACATTAAAAAAAAATTAGTTTTTTCCTTCAACTCAAATTGGAAGATTAATGTATTTTTCTGTCTCATTCACACAGAGCAAATTTCTGTCCCAAAACTACCCTCAACAACACCCAGAATAGACAGCACTGAGATCTGACTTCAAATCAAGTCATAAATCAAATATTTTATGACTTGCAAGATGTAGAAAAGAGAGTTAACAAGATTTTTTTCCAGTTTCCAGAGAGAATACAAAGGTTTACGGTCCAAATCAATATACAGCTATTAATATTAATTATTGATGTGATTAATATTAATGTTACTCATTATGAAGGGCTGTTTGAGCAATTTTTCGATGTCTATAACAATTATGAATTCCACCTTTTGTCCTTCATGCCTATTTATAACTATACCCTTAGCATTCAAGTAGACTTATCTAAGAGGCATAAAATATTATCTTACAAAGTTTAAATTAGCTGTAGGTCAATTTTCCTGAATACAATGATAAAAGGTGATTCTAAATCAATTTCCGTCTACTTGAGAAGACTGCACTTTGCATTTTCTAGCTTCTGTCTAATTTCACATGAATCTGGCACAGTCTTTCAGGCATTGAATATCCAGTATTGCCTTTGATTCACTAACTAGGAGGAACTAGAGGTGACTCATCACACATCAGTTACCTTATATTTTCTGTCTGTGTATAAGTCTCTTCCCTTTATCATTTTAATTTACTTCGAAGCAGACTTCTAATCACTTAAATAACCACCTCAAATTGACTGTGGATAGACAGTATGTAGACAAACCCCTGTGCAGGATTGGCTTTCTCAGATATGCATTCAAGATATTACAGGCAAACACAGTCACCCTTCCCCTCCCCATAGGAAGTGCCCTTCCATCATCTCACACAAAATAACTTCAGGCAGCTTAGGCCTCTAGAAAGTGTCAGGTGCTCTAGTTTGAGAAGATTTGGCTGAAGGTTTGGTGGAGAAAATAATTGCTAGGAAAGGAGAAAGAAAAAGGAACTACCACACAAAACCATTTGTGCCCCAGAACCATTTGTACCCAATAAAAATAAGACAGCGATAGCAGATTCATGCTGGCTTGGGTTTTAGGGTTACAAGGAAAAACTGCAATTACTGGAAAATGTTCTTTGCATTTGTAGCTTGACATTCAAATAGTGTCATTTAGTCAAAGTGTTGTTCAGATGTTCTCACTAGAAAAAATTCTTTAATGGAATGGTCAAAGCACTTTGCTTAAAGATTCCTAATATTACCTCAGATGCATAATTTCTCTAAATAAGGAATATTTAGTCACATACAGTCCTCATCCTAAACAAGTCCCGACAATAAAAAACTTTAGACTTTTTCTCCCAGCCTCACTCCCACACACAGGTAAACAAAACACCTCATTCCAAATAACAAGAAGAAAGGCAATTAAAAGTGAAGTTGCCCATCAGCATGCATTATTTATACCTCGCCTCCTAAGGACATGCTGTATCATTACCACGAGTGCTGTTCTCCCAAGCCTTCTCAGCACCAGTGTAAATCCCAGCCTCCCAATGTGCCCTGCCTGAATTTTCTGTTCTCTTTGCTATTAACTGTGGATCACAGCTTAACGGTGAGTTGCAGCAGGTCCAAAATGAAGAGATGAAGAAGCCATAGAAGGATACACTTAATAAGTTTCTCCACAGCTGTTTGTTTACTCACTTTTCAGTGTTTTGAATCAGCCTGGACAAAGTGCTCTGGTTTTGAGAACAGGGCTCAAGTGCACCTACAGTTAGAATATTATTTTCTTTTCAACAGCATAAAGCCTTTGCTATGTAGAAACAAATCAGCTGAAAAAAAAGTAAGATTTTAATGTTGCTGTAAATTTCCAGTGACAAACAGTATGCAGGAGAATCCAAACCATGTTTACAGTTTTAGAAGACCTATTTCATACTGATATTCCTTTATTAATCAGACTTGGAGGGTTTTTGAATTTCTTAATCAATTCATTCATCTTCAGTTTTAAAATGCCTCAATAAAATGTATAAAAGGAAACTAAATAGCACAGAAAATCTGTAACAAACCCTGCCTGAATGAGAAACATCAGCTTTTAGAGAACCTGCCCATTAACAATTGCATGCCCCTTCAGCACTCTTCTAAAGGGGAGATTAGCTGACAGACCCTGACTAATAATTTAATTTAAATCCTTTGATCTTCACTACTTCCAACTCAGAAGATTCTGTGATTCTGACTAATAACATTTTTGTTTGGAGCAGATAAAGATAAGAACATATCACGAGTGGTATTACTCCGATTTTGCCACTTGAGGGCAGTCGTTTCGTGTCCTCTAATAAAATGGCACTATCAGTAGCAATTTTCATGTTGGCACTTCGGCTGTTCTGAGGCAAGCTATGTCATTGATACACAGAAACAGAAAACAAACACAAACTATGTCTTCTGAATAGCTAATCTGATCTGAAATTCCTCTCTGTCAAACTTTGGGAGAGAAAGCTACTAATCTATAACAAAATCAGCAATCATGAGGTAAGTGCTCAAACGAGAGTTCAAAAAGAATAGCTTAAAGGATACTGAGGAAAATTAGATGTTTTCAATCAGCTGGACCTGAAGGATTTGTCCTGAAGTATCTAAGGCACTAAAAAGAAAATGTAAGTGCCTTATATGTAAGTGCACTACACTGCAAGCGAATCCTGAAGGATTTGCCCTGAAGCAACCTCAGCATTGTTAGTAGTTGTAGTTGAACAAAATTAATAAAAGATGTTACTTAAAAAACAGGAGAAAAGTGAAAAACATGTGAGAGATCTTGAAAGCAGAACACAGAGAGGCCAAATCATTGTGGATTCGCCATCTCACTTCAGAACTGTAAAATAATGGCAAACAATAAAGAAATTTTTAAGCTCTTGAAAAGTACAAAGGAAATGAGCAAATGCCAACCTGGGCTTCTGAGATAATACCTTGTCACACCATCTTAGTTGTTATCCATGATAGAATACAGGTTCTCATGAAAAATGAAGAAGTGGGTGTCATCCATCTTGGCTTTTGTCACCTGCCAACAATAGCTCAGAAAGCTTTAGTGAAAAAAAAAATTAGGAAATAATGGTTTAGAAAATTAGGGAATCACAATCCAGACAAAACATGTCTGAAAATATGTACATAAAGTTGTTAAAGACTTTACAGTTTCAACAGTAGGACACATTTTGCATTTCCCACTGATTCTGCCCCTGCAATCAACCAACACTCCTACTCTGCTTCCATTCAGAAGTCCCCTCCAGCCACTGCTCACAGAGTTAATTCAACCATATGATTGCCCTGAATTACTCTACTCTCTATACTTTCAGCTTCTTTTTCAAAATGTGTTTCTGCTTTACTGTTAGACTCTTTCATTCACCGAAAACAACCCTCCTTTTAGTCTGGATTCTCCTGCTGTCTCTGTATTACAATCCCCACAAATCTTCTTGCATATCTTGACAGTGAGTTGAACAAATGTCATTTGCCATGAACCTGGGTTACTTCTCTTAAATCATGCATACTTTTACATTGAGATACTCACTTTAATTAAAGGTCTTCTTTCTGCTTTCTACTATTTTTTTAATTTTCAGTAGAAAAACACATTAATTTGCAAGATAGACAAAGTAAGTTTTTTAAGCAAACTCATTTTTTTCAGCAATTAGTAGACTACTCTCTGCAGACTACTTTCCTTGTTCATACTTCTTCGCACTACAAATGGAAAGCCCTTGTATGTGCTCTGGATAAATGCAAGCTATGTATATGTACATATATATATATATATATATACACACAAAGAGGATAGTCCTTGGATTCCAGTAATCATTTTCTGCATCTTGAAGCTACCATGCAAGCACTATTGACACCTCCTATCGCCCACAAGAAGGCAGTAACAGGAAGTGAATGGATGACAGTAACTCCTTCATTTCAGTGAACTTTGATTCTGTACTGTAGCTTTAAAAGTGTGAATTCAGTTTCACTGATGGTAATAATCTTGGAATTACTACTATTTTGAATTAAGAATACTAATAAATTTTACTAAAATACTAATATTGTACTAAAAAAGAGAGGACAAATGCTTTTCTTCCTTCAGAGAAACCAGATTCTACAATATAATGAATCAGAGTATAGTGAAGATGTTCAGGTTTTTTACTTTTATAATTTTTAAATGACCTTCAGACAATCTCTTAAAAGGACAAAGGAAAGCTTGTGACAGTGAGAGTACCATAAGCCTCTGAAAGCCCGCACAGATCTTGACTGAAGGCAGCATCACATTTATTGACACTGAAGATATCTCCTGTTCAAAAGGACTCAGAGATCTGAAGTGCTGGTTGGGTTGATAGGATTTCACATTGTATTTGGAGCTTCCACTTGTTATGAAGTAGGGGTATTATAAAAATCTGTATTGTATTTGCAATGGTATACTATCAAGACTATTCAGAAAACTGAAAGGGAGGGAGGAATTGTTTGTTTTTCATCTTGTTACTCCACACCAAAATAAATTCAAGCAATCTAGCCATAAGAATGAGGGCTACACAGTTTTAACAGGACACCAGAAGGCCAACCAACCCAGCAAAGGCTGGACATTACTGCCTTATTCGGGAAAGACTTTAGCACTGTGATTTTAAAGAATTTTCTGAGCTGACCCAGTTGTACTGATTCATTGCTCAGTGGTTCAAAGTGTTTTTAAATATAGTGTGCAATCTTCCTTGAAATGAAGGAGGGCATCTGCTAAACATAGGAACAGATCTTCCTTCTGAAAGCCCCGAAAAGAGGTGGGGAAGCACTATGAACAGCCTGGCCATAGTGTACTCTGGAGTTCATCCACAGCAATGGTGCAATTAAATACTATTCCAAGAAAAGGTGTTTATATAGCACTGAGAATAATATAATCTATATTGCATTATAATTATTCTTAAAGATTCTAAATTAGAAAACTACATTGCCCCAAAACACATTTCATGCCCTTTATAGCTTATGAATCTGATTCTCCAATACTTGCTAAAATAAATCTTTGCTGTGCAAAACTATGGTCCTCCATTATATGCTGAAATATGTTTCAGGATTAGTTTCATCTACTGAGTGACTAGATTTAATTCCATTTAGTTTGTGAAATATTAAATTATATGCCTCTAAATGCATTATATCTCATTATTAACTTGGAAAAAAAATAAAATTCAAAGTAATAGTTGAAACAGGTGTTCAAAACTCTGAAAATAATAATGCTTCTACAGCAATCACATCATAAAATCACAGAATACGTTGAGTTGGAAGAGACCGAACAGGATCATGGAGACCAACTCCTGGCCCTGCACAGGATACCCGAAAAATCACAAAATGTGCCTGAGAGCATTGTCCAAACACTTCTTGAACTCTGTCAGACTTGGTATTGTGACCACTTTCCTGGAGACCCTGTTCAAGTGCCCATCCACCCTCTGGGTGAAAATACTTTTCCTGATATCTAATCTAAACCTTCCCCTACTCAGCTTCATGCTATTTCCTCAGGTCCTGTCACTAGTCAAGAGGCTGATGAGGTAAGTCTCTGCCCCTCTGCTTCCTCTCATGAGGATGCTGAAGACCACAATGAGGTCTCCCCTCAGTTTCCTCTTCTCCAGGCTGAACAGACCAAGTGATCTCAGCCACTCTTCAAACAATTTTCCCTCAAGGCCCTTCACCATCTTTGTTGCCCTCCTTTGAGTGCTCTCTAATAGCTTCGTATCTTTTTTCTATTGTGGTGCCCAAAACTGCACACAATACTCCAGGTGAGGCTGCACCAGTGATGAGCAGAATGGGACAATCCTCTCCCTCGACTGGCTGGTGATGCTTTGCCTGATGACCCCCGGAGAGGGTTGGCCCTCCTGGCTGCCAGGGCACTGCTGACTCATATTCAACTTGCCATTGACCCTCCCAGGTCCCTTTCCGCAGCATTTCTCTCCAGCCTATTGTTCCATAGACTATACACACAACCAGGGTAGCCCTGGTGCAGAATCCAGCACCTGTCCTTTTTAAACTTCACATGGTTGGTGATTTTCCACTCCTCTAGTTTGTCTCTCTGAAGGGCCTCCCTGCTCTTGAGTCGGCACCTCCTCCCAAGTTAATGTCATCAACAAACTGACTTAGTATTCCTTTGAGTTCTGTGTCCAGATCGTTAATGAAGATGTTGAAGAGCACAGGGCCTAAGATGGAACCCTGTGGAACCCCACTACTGACAGGTTGTCAGTCTGATGTTATCCCATTCATTATAACCCTCTGTGCTTGACCCCTGAGCCAATTGCTCACCCATGGCATGATGTGTTTATCCAACTGTGCTGGACATTTTGTCCACAAGGATTCTGTGAGAGACAGTATTGAAAGCTTTCTTGAAGTCCAAAAAAATTACATCAACTGCCTTTCCTAGATCTACTGGGTGGATTACTGTGTAGTAGAAGGAAATCAGGTTTGACAAGAAGGACTTTCCCTTCATGAATCCATGCTGGCTGTGATCAATGATTGTGTTGTCCTCCAGGTGTTCTTCTACACCCCCCAGAATAATCTCTCCATGATTTTGCAGGCACTGAAGTGAGACTAACAAGCCTGTAGTTTCCAGGGTCCTCCTTCTTGCCCTTCTTGAAAACTGGTACATTAGTCAGCTGTTTTTTACCACCTTTTTTCATCATGACTTAATTTGCAGTTACTTTTGATGCAAATTATGGTGCTTTTTGACATTTTAAAGGAATGTCATCAAAAACTTAATCACAAGTTTTTACTGTATTTTGTGTTATTGGGAGCAAGTCTATTCTTGTGTATCTATTTAGGAGAAGCAGAGGAGCTGCATATCATATGATAGAAATGTATTACTGTTTTTAGTAAAACAGATATATTATCATGAATCATTTGAAAGCATTCTTCCCTCTCCGGGATATTTCAAGAAATCCTGTATGATTGCTTTGGGTCATTAACTAAAGTAAGTCCATACTATCTTTGGGTGGGATTCAGTAATTCTGAAGAGGAGCCACACATGAGCTAATATCAAGAAAACATGGGCAAATTATACATTGCTCAAAGAAAACTGTAGTTTATACTATCTGAATAAGACCACATGCCTCTTAGAGAAAGTCAATCAAAACACAGATTTCAGAAGGAATTCAGAATTTAAAATTGCAATGATAAGGCATAGGGCATGGCTGGAGAAATGCACCAGCTAGCCAAATATTTATACTTTACCAGCCTTATCCCTCTACTTCCCACACTTGCTCCTCCCCAAGTCTCCTAAATCCCTCCCCTTTTCATCTTTGGTTTCTGCCTGGAATCCCATAATCCCTATTGTCTGATCCCAAGATGTTCTTCCTCTGCATCCATGAGGCAGTGACCCCTCCTAGTCTGAAAGGTGATTTGGAGAGCTGCTCCCAAGGACTCACGGTAATGGGTTTTATGCCTGGATATTGGGGTTGGGGGTCTCATGGGGCAGCCATCAGCTTTGTGAGATATTACTCTGTCTGCAAATTAATGGAGAATAAAAAATATATTCACTTGAATCTAATTGCTACAGAGCAAAATGCACTAAGTCAAAAAATGATCTTGCAAAAGATGCAATAATACATTTCATCTTTCTTTCTCATCTTCCAAAATTTCAAGATAATGGGAGTTACGTCATTTTTCTAGTTTTAGGTACTTAGAGTAAGTTATGCATGTCCCTTTATCTCTGCAGCTGAAAGCAGCTTAAAATGTTTTGTTACTTTCCAATATTACATTTATCTGTAGAGAAGAAACTGCAATTTTTAGTCTCTCTGAAGATAAAGATGATGGACTGGAAGAAACTGTCCATGACTGAGAACTGTTCCCATTTATTTAATGACATAATGCATTAATTGATGGTTAAGCACCTAAGGAAAGTTGATGGCAAATTTTTTTTTCCCAAATTTAATAAACCGTAACATATATCTAAACAAAAACAAAACATAAAGCAATTTATTTTAGCAATATACTCTCAAACTTAATATAGCTCTAACCCAAATCAAAATCCAAACTCCAGTATCATTTAACCAATTTTAACTTCTCACAAAACTACTACAATCATTATAGGGTTAGAGTCTGACAAAAGACTTACTATACATTGTTTGCATAAGCAAAATTTTAATTGAGATCCAGCAGAGTATGAAAATTAGGAAATTAGTAATTTTTCTATCTTTAAATCAGATTTTCTGCAGTTCCTAAAAAGTTTAAAAATTACTGTCTATTCCTTCCTAAATGCAGTGCTCAAGATAATTATTTCCATAGTAAACAGTCTTGAGAAGACTGCAGAAACTTACTAAACATTAATTCTATTAAGGTTGAATATCAAACTGATTTCAACTACATATATAAGTTATTAAACATTTGGAGGGGGGTTGCTGCTTTGAAATATATTAAAACTGAAAACCATTTTAAATAGCAATTTGAGACATGTTGAATTGTATATATAGAAGCAAGAAAAAGCTCTTAATACTCTGGACAAAAATGGCAGCTTTTCCATAATGACCTTTTAAACATAATGTATGCTACAATTTTCCTCGTATCTCTGTGCTTTTTCCCCCTCTCCCTGGAAGTCTCCTCGAGACCTCTGCAAGATCCCAGTAGCTCTGAAAACAATTCCTAACCATGCATCCAACAGCTCACTTGATTAGATATAATAAGAAAGAAGATTTTCACAAAATCATTTAGGTTGGAAAAGACCTCCAAGATCTTGAGTCCAGCCTTTGACCAACTTTACCACAAAGGAAAAGTTCATTGCTCGTTTCAGCCAATACAAACTAATTTTTCCCAAGGTGCCATCAGTATCAGCTCCTGACTCCTTAGAGTTTGGCATATGCATAGGTCTTTAACAGTTTTCATATCACTGTTCACTTGATGTCACAGCAGACATATTATGAATGTTGTATTTCTCAATCTTCAAGAAAGTTATGGAAATATAATCTCTTCTACTTTCCAGTAACACTGTAGGGATCTCCAGGCTTGCACTTTTTTCCAACAAAATTGATGATAATATAAAGATCATAAAATTTCAATAATGGCTGAGATAATGGTAAATTCTTTTCAGTTTATGCCTAAATAGACAGCTTTGTCTTCTTTTTGACATTATCTTAGGTGTGTACTAATTCTTTCATTTCATAGATAGATGTGATAGTCTGCAGCCTTTGGTATTCAAAAGAGTTTCTTTGAATACTAAAGGCTGTAAGCTGTCACATCTATCCATTTGTTTCTGCATTACAAAAATTCAGTTCCTGAAAAAAATTCTCTCTTGAGAGCAGAAACTGGAGAATGGGTGGATTTCAAAAGCTGCTCCCTGTATAAGGAGCATTTTCACAGCAAGTCAACTACACTGCTCTTGATAAATCTCTTTGCAAAAGTTATAACCAAATAGTAACTAAGGTTTTGAGAGTTCAGCTAGATGTTTCTTGCTTCCTGTTACAGACACACAGCCATATGGACCAGAAGCATAATAGTAAACTTAGAATATGAGGATATATTTTACCATAGAGTCATTTTTTCTCATTAATATATAAAACAATTAATACTGTGGCATATTAGGTTTATAACATTTATAAAAGTTTAATACATTTATAAGAAACCACTAAATATGTTTTAGCATCAATTTTCCACATTAATGAAGTTTGGCTGCATTTTCTATGATTTTCACATGGTATAGGTTTGAAAATACCACGTGCATATTTGACAAAGGAGAGATAAAACTGAAGTTTATCAACAGATTAAGGATTAATAAACATGGCTCAAGATACATAACTAGTAAGTATAGTTTACAAATATATGCATCAGCTAACTGACCAGGAATAAATCAAATTTTAAGAGTTTAATCAGGGAAGGTGATTTCAAAAGAGGTATCTCACCTAACCCACCAGAGAGAAATCTTGTGATAGAAGAACTGCTGACACTTTTGCTGTGTTAGAAGGTTACTTTTAGTACAATAGTAAACTATGCGGTATTTTACATACTTTTTTTTTATTGTGCAAGCAATTATTATTTCATAGAATAACCTGTCAAATGTTCTAAAGCACAAGCATTATTGAGAAGCAGCTAGCCTGTCTCTATGTTGTCTTTTATTAGCCTTCTAAAGTAGTCCTATTAATGAGACCAAAAAGAGGTTGCCATATTTTAATTCTAAAAGTTTAGTTTCTATACTTCGACCCACTACAGAAAATTTTCATCATTATTTTCCTTATACTGTGATATTATAATTGTTTATATATTTCATTTAAAAATTCCAATAATAGCTGCAACTCTGTGATGAAAACAATCAAGAGATCTAGGAATTGCTGATAAAGAAGAGAACTGCTCACAAAGCGCACCTTGCTCAGGCAACTTGCTATGTAAGAAAAATAGCCTTTCCTCTTGCATGCAGTAAGCTCCAACAGAAACTTTGAGACATCCAGAACAAGTGGTGGATCAATCTAGCAGAAAAGATTCAATTATGCACAGATTTGGGTGATTACAGAGGATTTCACAAGGCCTTGAAAGCAGCGTACGGACCTACACACCAGGTTCAAAGCCCTTAACTCAGTGCAGATTGTCAAATGCTTCTCACAGATAAAACTTCCACTCTGAATCGATGGTCTGAACACTTTCAGACTCTCTTCAGTACCAACCGCGTAGTTCAAGGTTCAGCAATCCAGTACATTACACATTGTAACTTTTGTTGATTTCGCCAAAGCTTTTGATACTGTGAGCAGAAAAGGTTTGTGGCAGATTTTGGAACACTGAGGATGTCCCCCCCAGGTTCCTCAAAATGATCATTTTGCTTCATGAGGATCAGCGTAGTCAAGTCAGATACGGCGATGCACTTTCTGAACCCTTTCCAATAGCCAATGGTGTGAAACAAGGCTGCGTTCTTGCACCAACTTTATTCACAGTCTTTTTCAGCATGATGCTCCAAAGGGCCACGGCAGACCTCAGTGAAGAAAACGGTATCTAAATCTCATATCATATTGATGGAAGCCTTTTCAACCTAAGGCAGCTGAAGGCTCACACTAAGACCTTAAATCACCTTGTCCGTGAGCTGCTTTTTGCTGACAATGCCACCCTCATTGCCCACACAGAAGTAGCTCTGCAGTGTTTAACATCCTGCTTTGCAGAGGCTGCTGAGCTTTTTGGACTGGAAGTCAGTTTGAAGAAGACAGAAGTTTACCAAATTGCACCTCACGAAGTCTTCCATCATCCCCATATTATCATTGGTGAATCAGAGCTCAAATCAGTCCAGCAGTTTAATTATTTGGGAAGCATCATCTCCTCAGAGAGTAAAATTGACAAAGAGATAGACAACAGGTTAGCAAAGGCATATAAAGCTTTTGGAAAACTCCATCAAAGAGTTTGGTGTAATAAACACCCGAAGAAAAGTACTAAGATCAGTGTTTACAGAGCCATTGTACTGTCTACTCTTTTCTATGGCTCTGAATCCTGGGTCATTTACTGGCACCACTTGCGTCTCTTAGAACGCTTCCATCAGCGCTGCCTCCGTACAATCCTAAACATCCACTGGACTGACTTTGTGACCAACACGTCTGTCCTTGAACAGGCAGCAGTCACGAGCATTGAGGCCATGCTGCTGAGAACACAGCTGTGCTGGGCAGGGCGTATCTCCAGGATGCAGGACCACCGCCTCCCTAAGATCGTGCTCTATGGGGAACTCGTTACTGACTGCCACAAGAGAGGAGCCCCGAAAAGGAGATACAAGGACTGCCTGAAACAATCCCTCAGTCTTGGCCGTATTGATCATCACCATTGGTCTACCCTGGCCTCCAATCAGGAGGCCTGGAGACACACCATCTAAAATGCTGCTGATGCTTTTGAGAACACACGCAGGATCATTCTTGAGGAAAAAAGACAACACAGAAAGAATCGTGTCTTGTCGATCACCTGGGGAGGCTTTCTGCTGTGCCTTCTGCAACCAGACTTGTCTATCTCACAATGGCCTTTTTAGCCAGCAGTGTGCTTGCAGCAAGCATGGGTAGAGCCCTTCTCAAGTCTTCATTCACGAAGCCTAGCCATGATGATGAGGAAAGTTGGCATAGCTTTACCACAGTAAACTAAAAATGCATCTTTGTTAGATTTTTTTTTTCTCTCTCATGGGTTCAAGTGGCTGAATTTTGGTAACAGGGGGCCACAATTTGACTGTACTCAGGAATGTGCATCCTCCAAAAGCCTATGGTCCCCAGAAAAATTTGTGTCTCTTTCTTCTTGGTCGGTAGAGGCATCACTACAAAGGTTCCCAAGCCAACTACACCCCCATGGAGAAGGAAATCCTAGCAGCGCATGAAGGCATACAAGCAGCCTCAAAGGTGATTGGCACAGAAGCTTCTTTTGGCATCCCAGCTTCCAGTGCTGATCTTGATGTTCAAGGGAAAGGTGCCCTCTATGCATCATGCCACTGATGCTACATGGAGCAAGTGGATTGCTTTGATTACACAGCATGTCCGAATCGGAAACTTCAATCGCCCTGGAATTTTGGAGATCATAATAAATTGGCCTGAAGGTGGGAACTTCAGTTTGGCAAATGAAGAGGAAGACGAGCAAGTGGATCGAGATGAAGAAGCTCCACCATATAATCAGTCACCAGAAGAAGAAAAGTGTTATGCCCTTTTCACTAATGGTTCTTGTCATATTGTAGGGAGGAACTGAAAGTGTAAAGCAGCTGTCTGGAGTCCAACCCAACAAGTGGCAGAAGCTGCTGAAGGAGAAGGCAAATCAAGCCAATTTGTAGAACTCAAAACCATAACATTCTCTTACTGTACCCCTTATATCTTTCTGAGGCAAATGGGATTTTTCTAAGAACGTGGGCCCATTAATTAGATTTTAGGGTTTTTTAAGAGACAGTTTTCTAATTGCTTTTGCTGTACTGGTGTTATTACTTCCATGCTCTTTTCTGAGCTGGAAGATTCTCTTTTGTATATGGTTGGTGCAGTTCATGCAATCCTTTGTAGTTACACTATGATATTACACACATCTGCATTGGATGATCTCATGTTGACTGGTGTGATTTTGCAAGACAACTTCTATGGATTAAAAATTTAATCTTTGTTCCCCCTTTTTTTAACAGAGTCCCTTTTCTGGTTTGGAGTTTGTTTTTTTTTTCCTTTTTTCTTTTTTTTTTTAATTCTCTCTTACTCGTGCTATCCAAGAATTTACTTTCTTCAGTAAGTTTTCATGTGGGTTGACAAATTTACTTTGCTTGGTAAATTTTAATTACTTCAGTAAAAATTAGTTCTTTGTGTTTGAGATCTGGGACAAGTCACAACCTAATCTTTTATAAAACCCCCGGCATTCTTGCATCATTAGGTCAGCTGTATCCTCTTTCTCTATCTTGCTTTTACAGCCTTTAAAAAGGTTCAATTTATGTATGCCATTCTAGTTTTTTAAAATACTTTAAAAAAACAAACAAACAAACAAACAAACAAACAAACAAACAAACACAGAAAGAACCAAATCCCAAGTGCATATAAGCTGCTTTGCTGTGGTCCTAACAGGCATTCCTAGAGTCAACAACTCAGAGTATTACAGAATCACAGAATGGTTAGGGTTGGAAGGGACCTCTGGAGGTCATTTAGTCCAACCCCCTACTAAAGCACATTCACCTGAAGCAGGTTGCACAGTTTCTCTGAGCAGCCTGTTCCAGTGGTCTGGCACCCTCACAGTGAAGTTTTCCTTTTTCACTTACTGCATATGGGAACTTTCAAGAATAAACATGTCACAAATATCCCTATGTATCTCCCTCCTTCTCTTTGCTGCTGCCTGCTCATTGTGTTCTTTTCCCTGGTGAGCTGGTGTGATGGAGGGACCCTCCCTGCATGAGCAAACAGCACCGTGGTTCAAGCACCACCAGCCAGAGAGCCTTGACTGGAATCAGCCCTGCTGGGCAAGCTGTGATGACCATGCTGGGCTGCATCTTCTCAGGAACAAAGGAGTAAAGGCTGTGTCCTATCAGGAGCCCAAACTAGGGCTGGAAATAAAGGTGCTACAGCTGCACCCCTGCACATACACCAAGGGAAGGGGGCTGCCTACTTCACTTTATGGTCCAAAGTCAATCACCTTGGACTACAAAAATCTGTGGCTTCCCTAAGCTCCCAGTGTTCTCCTGCATGCTACTGATTGTACAGCAGCCCTCTAGACTGTCCATGAGCAGGGCTGTGCCTCAAGGTGACTCCTCGAGGTTGAGAGACCCTTTACCCAGCATCTGATATCTATAATGTGGTAAGCAACATTTTACAGTAGGACTAAAATATATTGTGTGCTAGAGTCCTTTATATATATCCAGCTATAGCTTAATTATTAGAAGTGTGCTAAGAGTAGTGTTGGACTACTGTCTAAATTGTTGTCTAAATCAAAGTCTAATCACCATCTAAACTATCATTTAAATCATCATTTAAACCATTGTCAAATCATTCTCAGTTCATTTTTAAATCATTGTTAACTAACACTAAATTATTACTTTATCATCATTTGTTTACCATTTTATTTTCAATCATCAAATTGATTATCATTTTATCATTAATAAAAACCTTTTAGTTATCCCTATAATAATGACTTCTTTAAATGCTTTATTTGTAACATTTGTTTTTTCGTTTGGTTTTTTTATTGTTGTTGCTTAAACATGTAATTCAGCTTTTCTTCAGTAGATGTCCTAGGGGGAAAAAAAGTATTTAGCCACAATATGAATTTAGTGTATTTTTTGTGCATTTATTTAGTGCCTTTATAGTGTGTGTTGCTCCCAGACAGCAAGGTCTGGTTTTCACAATTATTTTGTTACTTTTCCTGAGGCTTAGACACAAAGATTACCAATAAAATATAGATTCTGAGGTATGTGAAACCTTCAGAATATTAAAGCATTGGATCTACAGAGTTCAAGACAGATAAGGCATCCACTGCAAAAAATATTCATGCAAAGTGTTCAGACAATACATATATTGTAAACGAAACAAAGGAGGAAAGAAACAGAGCTGCCCAGTCCATTCTAGAAGAAAAAACATGCCTTTGTTTTCCCATGGCATTGTTAGACACAAAGAATGCTGAATAAGTGATGAACTTAGTTTTTGTGCGATTAAGTGCACCAGCTGTATTTCTGAATTTGCCTTAATTCTCCCATGTTGTTCTTTCACAGAATGTAGATTTGAATAGCCACATCCAGCAGCTATCTATTCTAGAGCAAGTGAGAGGTTTTTAATGTCATGCTGCTTCAAATCAGCATCATTTGGGATATCAGACAGTACTGAAATTATGCTTATGGAATATGACACATTATAAGCAAAACAGCCTAAAAAATACTAGTCTTCCTAATCTCTTTATTACATGTTACTGGCATTATCAAAAGAGGCTAGGACTTTCCTATACAATCAGGAGATCAGGAGAAACCTCCTTCCCAAAGGACTGTTTCTCTGAACAGGAAATAAAGAGAGGAATGGAAGAAAAAAACCCTGGCTACACAGGAGAAATAACCTTCTCAGGGAACGTTTAGGGTTTACAAATTTTTCATCTATACAAGCACACAAATACTGTATAATACTAATTCTATCATGATTTTTTTTTTTTTTTTACTTGCTCAGTTATAGTTTTCTCAGCCAAAGTTATTCTGTGGCAAAGGAAAAAGACTATAAAGCACCCTAGTAACTTGCAGGGAAAAACATCCCTTCTTCAAGGAGAAGAATGGCCACACTTAATTAGCTGAAGATATGCTGGTTCCAAGGCCTGTTTTTCATATACAGGATTAGGACAGAGATTCTACTACTGTAACCCTCTTACATAAATGTCTCCTTCCCTGAGGCTGTATTCAATTTAGAACTGGAATAATGAAGAGTCAATAGAGGCCTGACAGGGATACCAGGATAAATTTTGGCACTGTCATTATTTTATATTTGGTGAAGCTTTGAGAAAACTTTAGGAAAAGCTTTACATTCACATGCAGACATTATATCTACCTAGAATGGCAAACTGAAGCAGACTTTTTCAGCAGATTCCAAACCTTTAGTGGCTAAACTATCAGAGAAGCCAGGGGAAGGCCAGTTACCTTTTACAAAAATAAAGATTGATTCGGGCTTGTTTCTGCTTCCGGACATAGCCTAAATATCTATTCCGATGTTGCAGTAACGAATTTGTTGAAAAAAAAAAAAAATATAGAATTATTGAAAACACTTCATTAGCAAAACCATCCATTTGGAAAGGTGATTTCTGTGCCTCGATATAATAGTTACATCAAGTTTTATTGCAAGTTCATTACTTTGAAAAAAATTGGGCAATTATCCAAATCTTAAAATGTACTAACTAAAATTAAAACTCTTCATACATAATGGGATCATATAACTAAGTAAAATGAAAGAACTTGCCACATATTCAGGTTTGGTTGCTTTTCCCTTAAAATAAAATTGATATAAACATATTATGCTACTTAATCATAAGAGGGGATCTTGTTCATAGAAAGTCTCAGCAATAAAGAAATTTCAATGTGTTGAAATAAAGCAATTAAGAGAGCCACAAATTTTATGGTTTTGGTAGAAGATAATAAAATTCTTAATTCTTTCCTCTTTAACTGTTAGAAATTTGAGGTTTGACTATATTCAGTAAATTATAAATTTCAGTATATTATAAATTTCCTCTATAAAAACACCTCTCAAAACTATCAACTCTCAGAATGCTGTTTGAATATCTTTGTATGTCATAAGGAACCAGCACTCAACAATCCTTTGCTAACTGCTCTCCATCTGGAAATGAAGACCAGCTCCATAATGTCGTCTTTCATTGCTGCAATAAACAGAGCTGTTGAAAAATCGAATTTAATGTGAAGAAAAAAAAAAAAAAAACCAATCCAGTAATCTTCTCATAACCCTTAGAGTGGATAAAAACACCCCATACTTAACAGAAAATAGAGTGCTTCAGGCATTAAAAATTCACAGTTCAATTTCCAGCTTTGTCACAGATTTCTTATTTGACTTTGCTCATATATCAGTGTGCTCCATTTCTCCTTTTGTAAAGCAGATACGAAAGACTCCTTTTCCCTTTCTTCTATCCCTCAATGCATTAATCATTTAGACTATCAGATACCTGAGATACACATATAAACCAAATATGCACTAATCCCTTTGTATATCTGTATGAGGTGAGCACCATAATGCGCTTTTTCGTGATGCCAGTGCTGTCAGCACCAGTTAGCTCTTCTCCAGGCTGTAAGACAGAATTACTTTAGAGCTTAAGTAAGCAGACACAAACTGTAGACTGTGTAGGGCTCAGCAAAAGACAAGGATTTCTATGCTCACTCAGAGTTTTTCCTCAGTATATCCAGACCTTAATTTTAGGTATTCAAGGAATTCTAAGGACAATCAAAGAGGATAAGTAGTCTCTGGAGAGCCACTCCAACTTGGACTTGAGCAAAACTTAGATACTGAGGGTCAAGGCAAGGCAGCATCTAGGTGGCATGTATCTTGTTTTTATTATTATGGGTATGTACAGCATCCAAGACATTGTGGGGTCCAGACTTCCTTTGAGGACTTTATTGCACACCAGAGAAAGAAAATAACAGTTTTGTTTTTATAGATTCAATAGTCACATTGCCTTACTCAGAGCTTTAGACAGTATCTCAAAGTCAGCAGAATTCTTTCTCAATGAATATTGCAGCAATAATGACATATCTATTGATAGAAAAGTTGATAGCCAAGTCTATTAACTTTGTCTCTTTTAAGATAAAAACTACAGGTAATCATCTATCTTAATGAAGATTCTTGTAGCTGTAAAATTAACAAAAGAATATTATCTGTGCAAAACATTCACCAAACTCTTAAGGCACAGAAATGTTGCTGTTGCTGTCTGTGAAAGAATTTTGTTTAATGTCTTCTTGCCTGATAATTTTCTTTGTCATTGCATATTAAGTATCACAAAGACCATACCACAAAGATATGTTCCATTTTGGATGTAGTTTTCATTTTGAAGATATTTTCTACAAAAATTAAATGGAAAATCATAATCCAGAGTCTCTTAGAGACATTTGAAATAAAATAACTAAAAATTGAGTTTATTCTTCCATCTAAGGACACTTTTCAGTGGAAAAGCCCTACAATATAGAGCAATATATATGATAAATCCCTAAAAACTCAGATTCTAGAGAAAACTAAAACACAAATTGTATTATTGACTTATCTAATAACTATTTTAAGAAAACAAAGGAAGGTTATTTTGGGGGGGGAATGGGAGGGTAAAGCAAGAAAAAACAAGCTTCTGTTCTGTCTTCCCGCCACTCTACCAAAATCTCAGAACCAGGAGTACTTCCTGCTTCCTGCTGATTTTTAATCTGCTGACTGTGCAATCTTTTTTTTTTTTTTCATTTGTGGGAAATAACATTCTTGATACCACTTCTTTTAGGATGGCCTTTAAAGTAGCTTCTTAGCTCCTATCTTTGCCTGCCTGGAGTTCTGTCCGTACTCTCCTTCTGTTGTCCTTCTAGATTTTATTTTGGCCATGGTCTCTCTTCAAAACATTTCTAAAATATTTTGGAGGTTTCCTTTGCCTATTTAGCTATGCAATCAAAAATGTCATTTACATACTTATGAATTACCAAAATATTCTTTTTTTGGCTTTACTTCATGTCCTGCTTGTACAAAATCAGAGCATTGTTCCAATAATCCCATCACTTTGATTGCAGTATTCATTTCCGTGCATTCCTACATTTGTGGGTTTGCATGCAAACCTTCTAGACCTGAGATGGGACATCTCCACAAGTCATCTCATTGCCATCTCTATTCCAATTGTTTTTATGATGTCTATAAATATGAATACTTTGGCTGCTCCTGCTTTATGATTCTTGCATATTGGGGAAGACCAGGACTGAAGTACCCCACTGTATCCTACTAACCAGTATCTTGATCCTTTGAATGTTAGCTACACAGCAAAACATCTTGGTTTGTGGCTGGTTTTGTACTGCACCTAGTACAGTACCTGATGTAGGTCAAAGCTTTTTTGTGCCATGGTAACTCAAATCACTTCTTTTTTTTTTTTTTTTTGGCATTTCTAGCAAAATTCCAATTTCAAAAAGGAGGCAGTTTGGGTTACGTGTACTGATTAGATTCTGTTCAAAGGATGATGAAAACTGTAGTTGCTTATGAAACTGAAATGAATACAACTGTGACTTTGGGCAGCAGCGACAGAGCTCAGATTTAACAAAACTAGAAGATACATTTGGCCAACAAATTGCATATTGCAAGTCTGCTGTTCAGATACTTATCCACCTAATTAATCTTTCATTGCCCTGAGATAGCTAGCATACACTGTCCAATGGCACTTTTCAGATGGAGCATGCTCTGCTGCTCCACTGTCATGCAATTTGGTATTACCTCTGGAAGATATTGC
Organism: Pyrocephalus nanus; assembly: GCA_038380795.1. Taxonomy (NCBI): domain Eukaryota; kingdom Metazoa; phylum Chordata; class Aves; order Passeriformes; family Tyrannidae; genus Pyrocephalus; species Pyrocephalus nanus. Next base: position 67,653,294 of record CM076261.1, read on the forward strand.
CTGTGTTGATATCCAAGGCTCATTTTCATACAGTGTAATCTGCCTAAGTGTTCATATCGCTACAAGTACAATGAAATTCCACCCATTATAAAATATCAGTGTTCCACCTATCATAGAAGTTTATTCCCACTTATGACAATAATATCTGAGCTCATTAAAACACCTATGAAACCTCTTACAAGTTCTTCCTTGGTAATCCCTTCTCTTATCTGAAGAAAGTCTTTGCAGAAGGATTTTGTGGCAGTTGTACCTTCCATTCAACTCTTGCTGAAATTTGTACTATTTTTCCAGTAGCCTTTTTTACCCTGATAATACAAAACAATATCCCATTAACCTATCGATGAGAGAGTCATCTCCAAAAGATTGTTGTTTCATGTCTGACAAACATACTCTAGGAATGTAAACAGACTCAAATAAATCCACAGCCACAACAGATTGACTTCAAAGTGGGATTCCTATTGAAGCACCAAGCTTATGAGTAGGCAGGCACAAGAAGCAGTTACAGATACACTCAGAAATGAAAGAGCAAAACTAAATGAAAAAAATTACAAGTCAACTAGTTTTTATAAAATTATGTTTTGAAAGAGAAGATTCACTAGCATTGATACAGAATCACTAAAGTACTTGGTTTGGGAAATATTTTTGAGCAGAAAGCCTCAACACCCTAACTGTAATAATCAAAACTGCCAAACAGCTTTTGGCAAAGCAATTATTAATAATGAATTTGCCTCTTTTTAGTCTGTAGGTGAAAAAAAAAATCATGAAATATACACACCTATACAACAAAGAAAATATTTCTCTGGAAATCTGCAGATGTCTTAATTGATAAAATATATTCTTAAGGACGACTATCAACTAACTTGAACTCCAAATGTCCAGTGTTGTCCTGACTACACTAAAGTCAGGAAGCATTACACTTGTACAAGAAAAGGCAGAAGCAGGGACCTGACCAAAAATATCAGAATATGGTACCCAAAGAAACAACTGAGAACTGCAAATGCCTTGAAAACTAAGACTGGATATGTTTAACTGCCACCTACTCACCAGCATTTAAAAAACTACAAGCAACCCACAAGCTTCTTTTATTTAGAAAACTAAGATTAGCCACCATCCAAAATTGATTTTTTTTTTCTTTTTAATTCTGAACTGAAAAAAATTTCCCAAGAATACTGAACAGAAAGGGATACAGAAAGGGAAATGGGAAGCAAAGCTGATATATAGAATCCAAACAGGCATTCTTCAGTTTTAGAAATTACTTCAGACAAAGTTTTAGGGGTGCTGGCATGTTACTGAGAAATCTACCTAAAACCAAACTATTGCATTGTGCTAGATTTGGGATTAGGAAAATATGTATCATCTCTGGTCAGACGGACAGGATTCTCATGTTTCTTGGCTGGTTTTAACTGTCTTGGCAGTGAATAATAACCCAAAGTATACTGAAACTCTGTGGCACATTTTTGCTATCAAATTTTCTACATCTGCAAAAGCACAAGGTTTTGGCAGCTCTCATGGTCTTTGCTTCTCTCTTTCCTGTTATGCACTGCAGATTTTGATAGCAAAGGGGTTTTTGTCTTTTTTTTTTTTTTTCTAATTAAAGATCTTATCTGTATTGCAAGAGGCTCTCTGCTGCACTGCAAAATGAAGAGCGGACAATCTTTTGGACACATCTCTTTAAAGGCTTTTACGTAACAATAAGCACCTGGGCTCACTGACTCATCTTAAATGGGTTTCTCCACTAAAACAAACAGGTGTAAGAGAAGAAATCTGAAATCAGGATTAAAACTTTACAGAATTTAAAATCTGTATCAATGACAGTTAAAGAAATACCTGCTGTACATTAAATGCTAAACATGACTTGAAGCTGAACTCCTGGGAAGGCATTTAAATAAAATGAAACGTGAACATTGCACACAGACTTACACTAAGAATAGCCTCTCTGCTACAGGAGTTGCTCCCCATTTTGGACTTGACTCTTTTACTCTTGACTATGTTTGCAAATTTTAATCATTTGACCTATACGGTTAGGAGTTGTGCAATCTTCAAAATGTACTTTAATGTTATAAGAAAATTATTTTCTTCCAAAAATTGTCAGAGTAACTCCAACCAGTATAAAAATAAATCTGATGAGCTCTCTTTAGTCTATATGCTTTGGATAAGGAACTGAACTAAACACTAATATTCAAACATATTGAAATCCTTGGAAGTCTGAAAACTACATATGCCCAGAGAGAACTGGGGAGTTTTAACAACAACCACTTCTAAGATCCCACTCTCACAAAACACACTCCAGAGAAGAGTAGACAGGACTTTTCATTAACTACTTACCTGGTACCAGCTCTGGAAAGCTGAAATTTTCTTTGTTTATTCTGTGACAGCCAACTCTATCTATCTGGCATCAGATTGCATGGAAGATGAAGATACAAAGTTTAAATGCAAAAGTGACGTGAGCAAAGAATTGGTTCATATTAGAGGAGTACATCGGCTCAGGCTTTTCAGAAAGAGCTGATGGGATGTGGTGACAGGCCAAAATGTCACTTGGCAGTTGTGAGGAGATGAAGTGAGATTGAACTACAGATCCTCTAAATCATTTTTTGTCACCACATATTATTAGGAAGTGGGAAATCCCACAATCTGGAGAGGAGCTACGTTGAATGCTAGTAGAAAGAATGAGGAGCAACTAACATCTGTGAGGGCTGGTATAAGAAATCTGAAGATGGGAAAGAGCTTGAAGATCCAATAGGATGCAAAGACAGAGTTAGAAGAGGACATGAACAACCTATGTCAAGATTCTTCAGTTTTTGCTTTTCTAATGTTGACAGATGTGGAAGCAAAAGGTAACGTCCTACTACATCTCACTTCAATATCATAGAATGTTTTGGGTTGAAATGTACCTTTATAAATCACCTAAACCAACCCCTGTTGGGGACAACTTTTCACTAGATCACTAGATATCCATTCATGCAACTAAGCATTTGGAAGACCTATGTAGGTATCAGAATTATCACAACAGTATTTTTTTTTTAATTTAAAAATATCACATTCCCCATACTACATTAAAATATGAAAAGCAAAGGCTGACAAGTCAAGAACCTAGAAAACATTATGGCTAATGTCAGAATTGAGATTGCTTAATGTCTTAATTTCTCCCCCTTATGGCATACGATTATAACAGCATCATATTGTTATAAGTTATTTCTCCTACTTGGAAGGACGTATTATATCCCAGTTCTAGTAATGTACTTTTAAGCATAGAAAATGCTACAATAGGACTATTATTCCTACAAAGTATAGAAAATGTATAAACAAGCAATGAAGCTGACAGTGGCGAATAAGACATAAACAAGGTTGCAATTTAAAATGTTAAGAAAGCAGACTTCTTTTCTACTAAGACAATGCTGGAAGTCCCAAGGGGAAAAAAAGAGGAGAACACATCTGTTCCTATTGACGTCAGGGAGGCTAAGGGCTACGATCTGCCCCTGTACGCACACAACTACCATTACTTCCAGCTGAAACAGCTTGTAACTTTGGATTGAACTGGGTCTTATTGATAAAAGTCAAAACATCATAGTGCTATTAAGTGTCATAAATTACCATCAGTGTATTTCCATAGTGCCTAACAATGTTGTACAAACCAAATCTTTGACCAGTCCCTGCCTTGAAAACTTAAGTGTCCCAGTCTAAGACAATAAACAACTAGCTTAAGAGGAGGATACTGAGAAACACTGGAAGAGGCTTTCTGCAACCAGAGTTTGATTATTCTAAACCATCTGCAACCAGACCATGTTACTTGAAAATTCCTGTAGCTGAAGATTAGAAAAGAATGTACTGAATCCTTTTTAATTGATATTCTTTTGATGGTTATCAAGTGATCAATCAGAATTTACTTAAATAATTATTCCCTCCCAAATGGTTTGGAATGATTGCAGAAGTACATCACTACTTTATATTTTCCTGATGATGGGTTTAGTTATAAGTCTATTGGATATTGTTGACACTGTAGTTCCTCTTGCAATGTTCTTCATAAGGGGACTTTTGAGTCACTATTTCTGCCATAGGCATTACACTTCAACCAACTGAACAAAATGCGTTCATTTACTTAATTTACTTAAAGGCTTATAAAGTGTTGCGGTTCTTTGGGGGTTTCTAGGGGGTCCTCCTGTCCTGCCGGCTGCTCGGTGAAGGTTTCCAGGGCTGAGGACACCCCCTACCCCCGCCGCCCGTCCCTCGTGGCAGGGACGGGCGGCGTAGGCCCTTAGGCCAGGAGACAGAGACCACACAGCACGCAGGGGCTCCAGCAGCGGAGAGCAGACAAAAAAAGAGCTTTATTCAAATCTCCCGCAGCTTATAAAGGCTGCGGGGGGAGGACTGGATTGGCCATTCAACTAGCCAATCCAAAGAGACAATATAATAACTATGGCAACACAGAAACCGATGAGAGGCAAGTTAGTTCACAACCCCGACAATAAAGCTTTAATAGAAAGAAAGAATAAAGAAAGAAGGAATAAAGAATTGAAACAGTGGTCATGGAGAGACAGCTTAATCTATTTGTTTTCAAAAAATATCTGCAGAAACAATACTTCCAATATCAACATTTTTAAATACTGTCTATTCTTAGTAGAAAGCCTATAGCAGTTTTTATTTTGTGCATAATTTTATTTGTGGGGCATGAAATTATAAAATGTCAGAGGGATCAGCTGGGCATTAACTTATTAAGAGGTGTAATACAGGGTTCTTATGCTGTATTCCCACATAGTATTTCAACATCAGCAAGACTATTTTGATATCCAGCAGGGACTGTACTCTACTATATTCTCCATGGGAACTGTAAAATAATGTTCAGTATCTTAAACTGCACTGCTGGTGGCATGTGACAATTGTTTTTTTCTGTCATTTTTTGAATGCTTATGTAAAATTTTTGCCCAGATCTGTTATTAAAAACTAGTAAAATTTGTTTAAAACCGCTTATTCACTGTCATGCTTTCATTTAACTGCAGTCTGAGGAAATCCAGAAAAACCCTGTTATTAAAGCATACATTAGTACTCAGTTTAATATTAAAAGAGGAAAAAAAGCTTATGGCAAACTATGATAAATTATCTGGTAATAACAGAATTATCTATAGCTCTCCAGGAAATAGCACATTGGCTTGCACTGCAGAGACTCCAAAAGAATCAGAATTTTGGAAGGCATGAAAAGAACTTAACATAGGTAACTGCCACATAAGCAGTTGGATGGGAGATGCGAGTTCTTTTTTATACTCAGTACAACCAATTTTCCTAGTTACAGGAATATAAAGAAGCCTGTGTGCAGTGGTCCTTGTATCTTCTTATGTTCTTGCACTACAGGCTGCAGTAGAGTTTATTTTCTTCATAAAAGGTATGTATGGTGCTACAGTTTGGATTTGAGATGAAAACAGTGTTGATAACATAGGGATGTTTTCATTACGGCTGAGCAGGGCTTGCACAGCATCAAGGCCTTTTCTGCTTCTCATACCACCAGCGAGCAAGCTGGGAGTGAACAAAGAGTTGGGAGGGGACACAGCTGGAGCAGCTGACCCTGAACAGGGATATTCTATATTACATGGTATCATGCTCAGCATATAAAGCTGGGGGAAGAAGGAACAGGGGGATACTCAGAGTGATGCCATTTGTCTTCCTAAGCAACCATTATGCATGATGGAGACCTGTTTTCCTGGAGATGGCTGAACACCTGCCTGCAGATGGAAAACATTCAAAGAATTCCTTGTTTTGCTTTGCCTGTGTGCATGGCTTTTGTTTTACAACCTTTATCTCAACTCTCCAGTTGCCTTTTATCCTTTCAGTTCTCTTCATCCCATTGTGAGGGGTCACTAGCAAGTGGCTATCTGCCTTCACTAGTAAGACATTGTGTAAATCATATCCATTTCCACCAACCCTCATGGTTTATGCCACTTTTACCACTGGTACCAAGCAGACTGGTAACAAAGCTAAGTCACCTCCAGGGGACTTCATTTTATTAGGAACTTCCTGAAGGTCCTAATGCTCATGAAAAGTCATATATAATTTCTGTATAAGTATATGCTCACATATGTATACGTGAGCAAGACCGCAATTAAGTATTTCCTAACAAGAGAGATTCAGAAAGCCCCAATAAGCTACTAAGTACTGCTACACAATCTATGGTATAGGATTTTGGTGCAGTAAATGACTAGGTAAAAGTTAAATGAAAAGTAGGCCCATAGGAGTTTACCTTACTCTGTCTCTGAACATAGACCAAGAACTCAGGAAAGATACGCACGTTCTCTAAGTTACAAAGACACTGAAGTCAAACCCAGAAGCAATGTATGAAGGTATCTTCTATTATTACAATTCACAGCTCATGTATACGTGCATATTTGCAGTGTTCACACGCTTCCTACAAATTATTCTCTGGATGGACTTCATTCTTGCCATCTGTTCTCATTTTTCAGTGGTCAGAAATAGCAGTGGTCACTACTTGACCGCTTGATCGAAGTGTCTGCAAGTCACTGGTTAACTGCAAAGAAGAAAGAGCTTTCTGTAAAACTATTTGCTAATTATAACACACTTTCTACTGACAACTGGTACCACAGCAAACTCAAACAGGTAAGGTGAGATACAACCAGGTCAACAAAATTTTGTATCTATACTAGCCACAGTTGATATGCAATAAAAATACACTTTCCCTTCTCAAAACTTTATGACACTGCTAGCTCAGAGTCATTCCATAATCTTCAATACTTATGAATTTTTCTTTCCTTTGTGATTTTCAGATGTTGAGTCTCTAGTGTATAACTGAAAGTTTTGCCTTTTTTTCCCTTTTTCATCCCAGCTCTACAATTTTGCTCCTCATCTGGCTAGCATGTAATTCTAAACATCCTGTACACTGCTCATGTTTTTTATCCAATTTAAATTAATTTGTACTTGCTTACCAATACCACTACTGAAAATGCATTAAAAAAATCCAATCCAAATTTTTTAAATGCTATCCCTAACTTTTCTCCAGAGTGATATCTTAACAGGACAACTTTTTGACATCCTTCATATACCTAACCTTTCACATGTACACTTATCTCTATATTCTATGGTCTATCAAATGGGTTCTTTAGTAAAAACATCCCTGAATTTCAGTGTTGCATGCTATCACCAACTATGTCATGTAACTGAAATTTCCTAGGTCTCTTCTCTTTTCTTAAATACTGGTACTGCCTGACTATCTTCAGGAATAAGGAACCACCTTTGACTTAAAAAATTTAGATGGAGCTTTACTCTTGTGACTTGAACACACTCTTGATTTTAATTTCACTGTGGAAGCAGTATAATAATCCATTTGTATACATTCATTCATTCATTCTCCTTCATTGTTTTTCCTTTGCTCTACACTTTACTCCAGTTAGCCATTTTCAAGATTTTTCATCCCATCCTCACTAAAAAAGAGCTCAACTTCCCCATTTTGTGATTTCTTTACACTTTTACAAGTGATGCACCTTTTACTATTTATTTTAACAATCTACTTTGGAAGCTGGCAAATCTCATATCCTTTTTAATTCTTAGCTGTAAGCCTCAGCTTTCTCCTCCTCCTACTTCTACTGTCTTGTTTGAAGTCACTCCCTTTGCAGATAAATACTGAGTGCTCTTTATACAATGTTCTTCTCACTTATTAAAGAAATTTCCAGACTTTCCCCATATTCAGAAGTTCAACAGATTTCACAATTTACTTCTATTTTCCCTACAGCATACTTTTTTAAAGCTGAAGTACTTAGATTTCAATCTATTTATATTGGTATTCATTTTAAACTGATTGAATCCATAAATCAAATATTCCATTCTCTGTGTAGAACAGGCTCTTTGAATGTTGCTAGAGGATGAACACCTATAGGTTTTTCTACAAAATAAAATCCTATAGGTGTCTTACCCATGTGTTATTCCTTGGTTTTAGCAATTATGTATATTGAATAGTACTAATAAAAACTTGGGCGAAGAGTATTTGCTTTTCTTCAGTCTGTAATGTACTGCTACCAAAGAAATAATAATAATTAAATAATAATAATAATGATAATTCTTGCTTTTTAACAGATGAAGGATTTTCTAGTATGCTGATCATTTAATGGATTGTATTATGAGTTGCTGAACCATATAGCCCAATAGAAGAGAGGCTGCCATAGCAACATTTTCCTAAGTCTAGTCAGTAGCAATTCTGAACACATATTCCTAACAGGCACATAAATACAATGTATGTATATACAAATATATATATAAATATGCACATGGCCAAGCACACAGATCAGTGTAGACAGAAACACTCAAGCAAATACAGATAACAGGAATGGTGAAATCCTACCTCCTCTCTGGCATGGGTCCCTGTAACCTGAAGCGAGACTCTTGCTGCTGACACTTGCACCCCATACCAAGACACACAGGGGGACCTCTCACACAGTGAGATTTAGAAACAGTCTAGTCTAGGAGAGACTGTGCTGATCAGGTGCAGAGCACAGCCAGACAAGCACACTGGCCAGCAGTTTGTTTACACAGGACTAGCCCTATTTACCTCCTTATCCCACTATTTTCCCACACTTGTTCATTCCCATATCACCTTGATCCCTTCCTTCTCCTGCCTTTGACTCTTGCCCTTAACATCACATAATAAGCCTTAACAACCCCAACATGTTCTTCCTATTATGCGTCCTGTGCCCTTAGGTAGTTAGCACCCTCAGTCTGTGAGGTTTGGTTGGCTGCTGGGTTTTCCCCCAGCTTCGAAGGGCTGAGGCTTCCCTGGGAGGGGCTAGGAATGGGCTTCTTTTCTCTGACTAGGCTACCCTGCCTGCCCAAGGGCTTCCCAGTTCCTCTGTGCGTGTAAAGACAACTCTTTGATCACTTAACCTAACACAGTATCTCCTGAAATTAAATATCACTGTTGAGATGCTGCCAGTGCTGCACATTCAGGTCTGCAATGCCAATCAGCAGAAGAGGTTCAAGGCAGGAAGTAAGCAGAGGAAGCTCAAAACAGCACAACTGTAGGGCTAAGGTGAAAAGCCTTACCATAACTGCTATAAAAATAAACACGATGAATTTCCAAAGAGGAACTTAGGCTCAGAGTTTTTGTATTTCTTCTGAGAGACTAAGGGCTGTACCTTAATGAGATTCTTCTCTCTTTTTCTGCTTCGCTCTATTGCTACAGACACCAGTTCTATCTATACTCAGGCCACCGAAGCAGCTCTTCTTGTTTTAGACCTTACCACTATGGAAATCATGAACATTTCCAAAGTGGCTCAACTCCACCAGGTCAATTTCGCTGGCACAGCACGTCGGAAACTCCAGTGTTTGGTTTTTCTGGGAGCTTGTCCAGCCTGACTTTTCTTGACCAGACACAACCCTGCTTTGCTCGTAAAATATGAAGAGCTCTCAGACTACAATGATCTGACATGCACTGGTGACACATATTATCTATCTGAACTGACTGCCTGGTGTTATTTATGCAGCAACTTAACTGTGCTTGTCCTGCACATGGGATGGGTCGTGGGATTGTAAACTGTGATAGGAATCCAGCCTTCTTTATGAGCCTGTTGGTTACTCAGTACGTGCTCAGCACTCTCTGAATAACAAAAATAGATATGATGCCTACTGCTGGGTCTCAGAAGTATCAGGACGCCCTTGGTAAGGGAGAAGCGTGCCCATGTGACATTGAGCACAGAACAGTGCCTTTCCTCTGTTCTCCCCTTCCAGGCACAGAGCAGGAGCTGCTGCCGGAGAAACTCCCCCCCATCCCAGGAAGCGCTGCATTTTTTAGGGGCGCGGGCTGCGGAGGGCTGGCGCGCCCTGAGGCCGGGAGGTGAGAGTGGGAACTGGGTGCCCACACACGAGCACGAATGATTACAGCGGACCTGCCTTCGAACAGCGAGGCAGGCACACGGCTCTCCCGGGGCAGGCTCTCCTTCGGCCTTGCAGCGCTGCCCGCCCGCGTTCCCGCCGCTCAGCCGGGTACGGCCGGGCGGGCCGGCGGCGCGGACCCAGTGACGGGCACAGCGCTTGGAGTGGGAGACACAGCCCGCTCAGCCGGGCGGGAGCGCCGCGCTCCCCACGGCCCGCGAAGGGGACTCCAGGGAGGGGAGGGCTGAGCAGCGCGGAGCGGCCCATCCCGCCGCCGTGCCCGGGGAGGGATCCCCGACCCGTCGCCAAGCGCCGGGGGACGGTGCCACCCCCGCAGCGTCCCGGGCAGCCGGGTACGTGCATTCCCACGGGAGCGCTGGCCCTCCGGTGAGGGGGCGGCGCCAGGGCCCAGCGGTGCTCGGGCTGCCGGGCAGCGGGGCCGCCTCTCCCCCTGCGGTGGAGCGGAGTGCGGCGGCCCGGGGAGGGGGCGGGGAGGATGACTTCATGCCGCCGGAGCGCCGTGAATTTAGGAGCAGCAGGAGCAGCAGCAGCAGCTGCCGGCGGCGTCGGGATGTGGGGGTGAAGTGACAGCGGGAGCTGCCGCCAGCTGACGAAGGAACAGTGCCGGGCACCCGCAGAGCCCAGGGGCTCTGGGCCGCCACCAGCAGCCGCTGCGGGAGGGAGGGAGGAAGATGCGCTGAGCCGGTCGCTGAAAGGTGAGCGGGAGCTGCGGGCGCGGGGGCTGCGGCGCTGCCCGGCCGGGGGAACGCTCCGGCCCCCCAGCCTGCCCAGCGCCGGCACGGGCTGGGGCTGTGCTGACCCACCGAGCTTCCTTCTCTTCCCCTCTCCTCCCTTCTCCCGCCGTTCCCTCCAAAGGCGGCGAGGCTGCCCTCTCCGAAGAACCACAGTGTTGCGTTTTATCTGTCGTTGCCAGGATGTGCGGTGGCCCCGTGCCAGCCCCCGCTGAGCGGCCCGGGCTGCTCCCGGTGCCCGTGTCGGGAGGGATGGCGCGGCCGAGGGGCATTTTGTCAGTGGCGCAGCACAGGACGGGGGCGAGGGCGGGAGCACTGCGAGCACTGTGAGCACTGCGGCAGGTGCGGGATCGCGCCCCGCGCTCCCCCGGGCTCCTCTCGGCCCGATGTGCGTTCCTCAAGTGACGGGGAAGACATCTTAGGGCAGAAGGGTTTCAGGAGAACAGCAGCAAAAAAGGATGTCGTCTCATGTACAGTCCTGCATTTGGAAGTCGCTTCATAGGAAACTAAAGAGTGGAGAAGTTGGTGAACCAGCCCTTACACCAAAATGGATTCTGTTGACTTTTTCGGAGACGTGTGGTTTTTTTCCTTTTCCGTTTTTATCATCCAGCACAAGATTCGTGATAAACAAAATAGCAGCAAAATTCAAATGCGTGTTTGTTATATGGAAGAATTAGTGAGTTGCTCTTCCACCATATCATCCGTAGAAGTGGAAAAAACAAGAGGGCATTCCGATTGTAGGTTGGCTGCTGACATTACACGTTTTTTGTGGTACCTACACAGGTCTTAACGCCAAATGAGAAGTGTTTTGGAATTGAGTAGAAGGGGAAAAAAATCTGCCTGGCCTATTTAGTTGTTTTTTTGGTTTTTTTTGTTTTTTTTTTTTTAATTTTAAAATTTGTTCTCTAAGAAAAAAAGCTTGCCCTAAAGCAGCTATGGCGGTACAGGAGGCTAGGGTTAGTGTGCAGAGGCAGATCATTAGAACAAGCACTGTCTGCGGGTGTAATGGTTAATATCTCTGTGTGGTTTGGATATTAAAACAGTGAATATCTCTGGGAAGTAAAGGATCAGGTATTAATCTGTTCTTAATGAAAAAGGAAGCAGGGTACTGGAAGCTGAAGGTTATTTTATTTGATGTCTATTTACCTGTATGTTCACCTTAAAGGAACCCTATGTGTTCACAGAGAAGCTCAGACAGTTGTGGGATTCTTGGTTGAAGCCTCTGATCATGGTGCTAGTGACAGAAGTAGTACTAAGGGAGGTAATGGAGTTGCTTGGTTTGTTTTCATTATTTCTGGGAAGATGTTTAAATACATGTATTTGCCTCAGTATGTTGCTGGGTGCAGAAGATGAATGATGGCTACAGAGACAGAAAATGTGTATAAAAGACAGCTGAGGCTTCACAAGGCTAAAACAAAGAGTGATGAATTGCAGTGTCAGAAATCAGTCCAACAAGCAAGTCTTGGCCCTAAAGAACAGTCATTAACTATGACCCCATGTAGCTAGTTGCTTTAAGCATACCATGGTATATCCAGTGTATATATTTCAGGCTAGAAAAAAAAAAATCTCACTTTGTCAAAGTTTTTTCTTTTATCTACCAGCATTTATTTTGTTCCTGTAAAATACTTGAGAGTGTTGGTTAGGACATTTCTACTGTTTTTTCCTTTCTAAAATAGAGCATGGCTGACTGTGTCAGTGCTTGAAATGTTGTAGTCATTGGCTGATTTCTTCTCCAGTTGTGTTTGGTTGAAAAAAGGAACCTTGTAGCTGGGTTCAGATGCTTCTCATATTAGTCCACCCATTTGATTTAAGCCAATTTCTTCATGGAATGGCCTCATGGTCCATTGTTGCAAACACAGGGTAACATGAGTACTCACTAATGTTGACACAATATTATCCCAGTAAATTTAGCTCTTTGTGCTTCCTGGCAAACCTAAATAATATTTCAAAAGACGGGTAACATTTTTTTAAGACAACATGGTGTCAAGGATTAGTTGGTGAAGAGCCATACTGCAAACTTGAACTTTTGTTTTTATCTTGTGTACTCCAAAGGCAAATGGTGTAATGTGCGTGTGTCCGTAGAAAAAAAGTGTGCTTAATTATCAATGTGAATTTAGTTAAATGGCATAACTGGTGTAAATTCACTTCCTACAGATTTCTCTCCTAGAACTCTTCTTCCTCCTTCTGTTACTCTAACTTTCATACCTCTGCCAAGCAGAGAAAAGCATCTTTATTGTGGTTGATCTGGGGCAGCAGCCCTGCTGACTGGAAGAACAGCCTAGTTGGCCAGCTGGTTGGTGCTAGACAGACTGGGTAGCAGCTGAGATTTAGTTGCCTTTTCCTCAGAGGTTCTGCTATTTTGGAACACTTCATCTGGGTTAGTTCTTCAGATTTGGAAGAGTTTAATTATCTTTGAGATTTCTAGGCCGCAGTCAGCCTTTGAAACAGGAGGTTTGTTTGCCCAGTTTTATGAGTGGGGGCCATATGGGTATGTTTACATAAAGCTCGTTTCCTTAGGAGAACAAACTGGAAAACCCAGTGACCTTGAATGCACTTGAAGTTGCAGAGGTTTGGTTCCACTTTTCCTTTCCAAGGGCTGAAATGGAACAATTCAGTTAAATATATTTCTATTATTATGAGAATATTTAAAGCTGATGTTTCTAAGTGCTGTTTGAATTAGCTGAAATAACCATATTTCAGAGCAAGCATGTCTTTTTTCAGTTATGATGTTACTAGGCTTTTAGTCGGATTATTTTTTCAAGTTTAAGAATTCCTTGAAGAAAAGCTTGAGCAGGGTGTAAGGGGACAAATATTCAAATGTGAACTCAAAACTATGTACTTTAGCATGTAGAAACAATCAAGAGTATTTCAACAGTAGTGATACCGTTTATTCTTTTGAAAAACCAATGCATTGACACTTTCCAAATTTGTTTCTTGTGCATAGCTAACATTTCAAAGAGAGAAGACATTTCCATCTGAAAAATAAATGCCAGGCATAAACTGAAACTTTGTCTTCTACTATGCAAATGGATTTCATGTTGAACTAATTATTGTCAATAGAAGATCTTTATGTGAGTGCCCAGTCAACTGCAAAAGTAGCAATTGTTAAGGAGAGCTTAATAAACTCTAAGATAAGAGTTTTATTCATTTAAAATATATTAGTGGTGGGAACAAGACAGGCATTGATTATCTTTTTATCTTGGATTTGATGTAGTCAACTAAGTCAGCACTTCACAACCCGGGTAATGAGCCCCTGAGTTTACTATGAAATATGGAGACAGAAGTGCAGAGTTTGCGTATGCTTCTTGCAACAGCAGGCTGACTTAAGCCTTTCCCTTGAAGGAGACTGCATGTAACAGGAACACAAGTGTGAATCCATTTATTTGTATTGCTTTCATGATGTGTTGAGAGCTTAGCTTTGAGGAAGTCTTCATATTCTGTAGTCTTATAAAATTACTTTATTAAGACAGCATTATAAAACAAAACAATCTGATTGTACTAGAATTGTATGTTTCCAGTACATATCCCAGTCTTTAAATATAATCTTATCAGATGAGAAAGTAACACAAAATGGACTCTCATAGGACAGGTGGTGCAAATGTCCCAGCCAGACAAAAAAAATTTTTTTTTTTTTTCCTTTTAATTCTTATGATATCACCAGTAACGGTTTTGTCTTCCCTGACATACTGAAGATATGCTGCATTTCTGACCTGGTCATGTTTCTGTGATTGTAAAAGGATTCCAGTGTATCTCTGCCCTTCTTCCCTGGCTTGAACCAAGTATAAAACATGAACTCTGAAGAAGAGCTGCAGTGGAAGAATTTCTGTGTTAGCTAGGGTGTAGTTTTCTCTAGCAGAATTGGGCTTGTTTTCTAACCTTTAATAAAATTAATGTAAAAATTTTTTACATTGCTGTTCTTTGCCTTTCCAGGATTCATAGGGAATTTGACCTGCTTTTATAGCAAATGCCTGGTCTCTGCACAGTTATGCATCCTTTTCTGCACTAATGTCCCAGTATGTCATCAGATGTGATAGACAAATAGGTCTAATACAAATATTCAATCTTAGTTTCTCTTACTTTTGCTTCCTTTTGTGTCACATCTTTGTTACAGCACTATTTCAAAAGATCCAAAGGTATATCGAAGTTATCTTGGCAGCTGTTAGCTAGCCCATAAAATATACTGCAGTTTTAATGAGATCATACAGATCTTAATATATCCATATAATTTTATATATTATATAATATATATATTTGCTAACTATTCACTCATTTGCCTTCTGCCTCCTACAGAATTTCTACTTACACATATGGTGAGCACATAGCTTTGGTGAAACGATCTCACCACCTGTTGTTTTAAAATAGCACAGATGCTTATTAATGGCCCTTCCATGATACTGTTTATAGTACATGTTAAACCTCACTTAAAATACTGTGGATCATATTGGTAAAGGATATTATTACTTCAGCAGCAGCCTTAAATTGGTTCCTGTTCAACATCTTGACTTCACTTGCTGACTGTTGTAGGTAGGAGAGAGGTAAACCTCACAGAAGAGTCAAAGCCATGATGCTTATTGAGAGAGCTGTCACTGAATCCTTTACAAGGTGTTCTGTGTATTCTGTGAAAGTGCTGCCATTCAGATAGTTAATCAACCTAAAGAACTTAAAAAATCATGAGCACACTGATTCTCTACATTTGTGAGTTTTAAGTTCAGCTGATGATCAGGCCAAGGCTCAATAGCAGCTCAATTTTGCACTTCAAAGCAAGGGAAAGTAAGAACTGCAGAACTTGAGCCTTGGCCAAGAGTGTTTCCTAATATGTGACATAGATATCTCTATATAGATATATATATAGATATATATATCATGGGAAAGTCAGTTTTAAACTGACTAAACTAAGTTGAGGTAAATAAATGTTCCACCAACTCCTGGTTTTCTTTGTTCAATCTAATGAGTCACTTGGATTCTCACCTTTGCTTTCAAAAAATTTCATGAGTTCTGCCTAATATTTCTGATCTGCAACTCTACATTTGTCTTTGAATTGTTTGGTTGGTTGGTTGGTTGGGTTTTTTGTCTAACCCAGTCAAAGTGGAAGTTAAAAATGTATTTCTCCTTTGAAATAATCTGTCCACAGGTAGACCAAGAAAAATTCTTGATGTTAAGTGTCAGTTAACTTTAAATTTGAAAGTGCAATCAGTGTTAACAGCCTCTGCCACTTTCAGCCTTCCCAAGGTGCTTGCTTGAGGCAAAGAAATTTCTTCATATTTGCATGTTGCTAGTGAATTCCAAGAAAACACTATTATACCCTGAAAAAATATACAACGAAAAAAAGGAACAAAATATGTGTCTCATTTAAATTTAGAAAAAGCTCCTAGTAACTAGTAGGATGAGTGGCTTTGGATTTTTTGTGATTTTTTTTTTTTAATAAAATATATATGAAGAATTTACTTTTATTCCTGTAGTACATGACAGATGGCACTGATTGTTTGTGTTTAGTATTGCTAATAAACTAAAAAGTAGCTGTTCACACTAGAACAGTGACTGTCAGATGCCTATTCAAACTGTGTAGGGTAGGTAAAAAATTCTTCTTATTCAACAGAAAAACTCTGTGGCATATTATAGATGTAGCCTGTGAGAATATAAATCTGCTATAAAAATAAGATGGCTGGCAAAATTCCAGTAAAGGATGCTTAGAGAAGTAATGAATAAATTAGATGGAGTAATCATCTTTTGATACAGTCTCGCAGTGTTTGGTGCTCAGCATTGATTAGGAGTTCCATGAGCATAAAGCAGTGTTTGCACTATTATGTTTAATTGCAGGAGGCATCATGTCCTCATTGCAGTGTTTGGTTGATCTGATTTCTGTTCACAGGCTTCACATTATCCTTTGGCAGCTACATGATTCAGTGCATGTGGAGTGTAAGGAATTAGGTCTCTTTGCTTTCGCTTAAAATTCTTTACCTAATGTTTAATTGGGGGCCTTTTTAATTGTCATGATGTGAGTAATGTTAATTGTTTCCTTTTCAGTTACTCAGGAGTCAAGTTTTCACATGTATCTGTCACATTCTTCTTCAAGAACAGCTTCCTCTGTCCACTCTTTCTGCATATATAGGCTGTTTCATATTTGATTAATTCTTTGTCACTTTCTTGTATCTTCCAGAAAATTTATTTCTGGTGAGCAATGGTCAGAATTTAGGAACTCTATCTAGTAGCGTAATAATTCTGTTTATGTCCCATTTCTTTTCCATTTTTTTCACTATGCATATTTTTTCCAGTTACTAATTACTTTTTCAGTTGGGCTGATTTCTTGTTCCCCTGTTAGGTTATTTTTCATTGTAGGATCAATAAAATAATATTTTGGATGACTGCAAGGAACTGATGCCATTAACAAGAGACATAAAAGTTGATAGCTGGATATCAAAAATGCATATTTTAATTGTAAGAAAGAACAAAATACAGTGTGTGGCCTTATAGAGCAATAGAGAATCGGTCATAAACCCTACCTTTGTTTTGTATTTCTCTTGTTTTAAGATGTTTGGATGATGGCAGCTTTACTGGGTTGAGCTAATGTTTGTGAGTTCAGACATGGCAAGGAGAAAATAAAAGAGAATAGGATTTGTTAATGCATATAAGAATTGGAGCATGTGAAAATAATTCAGACTCTAAAAGGCAGGCATGATGTGAAACTATTTAAAAAAACCTAAAAATAGACTGCTGCATTTTAAGTAACTGTTATTTGTAAGGTCTCATGGAGTCAAAGCGTGATAAGAGATGTGAATGGAGTCTGCATAAATATAGAAGCTTTATGACTTGAGAAAGAGACATAGCTTATCAAAATGGATTACAGCATGCCTGTAAAGCCTAAGGGAACTACAGCTTTTTGTCAGTGAAATAAGCCCATTTTATCGTATATTTGTTTATATACAGGGTACTAATGTTTACAAACACCAAAACCTTTTCCAAGCAAAATATTTGTCCTGAATAGGGAGTTTTCCAAGTTATCCTGAATACCTAGAGGCTTTGTGGAACACTTTTTTTTTTTTTTTTTTACTCCATATATTTATTTGCCTGCAGAGAGTTCAGGTGTTGATTTGTTGGATGGCAGCTGTAATATGATATGGTAGTAAGAACTGTATAATGCCAGTGTCATTCACTCAAAGTGACAATATGCAAAAATAAAGCCACCACTGCTACATGTCCTTTTGAAGTCTAATTTTTGTATCTATACCTAGTGTGGTACTACCAGGGTCTGGCTGGTGCAATGGCAACATTCTCTCCAATTTTACAAAATCAGAATCAATGATACATGGTAAAAACAGGTGCAAAGCCTTCACGCATCTCCAACACGTGCACAAAGCGTCTCCGGAACAGATCAAGTTTAATAGGTATTTATAGAAGATGAACATGATAGCCCTGTGCCCGGAGGAACACAGATGCTGGATAAGAAATTTAAGCATGTAACATCACTTCCTCACTGATACTTTCGTATTTGTTACATGTTCATGTGACAGTAGACTTTTAATATAAGGTAATAATGGGGAATGATTTCATTAGCCTTTATGGAAGAAATTGCATGAAGGTGTTTTGAAGGGAGTGATGCATTAGCTAATTGTCACATTGGAAGATACTTTTCAATTGTACACTCTGCACAGTTATGCAATTGCTGTAGAGACCAAAGAGCAAGGAGACACATTTTTGCTATCTTCTTTTTTTCAGATACTGGAGAAATGTATTATTTATGCAGCACCTTTCATCATGGAAGATCTCAAAACGTTTTTCAGCACTTCCATTTTCACTGGCAACATTTAGAAGTAAGGGATGAAAACTTATTTAAACATTGTTTTCCCACAATTGTGTAGCTGATAAGACTGCAGATCAGAGTTATTTATGCAAATCTCCAGAAAAAGGTACTGATTTCTGATGACTGCTGCAGCACGCTGAACCGTGCTATTTCCTTCCAAGCAGAAAATTCTCTTTCCTTTCACTTTTGTGCCTCACAGAAGCAATTTTTGAAGTCCATTCATCCGTTACAGACTGCTGCTCTGCTTCTTAAGCAGTGTTTCCAGTGGGACAACACACTATGCAAATATATTTTGTGTAAGTGCACTAGGTTCTCCAAGTCCTCTCTTTGCTAGCATTTCTTTTCTTCCATCCTCCTCTAGCATTCTTGGTCTGGCTAAGCCAGAGACTGGTACTCCTCTTGCAAGTTTTGCAAAGTTTTTTGTTGTTTTTTTTTTAAACTGAATTTTGTAGTGTAAAATTTTTGATTTTATAGTTGTCTCTCCTGGTAGTATAGTATTTCTTAAATATTGTCCTGGACGTTTATTTGGAGACTAACAGGTTGCATACCTTAAACAACTGCATATGATTTCTTAAGCAAACTACGAGGCAGAATTCTAGAAAGAAGAAAACTTCAGCACTGTTCTGGGGTCAGCATCCAAATGACTGCCCATCTTCCTGTGGTGGTATGTTGCTTTGATTTTTCTACTGCAGGGGGAGGGGGAAGAAGGTGCCAAAACCATTGTAAGTTTCCTCTGCTTTCCAGACTGCATAATCTAATTTGTGAACACTTGGAGGCTAAGGCAGCACCTGAGCACCTCATTTTGGTGTCCAAGCATGTTTTTGTCAAGTAAGCTCTTCTATCCAGCTCCTTTTGAGAGGAGCAGTTGTCTCTGTGTTTAGTAGTGATTCATTACACTCTCAGGACTGCTCCTCAGTATTCACTTTCATAATTCTGTTCTTGTATGAATTTTGGTGACAAATTTCTAAGTTTGAGTTTGGGTTGTTTTTTTCATGGAATGGCTATCAGAAGGATCAGAGTTGTAACCTTTGCTTTAAGTTATACAGTGTCTGTGAATACTGCTGAGGACTAGAACAGTTTGATATATGACTGTTAAACTGTTGCCAAGGATTTTTGTGCATTGTTGATATATGTCAACTTGTTCTTCTGAACAAGTCAAAACTTGGTCTGGGAATTGGCGTGGGTTAGATGCCATTTCCCAGTAGGTGATTTGAATGTTGTTTAGAAAATAAATTCTTGTATTAGAAGCCTCTTAGTTTACCTCACTCTCCTTTGATGTGGTTGCTGTTGAGGCAGACCAGATTTTTAGCTAATTTGACTGTCTTTTCTCTGTTCAAGCTGCTGAAAACAGTGGAAGCTTTCCTGTGATATCTGTCTTTAAGCTGATGTTCCTTCTGTGACATTCTTCTTGAACACTTACTTAATCATTTCTGCCATTTGTTCTGTTGAAGAAATTTCAACTTCCCATCCCCCTTTCTGAAGTATTCCTGTTCTGCTCATAGAGCAGGAATTTCAGTAAAGTGTTCTAATTTATCTCTATTCTCTGAGAGCATTTGAAAGCCTTGTCAAGGAAAGCAGAAATATTTTGGAGTGACATGGTTTTCGTAGTAACAGTTGTAGATACTTTCAATAGTTTTACTTTCTACATATTTTTTTTTTTTGTGTGTGATGTGAAATCCATGTCATAACTTAGTACTTTTATTTGGTTGATTCTCCCTATATAGTGCTAATTAATAAAGTAATTATCATTCTGATAACAATGGCTGAAATAGTAGACTTTTATTTTGTCACCAAGGGTCCTCTCTCTGAAGAGATTCTTGTGTAAGAAAGGACATAGATGTGGACGGGTTTGTAAGAAGTTAAATAGGAGTTAGTCACCAGAAGAGTGGGAGGGTGGATCTCATGTGTGTCTTTCTGTGTAAGTCAAATATAAGACCTAAAAACTTAATTGTATATTCATACTAATGTTGATATGTCAGTTGTTTTTCCAGTGGCTGAGTTTTTCCCTCCTCTTCCATATAAAGTGCCATCTCTGTGGAACTAACAAGTGTGAGACCAATGTGAGTGAGGGAGTAATTCCTTTTCCAAAGATTAGTGATAGATAAATTTGAGTAACCTGAAGTAAAGGTAGCCGTGATCTCTACTCTGAACTTTTCCTTTTCTGCGTGTGTATGTATGTTGGTATTAGCTAGGGGATTCTATCTTATAGTTTGGGTATAAAGACTTCTTAAAAACTAAGGAACAAAGGCTTCTATGTTGAGGTTTTTGTTTTGTGTTTCTCACAGGTTCATGTTCATCTCTCCAGCTAGCCAGCTCACTGAAAGCCAAAATCTTACACTGGGCTTGAAGGCTGTTTATATCTAACTTGATGTATCACTAAATGAGAAAGTATTCAGGGAAGCTTGAAAAGATTCAGTAGGATTAAATAATGAAGCATAAGGGTTTATTCCATGCAGGAGCAGCCTTTGAAAGCTAAAAGCAAGCTAAAGAAAGAGGCCTTAATTGTGGGAAGTTAACATGTAAAATGGGAATCAGAAGATTTTTTAAATCCTTTCAGCTACTGAAGGCATTGAATTGGAGGTCTTGAATTTACAAGTGATCAAGTATGAAGAGAGATAGAATAGAGGCCTATTAGGAATAAAGAAAAATTGTTGAAGTGGGTGTTATGTACCTGCCCATAATCAGCTGTATGTGAAAAGAGTCTGTTTCCTTTTACCCTTTAGCATGGTTTTAGGCATATTTGACCAGAATTTTTGGTTATTTAAGGTGACATGGATGACAATTGAGAGTGAGAAATAGCTGAAGTCAGTATCCATGTGCTTCTATAAATAAAGAAGATTGCATGCAAGGCCTTGCTGAATGCTGGCTTGTCTGTTAACTGAAAAGGCTAACTATTCATAAGTTTAATTCAAGCTTTATTCCTTCAAGTACTTGATTGCTTGAAAGCTAACCAAAGCAGAATACAGGTTACTTTCTCTTTGTATTTCTCTTTCCATATTTACTGATTACTTCCAGAGCCTCATATAAAACTTGATGAAAACACATTCTGGCTTTTGTATTCATTTGCTTGGTTTCACCTGGGAAATCTGCACACAACTGTATCTGACAATAACCAGTTACTCCTGAAGGATCCTTCCTTGTCCTCTGGAAATCCTTTTGTCTCTGAACCCAAGAGGAATAAACAGAGATTGGAATAAGCTCTGAAATGCCAAGCTGAGTGCCTCACCATCTGCACTTGGATATTCCACAGCACACTTGCTTGGACTGTGTACAATGTGCATGTTCTTTCCATGGAAACTGGAATGATGATGTGGAGAACGGGAATGCCTAGGTCTCATCCTGACATTTAATCATGACAAGTCTGCAAGTACTTGTGAAATATGCAACTTTAACATTACCAGAATCTCTTTTTTGGTCTCACTGACTGGCATGTTTTGCTGCTTTTCCTACAGGTAAGAATTTTTTATTTTTTTTTTAATCTCATTTTAAAAGTGACAAAAACTACTCTGTTATCTGCAATACC
This sequence comes from Pyrocephalus nanus, assembly GCA_038380795.1. Lineage (NCBI taxonomy): Eukaryota > Metazoa > Chordata > Aves > Passeriformes > Tyrannidae > Pyrocephalus > Pyrocephalus nanus. Next base: position 67,675,228 of record CM076261.1, read on the forward strand.
TCAACCCTTTTATTTGCTGGAGCATCCCCAGCAGGATCTATCAGACAGTATATGGTTTAGCTCTATTTTTTGGATGGAAATATGTGGTTTGGCAAGTAATCTGTTTTGGAAGACAACATATTTGGTGCTTTCTCAACCATCTGAAGCTGAAGAAAAAGTATATATTTACACCTGAGTCTTGTCTCAACATATAAGCTTTCTGCCAGGTGCTTTGAGGGAGCTAAAACTGTGTTACTTCAAATAACCCATTTCAGAAAGAAAGCAGTTAACCAAATTGTCATCTGTAGTCTTTACTTATTGAAGTGCCTTCTTGAAAAGATACTTCATGTAATAGCTGAAATAATTTTGACTCCTTCCTCAAGCTTTCTAGGAGAAGACATAGGCAAGAAATGGTTTTTATCTTCAAGGGAGATGTTTCTGCAAGCTGTTGATGAAGTCCATTTTTTTCCGTGGAAGTTTTGTGGAATTCTTCTCATCTTCAAATGGCATCTGTGACCAATTTTCTAGTCTGCTTCTCTTACTGTGCTTATAAGAGCTACCAAAAAGAGTGGAATTTATTTGTCCCACATTGTTTGGTGCAACTTGCTTATAAAAACCCAACAGTGTCACTCAATTTAAACTGTTCACCATTCCTTCTTCAATGCTTCTGTACTCTTCACTCAAATATTTTATAATAGCAAGGAAATTGCAAGAGTCAGAAGAAAGCTTATATAATATCTTTTATAAAAAAAAATAAAAACATAATGATTTAGTTACCAGGCTTTATTGATCTGATGAATCCCAGGCAAAACAGTAGAAAAAACTATATACTTTGCATGTGTAACTTTAAAATTATAATAAATGCAAGTTACTGATAATGAAAAAAAGATCCTTTCGGGAAGACACTGACATATTTTGCAGGTTACAAGTTTGACTGAAAGAAATAAGCTTAATAGTGTATCTTACTCTGTGAAAACTGCAATGCTATTTCACACATACTGGGCAAAGACATGTTCCATGTACATAGTGTCAGCATCGTTCAGCATTCAGGTGTGTTAAGTTCATGCCTGTGTCTTACACTCTGCAGCTCTTTTCTACCTGTCATAAATGTGTGATGAATGACTTCCCAAAAAGTTCGTGGTGGTGTTTAGATCAGTAGTGGCCCAGACTGTAAGCCACTGCTTTGGTGTTCACTGTGAAAAGATTCCTAAAAGGTGGAATAGTTAAGAATCTTGTCTCTTCAGAAAATACCGACAGGTATCTGTTTGAAGGAGAATATCTGCTCTTCCCTTTCTTGCTCTGTCTCTGCACTGGTTTGCAATATTGCAAAGTGTGTTCCCTTACCTTTCTGTTTCCTCCCTGGCCTCCCTCCATTCCAAGAAGTAAAAGCAAGAGGGAAGTTTTTCCTACAGCAGAAGGTAAAAACAGAATTACGAAGTGATCTAAAGAGCCATGGGTATCTGGAGAGCTACATAATTTCATACAGCTTCCAGTTTTTACCAATGGAAAAAATTATTTTCCTGTTGATATTACCTTCTCTTAAAATAAAACTCTGAAACCGAAGACATGCAAACTAAGTTTACTTGTTTAAAAGTGTTGGTAGTCAGAATGTTTAAATACAGCAAATTTGTCAGCAGTACCTTAAAAACCTTCATAAGGCTCACTAAGCACGTTTTTTAGATTAATTCAAAGACAGCACAAAGCAGATTGAGTTTTCCCAGACCACCTAAAAGACCTGCATGACTAGTGCTTTTTTGACTGTTTACATATAAGGCATCTGTGACCCTGTTCATTGCAAATTTATGTGTTAAATCCACAAAAATGATCACTTTCTTGCTGGAAAACTGCCGAACTGTTGAAACACTGAAATTGGGGATTTCTGTTTCTTTCCATATGACTCATCACTTTGTTTGCCTCCTTTAAATGTTTTACACCCCATTAATTCCTCATCATTACTTTGCGTGTCTTGGTTCTTTCTACTTTGTTTGTACTGAACAATACAAACTTTGTTTTATTTGTCTTTTTGCATTTTAAACTTTGGTACAGGCTGTTCTCGATTAGAGCTCCTTGTTCCATCTACAACAGAGTAAGATTCTTCCTGACGTCAGCATGTTGCCTAAAAATCAATAGGGCAGCTTTATGTCCCATTATCTTTCCTACTTCTCTTGTAGTAGATACAATGAAGACTGCTGTGAAAACGGAGGACTGCCAGCTGTGCTATATGCATGTTATCTAGTAGCATGAAGAGAACCTCTTGTATCAGTTGCAGTCAGAGCATGCTGACTGGGTCTTTCAAATTAATTATTGAAAATGACATGAGAAACACAAGATGAAGAAATGCAAAAAAAAAAAAAGCTCACTAATTATAATGAGTAAAATGGGTAAGGTCTTTTGAGGAATCTCTGAGAAACAGCTTTAAAAAAAAAAACCACACACACACACCAAAAAGCACTAGGAAAAAAAAAAGCCCCCACCCAAACCTTCCTAATTTATAAACTACTTGTTTTTCAGTGTTCTAGACAGAACACCATGTGAGAGTTGCCTTTGCAAAATCCTTTGTCTTCACTCTCTAGGAGTTCCAGAGCACTCTGTGCTTGTACCTCTCCCCTTTCTTTTTGTTTTCTCTCCAAGGACAAATATGAAGGTCAGCTCTGGGCTCATACCATATGTCTGAGTGACTGTTTCTAACTATACATCTACTTCTTTCTTTCCTAGCTTCTTTTACAAATTCAGTTTAAAAACAAAGGCTTTAAAAGTTCAGGATTGCAATATACTAATGAGGAAACTTCTCTACAAAAATGCCTTAAGTGATTTTCCCCAGATGCTGCTAACAGATATGATTTCTTACTACTTTTTTATTTTACAACATCTTTTTTTTTTTTTTAAATAAAATCTTATTTCAATGCCTGCTTGACCTCTGTGTTCTGAAGGCTTTCTTGTGGGCCAGTTTATAGTGGAGATTGTTCTGCCTCATGTAGTATGCTACCCAGCTTGCAGGTAAGATATATGTAAGACTTTATTAGATATAATATATATATGTGTTAGAAGGAAAAGACATACCAGCCTTTAAGCTATCATCAAGCTCAAGGCCAGAGAATGTATGTTCTTGCAAGTTCAGGAGTTAAGTATGCAAATCCTCATCTTCTCTTGAGAAATTTGTATGGCTAGAATCTGATGAGAATTCAGCCAGTGAAAATTTTCCAGTAAAGTTAATTAAAGCTGGTATCCTGAGAACACTTTACATTAATTTTGTATCAGATTATACTTCTACTTTCTGCAACCTTAATTAATCAAATCTTTATGGTTACTCAATCTATAGCACTGTTAGGGGCTTAAAAATACCAAGGGGTATGTTCCTAATTGAATATTGGTATATGGGGAGAGGAGGGGCAGATAGATACTGGTCCCCTTTTCCAAAGGGGAAATAGACTCTGAGCAGAAGGAAGAGTAAGAGGAAAAGGTCATCTGGTCCTTCAGGACAAGAAATGGCAGCAGAAGGCAGGCAGCAGAGTAATTAACAGGTTTTTCTCCAGAAGAGTAGGTGGCCTTTACTGTGCCTAATTACAGAGACTGTAATTTAAAACATGCTGTCTTGTTCTCACAGTTGGGTCTCTCAGTGCTGGTTCACGCAGGCAGTCTGCTGAAGTCTGAGGCCTGTAAGCAGGTTGGGAAGGTAATCTTTGCCTGAGACCAGAAGCTGAGAAGACAGATTGCTTGTGAAGAATCACAAGTCTCGCTCTTTGTGAAGTAGTGTTATAGTTTAATCCCTTGTATATAATTTTGGCCTCTAATGTTAGCATTTTACATTGTACCAGGATATAAAGGAGTATCCACTTGAGTCTAAGTCTGGCCTCCACTAAGTTAAAAGCTAAAGTCTGATTTTACAAACTCTGTACAGATGTGTGACTAAAAGGAAAATATTTAGTTACCTGTACTATGTATCAGGAACAAGCAAGTTTAGAGTAGGCTATCCTAATGTCAGGGAATTGTCTTGCCAAAACTCAGTTGTGTGTTTGAGTTGAGGACTGTGTTTTAGCTGTGACATGTTGATAGAAACAACTTTTTAAACTTGCTAATTGTGGACTAAACAATATTTATGACAACTAGTACTGTTCACTTGTACAGTGCTTCTAGTGAAACTGGATTCTTGAGACAAGAAAATATCTGGGAACTACAGGTGCCTTTTACTGACAGGAGTAAATTCAGGAGACTGAATTCAAGATTCTAATCTTTGCTAATTTACTTAAAATTGATAAGCATCTAGAACTGCTAGCCAGACTCTTTGTATTTACTAATTGTCTGTCTCACCTAAGGTTGTTTAAGATTGGTAACTAGAACTCTCTGATCCTAAACTTGCTAAGAACGAGGCAGCAGTGTGTCATCACAGTCACTTGGACCACTGCTACAAAAGGGATATATTGACATGCCAGCTCAAGTTTAGTGGAGGCAACAAAAAGCACTGGAGGCCTGGAGCACATGATGTACAAGCAGGGACTGTGTGAACTGGGTTTGTTCAGTATGGAGAAGACACTACAAGGAGATTTGATTTAACAGCACTACCTGCAAAGGGATTTATGGAGATGATGTAGACTTGTCTTGGAGATCTCCAATAAAAACATAAGTGGCAATGGTCCCAAGTTGCAAATTCCAACTACATGAAAGGAAAATCACTTAAAAAATGTTTTGGCATTGGTACAGGTCGACAAAATGCCTGAGGAACCTCCAGCCCAGGAGATACTAAAAATTCATCTGAAGTTCCTGAGCAACCAGATGGAAGTGTGAGGTTAGCCTAGCTTTGAGCAAGTGGTTGTTGGACTTGACAGCCTCCAGATATCGCTTCCAGACAAAGTCTTTCTGGGATTTAAAGAGATCTGGTGATCTACTAGATGTGCCCATACAGATCTTTCAATCCTGACTCAGTCTAACTCAAAAACCTTCTATGTGGAGGTAGGAAGGAAGTGAATCTCACTGCTCATTTTCCACATGTCATGGAAGGAGGAGATCTAGAATCCAGACTGTCCTCAGTCTCAAGAAACCTAAAATATGTCTGAGCAGAGGACAGAACCACCAGTATAAAAGGTATGTTGAAACTGGTTTATCATGTAGAAGCACATCTCTTGTTTTCCTTCTGGTCCCATGCCTTTTTGTGGACAAGAGAATGCTTGACTTTGTAGTCTTGTGATTTGTGCGCCAAAGACCAGGAAACCTCCACTTCTGGATCATGCTCCTTAGATTAAATGTGTTGGTTTTAACTGACTCTGGAGTAAAACATGTGAGCAGTTCTGGAAATCCTCTTAGCTCTTCATATTGTATGTAAGACAGTCTTTTCTGTCACACAGTGCTTATTTCACAGGGCTAAGCTGGCCTAAGATCATATACAAGAGACAGCCTCAGTTACACCTGCCCCAGAGGGTGTCCAAATGCAGCAGAGCAATGCTCAAGTGCCAAGGTGATATGGGTCTCAAACTTCTGCATGTGGAATAGAGCAATGGCAAGCTGCTTTTCTCCTGAACCTCTACGACTTGAACACAGTCTTTTTTTGTGAAGAGTTTACTTCTGTTTTCCAAATGCTGCCACATGAAGTGAAAATCTCACTAAGACAATGAGATGCAAACAAAATAAGCAATTCCATATTTAGGTATTAATGAGTTTGCTGTTGTTTAATGTACCTTACTCTGGTGCAGAAAGACACAGATATGTGACAACAGGCATTGCAAACTAAATTTATTCTTGTATAAAACCCACCCACATAGAAGATATTCAAGAATAGCTTCATCACATGCTGAAATCTGTGAAACATAAAGCAACTCTGGGAAGCAAAGTAATTTAAATTAATAATGCTGTATCATTCACATTGTACTGGGGGGATGACACAAGAAACAACAGAAATCAAGCAAAGAGTGTAGAAATTCAAGGCTTTTTTGGAGGTGGTTTTTTTGTTTGTTCGGTTTTGGATTTTTTTTGTTTTTGTTGTTTGTTTTGGGGTTTTTTGCCTTTTTTTTTTTTTTTAATTGTGAATATTGGAAACTTTATTCTAGGAGACCTCGTAGCCTCTTCTCCTGAAGTGTATTCACTTTCAACAACTGCCAAAGTGTTTCTGCAAAAACCTGTTAATGAAAGTTAGTGAAAAATACTCATTCTGAGTAGAGAAAACACTTCTGATTTTCAGAAAAAAAAAATACATTTGCTACATTTACATGAAGTAATTGCTTTATATAGAGCACAGTGTTTTTTTGTTTATTCATGATGCACTATTATAATTTATATTTTAGTTTTACCTGTTTATAATTCTTGCTTTCTTATAACAAAGCTATTATAGGATTGTAGCCCCTAAATTCTATCCTGATCTATTTGGTGTTAACCATGATCAGCACAATATTTTTGAGACTTCTTCGTATCAAATAGAAATAGGTTTGTGACACAGCATGGTTTTGTCTCTGTGTGTTTTAAGGAAAAAAATATTTAGCCTTATGGCAGTATACTGAGAGTAATTGATGAAGCACGTGAGCTGACTTGAAGCTACTTACTCTTCTAGATGTACCTCATCAGTGTTTAGTTTCTAAGAACCTTCTCCTTATCTAGCACCAGGCATGGTTCTGTCTCTGGAGCTCCTCTGCCCTATTACTGTTGTTTTAGAGTGCCCAAGATTAGTAGGAAGAATGCAGAAGAAGGAACATGCTATGAAGCTGAACAGAGGAAAAAATCTGAGTCGTATGGTTTTGCTCTGAAATACTTGGTTGTTTATTGTTGTAACATCTGAAAGACATAATGCTGTGCAGCTTCATAAAAACTTTATGTGGTAACATTAGAGCTCAGTGGAGTCTTTGATTACATTCTTAATAATCAGACTAAAACCGCTTGCCTTTGTTGGCAGTGTAATGATAATCTGTAGTTAATCAAATTACAGGTGGTGGTTAGCTTTGTTTAGCTTATCTGGGTTTTTTATGTGGTGGTCTCTTGGTTGTTTTTTTTTTTTCTTCAAGTTGTCATTTAATTGGAAACTTGACTGACAATGTTTCAACTAAACTTACTGGGTAAGAGGCATTTGTTTGGTCCTGTGTGTCTAAATGATGGTGTTTGGTCTAAATAATGAGTGGAAGAGTTGTGCTTGTGTTTTTCCTGGGTGTGTGGGGGCTTTGTTTGGTTTTTAAAAATAAACAACCCCCTTTCTTTCTGTTTATGTGAAGTGAATATGGTGAATACCTTTTTCTGTGCTACTGTTTTTGTCATGAGGATGGCATAGGACCTAATTTATTCTTGCCTTCAAATAATATCCTCTTTTAATTGTCAGAGAATCTGTTCACCTTTACGTATTCAAGCTGAACACATTTAAGGTGAACATGAGCCAGCAGTGTGCCCAGGTGGCCAAGAAAGCCAAAGGCATCCTGGCCTGCATCAGGAACAGTGTGGCCAGCAGGAGCAGGGAAGTGATCCTTCCCCTGCACTCAGCACTGGTGAGGCCACACCTTGGGTACTGTGTCCAGTTCTGGGCCCCTCAGTTCAGGAAGGATATTGAGGTGCTGGAGCAGGTCCAGAGAAGAGCAGTGAGGCTGCTGAAGGAACTTGAATGCAAGTTCTGTGAGGAGAGGCTGAGGGAGCTGGGGTTGTTTAGTCTGGAGAAGAGAAGGCTCGGGGGTGACCTCATCACTCTCTACAACTCCCTGAAAGGAGGTTGCAGTCAGGTGGGACTTGGTCTCTTCTGCCAGGCAGCTATCAGTGGGACAAGAGGGCATGATCTTAAGCTCTGCCAGGGGAGGTTTAGGTTGGATGTTAGGAAGAAATTCTTTATAGAGAGGGTAATCAGGCATTGGAATGGGCTGCCCAGGGAGGTGGTGGATTCTCTGTCCCTGAAGGTGTTTCAGAAGATGGATGTGGCACTTAGCACCATAGTCTAGTAACTGTGTAGGTGGTGGTGGATGAAGGGTTGGACTTGATGATCTCAGAAGTCCTTTCCAACTATGATTCTATGATTCTCAGCAGTCCAGTTATATGTTTTTTAAGAAAAGAAAAAAATCCTTCTGTATTTATTTTTTGTGGGGAGAATTTGATTGTTTGGTTTTACTTTCTGTTTAACCCACTAGCTTTTGTAGTTCCTTTAACGGTATCCTGAGATAGGTCAAACAAAAGGATAATTTACTTTAAAATAGCCCTAATAAACCTAAGAACCATTATGTTATGTAATGTGATATATGTGGAGTTTCAGGCAAATAACCAAATTGCCTTTGTCTTTACAGATAAGTTTGCCTCGTTTGGCATACAAGTCAAATGGCCAAAAGATTTGTACTGATTCCCAAAAAACATCTTGTCACACATAGATCGCTGCTGTCTGGTTAAAAATGTGTTATTCCAGTAATGGTATCATGCAAAATAGCTCTGTGGAAGGGAGGGTCACTTGTCAAGACATGTAGATTCAGCAGTGCTTCACACAGGAACAAAATGCCTAGAGTTTGTGAGTCTTTATCCAAAGGTCACCTCTAGGGAAATAGTTTTCTATTTCAGTTAACCTTCCAGATTCTTGATACGTTTTGTTGGTTTTTTGGTTTTGTTGGTTTTGTTTTGTTTTTGTTTTTTTTTTTACTTTTATTTTCAGTGCTTTGCATGTTTAATATTTTATAGTTAATTATATAATTTTTTTAAAATGTCATTGATTTTAATATTTAAGTGTTAATGTTTGAATAATCCCCATTGGGGGTTGAGCAAGAATAATGGCAAAATAAAAAAGGGAGAAAATATTGCTTAATTCTGAAAGTCATACTTCAGAGATATTCCCGACAAAGCATTAACAAGCAAGTTGCTTAGAGGAAGGAGGAGCATTTTGGAAAGAAAGATTTAAAACAGAAAGACTTGGAGGCTGAGTATGGTATAGTTAAGATGTGTCTTATCTGAATATTATTTCATTCAGACTGCTGAAAAACTTTCCTGGACTGAAGATACATCTTGTCTTTCCATTTTTAGTTTGGCTCTGATTTCATTGGAGTTTGATGAAAACAAATATGGAATGTTTTCTGCTGTGCAAATATCAATGCTATTTGTTTGAAAATACTGATGCTGTTTTTACTGGATCATGAGGAGGCTGTAAGTATAAGGTATGTAGTAGCGATGGAAAATGTTGTTAAAGGGAAGGGTAAGAAAGGTCAGTTTTGGTGGTTGGGATGGCAAATTTCAAATATATTGCACTGGAAGTTAAAATTACTTACCTAAAGGTTGCCTGTGAAGCACATGTTCAGTGACGCTTTTAATCCAGTTGTAAATAGTTGTAAATGTTAGAAAATGTGGGCATTAATTGCTTAGTAGTAAAAAGAAAAATGTTGTCGTCTTCTCCCCCCAGCCATTTCTTCCCCTAATGTTTTAACAGTATGGATGAATTTCTGACTGAGCTGAAATCTGCATGGAGTTTTTTTCATCGAAGTGTGGTTTCAAAGTTTTAATTCTTCAAATTTCATGGGTGGTATCTTACATTTCAATGTTACAGTAAGTCAAATTTTCAGAAGTGGTAAGAGGCATGTGTTTGCTAGTTTATTTCACTACTTATCCAAAAATACTTTTAAAAAGGTTGGTTCATAGTAATTTCTGAAGCACGTAGTCCTTTGTAGTATCTTATGTTGGTCACCTGAAACTGAGAATACAAGTCTCTATATATTATAATTATTCACCCAAACTTGGCATATGGGCAAGTGTCTTCTTTTTACCTATCGTTCTTGTATAGTATTTACTTTATAAACAAGCTAATCAATGATTGGAACAAATCCACAAACAAACATGTCAGCTCTTGCAAAGTGCTTGCACTTCTTGCTTCTCTGAGAGGCATTAGTTCAACGGAATAACATGGTGTGATCTTGAAAAATACTTATAATTTTTTCTTCTATAATGAACGCCTTTTGGAAGTAGTCTGTAAGGTTGAAAAGCTGGTATGTATGCCTCTTCTACCTTTCTTGGTACAGAAACATAAAAATGTCAAACCTAATCTTGTGTAAAAGTTACTTAAAATAACAGAAAAGATTCCTTGTCATCTCTCATGTAAAACGGGCTACAGTCTTGGGGAAAAACAGATTGCTTCTGGTGTCTATGAAGGTCATGGCTACAGTGATCATGACCTTTGAAAGCACTGAGTTTTTCTTGGTCTTTGATGGTATAGGCTGGTGAGTAGAGAATTGTGCCTTATTATCTATTATGTTGTGGTGTTAATGTGCTTACTGCATATAGCCTTTGCTTGGAAAGAGACTGCCTCCTATCAGCTATGAGATACCAAGGATGAGATCCTCCCGTGTTTGTGATTTCTCAGTTGTAAGTGAAAGAAAGCAACAGAAGGGCAGTCTCAGCAATTAGTGGAGCTTAAGACACTGGAAAGCACAGTAAGTGCTTCTGATGGTCATTTATAGCCACTTACTATCTTCTGGAAGATACGAATTTTGTTGTTGGGTAGGTGTTGGCAGAGGGGTGGCTGCAGGGGCAGCCTCTGTGAGGAGAGCCCAGGGCTGCCCCATGCGGGACACAAACAGATCAAGTCAGTTCCATGGACCTACTGCAGGGCACAGCTGAGCCCCTCAGCCAGGATGGTGGTGTCTCTGGGAAAACACATTTAAGCAAGGAAGTGGGAAAAAAAGGCAAATAATGCAGGTAGAGGAGAAAGAAACAAAGATAGTGAGGCACAGCAGAGGGAACACAGAATTGAAGGAGGAAGAAGAGGAGGTGGTGGTCCCAGCACTGGAGCTGAGATTGTACTTCAGCCTGCGAAGGGGACCACAGTGGAGTAGGTATTTGCCTGCCAGAGTGTGCCACACCAGAGCTCCATGATGCTTCCTGAAAGAACTTGGGCCCGCACTGGAGTCTATGGGAAGAGCCCATGGAAAGGACCAATGCTGGAGCAGATGAAAAGTGTGAGGAGAAAGGAGCAGCAGAGGGGAAACTGTTATGGATTGATCTGACTGCATATTCCTGGTTTCTGCTAATTTGGTCTGGTGTTATGGTTCTTCACATGTTTTTCTAGGTGGAAAATTGGACAGTTCTAGTTCTTACAGCTAGCTATCAGCATCCCAAGGTCTTTGCTAAGATTTGCATATAAAATAAGTCTCTTCTCTGTCAGGAGGATCTTTGTATTTGATTGTTTCTTCCTCCTCAGTCTTGTGAGTCTATTTGGGTTTGTTTTCATGCACTTTCTTACCGTGCTCTGCCTATATGTCTTTTCATTGGCTCTCAGTAACTTTAATTATTTTATTCCCTTTATTGTTAAAGTTTAGCTTTTACTTCAACAAGGCGATTCTGTAGTGACTATGAGAGGGGTACGTGTGTGTTTTTTGAGCAATGTTTTTATATAGTTATCTTCTTCCTCTTTGAGATTATACCTGTAGCTTGCTTTTTGTGGGAAAATATGTTATCCAGGAACTCACATCTGTCGGTGATTCTTAATCTTGAGAGTTTTTTCCTTTGCCAGAATTTAAGAATTGGAAGTCTTAAGAAATATTCTACCTGCATATGCATTCTGTAAGCAGACAGCTGGTACTCCATTTCCTTACCACAATATACCAACAGGTGGAAAAAAGGAAAAAATCTGTGATTTACATGGCGTCAGAGCTTGGGTAAGCTGTTCAAGTAAGGAAGTACTTGTGCTGTCTGACAACATGAATTTCTCTCAAGAATTTTTAAGTTGTTCTGTTGCTGCTCATACCTGTGTGTTTATGCATATATCCAGAAAACATAGCTTATACTTTGTTGCATGTTGTTTTATGAATGTGTGAAGAACTGTATGTTCAGATTCTTCTTAGGCTCTTCTAATATTTTTTATAACTCAGCAACTTCTGTGAAAGGGAAAGTTGCAAAGTAGACTTCAGAACTTGAGCTGCAGGAAATATGTGTGTGTTTGTTTGGTTAACTTCTCTTGGCATGAATATAAAATATCTACTGTAAATGGTTTCTAATAGGCCATCTCTTAAAGTGATTGAGCAATTTTTATGGTTGGCTGAAATTAATGAACTCTGTGAGAGTCCAGAAAATCCTACTTTCTTTGTATGCTTCCACCATTGGCTCTTATAAGTTGCTCACCCTGTTATCTTCCTCCATTTTGTCCTTTCTTCTTGTAGATGAAGACTTGGGACATCAGAGGGATAAGAATTAAGTATTTGAGCTTTAGTTTTGCTTGTAATTGAATCTCAAATTCAGATCTCTAACACTGATTTTAAGTAGCTGTGGTTTGCGGAGCCTGTATCTTCCCCAGTTGCTGAAGGGTATTGTGTTTGTCAGGGTACCTGGGTTCGCATCTAGAAATTCATCTTAAATCTGAGTGTCATGGACAGATTGTGTAATGCAGCACAGTTGCTAATTAAATATTAGTCTATGCAAGGCATTTATTTTTTTTTAGTTTCCATCTAGTTCCAGCATGTGGAAATCTGTCAGGACAGTTCTCTAAAGTGCATAGTTTTCATTCCAAAGTTTACGAAATGATCCTAGGTCACAAAGGATTATTTAGCAACAAAGCAGCAAGGGTGGTTGTTTGTTTTGCTTTTTTCCTCTTTGCTTAATTAGATTCTTTATTAAACATGGAAAAGAAGTCAGCAAGGTTCCTATCTTTAAGCATTTTATGGTAAATGTGACGTGGGGTTTTTTTGTCTAGGTCAGAAATTATTTGACCTGTCTTCTAAATGCCCATAAATACTGCAAAATATAAAATGCAAACTGCACATAATAAAGGATTTTCACCATGGTAAAGATTTCTTTATTAATGTCTTCCTCTCCTCCACCTGATCCTGTGTAATTTTTCAGGTTTTAAAGTGGTTGTTTGCCATAAAGGAGATCCTGCCAAGTGTTGCTGCTCTTCAGTTTTTGTTCTCTTTGCTTTCGAAACTGTATTGTTACAGATCTGAGTTGGAGCTGTACTACTTATGTGGCTTCAGAGGACAGAGACTTGAAATGCATCATTCTGTGAGAGTCACACTCACTAAACCTTGCTGAATCATATTCTTGGATAGCTTGGCTATTATGTATGTATGTGGTTATGCATATGAATATGGAAAGTTACCCCTTTATAGCAACTCATGCATTTGGTTTTGAGAAGCCCCTATCTCTGCCTACCACACTCTACCCTGTTAAGGAAAAAGTCATCTTAAAGACTTCAGATCTGGCAAACAATATGAAATTGCTGCTATCTTCCCCCTCATGCTTTAAAAGACTGCAGGTGGACTTGCCTCTGCAAGGGCATTAATTTAAACCTTGCTCTTATTTTCTCTGGGTCTGGCAAACCTTCTTCTCTCCACCTCAATTCTGGACTGGCACACTGCACTCTATAGGCACAACTGCTGCTGAACATGCTAAGGTGAACAAGAGAAAGGAATAAGAGGTAAAATGTTTCATTTTGTTAAAATGTTTTGTACTGTTAGACCTCTTTCCTTTAATTCCTCAGCCTGGTGCATTGTAAGGCATTTGGCCCTCTGGAATTGATCAATACTTTATTAAGAGGCCTGTGTTTATATTGCTCTACATATTTTTACAGAAATTAATTAGCTTAAGATTTCCAATTAGGACAGCTATAAGAAAACAAAACATAATGGCCCAATCTTGCAGCAGCAGCACTAGAAGCTTGTAAAAAGAGAAATCCTGTTTGAGGCTGGAAAAATTGAATGTTTCACGGGTCAGTTTCTCAAGGGCTGCCTGAATGTACCCCAAAAACCAAATACAGACCCAGTTTGTCACATCTGTAATGTGATTTTAAAAATTTTCAACCTTGTCCTAAAGAATTTTAAAATCAGCTTATTTGATAATGAATTGCATATATTGCATATACATTCTGCATACATTGCAGAATATTTGCATATATGTTCCTTCTGTTAAAATTAATAAATTTATAATAGACTTTATATAAAGAGTGTTCATTTTTCCTGCGTGGTGATATATTTAATAGAGAGTGCTTTTTTTCCCCTTGAATGAAATAGAGTGAAACAAAGAAAAATCGGGATTTTTTTTTCTCTGATAAATACATGCTTCTCATACACCTGGAGAACATCTGGTAAACATATAGGAATATTTGAGATGTTTACCTCCCCGATATTAATGCAGCAGATATGTCCTGAATTTTTCAAGCAGTAACATTGGGGTTTTTTTTTTATCTTAGGTAGGTACTGAAACTTCCCAGGTGACCACCTTCTAACATTGCGATAATATCAGTGGTCCATTATAAAGAATCTGTAAAGTATTCGTGCTGGAAACAAGTCTAAAAAAAGCACATTTGAGACAATTATTTCAGGAAGCCCTAAGTAGGCTATGCTGTTGCATAGCAACAGAGCCAGGCAGTCCTTAGTCTCTACAGTAGTCAGTGTACACATGGGAACAGAATGCAAAAATGATGGAAACCTTGAAAAACGTAAAGCTAAGACTAAGAGAAACCAAAGTGAAATGATATACAATATAACTGTGAACCTGTTGTGTGTAGTATAATAAATTGAAGTGCTTTTAAGATAAAAAACTGCAATGCCGTTAGCCATATTGTGCCCTTTTTTTTAGCTTCTAGATAGTAATTAAAAGAAAGGCAGGATGTCTGATGGCTGGGAAAACTAATTCAAATGTAAAGTAGATTTTAAATGTCTGATACAGAAAAAAAAATGGATGGAAAAGGTAACTTATTATTGACAAACCAAAAAGCTGACCAGGTATAGCAAGAATAAAATATTGATTAATGTATTGTGGCACAAAGAGGCTCAAATGCTTACGTTACTAAAAAGCTGCTTGTCTCATGTTCACAGGTCTCCAGGCTAGCCCAGTGGGATTTATCTTTGCAAATACTGAAAAGCATGGTGTCATTGGGTATATTTTTGGCAACTCCAAGCTCTCACATGTGAAATGTGAGATCTTAAAAGAAGCATATTATACTACAGCAGATTTTTTTTTTTTTTTTTTTGTGAAGGGTAATTTATTTTATTAAAAGCAAATCTAGGAACCATTATTTAATATTTGGAAACATACGGTTGCGGTTGGTCTTGCTGTCAAAAAAAAAAAAAAAAAAAAGGAAACCTTTTCCTTCCACTACAGTTTTTGCCACTGCCCAAGAAGAAACAGTAATAAGCTCAAGCTCTTCTGTTCTGGATGCTGCAACACACACTTTAATGATGAGTCATGACTGCATGATTTTAAAAGGTAGTCACATGCAAACAGTTGAGCTACTCCACCAGAAACTGCTGAAAAGATAAGTAATACAAAAAAATGTTGCTTCTGTCTAGTAGCTTACATTGTTCTACAGGTTTGAGGAAAGTGCCTTGGAGGGGGACAGTTGTTTTTTTAAATACTAAGGAAGAGTTTAAGGGTAGCTAAACTGTGGAGAATTTAGATATCTTGAATACCTTATAGCCAGACTACACATTGTACTGAAACATGATGAATCCTAACAAATAGGTCTGGAAGAAACCTTATGAAAATGCTTGTGCATCTTCCTGTTATAAATGCTGTCATGATACTGTTATCTAGACATTTTCTTTTTGGTGTTCTAACTGCATGCTTTTCCTTTCAGAGGCTTTTGTTACCTGCAGACTGCTGTTGTAGATGCTGTAAACATATCAGTCAAACTGACAGAATGCAGAACATTTTGTCAATGCAAACTTTAGTTGACTTGGGAATGGGAGCAACCCATTGCAATGGGGGAGCCAAGCCCTGCATTTAAATTAGTGGCCGTGTGAAGTCCTTGAGTCAACTTAGCCCACCGAGAGCCTTTTGGTAGAGTAGCTGGAAGAGTCCACCCGTCTTCCTTTTTCATTGTAAACTGGTTTCTGTAACCGAACTCTTGCAATATCTAAGGCACTGCTTCCTTTCCATCTCCATCTGCTTCGTTTTTAATTTCTGGTCTTGTCCTGCCGACCCTTTTGGATGGTATCTCCTCACCTGAAATCTGATTCCTCACAGCCACATTGTGGTTTTGTAATTCCATCGTATTCCCCCAACCCAGCACATACATAGGTAAGTCTTGGCAGTGCTAGCTAATATCTTCTTGCTTACCTTTACTGACATTTTAAAAAATGAAGAGCAGCCTCTTAACCTAGCAAAACAAAGCTATGTATTTTATCAAATTGGGCATATATTAATATAGAAGAAATAGTTAACATTTCTTGGCTTGTAATAAAGAGCATGAATCTTCAAGGTTTGCTGTTAGGAATTGCAACAACTATAATAAATTACTTAGGGATGTTTAACCCGTAAAATCTATAGTTCAGCTGAGTATTTCAGCCCTTACAAATGCAGAGAGACTGCCTTGCACATTGGAGCTATTTCTTGAAGAACACAGCTGGTTTTCATTTAATTGGAAAAGTATAACACAATGTACTGTATACTGTCTGTGTGCCATTGTTTGTTTGATTTTGGTTTGTTTGTTTTAATGAGAATGAAGTCTTCTTTTTTTTCTTTTTTCTTTTTTTTTTTTTTGGCTTTGACCTCAAAAGCATTAGTATAGGTAAAGGAATATCTAGCAAGGTGGATAACTGTGGGGGAAAAAAAAGAAACTGTGGGAAATAGGTCTTACACAGATAAGCATTTTATGTATGCCAAATTTAAAAATTCAGTGACCTTTTAGGTCATCTACAGTAGGATTCATAGCATACCAGGTTAGAAGGGGACCTCAAGGATCATCTAGTCCAACCAGCATGGTCTAGGCAAGACGGCCCAGCACCCTGTCCAGCTGAATCCTAAAGTTGTCCAATACTGAGGAATCCACCACTTCCCTGGAGAGATTATTCCAATGGCTGAGTGTTCTCTTTGTGAAAAATGTTCCTTGTATGTCCAGTCAGAATCTTTCCAGTTGTAACTTGTACCCATCACCCCTCATCTTTTCCATGTGACTCCTTGTAAAAAGGAAGTCCCCATTTTCTTTGTAACCACCTTTACATACTAGAAAATAGTTATAAGGTCTCCCCTAAAGGTTTGTTAACCTTTTTTCAAGGCTGAACAAACCCAGTTATCTGGATCCAGTAGATCTAATTCTTAGCCCCTTCCATAGCATTAAGCTTCTGCCAAAAATTGGAAATCTGTTTGATAAAAAACCCTTTATCTGAGTGGCTTCCACATTATTGCCTATGTAGCATTGATTGTATAGAAGGCTCATACTGTTCTGCAGGTAATTCACAGAACTGTTTTGCTATCAGACCTTCATTTAAAAGTTTGCTAAACCTGTATTTTTTTTCAGTGGAAAGCTGTTTGTGAGGATAACAGTGGCTCGCAGCAATTTAGCCTAAAATGTTTGCAGACTACTAATCAGTGTTTCATTCTTTTTTCCCCCATGAGGCCATATATACAGGCCATTATATTTAGCAGTGACTAAAGGAGATGTGGATGTTGCAGAAATAGTCTCTGCAGTGCTTATATCAAGTTCTCTAACAAACAGACATCAGACTCAGCTAATGAAACCCATGCTGATCAATACCTTTGAAGCGCTGGATATGAATGCTGGTACTATTGACAGAAGTATCTCAGAGAACAAACTTGCTTATAGCATGAAACCTGAATTAGAGGCAAGATTCGGAAGATACGGGGATGCTTCACGAGCAAAGCCCACACATATTCACCCATTCCCCTCCCTTCTATTAAACATCCTGCTGCAGACTTCATGTTTCTGCAGCAAGTCTTGTTTCTGCACAAAGCATTTGGAAGCTGCCAGTCAGTCAGTTATGAATCCTCAATATAGTGGTCTTTTCCAGTAATCCAGCAGTTGAGGAAGAGCCTGTTTTTCATGTTGAGGTGTGTATTTTGTGTTGTCTTTCTGTTCCTGAGCTTATTTCATCTCTCTGTTCCGTAAGGAGTGCTGCTGGATTGGCATATAAAGACCACAGTGGACAGGCTTTCTGCAAAGGCTGAAACTGTTCCTACTGAACAAAACACTGTATTTGTTCAGTATTGTGTTCCTTTGTTCAGAGCCCTACACCATTCTAAACAAATGAATTGCAGTGCTGCATACCTGGCCTCACCCTCCTACAACCTTAAAACATCAGCCTCCCTGCAGTTCAGATGGATGTGAGAATGCTCAGCAGGGCTACCAAATGTGTGTCACTTGAGGAGCTTGAAGATTCCCATCTGGCTCGAGGCCCTTATCTTCCTCTATGATTATGAGGTGCTATAGCAATGGATTTAGTTGTTCATAGAAAGTATCAGAGCATCCTGAAAAGTAGTGCTTTAACTCCCTCCTTCCCTTCACAAGCCAAGAGGTTAATTCACAAACTGCAAGTAAAAAAATCACACAGCAATAGATGCCTCTTTTCATAAACACATTTTGTTTGCCACTCAGTGTTCTCTTTAGGTTAGGCAGTGAATAGTGATGATAGATTTTAGGTCACCCTCTTCTGTTCCCTAACTTAGTATCCCTGTGTGGATACTAAATGTCATGATTAGTTTCCTCCATAGGGTGTGAATTTCAAGATATCAAAACATGTATTGTTATTTATAATTATAGAACCAAGTTCTCTTTAGTATTTCTTCATTGATTATGTTTGCTTTTTTTATTATTATTTGCTACTGTTATTTCACCACCCAATTTTATGGAACAGTGGAAGATAAAACTGAATTTGTGAACTCAAATTAAGTGATAGATGAGAAACCGAATTATTATGGTCATGGGCATAATAAAATTTGCCTGAGCAAGGACATGGTAAGAATGCAACTATTTTGCTTTTACTTTTGTAGATCTTTTTAGGTAAACTGCAACTTAGATAAGCAAAACTTATTAACTGTCTTTGTGAATGATCTGTTTGTGTAGGTTATGAGCCGAAGGATATCTAACTTCATAGTGCTTTTTTATGCAGATTTAAATGAGCTTAATTTTTTTTTCTGGTAAAAATATCACAGGTGGTAATTTTCTTTGTTCTGTCTCACTGTTTAACTAGTTGAATTGCCCACTAATTTCCATTAAGATCTTAATAGTACTAGGATTGCTACATATAGTATGTTTGCTGTAAAAGTATGCTAATTGTCAGAGGTAAGTGACCTGTTCTACATTACTGTTTTGCAGAGCTGGTCATTTCAGAAACACCAGACAGACAAAACTACATGAGGGATTTTCAAAGTGCAGAGTAAAATATGCCTAGCTTGGTAACTGGCATGAATATTTATATTTCTTTTAGTTGGCTTTGAAGGGTTAATGCTGTTTTCCTGGTCATTTTTGTCTGTGCAAAAGCAAACTATTGTATAGCACAATACATACAATCTCTGTGGAAGAAAGATACTTTTGTTAAATTGTTTCTGCTTTCAATACAGAAGATCATGCATGAGGTAGAAACCTAGGTACGGGTTGCTGCGGAATAGATCTTTATCCTCACTGGAAAGAGTCCTGTAGTCCTGTCTCTAACCTAAGGCTAGATTTGGAACCAAAATTTATTTTAAAAGCATAATTATACACCTTCTCTAAATCAGACATGCTATTAAATGACAAATTCTCTTCTTTTTTTTTTTTTTTTGTTCCCTTATGGAAGCTGAATATAGATAATTACATTTAAATAATGTGCTGATCGTGATACAACATCTAGCAGCCAAAGCTTGAGAGAGTTTTATTTGAAAATCCCTTATTCTATGCTGCCATTAAGCACACATGGAGAAAGAGGGAGTGTAAACATTAAAGCATCATATGTCTTAGCCTCACACTGCAGGTTTACCAAAAAAATGGCAATGGCAACTCTCTTGTCTCAGGCAACAGCACATGCCAAATTCCATAGACAAGCTATGTGTCAAATGCCTGCACTTTTTCTGTCTTCCTTTAAAATAATAATGAATATCAATTAGTGAAGGTACTTTAAATTCATTTGGGCTTCTTTTCGGTATCTAGTCCCTGTAACAGGCTAATTTCAACAACCCTAGATACCTCTAACCTATAAACTGCATAGACACTGATTTAATTCATGCTGGTATGCCACATAATTTTTTTAGTTTCCCTCCCAAATGGGAGAATGATAGCACTGTGTAATACTGGGTTTCACTGAATTATTATGGAATGCAGTCCAACTGGGATTGCATTTGTGAACCATCACTAACTTTTTAGGTGTTTTGTGGGGTTTTTGTGTTTTTGTTTTTTTTTAATTATAGAGATTTGACCGTTATGTTAAGGAACTTGTGAGATAACATTTGTTATATACAGTGTGAAAATGGAAAATTTAGCACAAACTGAATTGTGGAGTTAAAGGAGTAGTCTGGTAAGCTTCTGAAAACACAAATATTGATTCTTTCTGTACCTCTTAAATTATACTGTTCTCATAGGATCATTAAGGTTGGAAAGGACCTCTAAAATCATCAAGTCCAACTGCTGACCCAAGAGTTGTTGGGTTCACCACTAAACAATGCCCCTAAGTGCCACATCTACATGTCTTTTGAACACTTCCAGGGATGGTGATTGACCACTTCCCTGGGCAGCCTGTTCCAATGCCTGATCACCCTTTCAGTGAAGAAAGTATTCCTAATATCCAATCTAAACCTCTCCTGGCACAAGCTGAGGCCATTTCTTTTCATCCTGTCACTTGTTATTCAGGAAAAGACACTCACCCCCAACTCACTACACCTTCCTTTCAGGTGATGATTGTAAAGGGTGATGAGGTCTCCCCTCACCCTCTTCTCCAGGCTCAACAACCCCAGCTCCCTCAGCTGTTCCTTATAAGATTTGTGCTCCAGACGCTTCCCCAGATTCATTGCCTTTTTCTGGACTTGCTTCCAGCACCTCAATGTCTTTCTTAAAATGAAGGGCCCAGAACTGGACACAGCACTCGAGGTGTGGCCTCACCAGGGTCAAGTACAGGGGGACAATCACTGGCCTGGTCCTGCTGGCCACACTGTTTCTGATCCAGGCCAGGATGCCATTGGCCTTCTTGGCCACCTGGACACACTGCTGGCTCATGTTCAGCTGCTGTCAACTACCACCCCCATGTCCTTTTCTGCTGAGCAGCTTTCCAGCCATGCCACCCCCAGCCTGTAACGCTGCAACTCAGGTGTAGGACCCAGCACTTGGCCTTGTTGAACCTATCCTCGGCATCCTTTTCTCCTTCTGCATTCTTTGGATACTAATTCCACCCCTTATGATGCTTACCTGTAAAAGTTCTTTGTTTTCATAGCCTGTAGAAGGAGGCCTTTTGCAGGTGTAGCAGTTTGTGTTATACAGAATATTCATTATTAGTACAGACATGTTTTGATACACTGGCTAAAATCCAAGATAGCAACTGTGCCTACCATTCTTATCCTTTGTAATTCCTTAAGTACTTCCAAATAATTTTCAGCGCAACTGTCTTTGGGAGGAAGGAGTTGGGAGGGGAAAGAGGCAGAAGTCTGATATACCCAGTTTTATAGAAGTTTATAAAACTAAGACTCTGAGGAAATACAAGATGCTATATGAAAATGCCCAGAGCTGTGTTGCAAACTCTAAACCATTATCAGGCATAGTGACTCTACATGGGGGGAAGGACAAAGCACAGCTGGGGGAGACTTCAGATGAGGTAATATCAGTTACCAAGGAACCCAATCTTGCAGCAGCAGGTTTCATTAGTCCTCATGCTCACAGAGCTGTTTTCTTTAGTATGCTGTTTCATTTGGCAGAAGCAGTGAGGTTTGCAGCTCTCTTGTTTCAGTTTAATACCATGTAGCAGAGTACTGGTTTTGCAGCTTAAAAAAAAAATTAAATTAGTAGAACTAGAGGGACTGTGATGAGAATATTTATTGCAGGAACACCTGTTAATGCAATTATTTAGGAAATTCAGATTATATTTCATAGGATTAATAGCAAATTACGCTCCTTCCACAGAGGTTGAAGGGGGGAAAAAAAAGATTTTTTTGAGTGAATGGTAATTCCTTAATAACTGGTTCAATGAATTAGTACAGACTGCTGGGCACTGAGCCATCCACTGGAAGGGGAGTTCTTGAGTGATGTCAGTGGAGTTCCATATTTATGAAGTAATGTCTCAAGATAATGCCAGTACAAAACAGAATGCTATTTGATATTTAGGAGAAAAGATAGGCAGGAAAACTTGGAAGTGTAATAAATGTATGTTTGATAACATTCTTTTTTGATCAGAATGTTGTTAGTAATGCCATATTGAGCCTATAGAAAATGAACATTTAAAATAAAGATCTCTACAAGCACATTTCCCTGTGGATTTATCCCTTGCTTCATAGATAAAATTTTAAAAGCTTGAGATTTCCCCTGGTGTTTATGGAATGTTTCAAGAACAATAGAAGCTTACAGAGGTGTATTCTGTGTAGTGCAGTTTATACATCCAGGGAATTGCTCATGGAGTACAACCTGGCTCATTCTGCAAGCTGTGCAGCCCTGCACCTTGTTCCACCTCAGCTCATAGTCTTCTCTGATTATTATGGGCCTGATAAACTTATATGCAGCATTCAAAGAAACAAACAAACAAAACAAACCCAAAAAAACATCTGCCGAGGTTTTTTTTCTGTGCTAAAATGAAATTAATATCCTCACAGGGGTGATAGCTATGGTGACTGTGGACTGATCCTACACTAGTGACAAAATCTAAGCCTGTATATTATTGATTTCCTTCCTTTCCTACAGGTTAGTTGCAATAACAGACGTGAAAAAATATAAGTTTCGTTTAAAATCTTTTAATCTTTTGCTTTTGATGAATGTTATTCAGTAACCGGGTCAGATAAGTCTGAAAACTTGTACTTTTTTCTTACCTTATTACAACTGTCCTCACTTCATCTTTGCAAGTAATATGCTGGATTACTACATGGTTGATACATTTGGTATTTCAACATCTGCACCTTGGGCAAAGAACTTCTTATTTGCTTCAATATTCTTGCAGTGTTCCAGTAAGAGGGCAGTTCACAGAAAGAAATGCATATGCTTTCGTGCTCCTGAACACTTTTGTTGTTAAACAAAGAGGCATTGCATTATTTTTTTGTGTGTCTCTGGCAAGCTTTCAATTGATGCTGACCTCTTTTCCTTTCGTAGGTGTTTGTCATTAGGTTTTGTGGATTGATTTTTGAATTTTTTTTTTTTTTTGGTTGTTGGTTTGTTGGGTTTTTTTTGTTCTTTTGCTGGTTTGGCTTTTTTTAAGGAGTTTCCTGTTTCATGGGGGTTGTTCATACGAGTAAAATTAGCCTTCTTCAGCATTTTTGGCATGGGACACCAAAGCTTGATAGCAGTGAACTTCTCAAGTCATCCAGTCTTGCAATGATATATGGTTATATTTAGACTAAATAAAATATGGTGTAGAACCCTTTTCTTGGCTTCTCAGACACATCATATGTACACTCTCATACAGCCAACTGAAGTTGGGGATGTGAGGACTGGAATGAAGATGAAGAAACAGAGTTTGTGGAGTTAATCAGAGCTGAGGATGGAGAGGGATTGGCTGTTGGGTTTTTTGTATCTATTTTTAAAATAAAAGTATTTATTAAAATGAAGGGGTTTTTTCCCTTTTATTTAAAGAGATAAAGCTGAACCCTTTGCTGCTGTTAATGTCTGCAGTGACTAAAGCTGCTTCAGTGTCCAGAACCTGCAGTAGGAGCTGATTAAAAAAGATTAGTGCCCTCTATGCTAATATGAAGTTCTGTCTATTTTAGTAATAATAGCTGAAGCTATTATTACATACACTGTATGCAGCTCTGCACTGTTGCCTTTATGGCTGTGTCCTCTCTCTGCAGTGTGCAAACTCAGAAAAATACTGCACAGGAATGAAGGAAGCATACAAGTGTGGGGGTGCTGGTTTTCT
The DNA here is from genome assembly GCA_038380795.1 of Pyrocephalus nanus. NCBI lineage: Eukaryota > Metazoa > Chordata > Aves > Passeriformes > Tyrannidae > Pyrocephalus > Pyrocephalus nanus. Next base: position 67,698,876 of record CM076261.1, read on the forward strand.
GTAGTAGTTCTGTAGTATCTTCTCTTTGGAGTACTGCTCTAGCAGAAAGTTTCTCTGATTCCCCTATGACATCAAAACATAAAACATGAGGAAAGCTACATTTGAAGCATGGTAGCCTAGCATTTTGCAGGAAACCTTAGATGAGTACCAGTGAAACCACAATAAAAGCAATGCAGTCAGCATTTAACATTTTGTAAATTAATAAAAAAAAATTTAAATTCTAACAGCTTAGACCTATAGCAAATATTCCAGCAGGGATACAAATCTCTCTCTTTTACTGAGATCGAAATAGGAGTATTTTTTGCAGCTCTTACATTAGTGCACATCATCATATGATTCCATAATGACAAAAGAAATAATTTTTTTCCAATGACAGGAAGTTATGAGTTTATACCTAGCTTACAGAGCACTGCTTTCTAACCTCTGCATTATAGTTTAGCTGCCCTGCTTGCTGTGTCAGGATGTCTCCACGTATTTCAGTAATATTACGGTATTGTATTCGCTTTGGGGCAGCTACCACACCAAAATAAAGTAGTTGGGCCTGAAGGGATTAATATGCAATTATAAAACTAATACTAACAGAAAAGAAAATATACAGATCATAACTGTAGTCTTTGTATCAGCACAGCGTTCTGCATGCAAAAGCGTAATCGATTTGTACTTTCTTACTCGTTACACTCTGCTTTTTGTGCAGAAAAGAACTTTGTTCCACCCCCTACCTACCTCCTACATCCCAGCTAATATTAAAAGCAGAGACAACTCTATAAAGAAATTATGTTGCTGAGGTCATTGCTTTTTTAAAGTATTATCACTTTATGAAGCATGGAAAATGAAGTTGTTTAAAATACTGTTGAATACAGATCGCATAAAATACACACAGCTTTTCTGCTTTCTAACCTGCTTCTTCTCTGATTCCTCCAAATTTCGAGACTGAGGCATCTTCTTTTACTGCTTAGCAAATCTACTCCATGATGAGAACCTGCTAGTTATATTCCCATTCCATAAAGTCATCTGTTTGTCTAGTGGTCTAAGTGGTGGTCTTTTTCTTTTTTTCCTCCCATCCAGGTACTGCTATGTGGATATTTGTTAGCAATGACTGATGTGGAATCTACATATGCAGACTTTATTGCTTCAGGAAGAACAGGTAGAAGAAATGCATTACATGACATACTTGTGTCCTCTCCGGGTGGGAACTCTAGTGAACTAGCCTTAAAGTTATCAGAGCTTGATATAAACAAAGCAGGTGAGTACATTATGAACCTTCATTACATTTATTTAAAACTAAAGTGCTTGGTTTATGTGCATGCATTATTCCCTTGACCCTTAGCAGCAAAAATACTTTTTATCTAATACACAGGAGTTGCCTACAATAAGAATCCCAGATTTCATAAATGGAAAGGGTGGTTATTGCAAGTAAAACATATCACTGACAGAAAGAAAAGTAAATTCTTCAGTGAGTACCTAGTGTCAGGGTCCATATCAGAATAAATTTTAGGGAAAATATAAAGAAGAAAATATGGAAGTCTTCCTTAAAACCAAAGTCTTCATAATGTCCTTTAATGGAAGGTATCTGGTTTGAAGCCTGAAGGAGAAGCCATGTGTCTGCTTGAAAGATTGTTGTGAAATTAATTTTTTTTCAGCTGCCAAAGGACAGAGAAATAGCAATGCATTGTTGTTTGTTTTACCTAGGTCTTTTTTTCTGAGTAAATTGTCTCTTTCTCCTTTCTGCTAATATTGTGTCCTTCTTCTAAGGTTATAAGTAGCAATGCAATCCTAAATCTTACTTTACCTTTGATATTACCAAAATTTTTAAAGGGTTGTCCACCTTTAGTGGAGAAAAAGGAGAGCCAGTAGACCCTACATTAAAAAAAGTAACATGACTGTAATTATTTTCATGTTACATGGGTAGGGGTTAATGAATGTATCCTACAGATATTAGAAAGCCCTTTCCAGATCTTAAGGAAGAGGTGTTTTGCTTATTTTAGTAATAGCAGAAGAAAATTAATGCAGCAAAGAAGAAACTGTGGTTAAGCAGCTGCCCTGTTTGTGCACATAGTTGTCTCAGAGACAACAAGAGTTCTGAGAAGCAGACTTTTCACAGGACAGTCAGATGTGGGCAGCATGATGTTCAGGTGGTTGTAGTGCTGTTTCAAGTGGGGAATTCTATTTTTTTTTTTGGCTTTTGGACTAGTCTGCATCCTAAGTCATTCCTTCTGCAGTTGCCAGTTTAAGACCTATAGATTCTAGATGCATGCAATTGTAGCTGGGCAAGGCCTTTAGTGTTTTTTTATTTGAAAAGAGAAGCTTTATTAATATGTGTGTAGGTGTGTCTTTTTTATTGTGGGCATAGGTGTAAAATGTTGGAAAAACAGAAAGTAGGTGCCATTTGAAATGCATAAGACCAGCCTTCCTTCTTGCTTTAATTTTCTTCAGTCTCAAACTTAGAGTTATCAGAATTGTCTTTGATCTTGTCTATTTAGAAGATATAAACAATCCCTAATTTTAAGTTAAGATGTGGTTATAAGCCAGCACTGTGTTCTCTTATGAACTGTAAAAAGGATGTGACTTTGTGCCTGTGACATATGCTGATATGCACTTTGTACCTGCAGTTTGCTCTATAGTGATGAGAGCAGTTTAAATAACTGTTAGCCTAATTTTTAATACATAAATCGGGAATCTGTTTAGTTCTTGGAGATCCCTTTTGCAGACTGGGTAACTTAGTCATTGCAGAAGATTGTGCAGAGTTGCTCATAAAATTATCTTAGGTACTTCTTCAGGAGGTTATGCAGTTGCAGTTAGATATAACGAAAATGTATTTAAATTTTCTATTATTAGTACACCTAGGTGCCAAGAAAAAGCCTCCAAACCAAAAATACTGAAAAAGATATTGTCTAACCTAGCATTCATGTGAGTATTAATGTATTACCCCATCATGTCTTGCCAAACCACGAAAGGCTAACAAATATTTTGCATGCCAAATCCCAGTTCAAAATATGTTAATGCTTGTGGGATGCATATATGCATCACACCTGACAGGATTGAGAGGAAAGCACGTGTTTGGGGGGGTTATATTCTATTTCTTTTGAGGTGCATGTCAAATAATTTATGCTAAATACTACCTAATTATATAAATATAGACATCCAGTTTTGATTCCTTCCTTTGCTTGTTCTTTTATTCTTGTCAGAGCTACATGCTTTTTCTTGCAAAACTGCAAGTACATTTCCTTTCAACTGCATAGAGTAATGGCAGAGTAGGATAATGCAGATGTTAAAGATAAAAAAGGTGGTTGTAAAACATATGTAAATTAAACTACCCAGGCATGTTTAGTACATTCACTTTGAAAATCCTGCAGATATATTTCCTGTAAAATGCCAGAATGGCTTTGAACGGCATTAGGCAGTGAGGCCTTGTTCAGAGACCACATTATTTGTCATGCAGTAGCTGATACCTGAAGTGAGTGTTGGTTAATCCCCTCTTCAATAAGCCAAAGACAGATAATCAAGAATTTACTTGTAATACTTATAATTATGTATAATACATATAATTACTGTATAATACTCTCGCTTCAAAACAGCTGTCCTGTTTTTTTTTGTCCATAACAAGCTAACAACCTGCTATTATCTATGAAATGGACATATTTAGCAAATCTCAAAATACAGGTTCCAAGTACTCTGTGTCAACACATCTTTTCTAAATTTAGTATAAGCAACACTAGGTGCTTCTGGTAAGTAGAAAACTGCAACAGAAATCCTAAGAAAGAAGGCAAAAGAAAGATCTCAGTAGAAAAATCAGCAGCCTGGTAAACACTCTCAAGGTAACCAATGCAATCCAAAAAACCTGGTATTTGGATCATCTTACCGGTGATTACAGCTAAATGAAGCAATAAGGAGAAACTACAATGAAGAATGAGGACCAGTCTCTGCAGATCTAGTCTCTAATACAAACTGCTTGTTTTCTAGGTGCTACAGAACACTAGTAGAAAGAACACTTTCTTGTAAAAGTTGTAGTGGTCCAACCATCTACAAAAAATGGGGATAATAGTGTGCTGAAGTCATACAGCACTGCAGTGAAGGACTGACTGTAGAAAATTGTGATTAAAAGTCATTTTAGTTCATACTAGAAATGTTTTAGGTATAAGCATGAGAAATAGTGATGAACACTTGTCATGTAGAGACAGTTACATTACAGGAAGAGAAATGAGTTAAAAGCTGCACATTAGCAGAACTAGTAACTGTTGCCAGCTTACCACCTCACACAACTGTACGGTGACTTGGAATATTGTATTATTTGGTTTTGTTTCTTTTTCTGATACTTCCTGCTGGTTTCAAAATGCTGTGTAAGAATTGCAGTCTTACTCTAAAGACCTTAGACCCATCATATTTTAAAGGAAGAATAGTTCAAGACTGCACTTTGGCATTTTTGGGATTTTCCAAACTTAGAAGCAAATTTATTTCTGTAAACATGTTTTCTAATCTTTAGTAGAAGAGCTCTTCTTTAGCAGAAGAAGCATATAGTACCAAGACAGTGTATTAGAGATTAAATGGATTTAGATTAATGAGTTTTTTCCGTGAGTTGAGAAGATTCTTTCAGGAAGTGGTACATTAGAACCTTAGTGCTCTTTCTCAGAATCTTTGTGCTCTATGTTTAACATTTAGATTGTGAAATGTTTAGGCTTTGTGTCCAGGATGATGTTTCTTTTATACACAAACGCCTTGCAAAGTTGTTAGTTGGTTAGGGTTTTTTTTAGTTTTGGTTTTGGTTTGTTTTTTTTTTCAATAAGAATTCTTCCGGGAAAGTTTGGCTTGCCCAGCTAGAATAAGGGGTAATAAAAACTTCCTAATAGTTAGAATAAATGGAGGAAAGAGCAGTCAAAAAAGGATCAAAACTCCAAGATTCCACTCATCTGGACTTTTGCAGTATTAGAACAAATGTAGGAGGGTTTGTAGAAAGTGACTGGACAACTTGGGCAAAAGGGAAATAGTAAATTATTGCATGTAGATCCATCCTGATGGAATCCTTTCTAATTTGAGAGATGAAACTGAGAAATCATTTTCTGAGAAAGTGCCTTGCAAAACAAGTGTTTATTTATTATTCAACCCATAATGAACAGAATAAATCTCACTGTTTAATAGCTTAATCAGCTTTCCATACAACTTTTCATCAGGTTGAATTTGATAATTCACAATGCCTTCTGACGCATTTTCCTGCCTAAAATACTTGTGCCTGCACAAAACACAGCTCTCATGTCTAAGCTGTTGGCAAAGTTCTTTGCAAAGCAAAGAACTTTTTCCCATTAGCAATGTGCCCTTTCTTCTACACAGAAAAGAGAACATATTTATGGTGCTTATTTCTATAAAGAGTAATAAAACTGCAGATGTACAGTGTGATCTGAAATGAAGAAACAATAAATACCTGCATTGATAACCCTACTTTTATTCTAGAGAGCTATTGATTAATGTTAAGAGGCACTACTACCTGTGTTTAGACATGTTTACAACCTAGCGATGGAGTTTCCTTCTCTTAACTACTCTGTCGAGCCAGTTCGGTACAAATTACTCAGAATCCTTGCAAGATACAAAAAACAATGTATGTCTTAGCATTATCCCTTGTATTCTGTTCCTCACATTGTTCTGAGGTTTGCAGTGAGACAGCTGGATTGAATGCTGTGGGACATGGTGCTGAAAACAGACACACTGAACAAACACAGTTTTAATTAGCAATTGCTTTTATTGAAGTTGCATCTTTTTATAGCGAACTCTGTTCAGACTTGGTGCAATGAGGTTTTTTTCTCTTATACTGTCATAATATGATAGTAAATAAACTTTCAAAAATACTCTACCGTTTCTGTTAAATTCTTTAATTTCTAATTACTTTAGGTCTTTACTAAAAATAATAGTGGTGATTGTAACTAGGATTTTGCTTCTCAAGAGATGCCTTCAAAAACAAAGTATGGCTATCTTAGTAGTGAAGTGTTTCATGTTTCAGTTTCAATTTCTTTTTACTTTTGAAACTGATGGATGAGCAATCAGGGTTCTGGAAGCAAGACCTCTTTATTTTAGGGTGGATTACTCATCCTTTTCTTCTGTGTTATAGAAGGAGAAGGAGATGCACAACGAAATCCAAGTGAGCAGACCGGGGAGGCCCAAGGGGAGGCAGCAAAGCAAGAAAGCTGACATCCGACTTTGACCGAGTGGAGCAGCTGCTGGATGTTTTCAGACTACAAGAGTGTGCAGGAACAAATTTGTTTCCATGAGCAAGCTGATAGAAAAGAAAGTGCATGTGTCTTCACTGCTGGAACCCACTCAACACAATGCTAAAAATGGGGGTACAAGCTGTGACAGAAGACAGAATCTCTACCTCTGTCATTAGCAATGGTTGAACATGTATTGAATTTTTGAGATAGTGTCAGCAGATGGATCTCTTCATAATGACTCGATGGGAGCACTTATAGAAAGTAGAACAGGTAAATCTTGTAGCAAATGGCCTTTGAAACATCAGAGGATCTAATTGTGTATCTTAAGCAAAGGCTTGTGTGATCCTCAGAGTTTAAAATTCTCTGGCCAAAGTGTTTGCCCATTATAAGAACTGTAAAGAAAGCACTGTTTTTAGAACTTTGCATCTGTTTTACAGCTCTGTTATTTACAATGGTTTTTGTATTGTACAACTTAGATGCTCCACACTGCCCCTTCTCAACTGCTTATGAAGAATATTTCTGTTACTGTGAATTTTTCTACCACGCGTTTTGAAAGGGCTGTTTTTTTGCATAAGGTGGTGATGTGCACATGATAGATCTAAACGTCAACTGCTAAATTGATTATGCCTAAACCTAAATGACTCAGCAACACTCTGATTTGTTACTAGATGAGCCTTCAAAACGATTTGTTAATGTGAATACTTGAGTGTGTGTTGTGTCCTTGGTACAGTTCTGCCACTCTCCTGTAGTTAGTTGCATATCAGAGACTCAAATTAAATCTTTTATGTTATTCTTCCTCATTTTTCTAATTTTACTCCCAATTTCTTAATCTTTCTCTGAGATATTTTTTTAAAATGTTTGTCCAAGCATTTTATTGTTATCGTAGTTTTAAGAATACATTTATAACGTTGTATGGGTTAAAATTCAAACAAATTCCATGGTGCTAGAGGTTTTCTTGGTTCACATTGTTTAAGATGGGCCTTGTTTACACATGAGAAAATAACTGTCATAGGTTATTGCCAATTACATATTCTGAAAGGGGTTTTAAAATGCAGGATAGTCCAACTTTGGATCATGGGCTCAATCCAGCCAGGGGGACAATTTTTACTATTCCTTGCCTTTGCCTCAGTGGATCAGGCTGTTGAGCTTGCCCAGCCAGTAGCCTGCTACTGATGCACCAGCACAGCCAAGTGCTAGAATTCACTACAACAGGCCTTCAGCTTGGAGTTGGGAAGGGAAGCGAGAGACTTGGCATCTAGCACCCAAAAGACTAGATTTTTTTCCCATTTCAGCTATTCCAAAATGAAAGTCCAAACTGGACCATCATCAAAATACCAGGATAGTTTGTCCATCCAGGACATAACTTAAAATATCTACAAATTAATAACCTGTTCTGCAGTAGCTATTGCTCATTGCTTTTCTTCCCCCCATCCTGCCCCGATGAACAAGGCCATACATGAGGCTGAATGCTGCAAAATGGGGCAGCCACACCTCTGTGTGACTAAGGTGAGTGAAGAGAGTGACTGATAGTAAACCATGGCAATCACACAAGCACCAATCACAAGGTCAGAAGATTTGTTTTCTTTTATTAACAGGAGGTGATGTCACTTTCTTTATATATAGTATATATATTATATATATTTTTGTGTTGTTGGTTTCAAATGTTATGCACTTTTTAATGTTTGTAAACTTTTACTAATGAATAGTGTGATTGCTTCCTGAATATATTAATCATCAGTTGACAAAACATCCTTGTGGCCACAGCTGTTTGTTTCTACCATATGTATCATAGTACTTGTCACCTGAAAATCTTTTGTGAGATATGTGGAGAGAAGAAAACCACTTCTGATCAGTATTATGAGATCATTTATTAGTGTTAATAAAAAAACAAGCCAGCAGTAGCTTGTGGCTCATTAGTGTAATATTAACTCTCACCTTTTAGTGTTTGGAAGCTGAATGCCTTGCTTCTTACTAGCTGTCAAATGCCCTATCTTCTTGGTAACAGAAGTAGTCCATTTGCTTTGAAAACATTGTTACCCTTGAACTAATTATTTATTCATTTGTTTCCCTTGGTGTTCCTTTCAAACTTAACATATTATTATTGACCTTTTTTTTATTTCAGTTCTTTCTCTCCCTTTTGCTCTTGCATCATGTCTTCAGGCTGAACTGGTTGCCCCTTTGTCATGGACTACTTACTGTCAATCTAGCACAAACTCCAGAAGGAAATAAGATTCTAGAGTTTTTCTATAGTGTTACTTTATTAATGATCCATGAAGCATCATCAGTAAAATATTGCAGAAAAAGGCAATAGTGAAATAAGTATTTACAGTACATTAAAGTGATGGTTTTCCTTCAGTGCTTTATTTCAGTACACTTTCCTTCTTAATTCTTTTGTGTTTTAAATAAAATTTATTTCAGCCTTTCCTCTCTATTTTGTACCTGTTTCTTCTATTTCTCATCTTATTTTCTATTGTTTTTAAAGAAATTATGGAGGCCTCTGCTGGAATTTGAAACATATCTCTTTGTGATGGAAAATAGCACTGCTAATTTTAGTAGAGTAAAAGACTGGTTATGTTCCTCTTCCTCCAAAAGTGTGAGTGCTTGCTTTATCACTTGAACTCTGCTTGCTCTCTTAATTTGGGGTATTTCTGGAGCATCTGTAAGCAGGCCTCACTTAATGTAAACATGTGGTTAGTCTGTGCCAAGTCACAGCACTGTATGTTGAGTATTATTATCACCAAAGCAATTACGGAAGAGCTAGTTGAAGTTAGCTGAACCTAGATACTCACAACTTTACTTCTGTGTAATGCCCTGTATTATAACAAGGACACTGGTGGCAGAACTAGACTTTGACTGGCTTATTTTTCCTTCTGCCAGCTATCTTTTTCAGTAAGCCTGACACTCTGGCTTCTGTTCCAGTGTCGTCTTCATATTGTATTGTTTTCATGATAAGTAAATACTTAAATGTATTTATTAGATTATTATCTTAGAAAGATCTTCCTAAAAATCTCAATAAATTCAGCAATGATAGTTCTGGAATATTAGCAAAATATAATACTCCTTAACGGTTTGGCTTTGGTGGGATGGTGATGGTTTTTGGTTTTTGTTTTGTTTGTTTTACTGTCTTAGAAGGATGTTTTTGGTGCTTCCTTCACCTTGCAGGACCATCACTTAAAAAAGTCTCTGTACTCATGTTCTTTTGTTCATAATAAAGTCTTTGACTATGTCTGCAAGTGTTCCACTTGCAGGATTTAGGTTACCTGTCCACTTGAAACACACAGATTTTAGAACTGGAATTGGGCAGATATATTGACATTTCTTTCTTCTGCTTATTTCCATTAATGTTGGCCATGTGCTTCAAAAAGCACATGTTGAAAGACAGCAGCAAGCATGCACATACTGTCACTTCATTAAACTATCATTTTAAGCCCAAAGTTCACCATGACCTTTCATGCAAAAATTATCAAATAAATTTGAAAAAAGTCAGTATGCTGATTGCTATTTGGCTGTGTAATTTCCCTTGCCATGTTTTCTTCTTCACAATTTTGAAATGGGAAAAAGTGTATCCTGGTATGAGTGCAAATGGATAATTATCTGGTGCTCAGAAGGAGCAACTACCAAAGTAGTTAACCTGGAACTTCTACAGTATTAATGCCTTTCTCAGCTAAACTGAAGAATTTCATGTGTGCTTAATGTTTGTGTTTTATGTTTCAGAAGCATCAGTGAATTTTGTGCAATGAAAAAACTTAAAGCTCCTGTTGAGAGTGAACACAGTGTAGTAACCTCGACTTTGACAGTTTGCCTTGCCTCAGCAGTATTCCTGTGTTGAACTGCTGTATTTTTGTCCTGACTTGTTTATTTGTTTTGCTCTGCCTCTCTTTTTGACTGGTTTATTTTCTGTCTTATTCTTCCCTCATGTAAAACAATACCCTAGAAGTATATGGATATGGAGTGCTGTATACCTGTATATTTGAGTGACTTTAGTCTTGTAGTGGAAAGATTGTTTCACTTAATCTTTTTGACCAATGCACAAAGGGGGATCTGTTTCAAAATTCTCATTGTGAGAGAAGCAATAGAGCCAGGAAGGAAGTGTGAATTCAAGAAGATAGGACAGCAATATAAGGAAGATATCTTTTCTTAATAGTAAGGCAGTTGGGGCCTTACAATTGTGCAGAAAATAGCTTTCTCCATCATATGATGAACAGTCAGATGTGTTTCTAATAGCTAAAAAGGAGGCAAATTGTTCAATTTTAGGTGATATTCTGATTTCAGAACCAACTTCAGTTTTTCAAAAGAAGCATCCATATTTCTGTGGCACTTAACCCTTGAGACTAATCATAGCATCACGGGGTTCTAATGAAAGAGAATGAGAGATTTCTTTGAAAATCAACTCCATCTCAGCCAGATCCAATACAATAGAACACAGAAATAATTAACAGCTAATAAAATAATAGAATTCAAGATGCAGGAACATTCTCACTGTTCTCTGCATGCTGAGGCTGAACTTATTTTTTCCTGTCACAGAGTAGGGACAGAAGTAATCAATTTAGATTTTTGGTACATTTCCAGTATTTCATGTAACATACTGCCAATATCTGTCTGAGAGAAAATAATGGTCAAACAATGATCTGAACAAATAAGATAACTGGGTACTGGATTGGTTCACGTTGCTGTTAACTCACTATCTAATAATGAGTTATATAGTGAGATAGCTGGAGAATGTTAATACGAACAAACCTTAAAAGCAGAGAGTAAAGCTAAACAAAAATATACTGCACTTATGCTTATAAAAAGCATCCCTGTGTTCTGTAAGCAGCAGGACTTCACACTCTGTCCATCTACATTGATTCTTACATTATAGCTTGGAGCTGCTGATATTTTAGGATGGAGGGCAGGAGAGACTTGTGAACACATGACATCTGTGTACAAATGACCTCATTGTATTTTCAGGCAGCACATACTTCAGTATCCTGAAACCAAGTATTTATAAAAGGACCAATGCAAGTGCTGACTTGCTTATGAGTTCTTAAGGTAAGCTTTTAGCAAATCAGCCAACAGTGTACACTTTCAATCCTATGTGCTATTAAGGCATTCTCTGGTGCTGATTCATGTGCTAGTGTGATAGGTGATAGCCTTATAAAGGTTTGACTGAGGCAGATGATCTTGAGTTCTCCCAAAATGAGACAAAAACACATGTGAAAAATCCACACCACCTTCCTCCAATAGTAGACGCAGATAAGTGGTTTGTATTTATTAAATAATAAACCTATTGTATCAGTGGTTAATCTGTTAATGCACTACCAACACTACACAAAATTTTGGGGAGGGAGGGTTAAGAGAGGGGGGGTTAGATTTGCAGCCTGAAAACCATATCCTCACTGAAGTGTGGCTACGAAATTATATCTGGAAAACTTAAAAACCTTTTAACATTTTAAGAAGTTTTGCCAAACCCATACAGCGTGCCATCGCATTTGGAAATCTTTTTTTAGGCTAATCATTTCTTTTGAGCAAGGATGGCATGCACTTCATCAAAACACATTGGATAGAAGATTCAGCAAAAAAGTAGAAGTGGTCAATCGGACTGTACAGCCATGAAAAAAGTGTCACTCCTGTACGCTGCCCTCCCTCACAGCATCTGCAGGCAGTGCTTGTGACTGTTGCAACACACTATATTTTAATTTGGTTGGAACAGGATTTTCAAGAGTCCCTGTGGAGTACATCTGAACCATCTTCTATCACCAGGCAAGGCTGATCATATTTTTATCAACTAATTTATTTCTTCCTATCTGATGTTCAAATGAAAATTTATTCACTCTAAAGTATCCTTTGAACATCCATGTGATAATAAAAATGGCTCTGCCAAAGGCTGAAGTCTAATAGGATGTCTTGTCATTTGTAATGTCCTATGGATCTGTACATATTTTATCTGTATATTTGCACTGCAGCTACACTATATATTTTCTAATTAAACATTACAGACCAAATGGAAATGTGCAACATAAAATATTGTGTGATATTTCAATTTTAAAGTTAACACTGCTCTTTTCCTGGAAGTTATACACAAGTACAAATAGGACACAAGTTACGAGTTTCAGTAAAAGAAAAAATCCTTGTTTCCAAAGCCTCATCTTTGATCCTGCAATGCAGTCAAAATGTAGACTGTGTAACATCTGATTATAGTCATCATTTCCCTAGCAACAGACTGATATCTTCATTCAATACATTATAAAGTATATTTCAGAGAAGAGGGCATGCTGGAAGGGATGAAAATGAATGACTTAACAGGTCTTTTTCTTCCATAATCCTCTCATCCATGGAAAGAATTAAGAACTCTCTCTGGACACAAACACAACATCCTCATTTGTTTGGAATTACAAACACCAACAGTATATAATAATAATGATCCTATAGGAACTGCTACCACTGTGGTGGTGTTATGGAGCCCTCCTTCCCCCAAAAATTAAAAAAGACAAGTACCCCGGAAAATAACCGATAAATAGCACACGGACACCTCCTGGTGGCACCGGGGTGTATTTTTAAATAGATTTGAAATTCAAGCTATGGGAATAGAGGTCCAAACAGCCACAATGGATCTGGGATGATTAAAGTGTTGGGAAAAATTTTTGAAAATTATGCGAGCAAAGTATTGTAATTACACATTTTACATGATTAAATTATGAGCTTGACCCACACCTTAAAGTGGGTCACCTGGTCCAACCCCTCTGCTCAAGCAGGGTCATCCTTTAGAGGTACTTCGTACGATTTTGAAAATTGTTCTTCCATGAAAACTTGAAAACGTTTTTCTTACGTGAAAAAGCTGTGTGTGGATTGGATTGTGCCAGTCATTTTATTTTAAAGAGATAGGATGACATGTATTCATACTGTATTTTATGTTATCATATTTATTTGCACTCACATGGAGTGCAGAAGATATATGTCAACTTGAAATGTATTTGCATCTATACCATGTTCTTTTCTATTTGAACATTTGAGTAGTGCTGCAAATTGAATATAACAGAAGAACTTGGATAGTGAATTATACCAGTGGTAATGCCTGGAACTGAACATGTTATTTAATAGAATTCAATACACTTACATGTAATCTATTACTTTTTTTATCAATATATGTTTCATACACATTATTAAACTGATTTCCTTTTTTACCATTTCTCTAACCATATACTGACATATCTCTATCTAGTTTCTTGTGCCACTTTCTGAAGACTTAGTACATTGTTTGTTTGAGCCTGAGCCATCTGCTTTTAATATATTAAATATTAGCTCATTTGTCCTATTTGAGTAAAATGAAAAGGCTTTCTGAACATTTTTGTATAGGAAACATGCAGTTTCAGAAAAGCATGGGCACTCTGTAGGTAACAGCTTCAAGGTAAAAATTGAGGTTTTGTTACTCTGTTTTTGTCTACGGAATAGAGAACACTTAGGAAGGGCTTCAGAAAGATCATGCTGAGGCTTTTTTTCACAATACAGAGGCCTACTGACTAAGAAAATCAGTCTATCCCCCAACTCAGCCAGGAGTAATAAGTTTCTGCCCAGTGAATAAGTGAATGAGTTCAGGCCAGTGAAAGGCTCCCTTTCTTACTACTTTTGAACCATGAAGATCATCAATAAAATATTGATTAAAATGTAAAATATGTATTTATATCTACACCTCTATATCTTCATATCTATATCTACATCTAATCATGTGGATTAGATACAGCCACATGGAGATATAGTAAGTACATGTATACAGATATAATCATACAGATCTATATAGATAAGTATATATGGCATATTACGTATCTCTATAATGATACAACTGTACAATTTCCCAAGTAGAGAAATCACGTGACTCAGTAGCTACAATCGCATGCCAATTCACTTCTTATTTTTTCAGTTCCAGCAATAGGAAAAGCAGAACATATTTTTCTTGAGCATTATAATACCTAAATAGTCCAGGCAGGATGAGATTATTTTTGTCTTTGTTCAAATGTCTTTGTAATGGCACATTAGCATTTATATTCCAGCAAAGATAATACACCGAGCATTTTGCAAATACGTTACAGGACAAGGGAGCAATTTTATCTTAAAAGCTTTCGTGGTGCAGTGTGACAGTTTGGGCTTTGAAATTTGTGATTTCCATGAACCAATCTGCCAAGCTGCATCACAAGGAAGTACAAATGTGCTGTACATGACGTGAAGGTGCAGCATATAACACTGAGGCTTCACACATGGAAAAAAAGGTTTGCTCGCTCTTTCTGTTACCATCTTTTAGCCATAAACCGATCTGCTCACTCATCCTTACCAGAGAGCTGAAATAAACATTGGAGGGAAACATTCTCCCACAGGGATTGTTTTTAACTAAGCTCATATAGCAGCTCTGCATATGGCAGCCACTGAGTATGAGACTCAGAACTGCCTCCTAAACCCTTTATTCTTCCAGAAAATTGAGTTCCTGCTCTTTAAGACAGCTATTCACCACTTTTACCAGTGATCTTTTAAAGTCAAAACTCAAAACCTTAAATAAGGGACCTAACATAGCTCAAAGTCCAGATTCTGTTTCCTTTTGTGGTTGAAGATCTCTTCTCTTTCCTGTTGAAGCCATAGAAACTAGGGGGCATAGCACCAGGCCTGACAGAGTTCAAGAAGCATTTGGACAATAAGGCACATAGTGTGACTTTTGGGGATTGTCGTCTGCAGGGCTATGAGTTGGACTTGACAAACAGCGTGGGTCCCTTCCAACTTTGCATATTCTGTGAAACTTTGGGTGATTTTGCTCTTTGAAGAAAGTACGTCAAGAATACATGAAACAAAGCTCGGGGCAGATGATCATGGAAGTACACTGGGTCTTAGTCAAACAGTCATTCTTCCTAGGACACTGCTTTATCAAAGGATATGGCAATAGTGCCTGTTTCCACAACAGTTTGAAGAATAAAGCTTTGATCCATGACATCAGAGGTTTAGAAAAATTCCCATCCATTGTCTGAGGCTTTGGATCTCCATCATCTACCTTCTAGGCAAGAAATTATTCTGGTGCTGAGAGTCTCAAGCCTTCCTATTAAAGCATTTCCCTAAGTGTAAAAAGAAATTAAAGGCCTTACTTACCTTCTCCCAGATGAACGCCCTAACCACTAGATTACCTCACAATAGCTCCAAAACTATGCTGATTCTTTTCTTTAAGGAAACAGGGAGGATTGATAATCTCATCTTCAAAGGAAACTATTCAAAGGAATTTGTGTACTTAATAAGAGCAGTCATGCCAAAGAAGAGAAAGGCACCCCCAAGCCCAAAGGCAGAGATTTACATCCTTGACAAGCAGGTCTTAAACACCACTTAGTGCTCTTCTTTACATTCTTATGTTCAGGCAAAAGACTTCTGCAGATCCCAGTTCTATGCCCATAACCCAGAGTCAGTGTAGGCATCCTCAGAAAACAGAGAATTGCAATAGTTGCATCCTCCTCATGAACACAGTCCAACTCTTAGTAACTCTTCAGCTCTCATACAAGAGATCACAAACCCCACAACTGATCTGAAATTTTCCCTCCATCAACAAGAATGATAAAACCTCCTTGAACTATAACTATTCAACAAAGTATTGGCATCCAGGAGCAGATTTCCTTCTGGCATTAATATTCCAGGCAAATTTTGAGAGAGGTTAATGACAAACAGCTGCTTTTGAAGCTGTCAGTTACTCACTGCTTCCCCATCCTAGGGTCTTTGCCTTTTTCATGTATGATGTTGCTAGTTCATAAAAAATCCCAGAATTCCCTTTATCAAGAGGAACATGCAACTGGAAAAATACAATTTACATGCAGAGGAAGAAAAACAAAAACAAAAACAACAAAACCATTGGAGTTAGTCCTTTCCTGACCTGGCAGTTGCTTTTACATTTTGTTTTTGGTTGTTTTGGTTGTTTTGGTGGGGTTTTTTTGCCTTTCCAAACAATTACTTTGACAAGCCTTTTATAAAGACCTACCCTTCACTAAGAAAATGCATTTAAAACTAACAGGAAAAAATATATAACTTATACAGCTGTGTTTAACAGAAATATTTATCTTATATTCATAGAAATAGGTGACAGAAGAGTATACCATAAATCTATAGCTATGACTAGAGAAATCAGTGAAGTCAGACACTGAAATTAAGTGACCATCTAAAAAAAAGAAAATTACAAGTAGGCATTTTCCCTTGACTCCATTTCTTCAAAATACATTGTTCCTGAGTAAATTTGAGACTGCTGGATCAAATGCAGCTCCCATGATGTAAATCTAGAGTAATAGTGCTGAACTGAATATTACACTTATTTATTGGTTTTGAGGGCGGGAATCGACTTTACCCTATAATTTCTGTATGAAGCCCATGCTGTAAATCAGATTCATATTTTAGCAGGATTTAAATCCGTGCATAAATGTATTTATCCCTAGGGTATTTACTGCAAAATTGCTACTTCAGGTCCATCAGTAGGGAGCGTGACTGTCCAACACTGCCCTGGAGTTCCTTCTAATGTAAAATGTTTGTATCCTAAAAAATTATCCTTAACAGAATCCAGTGAAGATATTTCAGAGCTCGCTGCCTTTCTTGGAGGAATTCTTTATGGTTTGAATGCTTTTGAAAAGATGACAGAGGACTATTAGAAATTAAAAGATTTACAAGGCCAAAGAACACAGCAGACAGACAGACAATGTGCACAGAGATTCCAACAACCTGATGAACACCATACTTCTGGTTCAGTTTCTGGTTTAAAGCTGTATTTTTAAGAAAAGGGTAGGACATATTTCTTTTCAATGACAGGTCTTATTCGCCGCTTCTGTGAATACACTTCCTTTGACTTTCCCAGCCTGATTCTTCTTTTTGAAGTGTGTCATTAGCAACTCCAGTTTTAGAAATGTCCCATGACTAGTCCTGCTGGTCACAGAATGTGTTACCTTTCTGTTCCATCTAGGACTGGACCTCTCCAACAGCAAGTCAGACATCCCAAACTGAAGCATATTCCAAGAACTGTACAGACAAGTCAGAATTTTGTTTTTGTGAATAACTGTAGATGACCTTTTCCTCTTCTACACTTCACCTTGTCCCATTTCATGCTTTAAATCCTGCAAGTCTGAGTTCTGGAGTGAGATCCTTTTCTTTAAGAGTTTCAGAAAGTCATTTGTAGTCATCCCTTATGTAGTTAGTCACAGGGCAGATGGATGCAGTATAGCATATATATGCTATATGTCACATAGCTATGAAGTCACATAGCAGATGGATACCTATTAAGGCAATCACAGATCAGGATGTGATAAGTAGAGGAACCTGGTTTTATTCCAAGCAAATTAAAATAAACAGAGGGTACTAACAAAAGAACTATTTCTGTATATTTACTAACTTATAGGCATACCGTGGAAGCTGTAAAGTGAAGGGTCCCGCCTGGACCTAACACCAGGGAATCTTTTGCGGCCGGGAACAGGGAACAAATTATAAATAAAAATGTATTCCTCTGTGCCATGTGGATACACAGAGACACCCCGCATACCTTGGGGATGATGCAAGACCCCCCTTTACGAGCCCAGGGGAGATATGTTACAACCAGCCAAAAGGTAACACCCACCTCCAAAGCAGGGAAATTACCTTTTAAGGCAAGAAACGGACAATGAATGAATATTCAACAGCTGATATCGAAGGGTACAAAAAAAGTGCGATTTTCAAACAACTGTGTGCTCTTTGTATGGTTCAGAAGTGCACCCAGTGCTGGAAATAGGTAACCAGCACTGCAGTAAAAATCTCTTGCTATATTTCTTTGTCCTGCAGGTATTTTTGCCGTCTTCAAAATTCAAGAGAAGAAGTAACAAGGACAATTTCGTCTTCCTTTTTTTTACAAGAAAACATTCCTTGTCAAGGTTTTTCAGCATTTTTCTTGATTGTATTGCACTAAGGAAAGAACACTTACAAAACTCCTCCTGTAAGCCAGTGCTGTGTACCCAAAACAATGAAAACTTACACTTCTGGGGACCTAAGTAGAAAGGAAAGGTAGCACTGCCAGTCAAGTGAAATGTCCTCTCTGCGCAGAGGCTCAGATTCCAAAGGACTCACTCAGGTTTTACTGTTACCACTTTCATAAATTCTTATTTGGAAGAGGCTGTTGCAGAGAGAGATCTGTTCTCAGTTCCTTACCAAGGCTAACAAATTTGGAAGGACTCACCAATGAAAAAGCTGTAATAAATTATTACTTCATGCATTACTAAAAAGCTCTGAGCGTGACTGCCTTTCCTGTTTCATATGATATTACAATAGCTTGTATAAGAAGGAAAAGGAGTACTCTATCAGGGCCTGCCTAGAATTTCAGGAGGGTTGTTAGGTGAATCATGGCTAGGCTTCGCGAACGTAGATTTGAGAAGGGCTCTACCCACGCTTGCTAGTGGCTAAAAGGCCAATGCAAGATAGACAAGTCTGATTGCAAAAGGCACAGCAGAAAAACTCCCTAGGTGCTATCGACAAGATGCGATTCTTTCTGCGTTGTCTTTTGTTAGGTGAATAGCACTACAATATTTGAAATGGTATTTGACTACATCACTGTATTTCACTCTCTACTCCTATTTACAGGCTTTCTAATTGAGCTGAACCTTTACAACTTTAGGAATTCAACAAAAATAAAGAACAGGAACATTTCTACACAACTCTTTAAATCAAAATCCTCTTGGAAATGAAGGAGACGTTTGCATAGCAACTATCACAGAATAATGTGAGAAACTACAAGAATGTGAGGTCAGATCTCAGGCTGATGGCTTTGGAAGCACATACTGAACCCATGAAAGGATAAAAGTGAGCTTTAGCATCTACTCATAACAAGTCGTCACATTTTTTTCTGTATCAGTTATGTGGGTGTAACCTTCTTTAGTCACAAAGTCAAGAACTCAGGTCAAGGCTATTAAGACTGAATACCACTTTTCCAGTTACTATTAAGGGGAAAAAAAAAAATCACATCTTGCAAAATGAAAGGCTTGTTTTGTTGTTCTCATATTCAGTGCCAATGCACACCCCCATCAAGTCACCTAGTTTTGGTTTTATAGTACTTTTCAGTCTTTATTACTTAGCATGCAGCTGGACCAGGAGGAAATTTTTCTTACCTTTAAGAATGTCCTTCCACTCACAAAAACGCTTTCTACTGGTCATTTTAAAAAAAAACCTGCAGCTAAAGATGATACCAGAAAAGGAAGAATCTTTATTTCCGAAAAGAAATCTTGTCTTCCTGAAAATCAATCTAAAAGAGTTTCCTTAACAATTCCTACATTCATATTGCATGGTTTCCTACACCTGTAGAAAGCTTTGTGTCTGACAATATCACTCCACAAAGAATTACTAACAGAAGGATAAGGACAATAAATCTTCTATACCACAGCAGCACAGCAGCATCCAAATTCAGCCTCTCTGCTGTTTTCGTAGTGGTTTAATGATCCATAGGAGTAAAGGGAATGTTTCATAACTAAACAATGTTTTATGTTAAAATAGTTTTTCCTCAAAGTGGGATGGCAGGAGTTTTAAAGCTGTAAACAAAACAGGTTGTGATGGGTCTGGGAAAGAAATCATTTCTCTCCAGCAAACAAGAAAGGGGAGAATTTGCCTTACAGGGTGTTCGTATGCTATTTTGATGGGAAGTACAGATTTCTGAATTCACAGTGCAATTCAACAATGCAGAGCTCCTGTAATTACTGTATCAAATAGAATACTGCATGCTGATTCATATTTCCATAGATATGAAACAGGGACCTCATCTCTTCTGCTAGGACTAAGGAATCTGTTACACACAAAAATAGCTACACAGTAATTGTAAACCATTGGCAAGAAAAAAAAAATTGCCTCAAAGAACATAATTTGCTTCTAATTTTTGGTTTTGGTTTTTTTTCCAAAAATAATAATAATTTTGTTAGCAATAACCAGATGTTTATGCATCAAGCATATTAACTGAACTGGCACAGATACAACTACAGGATAACATACACAAAAGATGACTGATTAAGAAAATGGATGATTAAACACATCAGCTGATGGAAATTACATTTGAGATTTCTATAGGGAACTTAGAGGGAAGTACAGAACTTGGAAGTGCTAAAATGGAAATCTGAATCCAAGGTTTGAGGTCCAAAAAGTTTGGGGTCTGAATGTAGGGAAACTGAATGACCTGAGAGATATCTATTCATTCATAATACTCTGTAGTCCTAGAATGGAAATAATAGTGCAAAGGGATGTTCAGGCTCTGTCAGGAACTGTGCTGAACTTTTATGTTTGGAATGAATTACAAAATCACAACATGGCTGAGGAAAGAAGGAACCTCTGGAGGTCATCTGCTCCAACCCCCCTGCTCAAGCAGGGCCACCTGTAACAAGCTGCCCAGGACCATGTCCAGGTGAGTTTTGAGTATCTCAAAGAATAGAGACTCCATAACCTCCCTGGGCAACCTGTGCCAGTCCTCAGTCACATTCACAGTGTAAAACTGTTTCCTGATGTTCAGAGGGAACCTCCTGTGTGCTGGTGTGTGCCCACTGCCCCTTGTTCTGTCACTGGGCACCACTGAAAGAGCCTGGCTCTGTACCCTTTGCCCCCTCCCTTCAGGTATTTACACACTGATGAGAACCCTCAACTCTTCTCCAGACTGAACCGTCCCAGCTCTCTCAACCTTTCTTTATTGGACAGACGTTCCAATGCCTTCAGCATCTTAATGGTCCTCCACTGGAAGGCCCAGTATGTCCATATCTCTATTGTACTGGGGAATCCAGAATGGGACCCAGTACTCCAGGTGTAGTGCAGTACTCACCAGTACTGAGTACCAACGCTGAGTGGAGCAGCAGGATTTCCTTCCTTCACCTGCTGGCAATGCTTTGTCAGAGCAGTCCAGGACACCACTGTCTTTCTTTGCAGTAAGGGCAAAGGCACCAAGACTTGAGGTAATTTGATCTTGTAGGACTGGTCATTAGGATGGTATGCCTATTTTTAATATGGGCTAAAGGCTACATTCAACAGGTATACAGAGTGCTGACTCGTAAGACACAAATGGGCCTTGCTTTCCAGTGACTCAGCCACCATGCCCTAAGCAAAACTCTGCATTTGTCTGCTTTTACTGTAGACACTTTAAAACCCACTTAATCATCTATATACCTGAAGTGCAAATAGCCCTAGCTCCCCAAGGCATGGCTGAACAGCCTCCATCTATCCCAACTGCATATGGTGATTATGTTGGACACTGGGTGGATGAGAGAGCCTGGGGTACTTTGAGATGCCCAATAATCTCCTTTCACAACATCAAATCAGGTTTGTATGCCACTTTAGCATAAGCTGGGTTTCAGGAAAAGGTGGGTACAAGCAGTCAAATCTCTACCAACTGTGCTCTCCCAAATTTTGTTTATGGTGCGTAAAATATATACATAAAATTTATAGTCATCCAAGCCAGATCAGAAATGCAAATGAGGAGCTGGCCTCATTTGTTTCTGCTTTCAACACAGAAATCAGTGAGGGGAATAATAACCAAAGGAAAGCAAAGAACCTGAGGTTGCAGAAGGAATTCTTGAGAGCAAAGTTCTGGTAACGTGTTTGAAAACTTGACGGAGAACACAGGAAATAGCACAATCTGAAATGTTGAGAGAAAATTAAGCCAAGAAAGTAACACAAGAGACTGAATTTAAGGTATTCAGAGAAGTAATAGAATTCAGTGGGGTTTCTACCTGAACTGCCAGTTGCGAGGCATTGCTAAGTCAGCCCTTTCTGTCCTATTGCTAATGAATTAGGTTCACAAAAAGCAAGAATTTCACACCAGTGGAAATGGAATTAGGTGGTCCCTAGAACCAGAGGAAGGTAGACAGTGATGCAGGTAAGAGGACACTGTATTGCAAATTTTTCAGGAAGTTAAACCAGTCAGTATCCTAGAGCTGTAAAAGGTTTGTGCTGGCATAATGGCAGGTAGATGCACACAAAAGCTTATTCGAAAATGCAAAACTGGGCTTGAAGTTCAGTTTGATTTCCTTGTTTCTCCGTTCAGCTTTAACTAGACTTTTCAAAGAATGAGTTCTCCCATAGTATTTAAAGAAAAATCAAAGAAAGAAATTAATACGGAGGGGGGAAACCAGCAGTGCCTGCCAGCAGAACACTTTTTTTTTTTCTCTCATTACTGCCTATATTTGATCTCCAACTAAATCCTTTGCATTCTGACAATACTTAGCACCACCTGATACACTTATGATCTAAATGACCTTCCCAAATGGACATAAAAATTTACTGAACACTTAAAAACATGTTCATGGGTTAAAGACTAAGAAGAAGCACATAAAAAATATTGATGTAGAGACATACAAAATAAAAAATATTTATTTGAAGAATTTTGCCCTGCCCATTTTATCTTAATCATATTTTATATATTATCTGTTAAGAAAATAAAATTGAATCCCATTTAAAATCAACAAACTCTTCAGTAATAACATGAAAATGGCATAAGGAAAACAAACACAAAAAAATCTGTCATAAAGTGTTATTATAATCAGTATGGAATACTGTCTTCTCCAAATCTCCTTCGCACCCAGTATTAATGAAAACCAAAGTCCCATACTTAAGGGTTTTTTTGCAAGTATTTAGCTTTCTTCAAGCAAGAGGAAGATAATTGTGAGTAAGATTCACGGGACAATTTCAACTCTTCATTCTGCTTGTAGGTTTTTGTGTGATTTCTTTTCTGCTTTCCTTGTCTTACTCTGCCAGTGACAGTAACAGTTTGAGATCAAAAGCTTTCCATTGTTGATGGCCATTATTTTCATAAGTAAGAGCTTCTATATCCAATTGGGTTTTTTTACACTCAGTATCTTTGAGCAAATATCAGCTTGATTCAGGCTCAGAGTTCAAAGTGTGTTGGATAGAAACAGAAACCTTCACTCAGTTTCAGTTATGAGACCAATGTGTGTAAATCCTTTAAACCAGTATGAAATTGCACAGTAAACCAAAGAAAAGAACCAAAAAGAAGCTATGTCTAATCAAATACTATCCAGTGAATCAATTAATCAAAGATTTGTGCACGTCTAAATTTTACAGTTTGATTAAATGGCACGAAGTATTTAAGAATATATTGTGAAAATTATTCAGAGATAGCATATGTCCCCTCTATTTCTGATTTCTATGATTAAAAATGGAACTATGTCACAGCCCAGTTGTTGATATAGTCCAGTATGATGCCATCAGTGTGATGGGCCCATTCCTCAAATTGAAAGCATTGACTAATATTTCTGTGTTTCTTGTTGAAGCCTGTGTATATTTGATGAGTTTTTATAAAGATGTGGAAAAGAAAACTTCATGCCAGATGGCAAACCCAAATTAAAAAATAATATGCAACATTTTGTTAGCTCTTTATATTAAAACTTGGAGCAATTATTAAAGTCACTCATGAGCAACTATTCATTAGCATGAATAATGTTTTACAATCTACTATGGGCCAAATGTGTGAAGACTCTCCCATAAGTACTCACTGAAGCTAGAAAGATTAGTGGAGTTCTATCATATGATGAAATTAATTTTTTATCCAAACATCTAACCACATAGAAAAGCCAGCTTATACAGAGAAACCCACCTCAGAGGAGATCAGACTGAGAGCCACCACATTTGCCATGGTAACTTTCAGTTTGCTGATAACTTTCAGTATACATATGTATTCCCAAAGAGAAGAACTGCAAACAACACAATAAGGGATGGTAATGCACTGCATAATCCATCCAGGTTTTTGTCAAAGAATAGAAGGATCATAAGATCACATTCTGGGAAAGAAAATGGCAGGAAGCTGAGCATGTTAGGTGGTAAATTAAAAAGGAAACTTTTCCTTCTATTCCTTGAGAATATTTGATTCTGAAACAAAATCTGAGTTCAGAAAGTAATTCCAGTCTTATTATAATTTACTGTGATGCTTTCCTCTGAATAGTGAAGAAATACACTATCAAATTACAGTATAAACATAGATTAATTTGTAATGCCATTTTAATTTCATTAATTTTTAAAAAATTCCTAAAAGCGTGGAACAACCTCATCCCATTGACAGGATCATGGTACATATGTAAAATTTTAATTTTATTTGCCCTGCAAGGTGTTTAGAGAGTTTCAGAAGAGGAGAATATTTCACCAGCTGGGCGGTCAATTTGTTTGTACAATATGGAGATGTACCCAGTTTTTACATGCCTACCCAGCAAAACCCATCTTCTAAGTGAGCATTCAGGGAAGAGAAACACATAAAGTGCTTTTTGCAGTTCTCTCATATAAAATGGCTTTGCAAAATCAGCTTTGCAGCATTGTTTTGTTCCTCAGTAATCTCTCACTTTTGGCTTGTGCCATGTGTTAGAAAACAAGATTGTGTTCTAAACCAACAAGCTGAAGAGTGAAAGCATGTTGGAAATGAAACACAAACAGTGCAGGGGATTTACTAGAAGTCAATTTGCTTGACTTCTATTCTATATTCTACAATATTCTGTACTCTGAATTTCCCACTCATTTTTCAAGAACTAACCTGCTAGTGGAACTGTAAAGAAATAGCATCCCAACATATGGAGACTGTTACACAGGTTGCAAAAGCCAAAATACAGAAATAAGGGAATAGCAGGGGTACTACATGCAGTGATAAGGTCACACTCCCTGGCCTCCTTCTCTAACTGGCTTCTTGGCTTGAGAAATTATGCCTAACAGCATGGCATCCTAGAATTTGAACTATTATGTTCTTCGTCTTTTGGGTATTATTGTAAGTAATTTTCTCCAATACTTCCAGTTTAGATTCTGCTTTACCAGTTACGCAATTCATGTTTGAAGAGACCAAAAACTGTTCACTCTGGCACGCTTACCAATTTTTATTGTGGTTTCTGCTCCTGGTCTGTCTAATTTGGGAGTACCACAGCAAACAAAACTATAAAACTGTTCTGAAAAAAAAGGACTTGGTAAAAAGATTGATAGCAAAATCACAATACTCCAATCCTGAATATAAATTGTGACTATAACCCATAAAAGAACAAAAGGCATTCTTGTAGCAATTCAACTGAGGAATCATTTTAGTAGGAGAGTAATCATTCTTGTCTGTAGTCCTCAATTAGCATTAACTGTAAGAAAAAGCTTATTAGGAATATTTAAATTTTTAAGTCCCCCTGTGCAAGCATATCTGAATTCCCAGAAGTTAGTTACAGTGCAAGATGTATTAATTAAAATATCACTTTGGGAAATCCTTCTTTATCCAGTGTTCATTATTAAAATTAATGATAGTGGAAAGGTTTTGATTTTTATAAAGATTTTAGTCATTGTGACAGGGATTCAAACAGTGAAAGAGAGCATTTGAAACGTTAATGAAATTTTGATAATTTCACAGGACTTAGTCCTTTTATGACACTTCTGCCCCAAATGAAGGATCCTTGCAAATCTTAGACTACAATTCCATGTTTCTAGGCCCTTTTCAAAAAGCTAACTTATGCATCCAAAGATCCAGACTAAGCTGTGACTTTTACCCATGCCCACAAACCATAGGAAAATGGGTTTTCCTAATTTATCACAAACTCATAATTTAACAGTCCCAACTTATTTCCATGGGCAAAGTCCTCTTTTTTGCCAACAAGAACTGAAAAACTGTCTTTTACTGGCCAGCAGAAAAAGACCTGTGTCTTTTCGGAACCTGTGTCAATATTAGGCAGCATCTATACCCCTGCTTAATGTTTGAGCATACCACTTTTCTTAGGAATTCTTTCTGAGGTTTGGTCATAGGTAGTCATGTCTATGCTAATTTTTGTGTTTCAATGTTTTAAAACAAGTGTGAGTAAGGAAGATGTGACTTCTGTATTTGAGGATGTATTTTCTTACTGCTTCTCAGAGACACTGAAGGCTCTGAACAGAATCAGTTTGGACTGCATTACTTTTTAGACACTAAATTTTTATCATCACTGCTGCCTCTGCAAAACAACTGATAAGGAAAAGGAGCTAAATATATGCTTGTGTCTATAAACTTACCATAGAATACCAAATGTAACCTAAGATGTATTAGTAGAAATATTGCCAGCAGAGGCAAAGAACTCTTAAGTGATGCAGTAAGATCACCTCTCAGAGACAGTTTAAGATTCTGATCACATATGCAATATGAACTAACATGGAATATGCACAATAAAGGGTACCATGATGAATATGGAAATAGAAAGCATAGTTTTTGAGGACAGTTCACAAGAGCCCTACTTTGTTTAGGCTAACATAAGCCAAATACTGAAAACAGTATTTTTATATATATATATATATATATATATATACACACACACACACACACATATGCTAATTCCCTGTAAATGTATCAAAAAGGTAAACAATAAAAATTTTAAGCCAGAAAAAAATGTTGGCACAAGCATACACAGTGTAAACTAGCAATTAATAAATTTAGCAAATGGTTTGGAAAAAGAAAATCCTAAATGTCATAGAAATGTCATAGCAGAACATACTTCCTTTGGCATAGTAGGTCTACAGAAGAAAAACTCAGTCTTGGGGTTTTTTTCAGTATGAAGGTAAGTTTATGAAGGCATTCATGTAGCACATGAAGGACGAGTCCCTTGATCCCCATATGGACACTGCAACTAACAGCCAGCTACTTTTCAGCATCAAGAGTCCTTTAAGGTATGCTGTCCATAGTCATAGTTGCACAGTAAATGTTCAGACACCAGCCACAAGAGCCAGAAGAACCTTTTAGATTTGCAGCAGAATCCTACTCTAATGCAGGTGTTGACTATTTACTCGTCTCTCATCCTGAAATAGATGTTACATTTGGCCAGGCAAATTGCACCCTCAATCCCATAGACTATATCATATATAATATATATAATCAACTACAGAGACAAATCTCTATAGACTGTACTCGGAAACTTGACAGGTAGCTCAGATGTGAAGACCTCACTGTAGACACTTAAAGGTAGGTGAGCTGAAGTTATCACCTGCCCCAGATTTTAACAAAAATAACTTCAAATTTCAAAGAGAAACAACTAACCAAACCAAACTTAATGCATTTCTAATATGAAACCCTTCACTAAACTGAGAACACCTACGCCTCTGGTTTTGAGTTTGTAATCCACATATGGAAATACCATGAAAGGAAGTGCACTTCTGATACTCTATCCTAATGGTTAGTTAAACAAATGCTTGCTAGCTATGGGCTTATTCAAGTTCTTTGTCAAAGATTTAATGGATCATTTGCAAAGTTTAGAACTCTGCAATGTGGTGGCAAACTCGTTGCTTCTGGCCTGGCCTATAATTTTATAAGCATAAACTCTGTAGATCAAATGCAAATCTGAAATGTATTTTTCTATGGTTCTAAACCAACTAGAAAAATTGCATCTAGAATTACTATATAAATTCAAACTTTTGCTCTCAAATTATGGTTTAAATCATAAATTAATCATGATTTACACGCTGGCTGTTTGACATGCAACGTCTGGATCTATTTGTTCCATGCTAAGGGGATGCAGAGAAGACAACATATTCAAAATCTCAAATTTAATGTGGTTTTTATGTATTTAGTTTGCTTTCTTTGAGTTGCATTCGCAGATGTACTGTGATTGGGACAGTAACTGTGACTCTATGGACAAGTAAATCTGTATCAACCAACTTGTCTAGTGTAAGAAGATAAATGATTTGCATATACCTGTAAACACAGTAGTTAATTCTATGAGATTTATTGTAATTTTTATAGAAAAAATTTATGAGTTGCTCATGGAATATTGCCACAAGACAGACAAATAAATATCTTTAAAAATAGCTCTAAAATAATGTCTTGAAGAAAGAGATCTTGAAATGCTTTTGTTGTTAAAAATATGGAGAGGTTTTGTAAAAGGAACAGAAGAATTTTAATATGTATCAAGCATTATTCATATTCCTTAGCCAAGAGCAATTTAGGAGCACTATTTTCCAAAAACATCCATTACTCAAATGTTATCCTGTAGCAAGAGATTCCCCGTTCAAGACTAATTTTATATTAGAATCTCTTTCAGTTAAGAAAATAAGAGGAAGAAGAAAGGGTGGAGGAATCCATTGTCTGCAATTATTTTTGGGATGAGAACCTGGAAACCACTTTTTTGTGTATTTTTCCTGTGATTGTTCTGCTTTTCTCACAAGCAAGGGGACACCATTACGGCCACACCTCAGCACCTGTCTGTTCAGGTCCTGGGCACTGAGGCTGGAGAGTCCCTGGAACCATTCCAGCTGCCGTCCGTGTCCACACAGAGACTGAGAGCTCAGATGCTTTGTCGACCGCACGGTCATTGCTCTTTTTGTGCTTCGTTTTACTCTTCATGTCCGGGGTGGTCGTGGAGCCTCCCCCTCTGGAGACATTCAAAGCGCACCTGGACGCCTTTCCGTGTCACCTGCTCTAGGTGACCCTGCCTTGCTGGGGGTTGGACTGGATGATCTCCAGCGGTCCCTTCAACCGGGACCATTCCGTGATTCACGAACAAGCGCTGCTCTTGGAAGAAGATCCCGATCACAGCACAATCTCAACATATGGGCTTTAGGACACGTCAGATCGCACCAGAGCCAGGATAAGCCTGTTTTTTACACGGAGATGCCCCAACGCGGTGCCCTGCTCCCTCGGGGACACCCGAGCAGGGGCGCAGCCTGAGGACGCATGACACCACCTGGCCCCGGCGGGGCGGAGCGGGGCTCGGCATTCCCCTGGCCGGGCGGCTGAGGGGGAGCGGCGGGTTGGCGGGGCGGCGGGGTGGGGTCGGGAGCAGAGGCAGAGCAGGAGGCCGGGCGGGGAGAGTCCGCCCCGGGGCTGTGGCCGTGCGGGGCCGCCCGGCCAATGGGAGCGGCGGTTGTTGGAGGGCCGGGAGGCGGCGTTGCCACAGCAGCGGCGGTCGGAGCGGAGCTGGAGCCGGAGCCGCAGCCTGATCCCGATCCCGAGGCGGCGGTCGGGGCGCGCCATGGAGGGGCTGGAAGGTGAGGGCAGCGGCGGGGCCGGAGCAGTGGCGGGCGCCCAGGGCGAGGCGGGCGTGGCCGCGCCCTTTTGCTGTGGCGGGGCGTGCTCGGGCAGCGGTGTCGGCGGCAGGAGCCGGGCCCGGGCATCGCCTTCCCCGTTCGCGGAGCCCCCCGGCCGGCAGTGCCGGGGCTGCAGGGCTGAGGCGGGGCAGTGCGGCCGGAGGGGCCGGCGGCCGGAGGCGGGGGGCTCGGTCCGGCGCGGGACCCGCGGGGCGGGGGCGGCTGCAGGACCGGGCTCCCCGCATTGTCTCGGCTCCGTACCGAGCCCTGCCGGCCCCTCCCTGCTCGGAGCCGCTCGGCGGGTGCTCCCTGGGCGGGGTGCGGCGCATCCTGTCCGCATCTTCCACGGCAGCCCTTCTCTTTGCGAACAGATGGCTAAGGTGGGCGTTGGGATCCGCTTATCATGCTAGGCGAGTGTTCAGTGCGGTGAAGAAAACTAGGTATGTGTTTGCTGACAGGATGTTTGCAACTTTGTCCTGTGCCTCTTGAATTAATGGAAATATCCTTGCTCTCTGTAGTATCTGTCCGTAGATGTCATCTTGGAATTCATGAAGTTACAGCTTGCAATCTGAGCATTTTTTGTAGGCCTGTCATTACTGTGTTTTCCAAGCAGCTTTTGCCATGCTACTTAAGAAAAAACAGAAACCTGCTGTAAGAAACTCACAAAACAGTCATTAAGTCTTCCACGCTTTACTTCTCTGAGAGGTAACTGAGTGCTTAAATAGGTGTAATCACAAACTAGCCTTTGTTCTTTATCCCTCCTAGCACGGTTGGAGAAGTGAACTAATTTTCAAGAATACTTGTGATCTTAGTAGATCTGTGTCTTTAGTGGATTTTACAGGAGTGAGACCCTTTTCTTGTGCTTAGTAACTTCATCAAGACTGTAAATATGGACATAATTTGGCATTAAAATCCGAAGATTTTTTTCTTTTATTTGATTTACTCAGCATTCTTTGCTAATGCCTTTGAAATCTGAAGGGTGGCGTCCAGTGTTCATCAAATAATGCCTTACCAGGCACTCCGACTCTCATGACAATTGTATGTTATCTGTACAAACGGGGAAAACTTGCTTTAATTTTGAGTAAGCTGTGTGTTTGACTACATTTGAGACTGTACATCATCCACAGCCCATCCATCAATTGATTTGTCTTTGAGCTAATTTACCAAGGCCAGCTATGCTGTGTTGTATAAGCTCTAGCACCTTCATAGCACAGGGCAGAGGGAAAGTAGATCTACAGATAATAGCAAAGCCCGCAAAAAAATTGTGATTTTTTTTCAGTAGTATTTGTCCAGTTTCTGACTTTGCTGGAAATGGTTTACATGTTGTTTGTATATCAGAAGGCACTGTGAGTGGTGGGAGGAAGAACTGCTAAATCATAGGTGAAATCTCACGTTTATACTGAACCTTTTCATGAAAGTGCTTTCAAAAGCTAGAACTTATCAAAGCATTTTTTTCATGTGAAATGTGAAATTCCATGTGAAATTTCATGTGAAATGATTCTTCTGAACACTCGAGATTAATTTTGAGAATAGCAGAGGAAATAAGTAATTTCTAAAACTTTAGTTGTCCTTGCTTTGTGAACATTCATATCTGTCACTGCTATCCAGTGTCCTTGAATGCAAAAGATCTTGAAACTAAAGAACAGTTTTCTGCATTTTTGTGGGTCACTTTGTGCTGTGTTTTTACTTTAACAAATTTTTTTTTAAGAGAAAATAAAATACTTCCATTCCTGCTTCAAAATATGTGAAGCAAGTCGGTTTGCTATTTTTTTACACCTTTTCAGTTTAGACTGTCTCTCTTGATGCATATTGGCTTAGGCTTAGATTAAGTTTTTGTAGAAAGGTCACCCTAAGAAGGGAAAAATGTAGGCAAAGCCAGCAGCAGAAATTATTTCATTGGGTGTTATGCTTTTGTCCAGTCATTGCTCCACTGGCAACTCAGAAGAACAGTACAGGTTGCCATTTTAGATTAAATCTGTGTTTGGATGTGTAGTTGCACAGTCATACCCATCTGACAAAGAAGTATGGGCAGTTTCTGAAATCTGGCTCAGCCTGCTGCATCGTTATATTAGTGCTCAGGAAAAGCATTTCCCAGAGCTGACTTGTGCAGGAGGTCCTTGGCAGTTGTGTGTAGGAGGGATGTGGTTATGGTGAAGGACAGGACTTTGTCTGTCAGCAGCACTCTCCTGATGTGTGTTTTATGATTGTGGAGGACCCCCTCAGGCTCAGGATGCTTATCCTGGACTTACCATCTTCAGAAATTGGTGTTTTGCTTTACTGAAGCTCAGCATTATAGATGCAAGATCTATGTTATTTTGGTTTATATAAGCATACTGTTAATAAGAAAGGACTCTACTCAGTTTATAATGATTCTTTCCTAAAGGTGGAGAGTTGATGTGTAGTAGCTGACATGTGGAGCACTGCATTAGTGGCATTTAAAAAGGAAAATAATATTTCCAGTGTTGCAGTTGCGTTTTTTCACTATGTTCAAGTTTAAATGTTCAGTGAAATGGCAAAATAAGTTTCTGTGTAATGTTAAAGTTTCTTCTAAAATTTTGTTGCTTCTTTAAGGCAGTTCCTCTATTATGTTATTTTTTTATTATATTAAATTATATATTTAATTAAATTATATTATTATATATCAGTATTATTATATTAAAAATTTAAAGCTACAAATTTGGCTTTCAATATCAAAGTTTTGTAAAAGGAATTAGTACATACTTGTCATTATGGATGACAAGTCTGATGTTAAGTCTAAAGTCGCTAGCCCAGCATTTGCTACTTTGCAGGCTGTGTGCTGTTTGGCTGTTTTTCAGTTTTCATTTAATTTACTGATGAAAATACTTAGGGCAATAGACTGAAAATGTAGTGATCTCTAAGGTGAGCTTAAAAATCTGTCTGTGAATAGTTCACCAAGTGCTGGATCTCATGGCCATTTTTGATGGATTAAAATGTTCTTGTTGCTTTCGGTGTTGGATGGCAAGAAAAAAAGCTGTCACATTGGCATGTTTGTTGCTCTGTTTCACTTAAGGGAGATGGAGGAGGGGATCCAAGCACTGAATTCCTGACTTTATTTAAGCCGGAGCAGACCAATGGTGGTGTTTGATCGGCTTCTCTCCAGTCTGTTGTTTTTTCTGGGAGGATGCCGACAACAGCTGCTTGAGCCAACTAAATGCCGCCTCCCTCACTTGTTCATAGCCCATCCCAGCCCAAGGAGTAAGGGGCAGAGGGGCAGCTGTGTCGGAGGGCAAAAGTCCAGCTCTCTGCGGTGGGTAATGGCAGCACTTGGCCAGCCCCAGCGTTCTCCTTCAGCCTGTGCTCTGGCAGCCCGGGAAGGCTGGTTGTGGTTGGAAGGGGATGGGTGGCTGCTTGCTCAGGAAATAGCCTGCACTCTCAGACGCAGAGCTTTCCCTTGCAGATGCTGAGGAGGGACTCCTGTGATTAAGCATGTAGACTCTGAGCAGTCTGGGTGTGTCCCCGAGTGCTAGTAGGAATAAATCTCAAGGCTTTCTGCATGGCATCTCCTTCTGGGAGCCGGGGTCTGCCCTGGAATTGTCCCTGGACCCTTCCTGCACGGATAATGTCTGAGATGACCTGCTCTACCCCTAGCAAGCATTCTCCTTTGGGCTTTTACGTTAGTAACGTGACTCTTGAGAGCAAGTGCTTATGCTTGCTTTGACAGAATTTCTGAACAAAGTATTGCCCAGTCTTATTTTTTTTCCAAAATTATTGTTTTTTAAAACACAAAATAATATTTAGTCTTCTCTTCCCTTTAGAATTCATCCTTGTCTTGCCTCACTGGATGCATGTAGTAGCTTTCTTACTTTGGCAGCCATTTTCTTTAGCTCCATTTGACTTCAGACTTCAGCTTTTTTTTTTTTTTTTCCAATCTGTCCAGCAGAAGAAAGAATTAATTTTATTGTACACTGTTCTTAAATCAGCAAGTTTAAAACTATTAAAGATTGCAATGAAAAACTAATATTAATGTATATTTTTTAAGTTGTTTGTCTCTGGTAGCCATTAAAACAAAATGATAAATGTGACTTTGCATTGAACAGCTGTGTTTCACTAAGCATACTTGCAGCTCTGTTAAGTGATCTGATTTTGACATTTAACACTGTATAACTGTGGTCAGTGTGTTTACTTTTTATAAAGCAATTATTTTTCTATTTTTTGATTAATGTTTACATCTTGGGGAAAAACTGAAATTAAATATTTTACCTAAAGAAAAATTTGAAAGCAGAGTGTAGGCTGATACAGTAGGGGAAGAGCACTACCAGAATACATTTCACCTTTAAAGGGGAGGAAGTAATATTTATAGACAGGAGTTTAAATGTTTCAGATTGGTTTCTTCAGCATCTTAGAACTAAGAGATTTTATGCCTTTTTCTATAGATTTTTTAGAATTCTTACATTTTTAACTTAAATTGCAGAAACTAGATTGATCTGTTAATTGAATTCAATAGGCTGAATATAGTGGGAAGATGAATATGTTTCACCTGCACAACAGATATGATGTGGTTATCTTTAAAAGCAGTTGTTGCATTTGGGTGAGACCTGGTTCCAGGAGTATGTAAAGCACTTGACTGGAACAGGTGAGGAGTGGGCTTACTTTTAAAAGAAATTCCGAGGGAGGGGCAAACAGGGAGTCAATATATTATAAATTAAATTTATTATCAAAACTGTTTTTAACACACTATTGTTAGCCAAGTAAGATTCTGATAACTAAGCACACTCAGATTGGGATTGCTCTGTCCAAGTACATATGTGTAATAGAGTATGTAAATCCAGTACTACTTTGGGAATCACTGAGGCAAAGCAGTCTTGGTTTAAAGCTGGTGTGAGAAGGCAAGTCTTTGCCTGACTGCTCTCTTAAAATCGCCATGGTGCCTGTAGCCTAAAACAGGAGCATAGTGAGCTTAGGATGCCAAAGCAGAATTGTGTAACATGTACATAGGTTTTGCAGGTCACATGCTTTCTAGTGTCTCTGGTTGATCTTAAGCTTGTTAATAGAAGACCAGATGATGTATCTGGCACTCAGATTGATCAAATAGTGCTGCTTACATGCCTTTGGATTTGTTCCATATGCATTATAGGGGAAGGTCTCATAAATTTTTTTCTGGATGATTGTCATGACCGAATGCCACTCTAGAATGCTCGTGCATTAACACTTGCAGTATGGGAACAAATGGGAGGAATTTGAGGTCTGCACTCAGTTTCAGGGTTAGGATCTTGTTGGGATCATGCATAGGTGATAGGACAGCTCATAGGGCTGCAGTGCTGTGGTGGATGAGTACAGGCTTTTCAGGAAGAACCAGCTGGACAGCAAGGTGGGAAGTTGTCCTTTATGTGGGAGAGCAGTGAGAATGCATGGAGCTTTGCTGTGGAGTCACCTAGGAGCATATGAATCAGTGTTAGCAGGCAGACCAATGTGGGAAAAGCTGGTTTGGGTGTCTGCTACAAACCACCTGATCAGGAAGATGATGAGGTCTCCCTCAGATAATTGGAAGGAGCCATGTCCTCCTGAGAGACTTTACCACCTGATACGTGCTGGAGGGACAAATCAGCAAGGCAAAAGCTTGTCAAGAAGGCTTCTGGTGTGCATTTATGACAGATTCCTGATAAAGGAGCTGACAAGGAAGTCCACTCCTGCTGAACTTCATGTGAGATGTGAGGGTCAGGGGCAGCCTTTGCTCCAGTGACCATGGGATGATTGAATTCAGGATCCTGAGAGGAGGGAGCTGGCTCTCAACCCTGGAGTTCAGGAGAGCAGGTTTTGACATTAGGGATCTTCTTGGAAGAATCCTATGAAATACAGCCATAGAGAGGAGTCCAGGAGAGCTGGTTATTTTTAAGAATGTGTAGTACAGTTTGCATGTTTTCACACTAAAAGTCATGCTTCATATGAGGAAGGAATGAAAGCAGGACAGACAGTACTGCATGATGTGAGTTGAGTGTGTGCTGCTGTTACAGCCATTCTTGGCTGCATGCAATTCATTTCTCAGTCACTAAAAAAACCTTCTTCGTAGAATCCTTCTCCAGGTTGTCACTTTGAAGCAGTGGGTCTCTCCTTGATATGTTATTTTCAAGCAAGTTATAACAAACTCACTATCATCAGCCTCATGTTCAGTGCAATAATAGTAATTTTGAAAAATGCAATGCATTTGCATTGTCAGGCAGAAGAATTGATATAGTAACATGCAGAGGTACTATGGAAATCTTTTCAGCTCAAAGGAATGGAAGTTACGCTACTTTTTTAGTTATATTGTGGAAGGAGAAGTGACAGGTTTATACAAGATTGTCAATACTGAAGTAGAAGAGAATTCATGAGCCTTTCTTCTAAAAGTAGGGGTAGATAGCAAAAGTAGTTTGATTTGGCATTTGTGACACAGTTGTGAATAACCTAATTGCACAAAAGTTTCAAAGTATACGAACACTATTAGACAGAGCTTACTATGGTTTCCTTGTCATTTCTCTGACACTTCCTTCAAACTGCTGAATAGCCAAAGTGAAAAGGGATGTGCTTAGTGGGGTAAATCAGGCGTGTTGTCCATTACCAAGAAGACTTTACCAAAGTATGGCAAATACTGCCTTGCTGTTAAGCAGTATGGTGTATTTGTCTGGCTTTCATTTGCATTTCAGAATTCTTTTTGGAAAATAATGAAAATTTGAAAAACACCTTCATTGGTATACTTTTTTCCTACTTTTTTACATTCATATTTCCATTATTAATTCTCTTTAAAACTACTTTTTAAAAATGAATACTCTAAATCCTATTTGTCTATTCAAAGAAGTGTTCCAAAACTACGTCACTACATTGGTATTATTTTTGGGTGACTCCTGCTTGTTGTCATTAGTCTTTTCAGGCTATAGTTAATATGTTGATTAAAAAATATAACCCAGTCATTACTGATTGCTGAATGTATTTTAGAGACTGACAATCCCCAGAGGGCCAGATTCTGTGGCTTGTTAATACTGATTCTAACTAATGTAGGGAATGCACTGCATTTTTCATCATACTTTAAGTGTATGGAACTCTTAAGTAGAAAATTCCTCACTTTTGAAGATGAGGGCAGTTATGATAAAAGCAATAAACACAGTTTTGCAGAAGAATTTGGCAAGTGCTCTTCAAGTGATAACTTTCAACACTTGTAGATTACTTGCTATTTTCAAATAGGTACCCAGTCTCAAGACAGGGAATTGTACTGCAGTATTTCTGCAAGTTTGAATTTGGTGAGGCTTTATGGTTCTGATTGTCACAGTTGTCTGGCCCAAGAAGTTTAGTACTGTCATTGTGGCAGAAAAAATAAAAGGTTTTGAAGGGCAGTCAGATGGATTTTACAGCATGGCAAAATACTGTTACGAAGTCTTGCTTGTTTGAAGCATTTTGCTGTTTATACCTAAGTGTACACACATCCTTGACTATATAAAGCTCTCTAAAAAAGAAAACTGCAATACTGAAGACTTCTGCTCTCTCTAAATGTTTGTACATTTAGAGTTTGTACAACTGTTTTATCTGTAAACATGTTTGTACAACTGCTTTATCTGTAAACATGACAGCAAGAACTAGTGTTATGCCCATGGCTGTGTCAGATTAAACATGTATGTATTGATGGGTCCAAGTGTTGTACTGAGTTAAATCTGAAAACTGGCAGCTTGCACTTTCTACCATAAATCAATTGTGGTATTTGAACATGAGGGAGAAAAACAAAAAAAAATGTTCCCTGGAAATCTAGCTTTCAAGAAAGTCTAAACTCATCTATGTACTGAAAGCATTGTGATACATCTGGAGACTGACAGTGCAGCTGTGCTGTCAGACTTAGTGGTCTACCCAAACTGTACAGGTAAACTCCAGCTTCAAGATCAGAAGGTACAGGCAACTAGACTGTGGCCATATTCAGGAGGAATGTGTGCAGTAACTTATGTGTAGATAGAAAAAAATTGGAAGTAGCTGGAGGAGGAGGAGGAGCTGTGACAAACAGTTTAGAAACACAAGTGATGAGATTATTGCTAATAAAACTTCCACTCTAGTTGTTTAGTTCAGATTCCAGCTTCTTATTACATTGAACTCGGTATTTTTGAGACCTGGTCTCAGGGAAACAGTAGGAGAATAGGATGTAAAGCATTATATCATAGTTTTGGCATCACTTCCACTGAAATACTACTTCCGTACTATTCACATAACAATGTTGAATGTATTCATCTTTTCCCTGGATATGTTTAGATTAGATAAACAGTAATAATTATGTCAGTCCTTTTCCAAGTTAACAAGTTAATAGAAGCATCTAAACTGCTGGTGATTAGTGGTATTAAAATTGGTAAAAAAAAATGGAATTTGGGTGTTCTGTGGATGTATAACCAAAGTAATTTAATAAAAAGTCCTGCATTGTTGCTAGACTTTAAGAATGAAGAAAATTGCTATGACACTATCGTACTACCAATTTCTATTCTCAGACCAATTTGTCAAGCACATCCTTCTGTTTCTTGATTTGAGTAAGTCTCGGGTTTTTCTCTCCTCCCCCCCAGTACATCCCAATATAACAACCATTTCTTTTAACTTTTCTTCAAAGATATCATACACAAATCCCTTTTTAAAAAACAAACAAAAGAAAGCCAAAATCAACTCTTTTGCAACTTTCACAATTCCTATATTTTATTTTTAAATTTTATTCCCATGTTTTATTTTTAAATTCTCAGATTTCATGTTGATGATATTGCTAACCCTTCTAAGAGAAGGCTCATGGACTCCTAGAGAGAAATGTTAAGGTTTTGTGGTTGTGGTTTGTTGGGGATTTTTTTTTTCTTTTTTTTTTTTTTTTTACTTTAGAGGTGGGGAAAATCACAGAGGAATGATTAAGAATCTGAAAGGATAAGTGCTCAAATATAAAGGACATTAGGCTTCCCGTTTCCAACAAAACTTCAGGAACATTCTATTTTTTTAAATAACTTCCTCTTGTGCATTGGGTCAGTGATTTGTGTTACAGGGGAGCTGTTGGCAGTAGAAGTAGCTCTGGGCAAATGTGATTACCTGCCAGCAACAAAGGAGGCTAGGAATGCTGTAAGGAAATACAGCTCTGTAACTGTAGCTGCATTAAGTGCTAATTGGCATTCCTTATGCGTTGGTATGTCCTGTGTAAATACTGCTCGATCAGGTGAGCAGCTATCAAGTCTGCTTTTAATGGTGAATTTAAACACAACCTCAAATTCCAGAGTTCAGTGAACACAGAAGAAAATGGTAGGAAATACAGCTTTTCTTCTTTCACTAAGGCAGACATTCCATCTTAGATTATATGTGTGATTTCAAGATCACTAATTCTGATTTATTTCAGCTAATTTCTGAGAAGTGCAAACAGTGTCACTTTGTACATCTGTGAAATGCCTTTCTTATTTGTTTCTGCAAAGCTGAGGCTTGTATTAGAATGATGTCATAAAAGGAAGTTGAGCTCTTTAGCAAAGTGAGTTTGCAGTGATGTAGGTTATCGTTACTAAGAGTGCTGGGAACAGTGAAGAATGAATTCATGAACAAACAAACAAATCTGTGCATACCTTGTATTTTGAGTGGAATAATTTAGAAAAGCTTACAACCGTTGCTACTTACCCTTGAGGTCAATGATGAGGGCAGGTTCCAGCCCTCTAAGCTATGTACAAACAGTGTGCATGTTGTTACTTGTGGCTAATGGAATGGTTGTGCATTTAAGAAAATAGACCTATGGAAAAATTTTTGAATATGATTGTTTAAAATAGAGAATGAAAAAATACAGTTAAAAATGAGTTCCTGGTAAATCATGATAACATTCAAGTATAATTAAATGCAAGAATATAAGAAAAACAAGATTTATCTGCATGTTTTGTATTTTTCTTACTTCTTCCTAAACACAGAATGGCACAAAAGGAAGCTTGATTAAGACTTTCAGTTTTAAAACTTGGTTATTGTTAGTGCAGTCCTGCTATACTATGACAAGGACAGTCCTATTCATGTCTACATGGAAAAGACATATAAATGAATTAAAGATATGGACATAAATGCTTTAAACCACACAACAATTCATATGATTATGATTCTTAAAATGCATTGTGCTCTCTAGCATATGCATACAACTAATACATTATAGGTAGTTACTGATGATGATGTTCCTTTAAGTAATTGTAAAAGACAGAAATAGACAATAGTCACTTGTTGGTACTAGAAATCTCAGTCAGTTTTAATCTTTTGGGAAAAAAAAAAAAAAGATTTTCAGTGGAAACCATGGCTTCTAGAATCTGTTTGTTTGCTGTGAAGTATTTTGTTAAATTATTCATTTTTTTAGGACTGGTCATACACTTAATCAACAAGTGGATATGTTTAGATGGAAAATAGTTTTCCACTGGGAAATTAGGGACAAAAAGTGATCAAATAATTGAAAATTGCTGCTGATAACTTGTTTAGTTTAAGCCATTGCTTTGCCTAAAATACAAGTCAAGTCAAAGTGTTTTTTAACGTGGTATAAATAGAGCAGTTGTGTTGTAATAGTCAGATTGAGTATAGAGAAGGCAATTAGTAAGTCTCAATCCAAACTGAACACCTTTCTCTTGATGTATACATGATATAAAAATATCCCTGTATTCCTCTGGTATATGCATTACATGTAGATGTAATACATGCCTTTTATTGGGAAACTCTGGAGTTTTTCTTCTCTGCCATTTCTCCATTGCATAATGCATGCTATATGAATATAATTGCTTGCATAGGCCTGGGTACTTTGATTTTTCAGTCTTTTGTCTGGTTCTGTGGATCTGCTCTATGTCAAGTATGGCATTTATATTTTTGTTACCAATGCTTGAATAGCAACATCAGAAATACTTTTGTAAGCCATCAGTAATAATCTGAATAAAATATATAGTAAAAATAGCATTAAAGACTGTTTTCTTTACAAGAGAAAGTGGAATACTTTAACTTAGTTGAGAAAAATAAGTGATAGGATGTGTCTTATTTTTGAAGCTGTAAGAGGTAATTCTCTTCCAAAGACAGAAATACCATGAAATATCATTATTCTTGGTGTGCGTTTGAGCTCTCATTTGGACTTGCAGTGGATTTGTCATTTGCATGTTGACATGTATGTATCCTTTTAAGGGTGTGGAGTTACATATTGTAAATTATCAGAATTGCTGGTGACATGTTACTGCGCCTGATAACTTTCAAAAGTACACAAGGAGTTCTATATCATCTTTGCTTTTCTCATCTTCCTAGTCTCTGCACAGGTCAAAGGATGTATATTTACAGTAATAAATGTTACTATTGCTAAGTATATATGAGGTTAGCATTTTTGAAAGAATATTTTATCAGTAATTTAACAAAATTTTCTTATGGAAATGTGTTTTTTTTTTTAAGGTGAGGTTGCAGTGCAAACTGGAGATCTGTTGCCATGTAAGATTTGTGGAAGGACTTTCTTTCCAGCAGCACTGGTAAGTTCACAACAGCATGAGCACTGATGGCTCTTAGATTTGGTAAGTTGATATGAGAGTTAAACAGTGGTCACTATAGCTGAATAAAGTAGGTCAAGGTGCTCTGTTTTGGTGGGGGTTTTGTTTTTTGTTTTTTGTTTTTTTCCCAAGTAATTAATGATTTCAGTTGTCTCAGTTTGGAAGCTCCTTAAAGGGAATTAATTTTATTTTAAGATCCCATCACTTTCTGAATATATGCTTCTAAAAGTGTCTTTTGACTAAAAAAGTCAAATCCTTGTCTCTGCAGCTTTATATCCTAGCTTATAGTCTCAGTAAATGAAGTGTTTTGTCTTCAAAAGACTCTGTTCTCCATTTTTAGCAGAAATTGATCTGTCCTTAAATGTGAACATGAATTTCAGGCACCTCTGATTTGTCTTGCCACTCAAGGCAAATGCTGCCTGCCTATCATCAATTTTTTATGTGCAAGGAGCAAATATAGATGCCTCCTGCTTTTTTTTCATCATCACCCATGTTTTTGTGAGCATGTATATGCGTTCATGATTTCCTATGGTTCTGTTTTAAAGGTAATAGCTGGCAT
Organism: Pyrocephalus nanus; assembly: GCA_038380795.1. Classification (NCBI taxonomy): domain Eukaryota; kingdom Metazoa; phylum Chordata; class Aves; order Passeriformes; family Tyrannidae; genus Pyrocephalus; species Pyrocephalus nanus. Next base: position 67,740,065 of record CM076261.1, read on the forward strand.
GAATGTTTGAGTTAAAACAGTCAGACCTTATTCATCAAGAGTTTGTCCTTTTTTGCTGATTATTATATCAAGAGAGAGAGAAATAATGTGTTAGTAACTTATATTTTCAAAACTAAGTTGTGTGTTCTCCTTTTATTTTGGTACTGCTTGTAGAAAAAGCATGGACCCATTTGCCAAAAAACTTCTGCCAAGAAAAGGAAGACATTCGATTCCAGCCGACAGAGAGCAGAAGGAACTGACATTCCCACAGTAAAACCTCTTAAGCCACGAGTATGTTATAATTTACTCTGAATACGAATATTTTAGACAAACTATATATGCATTATAAGGCTTATTTCTGCTGGCAGTTCTTGATAATCAGATCAACTAGGATCTGTAAGAAATCTAACTATAATGTTATCTACTGAAATAAGGCACATACTTAGCTTGAAATAAAAATTTCAAACAAATAAAGCTTTCTTTTTTGCTTCTTAGCCAGAACCACCCAAAAAACCTTCCAACTGGCGACGAAAGCATGAAGAATTTATAGCAACTATACGAGCAGCCAAAGGACTTAATCTTAAAGATGGTGGAAAACTCCCTCCACCCCCTCCGCCATCATATGACCCTGGTATGTGAAACAGTCAGATTTCTTAGAGACTTTTTTTTAACCTGATTTGTAAAAAATTGGATTGGAAAGGAATATTGTTGGAATACAATATTCACAAGTTCTTGAAGATGACTTCTTATCTCTGTGCAGGTGCTGGTTTGTGGCCATGGGTCTGGCTGGCTTGCATCCTGCGTAGCTGTCAAAGCCCATGACTTTCTTATAAGTGTGTCAAAAGGTGGTTTAGGCCAACTTCCATCTTGCTACCATCTTATAAAGCGTAGGCGGGACAAGTTGTTTCAATACCTTGTTTGTGTCCACAACAGTGGAACAGCTCAGAAATAGCAGAGTATCTTTTTAATTAGCTGGCACCCACAACATATTTACATTGTGGGAATGCACATCAACACTGTTCTTCAAATGTAGTCTCTCCCATTTCTTGCTGAATTCACATTTAGTTTCATTTATGCAGTGTGCCTTAATGTACATATGATCCTTCCTCGTGTGGTGGGGGTACTTGTGTTTTGGGTATGTGAGATATGTGAAATTTGTATTATCAAGGGAGTGACAGTCCTTGGGTGCCTTCAGAACTGAGACTGGGTAAAGTGTTGAAGCAGTCTGATGTGAGTGAGAAGGAAATACACTTTTTGTTGCGATAATAGGTTGGAGAGTATATTTCTTCCTATTTTCCTAAAAATAAAACCATGTGATCAGCTCAGTCAGCTATTTTCAGAAAGATTAAGGAAAATGGAAAAAGGCATGTGTTTGCTTCTGTCTGTCTGTGGTCAAGTGAGAATGTAAAGTGTTCCCTACCTTGTTTCTCTACAGGAAATGTGTTAGTCTAGTATGAGGATTGTAACTGCATTCACTATAAGAGGTTGTGTTGTTCAGCATTCTCTATGCAGGATCTTGAAAAGCTATATACGTCTTAGAGTAAAGCCAATAGCTAGTGCTGTGGATAAGAATCATGAGGCTTGATCATGGAAAGAATCATTAATAATCTAGTTACATAGGTTCTGAATTACAGGCGGAAAAGCCCAGAACTAAATCTAGATTGGAAAAAGCTACTGAAATGGTGCTCCCTTGGTTCCAGAGACTGCAAATAAGTTTGAAGTGAAGGACATAACTCTGTTCAGCCTGCTTGAGAACTGGTAGGAGGTAAAGGGAAGATAATGTGTCTCTGTTTCTTTTCGTTCCATTTTTTACATTTTCCAAGTTTTTCTGGATTTAATCTCCTGGCTTCATCCTGCTGCAGTGGGTAAGACTTAGAAGGAGAAAACCAGGAATGAGAAGATGCACAAAATGATAGTGGATTCTCTTCTTACAAACAGAGCAGGAGCAGCTACTGTTGCTGTTTTTCCTCTTTTCGTGGAGGAGGGAGGGAATGTTTTGCGTGGTATCATGGAGTAAATCCATCCTCTCCTATTCAGCTCTGTCTTTTGCATGCCTGTTTCTAACAAGCAGCTGTTCTTTTTCCTTTTAATGGAAAGAGCCTTATATTCCTATTTCCTACTTAATTTAGTGCTCTGAGTTCACAAACAAGCAGTTTTTCCTGCTGCTTTGATCTCTTATGCTTTTTCCGCTAAAGTGCACAATAGCCTCGTGATGTTAAGAAGGACCTTAAGTCATCTTGAACTTGACTGCATATTTGCACTGCCCTCTTACTTTGATTAGTTTTCATTTTATAAAGCTTACATTGAATCCTAAAAGTTCTTCTGGACAGTGTGAACAATACTTGCAAGTAGCCAGGTCCAACTGCTTTTCAAAAGGATGAAGGTACAGTTTCTAATTCTTAAGAGCGTACATTCATCCTCTATAGTCTTGATACATTTGGGTTTGTGGGCTTTGACAGTTTTCTGTAGGAACTGAGCTGTGCACCAGCCAGAAATGTCTTACTATCTAGGGACTTTCATATCTGCTTTATTCATCTATTTTGTTTTTTAACTTAATCTTTTTTTTGTTGATTTTTTACTTTCTTTGGAACAATCTTAGTTATACTACGTTGTTTTTACCCTGCGAAACTCTTATTATGTCACTTCTCTGTGTTCTTCCTATGTCCATGGTTTGGTGGTCATTACATCACTTGACTTACTGTTTATTAATTTTTAAAGGGATAGTAATTTAAGCCAGATCTACTGCATTTGGGGTAGTAACATATAATCCAAATCTTATTTTAGATTTGTATAATACCTAACTAATTCTAGGGGCAATGACTGTTGAATCTCTCTTAAATTTCTATCATACATTTTAAAATGACCTAGAAACATACTGATTTAACCAGCGCTGCTGGTGTCAGGCTTCTCTGAAGTTGATGTTTACATGGTTTTGAATTCCGTAATCTGCAGAATACAGCATCACTATCTCTAGACACTAAAATATCTGTCTGAAATTGCAGTCCAAACGTGTTCTTTTCGAAGGGCACTGTATTTTAAGTTGTGTATTTCCAGCATACAGTTGATATATTTTTTAATATTTTAAATATTTACGTAGCCTTTCTTGTTTCTATCTAATAAGAGTAATACTATTTTCTGCATGCAATACTGTTTGAAATTAATCTTGAAAAGTAATACAGCCACCAGTTACTCTCCTTTGCTTGTCTCTAGAGATATCTCCTAATTTTGGCTGGATTTCTTCTGATTCTTTTTGTTTGTTAAGTTTATGATTTTTTTCTTTAATGGTCATTTCCAGTGTTGCAGTTAGTATTTCTCAGTCTTTCAAAATTGCCAGAGGAAACAGATTTTGTTGCCTTTGCTATTTGTGTGTGAAAGGCTTTAAGGTATTTTCATGTCCTGAACAGACTGAACTGTGTTTGTGATTTTTTAATTATTATTATTTTTGTTTATTTGTTTTGCCTCTTCTGCACTTCTTTCCCGCTGATATCCCTGCTGTGTCCCTATACCTTTTTGGCTACTTTCTCTGTTAGAATAACACCTCTTAAAGTGTTTCCGATTTTGTTTAGGTTATTGCTGATCCTCAACCATTCTGATTCTTATCCATCAAATGAGAAACAACTTTTATGTTACATGAGGACAATATTCTTTTCCCCAGCAATCCATATTTCATTTTCAGATTCAATAAGCCATAATTTACTCTGGGGGAGAGGCTGGTTTTTAAAAGACTTTAAAACACTCTCACTTTTAAAACACATTAATAATGTTAGTTTTTCATGTTTTTAAGATTACATTCAGTGTCCATATTGTCAGAGGAGATTTAATGAAAATGCAGCTGACAGACACATCAATTTCTGTAAGGAGCAAGCTGCACGTATTACTAATAAGGGGAAATTGGCAGCTGATACCAAAGGGAAGCTTCCTACTCGAACACAGGTGAGCTACAACATTTTTCTTAACTTGTAGCTTGCATTCAACATCAGACCAAGCTTTTTAAATAGTGTGTTGCTTTTAAATGGAGTTAACTATTTTGTTTTATTATTTGCGCTAAACTGAAATGAGACACTAACCATGGACAGGGCTTCTGCTTTCTTACAAGAGCTGCAGAGATCCATAAATCAAATGGCAGCAGCTGCAAAGCCAAAACCAGTCATAAATGTGACTCGGAAATCTGAAAATGACAGGTAAAGGTAGCAGCAGGAAGTAGAAATGCAGGTTTTATAAATGAAGTTGAATTTCTGTTGTGCTAGTTTTTTGAATCAAATTCACGGCTGTTCCTTAAGGAGTCAAACAGAGGCACATGGCTACAGGACAGATGACCACAATATTTTGTGTAATTAGAGGCTTTAGAGGGCTTCAGGTATATTAAGGAAACAAGTGAAGGTTTAAAGCGTATATGTGGTAATGCTCTTTTTTTCCTGAAAGCTGTGAAGAGTTAAACAGACACAAGCAGTTACTTAGTGATTCTTGTACTCTATTCTGAATTGGTGCTGGGACTGATCCAGACTGCTCAGGTGAATATAAGATTTGGATTTTAAAGACAAAGATGGTTCTGCCCTTGAGTATTCTTTTTGTAATTAACTGGTAGTGAGATGATAATTTTAATCTTGTGAGACAAGTGTGGAAAAAAATGATAAAAGCTGTAGAAAATCAAAAGATGGAGAAAGATGTACTGTTGAACAAAAAACCACTGAGTTAAAGAATGTCTTCTACTAGTATCATCTATATGTATAGGAAAGCAGATTAGCAGAAACCATTTGCATGTTCCCATACCAGAAGCAGTTTACCTAGTAGGAAATCATCTGTTCTCCCACAGTGCCTGAAATAACTACCTATTGTGTTTTATAGATAGTTTGATTTAAGTGCTTACATATCTAGGTTGCGTTTTGTTACAGTACAAACCTGCTTCTGTTAAGAAGATGCCTTCTGTAGGATCAACACCATCACCATCGTCACGCTTACCACAGCTGAGTGGCATTAGCAAAACTGCTGTAGGTATGAAATGAATGTTATGAATTTTTCCATTTCCTTTTTAAATGTTAGTTCTCAAATTATTCAGTGAAAGTTGATTGTTTATTTACTGTAGTGGTTTGGAAAAGCTCATTTAAAATAAAGTTGGAAGGGGCAGTGATTGCCATCAATCTAAAAAAACTCTCGAGCATAGAGGATTCTCTTCTGGTTTATATATCAGGTCAAATTATTTTCCTGAGTTGAATTTGCAGAATGAAATATATTCTGTTTGTACATAGTTTGACATTTCTTTCCTTTTTCTTTGTGAAGAAAGTAATTGAGATCCAACTTTTTTTATCAGAATAAAACATATCTCAATAGCATATTTTCTGTAAATTTCTGGAAAAATGTTTGGGTTTCCTTGTATCTTGACACTTTCTCATATCTTTATATTTCTAAAACTTTTGTTTTGAATTTTACAATTAAAAACATGTAATAAATTATTTCAGAAGCAAAATCTTGTATTTTCTTATGTTTTTATGCATACTTGAACTGCAAGGTGCCTCTTCAAGTAAACCACTGCCTTCATCTGGATCCAGTGGAAGCAAAATTCAGACGTTATCACCAGCTCATAAAAACTCATTGGGAATGGTGAACTCACAGGCAGGGTAAGTTTCCACGTAATGTTGTCATTTGTGCTTTATTTCATATTCATATTGTGCTAATTCTAGAAGTCTCTGTGGTCTGTTTCACTTGCTTTTTATTTTTTTTGCCAGTGAGCTTCAGAAGTGTTTTGAATTTATCCTATATTTATAAATACAGTTAATGTTTAAGGAACATTGGAGACGGCAAAGATACATTTTCTCAAAGTAACAACAAAGGAGGTGAAGTGATAAAAATAGATATAAAGTAGATTAAAAATTTTAGGATATGCAGAAGTGGTTGGAGCTATAAAGTTTTTTCCTTGTAAATGTGAAGTCACTTAAAAAAAGAGAAAACATTAGGCACAATTTCCTGCAATTCATGGAAGTAAAAGAAAGAGGCTTGTGCCACAGACTACCAGTTGTGAGACTATATTCTCTCTTAGCACAAAGGGAGCGATGCTTTCCTTCTTGCCTTTCCTGTCTTGAGGCAATGTAAAGCAATGGAAACCAGTGCACTTAAAACAGCAAGAAGTGATAGATGTAGACTACAAGAGTTCAGTGTAAGTGCTGGTGAGATCAAGACTGTTACTGATATTTTGCTGGAGAGGTAGACAATTGACGCTATCTCAAAGAGAAGTCTGTGGAAGGGATAGAAGAAAAGTGGTGCAGTTCTACGGAAGTTTAAGGAACATCAAGGAGCACTGAGAGAATACAGAACATACAACAAAGTGTTGGAGTTAAAACATTGGTGGTTGAAAAATACTTGTTCCTATAACAATGAGTATCAGATTGGTGAAGGTTATAAGGTGGAGAAAAACAATGGCTTAAGTTTGTGAGGAAGAAAAAGGACATTCTGAAAGAACTCATGAGGATGGACAGCAATTACACGAAACTAGTGACTTTTAGTTTATTGCATTTAGGTTTTACAAGTTAAGCACAAATACAAATGACAGCCCTGTCATACCTCCCTCCTAATGCCTGTTATAAGTTACTTCTTTTCTTGAATTTTGAAGACGGCAAAAATACCTGCAGGACAAAGAAATATAGCAAGAGATTTTTATTGCAGTGCTGGTTACCCACTTCCAGCACTGGGTGTACTTCTGAACCATACAAAGAGCACACTGATATTTGAAAATCGCGCTTTTTTGTACCCTTCCATATTAGCTGTTGAATATTCATTCATTGTCCATTTGTTGCCTTAAAAGGTAATTTCCCTGCTTTGGAGGTAGGTGTTACCTTTTGGCTGGTTGTAACATATCTCCCTTGGGCTCGTACAGGGGGGTCTTGCATCATCCCCAAGGTATGCGGGGTTTCTCTGTGTATCCACATGGCACAGAGGAATACATTTTTATTTATAATTTGTTCCCTGTTCCCGGCCGCAAGAGATTCCCTGGTGTTAGGTCCAGGCGGGACCCTTCACCTTACAGCTTCCACGGTACGCCTATAAGTTAGTAAATATACAGAAATAGTTCTTTTGTTAGTACCCTCTGTTTATTTTAATTTGCTTGGAATAAAACCGGGTTCTTCTACTTATCACAATGCCTTTGTAGCATGAGGATTCCGTTCTGATTATAACCAGTTAGGTGCTTTAAGTCTGGTTACGTTGAATAAGAACTTTCAGAATCACAGATTCACAAATAGCGTAGTTTATTGAAGTGACAGCTTATTAATTCTTGTTAGATTGCTGATGATAAATGCACTAAATCTACAAAATAAAGTGAATAGTGCTACATACAGGTGCTCCCAGCTAAACTCTGACACAGTCAGAGGCACAAATCTTGTCAAAGGGGCATCACTGCTTTGGGGGGGAAGAGAGGAGCAAGCTTCTTGACTAGTCCACAAGGTAAAGTCATGTTCTCATCCACAAAAATGGAGGATCTCAAGTATCAATGTCATACTTTTTTGAAAAGTGGAGGTGTGACTGTACCCAGTACAACTGGTTACCAGTTGCTGTGCTCCTAGATGGTGGGGGGGAGGGGGACAACTCTTTTCATATTGGCGGATGTGGTTTTTAATATGTTAATGGGAGATAATAAGGGTCTTTGGATACCTTTTGTTGAATTGAATTGACTTTCGGTTGAAACGAAATTTGCAGCGCAAAACCCTGACACTTCAGTATCCTCCTCCACCCAGCTGAGGGAGCAGTGAGGGCCATCTGACATATTACTGTCATGAGTATGTTGAAACTGCACATCCCTATCTACCCAAAGGACTAATTTATAACCAAGATTTGCTGTGCTTGGAGAAGGGGGAGTGAGGCTAATGGAGACCTGGGTGCTATTCTGTGCTTCACTGTGACAACAGCAGGCTGGGAGGTCTCTGCTTCACCCCAGGCACAACTCAGTTAAGCTTCGCTTGAGCCTCGTGCAAGATAAGCAAGTGGCTTAGCCTCATGTTTTTGCTCAACCAGCCTCATCAGTTTTCCAGCAGCTCTCGGTATCTCTGTATCTTGCCATAACAAGTCTGGCAGCTTTCCACCATTGCTCACTGGGCTTTGTTTTCTGTAGTCTTCCATTTTCTGTTGCTTGGAGGAAGAACTGTGATGTGACTAAGGCAAACAGCAGCTGGGGAGGTGTTTGCCCAAGTTCTCTCTGTTTATGTGTTCTGCTAAGCACAAGTAGAAGGCTTCTGATTGGCACAGCTGTCAGATAATGATCTCTGCTGGGAGGCTGTAAATGTTACCTTGGCTTATAACCTCAATTGCTTACACAATTTCCAGTTTTTAAGAGTGCAGATGTGATGAATGGTTTCTGCCTGCAGTACTTATCACTTCTCCGTTCTAAAAAACTTGTTCTCTTCTTCTGTTAGCCAACCAGTCCCTAAGATTTGCTGCTCATACTAACCAGTCTTCTCACAGGTGGCTGTTAAATGTGTCTCTTTCTTAAGGGTTATACCTGAGACCTAGCAATTCTTTGGTTTTTGAGCTATATTGTCTTTACTTCTGGGAACAAATCTGTCAGGACTTTCGTTGAAGCAAACAGGTGTAGGAGCAGTTAAAACATGAAAGACTGAAGCGCCTCAGATTGGTGACACAATCAGAGAGTGAGAATAGTTAACACTGTAGTGACACATTTTAAACATTCAAACATCTTATAATTTGGGCTGTAGCTAATTGCAGCTGGAATTATTTTCTAAAATAAAAAAGCTTTTAAAAGTAACCCTCATTAGGATGGAACAAGATATAATTCTTTTATTGAATTTATGATTTAACCAATAAAATGACTAACCATGAGATCTGGGATTCTGTGGTATGTAAGTCAGACAGAAGTTATGCTGTAAGATATCATGTTCTTCCTTCTGAGTTGACAGTGAAACAATTTACTGAGCAATGTTACACATGGATTGTTTTAAGGGCAGTTCTTTAAATGGAATGTTAAGCGGTCACTGTCTCTTTTTTCCTTAGCAAACATTTTAAGAGCTTTTTGACCAGGTTCAGTTCAAGGTCTTGTTGTGAAAAACAGGCTCCTGCAGTTTGCACTAAGGGAAACTGTACATTTTGGGGGTTTTAAAATATATTACTTAAATGGGAAACCTTCCATTTTTGCTTAAGTTGATGTAATTCTGGATTTGGAAAAGAGGTAATAGTATAGAGGCTGAATAGTGGAATTACAATTATACTGTGCAGTATCAAGGAGGAACTATATGTATGTTGGAGGGGGAAATTTATTTAGACACTGCTGCTTTCTGTAGAGTTGAGGTCCCTGGTCTCTGCGATGGATGGGCAAAGGGGCAGGATGATCCAATAGCCAGAGGGTATGGACATGTACGGGCTGCAGTTCCCCTCTCGCCCTTCAGGTGGCGCTCTTGGAGTACGGCCCAAAACACCCGTGACAGGCGAAGGGAGCTGCTCGTGCTGTGGCTTTGAAGGTCGAGGCTAAAACGGGCTGGGCACGACGTGTTTAGTTCTGTAAAGGAAAGAGTCTTGAACTTCATATATAGTTCAAACACAGTATCCTAGTATAAATTTTTATTTTGTACAAGCAGAAATGCAATCAAATTTCATAAACTGCCTTATTGTAAGTTGTATTTACCATGTGGTTTCCTTTTTTTAATTTGAATTCTCTTCTTCTCCAGTAAACGACTACTGAGAGAGCATACCACAGCAACATCAGTATAAACTAGGTTGTGTCAGTGAGGCTTACTTTGTATGTGTAGATCAGAATGTGTCAGCCGAGTTCTACTGTGAATGTTTTCTTTTTCTGCCTGGACAGAGTAAGAACACAGCCAGTTATTCCAGTATGAATGAAAGTGCAGCATATGGGCATAATCTCTGAGTCCTGGAGATTCAAGTAAGAGTACAAGAGTGCCATGTGACTGTATTGTACTCAGTGTGAAAACCTTCAGTCACTTGGATGAAAGTAGGTTTTTATTTTTTTGATACTGAAGGACTAAGAAAAAGAAAATAAATTCTACATATATTGTCATGAGGCTTATCATTTGATAGTGAATCATGTTAGGAACCCAGGCTTGATATGGTTTTTTTTAATAGTGTAAAGGTTAGCACTGGTTTATGTTTCTTGAGGGGTAGGGCAGTTCTAGTAAGCTGTGAGAAGTAATCAGACCTTCGGGAGAAAAAATTGAGTAGGTTCCTCCTAACCTAAAGGTTAAGCAAACATGGGAACCCCACACCCACATGCAAACTGTTTTGCCCAGCAGAGCTTGACCCCACTATTTGTGGCCAGCCAGGGATCTTTTGCTCGTACAGATTAATTGTGTGCATGTTTCATTTATGAGCAGTTTTGTTTGGTTTCTTTTTTTAACTGGAACTTGGAAAAATTATAATTTTTAATAGGGCAAATGAACATATAGAAATTAATTTGTAATTTATGTTTTATTTGGCAGATAAAACATATTATTAAAAATTAAGCTGATCAAAGTTATGCTTCCTGGGAATCATGTCTGCTAGTGGTACATCCAATACTGTCTTACAGCTGAAATGCAACATGAATAGCACGCAGCCAATATCAGTAAATTCTAAATTCCACTGAAGATACCTTGCATACTGCATTTGTAGCCTTTAAAAACATTATCTTTTAAAAATAGGTTGTTCCTTTCATTAAGATTGTAGCTTACAGAACTTTGTTCAATGAAATGAAGAAAAGTAAGGAGCTGTCTTGGGTTGTTTTTCAGAAGATTCTTACGATTGTGTTTTTTTCATTAGAACATAAAAGGGCTGTCAGCTTTGGGTTTTTGGTTTTGTCTAAGTGTGAAATAATACTGTAGGTCTTTATTTTGACACTATTACAACTGCTTCTACATTATTTCTTTCTTATTCTGCTCTGTAGGTGCCTGGAGTTCAGAGATTACGCTGATAATTTGTTAAGGGTTCAAAAATAACTTGAGAAAATCATGTTAGGTTGCAGTATGAGTCTTGCAGTGTCGAAGACCTCAATATTTCTTCTCAGTTCCTTGAAAGTATGTCAGGAGTATTTATTGGGTCAAACAGGAATTGATTAAGCATTTCCTGAGTTAATTACTTTGAACTAGAACATCTGTTTGGAAAGAGGAGTGAAAAGAGGAACTCTAGAGGAGGTTATCTTGCAGCCTGCATTATTGGGGCTAAATTTTCAAGACTAAAATCCCAGTGTTCCTTGCTGACTTCAGAATGAATATCACTTAGCATTGTTGAATTTTTGTTCCTTACGTGGACAATTCCTTTGATGTGTAAGATCTGTAATGTGGATTGCAAGGTTCACACCAGAAACTTCCCAAAAAACAAATTCTCTTGGAAGCTCTATATGTTCTGTAGCTTTTAATATGAAAGGAGTATGATAAGTAGTATGATATGGGTGTCAGAGATACACAACAGCTGTTGTGTGGGTTTTTGTTTGTTTTTAAAAAAATATATATATTAAAAGCTATATTGAAAATAATATGCTTCCTTGACAGCAGTTAGCTCTTTTGTAATTTTCCTGGCACTGTAGTTTATTAGGGTTGTATGACAAGAATCAGAAAACTTCACAATAATTTTAAGAAATTATTTCTTGGGGTGTGAGAGTGTGTTTTGTTGGTTTTGCTTGTTTTTACCTTATGACTTCCCTTTAGGGATGAGAAACAGAAGAGTTAAGCTTCAGCTACTGATACATATCCATCAGTTTTGCTTGGTTTGTTTCCTTACCGTTCTTTAGTCTCAGAAAAATAAATAAATGTCATAATTTTCCAGTTAAGGCTAAGTTACCAAGCTTTTTTTGAGAAGAAACTTTGGTTACATTATTAAGGGAGAAATGGCGGTATAATGGACTTTTTGTAGCTTTTATTTAATGATTTAAGATGATAAAAATGCACAACTCTACTTGAAGATCTAATTTTTCTAATATAAGTTGTGATTCCTGAAAAGCTACAATCTTCCTTATGATGAATGAATGAGGGATGGGGTTTTTTATTTGTTGATTAGTTGCTTTTCTTTCCAATTGTTTTAAAATTTTATTTTTGATTTATTCTTTTTAGTTTTGAATAGTTATCCATAATAGTAAAAAAAAAGTATTAAAGTATTGCCTGTGCATATAGTACTGTCTATTGTGAATAAGTTTTTTTTGTTATTAAAACAAAGTTGGGTTTCTTTCAGGCTTTCCTCTCTTCAGCCTTTACAGAAAAAAAAAAGAAGTGATTGCTGATTTAAAGTTAGGAAGGCTTGTACTTACATATCTATTATTTTCTAATGTCTTAAACTTACACCGTGTAATTATGAGCCCCCTTTTCTAGGTGCAATGTATGACATGAAAATTATTTTTCAAGGACACCAAATGTGAATACATTGTGCAGACTGTGAGGATAACTGGCATTAATTTTTTTTGTTTTTTTAAAAGGAATAAAAAAACCCATGCATTGGAAGCCTAATCTAGACATAAGTCTATGAAATCCTCTCCTCATTAAAGCAAGAACAACTATTTTGTTTGCTGGATAATTGAAGTCTGTTTTGTACATTCTTTTGTAAGTCAGTAGGATTTCTTTGGTAAAATAAGTATTTAATTGTACTTTATTTTTTTTTTATGATAACTTGAATAGCAATTTAGCAATCTCCTTATGAGTACCCCTTTATATATTTTAGTAGTAAGATGGACAAGTTAGGCCCACCACTGCGAACTGGAAGAGATGTGCAAAGGTTTTATGACACTGATACAAAAACAGACAGTAACATCAAAAGACCAAATGAGTTCTTGCCTATAAAGAAGTAAGTATTACAAATCAGTGTGGTTTATCTGTTTTGCAGAAATGTTCCTTTTAAGCAGAAAAGTGTGCCCTTGACAGACATGAGCTGCCCAGTATGTCTTCAGTATAAGTACTATAGGGGAAGAGTAGATGATATAATTAGTATCAGTGAGAGGTAAACAGCTTCAGAGTGGGACAGGAAGGATGCACGTTTTCTCCAGATTTGATTTTTTCTGTCACTAATAGGTTATGGACTAAGAGTAATGAACTTCTGTCTTTCTAAATCTGAGAAAGAACTGATTTGCATGATGTAAATCTGAGTCAGTATTTAAGCCTGATAACTGTACTGGTTTAGTAATTTTATTCCCTTAAGGTCAAATGTTTATCTCTCTCCTATATCTGGTCCAAAAACATGAGGAAGGCAGACTTTGTAATGAAAGGTAAAGTCTTTTTTTAAGTCCAACTTATCTCATATAAAGACTTCTGAAAATTCAGAAGTCCTTACAAGATCTGAGTTTAGAAGGAAGGGTATTCCAGTTACTCTAATCTTTTAAAAGGGAAATAGATACTGCATTTTAGTTAGACCTTTGATATAATTTGCAAGATGCCAAATTCAAATAGGCTGTTTTTTTCATAAACCTTAAAACTTAATGCAAAAGAGAAATTAGTAATGAATGATGTGGCACATACATGTACATACAATGTAATGCTTTAAATAGTAGAAATGTGTCAGAATCTCGTAATGCTGTAATATTTTTGAGACGGGGCAAAATATTTGAACTTGGGTTTCTGTATGAAGAAGCAAAAAAGCAGTGAAAGGAGGGGAAGCTCTTTTTAGAAAAACAGAATTTTCTTTCTTTGTTTGTTCTTTTGCATGTTTGGTTAGAGTTTAAAAATCCTGTGAACCACCAAAAATCAGGTCAGTTTTTCATTTTGTAATATATTATTAAGATGTTGAAAATTTCTTAGTTACTACAATTGCTTTACAATATCCCCAGTCTGTACAGTGTTGATTTGATTTTTGTTCTAGAGAGAATTTCTTTAAGAGTGTAGGCACTTGTTCTGTTCTTCATAACACCCCTCTTGTTCTTACTGAAATATCCACTGAGTTGGTGAATTAAATCTGCCGTCCTTGCAGGAGATGATTCAGTGTGTTGCATGCCAACAACATTCAGCAAACGTGGATAGTTCCTAGTGATTCCTAAACTCAACATAGGAGTGTGGATGGCAGAGGTTTCTGGACTTTGAGATGCATGCCATGAATCATCAGAAACAGAACTATGCTCTGTTGTGGGCGTTACAGTGACAGCTGTCAAGAATATCTGAAAACACCCTGTCTAGGAAGCAAGCTTTATATATCAGTATTTTATGATAGCATTCAACCGAATCGTGAATGCATGCATAGAAGAAGACATTTCTTTACACATTTCTTTCAGATTTTTATTTTGCAAGCAGTGGTAATTCAGTGAGCTGCTTTAGGAACAGAAGTCATCTTCAGTGTTATTTCTTTTAAAATTGAGAGTGGATAATACACGTCTTTAATGGTATGTCCAGATTTTAGGAGTTAGGTGTGTTCAGGTGAGTTCAGGTATGCCCAGAGTTTAGATGGTTGTGGTACATAGCCTCCTCTGCTGTCAGGCTGTATTAATACTTCATGTCATACAACTTAGAGCAGGGATTTATATAGTTTTTCAAATTCAAAACAAAAAATCCAAACACACAAACAAAAACAAGTGAAGAAGTAGATAGCAGAGATGGGACAGATCGGAATAAACCGAGCTGTTGTGGCAAAAGTTGAAATAATCAAGAATATCTGATTTCATTGGAAGACCTCTCTGTAGAGATCAGATTGCTACTTGAGGATGCAATTTCCAGGTTTTTCACCAAATATACATGAAGGCTGTTGCTAACTTTGTGTCTAGATTTGGTCTGAATAAAGTTGTAGACAGTGGCAGGCTGCTACTTGTATCAATTTACTCATCAAAAAAGGCAGAAATCACAGAATCACAGAGCAGGTAAGGTTGGAAGGGACCACAGTGGATCATCTGGTCCAGTCTTCCTGTTCAAGCAGGTGAGGTTGCTGTTCATTGCAGTCAGTGAGAATCACTGCAGTTAATTACAAGATTCATATTAAAGTTTCTAGTTTGAAAATATATTTGGAGTTTTTTCTGTATATTTAGAAAACTAGTGAAAAAAGATTGCATAAGTTATGCAGAAAGCTATGTTTAAACATTTTGGAATTAAGGTGTCTTGTTAGACCTTTAATGAATGATTTTTTTTTCTGTTCATGGGATTTTGCCTCCCTCAATAGACAGGCTGGACAGTGCACTTTTTCAAACTTTTGATTTCTTCCACCCCTCCCCTGTTCAGACACTAAATGCTGTACTAGACACAATACAAATAATTTTTTTAAGACACTGATTTCTCTGAAATTTCTTTAGTGTGCACCTAGTATTAAAGCATCAGATGAATTTTCAGAGTACTTAGTGGAATGGTACATATCTTGGAAAATTGAACAGTTGAAATGCAGGAAAGAATAGTGGCCTGTTTTTCATGTCAATTTATTTCAGATATCTAAGACTCCTAACATGATGTTTAAAGCTGATTGATTCAAAATACACCCTGAAAAGACTTCAGTTTAAGAAATTATTGCTGTTAGTTTTGAAAAAGGATTATGTTAGTCCCAAAGTGAAAATCCCAGAGAAAACTGAGTCAGTAATATTTTTGAAAAATTTGTTTTAAAATACTTTGAGCTGTCTAAACAGAAATTGAGACTCAGTTCTGTTCTTTGTTTTATTGTCTGATCATCCTTGATCCATGATGATCCATACTGTTTCTTTGTGTACAGCTGATTTTTTTCTTTAAATGCTTTCCTAACTTCCATAGCAGGTAAAGTAACAGTCCAGTATGTTCTTTCCACTGTTGACTCTAATGAATTTTACTCAGTTATAAGCAAAGGTCTCTCCTCATTGTAAAATGATATGGAGGAAATGACAAAGATAAAATATTTAGCATCTGTACTGTTGTGCATACTTATAGCAGAGTAATTTAGGTTACATTTAGAACTTTTATCCTGGAATTCTGTAACTTCTGAAAGACTGGCATAACTTTTAGTAAGTTTTAATTCTAGTATAACTGATGTAGTGCTTTTCAGTCTCCACAGTATTTTTTTTTCAAGTCAATCCATCTTTAGAATTTCCTTGTTAAATAAGAGGGCAGACAGGAAAACTAATGGAGAAGGTTAGTGTTCTGCCCAGCAAGCAAGACCATTCCACTCTACCTGTTCCATATAAAAGCCCTTCTTGTTAAACTTGAATACTTTAGTTAGATATAATTTCACTTTATTTAATCTTAGTTCTGATTCTCACCTTTATGCTTAATCATTTGATCACTTCACCACTGGTTTAAGTGGTGGACAGAACTGAAAAGCCGTCTTTAGCCTGTGTTCATGAAATGATGGACGAAATCTTTTATGCAGCATGTCTAAAATTCAGGAGTTGTTACATATTTTTCAGCTGTGTCAGTGTTGCATTTGAAGTTAATAGAGTTGAATCCATTTCCTTATATATGGTTTGAAAACCAAACCAAGACCAAGTGTTTATAATTCTGAAAGGAACAGTTAGGTGCATCTGAATGGACGGGAAAAAAGAAATCACTTTTGGGGTTTTGTTGCTGAATGGGCTGTTGATGACTAAGCTTTTTTAATGGAGTCTTGTTTTAATTTTTTTTTTAATGTACGTGAGCCAGTCCCACTTTAATTTCATTTATGCATTGTTATTTGAGAATGAGAATAGAAAAACTTGCTGGGTCATGCACAAGATGTCATAGTAACTGAAGACTTGCCAAAGAAGAAGAAATTCCATTGAATGGTTATTATTTTGAGCAGTGACAAAAACTTCTGTCCTTGATCACTAATGCTAAAACAATGCTCCTTCCTATTTATTTTTCTTAGTCCTACTCAGATTTTTCAGGGGATTCTGGTGTTTCTCATCAAAGCAAGCTGTGAGATGTTCTTTATGTTTGGGATGTGCTATTTGTTGTATACTGACTTCTCATAAAACTCACGAGTCTTGAGGAAAGCAGCTTTTGCAGCTGTGTGGTCATAGCTGAAGCCAACTTTGGGAACACTGTGGCAGACTGTTAAAATGAGGCCCTAATGCCCAGCTGGATACAACCCTAGTGCAGGGTCTGCCTGTAATTTGGTGTGTTAGCAAGTGAAACACATGCACAGGAAAGGACTTGCTGTTCCATTTAGCTTACTGTTGTAAGATTCAAGTCATATTAGTTAAAATCTTGCAAGTTCATGCCAAAGCTCTTGTCTGCTCGTGGTAGGAAATGAGTTACTTTTCATACAATTTTAATTAATGTGTAGATTGTTTAACCTTTTTTTTTAATACATATATATTATTTGTAAATGCATATTCTTGTATGGATTTCTCTGTGTGTATATAAATCACCAGATATTTATTCTATTTTAGAGGTGCAACAAAAGCCCGGACATCAACCCATCCTAGTGTGGCAAGAACCATGAGCACGGGTGCTTTAACAAATAAAAGAAAAACTAGCAATTCAGACACTTACTTAAGGTAGCTTTTAATTTTGTGGATTTTATCATCAATAGAACCTTCATTAAAGGAGATTACCTATTACAAAAAAAACTTGGGGAGAATATTGTTCTCTGCAGCTAATAGATAACTCATGCTTAATATTATTTGGCATGTTTAAGGTACTCAATATTTTTTGCATATTTATCATCTGACAGCACACCTTTGTCATGAGCTATCTCACATATACACAGAAGACCATGTTAGAAATGTCAGAAACCTCTTAGCTGTTGAAAAAATAAGCAAATATTCTCTTAGCAGAAATTGAATGAAATCTTCATGCTAAGCACACAAATTGTCTATTGCCTACCATTTCAAAGAGTAGGATCAAAATTATATTGCTGTTTTAGCCTTTTTTTTTGACAAGCTAAATTTTAAGTTTTCAAACCCTCCAGTTAATCTGACTAGTGAATCAAATATTTAATCCTGCTCCTAGAACTTTGACATTTTTCATTTTCTTGCAGGGAAGGTGGGTATCTGGAGATCCATAGGGGAGCCGGGGTAGAGTTATAATGTATAGCACTGTAAATAGGTCCACCACTGTAAATAGGAAGTGTAAGCATGAATATTACAGTAACAATAACTGTAATTCACTGCAGAGATTAGAATAATTTCACATCAAGTTATACTGAACTGACTGACAGAAAATGTTCTTTATTGGGGAATTTTCAGGTCTGACGGTAAAATTCTGTGTGACAGTGGAGACTGTGCATCCGCAATCAATGGAGGAAGTTCAAAAAGCAGTGAAGGAATTTCACCTGTACACTTATCAAAGTTCTGCCATGAATGTGGAACAAGGTATCCAGTGGAGTGGGCAAAGTTTTGCTGTGAGTGTGGAATTCGAAGAATGGTTGTGTGAACAGAACCTTAAAAGCAAAAAGAAAATGAGAAATTGGAAGCATCTGCTATGTACTGTTGCATGGAAAGCTAGAGCACTCCAGCCAGTTCGACTTCATGCTGCAACCATGTCTAAACATCATTTTGTAATATTCTGAGTGCAATTCTGGTTACACATTTATTTATAAACAAATATATATACTGTATATAAAAATAGTAGCTACCTAAAACTGTGCCATTCAAGGAAATACTCTTTACTCTCTGTTGGAAATATTTAAAATTAAGGTAAACATGTGTTAAGTAATCTAGGTAGCAGAAGTGGTTCAATGTTGGTTTTTTTTTTTTTTTTTTTTTGTAAATCCTACTAGACAAAGGATTTTTTTAAATCACATGTGCAGGGTAATACTTACCCATAGGGAACTAGCCATGAAGAATTTGGCCTTCAGAGGTTTCTCTGTGGAGGCATTTCCTTCATCTGTGTAATTTAGATGCTGTGTTCTAAGTGAAAACAGCATGAGCAACTCCTTATAAATTCCTAGTTAAAAGTGTAAAAAGTCTGGATCTTTAAACTCTCTAACAGTAATATCCTAATTGGACTTCCAGTTACTTCCTAGGACTTTTTAAAGAATCAAAGTGAAAAGACTACCTGGGAATTTTCTTTGCATGTAAGAAGAAAGGCAAGATTTGGCTTTTCATGTTCTGTTTTTCAAGAAGAACATGGATAATTTTTATCTATTTATAAGGACAAATATGATATCTTCATTTTATTAAGTTCCTTTTGTTCAGAAATACTTGTCTTCCTCCTCCTGTGCTCCACTATGACTAGCATATCTAAAAGTGTTATGCTTCATGTCATTGTCTTCTTTCCAAAGATCCTGCTCATTTTTTTTCATTTTCCTCATTTCCTGAAGGAAAGATGAAGTCTATGTTTAACCTACCTAAATGTTGAACTATTATTTTGAAAACAGCCGCCTTGATGTATCCAATACCCCCAAAAAATAGTTCCATAAAAATGTATGTTATTAGAGCAGTACAGCTTGATGTAAGTAGTGACTCTCTTTTTATTCCTATTCCTGTGAAAGTAGCACATCTTACATATGAGTGCATAGTGGAGTAGCTGTGGTTCGTAGCTTTATGTGTCAATACCTGACATGGATTTTACTGCAATTTTGTGTATTCTTGGGCTCTGAACAGCAACCTTCTGAAATTAGTAACAGACTTCACATTAATTCTTTGGGAAGAAGGGTCAGACCTTGAAAGTTGTTGGGTTCACAAGCCAAATCACTTACCTTGTATTTCAGTGTAGTAATTTGTTTTGTGACGTTTTGCTTTGAAGTACTCGCACCATCTTCATAAAGCGTAAAAGAACAATCTGAAACAACTCAACTGTGCCTTTCCCACAGTAAATACACTCTTTTTGTTAAAAATGAATACTTTCAGCTCACAAGCGCCATTAACATCAATTCATGTAATTTCTTTGTAGCTTATGAAAAATAGAATGTAGTGTTCCATGATAGTATGATGGTCATTGTTTTCGTTCTCAAAAACTGTGATTGTTATCAGTGAAGCCAATTTAGAAGAAAGCATTATTGAAGAAAAATACCTTCAAAGCAGATACCAGTCTTGAAGGGCGAGAGATTTAAGAGTCTTGATGTAGTCACATTTTAGGCCACAAACTGGCAATGTTTTAGAATAAGTTCAATGATTGTCTTACAATTTTTATACCAAATTATTTTTAGAAATTATCCTTTATTATAGTAGTTATTGTAGTGTTATTATAATTGGTGTAAGATGGCTACTGAGCATGGTAGGATGGATGACTGGTAATGATAGTTAGAGCTGACAAAGCCAATTTATTTTCTAAGTAGTTTAGATTCTGGTTTCTCTATTATGGCACATTTGTATCTGAACTTGGAAGAACTGGAATTCTGCATTCCTTTGCATTGGTAAGTCTGCTTTGGAAAATTTGCCCTGGACTTGGGCCATGGAGATCTGCAGACTGAACTGTTGCAAGCAGAGAGTTCATCAGCAAAGATACCAGTCCAGAATAGATTTGATCATTTAGTGAATCTACTCTGACTTGGTGAATTTTCAGTTGGTTCCGCTGGAAAATGCATTTTGCCATTTATTGAAAATACTTTCTACAAAGGAAATACTTAGTATGGCACTAATGCCTTTCAGCTTTTCCAGGAGTAATTTGACTGTAGAAAAAACAAACTATTTCTCCTTTGAATTGCAGGTAGCAGGTTTCCTAGTTTCAAATCAATCCCCATACAGTTAGCCTATTTTCTGCCTTGTTGAAGTTGTTTGTGTAATTCCTTGCTTTCAGGGCAGCGTTGAGTAAATTACTGGAGTAGCACATCATTTGCTTCATTTACACTTCTATGATTTATTACAAGGACTACACAGGAGATTAATCTGAACTGAAAATAAGATTTTTAAAACTGATTGTTTAATTTGGCCTTAAAAAGAAGGTCTATGAAGCATAACTGTTGATAGTAACATTGGATAATGTGCACGTGTTTGAATCTACAGTAAATATAAGCAGACTATGAAATTATATTTGAGTGTGCAGTTCCCTACTATATAGTGAGATTATCAAAGGCCCAGTATGTTTCCTGTTTATCAGGTAGTTTTGTTACTGAATGACATAGATTTCCGAAGTCACTGATGTTACAGATCCTAACCTGTATTACACAAATTATCAGTAGAGATTACTGTAATTCCATCTCAGTGAAATGTTTGTAGAAAACAGCAGATTTGTTTTCATAATGCCCCTGCAGAAGTGAATGTGGGAAACAAATTTGTTATATCTGAAGAAAAAGAAATGTTAAATGAACTTTGAATTTTGTATCTTTAGTATATTACACATGTCAAGAGTTCCCAAATTTATTAGTGATCTAAGTCCACATCCTCTTGTCCTAGTTTTCCCCACACCTTTATGCCTTAGTTTTCATGGGAGGAAAAAACGTTAACTATCTGTTTTATAGTGAAATTTATTGATGTGATTGTTTTAATGATTCCTGTACCATTGTCTGATGTTATGACAGACTTTTCCTTTACTGTCTGCCATTATATCTTCCTAATGTACTTACTAAGATTCTTCCACTCATTGAAGGAAAAAAAAAGTTGAAGGTAAAATTATATTTAAAGAAATGCGGAAAAGGCTGGTTTTGAAGCTTGGCCTGAGGGAGTTTGCATTCTCCTTCTACTTTAGAGATTATCTCTTATACAAGGGACTTCTCTGTGCCAGAAGTGCAGGATCATTGGATCTATGCTGATAGAAGTGCAATGGAGTTTTGAGAAATACTAGCTTCAGTAGTAAAAACAGCATAAGGCTTAATCTCTGTATGATGTATCCTACACAGGTTTATATTTATGCATGATATTTACACCCTAGGTAGTTTCAGAACTGGAATTCCCAAATGTACAGCAGTTAAAGTATGTGTTTATATGGATGATTATACCATCAGTCTTACACAGCAATGCAGGGAAGGGGGCACGGGGAGGTGCCTCAACGCCATTTCAGGTTGTAACTATGAAACGAACATTTAGGCAGAATTTTTCAAATTTGCCAAAGAGACTTGAGGAGTCCTTGAAGTCCCCTGAGTGAATGCGAAAGCTCCTCCCGGACGGGAGGGTGGCGCAGCAGGGGGAGCTCTCCATGGTGCTCCGACGCGGAGCCTCTCCTGCAGTGCCAGGGCAGCAGCTGCTCGAGCACAGACACGCGTCCCACAGGTTTACAGGATGGTGACTCCAGATTTTAAGACCTGACCCGGTTTTTGTGTCATGGAAGTTCTCTGTCATCTGCAAGACACTGCTGGCTCCGCGTTCACCATCACAGCTGAGAGTGTGTGCAAAGAGAGTGGTTCCATGGTGTGTGCTTACCAAATCAGCAGAAGGAGGAATGACTGCAGTAGTTTAAATGCTAATAAACAAGCTATGTGTCAGTGCACACTAATGGAGGCTGTGTAATTAGTCTGCATATAAAATTAAGTGGTATTGTCTGCATAGGTATTGTAAAGCTCAAAAGAAGTTCTAGTTTCCATCACATAGACTTTGTATATGGGCAGAGAACAAATCTGTTATGAGCGTTTTTTAATCTTGGCTGACAAATTTGTGATTTGTAAGAGCACTTTTTGCAATTTTAATTCTATCCAGTTTGACTAAGCTATGAATAATTATATGGGTTGTATGACAGGGTAGAATTTTTCTCTTTGGTAAAATTGGTTTTAGTGACTCTGGTGAAAATAGTTTTATTGCCTTTGAAGTACAGCTTATTCCAACTTGTGATAATTTTGTTACTAGTTGGTTTGGTTGGGTTTTTTTTTCCAACTTGCTGAGTAAGGTTTGAGTGACCTAACTGTGGTGTTGGAAGAAGTGCTAGGTAAAAGGCTGTGTTAACTGTATTCGGTATTTACTTGGTTGATATTTTCTTTCCAGTATTCACAGTATAAAGATTATTCTTGCACGTTAGGTAATTTTTTGTTTTGTTTTAGGTTTGGTTTTTTGGTGTTATGTCATTCCAGAATGCACATTTCTGGAGGATCCTGTTTAGGCCCATTCCACTCATCTTGCCAGAAAACAGCTTCTTCAGACTTACTCTTAATTAGTGCTTTTTCTTCACAAAATTAATCAGCAGGGAAATCATATTTCCCCAATTTGAACATAGCATTTTGAGTGAACAAATCAAGTATTCAGTTTAATATAACTGCATATTGAACCTAAGTTCAAAATAGGAGTGCATGGTTTGCCATAGTTCTTTGTTTCTGTTTGGCTTTCTGGCAGAACCATGAATGGATTTGGGTGGGATCTGTAGAGTGCTGAGTATGCTATGACTGTTACAACACCTACTTTATATGATTGCTTTAATTCTTTGTGTTCATCCCTCTTATGGCACTCAATATGTTTATCTTTGTAAGTTTATTTATTGATGTTCCATGTTTTTAAACTATGTGTTCATTCATGTGTTTGAGGTGATTAATTTTGTCAGCATTGCATTTATTTTTTTTGCCTTACCCCTCAGTGCATTAAATATTTGTGTTTGCGACCATCCAGTGGGGGTCTTTTTTGCCAGAATTCCTGGGTTTGTTTGCATTTTATTCGGTATATTTTGTTTATTTTAAAGTGTTGGTTCTGTTTTAATTAATAAATGTTAATCAGCACCTAATGCTAATTTGCCACTTGTTAACAATAAAGCAAATATGCTGATAAAGCTTCTTGTGATGCACAAATTTTTGTAGTGAAATGCAGAATTGTCTTAAATAACATGGCATAGGAGTAGATAATATAATTTCAGCCTTATTCAGGTACACCAGACATGATATGAGGACCATCCACTGTCTTCTGCTGGTAGCTGGGAGCGAGCCACTTAGTTGTTATTTTCAAAGAATAGGGTTTTTAAATTTACTAGTGAGATGAGACTTGGATTCCTCAGTCACACTGAAAAATACTCTATACCTGATATTTCCATCGGTGTGATCTGCTTATATAAAGTTAACTCTGTATGTCTTCCTTTTTCCCCAATAGGCTGAGGGAGCTGGGTTGTTCAGCCTGGAAAAGAGAAGGCTTTGGGGAGACCTCATTGTGGCCTTCCAGTATCTAAAGGGTGTTTATAAAAAAGATGAAGAGGGACTTTTTGCAAGGGCCTGTGGCAGGACAGGGGAAAATGATTCTAAACAAAAAAGAGGAAAGATTTAGATTAAATGTTAGGAGGAAATGCTTTACTGTGAGGGTGGTAAGGCACCAGAACAGGTTGCCCACAGAAGTTGATGCCCCATCCCTGGAAGTGTTCAAGGCCAGGCCAGGCTGGATGCAGCTTTAAGCAACCTGGTCTAGTGAGTACCCTCCCTGCCCATGGCAGGGGGGTTGGAACTAGACAATCTTTAAGGTCCCTTCCAAACCTCTCTGTGATTCTTTGATGATTTTGTGATTCACCATATCTTCTTCAAAGGAAGGCAGATATATTTTCCCTTCATTTTTGATGAAATTCATTTATGTGCCAGGAGTCTGCAAAATTTGTTGTCAGTGCTGAGATTTTATGATATTCTTCATGTCGCCTTCCTCTTTATTGTGGTTCAGCGTGAATATTTTAATCAGCAGGAAGAAAAAATCCCAATAAAAACGTAAATAGCTGTTGAATGAAACCTGTCTTAAAGCCAGCATACCTTTTGCTCAGCACAAAGCCAAAGAGGTGGAATTGGAAGGAAATATAACTAGACAAGAGAGATTTACTCCTGCATCTTTTGCTCAAGAGCTACAGCTGTAAACACTTCTTGGATGGCGTAAAGTTGATCTTTGAATGGTCTCTTAAAGTGGCCTTCCTTGATTTGGCTTCCTAAGCACCAGAAATTCTTCCTTCTCATTAAGCACAGAGTATGTATTTCATTGTTGCTGTTAGAAATGTGCAACACTATCTTGCTCATGGGTTAATCATCCCTTCTTGCTTTCCTATAATCATATAAAATCATAGAATGGTTTAGGTTAGAAGAGGCCTTAAAGAACATCTTGTTCCAATGCTGTAGCCCTGTCATAGAAGGCCACCATATTTGTCAGACACAATTTTCCCTTATTGATGCCAATCACCTCCTTATTTTCCATGTGCCTTAGCATACTTTCCAGGAGGATCTACTCCATGATCTTTCTGGACACTGAGGTGAGACTGATTGACCTGTAATTCCCCAGGTCTTCCTTATTTCCCTTTTGAAAAATGGGATTTTTGCTTCCCTTTTTCAAGATACTGGGAATTGAATTGCCACAATTTCTCAAATATGATGGATAGTGACTTAGAGGCTTCCTCTGCCCGTTCCTTCAGAACCCACAAGATACATCTCAGCAGGTCCCATGGACCTGTGCACCTGTATGTTCCTTAGATGGTCTCAAACCTGAGCCTCTTGTATCAACAGTGCTT
Source organism: Pyrocephalus nanus (assembly GCA_038380795.1). Taxonomy (NCBI): domain Eukaryota; kingdom Metazoa; phylum Chordata; class Aves; order Passeriformes; family Tyrannidae; genus Pyrocephalus; species Pyrocephalus nanus. Next base: position 67,765,135 of record CM076261.1, read on the forward strand.
AAATTCTTTTTACTAATTTAAATACCTAAGTTTTTTTTCCCTTGATACCTTCCCGTAAATTCCACGTATTTCTAAATCATGGTTTTGATCTACTCATATTACATCTTTGCTGTGGCCAAATAAATAAACACATAGGTGAAAGTGGTGGTGAGGTAGGTGTGGTGGTGATAATGTCATGCAAGATTTTCCTCTTGCCCATTATTGCAGAGCAGTTTATTGCCACATTTTTAATTCCAGGAGAGACCACAGGAGGTTCTCAAATAGAAGACAACAAATCAAAGAGTAAGAGTCAGTGCATTTAGAAGTTAGCGTTTGCATGTAAGTGGTGACTCAAGAAATTTGGCAACAAGAATTAGACAGGAAGGATATTTATTAAGAGAAATAATTGCAAAAAATCCATGATTTCATAATCACTCAGTTTAAATTTCTGTTCTGAATCTACACTTGGTCTTTCCTTCACAATAGTCCTGAAATTGCTTTATTTGCCTCAAGATCTAAGTTGTGGGCTGCTGCTTCAGTCATTTAGGCTGACTTAACTTTCAGTTTTGTAGTAGCTAATGCTGCATGTGTGGTTTTGTTTTAATTCATACTGCTGTGTCCTTGCCAAGTGGTTATTAGGAAATAGATCTTGCCTGAATTCCAGAAAAAACAAAACAGCTGTTCTTCAGTCTCAGAGACCAGCTGAATCCTCAGTCTCCTGGGTTGTCTTTCTGTCCCTTTAGAGGAAGGAATTTCCAGAGAAGTCCTTACAATAGTGGTTACATTCACTTATCTGCAGTATGATACTGGCAAATGTTTCCCTTCCCCATTACATAAAAGATTTATGAGTTGGCTTTGGATTTTTTAAGTGTTTGGAGTTAAAGTTGCAGTCTCTTACATGAAGAGCTAAAGAGAATATGTGAAAGTCTCAGTCACAGTTTTACAAAATTATCACTCCTGCCTCATTGTCACCATAAATAGGTGGGGGTTGGAGGAGGTTGTGGTGAGTTGACCTTGGCTGGATGCCACATGCCCACCAAGTCACTCTATCACTCCCCTTCCTGGCTAGACAAGGGAGAGAAAATAAGATGAAAAATGAGCGGTGGGTTGAGATAAAGCAGTTTACTAAAACAAAAGCAAAAGTTTGCATGTGTACAAGCACAAAAAAAAAAAAAAGTTTATTCAACAAGTGGTGTTCAGCCACTTCCTGGAAAGCAGGGCTTCAGCACCTGTAGTGGTTGTTCCAGAAGGCAAACCTCATAAATAACAAATACGTCCCCTTTGTCCTCCTTCCCATGGCTTTTATACGTGAGCTGATGCCATATGGTATGGAATATCCCTTTGGCTAATTTGGGTCAGCTGGCCTGGTTGTGTCCCCTCCCAGGATCTTGCCCATGCCCACACCTTTCATGGGCAGGGGAAGGTTGAGAGACAGCGCTGATGCTGTGCCAGCTCTGCTCAGCAGTAGCCGAAACACTGGTGTGTTATCAACATCCTTCTAGCTACAATTGCAGAGCACAGCACTGTGAGGGCTGCTATGGGAAAATGAACTCCATCTCAGCCAGACCCAATACAGGGGTGATTGCAGGGAAGCATGACATGTTTGCTTTGCTCTTCTTAATCTCTTCCCTCACAGATTCGGTACGGCAATCTTATTCCAATCAAATACATAAGGCCAAGTGCTGTTTCCAGTCAACGGAACAGTTTGAAGTATATCCCACAATTTCTTCAGGTGTTTGTTCTGAATACCAGAATTTTCTCAGAATAGTTCTACAAAAAGATGCTTTTAGCACAAATAGAGCAGTATCCTATACTGGTTTACTCTGAACCAGGCTACCTTAACTAAAGCTTTCCCAAAATATTTAGTCTGGGGCAGGTGGCTGGTATGGAAATATGTGCCTAAACTGGCCAGGTTACAGGCAGCTAAGAAACAGGTATTTTAAAAGGGGAAGTACCCAACAGCTGGAAGTTACATTACCAGGTGTGCTTTTAATGACTGGCTGTGAAAAAAAGCTAAAAAAGGAGTAGTGACAGTGCAAAAGTGAACAGCCCAATTGCATACAAGACAAATATTTTATTACCAAAGGAGTTATAATAAGAAAGTAAGAAACTGCAAAAGAGTTATAAACAACTATAAAAATACTTATATTTATCCAAAATTAAATATGAACACTTTATTAGTTAAATGCCAATATATTATTCTCTGACAATATTCACACATTTTAATTCATGGTTGTCTAACATCTTAAAACACGTTATATAAAATAATTGCATATAACAAATCACAATCTGAAGCTAAGAAATTCTAGCTCCTCCTACAGCTAACTATGGGTTAACCAAATTCATGGGGATAGTGTTGCTAGTCAACTGAACAAACTTACATTCAGGCCTCTCCTTTTTTGCATTCCATAGGACTTGCTGTCTTGCCTCTACTTAGAGAGCAGAAGCATGCTACATCTCTCAAAAATCAGTACCCTTCCTAAGTTTTTCAAAAGTTGACTTCCTCCCTGTTCTTTCCAAACCCAGATCAGTTAGCAAACCCATTTGACCTACACTGAGAACACTTCTGTATCAGCAGAGCATACCCAAGATTAGCTGCTGCTTTGATAGATTGTTACTTTTGGATCTTGATGAGTTTTACGTAGATAAAAAGAAACCAGCTACTTTTCCATACTGTTTTCTTCACCTGCAGCTTCTAAGATGATTTTATAAATTGCAGTAGACATGTAAGTAGATTGCTTTCATGTGATGGTATTATAACGTTACTTGAAAAATCAGAATATTCAAAGTAGTTTCCAGAGCACAAAGGTGGGACACAGCCTTCTGCAGAGTTCTTTGTTTCACATGCTGGTCTTTTATTTCCACTTTTTGGACTTCAGTAGCTTGTTCAGACATTTCTGTTTATTCCATCTCCACGAACAAGGTACAGTAGCTTTCCATCAGAATTCTGGCATAAAGTGTTTATATAAGCGAGCAAGGTTACTTGAAGAATGCATATAAAATGCAGAGATACCAAGTAATGCCACTTCAAAAGAAAAGAGCAGGATTCACCTGGAATCACCTGGAAATTATTTTTTCAAATTTATTCCAGCAGGATCTAAGGCTGGATATATTTTCTTTCAGTTCACAAACTTCTTGGTTACATTTCTTTCTGGACTGTTCACCTGTCTCTGTATCTTCTTTGCTAAATACATTTACATGTGGACAAATCTGAAAAAGAATAGATTGTATTGTTAATTGAGGACTGCTTATTCTATTCCTGCAGACATCTCTTAAACCGATTCCATTACATTTCAGTAAATAATGCAGGTCCCACACGTGGTAAGCCAGAAAGCTGGGGGGCTCACAAAACAAGCCGTGGCAGTACACAGCCTGCATCACCCTGATGTTCTCCCTCTGAACAGAGCCCTGCTGCCACACCCGTGTGCCACCCTCACTATGGGACTGGGAGAACATGGCTTTGACACACAGCAAATAGGGACAGCTGAAATGGGTGTGTCCAGCTGAGATCATGTATGTCCTCCGTCAGTGGTTTAAAATTTATCCTCCATTATCTGAAGGACTGGGAAAATAAAGCCAATTAAATTGTGAGTCGACTGCATGTGTTGAGACTGGTGGAACAAGACAGACTTGTTCTAGGGGCTGGTGCTGTGGCCTAGGATTCAGGATCTCAACCAGAAAAAACTACTGTGGTTCTTTTTTCATATTCAATGGCTACTCAAAATTTTTTTACTATATTATTTTAATTGGTCTTTAAAATAAAAACAGGCATCCATGAGGTTAGGCAGGAGTTGCAAGGGTGACACTGACTTCTATGACTTTGACTGGGATATATTTTAAAGTAAAGCAAATAGTGGATTCAGCAGAGGTGACTTAGCAAATTATCTAACATTACTTTGAAGATCTGGTCCCAGATTATATGGGTCTCTCCATTTCAATGAGTAAAAGAATGAGTTAAATGCAGCCTTCAATCCAACTGTTTAAGCATTATATCCTCTGGTGCCTATGTGGAGACTTTTTGATGTTGGTTAATATTTTTGTATTCAATTGGTAACACTGAGCCACATTTAAAAGAACACTCTTCCTTTGCTATGGTAGCCTGTAGATCATTGCACTATGAGTGACACATAAAAAAGAAGATTCTGCCAATGGCTAAAAACCCAATTATTATCATGCCTAACTGTTCTTATTGCATTTGAGATACTGTGGTTAAAATAAAGACCAAAGAAATTGTGGAAAAGAAACTCTCCCCTAACTGTTTGTTGAAACAAACCAGATTCAACATTACTCTTAGGGCAGAACTCCAGTGAGGACTAACTATGATTTTATATGCTAGAGAAGTTAAATACCTTCTTTGCCCAAGTCTGGCCTTTGTCTTTTACCGGAGAATTAACTTAGGTATTTCAGTACTGAACCAGAGTAGATATCTTCACCACAGAATTCCAGAGGATTGTTTTACTTAGTCTTTGCAATGGGCTTAATGTCTATGACAAGACATATGCTATACAGAGCAAAATTCCTCTTGCATGTAACATGTATGATAGTTGTACCTTTGAGAGGTAGATGTGAGAGTCTGTGTTGAATAGCTCTAAGCAGTAAGTCAAATAGGTAAAATAAACTGTAGAACATCATTACCACTCACCTTTTCTTTTCTATGTCCTTCACATTTGCACTTTAGAACCTGTAATGTCCCACATGAGACGAATGCTGCTTTCCATCTAAAGGCTTTGCTGAGTCTTTGCTTATGAAAGAATCGGAGCATGTTGCATGCCATACTCTGTAGTGATTCTATTTCCTGTAAAGGGAGAAAGAAAAATATGTCCTGAGAAGTCTGCACCATTAATTCTTTGCAATGTTGGTTTGTCTTAAAAAAAAAAAACAAACCTCCATCAATTACTATTAGTTTCTTTTGCTTTCATAGTACTAATCTTTTCCAATAAAACGCAAAAGAACTCTAACATATCTGCCATGTCATCAAAATATTCAAAGAAGCAATTTGTAGTAGTAATAATAATAACATAAGGATGTTAGGGAGAAATCACAGCCATCATGTAATCAATTGATGCTGTTAGGAAAACATTAAATGATTTTTGGAGTCAGTCCTTCTATCAAGTCATTATAAAATCTTCAGCAACAGCTGACAATTGTGCTTTCAGCCATTTGAGATGTGCCCAAACTATTAAAGCTTTCAGATCCAAAGTGAAAATCTTAGCTAATAAAATTTTCTGTAGAAAAATAAAAACAGAGGTTGGGAAATTTTAATGTTTAATTCCATTTCCATTGTACTATTTGCACAGAAAAATCTTTATAGTAGAAAAAAAAAATCCACATTTCTTGGATATAGAATTATGTAATATTTTATTTTAAAAGTATCAGTTTTCTTGACAAATTCTGTGATTCCAGTCATAAAAAAGAACAACCCTAAATATTGCAATTTGACTATTAAAAGGTTATATTACTATCATAACATTTTATTCAGAGACTAGAGTGTACAGAGAACTCATTTGATTTTATACTCTCTAAATTCTGAGACGTTTTACCTGAGTATCATTGCAGAAAAACACTTTTGTATTTTCATGTTTTTTATTCTTGCAGCACCTGTCGCGATTCTGGGCAGATATATTTACCTGTAAAATATCATATATGTTCAGACATGGAAGCACTTTTAATCAAGTCAGCAAATTTCCTGCCTAACCGCCAGTGATGTCAACAGTAAATTGTTCTGTAGCATCTCCTCAGTCAGTGTAGTAGTGTTAGTGTACAATTCTGAGTTCTTCCTTGGCAAGCTGGAAAATAAAACCCCAATCCAGCTACACTACCTAAAGGTATTCACAGAATCACAAAGAATTACAGAATGGTCAAGGCTGGAAGGGACCACAGGAGCCCATCTGGTCCCACCCCTCTGCTCAGACAGGGCCCCTAGTGCCAGTTGCCTGGGACCACATCCAGATGGGGTTTGAATATCTCCAAGAATGTAGACTCCCTTAGAAACTTGTGCCAGTGCTCAGACACCTTCACAATGAAAAAGTATTTCCTGATGTTCAGAGGGAATCTCTTGTGTTTCTGTTTTTGCCCACTGCCCCTTGTCCTGTTGCTGGACACCACTGAGAAGAGCCTGTCTCTGTACCCTTTGACCCCTCTCTTCAGGTATTTGTACACATTAATGAGATCACCCTAAGCCTTCTCCAGGCTGAACAGTCCCAGCTCTCAGCATTTCTTTATTAGACAGATGCTCCAATCTGTTCATTGTCTTCATGGCTTTTTGCTGGGCTCTCTCCCATAGCTCTATATTTCTCTAGTACGGGGAAACCCAGAATTGGACATAAATTTGTTCAGTTTACATCTTCCTATTCTATCAAATTACGTTGTCCTTTGGCAATGTTGAAACATACAGCAATGTTTAAATCTTACATTTGAATTTTAACATTGAATACAATAAATACAATGTTTGTCAATGTTCATCTCAATAAATACGTGACCCAGGCTCTAAACAGCAACAGCACTCACTTTGCTATGTACTAACAGAATATGAACTAAGCAATATCACTTGCTCCTTTGCATGACTATAATCTTTATCAATGGTTTAATCTCTATTGTTGTTTTCTTTTACTTTCACACTTGTCATCAAGATGTCAGTGGAACCCAACTCAACAAAAGCTTTGTTTTCTTATTCAGTCTAAATCCATATAACCCAATGCAACCAAAAAAGCTTTAAAAAAGGCAGCTCATGACAATATTGTGTTAGATCTCCTCACTTAGGCGTCTGTATGAACACATTAGACAACTTAATTCTTAAAGTTTTTATGTAGATTTTCATGCAAGTATCTATATTTTGAAATTCCACCCAAGAGGAACAGAACTTCATCCAGGAAGTGTTTTCAAACTCAAGACTTTAGGGAGTCAAATATTCACTGAGAAAACCAACCAACCAACCAACCAACCAAAAACAAAACAAAAACAAAACAAAATTCAAAATCACAAAAAAATAACCAACCAAACAAAAACCAAAACCAAAAAAAAAAAAAACCAAACAAAAAAAGCCAAATCAACAACCTTTGGAAGCTAATCTAACTTGGAAGCACATCTTTTTTTGCACCACAACAAAATGAAGTTTTGCTGCAGTCACACAGCACAAAAAGTTATAAATAAATAAATAATGGCACAAATAAATAAATAACCAAATAAGTAATCACCCTGAAACCTATATACCTACAGCTTCATTTGCTAACTGCTATGGGATTTACCCATTCTCACTGGCTTCCTCAGATCACCTTTATCATAAGATACAGTAACCACTTCTGAAGACAGTATTGGCTGTGACCAAACCAACCTAAGGGAAATCCAGACCTCAGAAAACACATCAGTGAAAATTAAAGTACCTTACAGAGATCTGTTATATAACCCACTAGTAATCTCCATAACTGCTTCAAACATCAGGATGAGGGACTGAAAGCTGTTGACTTTGGCTCTGCAATTGGAGGGAAGTGCCTAGTGAGCAGTTGCTATCACCCACACAGCACTGATTTTACATATAAGACAAATTAATCTCTCTTAAACTGGGAAAAATAGAGAGAGAAAAATGAAGAAACTTGCACAGTAGTTGCTTGTGCATGCCTGTTCCAGGAAGTAAAAGCTTCAGAGTGCAGTACATTTCTGTTAGTTTCACAAACATTAATTCATTATTTATTTATTAATATAACTTGTAGTTATCATACCATCTGCAAAAAAACTCCATGTCTAAAAAAAAGCTCCATAATATTTATTAAAAAACTAAAACTAAAAAAAAAAAAAAAAAACCAAAAAAAAAAACCAAAAAAAAAAACCAAAAAAAAAAAAAACTTCCAAAATGTTCCTGTAAGAATGGCATTGCTCCATTCAAATCCTTGATGGCATCATGAGGCACCAAATGCATCAAGCTCCATCCTACAACTGGGCAGTGGCAAACCATTGCCACCTCCAGCCCAGGATGTTGTCCCAGCCTCCCTGACCCTGCAGTTTGAGTGGAGCTGGGATGCACCTCATGGCTCTCCACCACAGGAAGACAGCAAGATCTGCTTCCTAAAGGCTCTTATTTCTGTCATATTATTTTCTCTGATAGGTCAGCTATCCTATACCTGCTCACCAAGAGGGTTTATTTATGTTCTGTTGGAGATACTTGTTTTTGCCAGCAATAAGACAACAAACTGAAGTGAAGAGTTGTCTATTCTAATAAGCCATGAATATTTTCCCCAACTTTGGTGTCTTGTTCAGGATAAGGTCACTTATCTACAGGGAAGTACCTTTCTCTCTTCATAATCTCAACAAACACAACATGATCAGAATGTTAAATGATCATTCTCTGACCCTAGAGGTATTTTTGTTTCCAGATGAGGGCTGACGTGTCTTGGTAGAGGAAGGCTGGAAACCACTGGCATAGTGCTCTGAAGAATAGTGGTGGATCATAAGTGTGAAGAAATACAGTGGCTTCTGATTTCACCTTTTGAAAAGCACAGTATACAATTTTGGATTTCATGCAAACACACCTTGATTTAAGACTGCAACAGAATGGTGAATTGTCATTGACTGAAAACCTGTCAGAAAAAAATCCCATTTTCATGGAAATGCCTCTGCTAATCCAACTGTGGTGTTTTCTCACATGAAAATCTTGACAGATTATTTTAATTGTTAATAAATAATTCATGAAGAACAGTCAGAAGGTAGGTTTTGGGCACAGATTGGTAAACTGTTATGATACTGTTTTTCCAACCTATAATCTGGCTGATAAAGCCACAAACGAGATCTACAGGTGAAAATGTTAAGTTTTTCTCTGCTGCCATCTAGAAAAGTTCCTTCTTTGTTGGCTAAATAAGATTATTAATAGGTAAAATAAAAAAGAACTTTTATTGTCATATGAATTTTGTGCCTGTAGGCATTTGTATTCAATGAACAACATAAAACTTCAGTCAAGAAGTCTACAATTAGTAGAATAAATTACAAGTTGTTTAATGTTTTCTTCTCTTGATAAAAACATACAAACAGAAGTAGTCATGAAACCACTTCAGAAAAGAGTACCTTTTAATGCAAGATATTATCCCATTTATAGCCAAATGGTACATGTGTCTAACTACATGATGCACAGGCACAAATACCTGTATTACAGTATTCGTACATGCAAATAGGCAGCATCCACAGATTTCAGAGATTTTAAAGAGACTAAATTGTCGCACTCCTTCAAATAAAGCCACTATTCCAGGATAATGCATGGTTTTAACCTGGTCTTTTATTGTGTGCTAATGCTTTTATTAGTATTTGATATCATCTAAAAATAATCAACATTTTTTGAAAGCCTAAGAGCTATTACCTACCAGCTCATTGATGTCGTGAATTAGTATATTCTCATACTTCACACGGATTTCAGTTGTTTTATTTTCCATTGCGCAACTAGATGAGTTCACTGGAGACAGAACAAGGAGCAGTGGCAGAACTGGAAGAGTAGATCTAAAAAAGGCTGGATTACAAGAAGAACAGTAAAATATACATTAAATGCCACAGAGTGTATGTTGTATTTACAAATACATTCTGTAATCTGTTGAAATAGTTTAAAAAGGATCTTTGTACAAACAAATGACTTGTCTTGAGAGAAGGATTCTGCTCCAGATCAAGACACTGTTTGGGTGTCCAAACTCCCTCATACTCAAAGATGATTCAGCCAGCTTTAGTAAGAGGATAATACTACTGAGCTGACCAGCAACTTGTGACTTCTTGGGCTGAATTCATCTTCAGGCTTCACTGCAAGCATTGACAGGGTTTCTCCATTGACCATAACTGGCCCATAAGCGGCTCATAACCACCTCAGGCATATATAGACAAGTAAATGTCTACAAGTCAAATAAATTTAGACGTCCAAGTGTCTTAACCTGCAGCTGAATCTCATCCCGATTGCCCATTTTTCATTTGATAAATTCTACAAATCCCCATGAACACATCTTTACATCAAAGGTGTGTTTAAAAACATTTTCAGGCTGATCAAATGTACAAATCCATACTAAATGTGATAAAGCAGAAGCACAACCTTCTCTTCGAGATTTTTGCAATCTCTTGGAACAAATGTCACTGCCCCCTTCAGTGTACTGTCTTGCTTTGCTCAGACCCCTGCTCTTCCGTCCTTGCATGACATCCAGGAAAATATGAGATCAAAATATCAAAAGATCCCAAAGTGACTGACAGGATAACAGAATGCTGCAGGTGACTGACCTGGTACTGGGAATGAAGGACTGGGCACATTAGGAAGCTCATAACTGGACTCTGGTCTACAGCTCAACTGGCTAGGATGATGCTTAAATGAAAGGTTTTGAGAAAAAAAGCAAAGCTAGAAATTTATGTTGGAGGACTAGCGAAGATCACAGCAGATTGCTGGACTAGTATGAGCTCTTTCTGCCCATCTCTGCTACTGAGTAAGAACAACAACTGCATACAGAGTAACTATGGGGTAGGAGCCAGGAAAGGAAAAAGGGATGCCCTGATCCTAGCTACTACTTTCTTTCCTGTCTGGTGAGGATGAGCTGTTGGGTACAGCCAGCCCTGCACCTCTGAGCCTGGGCGTCTAGCAAATCACAGACTCAGAGAGAAATCTTCAACAACTAAGAAAAAACAATGAAACCTGAACATAATTTTTACTGACCCACCTAACTTCTGTGATGCAAGAACCCCCAGACACACCACGTGCTCCCAGCCATTGAAACAAACACAGTCCTCTACAGCCCATCCCAGCCAACTCCAAACACAGAGCATGTGCTTCAAATAAGAATGCATACCACTTTTCCTGACTACCAAAATCTTGTTTTTCTCATAGATTGCTTGTGAACATGCTGTGATGTACACCTCTGTCCTAGAAACGGGACTGGAAAAGTTTTACACGTACAAGCAAAAATTATTCTTGTGGCAAGCGGCCAAATTTTACTGGGAAATTTGATGCATTGAAACCCAAATTTTCTAACCTTTTCAATATACTGATGAAATGAGGTCTATTAGTTTCTAAAAAAATCTAGCCTGAAAATCTAAATGGATCTTAAATGGATCCTACATGTATAAATATAAAAACCATGTAAGGCAACTCAATTACAATCTTCAAGATCCAAGTGGACACACCTGACTTCCACAGAGCTTTATCTTTGTAAATCTCTATACTAACTATAACCGTGTTGAGCAAATTATCAGTTTGAAGGAGTAAGATTTAATATTTTAAAAGATGTTCCAAAAACATTCAAGAACTCAATGACAGGACATTTTTTCAATCTACCATTGTACCTCTTGATTCCAGTGGGGGGGGAGGGGGGGGGGAGGGGGAGGGAAGAAAAAAAGAAGGAAAAAAAAAAAACCCAAAAAAAACCTGCAATGCTTGTTTGCGTTGTAGCAGTAATACAAGAAACTTGGATATGCTGCTTCCCAAAAATGTCTCAAGAGACAAAAATAACAGTCTTCTAATTTAAAACCAATCTAACTGACTCCATCACTTAAAACCTGGTTTGTTCAGCAACAAGTGGAGACAACAGGTGAAAACTGCAAGGTCACTTCTATTTCTTTATTTTTTCTTTCTCTGTATTGTAGAGATTGTGCATCTTTTTTTAAATGAAGAAATTATAGAATCAAAGCAGATAGTGAGTTGCACACTTGTGAAGTCCCTTAAGCCTTTGCAGGACCGGGAGTAAATCTGTTCAGACATCTCTGAATAAGTTCTCTGGAAAAACCATTAGATGACTGTCATAAAAAGCTCCAGGAGCTTTACACTGAAAATCGAAAGAGATTTTCTTAAAGTTAGGTAACTTCAAAAGAAGAGGAATTTATAGCACTCCATATGACCAGCACTTCAAAAGAATCTGTATTACTGTAATACCCCATCTTTTCAGTAAACTCCCAGAAACTCCTAAGTCATATCTGGAAAGCCCCAAAAATTGTCCCAGAAAAGACAGGAGTACTTAGTATTCCAGTATTTCCAAATAATTGGAAAAACCCTCTTGGATTTTTAATTTCAAAAAACCCCTCCTGTGCATACAGCCCGAGGCGCGTCCCCAGCCGCACGCAGCGGAATCCCCGCAGCAGCCCCGGTTCCCCACAACCCCTCCTCGTCTGAGCGGGCGGCACCCTTTGCCCCCAGTCCCGCTCCGCAGCCCGCAATCCCCGGGCAGCCGCTCAGTGCCAGCTCTTCTCCCTCTGCCCCCCTGAACCCTTGCTCAGGGGCGGGCGGGCGCTCCGCAGGTGAGACCCGAGGGCGAGGCACCCCCGGCGCTGCGCGGCACCTGCTCCGGGCGCGCCCACGGGGCGGGAGGTGCCCACAGGGAAGCTGGTGCCTCCAGGGAAGCTGGTGCCCACAGGGTGGCAGATGCCCACAGGGAAGCTGGTGCCCGCAGTGGATGCAGCGCGGACCGGCGCAGGGTAATGCTTCCCGCAGCTCCCCCGCCCCGCGCCGTCCCGCTGCCTCTGCCACTCCCGAGCTCCGCTTCCCGGCAGCAGGCGGGATGGGAACCGGACGCTTTTACTTTCATTCTACGGGGAAAACGGAAAAAAAAAGCAAAACTGGGAATTTCCCCGGCCGTCACCACGGGTTTAAAAGGCAGCGGGCGGCACCGCGCCGGCAGAGCAGGCGAGACGGCGGGGCCGACGGCACGGACACAGTGGAGCCGGTGAGGAGGCAGCGCGGCCGGGGGTGCGGAGCGGCGCGGAGCAGAGCGGAGGAGCCCAGCCCAGCCCAGCCCAGCCCGGGAGGCAGGTGGAGCGGGGCTCCCGTGGAGCGGGCTTTTCCCGCCGCCGCCTTCGGAGCGGAGCGGAGCGGAGCGGTGCGGGGCGGGGCGCGCTCCTTACCATGGAACATGGTCCGCGGGGAGGATGTCAGGGAGCTGCGCCGACGGCTCCGCGGTCATGGTGGCGGCGCCGTGTCGCCCATGACGCCCGCAGCCCGCGGAGCGCCGCGCAGGGGCCGAGAGGGGCCGCGGCGGCCGGGCGGGCTCAACAGCCCCCGGCCGCCCGCCCGCCGAGCGGGATCGCGGCGCTGTCAGAGGCGGCGGCGGGACGGCCGGGCTTTGCCTTTCCCATGGGGCTCCGCCGGCCGCAGGTACTTTCACTTTCTGCTCCGCCGCGGCGGAGCTGCCCGCGGCTCGGCGGGCGGCGGTCCGGCCGCCGGCGCTGGAGGCATCCCCGCTCCGCTGCCGGAGGGTCGGGAGCGCCCGGGACGGACGGCGCGGCGCGGAGCGGAGCGGCTGTGGCGGGGCCGAGCCGTGCCGACGGGGTTACATAGAGCCCCGGCTACACGCCCAGTGCCGTGTGTGCGGCCAGGGGAGGGAAGGATGGACCTTGGCAGTGCGCGTGGAAAGATCCGCTCATCCGCGGGGAGGATATTCTTAAAAAAAAAGGAAACAAAACACAACACCACTCCGTGTTGTGGAGTCGCGCTTTTGGAGGAGAGAGGCTTGGTCTGAGCGGTGCTGCGCTGCCCCGTCGTTCCCTCAGCTGCCCTTGGGTGGGTTGTGGGAGGCGCGACTACCAAGAGGGCTCCGTGTCAGGTCAAGGGTTACTCCAGGCTTTTGGCACGGGGTCAGAAGCGGAAGGTGGATGTTTTTTTTGCGGAGTTCTTCGTATTGTCCCTCCCCTCCACCCTCCCGGTGGCAAAGTTTATCCTGAGAAATCTGAAAGGATTAAGAAAGGATGGTGAATGGCTCGGGAAGGTGTTTTTCATTTCCTGCTCTGCGTGAGCACAGAAAGCTGATTCCATAACCCCGCTCCCTTCTCATTAGAGTGCTTTTCTAAGGTGGGGGGGGGGGGGGGAATAGATACTGGAGTGTGAATACCAAGTAGCAAATCTCTGGACTGCTCAGGATAGTTTCCTCCCATTTTCTCTCACTGAAGCTGTGCCACTTCATTCTTGTGTGAGGAGGTACTTAGTCTTCTTTATTGTCTCTGAATTATACTCTGCTTTGGATTGGCTATACAGTTCTCATGAGTTTTTCTTTGGCAGAAAATTAATGAGTCCTTCTACAGAAGTATTCTATCAAGATTCAAAAGGGAGATGGTTTTCCACCCCTCAGCTTTGAGCTGGTTGACTTTACTAATAATTGCACATCACTACCTTAATACTCAGGCAAAGAATAATGATCAGTATCAACACAGCTCCATACAAGGAGCAAGCACCTGTCATTGCTTGTTTCCTTAATGACTGTGAGGTTGGATGTGATGGATTGTTCAGGTTTTGAATTTGGACAGGGATTTTTACTCACTAATAGGAAAATGATCTAGTTCTTACTGTGTCTTGTCACTTTCTTATTTTTTATTTATTGTTTTCTTTTTCATCTTCTGTCAAATATTGTCTGAAAACATCCCTCTGTACATTTGAATTTGCTGGCAAGTGCAGGTCAGAAAATGCCACAGGGGGCATTTTTTGGAGGGGATTTGTACCTAGTGTAATGCAAGCAAATTTATCTGTTTCTAGGGTCTGACACTTAGAGACTTACACTTTCAATACTCAAATGTTTTTAAAAAGCTGGACTATAAAGCTCTAGTCACACAAACCCCACTAATATCAACTTTCCTTCTGGCAAGTAGTTCTTCCAGTTTCTTATGACAGTAAGTGTGCTCACAAAGTGAGAGAGTTTATGCAGATGCTAGTAAGTTGTCAAGGTGTAAAATATAAAGGAAAATCTCTTTAGCTCCTTTGTTTATGTTACTTTCCTGGCTGAAATATCAGGAAGACTGATAACTACTTCAATTTATTTATTTATTTTTTTTAATAATGTGATTGATGCAAGAAGTCAGCATAGCAGCTTTACACGTTAATAGAAACATGACTCTGAAAGGTGATGCCGGAGTCTTAACAGGAATTTTGCTTTCTTCTTCAGTAGTGGCAGAGTCTTATCTTTTTTTTAAGACGAAAAGTCTTAAATGTATAGGAAATTTTTCTCCGTCAAAGTGACAGATAGTTGGTGTGATCTTTACTTTGCCCTTGTTGTGTATTTAGATCCCAGTCAATCCCTCTTACATGACCTAACCTTGGACTGTTGGCATAAACTTGTAATATAGACATTATTTGATACATTTGTATGTAGAGAGTGCTTAAATATTCAAGCTTTTTCTGTAACATTGATGTGCTTTTAAAAATATTTTGAATCACTATATGCACTTTGTTTTCAAAGTGTTTCTTTTAGTGATTTACCAGTGTGTTTTTCCTGAAAAGATCACCTGGAGAGAGATAAAATTCAAGGGTTATGAAGAACATGTTATGCAGATGTAATTGCATGTTTTTTAAAGGAAAAACAGACACCAACAAGCTGTAATATTAGAAGAATTAATATTAGACCAATTGTGTGAATATCATCATAACAGTGTGTTTTTATCAAGAAATCACAAAAGCAGTCCTGAAGATATAAAAGTTTATCCCATCTGAGACTTACCTTGTTTAAATGACTGGTATGACTTTGCCCATTTTTGAAAACAAAGTTGGTGCTGAGCTGTAAATAGAGAGCTCTCCCTCTGGA
This sequence comes from Pyrocephalus nanus, assembly GCA_038380795.1. Taxonomy (NCBI): domain Eukaryota; kingdom Metazoa; phylum Chordata; class Aves; order Passeriformes; family Tyrannidae; genus Pyrocephalus; species Pyrocephalus nanus. The sequence continues at coordinate 67,780,614 of CM076261.1, forward strand.
GTTTAATTAAGCCGTGACTTGACTATGGCTGTGGGTGAAACCTTTGGGGAGAGAATAAAACTTAAAATATTTCATAGAATTTCTGAGACGTTAGGTCTCCCACTTCTCTATAATACCTTGACAATTTTTAGACCTGACTGTTTTAATAAGAGATATATTGGCTTTACTATGTAAATAGTTTGACTAAGTCTCCAAATAAGTGATCTCTGGAAAGATGTGGTCCAGTGCAGGGCATTGCTGCAAATGTGTGCAGCTTTTAATTTTACACTGTTTTAAAAATTAACTTTTTAAACAATAAAAGGAGATACTGCATAGCTAACAACTGAAAGGCACCAGTAATTTTATCTGTTCATGTATGAACATATTCCATGATTCTGTTTAGTACATTTCCTGAGGCTAGTTTCTTTAAACAAGTTTAAATTTAGAGATCCAGTTGTCTCCTGACCTGGTCAAAATTTATTCTTAGAAAAGCAGGCATTATATATTAACCTTCAACATAATACTCAAATTGTTGGGTGGCTACATGAGTCCAAAGCACAGAATTTCTTGTTAAGATTCGGTTCTCTAAAGACTAAGTACTTCAGGGCATGTTGCTGACTTTCTGTAGCTGTTACTTGTCAGCTTGGAAACGTTTTTTGATCATGATTTTAGATTTCACTTTAGGCTACTTGCAAACTTACAGCACCATTGATTGTATTATTGTATAACATTAGTTAAAAATTTATAAATTTTTCATTTAATTTTGGAATAAAATGTACCTTCTGCAGTTGTCACAAACTAATGGAACTCAGGAAAATGTGGCCACTGTTATTATGTTCTTATTTTTAAGAATAAATGTATCTGGTACTTAAATTATTCTCAATTAACTATAAAGGATGGGGAGAAGAGACATATTCTCCCCTATTCCTCCCTCTAAATAAAGCCAAACCCACAAGAGAATCCCTACTTAACTGGGGTTCAGCATTATATTTATTGCACACCCAAAACTCTGCTTGATACTCGGGTCTGGGAAGTTCTGATCTTCTGTTGTATTTAGGCAAGACCAAGGGACCTAATCTTGTCATTGCACCAGAACACCCATTTTTTTGAATTACTGTTGCTACTTTTTGTGTACAAATCATTTGTCCTGTCACTGAGGTGAACACTGAAAAAAAACACATGAATTAACTGATAAACTGTTTTTTAATGCAGAATTGTATCTTACATTCGCTCAAATATAATATATGTGTCTCTTTTTCTTTGCTGAGAATTAAATTTAAATTAAAAAAAGGAAAACAATATTTCTGGAATATTATTTAGATAAGAATTGAGAAAGTGTGTGAAACTCACAGGAAATTTTTTATCAAGCTGTGGAAAAGAATGTGTCATTACGTTCTCTTCCTGTCTTGATGTACAGGAAGATGCCAATAAAGATTTATCAAAAGCATTGTGCCAAATAAAGGTATTTTGAGAAACCACCACTAGGAATGGGAAGTTTCCTAAGAGCAGCACCACCATTGTGGAGGAGATGGCATGGTGTGAGGCAGTAGCAGTGGAAATCAGGCTCCTCACTCTTGGCTGCCAGGGGCACTATGCACATTCTCGTCCCAGAGCCTGGTGCATGAATCAGGCTTTCCACCAGCTTCCCTCAGGCCTGAGAATTGTTCCTGGTCTTTTTTTGCTGGTGCCTCGGATGTGCCTGAAACCCAGCTGCTACTGTGTCCCCGGCTCACATCATCTACTTGCATCAGCTCTGTGGCATTGAGAGGTTCCAGTGGGGCAGTCCCGTCCGCTGAGTGGAGGCTTTTGAGCTGGTTGGTTTTTGAGCTGGTTGGTTTTTGAGCTGGTTGTCGTCTGCTTTGGTGCCTCAGAGGAGACTGAATGTGGGAGAAATGAATATTTCAGCTGGGACAAATTATTAAAATCCTGTTCCCTCTTTAGTGAGGCACAGAAGAAACAAGGGCTTGGGGGTGGGTTTCTGTCAGTGCATATTCTTTTGCTTTTCCTCCTTTAAAAAGTGCCATTTTAGAACGGAAGGGAGGTTTGGTAGTGGACCAGCAGTGGTCATTGCAGATGACCATATTGAAATTATGAAAATTCCATTGCATTTCAGAGTCTCAGAGTTTCCCTTGGTTTTGGTGTTGTGCTTTTAAAAGCTGCTTTTCCAAAATAATAATCAATTATATTTTATTATTTGAGTAAACCTATATGTCTTTTAGTGGTCTCTCTTTTTTACAAAATAACATATAGAGTACAAAAAAGCATTTATAGAACTTTTTAATTTTCTCCTTTCCTCGTCATTGTCCATTATTTGTCTTGAGAAAATATGTTTAGTGAGTTGATTTTAGGCAAACTGTTCTGGAAATATTACTCAATTTTTTACATTTCTTAATTTTCTTTTTCCTTTTTTTTCTTTTTTTTTTTTTTTCCCTTTTTTATTTTTTTTTCAAAGAGAACTGGAAGTCTTCCTCCTGGTTTTAAAGGCAGCCAGAGAGTCAGCCTGAAAAGTTACAGCAAAGTCAGTGGAGGCACTGTGCTAGGGAGTAAAATTAAACCTGCAATTTTTTTAGAACAAGTGTCTACTTGAGGAATAAGTTTCAGATATTAAATCTTGGAAGTATACTGCAAGGTGCTATAGTTTTTTTAATCTTTGGTTTGGATTAGTAAATGTGTGTGTCCTGTTACAACAATTCTGTTGAAGATTTAAGTCTGTTACTAAATAAATTGAAAGACATTTTTTCTCCATCTGAAAGAAGTGTTTGTTTTTTTGGTTTTGGTTTTTGGTTTTTTTAATCCCTTCTCTGAATAAATGCTTATTTTAGGAAAGGATATTCTGTATCCTTCAAACACAACATAAAGCTGACTAACTTCTCCAAGTGTGAAAACAAACTTAAATGTGATGAATTCTATGAATTTGTTTTGTTTGGTTGGTTTTTTTTTGTTTTGTTTGGTTGTTTTTTTGCTAATGATGTCTTCCTAGTCTTGATATCGTTTTACTTGATCAACTTCTACTTGATTTGTTTTTTCCAGCAGTGTGTTTAAATCCATGCACTTAAAAAACCTTATGAAATGTATTCTTTACCACCAAGAAGCTGCACTTATTGCATGGTAGTAAACTATCTTGAAGAGGAAGTCTGTTCTTAAAACTGATTTAATACAAAACCAATCAATAGAAAGAAATGGCTTGAAGCAGAGAACTCTTATTGTGTGGACTTTGTGGGTCCAATTCCACAAGCATGTGTCTCTTTAGTCCAATTTAAGCATGCCTCACTTACATGTTTATTTTTAAGCAAAATATTAGTTTGCAGATTTGAAGCTTGAATGAAAAAAAGAACATTTTCCCTTCGAAGATTTGAGTTACCTCTGACATTTATTTTGCAGGTGTCTGGAGTTACCCTAAAATAATTCCAAACACATACCTATTTGCATACCTAAAGACTGCAAATTACATTGTAATAGTAGTGTAAACCATTAAAAATGTGCCTTTCTCCGTTGTTTGCAGTGAGTGTGAGATCTGTGCATGGCTGGAGTGGGAGGAGATGGTTAAGAAGGAAGAAAAATTACAATCAAAATATGATGGGTTAATGCAGTTTGCTCAATAAGCATGATTTGGCAAATCAAAATGGTGCATGCTGAGACTTGAATTTCTTTTTTTAACAAAGTACACTTATGCATTACATGAAGATCAAGCAAAAGCATTTTGTAAGAACAGCGTGCAGGTACTGTATTTTATCGTATCCATTTTAAACGGTTGACTTGGAAACAGTGAATGGATATGTGTGTGCTTGTTCTGTGGTGTTTGAGCCTTTTAGTAACTTTGATTTGTGTTTTCTCCTTTAGCAGGGGTAGCAACACTGTCTCCTAAAGAGTGATCTGAAATTGTTCTAACCTACAGAAAAGGGATCAAATAACAACGTAAGCTGTATAACCAAAGGGAATAAATGAGTGGTTAATAGTAGCTTTTTTTAAATTGGTTTAAATTACATTCAGAAATTATTCCTAAAATATTGAACAGTGGCAATTTTCAAAATGATGGTGAAGAACCGAACCTAAATGCGACTGCCAAGACTCTCTTTGCCTCGTGTCCACATTTACTACTGTTTAATTTATCAGTCTTTAATAGGCTGTTGTGAGTCAGAAACATGTTCTAGAATGTCCCACTTCGCATTGCAGATTTGAGTCTCTTTCAAGGTATTAAAAAGGCATGTAATTTTTAAGAAAAAAACAGCAATAGGAGAGGCAGCTAATGAAGTATGGTATATCAATAGTAAAGGTTCCCTGACTCAGCAGTTTTTAACCCCTTTCTCTCCAGAAATGTTGAAGGAATGTACCATATATCTCTTACCTCTTATCCATGGCTTATTTGTTGGAATTCTGGGTCATACACTTTTGGAATGAAAAATAACTTGCTAGTAATTCACAAGTCATTTCACAGGCAGAGTTTCATTTTGCCACCTGTTTTGTCTGATGTGTTTTTATATGGGCACTGAGAAGCTGTGGCATTTTGTCTTTGTGTCACACCCAGTGCTGTCTGTTATCTTTTCTGACCCAGATGATAAAATTTAGTGCCTTTTCTCTGTGTATGGTTAAGATTAGGGCAAGGCTGTGAGCAAGGCAGCTGAAGACTAGTCGAGGTAAGACCGTGTGACTGGGACATTTAGAGAGGTGAACAAGGGTTTCAGCAGCGGGATATGCATCTGTTTGGGAGTACCAGTCCATTACTGACAACCTGGGCCCCTAAATAAGGAGTGCTTTGTAAGGTGTTAGAACTGCTACATCTTCTTCCACAGATGAAGAGCCTTGCAGACATCATGGCCTCATATACATTGTCTTTACTTGCTTCTGAAAAACACCCTAGAAAGGGCTCCCTGTGCCACAGTGTTCTCACATTTGTCTTATAATCCCTTAAGGCACTTCTGGTACAGCAAGTGTACCCGTACTTGGCATGCTCCTTGGAAAAATACCAGTCTCAAATCCATGTGACATTCTTCTTGCACTTATCCTGCCCCAACTCAATTGTCCTTATGCCCTTCTCTGCATATAAGGGTCTTATTTGAATGCCGATATTAATTACCCAGTGGTGCTCATAACACAGCTTGTGAACCTGGACAGAAAGTCTTCCCCAGTGCTTATTGGTGAATACGCTAGCAGGTCAATACATCAAACATTCTGTAGGTTTGGACTGAGGCATTAAGGAGATGTATGGACAGCTTCCACTAGTTGCAGATCCCAGGGCACAAGATAAAATTGCTGTCCCCCTCATTTCCCTGGAGGGAAATCCTGGGGAAAGATTCTGGAATAACCTTCAACCAGGTGCTGGAGTCAGGCTTAAGCCACTAAAAAATTGCCTCTCTCTGACTCCATCAAAAGATATTATTTTAGCCACTGCCCTGCAAAAAAGCCCTCTGTTGCCAGTAACTTCTGGTAAGCAAATTACCTAGGAGCTTGGCCAAGAAAACTTACACCGTACAGTGAGTTTTCAAGCTTTTATAAATCTGAGATGGAGATCTACCCTCCTTTGGTCAGAACAGGACAGGGCAGCCCCATTAGGGAGGGGTAACAGGAGGATAGCCTTTTGCTCCCTTGCTGGGCAGATGTTTCCAAAACAAGCTTCAGAAAGTGATCAAGGCATTTTCCATAAGGCACATCTATAGAAAATTAAATGGGGTGCCTGCTTCGACTCCTTGGGAGTCTGGATTCAGTGGGATACATAGCTCCCAGGTCCTTCTGGTGCCAATTAAATCTGTTTTTCACCCTTTTCTAGAGGCTTTTCTAAAAGTTGCCAGGTCCAGAGAAGCAAAAAGTGCTCAGTATTGTCAAGGCTGGAGTCCCCACTACCACGTCCTGGTACACAGATTAGATGAGTGCCTTAGGAAGAATCAGGAGGCGTATCCAAAGGCAGGCTAGGGCCAGACCAGCTGATAACAAACTTATTAAATACTCAGGGGTTCCTTCCCTCTCTTTTCAGTCCTGTGCCCAGGATGTGCACCAGGGATGCACGCCCTGGTGCACCATCCTGAGAGCTCTGAGAAGGAACTGACTCCATAGGAATGATAAGGTGTACAGTGTTCACAGGGAGCTGGGGTTTAGCAACCTCCGCTTCCCAGATTTTCTGCACAATCTGTGGATGCAGAGGAGTAGAAGGCTACAGCATTTTCCTTTCCCTCCAGAAACACTGTGAGAATACTTTGTGGTTATCTTGCCCCATTACAGGCAGGAATTGGAGATCATGAATATGGCATTTTGATACTACTTTTACAACAGTGTTAGCAGGTGTTAGCAAGAAGGTCAAGTGGGCATGATTTTTGCAGTGCAACATTAATTATGAAAATGTTGGAGAACCTCTTTGGATAAACTCAAGGACTAGCCTGTTTTTTTCCCCTCTGCTCACCTTATATTTGTAGTAAGTGCTGAAGAGTTAGGAGATTAAACAAAATGACACAATACAAGTGTGGGAAAAGTGAATAAAGCATGCTTCTGTAAGTAAGATGCCTTTAGCTTTCATTATTATCAAATTAACCCAAAAGGCATCCTTTACTAAGAATAACTTCACCAAGAAAGGTTGAAGGACTTTGTTTCATTTCCAAGGCTACTTGGAGAGGAGGAGGTGGACCAGAATAGGATTTTTAAGCTAACAAAAGCCCCAGGATGACCCTAATGCTTAGCTTTAGTTATACGTAAAATTGTTTGTCTGATGGCTTTTTTGCTGCTGCTTTATTCTTGTGTCCCTTTACCTTTAAACTGAATAAAGGTGTGTCTGCTCTCAGCCTGAAAAAATTATTGATAGACTATTTTAGGAAAAGATAAGTAAAAACTGGCTGGCTGACTTCTGAAAGGAGGACAGGCGCTAAAGGAAAATACTTGCTAAGATGTAACTTGTTCACTCTAGCTGCCCACAAGTGGGAGAAAATTGGCATAGCTCACACAAAAGATTTTTACTTTTCCAGTTAAAACTTGCTACGATCTGTCGGCTGTAGCAAATATTTGTGCTGGTTTTTGCAGGTATCTGCCAGTGTCTGCCTGTGTGTGCGAATGTTAAAGGGTGCCCTTCTCTTGCTGTTTGAAGGTGCTTGCAATAGGGTGGGAAAGAAGGCTATCTGTTCTGGAGCAGCAGAGAAATAAGTGGCAAAGGCTCATGGAAAGTGCTTCATTGCTCCATATTGGTAGGGCCAAAATAAAATGGAAACATTTTCATGCTGTTTCTCATGTAATTTATTATTTGTTTTGTCCTTTATCAAAAAGCAATCTGATTTCCAATCCTCCTTTCCAATAACCAATGAAAATTTTATTTGCTTTCTCCTCTCTGTGCCATCTGTGAGATAATTATTTTGCCCTTGTGGGGGCACGAATACAGATTGATTTCAGAGATACATACTTCTGAATAAGTAATATCGTTAGAAGTGTCAAGGCTGAAAGATAGTTTATTTGATTTGTAGAGTGATAAACAGATAAACTGGTAAGTGTACTGCTAACTGAATCCAGTGGCATCCACTGCCATGATTAGTATGCAGGTAACTGCTTCATCCAAGTGCCACTGTCACTTAGTGCTGTCATTAACAATTAAGGTGGTGACTACACACTCAGAACTACCTCTGCTAAGTGTCCTCCCAGTCATTTCTCTGACACAGAAAAAGAAGCATGCAGATATAATTCTTTTTTATCTAATAGGTCATTTGCCTCTTACCCTGAAGAAAATGACCCATTAGGTAGAAGTAATGCTCTATGTTTTCACAAAGCAGAAGGTAATTATGGGATATGAAGACCAATTAGAAACAAGAAGAATTATTTCTGTTATACGTTTATTATTGAGCTTCAAGTCAAACAGATCAGTAAGCCAAAAAATTTCTGAAATCTGCCACTTAGGTATTGAGTAATACAGGTGGTCATAAAGTACCTAGTACTTTTTAATTAAAGTGAGTAATTGTACATCTCAAGATGCCATGTTATTTCAGATGGCTTTGTAAAACAGATACTGTTTGAGCTTAGAATAAAAAAGATTTATTGAGCAAAAATGCTTTTTGTTTTTGACCATCTCCCTTCTGTGACAGAGATGAATATAGTTTTGATCTCACATTTTGATGAATACAGTTTTTGATCTCTGAAGTCACATTTGAGAATTCTGAGTAACTCTTTAACAAAGAAAGTCACCTAAATTCAGCAACTTGCCAAAAAGTGAGAATATGTGTTTAGTCTCATCCCCAAAGCCACGAATTCCCAAGCCATTCTGAGTTCCTGTCTTCAGCCTCCTAATTTAGGTAACCGGAGCACAGCTCAGAGGTTGGGAGAGATGTGTTATGCAATGCTTGTTTAATGTGACAGATTTTGGCCAGCACATACCAACTGAAACTTAACAGTCTATCTAGTCTGCAAAGTCAAATTCTGCATAGACATGTTTACCTTTTTGTTGGCTACAGAACATGTTTGGGGGATTACATCAAATACTGTGCTCTGATAACAAGAGCTGTAGTCTTGCCAGTTTGGAAACTTAAATGGCTGAGCTTTACACACTGAATTTGTACAGTACAGTGGGTATGAAACTTTCCCCGTATTTTGTTGCTGTTTTAGGCCATGTCCTTAATGAATGCCAGTTTAACAAGGTGTAATGTACTTTATTTGAGATTATAACAATCTCACTTTCTGCTGTATGTAGCTATCATCTGAAATTGTATGTGCTTCACAAATGGATTAGGTGACTTTTTATAATAGTTTGACTTCTACTAATTCCTTCCACCAAAATTTCCTAATGTGCTATCCTTTACACGTGTCTCCTTCTGGATCCATACTCTGCATTCTTGGAAAGAATGAAATAAGAAAAAATAAATAAAACAACCTGTGCAGTAGTGGATCATTTTTTGGAATACCTATTGTCTTCCTAGTTAATACTAAAATTCTGGACTACAAATCTATTCAGGCCTATTCTCACCACTCTGAGAAGTGGTGTCATATATGAGAGTGTGAAGTGCTGACAGTGAAGGATGTGAAATCTTCCTTTATAAACTTCAGTGATTCATATATTAAGTAGTCTACTTCCTTGTAGCACTAAGTCACACTATAATACAGGAGGTGTTGGACATAAATCTGTTAGGCTTATTTCATAGTTAGACCACAACCAATACCTACCATCTGAATATTACAAACGCTTCTTTCAGTGTCTCTTAAAAAGCACAGGTTTTACTTTCCTATTTCATAGAATTCTGCTATGGATTTTATACATGTAATGCTTTCTTAAGTTATTGTGCAGTTGGTTTTTAACCAATTACCAGTATGCAAAACAACCCTGTCATAGTACAGGGTACATATGTAGTCACAGACTACAAAACATCTATAATCTTTGGGTTTTTTCCCTTGGAGCTTTTTCCTTTTTAGTAAAAGGATTATATAGGAATTGGAAAACCATCATAGCAACCCTTTCCTGTGACAAAAATAAATGAGATTTTAGTTTTTGTGTTCTGGAAAAAAATAAATCTCTAAGGCTCAATAGAATAAAAGAGATTGTTAAAACCAAGTCTTCCAGACCTTACAACTATAAGCAACTTAAGCCAATTTTGGAAATGTTTAATTGTTGACAGTATTTTACTGAAGAGAGCTTATTTAAAGCCAGTTAGTACTTGGCTTACAACCAAAGAAATTCAATGCCTTGACAGAAGGAGTGGCTGTAATATAAACTTGGGCATTGTTGTAAATCACATAATCAACATGAGAGAAGGAATTATGAAGCCTTGCAGTTTGCAGACAACCTGATAGGTGAAGCTAGAGAAAAACAAGCGTAGTTTGATCTTCAGGGGTTTTTTTCTGTACGGGGTGCTGTGCTACCACTGTGCAGGATCAGGGCTTAGGAGTATGTCTGAAGTGTCCTAACAGAGCTCTGTCCTTCTTCGTGAAAGTTTTTCCTAATGGAGCAGAACAAGAAATTGCTTGCCCTTTTCTAAGCAGCAAAGGTCAAAAGTGAATGACACGATAGTGTGCTCATAGTTCTGTCCCTAGCTTTGTGATGCCTGACAAATTACAATCAATTACATTTATGACCATGTGTGAGTTTGTATGAGAGTGCATGCTCAAGTTTTGCAGAGCTTAAAAGAAGTAGAGATGTTGGAATACCATTTTCCAGAGACCTTTTGCTGCCTTTGTGCTCTGAACATTATTGTGTGGGTTTGAAAAACGTAGTAAGAAAACATTCTTGCAGACATGGATGCTCTAAATATTTGTTCATTGAAGGGTTTTGGAAATCTTGCTTGTGGCCTTAAGACAGCTGGCTGATCATATTGAGCAAGCACTGCTCCAGACACTGTGTTCTTTCAGATGGTATCTCATGCAGTTCTGCAGAGTAGATGGGGATCCTGTGGGACTGCAAAAGGAAGTTGTGAGTTTTGTATATCTGTGGTGATACAGCCCAGTCATAAAAGCACTTGAGAACTTCCATTAAATAAGGGTAATGCTCCCTGTAATAAAATTACAGCTACCCAAGTCTCCTCTCTCAATTGAAAAAAAGCAACTAAACAAACTTGAACAAACTATTAATTTTATATGATTTTATTTGCTGTTTTGCATATGCACTCTACTCTCAGGATTTTTTGGGGGTCTCTATGTGTGTGTGTTTATTAAACTTCATCTTCTTCAACAGTATGACATGGAATTGTGGTGGTCTAATATATGAGATATATTTTAAATAGATTTTTACCTAGCCTAATTTGTGAGGATTATATTATATGAGTAAAACTCCACGATGCTGGATATTTACCTTTATTGTCATGATTTTGGGTATAACCATGTCTGAAAGATGTAGACTTTAAAAAAAACTTTTCAGGCTTTAAAATTGGTGACAGTATAACCCCAGAGTTTCTGTAGGCTAAGGCTTCATTTCTGAACCTGACACTGCAGAAAGAACGAGGAACTGGGAGCAGCAAAATTGCTTCAGAAGACTTTCTCCTGAGAGAAGGTCAAACACTGCTGGTGCAAAGAACTAGAAGTAGTGTAATGCTGTTTTGAGTTCTGTGTCTTGCACCAGTTTTGCAAAACAAGGTTCCAGATAGGGATGCTTGTGCTGGGAGAAGTTGGGTCCTTGTCCTTCTGATCCTGAGCTCTAATCCTCCAAGTTCTCAAACAGGGAAGGATTTCTCTGACAAGCTTCCTTTTAAGTAAAGGGTTAAAACCCAGAGAATTGCACTGAGTTGTAAATAAAAATGAATTTCAGTACTTCAGTGCTATCTCACGTACCACAGTTTTTTATATGTTTTAGCTTATTAAGTGAAAACCAAAACCAGATCCTTTCAATCTCGGATACACCACAAGATCAGCATCTCTCGATGTGAATTCTTGAGGGAAAGATGACAAGCTGTCAGCACTAGGTAAAAATTATGTTATTGTTCAAAAGATACACGAATGAAGGTTGTCACACTGAATAGCTGAGACTTCCATGAAAGAAAGAGTCAAGAAATGAATCAGCAAACATGAAGGAAGAAAATCTAAAGTGTCAAAGACTAGACATCTGTTATGAGATATGGCTTACTTTCTTGTCTTTGATTTTAGCCAAGACTTCTTTCTCAGGCTACTCTATGTTCTACTTTTGGAATGTAATGATTTGGCTATTCAAGTCCTTCTATCCAGAAATGAGGAGAGAAAAAAAAACAATTCCATGAAATAAGTTATGTAGTATCTTTGTCATTTTTATGACCTTCATTAGTGTAAACATTATATTGTATTATATTAATCTTTTCCTCTGTCTGTTTCCTTTTTTCCTTACTTATTTTAACAGGTTATCAGATACACCCTTACGTAAAATATTAACAGAATTTGCTGATTACTTGAACTACTGTTGTATAGTTTCTTATTGATTTCAGATTATTGAGGAAACAAAACTGATCTCTTTTTAAGTTTCCTCATTATTTTGGAGTTTTTTAGATGCTTCAATTTCTTTAAATTTTTTTTTTGAGGTGTACTTCTTGTATATCAGTGAAATACAATCAGTTCAGTGAAACTGGTGTCTTCTATTTTGGTGTCCACTGCTCTTCTTCCTCTTTTTTTCCCCAGAAATGTTAAACTAGCACGTAATGGGTCTACTACTTGACCTGCCTATGTATGCACAGCTGATTCTCCTAGCAGCATTGCTGACCATTGGAAGTCTTCTCTCACTCCTTTCTGCACCTTCTCTGCCAAACTCTTCCCTACAATCATGAGTAGAATTTGCTTTTTCCACCAACACTAGGAGACAGACTTTTGGACAACTGTATAGGTAACTCTTCTGACAGGATGCTATGTCTCTTCACCTTCACCGGGTCACTTCCAGCATAAAAAGTTCCATTACCCCCCTACGAAGGGTGTGCTGTCCTAGCACAGGGTAACAGCATGTCTCTTCTCCACCAGGTTTATTCTGCCCCTCATCCAGCCTGCATGAATTACCCAATCCATTCTCAGCTATGGTAACTGGCCCAGGTAATCACACTTCATATTTAACATGTTTAGAGGCCTCTATTCAGATTCCTACATTTCTTTCACTGGAACAGATGTCTGACATGTTCTGTAGAAGAACTGTTTGGTTTAATTTCCTTGCCAGCTTGTATGACTTATTTTAAGGAATAATCATGCCAGATCACTTTCTCACTTCTGGGCATAGAGAATTGGAAGATCATCAAGGAAAACATTTGCTGTGGAGAGAGGAAATATTAGTGGTAGGGCGCTGTTGAAATAGAGATCTGGAAGGAGACAACTGGAGCATATACAAGAAAAATAAAAGTTGACAAGAACAGATGCAGGTACTTGAAATTAAGGGACATAGATCCTCTGGTGCAAAAGGAAGTTAACTGGCTGATTTGTGTCTACCAAAGAGGAAGAATGGGATTGTTACTCATAAATAAATCTAGAGACTGAGCACAATGGGAAAGTGCTAGATAAATAATGAGTAATTGATGCCTGTAATTAGTTCGCAAATAACTCAGGCTAGGCTCTGGAAGATGGCTTCTAAGCAACAGAAAAAAACCCACATTCTTGTAATTTAGCCTTTAGCCTATGTTATGGCAAAGATTGAAAAAAAAAAAAAAAGCTGTAGGAACAATACGAAAACACTGTTGCAAGGAGTTGTAGAAGACACAGTTAAATGGCCTAATAGTATCTTTTAGTCTTGAGCTATAGAAAAGATTTACAATACACTACAGGCTGTCTCTCATACTCACTTTCCTTTTTTTTTTTTTTTTTTTTCTGATACAAGTATTTTTATATCCTCGACATAATTAAAAGCAAGAACTGATTTAGCAAAGCCGCACTAATGTACCTGCAGTGATTCCTTGAAGCTGGGACTTAAAAAGAGTAGTTTTCTGGTGAGAGAAAACAGTGTTTCTTTGATTTTAATGATTATTTAAAGAACTAACTGATAACTCCTGGTTTTGTTTAATTTATGCTTTGTCTCCAAGAACTGATCACTCATCTTAAAATCAGTGGTTGTCTATTGACAAGCAATTAAGATATAATTTGGTTACCTACATACAAATAAAATATTGTCTTTCCCCTTAATGATGGTGAGAAACCTAAAGTTGTGATTTTATCAGAGTTTTGGAGTTTTTAGCAAGACACATGCATAATTTTTGACATTCCTGTAAGCCTCTCACAAATTTCTTGTTATGCATGGAACAATTTGGATTATGTAATTTGTGTTTATGTGCAAGTGGGAAATAAGGAGGCACACTTGGGTTTTCATTTTGGTTTTTTTTGTTTTATCCTTTCATATCATATTTAAAAATATTTTTGCCAGAAAAATGTGATTCTGGGCAAGTCACCTTTGCTGAGAGCTCTGGCTCTCTGAGAACCACCATCAGTTTTGCCTCTTAATTCTTCCAATTAGGAGGCTAAATTTCTGGTAGATGTGAATTTGCTGATTATGAATTGCCTCAAAATACTGAAAGAAGGTACTGCAAAGACCAGTCACAAGAACAATAATGAAGATATGTTTTTCTTCTTGACTAATCTTCATTTGTCCTTTCACAGATTCATATTACTGCATTTGTTTTTCTGGAAATTACAAGTGAAAAAACCACAAAACAAATGTAAGAGAAAATATGTTACCATCATAACACCCTCAATTTATAAAGGGAATGAATTTTCAAAATGTGTTTGTTTTTTTCTGTCAGATTTCACTACTACAGAAGTTTCAAATCAAAATTATTGCTTTTTCTCAAGGGACACTGTACTCAGTGTTATTATTTACTTTATTGCTTGCATGAGTGTTCACACAGTATGAAGGATTAGGCTAACCAAACAGTTGGACTTGGGATAATTAAGTAGCCTGCTGTGGATTGGATTTGGATTTTACAGACATATTCAAGCCTAGAGTACATGTGGGAGGGGTAGGAGGTGTCCACTCTTTCTCCAGGAGCACCCATATTACTTATTTTGGCTGCACTTTCCTAGGAAGCAGCTGTTGTGTTTATTGGTTCTCTATGCAGACATGGAGGGAAATTCAACATTTCACTGTGCTGGAACACACAGAGGCCAGTGGGGGCTGGGAAAAACTCAAGTAACCCTCTTCTAAGGGATGCCTCTGTGTAAAATCATACACCTCTCTTATTGACAGTCTTGTGGATTGTTTTTTTTTACTTATCAGTTGCAATATCTATTACCACTATATAGACAAAAATAAAACACATCAGATAAAAATTACTTGCTTTAGTTTATTGATGAACAATAAGACTAGTGAGTGGCTTTTTAAATGATACATAACACTCCTGTTATACCAATAATGCCATTACTTTCCTTGTTGTATCTATAAGTATTTACAACTTCCTTTTTAAAAAGTAGCTTTTGTATGAAAAATCTATTTTTTCCATGTGGTTTGTACTTTAGGTGCAGTAATGAACATGGCACGTGGTGGAATTCTGATCTTAACAGTGTTGCTTATTTTGATATGCCATGTCAATTAATACCTCATATAAACATCACAAAGAAATCTTCATGTAAAAGTGAAATATCAAGGTATTTCCTCAAACACCAGTCACACACAATGTGGGAAACACTGGTAAGGATTTAAGTCTGGATGATGCCTTTTTTTCCCTAGTGGTTCTTGTTTCACTTTGCATTTTCTTCTGCTAAATGAAGGAAACAAAAGAATTCAGATCACAAAGGACCATCAAATAAACATGAGCATTTAGTAAGATGATGTCATATTTTATGATTCCATGGAGACCTGAATTGAAATATGAAGGAAGGAAAAGAAAATGTGTATTACTTCTGTATATGACATTCCCTTACCAGATTGCAGTGTCACGTTTTTATTTCACTCCTATGAAAGAAGGGCACAAAAAAAATTTGAAACATGTCAGAAAACAGCCCCAAGAAGAAATATAAATATTGCCTTCAATACTGGTTCTGTTTATTTTAGAAGTGATGCTGAGTACATCTTCCATCTTCAGGTCTGGTGCATGGAGGAGCTCGAGGCTGGTGGCAAGGTGGATATCAGATAGGCAGAGTCATGGAAGTGCTGAGGAGGGAAAGGAACCTTGTGAAGCTTTGCTGACATTTGATAAAGAAATGCAGTATTGTGCTGGTGAGTGGGGTGGTTTACTGCAGGAAAATAGTGCAGATAAAGGAACTATTTTTTTTTTTAGAAATCAGAGCGTGAGATCCTTTTGATCTCTATAATGAAATAGTTTGTCTCATTAGTATGTAAACTTTAGGGCCAGAAATTTATAAACGCGTCACCGGTGTGTCCTGTGCATAGGGAAAACGTTGCCTGTGGCTCATCCTCCACGAGAGGGAGCCAGAACTGTCTTTAAAACGTCAGCAGTAAACCCTGTCAAATAACACAGCCTAAACTCGACCTGAGGC
Source organism: Pyrocephalus nanus (assembly GCA_038380795.1). Taxonomy (NCBI): domain Eukaryota; kingdom Metazoa; phylum Chordata; class Aves; order Passeriformes; family Tyrannidae; genus Pyrocephalus; species Pyrocephalus nanus. The sequence goes on from CM076261.1 coordinate 67,796,403, forward strand.
TCTGGCATTGTCTGCTGGCAAAGCCAGTGTTTTGCTCAAACGCCGGTACACACCGAGGTGCTTCTGCAGGGGCTGTGCCCACCCTCGCGTCAGGGCAGCCGAGGCTCCCGGTGCCGCACGGCAGCGAGGGAGATGCTCTGACCCACCCCGACTCCCACCACCTCCTCCTCTTTCTTCCTGTATACTCGGTGCATACTGTGCCGACGGATTATTGGCAGTGCAAAGAACTTCTGCTGTGGCTGTGCAAAGATGCAAGTGTCTCATTGCTATTAACCCTGTTGGGATAATCAGCAAAGAATGCAGTCCCTTATCTGCATGCGTAGTTTACTGTTCTGCATAGATAGCTGAGGCAATAAATGCAGGAGGCAAACTGGGGGGTGAAAATGGAATTAAAATATGCAGCGGCTGGCTGTGCAATAGAAAGTAAGAATGGGGTTTGGATCATTGAGCTGGATGTGTGAAGCTGTACTTCCTGCTGACTCAAACTAACAAAGCCTCTAATTGCGTTCCTTCTTCTAGGAACACATGGGCTACACGGAAAAAAACCAGACTTAGAAAATCAGATAGTGGGTGGTAATGGATTTCAGAACAACCCAGAGTTTTGAAATTGACTGCAATAAAAATTAACTGATCTGAAATAAGAGTCAGTGATACTAAAAAATACTAAATAAGAGTCAGTGATACTAAAAAATACTACCACTAAAAACAGGTTCTTTGGCAAGTAAGTGTCCCTTAAGGAGGTCAGCTGGAACTGTTGGTTGAACACATGAAGCGTAACCTGAATCCCATGCTGGAAATGTGGAGCTAACTAAACAAGGGTGTACCTTTGAAGGGTGTACCTGTGAAGACATTTTTTTCCAGGGAGGTTCCCAGGTCAACAAGTGTCCAAAATCTAAGGTAGAGTTCTGCAAGCTGGAAAACTTGTAGGTACATTAGAAAAATGAGAAGTTATGGAAAACTTTCAAATTAACAAAATATAAAAATACAGTTGCTTTCAAGTGAACAATATTAAGCAAGAACAGTCTAATTTTTGCAGTGAAAACTGTTGTTTATTGCATCATTGAATGTTACAAACCAAAACCAACCCTTCCTCAGGCATGAGGTGGAAGAATTTCAGAATTTGACATATATGTGTGTAAAAGAGAAAGTACAATGCTTATCCTTCATTCAAAAGGCAAACCCCCACAACTACAGAATCACAAAATGTGTATGGTTGGAAGGGACCACAGTGGGTCATCTGGTCCAACCTCCCTGCTTAAGCAGGGTCATCTTGGAGCACATGGCACAGGATTACATCCAGACAGTTCCTAAATATCTCCAGTGAGGGAGACACCACAGCCTCTCGGGGCAGCCTGTTCCAGTGCTCAGTCACCCGCACAGTAAAGAAATTCTGCCTCATATTCAAGTGGAACTTCCTGTGTGGCAGTTTCTGCCCATTGCCTTTTGTCCTATTGCTTGGCACCACTGAGAAGAGCCTGGCACCATATTCTTGACACCCTCCCTTCACATGCTTCTAGACACTGATGAGATCCCCTCTCAGTCATCTTTTCTCCAGGCTGAACAGGCCCAACTCTCTCAGCCTGTCCTCTGCACACAGTAACTGGTCAGGGACTACTTAGTGTGCGAGGACAGCTGGTTCACTCACCACTGGGATCCACAGTGGCTTTACCTGCGTGCCCAGTCAGTCTTGTTGGCCTGAGCCCGGTGTCTGATGGACCCAATTGCCAGCGCTGGGGGGCATTAAGGGCTGCTTAAAAGGATGAATGAAAAATTTTGTCTTAAGGCAGGGGATATGTTCTGGATTGTAAAATATTGCTGTTATTTATTTGGGGGGGGTGGGGTGGATGCACAAATATTTGCTGCATCACACTTCAGAGTGGAATTGGTAACGTGTCTTCCTCTTACTTGTGCTGTAATGGGGGCTGTGGGAGGAGGGTGAAGCATTAGGCAGTATCTTGTTTGTTTGACTCCTGAAAACTTCACTTGACATATGTAAAAATGACCTTATTGTAACCAGAGACTAAATCTGGTAACTTCGGTTTTGCTAAGGCCAAAAACCTTTTTTTGTTCAAAGACTTCTTATAATGTACATTGCTGCTGGCCTCTCCACCACCTTGCCCTTTGGTCTTCTAGAAGACCAAATTTTGGTGATTATCATTATCCTCATGATAATGCAAACAAAGAGAATATAGAGACTAATATTGACATTTGCATGTGGCTCACAGTGTCCCTCAAATTACACAGAGCAAGGTTATAATTCTGGCTTCTTTGTTGGATTTGCATGCTATATGGATTATGACAGACTCTTAAAAATATAAAGTGCGTTACCAGTAAGCTCAGACACAAAGTGATCTGTAGCTAAAACTTATACTCAGCTTATAATTAACAGCTAAGGCAAACAACTGGAAGATTATATGCCACCAAAATGCATTCAAAAGCCCAGAAATTGAAACTGTGCTCAGATTTTTATTCAATCAGCTTGTTTTATTGAAAACATCCCTTAAGATTCAGTGCAGTACACTTATCCTCATTTTTATGTTAGCAGTCAGATGAAAAAATAGTTGTGTGGAAAGAAATATTGTTGAGGAAGCATATTTGCAAGCACCTTAAGTGTTAGGTAAAAGTAACTTTCAGTTTGACAAGGGAAGAAATACTTGCCAAATACCAATATGGGGGGTTTTGAAGACAGGTGTTATATAAATATTATGAAATCATAAAGCAAACATTTTCAATGAGAAATATATTTCTCTTATTTGTTCTTTCTTTTTTTAATTCTTTAAGAAAGATGGGCAAAAAATGCCGTAGGAACTCAAGGGTTAGCAAATATGCTGGTATACTTACTGAATTCTTTTTTTTTTTAAGTAACAAAGGTAAAGCAGAGGCTGTGCTGACCTTTATGAAAGAACAGATCCATGGGGAAAGAAGTTTTCTGCCAGATGGGAAGCTATCCTGTTCAACAGTTAGAGATAGTGAAGGAGGATGTTTAAGTCATCTGTTATCCCAGTGAGTGAAATGTAACTGCAGGGTTGTTGTTTCTCTAAGGCTAAAAATTTACTGACACAGAACATCTCATTTACAGAAACTATAAAATACTCTGCCGCACTTACTTTAATCAAATAAGCTGGCTATCCGTTAGTGTTTCAAAGTAATCGTTCAGTTTAAAATATTTATTGTTTATCTTTCAATATTTATTTTTCTCACTGTGCACATAAACCCAAATTTCATATTCTCATTATTATACTACATAAATCCCCATATCTGCTCTTTATTGCAAGGCTCCCTGATAATCGTTTGCTTATGCAAAAAGGTTTTCTGGATCCCAGTGCGTATGAGGATATCAAAAATAGTTATAGGTAGTCAATATTTAATAAGCCAAAGAGTAACAATTAGAAATCTCTGATGGATATGGGTGTAATCAGAGTACAGACAATAGTGCTATAGCAACTCTATGTAAACACAAATGATAGGTGATTAACCTATGAAATTAAGAACCCCAAACTCATGATGGTACATATTCATTGAGAGAAAAAGAAAATACATATCGTATAAAAAAGACATCCTTATTTTATGTGATGAGAGAAAACTTCCAGAGTAGTAGGTACCTGTTAGCACCTTGTCTCTCTTTGTTGTTTTTATTTACAATAGACTGCATTGCGATAAATTTTCTCTTTTGTGTATTAAAACTTACCTTATAAAGCCAGACAAAGCCCCATGGTTGCAAAAAGTAATTATTATAAGAAGTACTAATGAGATCTTGGCTTCATTTGTGCTATGCAGTGTTCTCATTCAATGGAATTCGAATTAAGCTCATGTGAAACTGAAAGGAAAAGAAAAACATTACTACATAAAAAGATGCAAGCTCTCAATAAAAGAGCTGAATCACTAAAAAAAAGGAAATTGCAATGCCTAAATACCCAGCACAGTGGACAACGAACAGAACACAGCTTTCCCGGGCTGACTCTGAAATCTAACTAAACAGTGCATTCTATTGTGAAACTAAAGTGTAGAGTTAAAAATAAGTCCAGCTAAGCAGTTTAGGTGTTTTGGTACAGATCATTCAGATATCTGTAGAGCATCTCATATGTCACACATCCGGGAACTGGGAGCTGACTCTAGTTCACATGTTGTGACTTCTCCATCCTGCCAGGCTGGGGACAGGGCAGTTGAGACACACTGTCCCTTCCCCTAAGGGGGTGCATCTTCTGGCTGACCCTGTGCTGCTACTGTGGGAGTTTGGGCACCACCCGTCAGTGTCACAGCCAGAGAAAAACAAATTAGTCAGATATCAAAGAGGAGTGAGAGGCTGAGAAAGTGGCCACTAAGTATATCCCCAAGCGATGGCAACCAGAAAGCAGGTCCTTGAACAAATCCTTTTGAGCCTTTGCCATGCACTTTGCTCTCTAAATTCTTCAGAGCTGATGTACAGAATGCATCATAGCTTTCAGAGGTAAGTCTGCAACAAAAGCATAGTTTCCATCGTGTTTATTGCCAATTGCGTAGCAGAACTAAAATCCAGTTTGTGTAATGGGGCAACTTTGTGGTTTTGTAAGGCAAATGGGAGTCTTCAAGTTGTTAAGGGCTAATGTAAGTTGTTCTTCCATGTGTATAGGCTCCTCAGGATAGGCTATGTATTGTACTTAAATTAAGAGTTTCCAATACAATGAAATATTGTGGAACTAAAGCCTGTAGTCCCTACCACAATATATTTCATGTTGAGTATAAAATGTCTTAGATTCCCTCAGTGGTGATGGATGTAGACAGTGTTGGGCAAACATTGATTCACTGGTTGTCTATGGATGGTTGCAGTTCATCATGATTTGCATGGCACAGCAGGCACCACACCAGGTGATACTTAAAGTTTGGGCTGAAGAGAAACAGGATTGCCTGCACACACAGGCTTGCTAAGCATGTTGATGGTTATTCAGAGGGTTCCAGGGCATCATCTGGTTAGGTGTTTGCTGAATTTACAGAACCAAACTTAATAAATTTGAAGAATCTTTGAATTAAACTTGGTCATAATGGACTCTAGTTGACTGTGGCAGGGACTGACAGCTTATACAAATCTGATGAACTGTTAATTGTAGAAATTTTAATTCAGATCAGGCCAAGAGCATACATGGAAAAATATATATATTATTCTTGAGTTACTCTGATTTGACCTCTGTTATAGTATCTGCTGTAATGTACTGGCATATAGTGGAAGGCCAGTATAACTGCAATGTAAATCTTGAGCAAACTCATGATGGTGTTACTGCATGGAGTCTTTACATCATAGCCACCCCTGTATCCCATTGCTAGAATGAGCTGTGTTTCTGTACCTAACACTGTGGTGGTATGGACTTGCAAAGAGCATAGAAAGCTCTAGTTTTCCTAAAGAAAATAAATATATACTGTTGCAAATGGATTTCTTAATTGTGCCTGGGGATGATGTAAGTTCAATGCCTTTTAGCAATTAGAATTTAGGAACTGATTGTTCAGAGCCTTTATGCTTAACTTATCACAAACAAATTATTTATCAGGGAAAACATAATTTCTGTATTAAAATAGATGAATTATTACAAAATAATTTTCAATTTCCCTTCTAAGGAAATGAACCTACTAACAAACAATTGTAATTGTTGAAATACAGAGGTATATGGTTATGTGAAGTAAGAGAAATTCAGGATTTGAAGTAAAAGAATCTATCTTCTTTTTATGGCAGTAATTACCAAATACCAAGAAATTTCAGTGTATATTATTTATGAATGTGTGTAGACATACCTCCATAAAATCAGATGCTAAATCACAGAAAGCAAGGATGAAAGTGAGTTGAATATTTTGTCTTTACACTGAAACTGGTGAACTCCTCATAAACTTTCCTTGATCTACAGCAGAAACTCCCTATCTTTTCTCTGTGAATAAGAACAAAAGAATGTGGGCTCCTTCCATGAATTTTCAGAGGAAAAGGACAAACTAATGAGGATCACTGTGATAAAAACGTTGAACTTCAATGCATGCCAGTGGTGTTGATACAACCAGAAGCTTTCCAAAATTATTGGTGTTTGTCTGCATGGCATAATAGTATATGAAAACTGAATGCAGGTAATAATACTGAACATCAGTCATCATCTGAAAACTGTAACTGAACAATTATTGAAATGCAAAAAATTTTCCAGGGAATGTAAAAAGGGTAAGGACAACAAGCTTTCATCTAAAAGGACATAAGGAAATACAAGATATTTTGGGACGTATGAACAGTGCCTCAAGAGATTGCTTTAATATAATCAGGAATAAAAGAGGATTAATTGGCAAAAATTTAAAAATATAATCAAAACTGAAACTGAATATTCTTTGTTAGTCTTGAATTCGTTGATGTACATATGAATAAGTGTTATTGAAAAGCATGGTTCTAAATAAATTTCCCAATAAACATTTTAAAGTACACATTTAGTGAAAAAAGTCTTATGTAGAATGACATTTGTTAAAGTTTAGTGAAAACAACCTAAAGGTAGAAAGTCATCTTCACCAATGCATATAACAAAAGGAGGTAGCTGGTAAAGATGCATAAAATGAATTTATCTGTTTGTTTGGAAATATGGCTCTTTGCTTTGGATGCTTACTGCAAATTAGGAAAAATATTCTAATGAAGTTAAAATGAATTATGGGTCAACTGAATCCCTGATATAAAGCTCTCCTAGAAGTTCTTGATTGTGGGGCTGATGTTTGCAGGCTGAAATTATTCTTGCAGAAGTTCAAAGATTAGATGAATTTCTGGTATTCATGCAAAATTCAATTAAGTTTTAATTGTATTTAATGCCACATAATGTATATACATACATTTGTACATACCTTTTAAAAATAATGGAGCATATACCTTGTTTCAAGTATATGAAATTTCAAGCTAACTGCAGCAGCAGAATATGTGGTAACCTGTAAGTATGACACCTGCTGATTTTTCAGTGTATGCTACACTATTTTATATCTGTTGAATCAGAGAAAGAGTAGCTCATTGGATTTTCATCTCATCCTGTTTGTGTTCTTAAATATTAACATCATATTTTAATTAAATGTTGAGCAAGAGAATTTTTCTACTCTTTTTTCAGAGCAGTTTAAAGATGAAAGATACTTTCATGTTATTTTAGAGTATTCATGACTTATGATGTACTTTTTTTAAAAAAAAAGGAATTATGGAAGTTAATTTATATGAAAAACATTGAAATACACATGGCATTTGCAGTAATAATTTGTTCAGCATGCTCTGTCCTTGCCTGAGAAAGGGTTTGCTTAATTACTGAAAACTAACATATTAAATCTGTGATTTTAACCTTATAACTTTGCATAATGAAAAGTAATAAAACATGTAAAAGTCTGGTTTAGCAGAGTTTGCACTGTTCCTTTTTCAGAATTATATTTTGCATTTTGGTCACAAGAAGTACTTACGAGCAAGGGCTTCTTTTATTTTTCAGAGGTGTGTGTCTGCAACTGAATGCTGTTGATTTTGGCATAAGTTATTGCACTTCTAAAACTTAGAAAGCTAGGGGAAAAAAAGGGAAAAAAAAAAAAAAAAAAAAAAAAAAAAAAAAAAAAAAAGCAGGTGGAAGTATGTAATTGCATCCCTTGAACTAAAATCATGCTTCAGAGTCTTCTCCTTTCTGGAGCTTTTGTTCTGAAAAGCAACAGAAAAAAACCCGAATTACTGGCAACATGAGATACTGACTACTCCCTGTGGCACAGAGGATACGTATATGTATGCACCCACACATAGTCTGTCACCCTGGATCACAACTTCTGGCAGCATTTAGGAAATGAAATGTAATTTCTTTCAGTTTCATGTTTGTCTCATCTGTCGTGCATTGGAAAAGACTTTGGGTCACTGTCCCCATGGACTGCCACAGTCCTTATTTCATGAAGAGATAGGAAGCAATTGCACAGCCTAAACCAGGTTGTTTACTCAGCAGCACTCAGAGAGCTTTACCTGAAATTATGCCTCATTCTCATGGAATAACTTTTGCCCCTTGCTCACCTGCTTAAGGTAGCGAACACTGCTAGCTGCCCACAGCAAAGCATTTGACAGTCTTCCAGCAGCAATGGGAACTGGTGTGGAGGCACAATGGGACCCTTCAGAGAGGAGCCAGCTGGGAAAGGCATCCCTGGAGACATGGGGGGTTCCCATGCTAATGCAGCATTGCTGCCTCCTGAACTGTGCCACCTTCTCCCTACTGTGACTGTCCCCCTTGCTGCAGAGTGGAGGGAAAGGCAAGGTATTAGCATCCCTTGCTGGAAAAGTCACCACTGGTACATAAATCCAGGCACAAAGAACCAACCCTTTGGGGTAGGGAAGAATTTATTTTCATGCTTCACCAGATTTTTGCACAGCTGAATATTCCATCACCTTTGTTTTCTGTGATTTCTTCTTCCTTTTTCTTCTAAGCTAGAGAAAAACAGCTTTTTTTTTTTTTTTTTTTTTTCTTTTCAAGGGCAGTGGAACTCAATCACATCCTCCAAAATTGCAGATGGCAGACGATAGCTGGCAATGAAGTACTCATGTAAAAGGCGTGTCCTAAAAATCCTTCAGCCCTCTGGAAAATTCATGTATCATACGAAGGGAACTTTTAAAATTTTAGGTGTTGTTCTCAAGTATTTTACATAGACAACAAGAATTACACTTAGTTTTTTTATCAGTGTCACAAAATGTAAACATGATGTGGCCTATCTGCACTTCAGAGGACTGGAAGGTGAAAAATTAAGGCCTTTTACTGTGATTATGGGAGCTGCTTCTAGATGCTGAATAGGACAGAAAGCATGTGTCCCCTCTGAACCTTTTAAACCATATTAAAATTCGTATATTTGTCTAGATTTTTGCTCTGTGCCCCCCAATATTTGCACATTTTCAGGTGGGTTTGCTTGCCAGGAGCAAGCCTCATTTAGGATGCTCTGCTCTTCATAGTTATTCAAAATGAGTCCTTGGCTAGAAGAGTGTTGGCACCAGAGATCAGTTGCACAAAACCCAAGGTGTCTTGTCCACAGGTTACTCTCAGCCTTTTGTTTTGGTTTTATAAAAGAGGATCCCACCAGCAGCACTATTTAGCTATGCAGCTACACTCAAAAGCAGTACAAGATACTGTCCCATGCTCTAGAACAGTTGTTTCACTCAACTGGCCTTCCAGTACATTTTCAGGTTCACAAGTTTTGAGATGAATACTTAACTGGTGCACACTGCAGAAGATGACAAGAACAGAACTTTTGCGTATTCATTTCTACAATGTTGTTTGCATATGGCTTTAATTCAGACCAAACAGTCTGCCTTAACATTCTCACCCTAATTCTAGGTCTCAGGAAAGAAACAGCAGCTTCAGCTGTCTATACATAGGTTATAGACCATGACTGGCAGCACGGCTGTTTCAGGAGTGGTAAACATAACTGGGAATACATTGCCTTTTATACTCTCCAGCAGAAAATTCACTGATTGTTCCCAGAGCCCTCCTGAGAAAGAAAATTATTTTATTTTGTGCTGTAGAAGTAAGTTTTGACTGGATGTAGTTCAGAAGTAGTGTCCTTTCTGGCATTCCCATGACCTTGCCACAGGTGCTGTTCTTCCTTGAGTGCCTGCTGGAAACAAGGAGCCATGCCTTCCAGCACGTCCTACTTGTAGCTCTCTGAGGAGGGGGCAACTTCACTGTGGGACTTGACCATGTAATTGTGCCTCTGATCAGCTCAGCTCCTCACATTTTAGCAGACTCCTATTGCCCTGGATGGGCAAGGAGAGTTTTTTTTCCCCTGAGCTATCTCCTGGTGGGGTTGCTGCCCCTGGGGTCTGGCTGGACCCTGGGGTCAGGTCAGAGACCCTCATGCTTCTGAAGCCAGAGTCCTACCTGTGTCAGACTACAGGGGTTTGCTGCAGGAATAGGATTGGCAAATTGTAATTTCGTAGAATCATACAATGGTTGGGGTTGGAAGGACCTTAAAAATACATCTAGTTTCAACATCCCTGCCACGGGCACAGAACCCATGGAACCCATTTCCTAAGGGGAGATGGTTTTGTTCTCATGTGATAAATCTTTTTCTAGTATCTGTTGCCAGAGAGTGATTTGGAGAATGTGCTTATTTCTACCAATGCCTTAAAGCCTACTGAAAAAAACCAGACAGGGTGGGAAACATATCCTGGCAAGGTTTCTGGTTATCTGGTTGTGTAATTCAGCATGTCATAGATAAATAATTATTAAGTCTCTTTTTCCTTTTGTAAGCAATACTGGTGTTTTACTAGCAAATTGTTAACTTTTCTTTTTTTCTGTTGACTTTCAGTTAGGGCCAAGGAATTTGCATAAATACTACACTACTATTATTGTCACCCCTAGAGACTTTTCTGATACTGTCAAGAACAAAGTGCTTTAAAGAAAGGTTGATCAAACATAATTGAAGATCTGTGCACACAATGTGTGATGAATTTGTCAGCAATTAATTTATTAATAAAAGTCACAATAAATAGAGGAATCCCCCTAAGATACGCCATTGGAAATCCCGTAAGTATTTCAATTTCTTGAACACTCTGTTCTGTGAACAGAGGTTTCATCAAAATGCATGTATTTTTTTTGCCAGTAATTCAGTCTGCAAAGCAACCTGTTGGTATTTTTTCCTCCATTCATACATGCCCTTGAAGTATTTTTGGCAGCAATACCAGGAAGACAGTCACTCCACCAGTATCTGATTCTTTGCACTGCATGGGAGAGAATAGGAGGTGTTTATGTTGGCTTAATGGCAATATTGGAGCCAGATGCTCTAGCATTACCCAGCTAAGGGAGCAAGTAGTTCCTGCCACTCATATGGTCCTTCTGATTAAGTGCCTCCTGCTGCTTTCAGGAAACCATTTGCTGCCCTGCAGTGTTCTCTTATTCACACACACTTGTGTGCGTCTCCATTTAATTTGTCTCTCCACCATTCAGCCTGCTGCGTGCCATAATATGGAAGAGCAGACTTAACCTCAAGGTGATCTATTATGACCCCGTATTTCATGGACAGTGGCCAAGACTACTGCCGACTCTGATAACTTTACTAACAAAATACTAAGGAAACATTACATAAATTTTTAGCTTGAATGGATCTCAATTAAAAAAAGATAGCATGTTATGGTCAGAGCAATTTTCAGCCTTTTTTAGCATAAACAGGGTTAAATATTGAAGTGAAGGGACATTTCATTTTCTGTCTTGAAAGTACAACTGGTAATTGTGATGACTGTATCTCAGGAGGTGAAAAACGACCAACCAGTGATGAGCAAACACTGGAAGAAAACATAAAAGCAGACACATAATTCACAGGCCAGACACCAAGAGATAAGACACTGAATACGAATAAGAGCATGTGGGTGTGAGAGCAAGCAAGTGCTGAAGGAAAGGATTTAACTGCTTCACTGAAAGTGCAATTGCAAACAGCTCTTTTGACTCCATCAGTAGATACAACCCAGTGGCATAAAACTGTTAAAAAAAGCCCCAACAAGCTGTATGAAAATGGCAGGCTTGCTTCAAGGCAAAACAAATAATGATCAATTAAAAATACTGATATATAATATCTGCCTTACTGATAACCAGCTTGATCCCTGTTTCTTCCCCAAAATGTGGGGTTTTTTGGCCCAGATTAGCTCAGTTGGTTAGACCATGGTGCTAATAACGCCAAGGTTGTGGGCTTGAGCCCCATATGGGCCATTCACTTAAACAGCTAAAATTGATGATCCTTGTGGGTCTCTTCCAACTCAGAATATTTTGTAATGCTATGATTCTGTGATTTTGTTCCATTTTCAGCAGACCATTTGAACAAGACTGTGCATCCAGGGTAATAATCATCTATATCTGTAGCTGACTGAATATACCTTAAATTAGGTAAAAATAGTGCTTCTTCCATTAATTATTATTTTTCTTCCAATAATATCCTTTATAAAAATCACTGAAAAACAGAATACTGATTTTTCTTGATTTCCATGAATATCCTATGCTGTAATAAAATATAAGCCTCTGCTTAGCCATTTGGTAAAAGATATTTATGGGCTATCACTGCAGATATGACCTGAAATAAGAACAGTATTTCATGTTCTGAGGACTTTTTTGGTGGCTGCAGAGAAGAAAATCAGGACATTCCTTCCAAAGCTGGTTGGGCCCAAAATGAACTTGTGGTGTGTTTGTTCCACCAGGAAGGAGCTTCAAAAATTTAAGTTGATGCAAACATTTTTTTTTTTGTAAACTTTTCGTATTTTCACCAAGCTCTTAACTTCAGCTCTGTGGTTCTGTGGCTTGGGATCAGCCTGTTAAGGCTGTTGTGTACCTCAGCTCTCCCAAGAAACCTTCCCATGCAGGATCAGGATTTAAGCCTAAAAGAGCTCCTGACTGACTGAGGACCTGGTCATGGGGAGGGCCTCCTTCCTCTACTGTCGAATTCTGGCTATTCCCAGCTGTGTCAGGTTCAAGCTGCAGACCATTCTTGTAGAGCAGACATGACTGGATTTTCAGAAGTGACAAGGTCAGGTTATACTTGGTCCCCTTAGAAGAGAATTATAATCCAGACTAGGAAGAGTTCAGTTTTTACCTCTACCAGTCCGTACTTTTACCACTGTTTTTTTTACTGTCCATACTGCCCTACTTGTTTCAGTATTTGCTGTTATTTCCTTGTAAATGTATTAAGTTTTTTAAAGAACAGACTTTAAAACATATATTTATTATGAGAATACTTTTTGTACAAAGTCCCAAGCCTACAAGCAATATATATACCATGTCCCAATCATTCAGTGAAGGACAATTGATGAGTAAAATGCGTAAACATTTTTCATTGTTCAGATTGCTGAGCTCTGGGCTACTTCACTAAGTTTGTGGAAGTAGCTAATGGCACTGTTGATTTGTAAAGCCAGACTGGATTTTCTGCTTATCTGTTTACTTTAACTGCCTTTAATGATCCAGCACATATGGCCTGATGCAGTAATACTGGGTTACAAGCCATTTAGTTTTTACGCTGGAAAAGGATACAGTTACTGGGACTGTTTCACTCAGCCATTATAAAACTTGGCTGGAGTTTTCTATTGTCTTTCAAAAGAAGTTGAACTCCTTCTGTGAAGGCTTCTCCATGCTCTTACAATTTTCAGGATGACCCTATAAGGATATTCAGTTCCATAGGTTTTATTTGAGTATTTAATTAGCAACACAGCCCAGTGCATACTCAAATGTATTTCTATGAAGGTTTCTAAAACTTATTTTTATTATAATAATACTTCCCAGATGGTGATACTTACATTGTCTGAGTCTGATTTAGCCAAATGACAAACAAAGACATTCTTCAGAGACAAGCTCTCCATTCAGAAGTCTCATAGCTCAGTTTCCCAAATTATGTGTCTGAACCATTCAATTTTTAGTAGGATTACTAACATTAGATTTTAAAAATTATTTGTAAAACAGGCAAAAGTGGCTGAATAAAATATAATTATGGTTTAGAAACATAGGAGTCTCTATCAGGAGCTGCTATTCTAATAAACAAAAATAATCAAACTCCTATCCTAATTTATCCAGCAGCAGTGGATTACTTTTAATATTGCATACCCTGAAATATTAGTCCAATTTTCACTAAATTTTTTTATGGTCTGTCCAACTTCACTCGTGTTTTAAGGATGAAGTTTTATTAAATATCCTTAATATTTTGATTTTGCGCATTTGTATGAAAAATGCATCATCTATTAAAGTAACAGTGTGGTACTTCATACTGAACTGGAAAACAATGTGAGAAGATAGATGGGAAGTGCATATCATGTGTCCAGACTACTGGGGTAAGGGACATTTATAACTTCATTTTCCCATGCTTGCATAGGCAATGTGAGAAGGTAAGTAATTTTCTAAGTAGATTTATGGCCATGTGATTAGGTGTTAGATATATTGCAGATATATTTAGAAAGTGTACTTGTGTGTGGAACTGGTTATACAGTTACATTTCTCTTTCTATGGAATATCCAGACTGTATGTGAGCAGGCATGTTTTGCATCTGTAGAGGACTATTTGAAAATTCAGGTCAGAGTAAGTAACTGAAGTCCACATTGACACGAAAATATTGAGTGATACTATATTCTCTATCCTCTTTTTCTTCCAGAACACTTGGTTCAATCCACCCCAAATAAACACTCTCTTGGAAAGGATTCTCAGCATTGTGATTGTAACTCTATCAGGAAATTATTGTCCTCAGATTAGAAAACCTAAACATTCTTTGAAATTAAAAGAAAACTTGATATGATGGAATAAAAAAAAAAGCTGTTAAACTAATTGCAAACTGGAATATATATTTGACACTATGAAAATTATAAGTGAAATACAATTAATGATTGGAATAGTAACAATCTGATTTTACTCACTATGCCAAAATTAATTTCCTATCTTGTAAATAACAGACAAACCTCATAAACAAGCCAACTGCTAGATTTATGTGATTAAGCAGTTTTTATAAATATGCTGGTACTGGGTGACCAATTTTAAACAATGCACACAGAAAATATGGAGAATCAGAAATGAAAAAGCTCTGTCTTATTCAATTTGAATGAAGAGTGATTTTTTTTTCCCCCTAATAGGGTAAAAAATCTTTGTGGAAGGCACTGTAGAGGAACTGCATTGCAATCAGCTCCTGCAATACTCCTGTGGCCAAAGCCATGATACTCCATCTGCAAAGCTTCTGATGCTGCTTCTTCAGCTGTGCAGCATTTTACCATGGAGCTTCAACCTGCCTCTGCACCCTGTCAGCAGGGCTGCTGTGTCACAGGGCTGAGAGTGACCCTCTGGTGATTCACAATTGTCCTTGCAAAAACTGTTCCACGTGGAATGAATCCAAAGGAGCTTTGGTTTCTTTTTTTCTTTCTTTGGGTTTTTTTCACCCAAACCAAATAATCCCAACTGTGAAATTCCACAGAGAGAATTTCACTCCCAAGAGTGAAATTCCATAACGGAGCGTTTGGAATGGTTGCCTTTGAAAGGCCATTATGGCAATGGATTCACAGAATCATTAGGTTGGAAAAGACCCTTAAGATCATCAAGTCCCTCTGTTAACCCAGCACTGCCAAGCCCAACACTAAACTATGTCCCAAAGTGCCACATCTACACATCTTTTAAATACCTCCAGGGGTAATAATATCATTGCACAGCGAATTGAAACATCACCTGAAAAATTATCTTATGAAGTGCTAACTCTACATATATTTATGAAAAGTGAAATGGCAACAGCGAATCTCATATAAAAATATTAATCGCAAATATTGAATCAGTACTGTTGAATCTGTGATTAATGTTTTGTTGATGTGAAGCTTGGTTTAACACAGTGAAATATGGTACTTAAAAAGGCATTGCCAAAATATTTTTGTTTGGAACAAACATGGGTAATTTTTTTGACTATTCACTGGTATGAAGAATAAAGAATATGGGTTTCTATGATTATGATTGAATTGATTTTTACACTTAAGTCTTCTGCAAATCTCCGAGATCTCACGTTTATTTCTAATTATGAGTTTGATAAAGTGGTGGGGTTTCTTTCTCTGCTGTTGGACTATTGACGTGTCTTAAGAGGAAATGCATCACCAGGATTTACCATGCTGGAGCCTTGAAGAACAAAGTATCATACTGTGGGACACAGAAAATTATGGTACTAGCAGAACAGATACAAGTTATGATTTCCACAGACTCCCAAAGGCTTTTCAACAAAACATATTGTCGTTGAACTTGCAAGTGCCCCAAGTTTTTCTAGCAGCTCTCCTTCTAGAACGCCATCATAAACTTAAGATACTGTAGTAGTAGAAGCATTTAACCTAAGAACAAAAAGTGTTGCAAGAAAAGGCTGCGAGCCCACAAAAAAAAAAAAAAAAAAAAAAAGCTCCTTGAAGACTGGTGCCTTTCATTATCAGGGAAAGCTGAATTTAGTGTGAGCCCTTAATTAATATTTCAAGTCATCTTGGAACATTTCACCCACTCTATTCCCAAACCCTGATCCTGATCCATCACTGTGTATGAATTTCAGTCAAAGCCATCTTCACCAAAATGCCATTTAATCATTTTACTCTATTAAATACCACTTCAGAAAAGTGATACACACCCTATAACATACTTCCATGTAAACTAAGCCCTAACAAATTAAGGGTGTGGAGGACAAAGGCAGCTAGCAAGGTTCAGGATGCAGCATTGATCTGCTTTCTGGTGCCTAGGGGTCTGACTGCACTCTTATATAACTGATTTTATGGAATCCTGGGTGGGCTAAAACTAGGGCCTGCCCACATCTAATGAACCTTGGAGTGTAATCAAAAAGACAAATATGTCTGAAAATATGAATATTTTTTTCTTCTTTTAAGACCTTTGGGGACTCCTTTGCAGTCTTTGGAGTCGTCTTCTCCATCTTGATAAAATCACTGTTTGTATGCAATATTGTCTTATATAGTGTCTGCCACCAAAATTGTTCCAACCTAACACTGAAACTGGAAGAGTCTGAGTAATCACCCTGTTTTGTTCTTTACATTGACCAGCTTCTATACAATGGCATCACCGAGGGGAGAGAAAACAATATTCCAAAGACACTAACATAGGTTAGTTCAACTTAATCTCTTGCTTCAGCCTACAGTACTTGTCAGAAAAATACATTATTGTGGGACTGTACTGCTCCCATAGTAGTCTAAGTCAGGAGTTTGAAATGTCTAAAGCAAGATAATTAAAAAATTATTAAAAGTGTTCTTCATTGTTCTGATCTTTCTTCTTATTTTATAGTTTTTCTGAAAAAATATCTGCATATCCTTCCAAAAAGACCTGAGAAACCAACTACATTGAACTGTATTTCTACTGTTGTAAACTATCCCAGCTGTAGTCAACACTACGCTGAATTTTGCAGCTGAATTTTACAGCTTTGGCTCTGAAACAGTGATCAGCTCTTCACTATACTACTATGGTAGAGATCTATTTATAGACCTATTTTCAAATTCAATTTCAGCAAAGAAAGGATCACCATAATTGGATTGAAAAATACCTATCACATTCTTTCCTCTTCCACCTCCTGCAAATGCAAGTTCATTTCTACAGTACACTGTCTGCTTGCTCCATAAGTTGTTGCTTAAAAATCTAGGGCTTTACATCTCTGAGAAAACTTGACATCTCTGAGCAACACTTTTTCCTCCCACTCTTAAGGCATTTTCCTGACTCAAAAATTCTCCCTAATCAGCTGTGCACAATGAGATGCTGTTATTCCAGCTTCTGTTACTGACTTCTGATACTAACTTCCATTTCTGTTCTTCTCAAGGAGCAATAGTTTTTTATGAAACTTTTTTCATTAGTAACTATTTTCAGCTCTTACCTATGTGCTTCCCAAAGATAGTTAAAATGTGGACTCCATTTTTCATATACTTTTCATACCTTGTTTTTTGTTTGTTTGTTTGGGGTTTTTTTTAAGAGAGACAGCACAACTATGCTTTCATATTTACAAAAAATGTCTGAAATATGACATGCAACTATCATGACCTCAACTTTTGAAACAACTCACTTGTACATACATATTTCATTTCTTTCGTATGGAGAAGTGCTTGGTTATGCCAAACTATGCACTTTTTGCATAATAGGACACTGATGCTTTCGTAGAGTAATTCATCCAGCTTTCTCTGATCACTCTCACATGTCCATAAATATATACTTACCCAAATGCTGTTCTTGAGGTCCATCATGTCTGGGTCTTCACGTTGGCAACAAACTAGAATTTTACTGCTTCTGGAGAGTTAGATCAGATTTTGTAGTAATTTACTGTGATCTTCCCTCTGTAGGAATATGGAAGCACTGAAAGCATGGCTCTGCAACCAGTTTTCTTAATAGAATGGATTGTTGGTTTATCAATTTGGAATTATAGATAGTTGTAAATGTGCAGCTATTCATGCCAACATAAGAACAACAATGAAAATCGTGACCAAGATATGATCTTTTGAAAATGTCATCACGGTAACTTCTGTTAGACATATCCTCCTATACAAATGAAAAATGGTCTTAAAACTTTAGGAGATTAAAAAAATCCCCCAGTTTCTGCCTTCATTGGTCTCATCTGTAGTCTCTCTGTCATATGTTTTGAAATCCTGACCTGCAGCATTTGGAGAGTAATTGTTTCACAGAAAAAGCACTCACTGTACCTGATTTCCCAGGACGGCTGTAGGCAAAAGCCTTTCTTATTTGAACAAATAGATTTCATGACTGTGTGCACAAACTGTATCCTAGTGCAGCCATAGAGGCAAAATTCATAGTGGCGATCAGGACATCACTACAGTAACATTTGGAGAGCAAATGAACGTGCGCTAAGGTCTGACATTTATACCATACGCATTTTAGGGGAAGTTTACTTTACAGCTTTATAGGTTATGGACTAAATATTTTAGGGTTTGGAGGAGCATGCTTTGGGACCACATCTCCTGGTTTGGTTTCATTTGAAAGGAATTGTGCTGTGCACTCAGAGCCTGTGTGAATTGAACTGGTAAGTAAGGATGATCAGAAGATTCATCTCAGAACTACACTCCTGAATTGAAATAAGACTGAAATTCAGCACAGCCAGAGCTAGTCAAGCATCCAATTGTTCTCTTTAGCATACTTGTCACACCTAATTCAGGAACATAATGAGTCACAAAACCAAAATATTTCAATGTCTATTTGCTTTTCTTTGCCATAGATATGGTTTGGGGTTTTTTGTTGTTGTTTTTGGACTAGTGTTTTAATTTTTGTCTTAGGTGGGGTTTTTTGTTTGTTTGTTTGATTTGGGTTGTTTGGTTTTGTTTTGTTTAGTTTGGGTTTGTTTTGTTTTGTTGTTTGTTTTTTTAATCACATATTGTCCAATGTCTTGTCTTTTCTAGAAGAAAACGGTAATGCCCTAAGGGACTTGGAGCGTTATTGTGATCAGTCCTCTCAGCCAAATTTCTGGATGAGTACTTTGAGTAATATTTCTTCTTTTTTTTAAAACAAAGGGTATACTCTTCAGCAGTATTATGCAATCCGGCAATTCTGCTTAGGTGTATGGATTGAAAAGGAGGTTAGAGGGAGGAGGCAAACAGAAGAGGAGGACTTTAAATGGCTAATAAATGCTAATAAATCCTTTTAGTTCTTACTGCCAAAGTGATCTCAGGGAGCATTAGTCTGGCATTGAAAGTTACCTTAGTGATTCTGCTCTGAGACAGGAAAAAAAGGCTGAAGCCATTGCCAAATCATCACCAACCTCAAAGGACTTTCCTAAATGCAAAAAGGAAAGGAAATCAAGACAGAACAAGAAACTCATAGAGGTTCTTCTTTGTATGTTTTAGAATGGATTATGTATTGTAAATTAAGCTTGTATTTTCATTTATAGTTAATATGAACTAGGAGAATCCTAGTTTCTATCTGGTTGCTCTTCCACTCAGCTACAGGAAAAGAAAATACTTTTCATAGCACAGTTCTTGAATTTGAAAAAGAAAAAGCAGACTACAGTTTCCCCAAAATTTAATGAAGTGCCAATCAGTAAAGCATTCAAGCTTTGTCCTAGTGAGTATATGCTTCAGTCTTATCCTAAATCAAGGCCAATAAATTGTGGTGTTCAAAACTGCTGCATATCAGACATGTGCTTTTTATGTTAATAATAGACCTCTCCAACAACACTTCCAATATGGGAAGTTCGTAATATTAGGATTTGATGTTAATATTAACAGCATAAAACATTTTAAATTCCTTAGGACTTTATAAAAGCTAGACAGCTATCTGTTGCACACAGAGTTAATTTATTAGTTTTTTTTTATTATTTTCAGAACTTTTTAGAAGTACAAGTAAATTCAGCAAAAAAAAGCTCTAAAAAAAAAGTCTTGCTGATGACACAGTAAATCTGGGCTCATTCATGAGCTGTCTTTTGGAGTGCTCTGCTTTGCTAAGAGCACACAGTGTCCAAAGGAATCTCTGCTGAGTTTCTCAGCCCTTCTGTAGTTGGTCCCATAGGAGAAACAGAAGTTTCTGAAAATGTCCTGATTTTTTTTTTTCCTTAGGAAGATCAGAGTATAAAATAGAAAGTTAGTTTTATGGAGATGTGTATCTGAGCCTGTGTGTTCTATTTGGCAAGTAACACTTGAACTTTGAAGTCTACAGTGATTTTTTAAAATTATTTTTAAAAGGAAAAAATATCTGTCTTTACTAAAAGAAATGCAATACATCTGGAAATCCTCACTGCCTTCTGTGATACAATGTGTTGATCAGGAATTACTATGTTAAGAAATAAAGATAATATTCTGTTTTTCCTGTAGCCTGTTTCCTCTGAAGGATGCTGGGTCATTTGTCTTTTATATCTGTTTTGCTAGCATTTAGTCCAGTTATAACACCTCTACCAATTCCTTTAAACACCAATAAATGATGACAAAAAAAAAATGCAGATTATAAAAGATTGATAGGATTGTTTCTGGGGCTAGATTTACAGATTATGTGAGGCATTGAGATTTCACCTTAAGTCTCTAGTTTCTGCTAGATCTTGATCCAGTTCTGTTATGTCTTGAGTATAGACTCACTGTATCTTTCTCAAACTTTCAATAGTAAATTGCAGGACAAACAAACATGCACAAAACCAAAGTATCTCCACTGTCTCATCTCTCCAGAATGACAGAGGACACAAGTTGGATGAGTCATTGTATTTTTCATGAAGTAAATTGTGTTTAGAAACCTATTATCTGGAACTCTGAGGATCTTTGTCATTCATCATTGATATTAAGAAAGTAATAGAGAATTCAGATTCATTTGTGTATATTCTGCAGTTCTTCTTGAGACCATAATTTTAGTTCTACAATACTCCTACTATTTTCAGTAACATGTCTAGAAATTGTCTTACCTAAACTTTAGAAATTATAGTCTAGATGTTTTATGTCATGGCAATGCACAAACCTCCATATTCAGTAATATCCAAATCAGGACCTTTTCTTTTCAGAAGCAAGCAAAATCTTGGTGCAAATAAGACAAAGAGATAACAGTAATAATAAAAAAATAAATGTATACCTTACCTCAGTATATATATACATTACTGCTTTAGTGTCTCTCTTTTTCCAGTCCAGTTGAAAACATGCAGGCTTCTTGCTTTCAGGCTCAGCTACCATCAAGAATAAAGTCAGTGTCTGTGATAACTTTATCATACTCATGTGTTAGGAGTGAAGACATACACAGGAAAGAGACCTGAATTTAGAGTCTGGGGCTTCCTCTCTTATCAGCACACTTAGCTTGGCCTGTGCTTTTGCCTATGGATTAACCAATATCATTTGCTGTCATAATTGTTAACATTTTAGACTATATCCATGCTAAGAACTCTCTGTTCAGGCATTTAAAGGAATAGCATGTAAAGGAAACAAGAGGGGAAAAAAAGAGTTCAGTAATTCAGATGTAGACCATGGTGTTGCTTGCACTTCATGTTATTTACTGATGTAGTTGTAGCCTCAGTACTTATATTTAGCCCTGTGAGTGTTGTATGCTACTAAGTCAGACATGAGATGTTGACAGATGTGATTGCTTTTAATCATAGATTTGATAGGGAGGGAGCTATAAGAAGCAAAATATTAAGGTTCATAAATAGCAATTTGTAAAATCCATTAATTGTTGCTGGTTGCACTAAGGAAATATCTAGCAGAGCCCTCCTGGGGAATGGAAATTACATTAGTTTTGAACACAAGACCAGAGGACAAGTATTGATGTTTTTCTGTAATTGTGATACACTTTTAGGTTACCAAGTATGCTCCACCAGGATAGAGCTTGACTACTTTTTTCTTAAGATAAATTGATTTGCCCACATTTTCCAATACATTTGTGAATATGAAATTGCTTCTGTGGAAAAGACAAAAAGAAACATAATTATTTTTATGTTATGAGACTGTGGGTTAGCTTGATCTTGTTAACATACACTGTAGAATCATAGGATAGTTGGGGATGGAAGGGACCTTTAAAGGTCATCTAATTGGAACCCACTGCAATGAGCAGTATGTTAGTCACTAATGTACAAATCACTAACATACCAGCTCTAACGACATGCTTTGGATGCTCCTAATATTTTATAATTAGCAAGATGTGTGTACCTCTTTTGTCAATAACCAAAAGATACATGACTTATTTTCCCTGGTTAAATTCTTTACAGTAATAATATACATTGAACAAATACATTCAAAGAATATTCACAGTGCACATAGGTTTCAGCAAAATATCTCTTAATATTTCCTAGCAGAACTCATTGATTTGTGTTCTTGATCAAGATAAAGAGCATGATGTTGCCTTCCAAATTGAAAAACCCCAAATATCATTACAATATTTTTATATGAGACCAAATAGCAGGGTTTTTTTCTCCCAATCTCATTCTCAGAAATGGTTGAAATATTCAGACAAAAACAGTAGGGAGGAAAAGGTACAATTCAGTTAATAGGTGGAATACAAAACTTTCTTTTAAAACTGCTAACATTAAGAAAAGTTTTAAACAATTGGAAGTAAAGCCTTTGCACACTAAATAGAGTTCTCCTCAAGTTTGCCATAGACAGCTTTACCTATAGTTAATGCATGAGGTGTTTTTATTTTTGCTAAATATTTTATACTGAATGCTTGCTGAATTGTTTGTGTGAATAACTCCCATCTGCAGATTTTTTAGAAACTGCCTAGTGCTATTTGTTCTCTTGGGTTATATGACTAATTTTATCATGCATTACTGACAATAAAAACAATTAAGCCCCAAGCCAGGATCAGGGTGCTGTAGGTGTGGCCAAGTACATACACACTTTGCCCATAGCAACTTGCATTCTAATATGAAACAGGTCCCAACAAGCCGTGGGAACAACAGTAGACAGCAAAGAACATGCTGCATGTGTCAAGGAACATAACAGTGCTAGGAATATGCTTTCATGCTGCACTGGCTCTGCCAGTAGTTGATTTCAATGATGCAAGTCCAGGGTAAGTGGGAGTACTAAATCTCTGAAGATTGTTTTAGAGAAAATTAATCCAATATGTGTGTTCACCGATAGAGACACATGCATACTTGTATTTCAGTCACTTTCTGATGCTCCCCTTTTATGTCTCAATCTGGGTATGGTTTTGCTCCCCTGGCTGCAGAAGTGCTGGCAAGAGTCAACGCAGCAGCCTCAGCTCCTCGGCTGCAAAAGGAGGAGGACAAGGCTGCAAACACTCTGCCATCAGCAGTTCCCAGTGTTTGGATGTAACTCAGTAACAGACTTGTTCTTAGTCAAGACCTAAGAGCATTTGTACAGACTGTCTGAAGTTGCTGAGAATTAACAAACTATCCTGCAATAGCCCTTGTCACAATCATGCAAGTAAAATCATCCTATGGGTAGTAGCCAGATACTAATTCCTGAAAATATTTGAAATATTTGCATTTCTGTATTCAGCTACCTTAAACTTGTGCAATGAGTAAACTATTAACTTTTATATGGAGAAATTAATAAACCCTATGTGTTCCTTTAGTGATGTTGCAATCGATGTGCCCTGTAATTAAGAT
Organism: Pyrocephalus nanus; assembly: GCA_038380795.1. Classification (NCBI taxonomy): domain Eukaryota; kingdom Metazoa; phylum Chordata; class Aves; order Passeriformes; family Tyrannidae; genus Pyrocephalus; species Pyrocephalus nanus. Next base: position 67,819,875 of record CM076261.1, read on the forward strand.
TCAGAACAACAGTGATTACGATTAAGAGAACTCATTTTTGCTGAGAACTAAAGTAAAGACAAAATTGTTCTTTTGGCTGGTGGCCCTGATGTTACACATGAACTTTGTCCTCTTGGAAGGTTTAAACTCTTTCTGACAACACCCATGCTGCTTGATCAAAGGTGACTTTGAATTCAGTGAAATAACATCTGCTATGCTGGCTCATGATTTGTCATGTTAGGCATGATCTTACTGTGATAAGATCAGAATTCCTGGAAGAAATAGTAGCAACAGAGATTTGAAATAGCATTTGTCAAATCCTCCAAATGAAGAAAGCTTGGGAGGGACCAGAATACTGAATAGAATATCTTCAAAGCTTACTGAAGCGGTTCCCTCAGAGGAAGGCAGCAATCATCCCTGTTTTGTCTTGTTACTGTGATTCCTAGATACCTGGGATTGTACGTCAGTCACGCTGACTCACCTAAGTCCTTTCAGTATCAGAACTAAAGTTAGTGTAAATTTTATGGTGTAAAGTAAGGGAAATATTGCTGCTGGAGATTCCTTATTCAGTGACATAAAACAGAGCCATTTCTGCTCATTGCCACTATGGTAACCCAGAGTGCTCCAACATACAGGTTCTAAAACTGTGTTATTTCACTTTCTGCAGATGTATTTTCTTCCCCAAGTCTATAAGGAAATTTAAGTAGCGTACACATTATTTCTTTGTTTTCATTGCCTGTGGACCAGCAGGTTTGGGAAAAACCATCATATAAACAGAGTATGTTTTAGAGCCAGTTATAGCTGTACAATGGCTTTTACTGGGGCAAGCATACTGAGCACTAGAGATTGCCAAATACTAAATCAGGAAGTAATGTGATTTCATGGAATCGCAGAATGGGACAACCTGTAGGTCATCTGGTCAGCCAGCTTGTTGAGGAGGCACTCTCTCCCTTTGTCCAAGTCCTAACTGAGCCACAGGAGGAGGTGAGAGGACAATGATATTTATAAGAGCATCTGATTTTTATTGATCCATGAATAATTCAGTATCCTCTTTGGCCCTCGTTTAAAGATGCAATATACTATGGTCACAACACCAAGCCTGTAGGGGTGTGTTTTAAGCTATCCCACCACCTGTTCTTATGAAGGGATTGTGATGGACTGAAAGGTCGGTAATGTCTTAAACATTGTCAAAATCATAGAAAGTCTTTTTGTCAAACTGCAAGGAAACAACAGTCTGCCTGTTGCCACAGAAGCACCCTCCTCCTCCCAGTGTCTCCCAACTGGAATTTGGACTGAGATAAGATTATTGTCTAATTGTCTCAAGTCTGAGGAGAAGTAAACAAGGCTCAGGAAATAAGAATGTATCTGTATTAAGAATAAGCTCTAGCTGGGCTCAGGGGTTTTGGGGGAGAAGGGTTTCAGGTGTGTGATGGTGAAATCTCTTCACACCAAACCAAAGGAGCAATGTCCTGACCCTCCCAAGAAGACCACATGCACATGGGACATCCACATAAGAGGCAGCTGAGAAGGGGTCACAAACCACCAAAGACCCCCGAAGTGCCCCCCTAATTCATTCCTGAGGCCTTCCACCACAAGACTGCACGTAATCCAAGTGAGGCAACAAATCTGTTACAAGAGACTGCAAAGTTTCCCCCTCAAGGGGAGGTGATGGGCATTTCCTGAGTGTGTATTAATCCAATGGACTCTATGTTTTTTGGGAAACCCTCACCACCAAGAAGACCAGGAGAGCTGGACTGATGGGACGCTGCCAGGTTACACAGAGTGGTGATACTTTTTCTCTCTCTGTCACTCTCCTTACCACCCCCCACCCCCCACCTTTTTCCCCTTATTTCTTTCTATCTCTCTTTCTCTGTCTCACATTTACCACTAAATAAACTCCATACTATTGACTTTGGCATTTGGTCTCATTTGTATCTTAAGTCAGGCCGAGGCATTTCTAATCATTTTAATAATCAGATCATAACAGGGATCTGTTCCTTTGTCTCACAAATTGTTCATTTCCCTAGTTCTCAGGACAGTAAAAAACCTCAGAAATAGAGTTATCTGTTTCCAAACCCTGTTCTGCCTGTCTTGGATGTAGCAGTTTTCTACTTAAAGAAGGAGACGACATTTTTTGAATTAATTAATTTTTAGTTAAATAAGGCTTGAAAATATTACAGACTTGTATCTATTATCGTCTTCTCTCAGTTTGTGGTGGAAAAGGGCATTTGTAGCCTGAGCAGATGTCTTGCTTTGTTTGGCTGCCGCATGTTGCTTACAATATACCTGTTAGCCAAAACAACACCAACAGGTATGATTTGTTTTTGCAATTGTCTATGGAGAGCTTTACAAATATTTAATAACCAAACTCAAAGAAGTGCCACAAGGAAGTAGTCCTACTGGATCTAGAAAAGAAAGTCTGGAGGATGTATATGTAAATGCATGCTAATGTCACTTGGTCAAAATTATCAAGACAGTGATCAAAGCACAGCCTAAACACAGACAGGTCTGGGCTTTATTTCAAATGCAAATCTCTAATTTCCTGTGACTTTTTTTCTTATTATTAAAGTAAAGCAAAAAAAAAATCCAAGAAACAAAAAATGGAATTAATTATTATTCCCATTTTTCTCTAGGGAACTTTTGTTACGGTTTAGAATGTGTCTTTGTAACCATTACTGATCTCTACATTGCTCTGATTTACACTTAATCACAAATACTGGATATCAGTTCTCAAAAATAATTCCTATTTCTCAGTTTAAAAAGAAGTCTCCTGTGGATAATAGCCTGGATGAACAATGGAGGAATCACAGGTAACTTTTGGGGAAAATGGCATTATATTACAGTGAAAATTTGAAAATAAAATGCCAGTATTATTCAGCCTGAAGCACCAAAGAGTTAGGGAGCACTTACCAGAGGAACTGCAGGTGATGAAGTTCTCAGAGAATTTTTTTTTCTTTTCACTTTATCTTATTTTAATGAAACTTATACTTAATGAAACTCATATATTAAAGTAAATGGCACTAAACTGAAGATCAGTAATGCTCGTGGCTGTGGTTGGTTGTTTGTGTACATGGGGGAAGAGAGAGAGAGAGACCGAAGTCCTGCCACATTTTCCACAACAAAGAAATAAACAAATAGGTTGTGAGTCTACTAAGGACCAAATATTTCATTAATGTTTACTGTTTTCTGATGTATTTTCTCCTTTTCACTAGCATTTAGCATCTAAAAATCTTAGTGTATCAAATTACATGGTGTTACATGTAATTTGTACTACACAACCCCTCTTGCTGTGCAGTACAGAAATGCAGGATAATTTTGGATCTCCTTAATAAACCCTAATGTTGGTCAACAGTTTATGATTTAAGGATGTGAATTCAGCATATCAGAGTAAATGAAGAGGGAACAACAGACCTCACTTTAATGCACATTGCTAATATATCTCATGACAACTATGAATCATGTAACTGCTGATTTGGCATCTAGCCATATAGAAGGAAAAGTTTTGACAACAAAATATTTTCCTTTGTTTTTCTTACACAAACAGGAGATGAAAAGAAACATTTGGATTACTAAGAAAGACTAGTCTTAGCAGAGCTATTCATTAGCAAAGAATTTGGGCTTAGATTTTCAAAGACCTTATCTTTCATTTTGTTTTTTTGTTGCAATGTCTATCTTTTAAAATGGTTTTAGTAATTTTTTTAACCAACAAAGAGTTTTTCCTGCTTGTGAAAATAACTTCAATATTGACACAAAGTTACTTTGATCTAGAATATATGGTATTTCAATCACTCTTAGGTAGCAACTGTCTTGAGGTTTGTAATTTTTTTTAACAACAAGATCATTGAATACCATATTATCTGTCTTGAATAAAAAGCCTGCAATAGCCTTTGGTGCTTAATATGAATAAGAAAGGCATGCTTGTCAAATAATAATAGGAAAACTCAAAATGAACGTGCAGAGCTCTATAATAAATCTCTTTACCCCCAGTATTTTTTGGAAGTTCATTTCGGAGGGAGAGCTGATGATAATTTCTTTCATTCCACAGCATTAAAAGGTCATGTTTTAAATATTGGACATTGTCCAGTGTGTAAAAGGGAAGGTTAAATTCATTCTACTCTAGAGTGAGAATTCAGAGCTGGCAGTGAACTATGAGGCAGCCTGAGCACCTCTCTCATTTTGGCACTGCTGACAATAGAAGGATAATTGTGAGAGCATCAGTAATGCTCAGATGATGACAGTGGGTATCTTAGGACTTTTCATAGCATCATAGAATTTTCTAGGTTGAAAGGGACTTCTAAAACTATCAAATCCAACTGTTAACTAAGCACTGCCATCTTCCCCCCTAAACCATGTCCCTAAGTGCTACAACCAGTCTTTTTCTGAACTCTTTCAGGAATGGTGAGTCAACCACTTCCCTGGGCAGCCTGTTCCATTAACCCTTCTTTCATAGCTCTTCCAGTGAAGAAGTTTTTCCTCATAGTAAATCTAAATCTTCTTTAGCACAACTTGAGGCCATTTCCTCTCACCCTATCACTTGTTGCTTGGGAGAAGTAACCTTGCTACAACCTCCTTTCAGGTAGTTTTAGAGAGAAATAAGATCCCCCCAAACCTTCTTTACTCCAAGATAAATAATCCCAGCTCCCTCAGCTGCTCCTCATATGACTTGTTTTCCAGACCTTTGCCAACTTTATTACCCTTTTCTGGAATCATCCAGCACCTCAATGTCCTTCTTGTAGTGAGGGGCCCAAAACTGAATGCAGTACTCGAGACAACATCCCTTCTTCTAGATGGGCATTATATTTGCCAGCCTCTAGTCAGCTGGGACCTTCTCAGTTAACAAGGACTGATGGTAAATGATTGAAGGTGGTTCAGGGAGCACTTCCACCAGCTCTCTCAGTACCCTTTAGTGGATCCCATCTGGCCCCATAGACTTGTGATTGTCTAAGTAGTGTAGCAGGTACCTGACCACTTCTTCTTGGATTATGGGGGCTTCACTGTGCTCCCTATTTCTATATTTCAGCTCAGGGGGCTGGATGCCCAGAGAAAAACTGGTCTCACTAATAAAGAGTCTCACCATGATATCTGCCTTATTAGTCTTTCCCTTGTTTCTTACACATAAACACTCAACTCTATTGTCGCCATCATTAAGCTCTAGACAACCAAAACACTCCCTAATATACAAGGCTACCCCGCCACCTCTCCTTCCTTTCCTATCACTTCTGAAAAGTTTATAACCATCTATTTACACCCTCCAGACATGTGAGTTGCCCCACCATGTCTCTGTGATGGCAACTATGTCATAGTTTTCCTGATGCGCAAAAAAAACCCTTACCTTTCCTAGAAATAGAGTATATTTTGCAAGAAATCCGTAATTCTCTAATTAGGTTTCTATTTTGCAGTTTTCATCCTTCTGTTGTTTTTGCTCGTGTCACTCTGAGCATTCATTAGTTATGAATATGCCGAGAACTGAAGTGCTGTATGGAGTCAGTAAACTGGCAGACCAGTTTAGTGATTCAGCTAAAAATGCTCTGTTGAAACCTATGGCCAAATAGTCTTGTTAACCTACTCTATAATGTCAATATTTTTTCTAAAAACTGCTATTCACAGAACATTTTCAGCTACAGATGCCTTGCAGTCAGAAATAGTTTCCCTATGAGTATCCTTATCCTGGGAGATTAATTTCATTTTGCCAGCTGGGTGCAGCAAAGAACAGTTAGTAACCCACTGCTCTTTACCCTTCTAAACTGCTGACTGTGGGACACTTTTCCTTTTGCTAGCAATGATGGAGAATAAGCAGTGGTCATTTGGACCCCATTTGCATGCCCATCTTTTTATACTGTATAATGGGTTGGGTTAGTGCCTGTTTGTTTGCTAATGTAGCTCTTTGCACTTACACTCACTCTGCCAGTTTTGTAGTGCCTGTAGCCAAGCACTTATGACCCTACATTATGCAAAGACAGCTGTAGCATGCACTGGCCGTAAATCCCACTACTCTGGCACTTTGCAGAATTGGGCAATTCTGGAAAAGCTTACATGACCAAATGGCTGTTCATCATCAGCAACACAACAAGGGCAGAGGAGATGAATAATGCAAATCTTCCCCCACTCAGCTATATATATGTCTGCATGCCTAGAGTAGCAAGAACCCACGTTTTCTCCTTAGTTGTCTCCAATTATCAGCTAAAGATTCCATCATGGAGCATTAGAGACACATTTAGCTTCAAGAACAGGCTGACAATTATTTAAATCACAGCCTAGATGCACTTGCTTGAGGGCTTGCAGGAGAGTGTATCTCCTGCCATTGCCTCTGTCCAGTAATGAGTTGTCATGCTACACATCTACCCCTACTCGCATTATCTGATGCAGGACATCCTCCTAATCCAGGCAGGCAATATGCACTGTATGGTCTTCAGTTGTTATTTCATGGCCTGCAAACAGGTTGGAAACACAACTTAAAAAGTGTACAGCTGCATTAGGTATATTCCCCATGTTTATTATGGGATAAAGGAACTAGCCGATGGCTGCTACAACTGACAATATGTAGGAAAATGTCAACCACAGTTATCAGATTAATTTTATATACACTTAGAACTTTTTTCAAGTAATACAACTATAAATCATGGGATTCTTTTTCTGTTCCTTGACTCAGTATGTACTATAGGAGATTGCTGATAAGTTAATGAGTAGCTAGTTTGCGTATTTTTTTTCATTAGAACCCACAGACATAAATTGTGACTAATAAAAAACAAGATTGGAAGCCACAGCAAATTGAAATAGAAGGTTTTCTTGCAATAATGCATTTTTAAGCAGAAATTGGTTATAACTTGAACCCCTTCCATGGGACAGTAATTTTTTTCCCAGGAATCTAACAAATATACAACTAAAAATACAAAAGGTTTTTAATTACATGCAAAACTGAAAAATGCAGTAGCTGCAGTAAGTCCATGTTAATTCATAACAGTGAACTAATTAAAAATCTAAGCAGTCCTTTCTGACAATTAGTTTTATTTAAATGTAATATATTTCTTAATGCAAAATTAGCACAATTGCAAAATTCCAAGAAATAACAATAGCTACATCTCAATCAAAGCTATCTTACTGTAGAAGGCCTGGATATGGAGCTGACACATGCAGTGAAGTCCAGATAATCTATCACTGTGTGAACTTCAAAGCTCACATCCAAGCCAATATTCATATGGCAGTATCTGTAAGCTGACTCGTTCTGCCGTTCACTACATGGGTCTGTAGCCATTTCCATGTGGTGAAGTTGTGTGTCTTTGCACTACTTCCAGTTCTGGAGTAATCTCAGGAGGAATTGGTTTTACCTTGCCTGTAGCATGTCCTTAAAATTGCAGCTGTTACTGCTGCTGACCTTTTGTGTATCCACCTTTGGGACTTACAGTGGAAGGAAGCAGAACAGTACAAGAGCCCCCAGTTCAGTTTTAACTCATGTGGTTTCATAGAAAGAAAAAAAGGACTTAAGAGAAGTCATGCCCAAAACAAGCACTGTGCTTGTAATGGTTGCTGGAAGCTTTTAGATGCTCTTTGCCCCCTTTTCCTACCTGAATAGTACACGTCATGAAAATTGAAACTGAGAGAACCTTGTCAAAAATCGGTTCTATCTTGAAAATTTTTTTGAACCTGGACTTGAACAGTCTTTCTGCTGAATATCAGAGGTGCCAATTTTTATTTCATACCTTTAAATACTGTAAAGATATTTTTGTGAGAGCTGTGGTTTTGCTGTGAAATGTACAGTGCAGGGTTCTTCATTGCATTTGTAATGTCCTTCTGTCTTGAACTACCTGGAAAGTCCCTTGACAGCTGAGGATCAGAAGGAAATTACAAGTTTCAGGTGTTAGCAGCTGTCTTTTTTTTGTGTGTGTGAATGCTAATAACTTTCTACTCCAGTGGGTGGATGACTCTGTCCTCCCAAATTTGACAAGGGTTTTCATACACCTAGCATAGAAACAGAGCATTCTTTACACCCCTGCTTCACAGGGGAGGTTTTTCATGTGAATCATCCAGCTATTATTTTCGCTGAGACAGTTGGAATATTTTGACTGCTAAGTAACTTTTTATATCTTCAGTTTTTCCAATACAATTTTCTTTGCTTATTCATAGTCTGTGGACTGTCTGATTCTCATTACTGATGTATTAGTGTGCATTCCAGCTCAACATGAAATAGTTGGGTGGAGAGAACAGCTGTTGGTACTTCCATAATAATTTAGAAAGTCAGTGGGTTGTAGCTGCAAAACAAATGAGCCAGATTGTGCACTTTCACCATGTTGAGTTTGAATTTACATGTAACCAGTTTTGTTCTACTGCACAAAGAATATTACCACATCAATAGTCCCACAGATCAATGGAAGTAGTTACAGAACACAGGACTGCTGACAAGAAGCCAGCAGAACCTGATTATTTTCTCAGAAATTTCCACCTGCCTCTACTGAGCTAGTTTTTCTCCCTTCAGGAAAGGTACTCTGAACTACTAGGGCTGTGCTCCAGTTCAGGTAATAACAGTAGGCATTTTTTTGCAAGTAATGTGTTATATGGCAGAAAGTATCATTCTTGTTCTGTAGGTAGCTGTATTAATCCATAGCATTGGCCTGACTCAGTAAATTATTCAGTCCAATTATTTAAGGAAAGATACATTAAATTTATGAGTTACTGTGAACTGTTAATAATTGCAGATGTGTGTGTGTGGAATTCTATTACACTTCCTGACATTTTTAAAATTTGAGATTTTTCTTTGTCTGCCTGTGCCCCATGCCTGACCAGTGCAGTTGGTTCTGTCTTCTTTTTAAATTCCTTCCTAACTCATTCCTGGGTACTTCTATGCTGTGTGCATCTGTGTTCTGAGGGTCTGAGTGCTGCAACAGGAACCAGACCACAAGACAGAGGTCCTGTGTGTTCTTGGTGTTCAAGTGACTGATCACTAGTGAAGACGTAGTCAGGGAGTAGGTGAAGTGGCTTCGGGAACCAAGGAGGTGTGCAGGTTGGTAATGGCCAGCTCTGTGAATGAAAGCATGTGTTTTGGGAGTGAGGCAAGTTGCTGCAGGGATCCACTTTTTACATATGTATGTATTTATTCTCACTACTAGACCTCCATCCTGGTGAGTCAGAGAGGGGAGCAGGGTGAGGTTGTTGGTGATGTCTGTGTTTATGTGCATGCTCTGAGTGCCCACCTATGATCTGTGGGGCCTGCAATGTGTATATGTGTTGTATATGTGTGCTTGTAGTGCATGCACCTGCTGGGAACATGTTTTCAGCCTGGGGACATGGAGGTGCAGTTGCCTCACCTCGAGCTTTTAGATTTGCGGGAAGGGAAGGCAGTAGTTTGTTTTTTGAATGCCTGTAGGAAATCAGTAGGAATGGCTGCTGCTAATGGAATGAGAGATGGTCTCTCCAGGGCAAAAGGGTCTTCAATTGTCATTGACTTCCCGTGGGGGTTACATGGGAGACTGCCGTGAGTCTGGCACCTTGGGCAAGGGCAGGACCTGGAAGGGCACTGCTCCACACCTATTTGGTGGTAACCTTCAACAGGACAAGAGGGATTGTGCCTTGGCACACACTCCCAGGAGGTGACCTGGAGCCCAGAGCTGCTACTCTGCACAGATAAGACTCTCAGAGATGGCCTGTCATGGTTCAAGGCAGTGAATACCGAGGCCCTGCTGAGCTTAAAACTGCACACTACCTCTTTCTTCTTCTGCATTTCTAGTACTAAATACAGCAGAGAATTCCTGGTGCCCTAAGACTGTGATTAGCAGGGCATGTGAGTCTTTTCTGTACATGTTCACTTTTTCTCCAGCTGTGTTTCTACCTGAGCCCTAAGGAAACGTAACTTCTCCTTTAAAGAGCTAATTACAGGTCTTCCCCAAATAGATGCATTTATTGATCTGTAGAAACACTGAAAATAAAAACAGAGGGGAAGCATTATGGAAACCTTTTCATCAGCAGGGATGAAGAATTTTTTAGCCTGAGCCCTTGTTTCAGTTTGGTTTGGTTTTGATTTTTTTAATTTTTTTTTAGTTCTGGTATGAGAAGAAACATCTTGTGGGGTTCTAATGAGTTCTTGGGCAAAGCATCCCACAGTGCAACACTCCTCACTGTTCATACAAGTGGCCTTCATTGCCTTGCAGAATATTATGTCATTAGTAAATCTGTCTGCAGCTCACTTTATCACTATTAACTTTTCTTTTCTTACCTCTCTACAAATTCCCATATTTCCAAAAAGTGTGATAGAAAGAAATGGAATCAAATAGACAAAATAAATAAAGTTTTGAGAGAAACACAGGATCTGTGCTGCTAATCTAAACTGATCAATTTCTTTGAAATTATGCTTTGGTGAGAATCTTGTTTTTATAGAAACAGGTTTACTAGAATAGGTATTCATAATATTTAAGAACATTTCTTAAACTGGCAGCTACTGGAGCAGCACGACTTCCCACAATAGTGTGTACTTACAGGCCCCATTGCCTTAGAACAATTTCTTGATGAAATGTCATGACCTTTCCACATCAATTTGTCATTGTTAACTTTCTGATACACTGAAACTAGCTTTCAAGAACAAGAGGTTACAGTGCCTTGTGGTTTTGAAACCTTTAGTCTTGCCCACAAAAGGTTAAATGGTCTTAAAAGATCAAGAATAAAATTTTCCAAAATTTTCTTTTACTGCTCTCAGCTCCTGGTCACTGTTTTATGTAAAATTACCTCTGTCAAAAATTCCATTTCTATCAGATCTTGCTCTCTAGCGTGAGATGATTAATGATACTATTCAAATTGACACCTGAATGGTTGTAGCAGTGTAAATGTTAACTTTATTCTATTATTTTCAATGCTATTGATTAAGTTTTTCTGCTGTATTGGTATAAAGATGCTCTATTTCAATATGTGACAATCATGTACCCATATGAATTCACTTTATGCATTTTTCTTTTGATGAAAGCTTTGTAACATTTTTAGAAGCAATGTCCTTTAATAAAACAAAAATCTTCCTAGCTAGTTGTACAGGGAAATATAAATCAGACTAGTTTAATCTTTTATGAGCTGGTGTATGGCCACTTTTTAATGTAAGTTTCTGCAGCTCTTATCATGTTCGATTCATAAATGTGTTACTTCACATTAAGCTACGGTGAATTATCATCAGCACGTTTTACTTGTCGAGACTGTAGCCTCTTACATATAATTTATGCACCTGATAACAAAGGTAGGTGTTTCTAGAGCCCTGAAACACTACCTTTTAATCCAGCTTTCTGCTGTCTTTCTGTTGTTGAACCTGTTCCTCTGTGCATATCTGTGTCTCTCTTCTGTCTTATTTGTCACCTTTGTAGACCCTCCTTTTGGCGGGGCAGTGTTTCTTACAAATGTTTACACTTTGTTCTATGCTTTGTCTCCTAATTTCAAATAAATGTAAAAAGATCTCTGGCAATACACTGCTTTGCTTTTTTCAGAAATTCATACTTACCTGTTATTCTGCATATTTCTAACCAGTGTGTTATCTTTTCACTCTACACACATTCACCTGTTTTGCCTTCCAGAAAGTCAGTATGACACCTAAAATGCGCAGTAGCATATATACATTCCTTTGATTAATTCTCCAGCTTCCTTCATATTTCTTCTTTCCTTGTCAGCAATTAAAAAGCTGTTGGTGCCAAAGGATTCTGTCTGCATGTGTGAGCTTTTTTTAGTATTTAAAAATAAGTCTCGATATCTATTGCATTTGGTTCAGGTGCTGCATCTGCTTTAGGCATTACTTCTAACTAACTTTCCAGGTAGGAAAATACCACCAGTGTGAGATGAAATCTGATGGAAATTTTTGTCTCCCTTGACCCAAGTAAAACCTCTTGTCTAAAAGTAATAATTAGCTCAAAACTTTGGTAAAAATCTTCCATCAGTGCTTAATAATAATTCAAGATAGAAGTTATGGGCACTGAATACCTGTACATAGGATTAGAAAATTAGTGATGTAAGACCCTAGCATTTTAAGATTAAGCTACTGTGAAAGTGGCATGTTTCTTATCTCCCTAAATATTGTCTTCCCTATGCGAAAATTTAAAAACCTTCTTGGTTGAGATTCTTCTTTCCTTTTGCAACTTTGCTTTCTCATTTTCCCTTCTTTTTAGAGAGATTTAGGGAAGAAAAAAAAGAAATAAAAATTCCCTCCACAAAATGTGATGTGAACATGATAGAGCTCTTAGGGTTAGCTTCTAACACTAGTAATTTGCATCTGTCATTTGTTTTCCTTTTAAGCTTTTCTTCTCCTAGTGATTACAAGAAAGTATTCATGATTAAAAATATTCTACAGCGTACCTCTTGAGAAAATTTATATAAAAGATATAAAAACCTCAAGTGGATGAAAAGTAAATTTTAAGATGTGAGTCTTTCCTTCGGAACTTAAAGTAAATGTTTGAAAGAAATTTTTGAGAGGAAGAATTAGAAAGACACTTAAGAATAACTCACGTTGACTCTCACATGTGATGCATGATATTACAATTTCAGGGCATCCAATAAGGAGTAGTCAATATTTAGAACTTTAGAAACTATTTTTCTATGGATGTCAGAGCATGCAGGGATGTTACAAGGAAGGCTTAGATCCACTTGAAATTAAACTAAATTTCAAGGACAATAAGAAGAGCTCCTTGAAGTATGTTGGTAGCAAAAGGAAGACTGGAGAAAATATGAGCCCACTGCCAAATGAGATGGGTGCCCTGGTGTGAAGGTGGAGTTACTGAATGACTTCTTTGCTTCAGCCTTTATTGCTCAGATCTGTTGAGAAGGATCTGGGGGTCATGGTGGACAAGAAGCCATCCAGGAGTCAGCAGTTTGTCCATATGGCCAAGAAGACCAGCGGTATCCAGGACTGTATTGGGAAGACCATTGCCAGCAGGTCAAGGGAGGTGATGCTGCCCCTCTACTCAGCCCTACTGAGATCACATCTGGAGTAATGTGTCCAGTTCTTGAATCCTCAGCTCAAGAAAGACCAGGACCTACTGGAGAGGGTCCAGCAGAGGGCTACGAAGATCATTAGGCATCTCTTATGAGAAAAGCCTGAGTGAGCTGGGACTGTTTAACCTGGAAAAGAGAAAACATGGTATCATATCAATACATGCAAATATATTAAGGGTGGGTGTCAAAAGGATAGGACCAGACTGTTTCCAGTGGAACACAGCAACAGGATAAGGAACAAAAGGCACAAATTGAAATACAGGAAGTTCCTTCTGAAAATGAGAAAAAACTTTACTATGAGAGTGACAGAGCACTGGAACAGGCTGCCCAGACAGATTGTAGAGTCTCCTTCTCTGGAGAGATTCAAAACCTGCCCGGACATGATCCTGTGCAACCTGCTCCAGTTAAACTTACTTGAGCAGTGACATTGGACTAGAGGATCTGCAGAGGTCCCTTACAACCCCAACTCTTTTGTTCTTCTGTGATTCTGCAAATCTATTCACAAGCTGATCAAAAACTGGCAGATTGTTTATTGCCACTGAAGTAGCTCTAAAAGTTGGTTAACCACAGTAGTTGTCACAACTGGGGATTAATTTTTCACACCAATGCACTATATATTGGCAGCAATAGTGGTAAGTTCATCTCTTTGTATGGAGATGTCTTTGTTTCCTTAGAAATCAGGGTTGGAGATGAATACAAAATAAACACTTGGTAATATATGCCATCAAGAGCAAAATGAAAAAAAGGTGGACAGGGAGGCAAATGTTTCTGGTAGCAGGAGGATATTGTCAAGGCATGTTCTGATGATGACATCATCTGTTACATAGTATGTGAATAACCAGGAGAACTTCTCTGCTCGGGAGCACTGTCACAGAACCCTGACTTCTACAGGGTGATAGAAGTTTTGCTCTGTAAGAATGTCAGGGAATCTTGTGCATAGCACTAAGTGCTTGCAGTCAGAAATGGTGTTAGCCGATATTAAAACGTATCAGGACTTCCAGGAAAATTATAAAAGATGTCAAAAACAAAACAGTAACAAGGAAATTACTTTCTCTGTAAGATCTTTTGTCCTATTTGTGTGAAGAAAGCACTTTTTTTTTTTTTTCCCCAGAAAGTGTATAATTGGTAGTTTGGTATGGCTACAAGCCCACAGACTTAAAATGAAAATGGTAACTGGAACACAATTAGCAGAAAAAAAAAACATACAGAGAAACATACAAATTACAGTCAATAAATCTAAAAAATGCCAAGAATGCATTTCAATGCCATTTACTTTGCATTCCATAATCAATGTCAATAATTCCTACCTCTACCATTATGTATTACAGATATTTCTTGTTCTGTAGATTTCTGTTGGACTGGAAAATCAAATGAATTAAACATAAACTATTTATTTTATATTGAGTCATAATCTTACAACTGCATCTCAATTGTTGTTTACAATATAAATGACACTGAAATGCAGGCAATTAATAGAAACTCTTTACAGAGCCAGAGATGCAAACAGCAAGATGAGGCAGCACAAAATCTGTCAATGTTACCAGTCATTTTTTCGCTTCCTTTCTGAGTTGAGTCTTGCTTTCCAAGAGGCTGTGAAAACATTTCAATAAAAATTTGTAAAAAATATGTGAAGCTTTTAGGAGTATAGCACTGAGAGGTGCTATATGAATCTTTGAATTCAATTCCCCCCAGTCACAAGTACCTTGAGAACATAAGGCATGTGAGAAGCCACCAAACACTTTTCTGGATCTCATAGGAAGTATCTGATCTCCAGCACACATGGCTTCAAAATGGTTCATGGTGAGTCAACTCTGCAATATAGATACAAATTCCTCTTAGTCCTTTTAGAACTTAGGGCTCTGCTCTGTAGGACTGTTGCATTACTTTTTTTTTATGTCAGATGGAAGCTGTAGGAAAAAATAGTACTTTTGCTGGTTATTTTTATTTTAGGATTTCAATAATAATGGTAAACTTTGTAGAAAGTAATGGGATACTGTATTATGGTGTGGGAAGCTGTGCTTCTTCAGTTTTTCTGTTTTATAGCACTACCACATGTCAAAAAAAAATGAGCCAAAAATATGTAGGACCAAAAATTTTGCAGCCTGATAACTCACCAAGTGACTCACAATCCATTACTTGTCATAGTGGAATACTGTCCCAGTAAGTAGACAAGCTTTAAGAAGAGCGTCTGAATGTGGCCCAGGACAGGACAATCCACTAGCCCAGAGCTTAATTCCCTGCTCTGACAAGTAGGAGATTTTAGCTTAGTTTGCTACTATCTTAGCAAAAGTAGGAGAAAAGTTGTATTTCTACTCATGAATGAACATTTGTGTTGCTAAACTGTTGGTATAAAGACTGGCATCATCAAAAAGGAGAAAGTGATTATCGCAATGAGGAGGTCCACACCTTCAAATCCTCATCAGGAGAAGATGACTCCTTCCTGTACAGAGATTTGCATTCAAAACAGGAAGAAAAGCAGGGTCTCCAAATCCCCTATCTGCTACAATGAGCATCCATGTTCAGTGCATTGGCCTTTGTGGATCCCATGCTCAGACTCCAGGTTGACATTACCATTTTTCAAGTGTTAATGCCAGTTAAAAATAATAATTAAAAAAAAAGTCATTGCTACTTACTTCCAGCTAGTCATTCCTTTTCACTTACTCACTCATTTTGTAGCCCTCTTTAGCTATGTTTATCTCACTCTCTCTATGGAAGTAAAAATGGTTAAATGAATGGGAAATGCTTAGAGGGGTTTTGCCCCTAATGAATTACAATGAACAGGAACCATAGGCAACCTGTTCTTCCTCTGTTGCAGAGAAAGCCAGGAATGATGTCAGAAGATGGGGCTGACATTGTGAAGCTGCGTCTGATTTCTACATGAAAAATGAGAACTATCAGTAATAATAATCATCCTGGGAGAGGGAACTTTTATCTCTGTACTTGCTTTTGCAGCAGTGTCATGATCTAGCTTAGCACATTTTGTAGTGAATATGTAAAGAAGCCTGGAATATCTTCTGTTCTGCAAAAAGCAAAAATATTTGATATGAAGAACTTGCTTCTTTCTGCATTCAGTTTCATGCAAACTGAAATCTCTACTGCTAACCTGTTGGTGTGATGTGAATCATGTAAGTAGGACTCTCATGTGACTTCTGGTCTGAATACGTAGGTTACCATCTAAGATCTTGTTCTTTAGCATTATGTTAATTTACATAGGAGAAAAGAATGATGTTGTGCAAGCTAAATAAGAACATCTTTTAAATCTGTTTAGGACCATAAATAAACTAAGTAAAGTAACGTTATAGTATCTTTTTGATGCAGGATCCATGTATCTTTGATGAGTATAACCAAAGCAAAAGCAAGCATGCTGTGGCTTGTCTTATGAATCATACTTAAACAATTATAATTTCTAACTTATTTTGGAACTTGAAATCTAAATACTGGGATTTAGCAATCCAACTTCTGTTGTCCTGTCTTTTAAATTCTTGATAATTGGAGCAAGTAAAGAAATTTGGTTTATATTGGTTTTAAGTTTATTTTCTTTACTGGTTATGTGTTTTATAAATTAAATTTTTCAAGTTTCACTTATTTCATAATTTTTCATTTCAAACTTTAAAATGCTGACATTTATAAGATAATTGTACTAGAACCTGACTGTTATGAAAAAAAGTAGAATGATACTCCCATATGATAAAAGAATATTTTGGTTTCATCTTTTAATTCTCAGTAAAGTAAAGGTGTTGCATTATATGTCTGTTGCTCTGAATGCTAATCTACAGTATTTCATGTACGTGTCAAATTATGCTGAATGGATAAACTCTGGGGATTAGAAATACAGAAGGGTTTTTTTACAGATGCCATTTTGCAATCTCTAATCCAAACCATTTGCTCACATCTCCTTCTGCTTGTGCTTGTCTTTAAAACTCTTAGAATATGCATTTGCATATCCTTTTTGCTGAAAAATTACCTACAATGTGTAAACAATACATTTATTCTTTGTGAGAGAAATAATGCTTCTCCATGTGTTATGTGAGCATTAATGAGTTTAACAATATTCTGTACTGGTAAGGACTTGAATTGAGCCTTCCAAAATTGGATGAAGCCCTACACAAACTCTGTGTCTACACTTTTGGTCAGAGTAATTAATAAATCACCATTTCCTTCTGTAATGACATCTTCATCTTTATTTTTGCTGTGTTTTATATTTGCTTTATTGTTAGAAAAAAAGGAGGAGGAGAGAGTGAGACAGACTACAATTGTTTGCCTTTGTTATTAACAGTGTGGGAGCTTGGTTATATCAGGGTAATATATCATTGTGGGAATTAACACTAAAGTGGTTAAACAGTGAGGTGAAAACCAAAGTTGACAATTGAAAACATCTTCTGGATTTTTTTATTGAGTTCTAAATTTAAGACAGAAAAATATTACGAAAATGACCCTCCAGGCCACTGTTGTCATGTCTGATATTGACGGTTTAATTTCCAAAGATATCAGAGACTGAAGTGGGTTGCCAGAGGACTCTGCTAAGTGAAATTCAGGGCAGGCTTCTGGCATGGGATTCAAGTTGACTCCATGGCATGACATGATTCTGCAACCTCAGCTATAACCATGCTTCACAGAGTTTGGGCAACAGACTGTTGTGAAGAGAACTGACCATCTGGCAGGGGTGTGGGGGGGGAAAGATAAACTTGTGTCCAGAAACTTTGCCTTTTGTAAGTTGTAGGATGAGCTGTGTCCTGACAGCATCCACTTCCACTCTCAAAAAGGGGGAGGGAGCCCTTCTACTAAGCAGTCAGTACCAGTCCAGTGTCCAGCTACTTAGCCTTGGAGCATATGTTTGTGTAACAAGACAGCCATATGCTCAATGACCACTGCTCTGATATATTTTGCTTTTTTTTTTTTTTTTAATGGGACATTAAAAAATCTCCAGAGAGAAATAGTTCTGTCATTCAGGAAGTGTGGGAGTAAAGAAAAATTGGACCAGGCTATAAAATTCTGGCTTGACTCTGAGAAATAGGCATAAATGTGCATATAAAGGGAATTCAATCTTGAAAATGTATTTACTTTTTAAGTGCTTTGCTTAAGCAAACCATAAGCTTAAAATAAAGCAAAGAAAGATTAGAATACCATCTGAGGTCTTTTCAGTCAAAACTGTATCAAAAACCTAATTCTTGCCAGGCTTGCTATTTGATATTATTTTCTTCCCTGGAGTTTTCTCTTCTTAGAAAACCTTCCAAAAATCTGAAGAAATAGTAAGATGCATAACAGCAGCCAACAATACCCCCAGTGAGAATCTTTCCTTCACTGTCAGTTTGATATTGAGAAAATCTTTCTTCATTTATGACTATACTATTTGCCTTCTGTTGTTTGCAGTCAGTCATTATTCCTTGTGATAGAGACAAACAACTAGCTGATGTTTCTGCCTTTGATATTACATCATTACTAATGTTCATCACAACATTTTCTAATATTTATGTGTATTTTATAGTATGAAATTTCAAATGAATATTATCTCTACATCTAGCTTGTTTGGAGGAAGGCTATTTACTCTGGAGGACAGACTCTAGCTGGTATTTGACCATACAGATTTGGATGAATTGTGAGTCCAGGATGAAAAATAGATTCCATGGAATTAGCAAGTGCTTTTACTAATTTTTTTCATAAGTGATGCCTAAAAAATCAGGAGAAAAGACTCTTCAGGCAAATTAGATAAGAGAGAGAACAGCTCTTTTAACGAAGGCCTTCTAGCCATGGAGTACAAAGGTACGCATGTGTCCAGTTGTTCTACAATTTTATAGCATTATCCATCCAATCCAAGAAGTCTCTGCCCCCAGGTCCTCCATCCCAAGACCCCTTTCTTCTTCATCTTCCTCTTCTTCACGGCATGTACTGTCTTTGGAGCTTCTCCAAAGTTCTGGGCTTGAAGGTTGCTTTGGCTATGATGGTATCTTCTTGTTCAGACCTGGGGTGCATATGTTCTTAAAAAGAATGTGTTTACTATAGTCTTGTCTTGAAAGGAGCCTAAACAAGCCTAAAGACTGGAAAATTCGATATGAAATGGGGGACGAGGGTTTGGTAGGTATTAACTACTGCTCTGAACTGTGAGAGACTATACAATTATACTAAAAATCTATATTTACTACACAGCTACCTTAAAATCTACAAAAATCTAAAAACCACCCATCTATGACAAAGACTTATATTTCTAAGAAAAACAATTTTACTCTAAAAACTTCCAGAATATAGGGCCTATATACCCGGCTAAGCTCTACTTCAAACAATGAGAACAATTGACTTAAGCAAATTATTAATATGAAGGTCCTAGAATCTCTTTGAGATTCCTCTAAGATGTTGCCAGAAAAGACTCAGTATATGCACTATTATTAAAGTCACTCTCATAACAAAGCAAAACTATATAAACAAGAGTATATTGTTATAAAAAGTCAGTGAAGGACTAGGTGACCCAATAGGATAGCAGATGTTCAGATGTCTACAGTACCTGCTTACAGAGGAAACAGTGCTTTTGCCAATAAACAGTCCCAATTTAGAATGGGCAATAAAATTAGTATTATCAAAAGTTATATTTCCTTAGCAAAGAACAAAATTTATTTCTGAAAATACTCAGGATCTGCTTTTGCAGAAGCTTTTGCAAAGGCTTTGCACAAGCTTGAATTTAGGAGCTGCATTATTTAGGTCCTTTGAAAATTAGCCTCTGAGTAATCCATTTAACGTGAAAGAAGAGAAATATACTGCCAGGTGTTTTTACGTTGATTCTCACTCTTTTGAGACATGGCTCATTCTGAAAGTAAAGTGTCTATTTAAAAAGGATTCCTCTCTGATAGAATTTAAACAGATAAAGTGAATAGGGTATACTTGTAAAGAGCATGAAGAAGGAATTCAGAGGAAATCTTAAGGAAAGCATCTGGCACTATACCAGCATGATTCACTTTGTTGTTGCTATTCTATCACAATTTTTACCTAATTTAAAAATGTCTGATTAGAGCATGATCTGTGGGAGTGAAAACACCAATATCCTTTTGCTGTTACTACCAAGAAACGAACTTCCAGTGCTTGTCTGGCTGTGCTTGTCAGTTAAAATCCTGAGAAACCAAGATACTTATAAGCTGTCCTCAATGTTAATATGAATAAAAATGTGACATGGTTGTCAGAAATATTTCTTGCTAAGATACATAAGATGAAAGGAGTGGATAAACTGTGGTTAGTGTTGGTAACTTTGAACTATTATGTATATCAAATACATTTTTTGTTTTACCTAGTCTGTCCATATCCAGGAAACATTTCCTGAAAAAAAACCTGCTTAGTTTCTGCTTCTGAAGCCTGAAGAAAGCAAACTAGCAGCAATCTTGGCTTCTAGCTTTAATTAGCAATTGAACATATGAGAAATGTAACCCTAGGTGACAGAATGTATTTAGATATTCCAGAAACACGTATATAGTCAAGTCTTAATTAGTTGAAATAACGTGTGAAAAGAGTCATGTGAATAAATATAGACTGTATTTAAACCAAAGTAAATATTCCATCCATGAGGCTGTCATAAAGGAAAGGGGAAAAAAACCCCAAACAAACGAGACCCAATATTACCTTCAGTAACTGTTGGTCCTGATCTGCAAAGATGATTGCACTTCTTTTGGACTCTGAAGTCAATGCAAGTGCTTGTTTATAGGCAGTGCAATTAAGCCATGATTTGCTTCCGGGCAGCTTACCTCAGGGGAAGGCTGCTGTGGCTGGATTTTAATAATTGAAAAACACTAATAAATATTCTTCATGAGTACAGGTATTATCTCTGGTCAAAGACCAAAAAAATCCTGTGAGGACTCTGTGTGTAAAAATAGCTTCTACCTCCCATTGCACTTGATGCAAATGAAACCAGAACCTTCCCTTGTCAAAGATGCCCATGGTTTGAATGAGCAAGCTGTTCTTTGGGTAAAAAATTGGCTGCATGACCAGTCCCAGAGAGTGAATGGAGTTGCATCCAGCTGACAACCAGTCACAAGTGGTGTTTCCCAGGGCTCAGTACTAGGACTAGCTCTATTTAATATATTTATTACTGATCTTGGTGAGGGATTCAGGGCACCCTCAGTTAGTTCTCAGACCCCACCAAGTTGGGCTGGAGTGCTGATATCCTGGAGGGCAGGTGGGCTCCACAGAGGGACCTGGACAGGCTGGATTGATGGTCTGAGGCCAATTGTATGAGGTTCAAAAAGACCAACTGCCAAGTTCTACACTTGGGTCACAACAACCCCAGGCAGTGTACAGTCTTGGGGCAGAGTGGCTGGGAAGCTGCTCAGTACAAAGGGAGCTGTGGGTGCTGATCAACAGCCAGCTGAACATGCGCCGACAGTGTACCCATGCGACCAAGAAGAGACCAATGGCACCCTGGCTTGTATCAGAAATAGTGTGGCCAGCAGGAGGAGATGGCCTTAAGTTGCAACAGGAGAGGTTTAGATTTGATATTACCACTGGGAAAGTGGTTAAGTCTCCATCCTGTTTAAAATACACATAAATGTGAGACTTAGGGACATGGTTTAGTGATGGACATGGGAGTGTTATGTTAATGGTTGTACGCAATGATCTTAGAGGTCTTTTCCAAGCTAAATTATTCTATAATTCCATAAGATGGTCACTTCTGCCACCCAGCATCTTTACACGAGACAGGCCATCACCTCAAGGGATGTTAGGCTT
The DNA here is from genome assembly GCA_038380795.1 of Pyrocephalus nanus. NCBI lineage: Eukaryota > Metazoa > Chordata > Aves > Passeriformes > Tyrannidae > Pyrocephalus > Pyrocephalus nanus. The sequence continues at coordinate 67,841,499 of CM076261.1, forward strand.
GGCTGTCAAGTAGTTGCTTTGGAAACAGCAGCAAAAGCAACTATTCCCCTTAGATATTTATTTTCCACTAGTGCAGGTATAATGTACATGCATATTTAAACATATTTAAACATATTTAAACCTGTGGGCAATAATAAGTGTGTAACAGGAAGACAAAGAAAAGGAATGCATACAGAGAAGCCCTTATGGCAAAAGATAAAAGTAATGCATGGTCTTGCTGAACCCTAGTATTTCTTGTTAGCCTGCTCTGGTTACATTTAAATACTCCTCAGTGATTATGAATAGTGTAATTCAAAATTAAAGTAAAAGTAATGTGTCCTTAGATTTCTTAATAATTTTATTATTATTGCAAAATTTTAATAGAAAGAAAAATTCCTAGACAAAGATTAAAATGGAATTGAGAGATGATGACATCTTTCTACTGGTCAGAGTAAATGTCATTGCCAGCATAAAAACATTTAGAAAGTGGAAGCACATTGTTACATAGCTTCTGCCCTGTAGGTATAGCACAAGAGAGAACATTTAAATGTAGCTTCAAAAGCCAGGGATCAAAAATTTAAATTACTTTAGCCTTCTGGTGTTAATTGTGTAGTTGTTCAAAGTACAGTGTTCTGGGCACTCCACTTACAGCTGTTTTGCAAGTTGTGATAGAAATGACTCATTGGAGAAAGCTTATTCATTCAGCAGAGAATAATTCAGTGAAAACGCCTCATAGTGGGCAGATGTTTGATGAAGCTACAGCATGCCCTGAGGGAACTTTCAGTGGTTTCCTTCCCTAGGGTAAAGCCTGTAATGTTATTGGTACTGGCAGCTCTGTAAAGAGCTGTGTGTGGATGATCTCATGGCCATGAAAATAAAAACATCTCAATTTCCGACTGATAGGGAAATGTCAATTGTTTGACTTCAACTATACCGACTCAAAGGACTCCTTTTTCTTCTTCCCTATGCAAATGAGCAAAAAGGATAGTTGTTGGGTGGAGCACATTATAGTTGTCCTTGAAAGGAACAAAATGGAAGCTAGCCAGGGCTCCTGCAGAATAAGTGGAAAGCTGTGAACTTCACTATGAATTTATGAATTAAAATGTACATCTCTTGGCCCATGATTTTTCTGAAGCTGTAAAACCATGTACTTTCCCTTCCAGGACTGCTTGCAAAATACAGTTGATTGAAAAAAATAGATTGCTATTTCTTTTTGTGAAAAAATATAGATAAAAATTAAGCAAATTATCTGGATATTCCTGTTGGGTAGAAATAGATACATTAGGTGTCAGCTGGAGATATTTTAGGGAACACAGAAGGTTTCAAATTTAAGTTTGTATGTGCATATTTTTATCAGTGTAATTAAAAAACCTTCATTTTGTTGTTACCAATTCATTTGCCTGCACACAGACAGAATGTGGTGTTATGCTCATACTGAACATGCCTAATTTGGAACATTAGGTCTTCTGTTGGATTACAGAACTGCAAAACTTCTAGATCTTGGCCCAATGTTAGAAAAATTGCCCTGAAAAGCAGTTCTCCACTCCCTCAACTCTCTTCCTCGAATCAGTAACAGATTTTCAGCTTTTTATGACTAGAAAGTAAATGTGAAGTCTTCCCACATTCATACTCTGATGCCATTTAAGATTGAAATATCATAAGAGAATTCTACATCTGGTAAATCAAAATTTATGTAATTGACTCAATGGCTGAGCCAAGTGATTGGCTTCATGCTCACTGTCTTCCACACGAATGAGGCAATAAACCCAGAAATATCACTGGAGTATGATGATTGCACTTTTTGTTAGAAAGCTGTAAACTATAGAGTATAAGCTGTACACTACAGAGTCCTGCATGATTCTAATTTTTGTCATTCAGTAAAGCATTCTTCCCTGAATTCCATCACACTTAACTGAGGAATATAAACCACTGACCACACTTTCTCACAATCAAAAAATTTAGTACAGTAAAAAATAAGTAGGATTTATATTGCACTGTGGATTTGAGAGAAACATTGAGAATTTAGGATGCTGCTTCAGCTTCTAAGGCTTGGGTAATCTTGCTTTAGTATTTATTTATATTACAATTCTTAACTAGTACTTCTCTTGTTGGCTCTGAAAATGGAAGGCAAGTGCTAATAGACCATTAAAATACTGGGACAGAGATGCTGGAAACTTAATCTCAATTGATGCGAAAGGACAGGGAGTTGAAAGATATTTTTCATAATTTGCTATTGTAAATCACATTGGTTCAAACTCTTTAAATAAAATATGAAAGACCTACCTTAATTAAAAGAACACTATTTCTAGAGTAGGCTGAAATACAGATATATATTTTGGCTTCAGAATCTTGGACTGCTCTCTTAGTGACCTTTTTGTTGCTGTGCCACTAAAGCGTGCAATAAAAAAGAAAGATGACTTTATATAACAAGGTTCTTGCTCAACTTCTGAGGTAATAAAAAAGAAGGTCATAGGCAGCACTTCCATTAGTGTTGCCTTGTTTGGGTCATGAATCAACATTTTTTTTATTTCATGTAAGACCACTGATTAAAACCATCAAACCCAAGCAATTTAGCTTGCATTCAAGTGATTGTAATAAAATCCAGTCTTCTGCTTTCTCTAGAATTGGTCGGCTCTAACATGAACTGAGCAAAACATTTAAATACCTTTTTTTTGCAAGAATCATTTTTTTCAGAGCAATTCTGAAGTATCCATTTTCTCCATTCTTTTGCTGTTCATGGCACAGATGGAAATAAACTTAGATATGCGTGAAGAAACATAGGAGAGCTGTTCTACTGGAGAAGGTTTGGTATGCCTTTGAGTCTCTGAGAGCCCTTTGTCCTGTTCTCAAGGGAAACAGCTGTAATACCTAGCATAGCACTCCAACTGGACTCATATTTCCCAGTCTTTTTTCACTTCAGCAGGGAAATGAGAGAAAATACTGATTCCTAACATAGTGATACCTTTCATTTCCAGAATAAGGGGACAATGTGGAGATATATGAGATGGTTTCTTAGCAGTTTCAATAGTACAAATGTCTTCTCTGTGGTGGAATTTTCAACACTCTGATCCAGAAAATCAAATACACCAGAGAGTAAAATGCAAGTTTATTTGTGACTTTTACTAGGAAATTTCTGTCTTTTTAAAATAAAAATTGTTACCTATCTGTGGAGGGGGTTTTTTTGCCTATAAATATAAATTTTATAAGCTATGGTAAAAGTTTTGATGTGGCTTGAGGACAAGACCGGTATTCTCAAACAACACCTGGATGTCTGCCAGATCCAGAGGAGCTCTGTGATCCTGAGATGTCATCCCATGAATTATTACTTATTTTATCTAAACCTGTTCCCTCATCCTCGGATATAATATAAGAAAAAATTTTACTAAGGCCAATGGAAAATCAGAGGCTGCTTTTGCTGAAGGTTACAGTATTTTCTTGTAACACCTCCATGATCTCCCATCCTTGCTATGCTCTACTGGTACAAGAGTAATGATCACACTATGGTCAGGTGCCATATTCAGCTTCTGAAAAGCAAGGAGAAACCTTTTCCTGGCAGCCAAGTAAAAGTACCAAGTGACATGAAAATGGAGAAAGATTGCTTTGTTTAAAAAGAGAGATATTTCTGACACATTCACGCTGTATGCCTGCTCTAGTCTCTTAAGCAGAATGTACATTTGTAAAAAAGCCCAATTATATGTTAGAGGCAATAGAGCAGAAAAACAGGGTAACCTAAATCCTATGGAAATGATACCCTGCTTGGCCTAAACTGGTAGCATTGGAGTCCTCTGACTTTTTTCACTGTGGACTGATAATACCTCTGTAACATGATAAAAAATGCTGCTTAGGATCACAGGAGCCATTTTGGAATAACAAGATTTAAGCTGAGTGGCTATGAGGAAACTTCACTCAGAAAAAAACTGCTATGGAGAAGTACTTCTCACCACAGTGCAGTACAGCTCATCACAGATTGCCTTCTTGCTTTGTGTGCTTTTCTAATCTTGTTTCCTGAACCCTTTTTCCCTTCAGTATCTTTCCCTTCAATATCTTTCTATGATCCTTGGTGAGAGTTTTAATTCACATTTTGTATCAAGTGGAATTACACAGTCTGGAAAGTGCCTCCAAGGCAGCATAAATATCAGCTCTTCCTTGTCCCACAGGTGGGTGCTTGAACCCCTTAATTCCAGTATAACATTTTTTCTGAAGTTCTTGGTGAATCTTTGATTCTTCCTACAGTAGTGCTAAATTCTCCTTCTCGCAAACAGTAGTCTCAAACCTTGTCTTGCTAGTTCACAGTAAAGTTGCATTTGATTCAAATAAACATAAAGTTTGATTCAATAAATATGATGCAAGAACAAAGTTCAGTGCTTTCCTACAGCAAAAGAGTATTTTATATAATTATTTTCCCATACCATGTCACTGTTTAAAAACAAGCGATACGTTTCTTATACAGTGTATCAATAAGATAAGATTGGATTGCTTCTTTTAACGTATGAAATTATTTATTTATTTTATTTTATATTACTTTCAGGAATTATTGAGAAGTTTTCTCTTCAGTTAATGAGATAGGCATATTTTAAACTGATACTACTTTCCCCTCTTATTATTTTCATTGCTGAAGCTTGGTAGTTATGATGTCCAAATATCAACTCCACCTGTCAGTCTCTGCAGATGCATTATTCAGTATACTGCAGTAAAGGCAAACGTGCACCAGTCATTGGGCTATTCTTAGAAAGACAAAACTACAAATGTCCTTAGAGACTGTCCCAGTTATTTTTTTTCAATTTCTTTATGTTAATGTGAAAAGTTGCTAAAAATAGTCAAAAGAGGATATTCCTCTTTTTCCCTGGAGCTTATTAGTTTAACATTATTTGTCTTGTAACTCCTTCACAGTCTCCAGAGACACCTCAGCTGTGATCCAGAACACACTAGCAAAGCTCTAGCTAACACTGTAGAGGAAATAGGCTTATAATTTTCTGATTTTCCATGAAATGTGGCATTTCCATAAAATGTTTTTCCATGAAATGAAGAAGAGGAAGTTATGCAAATAATTTCAGGCAACACTGGATTTTATTTATGCTGATTTGGCTCAAAATGCCAGGAGAAAAAGGAGAAATAATGGGTCAGAGGGCTTGCAGACAAACACCCATTTATTGTAAAGGGAAAGTGCAGCAGCTGTAGAGTGCATAGTGAAAAATGTTAGCATCTAATAAGATACCATTGTCCTGATCCTGAACAAAGTTAATTTATACTTCTTTTACGGTGGTGACTTCGAGGATAAGGGTAACAAATGTCTCCCTCACCTTTTCTGTAGGCAACTGGAGCTGCCACACATCTGGTACCTTCTCATTATACTGATGTCCAGGGTGGGAGATGAAAAGGCATAGGAGGCTTTTTCCTAATGTTTTTCAGGTTAGGATATCACACAGTCAAGGCATGGAATACAGATGAGAATTTCCAAGCCGGGAGCAGTGAAGAGCCCTATGGATCCTGTACAGGCCTTATTTTCCCCATTCCTGGTTTTGGTACTGTGCTGCCAGGGTTTTGGGAGCTATTGTACACAGCAACAACAACAATAAAACCCCAGCCCAAAACTCACAAACTACAGAGTCTCCTGTACGAGGACAAAATCACTTTATATGACTCCAGGTGTTGACAGTCAAACAGGAGGATTTAATTTTTTTCTTGATTGAAAAAGATGTAAACCAGACAACAAATAGAATGTATTACAGTCATTTATATGTTCTAAAGTGCCCTTCACTCATGGTATCTCAAATGGTTCAGAGAAAGTGATTCGGAGGCAAACTAACTAATGATTTCTTTTCATCAGAGAGTTCTGGAACACTCCTATTCCCTGTAAAACAGTGATCCTGGGAGTGGTACAAATTCTTCAGTTACCCCGTTGCCTTTCAGAAAACAGAGATGAATCCTCCCTTACAGCACTCAAAACAGTATCAGGCATTTCCCTGGCCAGGCCAGCTTTGTAGCTTCCAGTTTCTGGAAATCTTTGGAATGGACTCAAGTTTCAGAAGTTCTTTGTAATACTGTCATTTTCATGGTAAGAAATGGTCTGCGAGAGGTGGGTATGAGCACATCCCTAGAAACTTTCTGCCTTTGGGAAGCACTCTAGCTACTGTACAAATAAAATGTAGATATGGGGTCTAGTTTTTTTGTGAGGGGATTTGCTTTTGTATGGCTCATTCTATGTCTGTATGCATGGAATAAATAGCATATCTGTCTTTTCCACTTTTAACTGCAAACCAAAATCTATTTGATGTCTTTCCATTGCATTTCATTCGCAATTTCTGATGAAATATTATGATGCTCTGGTCTGCAGAAATCAGCACCTGGGTCCCTGAGTCCTAACACTGAAGTTTTAACAGCAATGATAAGGAATGTCAAAATGAAAGTATCTTCCTTGTGCCCACTTCTCACACCTGCAGCCTCTCAAGCATCAAAAGGATGCTGAGAAGGACTTGGGGATGTTGGTGGATGAGAGATTGGACATGAGCTGGCAATGTGGACTTGCAGCCCAGAAAGCCAAGTATGTCCTGGGCTGCATCAAAAGCAGTGTGGCCAACAGGTCAAGGGAGATGGTTTTGCCCCTCTACTCTGTTCTGGTGAGGCCACATCTCCAGTACTGCATCCAGCCCTGGGGTTCCCAGGACAGGAAGGATATTGACCTGTGGAGCGAATTGAGAGGAGGGCCACCAAGATGATTATATGGATGGAGCACCTCCTACAAGGAGAGGATTGCTCAGCCTGGAGAAGAGAAGGCTTAAGGGTGACCTAATTACGTCCTTCCATACCTGAAGGGAGACTACAAGAAGTCTGAAGAGGGACTATCTACAAGGGCATGTAGTGACAGGACAAGGGTTAATGGCTTTAAACTGAAGGAGGGTAGGTTTAGATTAGATTAGGGAGAAATTTTTCCTGTGAGAGTGGTGAAGCACTGGCATAAGTTACCCAGAGAAGTTGTGGATGCCCCATCCCTGGTAGTGTTCAAGGCCGGGTTGGATGGGGCTTTGAGCAACCTGGTCTGGTGGAAACTGTCCCTGACCATGGTGGGGGGTTGAAACTAGATGATCTTTAAGGGCCCTTCTAATGAAAGCCATTCTATGATAAAGTAACCCACGGAAAAAGCTTTGACAAAAGTGACAGATAGAGATTAAGAGGTGGGCTAGGTTTTATGTGCAAAATATATGAAGTTTGTCTATTTTGTCCAACAAAAGATTGTGAGTGACCTAAAAAGGGAGGCAAAAGTAGCTAATTTCTACTTAAAGCCACTGTATATTGCTGAAGTGGGGTAAAAAGGTCTCAGAAAAACTGTGACCTACCAGGAACATGTATAATCCTCTATTACAGGAAGGCACATGTCCTTTGAAGTCACTGATGTTGCATCCACTTGCATTGTGACTGTGCTTCCAGAAATTCACTTTTACAATTGAATCAAATGTATGGTAAATGTGTTCAGGCTGTAAATGTATTGCGTTGACAAAGATAACACAAATTTGAATCAAAACAGCTCAGTCACAAGCTGTGTGTAAAACCAGACAGTTTAAAGCCAATCCTTTTTCAAATTTATAGTTTTCTGGACAATGTTTACAGCTTTTAACAGCTGTTCTTTTGTTTTTTAAAATTCTGAAGTCTATCACAGTACGTGGGGTAAAACACCATAATAACATTTTTCTCAGGGTTTTCTCACGGGTCACCTTCATCTGCTCCTATAAATGAACAATGTTTTTCAAGTCTTGTTCCTCTGAACAATCCTATTTTATACATGTGTTTGTTGACGCATTCCTGTTTTAGGAAGAGAAACAACACAAGAGATATAACCACAATTTTGCACCATCTGGAAAGTATACCGCCTCGGTAAACCGGCAACAGATTTCTTCTCCTTTCAGCTGCACAACCCAGTGAAATTTAGGATGCCTCCTTGCAGCCCAGCTCCTCCCAGTGTTTGCCAGATGCTGGACATCCTCAGAAAGGACAAAAAACGTCCAGATGGGGCAGCCTGCTTGCAGAGACATGGGCATTTCCGACCTCTTTCAGAAAGCCTTCGAGGCACCTGTATGGTCTCACTGTGTGTTAAAAACTAGCAGTGGAGCAGCCTCCATAAAATAAAGGTGTGTCAAATACTTTTCACAGCAAGTAATGTGATGAAAAGTTTGGACCTCCAAAGATTTCTAAATGCGCATCAGGTCCCTGAACACAAAGTCGTAAGAAAGCAAAAATGCAATAGCTTCTATTTAAGACAGCTGTAAAGCAGGTGGTCATATTCAGGGGATGTAAACACCAGAAGAATCAGTTTAAGGTTCAAGTTGTCCTGCGCATGGGACCTCATAGGAATGCAGACATTGTCCAGGGGTAAGCAGGGATCCTGTGGACTGCCACAAAGCCTGGTCACTGAGGATTAAATGGTGGATGGTGTGCAGAACAGCAGAACAGGGCTTGTCACTGCTTTTGCCTTGCCTGTTACTCTTTACCTCAGTTGACATGCTTAGTCCTGTCTCAGGTTCTGCTGGGTCATCAGCAAAGGAATTCCGCCTTTGCGGAAAAAGCCTGTCTATTATAATGCATCCCCATTATGTGGCACACAAATATCCCCAGTGGAGGCTGGCCTTGGGTGATTGGCATCACAATGTGGATGGGGAAGCCAAATATCATCTTCAGAAGTTCCCCAGGTTGCCAAAGATGTGTTTTCATCACACAGTGAACAGGCAGTACTTTATTCCTCTGCTGAAATATTCCCAGATATATTATCATGTCTAATGTTCCCTTTCTAACCTCAAGGTCTTTTAATTATGCCTGACTTCTGTGGAATTAAATATTCTAATACTTGCATTTACAATGATCCTGACCATGTCTTGGAGAACAAAATAGACAGTCTGCTTGCATTGCCTGCACAAAAATTTTTGGGCAAACAGGATTGTATTGTGAGTAGAAAACTTCATCTCCAGTAACACTGAGAAAAGATCCAGAAGAAGATGATTCTTGCGTCATCAGTTATCCCATCTGCCCTGGAAAAATGTAGTTAAGGCTTTGCATTTCCTAAAAAACTCTCCAATTACATCGTATGCAGTGAAGTCAGAGTTTGTAAGCAACCTTGCAAGACTTCTCACAGACAGGTCTCAGTCGGTCCTGCTCCCAGGTCCTGGCAACATCTTTGGGTTTGCCACAGGAGGCAGAGCTGTAGCATTGGAGCCTTGATCTTCATCTGCAGTAGTTACAGACTGAAGTCACAGACCTATAGTTTCTGAGGGCACTGACCTCTTTTAATAGTAACAAACCCCTGAAGAGTTGAGGAAAACAGAAAATAATATTTAATCAGTGAAACCAGCTTGGAGTTGCTCCAAGAAGTATCTTCAGAGCTTCTGACTCAGAAAAATGCTGAACCCAAACATGCATATTTTTCTGACCCTTCTAATGAGATGTTTATTTGTGAAATTAAACAGAGTAGTTAAACCCTTCAAAGCAATATGTACCCATCACTACTCAGTCTTGAGCAAATGACTGATGCCAGGAATGAGGAAAGGAACATGTGGCTGTGGAAAGTGCTGCTAAATCTTTAACTGGACTGGGAACCAGTGTCCATCAGGGAATCACTGGACTCACATGATTCTTGAAAAGTGCCTGGGAGAAGAGCCTGAACAGTGCAGTTCACTTTTTCATTTTTCATGAAGACAAATGGTACAGATGATTTAAAATTTACTGATCTGATTTTGAGCCCACCTATGTTACCCCAGAACCACAGATCACAGAAACAAAAATGCTTGAACTCCCATTCCCTGGGCATAACTTTCCAGACTACTGTGGAAGCAGTAGCCTCCACAGAAACAATTTAGTTATTTTGTTGTATCTGACAGTTTTACAGCCATCATAAACAACATGAAATGACCTTAGTATGAACCATTCTGGCAATCTGGCCTCTCCTGCCTCAGGTCAGATTGAAGATGGAATGAAGTTTAGCATAGCTAGAGAAAACACTCATGTGAACATTCTCACAGCATAAAAATAGTCAAGATTAAGGATCCTTTGTTAGTTGGGGATTCTTTAAAACCACATTTTCCAATGCAATACTAGATTTTTTGTAAGTCAAAACCATTTGCACAACTCTGAAAAAAAAAAAAAAGAAAGAAAAAAGAAAAAACATGTTCTGAAATTTCCTTATATAGATATCTTTTAAAGAACAAATTTCTCTTTCTTTCTCTGGAATTGCATTTTCTTTGGAAATTTAAGTTCACTATAGTAAAGCTACATCAAGCAGAGGAAATCCAGTTAGAATGCAATGCTTTAATAGTGCTGATTTTTTTTTATTTGGTTTTGTTGATTTATGGTATATTTTTTAAATAACTTCATATTGATTGTCAATAAGACATTTTCCCCCTACTTTAGATGGATTTTAGCTAGAGAACTGAAGCACAGAATTACATCATAGTTGAGGTTGGTGGGCAATTCTAGAGGTCCCACCAGTCCAAACCCTTTGCTCAAAGCAGGGTCAGTTCAGGCAGGCTGGTTAGATCTTTATTCTTGTCCATGTTAAATAACTTTGTTTGAATCACCTCCTTTTTTAATATACAAAGGTAATTGGGGGAAAAAATTCAAGCCAGAATAGATTCTCATAACAATGAAGTAGAAAGCCAGTCAATATCCAGCTTTCATACATTTTCTCCTTCAAGCACAAGGTGAACAGAACCTGGCATTTTGCCTTGTAGGGTAAAGTTGCAGTTACAGAAAGACTTATTTTATTTGGAGTGAAGACTTAAATATCTTATAACACCAGCTTTCACTGGTCAGCTTCCTTAGATATATGGGCTGCAATTGCAGTCCTTCTCTGGGCTGCTAAGTGTTGAATAAAAACGATACTAGGCCATGCATTGCATACACATGGCATGTTGAAGGGCTAACTCCAGTCAGACATGTAGAGAAACAGAGCAGATTTCCACAGTCTCTCTGGGCCATACATCATTCTACAGTCCACCCTAAACTGTGGGCTCACATAATTTCTCTGACCTGAAACAACCCAGATACTGCAGAGTGTGCCAAAATGGGGGACTAGAAAGGCAATGAAGTCTAGTTTTGATTCTAAGTTCTGGGTGAAACTTTAAAGTTTCAAAATATCAAAGTTCCAGATTTAAATAAATCTGCTGAAAGCTGCTATGCTTATACTCCAACATGTCCTGAAAACACTGGAATTCTGCCACCAACTTCACTAGGAACAGAAACTGTCACTTTAGAGGTTATATTAGAGCCTCTTCTTTCTCTAATGCCACCATGCATATTGGGATGGGGGTTATTTCTATAAAATCATTTTAAAATTTGCTTGAAGGAGAAAAAAGGGATTATTTGGATATTTATGAGGATTTTAATTTGTTTAAACTGTAATCTAGGGGGAATCCAAAATGTCAACTTGCAGTGCTTCAGATCTATCCTTGTAATCACATCTGCTGAGATCATTCTTCTAATTCTGTTTACTAAGACAACTCTGAACTATTTAATAGTATCAATTCATTGTTATGCTAGTATCCTAGCCCCTAAAGAAAAGGAACAACCTAAATTTCTTGTGGAAGGCCCCAAATCTGCCTTCAGCCCGCAGAAAGAGAACCTGAGCAGTTCAGTGTCCTTGGACTCCATCAGGACTGAAGGTCTGAAGGATCACCTCTGGGAGGAAGTTGTATCCACTTGCTGTCAAGCAAAAGATGCTCATACCAAAGGGAGATTTGGTCTCATGTTTGATCAGGCATGAAATACAGAATGGAAAAATGTAAAGGTAAGGTGACAGGTGAGGAAACCTTTGGGGTCCAAGCTGCTGATAAAAAGCCAAGAGGAAAAACTATACATAGATTAGGGGGAGAAAGAACACTCTTCTTTCTAGTGAGACTGGTAAACAAATTGCTTACCATCTGCAATGCAGAGATACAAATAACTCACAGAAAAATAGCCTGGTCTAAGAAATAAACTGACCAGATTCTAGAAGAACAGTTTCACCAACTGTAAAGAGGATTTTGCAGGACTGAAGTGATCTTCCATTTAATACTAAGAGGAATAATAGCTAGGGAGGATGGCAGAGCTGGTGCTCTGGCTGGCTGCAGAAACATTGTTGGACAGTGTTGAACAGACAGCCGAATCTGCCCCTCAGCAGGAGGAAAGCAATGGCTATGTGGATCTCTGCAGCATTTAGTTTGAAGTGGCAAAATGAAAAGCTTCAGGAAGGATCTCTGAAACGTTACAGGAAAGTCAGTGTGTACTACAGTTCAGGATCAAATAAAAAGTCACACTGGCAAAGGAAGGCAATGTTCTGTTGAAGCAAATGTTAAAACACAGAAATGCATCTCAGCTGGCAGTTTGTCCCATTTCACTGAAGTATCTGAGAGGGCAAGTGAGTTCATAGCACAATCTGAAAGGATTCCTGCCCTCGTATCTGACTTGATGGCAATAGTAGAGGCTGGATGAGGTTGCAGATCCTTGCAGAGAGAGACTGTAGGCACACTTATTCCTCACTCTTTAATCCTAGAGAGAAAAAAGGAGGATGAAAAAATCAAGAAAATGAGTGAGAGGTAAAAGAAATGGAAGACAAAAAGATAAAGCCTTGAGGTAGCAGATAAACCTCTGAGCAAGCATTGAGCAGCTGCACATATACTTTACACAGAGTCAAATCTAGAGTGAAGAAGAAAATTAAGGGAAATAACCCATGTTTTTTAGTGGAGGTTTGTTGGACTGCAAATAGCATTTGAGGATAATGCATAACAGATGGTAACTTAAGGGAAAGGGAGACAGAAAGCAATTTACAGTATATAAACTCTTCTGTGAAATAGTAGGGCAAAAGAAAGTGCTGAAAGGATTAGGAGTAACTAGCAAATGATACAGAAAGTGAAGAAGCTGTGGCCTCCTTAAGGTAAATGAGGACCTGCAGCTGTTGGCTACATTATGGGCAAAAGAAAAGAGAAGAAAATAGGCACTGAAAATAACATATTTGAGAAAAGGGACAAAAGGGGCAGCGGACATTAGTACAGGTGAAAAGTCAATGCACAGCTGACCAATGTAGACATAGCTAAGGGAGTGCTCCAGGGTCCTTTAAAAGGAATGGGCATGCACATATGAACTAAGGAAAAGGAATGAGATCTATCCTTCACCTTCCCCTTGAAACTACAATGTTTTGGCTGTTGGGCAAATGCAAAACCACATGAAGCACAATATTACAGCGGTAGTTGGAGCATCAAGCCACACTTGACTCCTGATAGGATCATCAGACCAGGACCTCCACTAATCTTACTTGTAGATTCAGTCTTTTGAGGGAAAGCAAAAAGGACCTCAAATCATGGTCTGGTTTCCCTGCAAGGTGTTCTTAGCACACAGAGATAAGGTGTGCTTAGGTAGGGAGCTCTGCTATTAGGACTTGTCCATTTGTATGAATACTTGAATCTGTATTCACTGGACCAGAGAGGGCAACCCGTTTACTAAGGCACTAAACTGGGAGTGAGCATTAGCAAATGAACATTTGAACATTAAAAAAAAAAAAAAAAAAAAAAACCAAACAAAAAAAAAACAAAAAAAAAAAAAAAAAAAAAAAACACAAAAAAACCCACAAAAAAACCAGAAATCTTCCTGGGGTAGCCTAATTCAAGGATTGGGCTCTACTAAGAGAAAGTGTATATGAGAACCACTGTAATGCCTAATTCCTGCAAAGGAAACCTCAGTAACACCAAACTAAAGTGACAGTGTCTAGCCATGAGCACTCCTTTCCCTGAAATCCATAACTGGCAACATCCATGCTCTTTATGCAACACATGAGGAGAATGTGTTGGGACACAAAGCTAAGAGGAGTGGCTGATAGACCAAAGTGCTATGGTACCTTTCAGAAGGACCTGGACAGGTTGGAGAGATGGGCAGAGAAGAACTGTCTGAAATTCAGCAAAGGCAAGAGCAGTGTCCTGCACACGAGGAGGAATAACCCCAGGCACCAGTACAGGCTGGAAAGCAGCTCTGTGGAGAAGCATGGGGGCAGGGAGGGAGGTGAGGAGAGGGGAGGGAAGGTGGTCCTGGTGGACACAAGTTGTTCATGAGCCAGTAGTGTGCCCTTGTGGCCAAGAAGGCCAGTGGTATTCTGGGGTGTATAAGGAAGAGAATTGCCAGCAGGTTGAAGGAGGTGATCCTGCCCCTCTACTCAGCTCTGGTGAGGCACATCTGGAGTGTTCATTCCTGAGCTCCGCAGTACAAGAAAGACATGGAGCTCAGAGCAGATCCAGCAGAGAGCAACAAAGATGAATGGAACATCTCTCTTACAAGGAAAGGCTGAGAGAGCTGGGCCTGTCCAGATTTGAGAAGAGGCGACCTAATCAATGTATGTAAGTATCTGAAGGGAAGGTGTCATGAGGATGGAGCCAGGCTCTTCTCAGTAGTGCCAAGCAGTAGGAAAAGAGGCAACAGGCAGAAACTGATACACAGAAAGTTCTTAATTATGAGGAAGAACTTCTTTACTGTGCAGGTGACCAATCACTGGAATAGATTGCCCAAACAAGAGTCTATCTCACTGGAGATATTCAGGAAAGGTCTGGGCAAAATTCTATGCCATGTAATCTAGGATGTCCCTGCTTGGGCAAGAGAGGTTGGACCAGATGACCCACTGTGATCCATTCCAACCTTACCCATTCTGTGAATAATGCAACATCTACAGAACTCTGCCTGTGGAGCCAGTAGACATTGTAAATGATAGACTATACTAAAGGAAATACAGTTTTGCAAGTATTACATCTTGCTGTGTATCTTGCCCAGGCTGGGAGAGCAGCAGCTCGAATCCAGAGTTTACACCTGATTTTTCCCCTGAAGCCATGTTTTTTTTCAGGCCACAAATGAAGGAGAACAAGGAACTAATTTTTTAATTTGGAGTCCAGATGTTAAGATAGTTAATTATGATGTGATAGCCTGCTTCGTTTCCCTTCTGCAAGATAGCATTTCAAGCATGTAGAGAAGAATGGAAGAGGAAATTAATATGAAAAGGAAATGGATAAAACACAGAATTCTTGAGGAAAAGGGGTCAGTTTTATATAACTTTTAAAAATGGAAATTAATATCTGGGAGGATATTTATTGGCAAAATAAAACATTATGAAAATAATTAGAATGACTTTAAAAGCAGCAAAAATTGTCAATCTGGAGTCAAGCTGAAAACACAAAAAATTAAAATATAAGCATTTCATAAAATTAATTCCTTATGTCTGTAGTTAAGAATAACTTCCTGCATCTGTTGTATTCTCTTCAGCATTTATTTATATAAATGTAGAAGGAAATTAGTAAGCCCCAGCACATGTTAATATCCAATGCATATATTTTAATGGGTCTGTACTCACTTCACTACATCTGCAAAACTCTGGCTAATAGCAGGTAGTATTGTGTTATTGGGGTAGTGCAAAGAAATTAAGGGCCATACAGAGCTGTGACAACAAAGCCTTGATAATGACACAACTGAGATTGACAGTGTCCTATAGATTCTCCTAAAATCTAGAACTGACTTCTTCCTGTTAAAATGCCAAATACAATTACTATAGAACTTTAGGTTACAGTGGCAGTCTGAAAAGGACCAAGAAATGGTCTTTATTAACAGGTCTACTTCTCAGCACTGACTTGTTTCTATTCAACTGGATACTAAAAACTTCTTACTAAAATTCTTTTTCTCCTTTGACTCTTCAGTTCCCAAGCAGATTAGGTGGATCTCACTTTTTCATTAGCATCTTCAGCAGAATTGTTGTGAACAATAGATGCACAGTTGCAAGTAATGTCCTAATCCAGCTTGCTGACACTTTGCAAATACTGGAAGTGAACTGGAACAATGTATGAAAATAAAGTACAGTTTTTGAATGAGAGTGACTATAAAAAAAAAAAAAAACTAAAAAAATAGGTATTGAAGAAGTTTGTGTATATATATTAACAGTAAAACTAGCTCAACTGTTAAAAAGCAATGCTTCCATAGAAAACTTAGACTTCCTGCTGAGAAAGACATTTCAGTTCTGCTAACAAGTCAAGACTTATTATTAAGTGCCACCATGTGCATTATGTAATTTTTAATCTGAAGCAGGCATCTGACGTTGTAGCATGGCAATGTAGCTATAGGGTGATTGTGGACCTGTTGTTGAAGAAGTCTTGTAGCTTTATAATTTTCTATTTTCTATAAGTACTGTCAAGTTACGATTAAAGCGCATAGGATGTCCAAGATGTGTTATGCAATTTATGTAACAAAACTGTGGAATTGTCCCAAAATTGATAAAAGGTTAAACAAGATAATGACTTACAGATTTGTTTATATCTGGTGATTTTTAAATTCAATTTAAAGTTGACTTCTAACAACAAATGAAAACTTATACCTTATTTGAAAATAAATGTGGGACTGTTGTTCATCTCCACACAAGAAGTAAGGGAACAGAAGTGCTGGTGGAGGCTGTATGTCCTGAGAATCAATTGAAGGCTAGACAGCCTGGCATAACCCAGCGGAAGATAGACTAGTTCTCTGGGAGTGGAGCCTTCACTTGTCTTTACTCACTGTGCCACACAATCCTGAGGACTTGGGGACTGATGTCTAACCTCATTAGAGGTTAATCTCTAACATGTTCCCCTCCTAAGTAATTTTCCCCACTTTTCTTCAATCTCTATGTTATGCTTTGTTGTATTTTGTTTTATTCAATGCCAGATTATTGCTTTAGGTTTTTGGACCTAAAAATTTTACATAGAAAGAAGGCATCGTGGTTGCCTTGCATGGTCTTCTTGGAAAATAATTAGTTTGTTTTGCCTTTCAGAATAGCAGAGTACTTAAGATAAAAATGACGAAACAAATATTGAATAATGAAGTATTCATATCAATCTTCTATATTTTGCAGGTAGAAATAAATCAATATCTCATAATCCTGCATCACAATAGCAGATAAAGCTGGTAGATAGTGAATGCAGAAGGATTTATGCCAAAAGTAGTTTATGACAGTAATAAATTATTGATGCTCTATCTACCCATAAGATTCAGATACTCTCAAAAACAGCTGAGTCCATATGTACCATAAGTAATTTTCCTATTGTTCACAGTGTCCTTGTCAGGCTTTCTGAAATTCTGGCTGACCAGCAAAATGGTAGATTAAAAATATCTTTGAAGTGGAAATCAGTTTCGTTGCATTCCTCCACAATCACATGAAAGAGTTAAAATTTTCAATTTCTAAGTTGTGCCACTAAATCAGTCCTTTCCAATCCCTTTCTCCAGCCTGAATGTACCTTCTGAGGTTTCCTAAAATTTGTCTTATTGCTTAGATGGCCCTGTATGCTGTTTTTTCTGCACAAAAGCTCCACATATCTAGTATTCTCTCTGCTTCCCTTCCAGTGGACCTCATCATAGCTGTTTCAAATTTGTTCATTGCCTTGGGCTGCTGATGATTGCTGCTTTAAAAAATTATGTCCTGAGGCACATGTTTCAATGCTGGTGTGAGCAAGCTGCTCTGGATTCCCTACACTCACTGCCCTGTGTGCTATATGCAAACTTCCTGAGCCAGGAGGGCACAGTGGCAGGGAAGAGAGGGATGGGAGCACTAACAGCAGGTGGGAAGAGGGCTTTCTCCTGACTTCTGCTCCTCTTCTTGTCTCAAGTGCACAGCTACTGCCCCAGCCTTACTGATTCAGCTGCACTGCACCAGCAGCCTTCTCCTGGGGTGAGAAACAAGCACTTCGCATGCTGCCTCAGGTGACCACACAGAAATCAGCAACAAGAATTGTAGATCAATTCAGGAAAATATTTCCCATCTCGTCATTCAAAGCATCACAGGGGAAACTTTCTGCAGAGGATACCAGAGGTCCCAGGTATGAGCTATAATGCTGACCTGCCCTATTCTTTCATTAAAAGGCTTTCACCACCTTAAATTTGAACTTTAAGACACACAAGTCACACAAGAGTTGGATTGTAATTTTAGTATGCAAAGTTTTCAATTTGAAGTTACATAACCATAAATAAGCAGGTTATGAAAGTTATAAATTGTAGATTACTTGGATTTCAGTAAGCTTGGGAAAGGTGGTTGTGGTTTGTCATGCCAAAGAATTCTCTGATAGCGTAATTCTTCCTCAGTGGAAAAGAACTACTTTGAATGCAATCTGATCCAATGAAAATATAATAAGAAATTGGCAGTATGAGAAGAGCCAAGGCTCACTAGGAATAAAATATCAAACATGAACTCAGCCCTTGGTAGATATTTTAAGGAGGGTGAATGTGTACCTTTATTATGGGAATAAATTTTGACCAAAGTAGCGGTGAAGAACAGGGATTGTTAGCAAGAAATGATAGATGACTGCATAGGTTTTATCAGTAAACAATAAAAGCTTACCAAAAAAAACCTTAAGAAGCAACCAAGCACACCTGGCTTGAGCAGGTGTGATTTAACACAGCTTAAAATTAACAAACGAGGGTGATGAATATAATAACTTTTTCAAGGAGCCAGAACATCATCCACAATATTCAATGAGTGCCTGCCTTGGTTAAGTGGACAGTTGGTCCTGCAATGCTCAAGGGAAACAGAACTGTTTTCCAGTGTTTTCTTATGACCCTGAAAGCTTCTAGTTTCAATAAGATCCAGAGTTACATACCTGAGACCCCAGGTCGAAACTATTTAATAAGAGTTACTTTTTAAATTTTGTGTGCTTATATTTATTTTTTACATTCTTAGCAGTTTTTAGAATCCTTAAAAAAAAAAAAAAAAGAAGAAGAAAAAAAGCAGCCTTGAAATAAATCTATCCTGACTGAATTCAGAAATCACTAATTAAATAAATAAATTTTTACCCTTCCCAGTCTGCCAGTGGGACTATTTTTTTCAAAGAATTTCTCAATGCTTGTATATTCCACTTTTATTTGTTTGGAAAATAACTCCTATACATTTTTTTCTCTTTCTATGTGGAATTACTGTGAGCAGTCAGAAAGGATCTAAATCAGAATCACTTACAAAATCAATATAAGTTGTTTTGCTGGTTTTCACTGAAGTACAAATCTTCATGTATGACTTTATTTTTTTGTCCTTTGGCAGTATTTTGAAAAAAATTGTCTGAAAAAATTGGCTAAGGACTTTTGCCACAGTTAACATGAAATAAAATTGAAGTTATGACACAATTATGTAAAACCAATAAAACTATAAAAATTGTATTGCCTGTGGCCTTGAACTTAAAATGATATGCGGATAATCACTGTATAGCAGTGAGAATTTAAAGTATTCTGTGAATGAATTTACATAAGTATATTGGGTTCAGTTGCTGCATATTTAAAACAAACTGGTTTACAGCACACAACAGTCTTAGACAGCAAAAGCTGTATTGCTTTTGGAAGAAAATTAATTCAAAATATGTACTGCAGGTGCCTAATTGACTCCAAATGCTAATTTAGTCCCTCTAAAATAAAGTCCGTAAAACATGTTTTAAGTGGATATATGCAGTAACCAAAATTTTAACATAAGGATTATGAAGATGTGGCAGATAGCTCACAAGTGGACCACTGTACTGGGTAAATGGAGGCTCTTTGGGAAAGACAGGCTGTGAAGATGAAAGCTGGGGGATCGCACTCTCCACGAAGGAGTAGCTCACCTGTTAAAAACTTAGAGTCAAGATCCTTCATCATTCCACCCTACACATTCTCCAAGTTTATAGATGTAACAAAACTAAGATGGATGAAAAAATAGTTGTTGTTGATCTACTTGAAGGAAAAGGCTGTCATTCACAGGGAGCTTGACAGAAGCATCCTGAATTCCAGCAAAGATGAACACAAAGTCCTGCACTGTTAAACTCAGATGCCGAGGGACAATGCTGCAAAACCTGACTGGCAACAGATGGAATGTGTGCTAGCGTGCCCCTTTGGCAGCAATGCCTAGCTGCACTTTTGTGCAGCAAAAGTATAACTGAGAGCTTGAGGAACACGTTTATTTCCCTCTGCTCAGCCCTGGAGAGGCCCTACCTGAAATGCTGTGCCCAGGGTTTGACTACCACAGACAACAACGCAAGGTCAGGAGGCTGGAAGAAGCCCAGCAGAAGACCAGGAGGATGGATAGGGGTTGGAGAACACAAAAAGCAAGGAGAGGATGAGGGAACAGAACTGGTTCAGTCAAGAGCAGAGAATTCTTCCTCTTGCTCTACTCCACTACCTAAAGGGGACAGAATAGAAGATGAACTTATTTTCACATGTGTGTAGGGAGTCAAGAAGAGACAATAGCTTCATGTTAAATTTCAGGAGACTTATGCTGTGATGGGAGAGCACTAGTAGAAATTGCTCAGAGAGGTTTTGGAACCTCCGTCCTGGCAAATATCAAAATTTTACAAGGTGAGATCCTGTGCAACCTGAACTAACTTTGAAGTTTTCCCTGTTTTGAGTGGGAAGTTGGAGTTGATTAGCTCCAGAGATCACTTCCAACACACATTTCTTATGATTCTGGTTTTATGCTGAATCAGTGTGGTATTGTTTTCTAGCTGATTGTGGTAGAATTTTGAAAGTATGGGGTATTTTCACTGTAGAGGATCAGAAAATTATTCTTACTTTTTTCTTTCTTTTTTTTTTTAATAGATATTGAATTATTATGGTGTGAAGTAGGAATATTTTTTTATATGTAGAATTAATGGGGACCATAAAATTTCTCCATCTCCACATCTTTAAAATATCTGCAACGTATTATGCATCTACAGCAGTCCACATTCTGTGGATTGATCATTCTGACAAAAAGTCATCTGTAATAAACCTGAATAATGTTGTAAATATTTGGGTTTTCTATGCCTTTCTTTTTTTTTAAATAATTTTTTTTATATCCTAAAATCTGAACTCTTCCTTTTTGTATAAGAAAATGGCTTAGTAAATTCTTATGTGCTGAATCTGTAGATATTCTTGTTTATCAAGAGCTTTTCTGAGGACTGGCTACTCTGTACCAAGAAAGCTGTACCAGATGAAATTTAGCTTCCAACTTTTGCCTTGATATATGTTTGCCTTGGTTTTAAAGAATTGCTCAGTCTTTACTTCTACTGAATTCGTACCACAGAAGACATTTCTGAGGTTGTGGAGATTTTGGTAAATCTTTTAAATATCCTACTTCAGTGGTCTACTTCAGTGGTCTGGAAAATATTTTTGGTTTCTAAGTTCAGGCAGCCCGATTTGTACTTGATAAATTGTTCTTTGCTACAACCAGAAGGATGAAGAGTTGCAACTTCCTTCACATTACTGATGTACTGAAAGCTTGTATGATTTTAAATGCATCACTGGTCACTCTTTCTACAGTCCCAGGAAGTGACCTTCTGAAACGGTCAGATGTTCTTTTCTGCCTATGTTTGATTTTACTGTTGTTTGTGAAAGGATGTTGTGTTTGTGTAATGTGGGTTTAAAGTCGGTCTTTGTAATTGTGGTGTTATTGCCTTTTACCCTCTGGGGTAAACACCTATGAAAAAAAAAACCACCTCAGCGGGTACTTCTGAGAGCTGGTAAGTAGATAGATGTAGTTCCAGGACATCACTGGGAATATGACTGAGTATGGTTAACCACCACCCTGTTGGATGCACCAATATTGCTGCCTTTGTATATTGCCATGTATACCCCCTATATGCATGGCAATTTTTCACAAATTCAAGAACATATTTTTGAAATATAAATGGTAGATCCATTAATGAAATATTCAGACTTCAAGTGTTATTCCACGTTCATTTTGGGACAGATATAAAATTGATGGGGTGAAAAGAATATTTGATGGGTTTATGCATCTTCTTCAAAGATGCTGAAATAGGATATTTGCCAGGAGTTCCTTGACTGTATGACAAACTGACAATAATTTTCAATATCCTGCTAACAGCACTTTTCTGTCTGCTGCCAACAGATGCCCTGAGTAACTCTGTACTAACTGAAGATTCATCCTGGGGAAAGTTCTTGCTGAAAATAGCTCAAGCATGTAAAGCTTCTCAGGAAAAAAGGCAGGGGAACCAGGGAGGAGCTGAGTAGCAGAGGCCAAAGTTGAGTTGCAGCTGCGGCATGGAGAAAGCTCAGTAATGGATCACTGTACCAGGAGCTGACGTTGACATTGCTCAGATTTTGACAGTAGCAATGGAAACAAAGTGTGCTGGCAGCATCACTGAAAGCATTCACCTGGAGAACAGAGGAATTTCTTCATAGAAAGGGTTGTTGAGCATTAGAACGGACTTCCCAGGAGGGTGGCGGAGTTACCTTCCCCGAAGGTGTATAAGGAAAGACAGGACGTAGCACTTAGTGCCATGGTCTAGTTGACAAGTGGGGGTTTGGATTCTGTGATTCTGTGAAAGGCTTTATATTAGTCACTGCACAAGGAAAGCTGGGAGAAAGCTCACAGCCTTACATGGAAACATGCTTTTGTCACAACAGTCACCGCTTCTTATCTAGTGCTAGAACATTTCTTCTCTTTTTAGTGCTGAAAATTTACAGAGTGATTTACTCCTTATTTCTGTAAGATCCTTTTTATGTTTAGAGATTTTGTTGTCAGAAAAATTAACCTTAATAGTCATTAAACACTAAACTGAGTGGAATAAAAATCTTGCATACTTCTCAGCTGATATTTTATTCATTTTATATTTCTAGCAAAGAGGACTAACCCACACAGTTTGCAAAATCTCTCCTCTTGCTTGATCAATAGCCTAAGTATAGAACTTTCCAACAGACAGAAAATTCTTGGAGTATAATTCTTCAATGCTGTTTATCTCCCAAATTAAACTCCACCTATGTGCAAATGTCTCATCCCTTGGAGCACTATTTATCACAATAAAAATTAAATATAGGCTTGGCTTACAGCAGGCCCATAAATTGAACTGCCTATTAGATACTCTATGTCCCATTGGTTATGAACTTGTTCACAATTCTGCCTGGAATTAATAAAATGTATCACTTGAAATTTTTGCTGAATTTAAAATATCAAATGGTTGATGCACAAGTTACGCAGAAAAGTTTACCCGCATCTTAACTTGTGAGAATCCAAAATAAATAGTTTCTATTTATTAAAAAAAAAAAAAAATCAGAATGACTTCCACCTCCTTAACATCTGATAAAAATACCTGTGGGACAGTATTTTGAAAGACTGGAATTTTTATAAGTCATTTTGACCAATCTTATGTATTTTGAGTGATATCTCATGTCTCCATTAGACATTTTCTCTGAAAATAACATGAGGGTAACAGGCTTTTAAAAACCTTGGGCTGAAATGAAATGTTCTGGCTGATGTATTTATACTGTCATTTTAGCTTGGGTTTAAGCTCATCCTTAAAACTGAACTCTCTAAATAATCCTCCCTCAGATTTTAACCCTGCAGCCACTCAACTCATGTGCCATATGGGGAAAGACAAATGCATGATGGGTTCTGGCTGCAACCTCACTCCTATCCACACAGGAGCAGGAGGCAAGCAGCTCAGGCCATGATGAATAGGAACCCACACTCACACAGGTAAAAAAAAATCATATTAAAATAAACCCACTGAGACCTGTTGTTGTCAGTGTGCCTTAATGGGAGAAAGCGATCCCATGCCCTTCACTGTAGTGCTGCCCCCCCACTGTTTGCTAGATTACCTTTTGTTATGTGAAATATCATAATGACAAATATCAGCCCTCAGATGTCCAGAAACACTGCACTAATATGAACATTTATTGTGATGTTACTACTTTACAGGTGAAAATACTGCAGAACCTGAATTTATGAGGAAGGGTGTCATTTTCCATTACAGAAACCAACCTATATGTTGTAATTTTTGTAATGAACCACGTAGACCATGGCTTTCCAGCTTTCCAAAGCAGATATGGAGAATACAGCCAAACCAGTAAAGCTAGATAGATGTCCTAAGATATACAATCCAAAGCTCCTTTGTTTTTTGTTTAAATCCCATGGTGTTCCTATCCACCCATCTAAATATCTATATGTCAAAAAGCCATTATGAGTCTGTCTGTGAGTCTTTGAAATTCGATGACATCTGGAAATTTGATTGTGATGTGATCTGGATGAAACTCAGAGCCAGGAGCTTCTGACTCCTCAATGCTTATCTGATTTTCCTGCAAGTATATTGCCTACCATTAGGCTAGCTATTTAAATGCCATGCCCTGGTTTGTCTTGCTGCACTAATGGGAGCAATAAATACCATGGAACCCTGCTAATTAGAGCACCACACATTCCTGCTGCTGGTCAGGATAGTGAAAAATTGCTGTACTACAGCTAGTAGCAAATATATATTCTTCAGCTATGCTACAGATATTTCCATTAAACACTAGGGTTTCCATGTAAGATGAAACAAAATAAGCTGTAATTTTCGAGTGCTTGTAATAAATATATTTCTTAGGATAATCAGTGCAGATAACACAGAAGTAATTTTGAGAGAAGTCAATTATTTACAGTAGGAAATATCCAAAATGATATGGTTTCTCTGTGCCTGTACTGCTGGGTGTTTTGAAGTTTTGCATGTGAACACATTCTGCAAAAGCACAATTGCATATAATTTTCTACCCAGCAGCTATTTTTATGCAAATACCACAGTTAGGAATAGGTCCAGTGATCATGAACACTTCTAATTGCTTCCATATTGTCATGTGCTTTAAAATGGAATCTTCTCCTTAGTATTAAAGCATTTTTTGAATTATAGCACAGACTGTTTAGATGTTTTAGCAGCTTTAATATGGTTTACAAAGGAAACAGAAATTGTAAAGGTGTCACATGCTGGATATTTGCAATCCAGTTGTGAATTTCAGGAAAGGCCCTGGTTAGGAGATATATCCCCCACCCTTCCTTGCATTTAATTCTCAACCTGTTTCTCTAGTGAAATCAAGATTCTATAGATCCAAAACTGCTATTGCTGCTCAAAGTCAAGTCACCTTTACCATACATGGACACAGGATCAGTGTCTCCAGCTCCATCATTCTGGCACCTTCCATAACCACCACCATGGAGAGATGGGTGTCCTGCTCACCGTGTCTTTCACAAAAAGCTCATCTAGAAAGAGGATTGCAGGTTTAAAGCCAGTGTCAAGATGTCTTAGTTAAATATGGCTTATTCTAGAAGCTTCATCCCCATCACAGTCTGATTTAAAACATCTTCTCTTACTCTCCTACCCCAATGCAGAACACAGATGTGCCTCAAAGGTAATCACTCTGAAAACAACATTCCTGTGACATTCTGGGTCCAAATTTGAGATTTAAACCATGTATAGTCCTGCTGAATTGATGGCATCTGAATCTCTGCATGAAAAACAACTTAATTTTAAATAAATCCAATTAATTATTCAAGATAGTGTGCTATTATTATGTAAATACTTTAGTTTACATGTTTTTATAACTTTATGCTGTCATAATTTCTCATATTCATGGCTTTGGATAACTTTATTAATTGTGTGTAATATGGTTGTCACTGTGTAGATAGGAAAGGTAACTAATGGGATAGTAGATGGAATGACTGTAGGGTTATGTAGGTTTTATTTTGAGACAACTTAATTTTCATACACTAGCATATTAACTATGTAAAATATAAACTTTCTTCAATTTGCATTAAGGTTTTAAATCAGATATTTGAATACAGAGAGTTATAATTATCCATTATTAAGAGGCATATACATTAAAATTAAATTACAGAGATATTGTACTGCACCAACTTTCAGGTGGTGAAATTTTCAAAAACTCTCAATTCTGGCTGACTTAGATTGTGATTGCAATAAAATCTAAGTTAAATTCACAAAAATATTACACAGTAATTGCATTCAGGAGGTCCTAAACATGCTCTACAAGATACTAGGATATATTTTGTTCTTTCACAGTTTATAAGGAGATTTATATGTTTTCAGGCTGTAGATGAATCACTAACAAAAATATATACAGATATTTGGCCATTTGTTTTGACTGAAACAATAAAACAAAGAGTTATAAACCAAAAAAGTGCTTCCAGAGAAAGACATCTGTTGCCTAGTTAGTGCAGTCGGAGGAATGGTCCCTGACAAAGATTTGACCCAAGCAGGCCAGTGGATCCCAACACTCCAAAGCATAGCTTGGGAAATAAACCCAGTCAATCCCAGTAGGGAATTTAATTATGCCCATCCTTTTTTAGGTGATTCTACACTATGTGTGTAGGACTTTCCTTTATTGTTGTCCTCCACCCAGGCAATGGCATGATTACACACTAACATAGAGGGAGCTACATGGTTCATGATGAAACACAGGGAAAAGTTCTCTCTTAAACAGAAATTTCAGAAAAAAATCCTATTCTGTCAACTCTGATTTTATTGTAAGCACCTTTGATATTTTATTTAAAACCTTAATTTCTGGAAATAAGTGATTTAATTACTAACTTCCTTTTGAGAAGTATCTCTTTGATGTGGTTGAAAAGAAGAGCCCTTTTTTTATTTTAGTTTTTAATCATACTTTTTCCTATATTTGAAGGGAGGGGTTGCAGAAAACAGCTTTATACTGCAACCCAAAATAATCCTAACATCACATTTTTTGAGAGTGAGTACCATGTTGGAGATGAATGATGTCACTTTACACTGGCCATCCACTGCACTTTTACCCTTGAAAGAGGTTTCTTAGCACAGGGTTAAATTTGTTTTTTAGCTTTACCTTATACAAAGTCTTTCCAGCCTAACACCACTGGAACCCTTCAGAAAGGCTCACATTAGACCACAGACACAGAGAAAGGGACTGAAAAGAAAATCAAAGACCTGTCTAGCCTTTGAAAGACCTTCCATTGACTTTAAAAGCCAGATCCCAATTTGAGATTTCTTCTGAGTTCTGAAAAAGAAATCTCACTTGAATTCAATTCATGACATTAAGGGAACTATGATTTTACAGCAAAATTGCAAATGAGTTTTTATGTTCCGACTGACAAACACTGACGCACACTGACAGCCAGTGTATGAGCTTTGAGCTTTTACACCTACTACCAGGAAATTATTCTCAGAACTCTCACATGAAGTATTGTATAGCAAAAGCTCAAAGGTGAAAAGTGATCTAAGAGTAAGAGCAGTTTCTTATGGAGGCATATGATATGAATAAGCTTTAAATTGATATATTTTGAATGTTGATGCTTTATAATATGAGGATATCATATGAGAAGTGTGTGAAAATAAGATTACTGTTTTAATCATATCTTTTATTGGCTTTTCCTGAAATTATGCTAGCAATAAAGATGACTGTTGCAAAGAATCAATTTTAGCCCTGTATTTTATGCTGACCCTTCCTGACATTTGAGCTTCTGCAACACTGGAAGCTGACATTATTAGTTGTTCAGCGCTATCAAACTGGAAATTTCACCTTATTAAAATGCAGTTGCTATGGAAACACCATAGTTCTGTGATTTTTTCTTGCAGGCAATATAGAAAAAATCTTAGTACCAATATACAAGTCAACACACGTCATTTTAAAATACCTTCTTAGTTCTCTGATGCTTTTATATACCAATAGGAAATGTAAGCTGTAGCACTTAATGGGCTGGAAGAGTGAAAGACACTTTCCAACAATAATCTCAGGTATATGCCATAGAGAAATAATACCTAGACAGAGAATACTTCTGATTTTTTTTTTTATTGAAGCTAACGCTTTTAAAGGCCCCAATCCCATCTTTTTTTTTTTTTTTTTTTAATTTTTTTATTTTATTTTTTATTTATTTCATTGGAATATTTTTATTTTAACAGTTTTCTCCTTGGGGTTTAAAGGCCTCTCTACTTTCTGGAGAACTCTGAAAAACTTACCTTTTAAATGAATATCGTGCAATCACCCTTTACGACAAGGGAAAGGGGCTTTCACAGTTAATAATGAAACACAAAATCTGATGAGCCATGTGCCTAGGATGTATGAGAAGCACTGAGTAGAGCAGGAAGCAAACTGCCTGCAACACTGCAGACTAACCTTTATTCATTTCACCATGTCAGCATTACTTTTTAAATTGACTTTTCTTGACAGTTTTATTTTCCTATTCTACCTCCTGTCATTTAGGTCAGGAATATTTATTCAGCTTATCATGTTCTGGACATCTAAGTATTTATTCACAGTTCTGGCAAAGATTTTTTGGATATGCAGTATAGCTATGGGATATGAACTGGGCCAGAGCAAAGGTTTGGTGTAGATAAATGTCTTATTCACAGCCTGGTCAACAGCGGATGCCTAGGAGTATACAAAGGTCTTTTCTGATGTTCTCTTGTAGCCTTCAGACTTTGAATCAGTTCAGGATCCTACAGGGTGGATTGTTCCTTCCATAGTTTTGTCTAGTGCTTGGTTTGGTCAGGTAAGTTTTGCACAAATCAGAAAAAAACCCTGCTGTGCAGCCCAAATTTTGCCTGGGGACTATATCAAGAACCTCACTGGTTTTAAATTTGCCATCTGCTTATCTTACTTGATATCTTCCAGTTCCTGAATAGTAGTCAGTAAGAAATCATGAATTAGGTGTGTAATCCACCTCCTCCACATATTCATAACTTCATAAAGCTTTATTGCATCATTCACAGACTATTGGTTACAGGCAAGTCACTTCAATTCTCTATTCTCCTATATCTCACCTTGAAGAAGAAATAATGGGAGCTTTCATTTTCATAATACTGAGAGAATACTCAGCAATACATGCTAAAATACCACTGTAATAAAGTTAGAATAATAACTAAGTTTATGGCAATGGATTGCTACTAATTATAACTGAATGAAAAGAGAAGCATCTCAGACCCAATTGCACCTGTACTGGGAATGACAGACCAGGGTGGGCTCTTCTGTACGGGTCACTTATTTTCCATCTGCTTTGGCAAGGTATTGGCAAGAGAGTGGGAAAGGAAAGGGGCTGGTCACAGAAATGCAATTGCTGTACTGTGGAGCAATATGGATTCCTGTATTTGGATTCCTGCAGTACTAACCATTTTGGAAAGGGAAGCTTTGTCAAAGGACAAAGCCTGTGCTAGACACTGGTGAGGCTGCACCTCAGATCCTATGTTGAGTTTTGGGCCCTTCACTACAAGGCATTGAGGTGCTGTAGCATCTCCAGAGAAGGGTAACGAAACTGGTAAAGGATCTGGAGCATAAGTCTTATGGGCAGCAGCTGAGGCACCTGGGGTTGTTTAACCTGGAAAAAAAGAGGCTCGAGGGAGACCTCATCACTCTCTATGACTACCTGAAAGGAGGTTGTAGAGAGATAGGGGCTACTTCTCCCAAGTGAAAGGATGAGAGGAAATGGTCTCCACTTGTACTGGGTGAGGTTTTAATTGGATATGAGGAAAAATTTCTTCACTGAAAGGGTTGTCAGTCATGGGAACTGGCTGCCCAGGAAAGCAGTGAAATCACCATCCCTGGAAGTGTTCAAAAAATGTGTGGACATGGCATTTAGGGACACAGTTCAGTGGTGAACATGGGAGTGCTCGGTTAACAGTTGGACTCGACCTTAAAGGACTTTTCCAGTCTAAACAATTCCATGCCAGGGGAGATTTAGGTTAGATGTTAGGAAGAAATTCTTTACAGAGAGGGTAATCAGGCATTGGAACAGCCTGCCCAGAGAGGTGGTGGATTCACCATCCCTGGAGGTTTTTAAACAGAGATTGGACGTGGCCCTTAGTGCCATAATATAGTAATTGGAGTTGGATCAGGGGTTGGACTCGATGATCTTGGAGGTCTTTTCCAACCCAATCTATTCTATGATTCCATGGCAGTATATTTATCCTGCAAACACACAGCTTGAGGCATTTCTAATCAGAAGAGAGAGTACTGTGGGAATAAGGTTGAGGTTTAAAAAAATGCACTGAGTACCATGTTGGCAATTTTAAGTATCAAGTAAGTGAAGTTTGGAGGCTATCACTTTTTTCAGAAATTGCCTACTCCTGCTGTTATTACTTGTGTTTTTTTCCCCTGTATTCAGTTGAAACCAGATGGTAACTGACTTTGCTTCAGTCACACATAAGCACGGCTCTGTCTGCATGATAGTGAGGGTTGAGTGGCTGATTGATGCCTAGAACTGCAAGATACCAGTAGGGTAGAAAGGGAGGAATTTCAGTGCAGCAACTTGAACAAACAAATATTTAAATCTTAAGACAGTACTCACTGAGATAAATCTGAGTTACCTAAGGCTAGGACAAAAAGGATTTAGTTGAACAGATTCCTGAGCCATGCAAAAAACCTTAAAATGAACAATCAAACAAAAATGTAGTAGCAAAATCAAATTAATTTCCTTTGTAAAAATTGTTTTCTTGCCTAAACTCAGTCTGGTTTATTCTCTGCATTATTATGTAAGATATAAGTGCATGACAGAAAGCTCACAATTTTCAAATGCCTTGAAAACACTGCTTTTAGTGTGATACTACTATTGCTGACTCTATCCTGATACAATTCTGCTAGAAATACTTTTTCCTCCTTTGTAACAAAAAGAAACTATCTCGTTCTCATTTAACTCCTGCACAAAACTCAACAGACTTCAGTAAGCTATATTTCTTCTTGGAATGGCTACATTTTCTTGCTTATTTAATACTGGGGGAGGGTGGTGGTGGTGTGTGTGGAAAGGATGCTACAGGGCTTGAGTACATTATCTGTGGCTCATTGGCACTCTGGAAGTGAAGCCATTGGGGGCACAGAGCTATTAAGTGCGCCAAGTCATTAATTTGAAGGCATGTGTTTTTCATTTCCAAGAAGCCATTCTGACTGTATCAGCTATTTTGTACAGCTGTAAGTGAAATGTTGACATGTTTGATATAAGTGGCAGTTGTCCAGACACTTGATAAGAATGCTGGTGAAACCTGAAAACTTAGAAAAATCAAGCTATTCCTTCTGCAAGGAACAGTCCTCTGTTAAAGCAAATCCCGTGTCACAGTGGTGGGTGACACTTCATTTTGATCTGCGTGTTTGAAGCCTTGCTGTGAAACTTTCCTGTAACATCCACACACTTATTCATGGGTAGTATACACCCACTTGTTTTTGTGCCAGCATCTTGCACAGCCAGCTGTGTTCTATTTTGAGTATTACTTTCTGATATGCACAGATTAAGTGGGTAATCTAAGAGCACAAGGACCATTGAATTGCACTCCCATGACAATAATTTGCAAATTTCTCTTCAGATTTCTTCACCTTCTTACAGTGTAAACAAGGATCAAATACAGAAAAAAATAACCTAAAACTCTACTAGAACAAGTGCAGCTACCTTCCTGGTAGTGAAGAGAAAGGAGAAAAGAGAGTCCATTATTTGAACAGCAGGAGAGTGCATAATGTGACAGAAATTATGATAGTTTTAGGGAGATATTAAAACAGTATCTTTGTGTTACTACAAGATAGGGCTCTAATTGCTAAATTAAATGACACTAATTAAAAATACTAAGTCATTATCATAACTCCAGAATGATTTTTAGTGGCTTCAGAAGCAGAAATACTTTAGGGATAAAAACATCAGCAAAAAAAAGGAAAAAAACCCACCTCAATACACAATACAAGCTGAGTAGGTCAAATATTCAAAATAAAAAGTAAGTTTGAACATTTTATTACAAAAAAGATTTTGCTTTTAGGTAATGGTAATTTTACTGTAATGCAGTAATGAATCAGATTTAGAAGGCCTCATACTCTTGCTACATTATTTCAATTTGCTGAGGGTGTTCCAAACTCTGCTATGGTTGGATTAATGTGATTTTCACAAGGTATGTTATAGGAGATATAAGCAGTATAATATTTGGAAATGGTCTTCCATATGGTTAATTTATTATGCTTCAGGGACTTTGTGTCACAAGGAATTCCATTCTGGTTGAATAGGCCACTGTAATAGCAATTTTACATCCTTACACTGTCACTCATAACAGCAATTCAAATGTGTTCTTGTCCTAGAGCTGCTGTCTTGATATGAAACTGGAAATAAAAATTGCAGAGCACCATTGAGTCTTGGCCATCATAAATACTATAAGGCAGAAAGGACACTTCACTCTGAAAACAAACCATAGTGACAACTATGTGAAAAGAGTTATTCATGAGCTGTCCCATCCAGGGATGCTTTGACAAAAACTTCACAAGTATGTATTTCCACATAGTAACCATTGTTCCCTTACATAAGTCTCACAATCACTTCTAATAGCTGCTTTGTGACTTTCTAAAAACATCTTTGCAATGAGCTTTTGAGGCTGTAGTAAGAAAAATAACACCAGATTGGCAAGATGAATGTGAGAGAAATGGCATAATATTGAAGTTGAAATAATGCTAAAAAATCATATTTTCCATTTCAAAAGTTTAGATAACTAAAACAATTATTTTAAAGTTCTCAGCAAACTTCTGCCTATTGTTACTTCTGCCAGTATGCTATGTTCACTTATAACAAGGAAACAATAGAAAAATCTCCATTAAATTTACAAAAAAAAAAAAATAAATCTAAGACAATGTGTCTGGAGATCAGAGCAAGGTTTGTCTTCCTTTAAGAGCCTGACTGATCAGCTGAATTCTTTCTTGTGCTCCACTGAGTTGATGAGGGGCTTAGGATGCATCTGTGACACCATACAGGACATCCATATGGCAGATGTGGTAAGAGATTCAGACATACTCATGTCCTGCAGGGTAGAAGACTGGAGGCCAAATGGAGTATCTCACAGTTTTTTTCAAAGGTCTTAACAAAGGCATCTAATGTCACAACCTTCAGAGGGTCTGAGACATCCATATGGGATTGGCAGATACAGTACCTACAAGAGACCTGTGTCCTTTTATACCAATTTGTGGTGAAGGGATACCCTACAGCATCTAAAATGTCACTGACAGTTTAGGTTGATCACAGAGCATGCTGTAATACTTTTTCATAGCAATCTAATGGCAGACATATAATTTATAATAAATATTTAGCATGGATAGTTTAGGTACGTTTTTCTCACAGAATATATATGAGCAGATTTGGCTTTATTTGAACCTATCTATTATTTAAAATTGTCAACATTTTTTTTATTGTTACAGTTTTTATACTCTATGGATTGACAGCACTTAGTCGTCTGAACATTATTAATATTTGATGTTCCAGTTCTACTGTTTGTTGGGGAGAAATGGCACAGGGGAGAAATGGAGCAGGGCAGAAATGTATATGTCTTAGGTTAGAGTCTTGCACTTCAATGTTGCTGGCACTTCTCTCTGCTTTTCCTGACAATAATGTCACATTTAAGTGAAACAGGGTTTATAAATTCTGTAATTGGGGTAGTGAAAAACTTCTCTAACTGGTTGTTTATTGGGTTTGAGGATAAAATATTTGTTTTACTCTTGTAACTTACCCATTGCTGAGGGCAAGTGAATGTTTAGCTAAGCAATGAAGACGTCAGCCACCTCTCCAGATCACTGTCTCTCTCCATCTGGAAGGCTGCCTTGAGATGACCACCCTGTGGCACCCTCTGCAATCTGGTGTTGCCTTATGTCATGGTAAGAGAGGAAATCAGCTACGTTTCAAGAAAACATTTGAGTCACACACAGAAAGGGAGCTGAAAAGGAGCAACACTGTTTAATGTTCAAAGATGCAGAAGAATTGATAGTCCTTAAGTCACAATCTCAGTAGGAGGAAATCAATCCACTTGCTAAACACAGAAAACAGACTGAAACAGATCTGCCCCCAAGCCTCTTTGCTTTACCTAATGGCTTAAACAGTAAAACTCATGACATTAGCAAAAATCTCCAAAATTAACACTGTTATCTTACATTTGGGAGGTTATCTGGGCATTTTAGAGAATTTTTGAAGCTTTTGCTGTTTGCTGACATCCCTGTGGGTCGTGAGAAGCAAGATAAGAATATGTCAGATTAAATTAAGTCTTCTGTCCAAATAATCACTGGCACCTGTGAGCTTTCTAGTGGTGGAGTACTGGCATCATTATGGAGAAATATAGCTCACATTTGAGCTGCAGAAGGAATGATATTTTCTTCTAGAATTGATTTCTTAATGACATTTATATTACTGGTAAGACCAGTCTCACTTGGTAGGAAAGAAATTGATTGGGCCTTGTCTAGAAACACTATAAGTTAGCCCATGACTAGCACAGCAGAGGCTTAACTAAGTGCTCATGAAGTTCACTATAAAAAAAGAGAGATGAGAATACACATCATGGGTTTGATCAAGAGAATAACCCAGCATGATGTATGGCACATTGGATTTTCTTCCCTAATTAGTATGGTAAGGTGGCAAATCTGTTGAATTGCAGTGTTCACTGGCTTAATCAGACTTCAAGATTAATTGCTATGCAATCAATGTGCCAGGGAGCAGAGGTGCAAGATATGAAGGGCTGGTTCTCAAGGGGATTCAATGCTTGGGTCTTCTTCCCATTTATACTAACAGCTGCCAACTCAAAAGGTCATAGGACACAAAACTGAGCAGTTTAAAGGACAGAACAACAACTGTGATGAAAGAAGAGCTACCTGAGTAATGCAAACTGCCAGCTACTGTCTCGAAAGGATAACACAGCTGCTTTTGAAGAGTGCTGCTTGAAATGCCGGTAACTAGATGTCTTCTTTTTTCCGGGTGTACTGCCACAGACTCCATTGGCTCCTCCTCAATCAGCAAAATGCAACTTATTACAAAACCAGGATTTTAATGCTTAGAAAGACAAAAAATCATTAAACACTCACTGGACATGGATATAAATTTAAAGCTATTCTAGAACAATGCTGCTCATGCAAAACAGCTTAATGGTTTTCAGTGTGAGACTGCCAAACAGCAAGATTTAACAGGAGGAAAGCTGAAATGCATGGCAGTTTATAAGAAGAGAAAACAAAATGATTATCACGGGAATATCTGTAAAACATGTGGATCTCAACATTTGTTCAAAAAAGCACATGTAATAATCTGTCACTGAGAACAGAGCTGCCCAGGGACAGAATTTTTCAGATGTAGATCAGAATAGGAGCAACGCAAAGATCATTTTCAACTCACATAAATATTCTAAGCCAAATTATTTTAGGATTGTTTTGTGACTTCTTTATCCAGTTCCTGATGATGGGATAATTCATGGAATGGAATCACTGGAATCAGAAAAGATTGTTGAGAGGAACCATCATAAAATTAAACAATGACCAAAGAAATTACACATATTTAGACAGACAACTTCAAAGAATCCCAGAAAACAATATGTTGGGAAGACTACTGGGATTAGGAAGGCTGGATGAACTTTTTCCTTGCTTTTCCAGGGTTTGGAATTAAGCAGCAGATATGGAAAAATATTTCCTTCAAAAAATAAAGGGATATCAGGGCTGGTTTACATAGGCTAGATAGGTGATACTGCAAGCTCTACGGTGTGGCTGGAGGCCAGAAAGGCTTTGAGGAAACAAGGCTTGAGAAAAATAGTGTGTAGCTGCTGCTGTTTTAATCCCTTCTTTATGGTACCAGCTACAGACTTGCCAAAAAAAGACTTATTAAAAGGGGAATAAATGGAAGTTTGCTATTGATTGCATTGTGGATGACTTTGATTTCAAAAGGCCATCATATTACACCTTTTTCATTTATTTATAAGATGTCAGTAACTATGCCCCCACCAAAGGAAATAGAGGTACATTTTTTAGTGCATTTCATTCTCTCCTGTGTCCCTGTAACAATACCAACCAGGTCTTGCTATGTCCCTGTGAACCTGACAGTTTTATACATCCTGGGGATTCACTGTCAGACAGTGGTAGCAGGAAAACCAAGGGAAAAAGAGTTATAATAGGCCTTCTATTCCTTTCTCTCAGCAACCCACTCAATCAGTTTAGAAATTCTAGAAGGAGTTCATTTCAGCTTCAGCTCAACATACTCATTTTCACTCTAGCCTCAGACCAGAGACTATTACAACAATGCTTTGCACTCTATTTATAACACCACACTTTCAGACATCATCCCTGGCCTCTGAAGTGACAGGTCTAGTGGCATAATGCAATGGAGGTGACTGGAATCTGGCTGGGAGTTTTTGTCCAAAAATACTTTCCAAACTAAATCAGCATTATTCTGACAGGTTGAGCCTAGTAATAAAGCATAGCTTCATGTTCTCAGTAGTGGTAGTAAGCTGGGAGCACAGGTGGGAAAAATTGGACTCTTAAAGCCAAAAAAATTTTCCAGTTACAATTTTTATCACCTGTTAGATGAATCATGATAAAACTGATGTGGCATCAAAGATTCAAGCTCTTATTAGATACAATGAACTTTATCTGTGCAGCTAGGGGAAGAATTTGCAAGTTATGTCTTAAAAACACAAAGTTATACTAAATAGCCTTTTATTTTGTTTCCTTGGGACAAACCTAAAGTAAGGAATCTACAGCTGAGCCAAAATTCTCAGATGAACATCACATGCCTTTCATCTACCAATGGATAAAAAAAGTTGAACTTGGGGACTTTGGAACATTTCAGGATATCTCATGCTAATTAAATAAAAATTATATGTTTAGTATTAAAAATGCAAAAAAAATTATTTTAATATTCTTTGGTCATAAATTATTTTTTCATTTTAAAATGACTGCTTGGTTTAAAAAATTTATCTCAATTTTCCTCTTTAAAATACAAAAAATTAATTAATGTCTCTGAAACTAGAATAAACTACAGTTTTGCACACAGAACCAAAATAAAATATGGTTTTGTTTTTTTTTTTTTTTAAAACTAAAACCATTCAGCTTTGGTTTAAAGAAAATTTCTTTTTTCCAGTGACAGGAGGCAAGTAGATAGATAGTGAGTACATTTTATTTCCTGACAACAGGCTTGCATTTGAGAATGACTTCAAAATATGTAATTTCTGGCTTATGTTTAAAATTGTTGGGGATTTTTTATTTTTTTTTCCTGTCATTCTATGAGAGAGCACATATTAAGATACAATTCCTTGCACTAGATTTTGAAACATAGGGACCATCATAGTGGGATTCTGATTAACACCAGAGATTACAGGAGCACTTTCTGTTTGAGTACGTAAATGGTTAATGAAAAGCCAGTAGAGGGCACTCAAGAATGTGCAACATTGATCATACCTAAGAAGTGGAACCCTTGTTGTGCTCTGCAAATGGCTTCCTCAGCCTTCTCTGCACAGGAGATCTTAACGCCCGGGATCAAAAAGAAGCTGAAGGAAAAATGGCACTTTGGACTTCACTGTTTGGCCTGTTTTTCTCTGTGAAATACACGAGTCTGAATTTTGTATGTCTGACTAAAATAATTGGAGCCTCACAGGTACTTCTAATCCAGAAGTTCTGGTTGGTAGAGAACATGTACCGGGGGTTTATCTGGTAATTCTGATATCAAAGAAAGAAGAATGAAAGAAAAAGAAGTGTACATGGTTTAGCAAGGGAAGGTTTAAGCAGCAGATATACTGCTTTGTACCATGAGGCAGTGCACCACAAACCTTTCTAGCACTAACACAGAAACAAAAGCGATTTATTCTATTTACATAGGAAAAAACATATATCCTAGAACAGTTTCAGATGGGAGAGACCTCTCTGTTCAGCCCTCCAAAATCACTACCACCCCTTCTAAGTATATTTCCTTCTCTCTAGTCAGAGTTTCCTTTGCTACAGGAACCTCTTGTATGTTCACAGACACCTCCGAGATGAGTCTGGCTCTGCATCGGACTGGAAACATACAAAGCAGCAAAGAGTAGTGCAGACAGGAGAGGGTTTTGAGGTGCTCTGAAAAAAACAACATTTTCTATTCAGTGTATTTAAATTGACCTAAACTGAGCATCTTTTCATTCTTTTATCTATCTTTTCTCTGTTTTGGCGAGTGTTATAGAGTCCCAGATTTGTTTAAGCAGGAAAAGACCTCTAAGACCATTAAGTCTAGGCATTTATTTATTCCTGTATTTTCTTCCTATCACTAATTCCTACTGACTTCTCAGATTCTCAGGTTTGGTTGGCGTGCTGTGGGACAGGACTGTGGCAAAGGCAGAACCTTCTCCCTGCAAAGGATTGCCTAGTATACTGGAATATATACCTCTCCTAGATATCATTTCCTTCCAGATATACCACAGAAGAAAGGAAGGAGCAAGTTTGTTTCTGCCAATACCAGTAGCAGCTCTTGGGGAATGGTTCTCCACATCAGCTTCTTTGCAGCAAGCCTTGCTGGGTGGAGCACAGGAGGTATCAAAAAGGCCTCCCAGCACGTTGAGAAAAGCAGTTTTATGTACTCATATGAACTGAAAGAAAGATGTAAAATCCTGATAGATTTTTATAGAACAGCACAAGTTCAAGCTGCCTTCTGCACATCTTTTTTTGTCTTTCTTTGGGTGTGTTAAAAATACTGAATGAGTAAAACTTTTCTCGTATTCCTCTGATTTCTTCTCTGGTTTTTCTGGTAGCCCTCTTGCCCCTGGGCACCTCAAACCTATCAGATATCAGAATGATGCACTAATATTAGGAGCCTTCATACAAATGGAATCTTACCAGCTTGGTCCTATCCTGACCCACCTTTGCTAGCTCCTCACAGAACTTTGCAGTCAGACATAAAACATGGGTCGTGATTTAAAGCCATAGTTTTTTTGACAGCTGGACTGATTTTTGGAAGGAGCACAGTCTTTTGAAAGGCCCAATACTTTAACTATAGCTATATCAGGTATGTTATTTTAGTCAAAAAAAAAAAAGGTGAGAGCTTGAAAATGAAACACTGCAATGTAATATAAAACAGTATCAGGGCACTATTTATTACTAGAAACTGTAAGAAATTAACTTCCTGCAGAACAAAACTGTGAAAGAAGCACAAAATTTAATTTTGTACTTAAACAGATCTAAACCCCTTGTATATAATAGCCAAATTTTTTTTCCACAATGTCACATCATTTTTACAAATGATTCATCCAATTTTTCAGAGAAAACTTTTTTTTACTGCGCCACTCATCACTAGTTTTTTAACTTTCTCCAGTGATTCAAAAATTAATTCTCACATGGACTACTAGTGTTGAGAGTATACCATTATCTAAGTATCAAGGGGATCTAAAGAAATGTAACCAGTGTGAAAACAGTTGAAAATTTGATAGAACGAGGGCATACATGAGAGCTGAAAAAGATCATGAAGATTTTTTTATATCTACAAAATTTCCAAATTAAGTTCTATTATTAAAAAAAAAAAAAAAAAAGGATGCGAATGACAGCAGAGAGGCTGTTCATCTAACTGACTTAGGCCAACTTAACATACAACACTCAGCACCCTATTCGTAATAGAACAAACACTTTTTGCAAAAGTGTCTAAGGCTTTCAGAAACTTAAATTTAATTAGAAATGAAATATTTTCCCCAAAATTTATGTTTTTCTTAACCTGAAGAGTAATTGCATTATAGGAAAAAATTTTCCAAAATGAGAAAATATAAAATTAACTGGACTAAGGCAAATGAAAAGGTAAATCTAGAAAATGAGAGAACAGAGAAATGCACATGCATTAATTTACACAGGTTCCATCACCTCCTAGCTCCTGTCATTTGAAAATTCATCAACACACTTCTGCTGTGGCATGTACTATCACCCAGCAAACTGGCAGGTTGCTTAGCATGAACTTTTCTCCTCAGCTGAGAGGCAGCCATTCCAGATGTTTATTCCAGTTTTCTGGATTTTACAATCCTTTAATTGAAAAACCAACCAACCAACCAACCAACCAACCAACCAACCAACCAACCAACCAAACGAAAACCTCACAAAAACAAACAAACAAACAAAACCCCATAACAAAAACAAAACAAAAACCAACCAAAAAACACCCCCAAACAAACAAACAAACAAAAAAGAAAACAAAAAAAAAAACTCCTAAAAATGGAGGGAATAAGAAACCCAAACAATTTGAACTGCTTGATATTGGCCTCAGATATAATTCCATTCCAAGACACACTGGGGAACAGAACACAAAGATGCTGTACATAAATGTTCCCAAAGAGCAAGAACTCTATATTAAAGATTTTTATTAGATGATGTTTTAAAGAGTCCCTAGGTGAATACAAGCTTTTATTGTTTCATAAGTTCAAACAGCACATTTGTAGGAGACTGAAGCTGTAATATGCCATGTGTCAGTAATTAAAAAACGAAAACTTGTAAAAATTAACAGTCAGAAAATAATAAGTAGCTATATGTCAAGAGAGGCATTATTAAAAGAAGAAGGAACTGTACTGCCTGCATATGGTGAACATCACAAAGCAAGAAAGCAAGAGGCATTATGCCATTTGAGCAGCTTACACCTTTATGCACTCCTTAGCCCCAAAGTGTCAGTGGAAGCATTGATTAGCCTCCAAGATCAATGGAGGTACCACTGTTACTCTACCAAAGCCTTGCTCATTATTATTTGCTTTTAGCATATTTTAAAGGGCATTCTTAACTGTTGCAAGGTATCAATACGATAGCTGACAACAGCTCAGCTTCTTGCCGACACAAGAGATCATATCACCCAAGACTAGCTATGGTGCATATTTAATGCAATGGCTAATCCCTCCTCCAGAAGCCATCATAGATGATATTATAATAAAGCACAATAGACTTACAGAGAGATAGAAAGACAATATGATCTTCTGATTGTTTTTTTCTGCAACTTGTTCTACATAAGCAGAATCTGATTTCAAAGTACTTAAAATTCCAATTTGTCTCCATACCTATGACCTCAAAGAAACATTCGAAATGTGGAGCCCCAATTCAATGCATTAGTTTTTTTCTTACACTAATCACACTGCAGATGCTGCTAGGATGTTCAAAACTTGATGTTCAGGTTTTAATCAGGAGTATGAAAATTCATGCAGCAAATACTCTTGTTTGCCTGTTTCTTAAAGGAAAGATTTCATGGCGGCAAGGTCAAACGTGATCACTGAAGGTTGCCATGGCAACTGTATATTGATTCATTAAATGTCAGTTTGTTCTGAAGCCTCTCCAAAGCAGGATATTGTCATACCATAATTGTGTTTCTCTGCTCTTCGACCTTAGTATTTTGTGCCACAGCTAACTGATTCTGAATGCAAAGAAAACCGATGCACACTCATGTGTCAGTTATGCAAGGATAAAAGGAAAAAGGCAAGGGAATGAAGACCAGAACAAAACCAAAAATAACTAAGAAAGGCTGGAGCATGCACAATGTGCACATCAGAGAGGAAAAGAGAAAAATGAGGTAAAAAGATGTTCTGATTTTGACTATGGTGCACTGAGTCAATAAATTCACTTTAGGAAGGTTTGAGATCAAATGTGCTCATTCCTGATCTGAGCTGAAACCAGTGCTGCCAGGACATGGGTGAATTCATAATACCCAAAGCTGGCTATGGGAAGCGTGAGACAAATATACGTTCCTTAAAGTTGGTGGCATAGAAATGTGTTCAATGTAAACAATAAGAAAAACTGGAAGGTTGTCTCTGTAATGTCCAAAAATACACCTTCCTGCTTTGGGGAGAGATTTCTTCTTCAGTACTGTGATTACCATTCTTTGCCTTACAATAATTGAGCACCAGTCCATTCAAAACAAACATTTTAGACAGAAAAAGGCCTCTTCGATACTTATACAGCATCCTGGGAAAGAAATATTTTCCACTGTGATTATTTTGACAACAGCAGAATGAAATCATGAAGATAGAATTAGTATCTATGGCTGACCATCTGAACAAATGGAGAAACTACAAAAACATTCTTACAGGATCAAATAGTCAAGCACGTTTAGAATTTCTGCCATCACCACCAGGAATAATATGTACTTTGGAAATATTCTGTCACAGCATGACAGTCTTATAGGAGTAAAATTTATTTATCAGTGAATTTATTTATCAAATTTTATGAAAAAATTCCTCCCCTACCGCAAAGTGATCCAAGTTTAGAGACCAATTTCCACAGTATTCTCTTCCAGCATACTGACATGGACTTTCACTAAAGAAGAAACACATATAGGCAAACACACAGAGCCTCCTACACTCTTTCTTTTGAGGAACAAAGATAATGAATTAAGGTTAGTGCTCTGCTTAATGCAAGTTTTTGCCATTTGAACCTGTAAGTGAAGAAAGACTAGGCAGCAATAGCCAGAAATATTTTGATTTTTCAAATGTGAAGATCAAAAATATAATTAATCCTTTTAGTTAGATTGTACTTTGAATAAAAAGACTACTGATCATAGTTCTAAATTAGGTCTTGGTATATATGATAGGCAAAGTGCATAAAATGGTGAAAAAATATTGGTTTTTTAAGTGCAATTTTGAGATGCAAAGGTGATGTAATGCGAAGAGCAGAAAAAATAGGGATGAGATCATATCAAATGAAATAAGGAATTATTGAAGTGAATAGAGAAATAAGGAGTCTTAAATTTGAAGCTTTATATTTGATTAATTAAACTGCATCCTGAATTTGCTAATTGGATGCTTATATGATATGCTGTGGGACAATGACAGATGGCGTTGTAGTAATGGCAATTAATCCTAGTAGCACTTATAAAATAAGGCATAAAGCTCTCTGATTATCCCTATTTCTGCAGTAATTCCTCTGAAAACCTAGGACGGAAATAGCTATGAGCTTCCTTACAAGGAAGACAAAAATGATGAAGATTCAAACAGTTCTAAATCGTATTTATTTTCTATTAGGATAACACTAGCTTTCAAATAAAGATATTTTGTGACTTCTATTGACAGTGTCATAACACCTTTAGAAAGGATAGAAATACACTCTTAAGTTTACATCTTTTTATTGTATCCTGTACAAGGGAAAGATATGAAATTTAGATAGTTGAAAATGCAAAATCACCAAAGAAGCTGCAGGAAAAACCTCCAACAGCCCCATGATAAGAAAACCACACTTCTACTTGTTGTGTTGGTGTTTT
The DNA here is from genome assembly GCA_038380795.1 of Pyrocephalus nanus. Classification (NCBI taxonomy): domain Eukaryota; kingdom Metazoa; phylum Chordata; class Aves; order Passeriformes; family Tyrannidae; genus Pyrocephalus; species Pyrocephalus nanus. Next base: position 67,884,151 of record CM076261.1, read on the forward strand.
TTCTCTCTAGTATAAGAAGAGTATATGTGGAGGAGCAGACACCCTTTTGGACTGACTGTGGTGTAAATTACTGAACTTTGCTACTTTGACTTCCCAGGGAATCTTCATTTGATGATATACCAAAGCATGAAATGTGTGTTCACTGATCCTACTGAAAGAATCTTGGTGAGAACTCTGCTAAAACCTCATTGAACTATTCCATAGTGATTTAGGTCACTTTAAAATAGACATAAGGCAGATCAAGGTTCAGTGCTGCACATGCTGACTCACCCTTATTTTCTCACTTAGTAGTTGAAAATGATGAAAAGCTCCATGTGGTTGACTTCCATCACTTGCAAGTCACACATGAAAACCAATTTACACATTGTCATAGTCAGAAAAAAAATGTTGCTAAGATTAGTTTACACATTTTTCTACCACCCCCCCTATTTTTTTTTTTTCTTCCAGGCAACTCAGTTTCAGTCAAAAGCCATAAAGAATGTTGTGGAAATCACTCTGCTTAACCAACAAGTTTGGTTCTGCCACAGACTTCTTGAAGGTTCACACATAGGACGCACTCTGCAAAATAGACACGATAATAAATAAAATAATAACCCTTTCCTTTGTATTTCCTGCCCTGTGATGTAAACCTGAAGAAAGGAGTATTGAGGCAAAGAGTAACTAGGATATATAAGATCTTAGTGTAGGTCTTTAAGTATTCACGGATGCAACTCTTAGAAAAAAAAAGTCCAATATCTAGAATTACCTCAGCTCAGTTAATACCTCTAGAAGTTATGCTAATTAAAATAACAAATTTATTTCAGTTTTATGATGTAAAATCATAAAGTCAGAGTAGTCAGTGCAACTTGAATGAGGAATGTTGCCTGATTGCAAAATAGATGGGAGGGGAAAAATCATCGTTTTTACATAAAATAGATCAAGATTTCTTAAAATAAGAAGCTGCATTTTTTTGCTCTTTGACACTGTTTTCAGTCCCACTGAAGTCTCATGCTGCAGCAATCCATACATACAAACTGGAATTGAAGCACAGATTTAAGAGTGCAAATGAATATAGGATGACAGTCATAGGACACAACAGCAAGATTGCCTGCCCTCATAGAATGAGAAAAAGAGAATGAAAAGACTTTTTTTCCTTTACTTTATTCAGGATTATCAAGGAGTCATAAGGTTCCAACATTGTTCCAGCCATCTAATTTATTGAGTAGTGACCAGTACCAAAAGGCCTGAATTATCATTTCTAGAGCAAAGGTGTGAAATAATTTTTATAGGAAGTGAAAGGGGAAGATTGTTTATAACTTGACCATGGAAAGTATTGGCCTGAATCTGTATTTTCTTTTGCACTTCTTTGTTTGAAATGTTAAATACTTCCTAAAAGACAATACTGGATCATACATGAAATGAGCAGTGTCACTTAATACTTTTTCTTTCTTATCAGCACTGCTTCTTCTAGGTGATGGTAGAATTACAGCAGATCAGCAGGATATTAATTCTTTTTTGATCTCATGCATGTAAATTCAGGTCATATGTAGGCGTTTGCACTAGGAGCTTCTTATTACCATACTGATTAGTAACATTTTATAGTTTTCAACATTGTTTTATGTGGAACCTCTGAAAATAATTTCTGTTTTACAACTCTCTATACATAAACCATATGATAATAATAAATAAATTGAATGCAAGTATATGGGATAAATCTGCCTGAGAAGCCTGGAACAGCAGTATTTGGACATAAAGAGAAAGATACTGATGACTCTTAGAATGAACCAGGATCTTCCAATGCCTAGTTAATCTTTGCCACTCCTGCTGGTGAATTTCTGATCACAACATATAGAAAGTATATATTTATTTCAATAGAAAATTAGAAAGTAATTATTATTATTAGAGCTAAAAAGAATCCTTTTAAAGCAAAACACTGACCACAGTTTGCTATTCTGTGCATCATGAAAGAAAACCGGACTTGTAAAACAAAACTCCCAACCACTTCTAAAGATCATAAAATCATAGAATACCCTGAGTAGGAAGGGACCCATCAGGATCATCAAGTCCAATCAAGGTATCATCTTGGATAAACTGTGGAGTTTATCCAAACTCTTTCAGAGCCCCAAAATTTCAGTTTATTTCTTTGCTCACATGTATACAATGGTGTGTTTGAGACCCCTTATCCTCCGAGTTGATCTACAATGCATTTGGAATTACCTCAGTTCCACGTTTACAACATGCTTATGGACATAATGACTTTACAGTAACCTAAAACTTTTTTGGTAAAAAGTCAGCAAAAGCCAGCAAATATTTTGATGAGACATACTTCATGCCCCAGAGTTAAATCACTCCTGTAATCTATCTAAACACATTCCACCCCAATGTAATACATTAACATATCACATGTCTGTGCTACTTAACAAACAAACCCAAATATCTTCTGAATCACAGCAAATATTTTACATTTTTCACTGTACTAACCATCACTACTAAAGCAATAAGCTAGATGCTTAAGGAGCATGGATTTTCATTAATACTACAGATATAAAAAACATTTAGACTGTTAATATTATTCCTACTGATAATTCCAGTCACTTGTTGATTAAAACAGTAACCTGTATTTCTCCAAATAAAATAAAAATGATAAACCAGCAAAGTTAAGACTACTAGATTATGAGAATGTTTGTGACCTAGCAAATGTACAGCCAGAACATGTGCCTCTACTCTTGGATATGCCCAAGATTTTGGAAGCACTTGTTTCATCATTGTATTTATATATATATCACGAAGACTTTACAGACCACTCTATAAAGATGGTCCCCTGAGTATTTGGAGGATTAGTACCTTCAGCAGGGACTGCTTTTGTATGAGAAATCATTAATTAAAATACAACCAACACAGAGACTGCCATAGATGAGTTACTGAGCCCTGCTCTTTCGTTTCTGTATAAACCTTTGGTTCTTTTCAGAGCAGTAGCCTAAAGGAAGGGTAAAAGAGTGGACACTTAAATGTTGCCCAGAGCCTGAGCTGCTCAGCTGACAGGGAGAGCTGGGCCTGCTGCCAGTGTGCAGGGCTGAGGCCACCCAGTCCCAGGGGACACTCTAGAGGGTGACAGAGGAACCTGCTGCTCAGTCCCCAACAGCAGCCACAGGATGCTGATGGGATGTAGCATCTTATGCTGAACTTGAGAGGGCACTGAGCCGCCTTTGGAAGGGGCCTCATCTGCCTCTTCCCATTGAGTCTTTGGAACTGAATTACTTTTATGGGCACTTTTTCATATGTTATTTTGTTTAAATAGACAGTTCATAATGTTTTGTTGGCTATTGACTGTTTGCTGTCCTCAAACAAATGTTTAGTTCAACTGCACATATCACCCAGGAAAAGTCTAACACCCATAAAACACTACCCAGTGCTAGGGGGTGGCCTGTTATGTGCACCAAGCTTACATTTTGCTAGACTGTGTAGTTTTCTACTAAGAAAAGACAATCACTTAAGGCCCTGGGGCTATCCCAAGGTTTACAGAGATTCCTGATTAATGAGCAGCTTACTAAAAAATAGACTCTTCCTGAGGAGCTGTCAAGTCCCGAAGAATTGTGCCAGCACTTCTTAGCTGTGCCCTCCACACCTCAGTGAGTTCAAATTGTTCAATTACTCTTGTATATTTTTGGAGGCATGGGAGGTTTTTCCATCTTTCACAGTGGACCTGTCAAGGTGTCTGGTTGTTAAAAAAGCACCCTTCCCTATCCAAGGATATTTATTTTTTTCAGATAAAAGTTATGTAAGAGGTGGCCTTCCTTTCCATTTTGTGTCATAGCTGCTGCCTGTGTGTTGAGCACAGACTTTGATAAGGAGTCCACATCCAGAGTCTGGTACAGATGTCCAGCTAAGCCTGAATGGGGCAAGACTGCAATGGAGGAAAAAGTCGTCTTTTTTTCTCATTGTTTCACCAGTCTGATAGCAGGTAGAGGGACAGCAATTTTCTCCTCACCATAAGCTGTAGCAATGCCAAGCCTGCTTTTGTCTATATTAGCTGGCAGAACTTCTTTGGGGTGATTATACTGGTGAGCAACAGGTAAGCTCTAATAAAATCCATTGCTTCTAGGAACCCTCTTTGCTGAGGTATAGAATTGACTACAGCCAAAGTTTGCCTAAGGCCAAGGAAAAGCCTGCTAACATCTAGGATATTTTTAGGACTAGTTGTAGAAGTCAATGCACAGGATAAAGGCAAGTCAGAGTTTTATAGAACTTCTTTATATCAGCAGGGGTCAGCCGGTATGACCATGTAAGTCCTGTGTCCAAAATCTTCCTGAGGGCAAGATTCAAAACCTAAAATGCTGTTCCTCAGATAACAGAGAGGATTTGCTGTGGAATGATGCTCATTCAGGGATACACAATAATGCAACCCTACCATTTCCTGCAGTGGAAATGGACAGATTATTGAGAGATACTGCTTTGGCCTTCATTTCTCTCAGAATAGGAGGACTTGCTTGCTAAGACAGTGAAATGATAAATCTGAAGTGTATATACCCTAAATTACTCAGATTGCATAATAATTAGTTTGGATATTGACTACTAGTTCAAAAAAATTAAAGATGAGGTAATGCAACTAGTCCAGATTATCTTAATACTATTTTTTTTAAAATTAAATTCAAGGTTCATAGGATTTTCATCTTTATTTCAAGTGCTGTTTACTCTCATTTAGCCTCTCAAGAGGGGTGCTGGCCCATGACTTCTTCCTGAAATTAATGGCTTATGGCCACAGGCTTCAGAAGATGAAAAATTCTTCTTACTCTGTGACTGAGCACTCAATTCAACCCTCAGTTACACTTGTACAGTTCAGTTAGAATGGGGATAATCAAGAAAAAAACATCAGCAATGTTTCTACAACCTTCAGGCTTTTGATATAATGTACTGAAATTATTTCGGTCTAGAACAAACTAGAGACCAGCATAATTATTAACTACCTATTCTGAGGTAGAAAATAGTAAATACTTGGTATATCCACAGCAGACAGTGCATTTTCCTCCAGATTTTTAAGAGCTTTTAAGCTATGTGAATTTTTTAATTACAAATATCCTGTGAAGGCAGCTCAAACCAATTGCCTTAAGATGATCTTCACAACTACTCAAAGGAATAAATTAATGATTCCAGTGCCTTCTTGCATTTTCAGTATATTTTATAATGAAGAAAATTCTAAGATCAGGACAAGAGTGATTCTCAACTTTAAAAAAATCCAGGGTATTTGGAAATATAGGAGCCTTGCTGCTGAAATTGGCTCTTTTTCTGATCCAGTATCTTTGTTACTGGTAGGCCCAGGCATTTCATGAAGAGATCAGAGAGACTGCTCAAATATCTAATACAACACTGGAACATCCGGGTCTTCTCTTTAAAGAGGAGAAAGGGAAAACAAGACAGGGAGAAAATATAGAGGATATATACTCATGATACTACATTAAAAGCAAAATTGTGTTAAAATTTGTCAATAAATAATATTAAATTTGTCAGAGGCATTGAGATAAACACATAGTCCTCTAACAATAGTAGAATATACTCCTTATTCTGATACAAAACATGTGTTTGTCATTTAATTCTATAACTTTCAGATGAAAATAATAGTGTGAGGAAGACTCTGAATTTAATCTTAGTTGACTTTTGTCTGTCTGCTTCTCTTGTCCTGTTATCTTTTTTTTGATTAGTTAGCCAAATTTTAAACAAAACCAGATTTGTTTGGACCCCATACTGGCTCTGAGCAGACAGGGAGGAAAAAGCATGTGCATACTGAGTCAGTGCTTTCTCATGTAGAATGGAAGAATCCTAAAAATGCTGTTTCATAATGGGAAACTAAATTATTTTTAAGTCACCACCCACAATTAACTTACAAAGTTCAACAGTGTTAAAAGAATGGCAAAGCAGCTGTGTATGCTTTTCACTGCCTGCTTTCTCCATAATAATTATGCAGCCCTGTGAACACAGTTGATATAACCTCTGCTCAGAAGCTACACTCCATGGCTACAGACTGCAATTGCTCTGTAATAAAACATTAGGTCCATCACTTGATATTAGAAAATAATAATTATACCAGTGCATTTGAAGATTCTTTCCCTTCATAAACCTACCTTTGCTTAAAGGATTATCCTGACAGACAACACACTCGCCTTTTTTAAGAAACAATATAATTAGCTTCCTCTCACCCCAGTGCTACTTCTTTCTTATCTCTGGGCTGATCTGAGAAATATGTTTGTTCCAAGATAGCACAATGTCAGCAGAGGCAAAACTGCTGCCTTGGTTTAGTGGGTCAGGAGGGTCCCTGTGGATGCAGGAACCCCAGGCACGTAGCCCTGTTGCTAGGGAACTATATCGATCCTTTCCAGCATCTTCACTGACACCCCCTCTGCTCCAATGTGATTGAACACCATTCTTCACAGGAGTGGGAGAGGTAGAAGCTTTGGCTTGGCTTTAATATTTATGAAGAAAACGTTTTAACCATTGAAGCTGTAAATGTCTAATGCTGTTTTCTTTTTCCAGAGCAGCAGATTCCTTTGGGAATATTTCGATCACTCTAGTAGGGCAAATTACTTGACGCTGGAGGTAGATAGCTTATTTTCTCTCAGATAAATGGAAGAGTAGGACATGCACATAGAGATAATTAAAGTATATTTCTCCTCATTCATTTAAATTCTCATATTCTTTCAAGATAATTTACACTTAAAATGCATCATGCTAGAGATTTAATTGAAAATCATCACAATCGGGTTGAAAGTTACATCAGGATATTCTGAATATTTATATATAGGCTAAAAAAAAATAAAGCATATGTGAAAAAATGTGGTGTGTACATACAGAGAATGCTGTTACACAAAAAGTGTTGACAAACCCCAGAGGAATATGGTGGGTATTGCCCAGTACCCTCTCCAGAGAAAGGAGGATGGCAGGTTAAGTATCTTCAGCTGGCTAATTTGGTTGTTCGTCTCTGTGCATACACAGTGGGAGGGTTTTAATGTCAAGCTTTTTAAGAAGGTTCCACAATGTGTTTCCTCTGCCAGTGCTGCAGTGCACACCACACTGGTAAGGACCGGCAGTAGTGGACTTGTGGCTGTGTTCCTACAAGTCTGACCCATATGCAGCCTGGAGGCAACATCCTCAGAACATCAATCCTCTGGGAGGGGGGAGGGAAGGTGGGCCTGCAGATACCTCAGCTGCTGCAGGCAGTGAGCAAACATACTCTATCAAACAATATAATTGAAGGAGATGGAGCACCTGAGTCCCATCCCAATAGATTTTCAGGGAGTATGTATTTATAGAAAGGTGATGCCATGAAGCCTCACAGACTGGAAAGGTTATCAGATGATATTAAACCCCTCACCTACAATTAGAAGAAGCTGAAAAGCTGATAGTTTTCCAGATTAAATACAGAAAATTCTTCATCTGACTTTTAAAAGTCACCATTAGAATAGAACGCATATACTTAAATAAACTCCTGTTGATTTTGCATCTATATAAAATCAATAATTTAAAATGTATGTGAGATGATTAAGCCCTTGGCATCCTTCCTATAAATACTCCACACTGGCAGAAAATGTCTAGCAGTAGCCTTAGAAATTGAAATAATTGCTTTAATCAGACACCAGATGCCTGATACGGAGCTGCATAACAGATACCACAGTGACCCGAGGGAATTAGATGTAGCATAAGGAGAAGGTACTTCTGTGAGCAGAAACAAATTTATCAAAAGAGCTTTGGGGACAGTAGATCCCTTTTAGCATCATCCTGTGTGGCATACACTCTACTCACACTATACAAAATGCTGCTTTCTGCTGTTTTGCTGTTCTGTGGAATGCCCCACCGGGCCCTGCATCCAGTCCTCTCTATTAGGAAGCCCCTACAAACAGCGTGCCCCACTGAAGTGTCTGGATACTAAAGCAGAAAGTTTGGCTTGTGAAAGCCGTAGTGGTTCTCTGCAAGGCAGACAGCAGCTCACACCACTTCCACACATGCAAACATCCTTTGATATTGACATCATATGGGTGTGAACGATAGGATCTGGCTTATAAACACAAATCTGTATCTTTAACCTAATTCATGCTGAATATTTTATAGCTTCCTATATTCCTTTGATTAAAATACAAAGTTAATAAACAGGAGTAAATTTCTTTAAAAAATAAAATAAAAATATTCAAACTTGTGCGTCATAAAAGATATCACCCAGTGCCAGAGGATCTGCCTTCTTCGTAATCTAAAGTAAATTCTCATTCTTCCTCATTTCAAAGCTAATCTTCTCCAACTCACTCTAATGTTCAGTGTTACTATGTTATAGACCATGAATTAGGAAACGACTGTTAAGACAGCACTGAAGCCCCTTATAAATAATGATGTTATATAATTTTCTGCAGTGTACAGCATAATGGTCTTCTAAGAACCTCGTCTAACTAAGCTGCTGCTAGCTCTCCAACTAGCAGTCTTTCCTAATACAGCACTGACATGATAATAGCATAATACTCTAGGCCATTAAGTCTATCAAAACTAAATTACTACCATCAGATGCAATAAAACCTACTTGGATGCACTAACAACCTTATGTTCTGCCTTGATAACACTGCTAAAATAGTGATTGTCTCTGTTTAGCCTTACATTAATATTTTTTATCTGTTTCTTCTTAAAATGTGTTGGTCAAATGGCCCGCCTGGGTCACTGCTTAGAAAACATTTAGGGGAAAGGACAGCAGTGCAATATGTTGGGTCCTGACCTGAAGTCCAGCAAAATCAAGGGGGACCCTGCTAACAGCTGCAATGTCTTCAGGTCTCTACAGGCAATCTCATATAATTCATAACAGGGATATTAAAAATTCTCCTTCCTCTAAAAGCTGCTGATTTATGCATAGGGTTTTTTTAATATATATATATATATATTCATGTGCTATACATACATGCACATGCTTTATTTATCATTCCATTAATGATATGAATTCCCATTAATCCTCTCTGACAGCTAAAAATTGTTTACACACTATTGGTTTTGGTTTTGCAGATTTTGTGACTTATTTAGACAAACATTATAAAAAGAGTTGTTAGAAGCATCTGAAAAACATGCACAAATTTTAAAGACTTGGAATGGGATGTATCTCTTCCATTGCTGAGAATTTTGCCATTTTGCTTTTTGTTTTTTAACTTGGGGCGAATATAAGTGAGGAAAATGATTGTATTTCCCACAAATCATTCCTAGTTTTCCAGAATTTTTGAATACCTATTTTCACAGTAGAAAATGCTTGTTATCTGACACATATCTAAGTAGTGTCTTTCACCTGTAGAAACATAAAAATCCATGACAAAATTTAACTGTAGAATTTACTAGATTTTTATCTAAGGCACTGGACCAAGGAATGGCAGACTTGTCTCTGATGCGTAATCTAGGCGTCATTGCATGTAGGGTGTCAAAAAAAAAATCACTTTCAGTAGCTGTAAACTCAGTTCCCAGACACAATCAATTAAGGAAATAGTAACAGTACAAAGACATTTACTTACCCACGTTGTGGTTTGACATGACCCACAACTTGTGGAGGTTGATAAAATCCGTCTTAGCAAACACATCTAGGTCACACTTAGCTCTGGCTCCTACTAAAACTTCAGTCACAGATACCTGTCACCCTGCCAAGGTCACACACTGTCAGTGTGTAAGCACTAAAATGGAGGCAGTTTCCCACCTCCACCACTGTGTCAGACTTTGCAGATGTTCGTGTAAGTAAGTAGATTCTTTCTTGATCAAAGCCATTAACTGAGCTGTTCTTCACATCCTTTTCTACTACTTTATTCTTATTTAAAGCTGCACAGTTTCACTGGGGATGTTAGTGTCAAATGCACTATGGAGTGATGGTGCTCACTGCTTAACATTCAGCTCCAAAGCCTCTCATAGAGGAAGTGTGAACATATCTGGCTGCCTGTCAAAAACACTGGCCTGGATGAATTGCAACTGCCTGGAACCATATGGTAAATAAGACCAAAAGCTTCTACCAAGGGTTTCCAGGCTCTGGGCAAACATGTTCACTCATAGTTGTTACATCTGACAGCTTGTAGCCCTCAAGTGATCCCTGTGATTTTTTAACAAAGCTCCAACTTATTTCCTCTCAAAGAGTTTAGCTATATTAAATCTTTCTCAGGAATATGGGGGTTAATGTTTATGAAGACTTTTTTGACATGCATTTAGTGGGAAAAGGTAGTGACAGCAACCTCACCTCTCCTATGCGGTTTCCCATAAGCGGGTAACTAACATTTATTTGCCCCCTTTTCCCTCAAAATTCTGTACTAGATAGAGAAGCAGAAGTAATACAGACTCTGCAGCTTCCTGCGGCCGTGATGCTGAGTAGAAGTTGAGGTTAAGCAGCTTGTGGGTAGAGGGAACACGACACAAAAGCCTTAGTGCCTGCTTGGGGCTCCCACTAGTCAGGCGTTAGTCATGGTTCAAATCTCTACTCTTCTTTTGCCCCATTTTACTCATTTTCAGAGACATCTGATTTTAAGTATTCAGAGCCACCCTCTCTTAAGTGTCATTAACATATTTACTGATTCCATCATTTGCTCACTTCATTTTCTTTTTAGTTCTTTTGTATATCGAATCAGTTGTGTGTTGCACATCACAAATACACTTCAGGAGCAAGGAATTTTTTATGCAGTAGAAAAGAAAGAACTATTTAAAGGTATTCCCTTATTCAACCCTTGGCTAAGTGCACAGGGAACTTAATGGTATTGAGATATCAAAGGCTGAAGATTAGCATCTTCTAAGAATGCCCTATTTGTCCCAACAATCACTGGTAAAAGCTTTTGCAAGCCATTTAGGATGACATTGACCTCCATTTTCTGAGAAACTGGAAGCATTACATAGAACTTAATAAGAGAAAAAGGGGGAAAACTAATTGACATAGAAACGTCAAAGCAATGTAAATGTGATGTTTTCACTATGGGAAATATCTTCACAGCTGAAAAAGAAATGAGGCGGGTTATTGCAGATATTAATATTAAGAAAGCATGCTGTTAACATTAACATCCAATTTGCCTAATATAGAGTTCATTACTGTTCAGTATTTCATCTAAATCATTTTCTTATTAATGCTCACCCAACACCAAATAACTCTCCAGCACTTGCCTTAGACATCTCTATGAATACTAGTAAATTTATTTTACTTGGTCCTGTTGTAATGAAGCTCCAGTGGATTCATAATGATCAGATACTTAGAATAAGCAGTGAGCATTGAGAAGGCTCTTCTTTCTGCTTGTGCGAACACAGTAAAATACCAGAGGTACAGTAGAGACATCCTCAAAACTGGGCAGATAGTAAGGCTGGGAAGAAAAGATATATTTTTTCTAATAATAAAGAGGCACGATCATGAACATCTGCAAAATTGCTAATTTGAAATCATCTTGCTGCTTCATTTTCATTTTCAAAACATTAGCCAATGGGAGAAAAAATAAAGTTTAAGGGTTCTAAGAATTTGGGCTCTAAGAAATAAAGTAATCTGTGCCTCACCAAGGGAAGAGGTGTGTTATGGCAAAATGTGTGATATCTAGGTACTGTCATCAGTCTTTAGAATAAATTATTCTTCACAGAACTTCATGGAATGAAATTATTGAAGATTGATTCAACCACTATAATCAGAGTGCCTGCATTGTAATTAACACATGAGCAAATATGCATACATAACTTTGTAAGAAAACTGTACTACATCACCTTTCTCTGAGCAGAGATCATAGTTGTTAGCTCTATCATTAGAAAACTGTATGTTATCTATTCTGAAAAGAAAGACAGGTGGGATCATTAATTTTTTTTTTACATGGCATCTTCTAACTTTAGTGTTCAGCTAAGTGCACTGAATTTCAAGTATATTATTTTAATTTAATTTATTCAATATTTTATAACAGCAAATGTCAATGTCACAATCAGTGGCAGAAACCACTTCTCAGATGTGACACATGATATGTTACAGGTGTGAATCTGTGTTACAAGGACTCATCCTGGGCCATTTAAAATGCTGGTCACAGCAAATACTGATGTACAGTAGATGGTAGCCATGGAAACCAGTCAGAGCTTACCTTCATAATATTTTTTAAAGAAAACTAGATTTCAAAGGGTGATTTTTCTCTTTCTTTGGGGCACAGTGAATTATACTATCTGATAAATTATCCATGAGAGGTTTTTAAAAGCAATTCCATCTTAAAATCCCTTGCAGATGCTGCACAGTGCTCATTTCTGCACACTAAAGATCAGATGTGTTATTAAAGCATGATAAACATACCAAATCCTCCCTGAGGAATGCAACAAGTGAAGAGCAGACTCAGAGCATATCCTGGGCTGCACTGAGAGGAGCCAGGTCCGCTGCTGCAAACTTGTCCCCATTTCTAACCACTCCTGCATAGAATTGCATAGAGTGTGCTAAGTGACAGGGAATTGCATAGAATGTGCTGACAGGGAAGACAGGCAGCCAGACCCCCAGAGAATACGTGCAGGGCAAGGGGGGAGGGGTGGAGTCCTGACTGTTGTGAAGGCAAGGTGCAAGGTGGTATTTAAGGCTTGGAGGCTGGGAACAGGGTAGAATGAAGCTCTGGGTAAATATAGGCTTTGCTGTGAAATTTGCAGTGTGGAAAGTGAAGTTTTCTGGATGGAAATAGTAATTTAGAAGATAGCTTTCATAGGAAGGAAAAATATCTTAAAAAAGCTTTTTGGCAGAATATTAAAACCAGGTACAGAAAAGTGAAAATAAAAGTCTCCTTAAGCAGAGGATAGCTGGCTGATAAGTAGTGAGAGAGCTGTGCGGTTCAATTTGAGTTCTCAACAAAGACTTGGCAGTTCCCTTGACTGCAAAAAGGCAGGCAGACCTGACCAATGATATGGTGGTAGCTAAATATAAGCCCTATAGCTGTGAGAATCATAGAGAAGGAAAGAAGGTGGGAAAAAAATGTCCCCTTCTTTAGGGAAGCTGTTCCTGCCTCTACCCCCAGCCTGTGAGGCAAGAGACCTCCACTTTGGCTAATCTGTTGAGAAGCTTTGAGTCAGATCTGTAGGCAGAGAAAGGGTATTAAATGAAGATATGGGAAAAATAATGATGCTTTCATTGCTTTGAAAGAATAGGACACCCATAAAAGCAGGAAGACATTACATAGTAATAAGATGAATTTTTTTCACTCCTTGAAATTCATGTACTTTCAAGTTCACCCATGAATATTCACTTTGATACAATTTCCCAATCCCATTAATTGTGCTTTGGTAGGAGCATATGACCTCTGGAACAGACCTTACTGGACTTCTGTGCTTAAGCTGAGAAAAAATAATATCCAAGTGAGGACCCTTGTCACATTTTTCATTACTTCCCATGCCAAAAAAAGAAAAATAATATCAGATACTTGCTACATTAGTTAGAATGTAACACCACTATGAAAGGATATTGCTTCTATATAGTGTACAGGGAATTCACAGTATTAATTTTAATTCACCTCAAATTTATCAGGGTGCCAAGCAACATCCTGTAAATTTTGAGTGAATCTGTAGCTAAAACTGGATCAAGGTCCAAATTTCATAGTTTGGTAAACAGCAGTTAACTGCAAATAGGTGATAGATTACTATACAGTCTTCCTCAAGAGCCAAATATAAAGCTGATTTACTACAAGATAATTTCCTGTCAAATTTGAAACTTTTTTTCCTGTCTGGTTGGCAATTGTACAACTCTTAGATGACAAGCTAGCTGTCTGATCTCAAATTAAATAAGCAGATTTGTGACATTATAACTGTTCTCTTAAAAAGTATCTTGCATGGAGAGGAAATTAAAAACAACAGAAATGGATTTAATGAGACTTTCACATAGACCCTGAAATTATTCCCTAGTAAGATATTCATTTACCTCTACTTGAATAAAATGAGAATAGATGTCATCAGGAAAACTGAGGCAGCTCTGAAGAGGCTGTGGAAAAACAAAAGCTTGATAGTATCCATATTCCTCAAACAAATGACTCACAATAATCAAAAGCTCAGATGACTAACTCACAGTTCCAAGAACATCCCCTCTGCTGTTAAATATCAATCAAGAAGTGCAACATAGCCATTAATATTTAAGACCTTCACCACTGGGAAATAGAGAGCCAGTTGAATACCCTTACTTAAAATTTATTGACACATTTCAAAATGATAGATAAGACATTTTCCAAAGTTTTGTTCCATGGAGTTGTTTTGATTGTCTTCTGAAGTGCATGAAAGATGCACTCAAAGACAGAAGCTTTCTGATGCTAAGTAAAAAGAAAAGGGATCTGCACTTATGAAACATCCCCACCCTCAGTGTCAATATGCTGGAATCAGATTCCTGAATCCAGTTCAGGAAGAAACATCTCAAGACGTCAGAGCCATCATTCTTCCCATGTGCCCAATTTCACCTGTCGCCATGAATAAGAATTATTTCTGTTGCTCACTGAAAGTGTCTTAAGGGATGGTCCCTTCTTCTGGCTCTTCCTGTGTTCTGCCTTACTCAACAAAAGCTTCCTCCTGTGGCATGAATGGTGCAATTGAAACCAAAATGTAGGTTAAATGCAAAAACTGTACAGTTTTGATTTGTTGCTATTCATTTGGTGTTACTTTCATATAGGCACCACCTTTCCTTCTGCACCTCTCTTCTGGTAAACTTATTGGATGCAGGAAGCTTTTCATGACTTTACATGGCAAATATTAATCATATTTATTGAGAAATTACAGGAGAGCAATTATTCACAAACTTTGTGATTTAAGCACTATCCCTTGTTTACAGGGATTCTCAGAATGAAATGAAGATTTATCATGAAGATGCCATCCCTTCTCTCCATTCTCTTTCTTTACATTCCAGGAGCTAAGAGCTAGAAACCTAGTAGGAAAATCAAAGCTTACTAAGGAGTAAACAGATCTAAAGAGCCTATGGCTTGGTAAAAGTAGAAATAACAAACACTTCAAAGGTCAGAGTTCAGCAATATTATGCTGCACTTGAAAAGGAATTATCTGCATTCATTTCAAGTCCCCAAATAAAACTCAGCACAAGTCCTTTCTTAATATGGAAGTGTGACATTTTTCTTAAAAATGTAATTTAGACTGTATTTTAAGTCTGTATTTGAGAATTTGAATTGGATTTTAAAATGCACAGCCTTTTTAACATGAAGCAGACTGATTTCAGAAGAGTGGGAAAAGCTGTTAAAGGTTGATAAGTAAAATGGCTGAGTAAGGAAGAGGGCTTATCCAGAAGAAAACAATATGCTCCAATGACTATAAACTGAATTAAAGAAGTTGAGGCCACTGTCTTTTTTTGATCTAGTTTAGCATAGAGATAGGGGTAACCAAATACTGAAGAAAAGGAAGCCTATTTTTCTATGTGAATCCCAGGAACTCCAGTGATGTTAAAAGCACACTAAAATAAAATTGAAATACTACCCACACATAACAGAAAAATACTCAGACTGAAAAATATCTTAACTCTAAGCACAATAATTAAAAATAACTTTTTGACATATTCTGTCAGATGCAAATTAATGATGTATACAATGCCAATTGTTCCTTACAACAGAAGTAACAGAAAAATATATTTTTCATTTAGCTGAAACCAACTTGCATACAACCTCTCTCTTCTTTCAACTCCTGGAATTTGTTGCAGACTTCTCAGGCCATTGCATTTTATGCCTTCCCTCCACCCCCCAGCTCAACTTTCTGTCTTTTATTAAGTGGAGTAGCAGTTTGTTGCATGTAAAATCAATCTATCAATCAATCTCCCTGGAATTCACATTCTTTGGCCAAGGTCTTTTTTGCAGCTTCTTCTGCAGTCTATTCTACGTAATTTCAACAAATGTTACTGTCAAACATCCTATAAGCATACTCAAGACAGGTTACATAAATGTGCATTAGTGTTAATTAGCTGATACCATTCGGTTTTCCTGTCAGATGAGCTGTGTTTCTTCTCTTTTTACTTGTATCTCAAGCAATAAATGTAATCCCACCATACTGCAGCTGGTGCATTCTGTAAAACATAATTAGGGCACTATGTTTAATGATGTCTCTGTCCTACTTTGGCGGAGAGAGGGATTTGGTTTTATGGTTGCTATGGTCTAAATTTTTGCCCTATGAAGTGTGCTTCAGATTTTATCCTGTTCTGGGTACACAGAACCAGGAATTTAAAACCTTCTTAGGCAAGAAGGAAAGATCCATATAAATATGTAAATATGTCTACTGTGTTGTACTAGCCATAGCTGCACCCCCACTTTCTGCAGAATGGTTTATTAGACTCACTTTTGTTATTGCAATCCAATTAGGAGAAAATAGGCTTTACTCCCAGTTAGAGGATACTGCCCAAATAGCAGGCAAAGACTGCATGTATAATTCTCATGTTAACACATGTTATGTGTAGAATTCATGTGCACAGGTAAACTTGGGATCAGAGGAAGGAACAGTTTATGTGCTGGATGTCAATGGCAGAAACATTCAAATTCAGTCAGTGTGAAGAACCTTTTCTACAACAAACAAAAGCAAAAGAATAGTTCTGATCTTCACTGAATGTATTGTCTATGAATCTGAAACATTAAATTTGAACCTTTCTAAACATTTTGTTTCTCACTTATCAAGCAGTCAGAAACCCCTGGAAACTGAAAAACTTGAGCAACTGAATGTCAAGAAAGAGGGAAGGGGAAGAGAAAGAGGGGACTATTCTTCCAAGAATCTGCTCTGAGATCAAGTTAGATTCAGAAAGTCATCCTTTTTCCACCCACATGTGTTTAATCTAGAGAATTACAGGTTGAAAATTCCAGTTTGGATGTGAACTTAATTTGTCATCCAGTCCAAGGTTGTCAGCATCATGAAAGTGGTAAATAACATAATTCTTTGCTACAAAATCTGTTCTGCTCTACTCATTGCAGATGTTATTTTTGTGACATCATTATCCTTCTGCCCTGGCTTCAGATGTCATCATCGTCAGGCTACCATTTATCCCATCCAATTCCACTCATAAAATCACTGCAAATAGAGCGCAAACTTTTCAGATGTAGAATAAATTTTTTAAAAAAGTCTATTTTGCACCATTCTATTTCTTAGAGAATTCTATACTTGCTACCATTCTTCTTCTATATGGTACAAACTTAAACTGGCCTGTGTTTCATCTAAATTCTAGGGTCTATAATGCTTTGAAATATCATTATGAATCACATATTTCAAATTATGATTTTCATAATACATAAATTTTATACAGTAGTACTAATAATCTATTCATCCTATAAATGTAAATAAATTATAATTTTATAATAATTTAAGAAAAAAAACAAAAACAAAAAACAAACAAACAAAAAAACAACAAAACACTTGTGTTCTAATTTATGTACATAAGAATGGTCATTTATTCTTTTATTTTCTGGTGATTTCCCAGCCTAAGATCTGGGCTTGAAGCTTGCAGTCCTTGCTCAAAAAAGTATTTTGAACTTTAGGCAACCATAAAAATAAATATATTTAATATCCAAGTGGTTTGGTTCAGTCCTTCAACACTGTCTTGTTAAGTACCTCCTTACTAAGCTCTGACGTGTTATGAAATAGTGGCCTTTTTTTATTTCTCAGTTCTCCTGACCAACTGTAGATGAAAAAAGGTTGTCATGCAAAGATTCCTTTGCTTTTTGGACTAGCCTCTCCTGCCTTTGGGTGTGGCAGAAGCCATCTGTCTCTAAACTGTTGCATTTCATCCCACTGAAGTAGAGGTGGCATCAAAAAGGCCCCAGAAGCTTTAGCAAGTGAATTGCACTGCATATGCAGGAAAGCAGGGCCCACTGTACTCTACTAAACACTGCATTGCTAAACACACACCTTGCTGTATTTCTGTGAAAACCATGTCTTGCAGTTAATGATGTTCTGGGCTGCCTGGGTCATGTTGTCGATGTCAGGGCTATTATTTCACTCTCTGTAGACTCAGGCAAGTGACATCCTATTCATGCTTGATTCACATTTTCAAACACTTCTTTGACAAATGAAGAGTGGAGATGCATCTCATTTAATGAAAACAGGGATGACTTCTTTAATCATTAACGATAAGTTTATATGTTTTAGAGGGAATACACTGCTAAAGCCTAATACTGTTATAAATATTCACTTCCTAAACATGCTTGGTCCCAAATGTCCTTTTACTTACCCATTTGCAAGAATTTGTAATCAAGTGTCTCTGGAATCTTGCATCTCATAAGACTATAATCTGGACCATTTCTAGGTATGTCAATTCCAGAGTCTGTGTAAAGTCCATTGCAGATGTCTTATTTTGGAACAGCAAAGGCAGGAATGATAAGAGTAATGTGCAGTTATGGCAAAAGTACAACATCTTGATTGCAGGTAAAGTATGAACAATGTTGTCAACTAATTGCCATTACTGAGAGAACATTGCAGTCACAGTCTGCTAACTCTTGTAAATGTGTCAGTAATTACTGAATAGTAGCTAAGGAAGTGTAAGACAGGTAATGAAGAGGACATATAAAGTAGCAACACACAGAATACACAAAAAGCTGTCTTCATACTAATCCTTGTGCTAGTATACATGCTACAAAAGAGGACACCCTAATGGCCAGCATGGGAAAGTGACTCTGGGTGGGTTCTATGGTCTGAGTAGGTGCTGTCATTAATCCCAGTCATATCTCCAGGTGTACATTGCCCCACTGCTATTGTGAAGTGCCGTGTAATTACAATTCACTCCTATTTGCTATATAACTGTCTCCAAAACTTCTTGTGACTTCTTCTGGCAGTAGCACATGAACACACACAAAATCTCAGCTTCTCTGAGAGAAGAGGCAACTCAAAATGTGTGGAAGAACCAGAAACACCCTCTCACCCTCCAAAATATCTCATCACCTTATAACTGGAGTACCATTCAACAAAAATTTCTTCCCTTAGTTTCAAGAAGGAACAGATAAATTGCTACACAGTGAGAGCACAGAATTTTCTGTGTAGTGAACTGTGAAACACAGATGGACTTCTCTGTTGTCAGTCATGCATTGGACAAATATAGGACATAGGAGGATCTTGGTCAGGTGGCAGTGGCTTTCAACTCAAAGAGAGTAGAGTAGATTAAATATTAGGAAGAAATTCTTTACTCAGAGGCTGGTTAGGCACTGGAACAGACAGGCCATGTAAGTTTTGGACTCTCCATTCCTGTAACTGTTCAAGGCCAGGCTGGATGTGGATTGGATGTGGAAGGTGTTCCTGCCTGTGTCTGGGGTGTTGGAACTAGATGACCTTTATGGTCCCCTCCAATCCAATCCATTTGGTGATTCTATGATTAGTCATTAAGACAGTGCAATAACACATGTTGGTGGGCTGCCTTGCACTGGTAAACATATAATTATCCACTGTAAAGTTATCACACCCTGAAAAAAGTATCCAAAAGCTAAAAGGAATCCATGGCTGTGAACGTGTAGTAAAAACTAGACTCAGAGAGAACTGAAACCTTAAAATATTAGATAGAAGAGGGGCAGAGGTAAGAAGGAAAAAAGAGGCTGCATTTTACAATTGTGAACTGAGATAGAGAATGATTAAGTAGCAAAAGAGGAATGGAGAGAATAAAACCAGAAAGATATCAACATGTTTACATGTTTACGATAGGAGTGGGTTAGCAGGTATTTGCACAGAACTTTGGAGAAATTTCTTTTAGAATAATCAAATGCAAATCCTTCAAAATGCTTCTCACACTTAAGTACCACAGCTTCACGGACTTCCTTGACATTCTCCATTCTTTTCTGTACTTCTACACTTTAGATATATGCTGCAAAATGTATATGAAAATATTTAGGTCTATCAGTTATTCTATATATCAAATTAAATTTTTATTAATAAGTGCCTTGTTAAGTAAACAGTCATGAGCCTTTTGCATTCATAGTTTCATTTCAGCATTGGAAATTAATTTCTAAATCTCTCTTGGAGATTCCTTATCTGTATAATCTTTTATGAATAATTGACCCACTTTACCCTGATAAGAACTACATGTCTAAGAATTGTTTATCCATAAGGTTGAGAGATTCTATACCTTGATGCAACATATGCTTTACCAGATGTTTCACAGGGAAGACAAACATGCTGATAAAAACAAATTGCAACTTCAGGTGAATTGCTTTGGATTTAACTTTAACCTTGGAATGGATTGATTCTATCATTCTCTGGTAGTGGGTATCTGATTTTTTTGTTGTTTGTTTTTATTGTGGTTGTAATGAGCTGTGCAAGAAATTGTCCACTCTCCATGCCTTCAAATGTTTTTGAGTGAAGCATTTATAAGGCAAAATGAACACATTGATGTCTTTATGGAGGGGAAAATAAACCTCAATGGTAATTGTTTTTTAAACCATCCTATTAACTTCAGTTCGTATTGCTTAGATCCAGCATAAAATTTTCACTGCACTGATGAGCTGTAGCAAAGAAAGCTCATAACACTTGCAGAGTTATTTCCATTTTCTCAGTGCCATTGGACAGTGCAGCAAATGAGACTAAGTTCCTACTGAAACTCTCAGTTATACATATTCACTGAGAAAATAATAAGGTTAATTCAATTTCTATTTTGAATTTCTCTCTTTTCCTATATACAATAGACAGTAGCTGTCATCTTTACGAAGTGTCTTGCTTTTCATGCTATTTTATTCCTCAGTAATTAGTCATTGGAAGATCCTTCTCTAACTCTGCTTTATAAATTATATTTTTTTGTTCAGCTATTTAACAATGTTTTTCATTTTATTGTAACATGAGAAAAATCGTTGGAAAGTAATTTGTATTTTGATGCCAATATTTCAGTAAATAGGAATTAATAAGCAGCAGAACCTTTACACACTACTATTATGAAAGGATGGAATAATCATTATGGAGCATGACTGCTACAAAAAAACCTGAAGAGTTCTCCTTTATAATTTGTGGTAGAAATGAAGGCAATAGTGTTTGTTTTTTTCCACCTCTTTCACAATCCATAATCCATATCTCAATAATGCAGCTGGAGAAGGGAATTGGACACTACTGATGGAAGAGAACTTATATGCGAACATGCTGCAATTTTCCAAGCCACAGGACAAGAAAATATTATAGTAGGATAACCTGTGCAAAAGAGGAGCCACATGTTTTGGGTGTTATTGATTCTTCTTTAAATTTGGTATTGATTGCTCCTGCCCATTGATTATTGGAAAAGTCTATTTTCCACTTTCAAGAGAATAATTTACATTGCTTTGCTGCCCTTTATTCCTAGACAAAATCCCCATAGATGCTACACTTCAGGGAATTTTTAGGGGTACACGACCTTTTAATTATTTGTGACTTGCATATCTATCAGCTGAAATCTTTTGAGGGAAGTAAGATTAAATTGCTCTGAAAGAAGAATCAGATTCTCCAAGCTGTATCCCCACTGATGTCAAAGCATGGTATCCAAAGGCAACCTATTGTTCTGTACACATATTACCTGTGCAATATTTAAAATAAATTGAATATTACATGTTCAAATCTCTACAGTCCTTTGCTTAATTTCTTAACAGATAGGAAATGCCATCCACTTATGTAAGAAGAAAAACTAGAGGCTCTTCCACGGGGTCTGGTCTTCTTGCTCACCAGCCAGCAGTGCTGGCAGCCTGGCTTGGTCTTCCCCAGAGGAGTACAATTGCTTTTCCACCCTGCAGAAGAAACAACCCCAGATCTCCTCCAGCAGAGACACAGCCCCCCAGCATGGAGATGAGCATCAAAAACATAATCATGCCCTTATGGGAATTTTTCCACTATGTATACACCATTATTTTGTTTCATTATAAAAATCAGAAAACAAATACTAAGTACTGTTTTGGAGTTTATAATTATGGGTAGCTATGGGGGTTAGATGACCTTCATACTATGTTTATTAGCATTACATTGCTTTAGCAAATATAAACAGCCAGTTAAGCCTACAATGTGCTCATACTCTAGAGAGACACAAAGACTAGCCTGATAAAAATGAGGATTGTGGAGTGGGAAAATTGTTTCTTTCTTTTTTTAATAAATTCCTCTGTGAGAGTTTTATTGATGTATCTTCAGTCATACAAATTTGATATTTATTTTCCAGAAGAAGTGAAAGAAAATTTAACATTGCTAATTTCTTTATCACTTCAGAAATGTATTTGAAACATGATAAAATCTCCTGCCTCTAAGTATGTTTTCTCCAAAGTCAGTAGCAGGCTTTAATGGCTCAGAAAGAATATCATAATATCATCAAACCTAATCTGCCATAAGAAGAATAGTAATATTAAATGGCCTCTCCTATAGAAATGAATTATAATTAATTACCTAATTTGTTGGAGCATTTGTAATATATATTTAATGACACTTCTGTCTGGCAAACCCTTCCAGACAGTGTTCCAAAGAAACATGATCTAGGCATAGCCTCAAGCTGATATTATAAAATAATTCACCACGCTGTGTAAGAAAAATCCAGATAAAACAAGCAGCTAATGTTTCGGCTTCTAAGGCCTCAGGAAAGCCTGTCTCCACGCTAACATTTATCTCTGGCAGCCTCATCTTCTCTGCCTTTATAGCTGGAATACGCAGTAAATAAGTATTCAGCCCTGGCCTGATTGCAGGTAGCACCAAGCAAACAATAGCCCATTACTATATATCACACTCCAATTACTAAAGATCTTGCCATATGTCTAATAGTGTGATATAAACAGTCCATTAGGCTTTCTAATGGTGGTGTTAAATAAAGGGTGAACGAATAGCGCTAGAACAGTTAGAAGCCCCTGGGCAGCTTTGCATCTTCCCCTGCCATTCCTTTTAATGAGATTATATTATTGCTTTGGTCGATAGAAACTGTCATTTGAAGGTTTCCAGTTCTCCTGCCCTTTTGTGCTGAACTGACAAGGCAGATGTATCTAAATATTTACCCTTTTGTCTATTTTCTTCAATAGTGTAAAGTTCTTGTCCTTTATTCCCCACTTACATCACTGCCTCTTTTTGCTAGATGGAACAATGTATCTCTCCTAATCAAGTAGGAGATCTCTGGTGCAGACCCTCCCTGGAATCTAATGTAGCCCATGAATCTCTCAACATCCTTGAGAGACAACATTAGTCATACAAATGACCCCAGCATCAGTGTTCTGGCAAGACATTGTAAGAGTTTATTCAATAATGGTACAATATTTTTTTCAATTAAAGAAATGTCCATTATTTTTCTTTGCTTGCCTTAAAAATAGCAGAGCCTTTCAAAATCAGAATAACTACAACAAAAAGCTACTTAAGACTTGGAAATGTAAATTCAAAAGACAATATATCATAAAAGTAAAATAATTGAAGGAGAAATATTAGATTAGAATAAAAATGCTTACAGAATTGTAAAACTAAGTTTCCTCTAAAAATGCTATAGCATATTTGGTGTGTATTATACAGAGGATTAACAACGAAACACCAGAGAATAACATTTAGAAATGTTCTCCATCACAGATTGAAAACACATTAACTACTGAGCTACAGAATAAACATACAAATGTAAATTTGATCCAAGCAGTTGTGCAGCCTGATGCAATGCATTAATACCAAAGAAAATTACAAAACTGGATTTAAGCATGTGAGTCTCACACACTGAATATTGTTTAGTTTGGGCTATAATGAACAGTAAAGATATGGACATGCTGTTTAATTTTAGAGATTGCCAGAAGACAGCAATTAAGCAGCCATCCCAGCTCTGTAGTTTTGATATATCTGAGAAAACCTGTTAAATTACTGTAAAAATTCAACTTTGCTATCATAGAGCAACAAACTCCAGAATGATGGTGTGTGTCTGTCATATGTAAAACACAAGAAAATTTAACATTCCAACACTTATTATTTGTTTCAGTGGTGTTTCTTTCTCTTTTAAATCCTTCTAATTTAGTAATCACAAGTTTGTTAAATTACAAACCTTCTATGTAGTCTATGGAGGTAATGGATATAGCATGAACTATGGCATAAACCAGTACTGCAGTGTTACAGCTAGGGATGACTGTGATGATGGTTTACAATGTGAGGACTCTACCACAAAGACAAAGAAATTTTCCAAATCATTTCAGAAGTTCTGTCCCTTGATTAAGATGAGGCCTCATTTCATGTAGTGGTAAGAAAAAAAACAAAAGTTCTTGTAAATGAGACTGCACACCCAGATGGAAGCCACATCCAAGGATGTCAGAAGTTTCTGGTGGAATTCAGAGACACTAGGGCAACCTACGTATTAAGCTTCACAGATACATGTTATGTGTGGTTTAAACTGAGATAGACAGATATCTAAACTTTAGATACCTACTCTGTAGATTTCTACTTCTGACCTCATTGCTGGAGGTTCTTCTTGTAATTGACAGTATGAAATAGGTGTATAAGTAGTTTTAGGGCAGGGTTCATCTTAGCTGCTCTAGCCTGAATGGATCTCATTTTACCAAAGCATATTTCATTTAACTCATTAAAAATTAATGTTAGGCCACCAGTTCAGACAAAAAGCCAGATCTACTTTATAGACAGTCACATCAGATCAGATGTGAAGCTGGAAATGCCAGTGACCTAAAGCACAAAAGTTCTTAGATTACAGAATCTGAAAAACTTCTAATTCAGGGGGAAAAAAAAGAAAGCAGAAGAACTTCTAACAGCCCAAAATCATAAGCCACTTATTTTGCTGTGAGGAGAGCCAACAGATATTGAATTTGGACTTGTTGTTACTATGACTTCATGCAACATCAAATAATGATTAAGGCAGGGTGTGAGGCAGCTGCTATGCTATATTACTGTGGCACATCACTTAGATGAAAAAGAGATAGTAAATCACAAAGCATTGACTGGTCTACTTGAACAACCTTCACCACTTCAAACATTGTAAGATAGCCAAGTGGTGATGTGAGGCTGCACACTGATGTTAAGGAACGGTTCATAAATAATCTCTCTCACTTTCACAGCACAATAGCTAAATAGCAGGATGAAAAAGTGTAGCAGTTTAAACTTTTCATACATTATAATTTTCAATGCACCTGAGCATGAAATGAAATGCCTCCCGATGGTCCCAGTTCTGCACAAGCCTTTTAGATTCATTAAAGTAATACAAACTTTTCAGACTTAATAAATGGTCCTCATCTATAACATGAGAATTAAAGACATGCACTCAGTGTGTGTCTTTAATTCCACAGAACAAAGAAGAAATATTTCATGTTAGGGTAAATATTTGTTTAAAACTACACAACCAAACAAGGCTGAAAATAGCAATCTGGGTCACCACATCAAGTCCCATTCTAAGTCTTCTTCTGAATTTATAAATCTCTGTCTAAAGAAAATTTATTTCTTTTTTATCCTAATCCCTGACTGAAAGTCCATGGCAGAACCATAACCCAACCTTTAAAGCAAACATTAGATTTTTAGGCCCTATTTACAATAGGAACTTCTGCAGTTTATTTACAGGCTAGGCTAATTGATGAGAATGCTACTTTTTTAATAATCTCTGCCTCCTTGTTTTCCATATCAGCTCATACCTCACAGTAACCTTTTACTCACTGTTGCTTCCTCTTCAGAATGATTCTTTGAACCCCATTACTTCTTTGGCTTAAGGAGAATACCTATGTGCTGGTTTTGGCTGGGGTAAAGTTTATTTTCTCTGCATTAATTAGTATGGGGCTGTGTTTTTGATTTGTGATGGAAACAAAGTTGATAATATAGAGATGTTTTAGCTATAGTTGAGCATTGCTTAAACACCATCAAGGCCTTTTCTGCTCCTCACCTTCACACCAAAGGAATATCTGTTATGAATAATTTTTATTGCTTTCATTAACACAAATATGATATATAACTTATCAGAAATGACAACTGATTTGCCATCAGTGTTTTGCAACCTTCCATGACAGTGTACTGTTTCCTTTTGAATAGTTGGAGTCATACCAAGCAGAATCTCCTTGGCTGCCAGAATTCTGTCACGAGTTAACTTTATCTTCTGCAAATACTCAGTCCCATATAAATATCTATATTCTCATTGTGTTCCCAGAAATGTTTATTGGTCCTTGTTTGTTGTAGTTCCATTGAAAATTCGATGGATAACCACTAGAAAAAAGAAATGACACCGTGTAAGTTAGATGTGCTGTCACACTTTACAGAGACAGGTTAACAATCAGAAGACAGTTGAAGAATTAAGTCTTGAAGTGGAAAAGATGAGAGGCTGAGCGGGGAGGATGTAAAGGTTTAATGTTGCACAGGAGATAGAAAACCATATTAGAAAATATTTCTCTGCAAATATTCTTTAATGTTCTCACTGAAGAAATTTGTTAGCATAACGGGGTGGAGGAAAATGAAGAATTGAGTGACTCATAAACACTGACGTTTGAACACAAACAAAAGGCAAAAGCCCAATCAATATTTATTTGCAAAGCCATATGGGCAGAAACAATTGTTACTCTTTGTTACTGTTATGTCAAATGTAAAAGGGATATTTCAGTAATAGGTGTTTTGCCATTGTCCTGATTGAATAGGTAAATTCTGTAAAGCAGCTGAACTTAAAGACCTCTGTGTGTAGTGAGGTCAATTTCCAAACACGGAGAAAAAGCCTTCTGCAAGCTCTGTCTGTGCTATAACCACATCACCTCAAAGAAATTAAACTCACAAATTACACTTAGACAAAACCCTATTAAATGAAAGAGGCACACAAAAAAATAAACAGACATTTAAAAGCGTGAGCTCTGCTCTGACAATTCGGGTCTCTCTAGTCTAGACTTGGACTTAATTTTTTGTTTCAAAGTTCTATAGTAAGGTTCTCATGGCATATGAGAGTTTAGAATGACGAACTTTGTCTGAGACACCCACACTGGTAAATGTGAAAACTCCTTGTGGGTTTCCTTCACATAAAACATATATGATAAAAATGATTAAGTGGTTGCTGCTACTGGGCATCGCATCCCAAGTTTAATCTTTGTTATTTCCTTCTGTATTACTCGATTCATAAAAGAAACTGTTAAAAGCCTATACCTGGTGAAAGTCCAACTGGAATTTGTAGATAGAAAAAGCTTCCAGAAAAAAATATGCAAGCAGAAAATACAGAACCAATTATTTTAGGAATGGCAAAAGCAGATTTTACATACTCCTTTTTCCTCCTCTAAATAATTCAGCAGCTGGGAGATTTTATGTCAGCAATTTCATTATAGGGATGAAATTATTTCACAGACCCTATTCCTTTTACATTTGACACAGGTTCAGATCCTCAGAGACTCTTGAATTCCTAATGTCAATACTATTGCTAATAACCATCAGCTCTTTCGCTTTCTTCCTTGCATTTCTCTAGCACAAGGAAGAATGGATCCTTTAGTATCTGGTTTACTGCATTTCTGGAGAGCATGGAAAGTGAGCTACATCGTAACTAACCAGGCATAATGAGCTTTTAGTGAAGCTGTTAGTAATTACAGCCTGTCTCCATAAGACAAAAAAAAATACCTGGCCTCTTACAGTTTTCCCTCACTTGATATATTTCTGTCTTATTCATGTTTTGTGGTGGCTGTCACTGCATTTTTTGTACTAGAGGTTAAGATTTCCCAAGTGGAAGATGTGTTTCTAGGAAAAACAGCCAGTACTGTAACAGATGAGATAAATACTTTCTTTTAATAAATATGAGAAAGGCAGGCACCTTGACTGAATGTTTTAATCTTCGCACAAGATATTGAAAACTATCTTCCTGAAGCAAGGAGGAAATATTAAACCAGCAGGGCAGTTAATGCATTTCCTGGGATTAATATAAAAAAATTAATGAGATAAAACCAGATAAATGATGTTAAAGGCAGGATATGAAAACGCAGGCATAAGAGTACACCTGCAATAGCTAACAACAGGGAAACAAAAATAAATGATGGTCTGTAGCACAGCCCATTGGTATTAGCATGCTGAGAGCACATCTTCACCCTGTTAATCTTCTCCAATCTGGCTTTTAGAAGCATATATATTCACCCTGAAAAGTCCATTTCTAGATTCTGATGCAGTTATATTTCCTCTAAGTGCTGCAGGAGCTGTCTTACTTGTTCTTTCTGTATTTCTGTATAGGAGTGGCACACGCTCCCTTCCCTTCTCAATCCAGCCATGCACAGGGGTGGGTTCCAGAAACATGGGCATTTTCACTGCTGCTCTTCTGCATGGCAGTAGGACAGGCTGTGAAAAGCTATATGCAAGCACAAAAAGGGGTAAGGTGTTAGAGGATTGTGAACCGTTTTCTTTTTCCAATCATCCTGCTTTAAGTACCCCACCCCCAATTTGTTAGCTGTGCTATGGTAACGTCTAATGAGACCTGTGTTTAGCAGGTTGTGAAGACAAGGGGCAGAGGGACTTGCCCTGTTTTAAATCCCACCTGCCGTCCCTCTGAAATAACTTCTTGCTGGATTTCAAAGCACTGCAGTGCATTCCCAGCACACTCCCCAGGCCTCCAGGTCTCCCTGAGGGATGACAAGGACCTGAGTCCCCACACTCTGTCTCCCCTCACAGCTCCAACAGAGTTGATGTTTCAAATCCTTTGGATTTATAGTTTCTGAGAGATGGAATTATTTACTTTTTTTAAGCTGCTGAACCTTTCTTAGCAATTTTTTAATCTGTTATGTTAAAAGGACTTCCTATAACTGTGGGGAAAATCCAGATTGCTAGCAAGGCAAGGCATTATATCGTTATAATAGACAGACTTCTAATTGCAAAAAAAATAATGAAAAATCAAAACCTGAAACCCTTTTCTAAGTAATATTTCTGTCTTTCTAGATATCTTGGATATTCAGTATTTTGTTGAATCAGTAACTTACCAGTGGTAATAATGCTTGACTGTGACTCAGTGATTTGAACATGATCAGTCATTATTCCCTTTCTATTGTCTCATTCTCTCACTGATAATTAATACTTTATATGATGTAGAAAAAAAACCTCTCAGTAGCCACTTAAGCTTTTTTAGTTTTTCCAGATTCTCTCCCAGACCTCACTTCTAAGTATCTTTCTTCCAACTAATTGTAACTTTCTATAGTTTTTCTCCCTTTCTCTCCTCACACAGAAAGACATATATACACATGCATACATACATAATTTTTTTGGTCCAGGAAGTACTGGTAGTAGAAATGGCAACATATCAAGTCCAGTTTTCATGAAAAAAATACCCTTCTTTAATGAGAGTTCCAATACTGTCAATACTAAACAGTTCCAGGTATCATGACTAATAATGCTTTACTCTCCCTTTTACTGACATTGCACACATCAAAGTACCTTCTAGAGGACCGAGTCCATCACCAGTAAAAGCTGTCCATTTCTTCATATATCTGCATGAACTCATGCTTTCAGAAAGTGAGAAGCTTGTCCCAACAAATTATAGTCGGAAAAACACTACCTGATGTCAAAACATAAATAGAGGAGGAAGTGGTGCATGGTATTGGTTTCTTGGAGGCGTTTTGTCCTTCATGAATTGCAAAAGACTGAGCATTTATGGAACAAGAGAAATTGGATTTTTTTTTTTTTTTGGTCTCTTGATATACAAAATTTATTGTTTTCCCCACAATGTATATCAGAAAAAAATTATGCATTTGTTATTACATGGACAGATGAAATTGCTGCTTTAATACCGCCTAGAAATTTTTGCAACCTTCAGAATTCTTCTGATATCCTGTTGCACGACAGTTATATGGGTCACTTCAGAAAGAGTAAATCCAAGTTCTAAGAGCTACACTTACTAATTAGATGTTTCAATAAATAATTTAGCAAGCCTGTTTCAAATGAGAGATTCCATTAAATACTTGAAAATATTTAACTATTTCGGTTCTTTCCACATCTAATTTGTCTCCCCAGAGACAAATGCACTATTACTCCAATAAACCATCCTGCATACATTTGCTTTGTCATATTGATTATTTTATAATTCTTTTAGACTTCACTGGTATTCAACCTCTAAATCAGGAAACCTTAACCTGAGGCCTATAAAGGTCTGATTTGCCTCTGCAGATTTTTCTATTATGGGATTAATGAAAGTTACTGAGAAAATAATTTAAGAATAATAAAATATTTACTATATCACCATCTTTCACAAACTGGATTTACTGTCCTAATTTGAAATAATTTTTTGCTTCATAATTAAGTATGTTTTGTGCTCAATATTTTTCTTTCTTGTTACAAACAAGGCTTTAGTCTGTGAAATCTTCGTGGGAATATAACAGAAGGCTCCTGTTTTGTGAGTGGTGTTTGACGTCACTACAGTGTCTTATTAGTTGCTCCATTGTACTGATCAGAATAATTAAATTCTGCTAATGGCATGTAGTATTTTCATGAACAACATTATCCTTTTTTTATTATTATTGTTATTACTGCCAATAAAGGACAGCAAGATGCCAACCACTAGAATACAACTTTTGTGGAACCTAAGGACACATATTTAGCATAAATCAATCCCATCAGAATGAACTACAGAATAAGGCAAAGAGTTTTTTCTGGAAGAGCTTCAAAACACCATCAATAAAGTGATGCTACAATTGATTACTTCTCAGCATGCATTCTAAGATAAATGACCTATGATTCCATTTTAAAGTTGATGCTGAAAAATCTTCAAATGCTAATAGTGAAGGGCAATACATAAACAATATAAAAAGAACAAAGCAGACATTTGAGGTAAAAAATACCCAGACATGTAGATATACCACAAAGATACACACAAGTACCTTTTTCAATACCCAAGTATGTTCATTTCACATCTATTTATAAGGTAAAAGACAATCACTAGACAAACAGATAGAACAATGAAAGTCTGAAGGTATAAATAAGTTAATCCACAAGTTAAAACTCTTACAGCAACATAAAGTTTCTTGCTGAATTTTATCAGTTACTATTTAAACCCTTAAATTTCTCTTTTAATACTCAAGTGCTAAATCATGTCATTGAAGCAATAGCATGCAGTAGAATTGTTTGCTCAGAACTAGTTTGTCTCAGAGGCAGCTTATGGCAGTCCATTCAGCAGTCTGTTCCATGTTAAAAATGGGAAATACATAGACTTGTGTCCTCTGTGAATCTTGACAGTTCTGTAGATGAGCACAGATGTCACACAAGCAAATAATATGAGATAGACAAACAAACAAATAGACTGTCCAACCCTCTTTTGGCCTTTGCAGTGTGGAAAGATACTTTGTTCATGATGTTATGTCACTGCTGCCAGACACACACAACATGGCCAGGATCATTTAGGAGCCAAAACCAGTTTGTCCCAATGGAGTAGTTTCCAGGAATATCAATAACATGTGCGCATTGCATTTAGACTGGCAGCTAGAGAAAAATTTCTACACATCGTAGAAGGGAGGTACTGAAATACTTTCCCACATAGTAATAATTGAAGGGAACAAATAAGAATTTTAAGATCAAAGTCTGTAAACTATTTATGGGGACTGACATTATGGAAAGGCATATAACATTGTCACTTCAGGTAATCAGCAACTGAATGTCATAACCCATTTTGCTTCTTCCAGTCTGTCATCCAACTTATATGTTTATTTGCAACGGGCTTCTGTCTACGTTTGTCAGGGAAATCTGGTTATAAGGAAAATGTTCATGTTCTGAATAGATCCACAGCATAATTTTTCCCTAAAGGATTATGAATTAATCTGAAGATCTATGAAAAGCTGCTTTGTATTTTTGACAGCCTATTAAAAGATTGTATCATAAAAAATGCTGGCTCATTCCAGTATATTTAGTCTCGATTTCTAAATAAAATACACTTGCAAATACATCTGGTGAGTTATGTAAAATCAGAAATTATTTTACTCACATAGAATTTTCCTATTTCACTGCAGAAATTCCTCTGTTATCAAAGATATTCTTTATCAAGAGGTGATAATACCTCATACACAAGAGAGTTACTATCTCCTGTACAACCGCCAACCAGACTTGGTGGCTGATTGTCTTTCTGAAGTGCGTAATCTGTGTTCTGACAATAGAAACAATAAAATCTTCAATATTGCTTCTAAAGCAGAATGGTGACAAGTATTCAGTTTTTAAAAACAGATTAGTTTACAGAAAATTATGACTTTTTTTGCAAGAAAATGACCATGTCAATCTTTATAATACAAAACAAAGAGAAAAACACTGCCATTTCATTTTATGACCAGAATAAAAGTACATTTCCTTAAAAAAAAAAAAAATCTTTTTTATTTTTGTCTAAGAGGAAATTTGAACACTGTAGATGTGTATTTTGTTTGAAACTGCAATGCTGAACCAAGATCGATGACAGGAGAGTGTCTTGAACAGCAAAAAGAAAGAAACTTTTTCAGTTGACAAGGTTAAGAATTGGCTACCCTGGCTTAGTTGGAATATTCTGAATCAAAAACTAACATTTTTAGAATATGCACAGCTAGAAAACACAGGGAAAAATTCCTCACAGCCAGGTAAGACTTGATGGTGATGTATCATTTTAGGTCACTAGAAAATCCAACTCCTCCATTAAAAAATTAGTATTTAACATAGTATTAACAAAAAAGCATCCAGCTCATCAATATTTTGGTCATCCCCTTTAATTTCCTCTGCAGGGGTTCACAGGATAATCTGACATGCACAGAACATTATCTATCACAAAGGATGATGAATACTTATAAACTTCTACTTCTATGAAAATCAGAACCTTTGCGGAGAAGACCTGGATTTGGTGAGCTGATCTACTCTAAGCTCAGTGCTGATTCTATTAAGCCATGAGCAGACAATGGGAGTCTACCATTAAAAGCCCAAGGCCTCCCCAGTGGGTCATTTCAAGGAAATCCAGAGGAGGACAACAGAGAAGGCCATACTTAACACTTTCCCAAACAAAATTGGGATGCCATTCGAAAGATTAAAATGACTGTGTCTGTTTGCTTTTGGGTGGTAATGTTCTACCCATAGGGGTTTCTAAGCACTGGAGCAGACTGTCCGTACACATCACAGAACCTCAACCACTCTCGGGTAACTTGCCTAGATCACAAAGGAAAGTCAGTAAATGTAATGTCTTTGGACTTCAAAAAAGCTTTTGATACTGTGTCTCACAATATCCTTCTGGACAAAATGTCCAGTGTACAGCTGGATAACTGTTACACTATGGGTGAGAAAATGTCCCATGGGTCAAACACAAAAAGTTATAGTGAATGGGGTGACATCAGACTGGTCACTAGTGGAGTTCCACAGGGCTCCATCCTCCACCCAGTTCATCAGAGACTTGGATGTGGGACTGAAAGAATACTAAGTAAGTTTGTTGATGACACCAAATTGGGAGAAGCTGTTGACTCCCTTGAGGGCACAGAGGCCCTGCAGAGAGATCTCAACAGGTTAGAGAAATGGACAATTATCAAACATATGAAGTTTAACAAGGGCAAGTGCTGGATTCTGAACCTGGTATGGGGCAACCCTGGTTGTGTGTATAGACTGGGGAATGAGAGGTTGGAGAACAGTGCTGCAGAAAGGGACCTGGGGGTCCTGGTTGATGGTAAGTTGGATATGATGGCAAGTTGAATATCAACAGTGCCCTGCCAGCCAGGAGGGTCAACCATGTCCTGAGGGGCATCAGGCAAAGCATCATCAGCCAGTCAAGGGAGGAGATTGTCCTGCTCTGCTCTGCACTGGTGTGGTCTCACCTGGAATATTATTGGAGGTTTGGGCACCACAATATAAAAAATACATTAACCTATTAGAGAGCAGCCAAAGGAAGGCCACAAGGATGATGAAGATTCTGAAGGGGAAGCCTTATGAGGAGCGGCTGAGGTCACTCGGTTTGTTCAGCTGGAGAAGTGGAAACTTAGGGGAGACCTACTGTGGTCTTCAATATCCTCATGAGGGGAAGCAGAGGGGCAGGTACTGATCTTGTCACTCTCATGACCAGTGACAGGACTCAAGGAAATAGCATGAAGCTGAGGCAGGGGAGCTGTAGGTTATGTATCAGGAAAAGGTTCTTCACCCAGAGGATGGTTGGGCACTGGAATAGTCTCTCCAGGGAAGTGGTCAGAGCCCCAAGCCTGTCTGAGTTCAAAAGGTATTCAGACAATGCTCTCAGGTACATAGTGTTATTCTTGGTGCGTCCTGCACAGGGCCAGGAGTTGAACTCAGTGATCCTGGTGGGTCCTTTCCAACTCAGGATATTCTATGATTCTATGATACTGAACCACACAGATGCCTTCTATAGATACCTAGGTAATTGTTAGACCTCAGAAACATATTAAATGTCCTGCAGTTAAGGAATCCTTTCTGTACAGACAGAGCCACTGCATACATTTCTCTGATGTTTATTACTGCTTAGATTTATGGTGCCTGTTCATTGTCCTCTATTAAATGCTTCTGTTAGCTTTTCTGCTACATTTTTTCACAGCTTACAGCCCTATAAAATTGAGTTACTATCTATGCAAATTCATACCATTTGCATTTGTAGAAGTTCTGGTCCAAATAGATGTGTTATCGTTCTGCCTATTCAGTACATTTAGATGAAAAACTTTGACTAGTTTTTTTAAGATGCATTTACTTTTTGTATTTCACCAAATCTGATTAAAGTAAGGTTTTGTACCAACTTGTGATGATGAGGGAGCAAGATACAGGCTCAGAGGCAGATCAGTACCTAGTGGTGATAACGATTCTTTGAGTCATTAGCCCTGTTGAGTCAAAAACTTCCAAATTTGCTTCTATTTTCTGTCTATGGACTAGATCCAGAAAAATATTGCATTACAATTATTTAAGGATCTATATTGAAAAATCTTTCATGCTTACCCTTAGCAGAGATTAAAATTTCTGAGCTTTCAGTAGTGCTTGCCTAGAGTATCACGTATGCAAAGATTTAAGACATTCCTTCCTTAGTGTTTCCTACTGAACGATTCAGACAACTTCCCCCCAGCCCATTCCTCTTTATAGATCACCTTTCCAAGCCCCTTTTGCTCTGCATATACAGCTTGGAGGCTTCACTTAGAGCTGTACAAAGTTCCTCCAGGGCTGAACGAATCCATAAATGAGTAGTGAACAATGAAGGCAAATAAATGAACTTCTTCCTCTTGTACTCTGTTGTAGAATACGTTCACAATCCCTTACACCTTCTTGCACTGAAAGGGAGTGGAATTAAAATTTCTATCTTTATTGTCCCTTGCCAAATTTATCTTAATGTAATCATGGAGAAAATATTTCAAATTCATCTTTCTCTTTTGTAATATTGTTCCCACATTCTGGTGTTCCTGGTACTCAGACATATACTGACAGTTCTGCCATATCGATCAAGCTAGTTTTCTTCATTGATCTATTAAGAGTATTTTTTATTTTTTTAAAGAAATCATATCCTTAACTTCTTTTGTATTGCAACATCATACATCCTCTTATATGTCCAATATCCCAGGCCTCTACATTCACTGATAGTTCTTACTTATTCAGTGCATTTTGTCTCATCTTTTGACTTCCTTCTGGGCATTCTGACTGAAAATCATACCTTTGGCTTATAATTTGTTTAAGATAGTACAATTGTTTCTATCTCTATATCTCAGATAACCAAACTCTGTGCAGTTTGATAAAGACTATTTCTTCTAACATCATAATACCAACAGCAGTGCCATGCCAGTATTTCTGGAGTGAGGCATCCCTGGACTAAGTACCCCAGAGTGTTCACTACAAGGACATTCTTATCAATGGGGCATTTTATATACATCCCATTAAGATGTTTTTATCCTCTGTCAAACCAGGAAATGTTTGACATATAACCATGTTCTTCAGCCATATCTGAAAAAAAAAAATATTTTCAAGTCTTTGGGAAAAAAAACTTTCCAGAAAAGCATGATCAATATTAGCTTAGTTTACTTATTGGAAAGAGGAATTTCCTAAGGCCCCTTGACAAATAACCAATTGTGAATTTCTCTCACTAGGCAAAAAAAAAAAAACAAATAGAAAAACAAAAACAAAACCAAGCAAAGAAACAAAAATCCCAAAACTACAAACAAATAAACAAACCTCAAACAAAACAAAAATAAACAAAAAAAAAACAAGCAAAAAAAGTCCAAAACCACATTAAAAAAATCCTGCAAATCTGTGTTATACCTTAAGACTGATCCAGGACACTGAGTGAGTGCACTACTTTATGACTTTATGTTACTGTCTTTAATTTCCTCCAATGCTCTTCAGAAGGAAGAGAGCTTTGACCAATATCACAAAGAAAATTAATGAACATTGAATCTACCATATAGTCACCAAAAACCAGTCTGGTGAGTTGTTTTTTGGTGTTACTCTTTTTTGAATGCATAGGACCAAAGAATCATAGGGGTTCGTGCATCCATGTTGCTTCATATCAGTGAGTGAAATATCACTGAGGGATTTGAGAACAGAGAAATAGGACTGTTCTGCAACCATGAAAAAAAATGTACACAATTTTCAAAAGCAGATAGGAAATAAGAAAAAAACTTCATCTTTTGAGACTGGAATTTTGCAGTTATGCAGACAAAAATTAATCAAAAGTACAAGCTATTTTTATGGAGACAATTTCTGTTAAAGTCCTTAACTTGTCAAAAATCTTTGGAAAGGGAAAGGTTACTTTTATTGTAAAATTCTATTCTGTGAGTGATAAACATTTATTATTTGTTTTGATGTAACAGAGAAACCCAAAGGAAAAGAATATTGAGTATGATAAATAAAAATGTGAAAATATGCATTTGTGATCAACGTTCTGAGAATTCAAATTGGGAGAGTAGAATAGTTAGATCCACCCCTAATTTATTCCTTATTTAAATCTAAATTTCATACTGAGAGTTTCGGTGTATTTGATTAGTCAGTTGGTCATACCCAAGCTCTACACATTCTCTGGGACTCACAGGCCTATAGCTCTGTGTTATTTTGCCTATATCTCTTACGTATCTTTTCAAACAATAGCTCCTGTTGTAGCTAAAAAGAATATTTTATACACTTTTTATTTTTCTGTGCTCAAATTCAAGAATTATGAATATCTGGTAGAATCTGATTATGGAACTACATTTGGTGTGTTTCAGGGAGCAATAGTCTTGACTCTTGTGTGTTTGTCAGAACTAAAAGTATCTCGAGATCCTCGGATAAGAGATACAATAGAAATAGAAATGCAATTACTGTTGAAAACATTTTCACACAATAGATATATTCTATTTTTGTCTTACTTTTACAGTACCTTAGTTTTTATGTTCATAGTTCCTAAATTCTAAAAACCGTACCATCATACTATATAAAGAATACTTTTGAACAGATGGACTGATGTTGCGCTGACACTGTATGCTTTGAGACAAAATGTAAGGGAGACAAAATGAAAGACAGAAATTGAAAACTTGAAGGCAAGATTAGCTCTCCTGATAAAACTTCCATTGATTTTCATGGTAAAGGAGTTTGTCTTAAGTTTGAATTGACTAAAGGCAAATCACGAGGAAAGGGATATACAGAGCATTGGAGAATGGCTTACGCATTTATCAGGTATTGAAGTGTCCTAAAACTAGTGTTTTCTTGTCTCATACACTTTCTGTCTGCCCAGGATACGATCTTGTTGCAGTCTGTGAAGACAATTCTTGCTAATTCTTCTTTATCCCATTTTGAGGCGGCTTCCGCTCCAGACCTCTAAAGATCTAATTTTGTCACTCAGTCGGCTTTGTTAACAGGAGGCTAGTTATACTGAAATAGTATCCTGCACTTCTGTTACTATGAGTTTGGGGTTTTATTCTTCAAAACCCTTCCTCTACTGATGGATGCTGGGAATTACAGATACATTTTCACTCAAGAGCCTTTCTTGACTCAAATGTTAAAGCTGTGGAGCTAGTGTGGCTCTGAATATGAAAGACCTTTTATCTGCTTCTGACAAAACTACTCAAGGTAAAAGCAAATTTATGGAAGTGAACATTTTGCTACATGCTCGTGATGTATTGGAAATTCAGATCTTTCAAATGGGATTGATTGCAAAGGCCCTGCACCAGCCTCTGTACAGTGAACTTAAAGGTCAGAACAACACAGCTTCCTGCACTGAGCTGAGTGCGGACCCGGATCAGCTGGCATTCCCCATGTGGATTTCACCTTGCTTTCTTCAGCTGCTGCAGGCAATGGGCAGACTGGGAGGGGGAGCAGGTTACACTGTGCCACTGGCCAAGAAAGGTTCATGTGTAAAATCTTTGAAATCATGTAAGAAACACAGTCATGCATCAGCAACTAATTTTTAAAAACTCATCTACTTTAAGCTAGGATTAAAGCTTCTCTTTAATAGCACAGACAATAAAACCTTGCAGAACTGTATTTCCATTGTATTTCATGTAGAAATTCTAAATTTTCATTTAGAAGTCTGATTGAAAAGCAGAGAAAATCGGGCATATTAATTCTCATGATTATGAGGCTGTATTTTTTTATAAGCCACCCCCACTGACCACATTTTTTTGCACTAAGGCTCCCTGAATTGTTTTGGATTAAGCACCACCTCCTTCCCTGACATTGCCTTGTTTATTGCAGAGATCTTCCCAGGAATTTTAATTACTCAGCTGTGTCTAGACACAGATTTGTACCCAAATCCATCAAATGTCACACAGACCTACCCAATATCTGCTGCAATTCTCTGTTTTTGAGAACAAGTTTTATGCTCTGTGCAACATCTCAGTCCAGACCAAGGGTGAAGCAAGTATTAAGGCACTGTGGAGAAATATGAGAGAAGGAACCGAGAAAAAGAAAAGGGTAAAACCAAAGGAAATCCAATACACATTTTTTTCTCAGCCAGTTTTGTTTAAATTGCTTTTGGTCGTTCCTCTGACAAAAACACAAATCTTTACTACTTTGGGTTTTACTCACTAGCAAATGGTCTGGACTGCATCTGTCCCAGAGACATTCACACAGTCACTTCTCTTCAGCACTTGGTTTAAGAAATAAGTAAGTCATGGTTTCTAGTTTTTCTAGCAGTATTCTGAAAAGTGTATGGTGGTTTGTTTTTTTTTCAGGTGCCTCTTACAAGTAGTAACCAACTGAAAGTGAAAAATGGTATTTAGCATATATCCTCCTCATTTTTGTCATGTTTTTCTTCAAATACTAAGTGTTAATTCAGACAGGACTGAATAATAGAAAACACATTAGATGTCTAATAGTTTCATTAGCACTCTGCAGCTGCTACATGTATATTAGTAAAAGCTTTTCATATTAGAATTCCAGTAACTGTACCAGAACAAAATCAAGGTTTTGTCTGATTAAAACAAAAAATACACCCCCCACAATAAAAAGCCTACTGAAATCAGCTGAACATCCGGACAAGAAAGATAATTATGGTAAGTACGACAGCTTTGTAAATGATGACATAACTATGGCAAGCCAACAAACAAAAACCTGTTCCTCTGTTTTTGGTATCAATGATTCTGAAGAAAACCATATAGACAAAGTGTCCCCAAACTCATATAATTTGACTTGCACATCATTCAGAGGTTCATCAGTCTGACTCTCCTTTAGAGCATCTAGCCCCATTTTTTGCAGGTGATTTCATAGCATAAAATTAATTTTTTGTGAAGCTATTCCTTTAAGTTGTTCATAGAAGAAGCACTCAGGAATTTACAAGTGCTGTAAGGGTAATGGATTAGAGGAAATATCTTCTTCATCTCTGTAGTGCTGGAAGAAAGTTGCTTTCACTTTCCACCTTGAAAGAGTTCAGCAGATTTCAGAGTCTAGTACATCTCATTCATTTCTATCTCTTACTCAGTCTGTCTTTCCTAAAATTGTAAATTTTCCTTTCCCCTCTTTTTGCCTCATTCCATTTATAGGAGGGCAGGCATAATCTTCAGTCTAATGAACAGAGGACTCTCCAGAAACGTGGAGAATGTGATCTGAATCCACTCAAACTGAGGGACAGGGAAATGTAGTGACAGGAGAGAACAGCAGCTCCATGACAACAGTCTTCAAAGGAAAATTTTGGGATAATACCTTTGAAAGAGGGTACTGGACTTAGGACCTGCAGTAGAAAGAAGAGCCTGCTAAAGTCTCAGAGCCTAGAGGACAAAATACTGGTTACAAGATAAGCAGAGGAGCTGCCTGTCTTGTCAGCAGTCCACCCTGGGTGGCTCCCACCCAAACATGCTACTTCTTTGGATCGTAGGGAGCACAGATCTATTGGGATTTATACCTAGTATGGGCATTGAAAAGAGCCTACAAATACTGAAACACTGCATTCTGTGGTGATCATATCATGATTTAAAACAGCTCCTAAATTTTCCTATAGGCACTGATTTATAAGGTTTTTTATACTCCAACTCCCTCTTATTTGCTCCTCTAGGGACATAACACCTGCCTGCAGCAATTTCTGTGAGTCAAGTCCCAGAGGTGCTGAATAAGAGTGCTTTGAATGCACTCAGGGTAGAGTGGAACCTTCTAGATTCCTCTACATACACAAAGCAGACATTTTTTTCCCACCTAGTTTTCCTTCATGTTCTAATCCATAGGTATTTTCAAAATAGAGTACTAAAGGAAATATGTCTGTGGCCACATACTGGCTTCTCAGATAGCTCTTTATTTAGAGTGCGCTCTTGGGATGAAGAAATACTAGTTTCCTCTCCTCTTCTGCATCTATTTCTGTTGTTTGGCTTCATACCTGGGGAATGGATTAGACTCCACACTAAGCCCATTAAAAAAGCACAAGTCAGTAGGTCAGAGTTACAGAGGTTGGAGGGCTTGCCTGGGAGGATCTGCAAGACACCCTACTATGATGTTGCTTTAAGAGCTATGTTACTGATTCCCATTTTCTTCTCAGCCCACCGCATAGGAAAAGTTTGGTTGTTCTGTGAAGCAGAAGTGAGAGCTAACCATGACCTTGCCTTCCAGGCTTTCTCCCATTTCTGCTTTAAAACAGTCAAATACCCCAGAGGGAGGCCCTGAACAGATAAAAAGGCATAATTGACTGAAATCTGAGAAATTACCAACTGTTGCCTATTAACACCATAGCAGTTTGGAATCTACCACATCCATTTGTCCTTGGTTAGAAAACTGACTGTGAACTCAGTCACAACAGTAAAAATTTCTCCTAAGGTGAGAATGAAAGAATTCAGTGCTTTTAATTTAAATTTATTTTCTAGCAAAATAATTGAAAAATAACTTTTGAATGGACATTTTTAGTTCATTCTATGGAAAAAAATCCATTGTCCAAATAACATTTCCCATGCCATCACAAATCA
This sequence comes from Pyrocephalus nanus, assembly GCA_038380795.1. Classification (NCBI taxonomy): domain Eukaryota; kingdom Metazoa; phylum Chordata; class Aves; order Passeriformes; family Tyrannidae; genus Pyrocephalus; species Pyrocephalus nanus. The sequence continues at coordinate 67,925,226 of CM076261.1, forward strand.
CCGTTTAACAGATAGGAAACAGCTTGGTGTAGGCACTAATGCAAGCATTACTCTAATCTCAGTAATATTTGCTCTGCAAATTATGTTTGCTACATCATTCTTGCTTGCTTCTTCCCACACTGTAGAGATCAGACCCCATTTTCCTAATCAAATCCAAGTTAGTACATGTATTTCAGAAATTCATATTGGGACTACTTTCAAATACTTGTTGTAAAATCATAGAGCTTATATAAGAACCACTCAAGAGCAAACTGAACCATTATTCCCAAAGCAGAAATAACATTCCTGACTCAAGACTGGTCTTCCACATTGCAAAGGTGAAAAGAAAGTCATTGTTTCTCTTAAAATTCACCCCTAGAGCAGAGGATTGTCTCTGAGCATTTCTTTGCAACTCCAGTGCAGATGTATGCATTTTAAAACAAATTATAGAAGAATCCTCAATACACTAAAGCAATATTTAAATAGGAACTAAATAAAACAGATCCACCTGTAACAGGCCTGTGGTACAAATGGATTATTTTGGTCTGTTGAATTTCCTTTTGGAATCTCTGGAAGCCAAAAAATCAGACCTAGGAACCCTCCATGGGCTATTTCTAGCTTTGGCTCAAAGGACAAAGTTGGCATAAAGCTTGCCCTTGGCCCACTACCAAGGTGTTTTAAGGAAAGGAAGGATTAAGCCAAACAATCCTTGTCAAATATTCACTGATGATTAGCAGCATGCTGTAGTCTCCGCAATTCTCCTGCATCTCTTCCAACACAGCATAATTTTCATACTCTCAATAGAGAGTTGTTTAATTCTGTCTCAGGACAGGCTGATTAATTTTGCTTAATTGACTCTATGGCCCACAGTAGGCAAACAATGATAAGCAAAGAAAGAAAAAAAAAACATTTTTAGTAGAGCTGAATGCAGATGGTACATTATCTTGTCTAACATCATTGTCATATGGACCTGTGTCTGGATATTGTAGTGGAGGCTGTCCCATTTCCCAGGTTTGTCCTATAGGAGTGCACACTGGATGTTATACTTGTAGTCTTCTCATCAATATGTCCCAATTTTTAAGCCTGTTCCATAAGATCCAAACCTCAGAGTGAATCTTTAACCAATAATTGTAAAGCACAGAATCCCCAGAAGTGCTAAATGCACTGGAACTGATGCAAAGCTTTTAAACTATGCATAAATGTACTAATTTTAAACACATTCGAAGTGATCATATTCATTGGATATACTTCCACTCCAAACCAAAACCTGTATCTGGCTGAATCATAATGTAGATCACTTCTGTTGAAATCACTGCTCCATTGAGCAGCTTGCTAAAGATTACTTCATTTGGAAATTAACATGCCTTGAGTTGCAAGATGTTCACACACTGATGTCTACGCTTTATATATAGAATCCTATATATAGATCCTATTCCGAAGGCAGCAGTAATCACCACAAGTTAAAATAAGTCATGCTAAGATCTAATGATAAAATGTGAAGTTCTATCATCAGGATAGTTTGTTTATTAAAACAGGGTAGCCCATCAGACATGATGAGGATGCATTTCAGTTCTCTGAGCTTATATTGCTTTACTCAATAACCTGGTGATGCTGTTAAGCCTTAGTTGTCTTTACAAGCATAAGCCAGCTCCCACATGCTCTCTGCCTTTCTTTACACTCAATTTCTCGCTCTTCTCCCTCACAGAGATGAAAAACAAGATCTGCAGAGAGGCTGCATAATGGATAAAATATTTGTTAACAAATAATAGCAATTGCTATGAACAGAATGGCAAAATGAAGAGCAGAATGTTATGTGGTTGAAGATGAGGTAATGTCAAATAAACAAAGTTAACCTAATCAGACTAAACACACCCATGGAAATACACTACCAGAATAACAATTTTTAAATTGAACTCTACTAAATCTGTTCTAGTTCACATTTATAATTCAATCCTTCAACCCTAACATATTTATAAAATGAAAGGTTATCCAATCATGTGATAATGGGTATCCTTCATGATAGATTTCCAGAATGAATGGATACCATAGTCTCTGCAATGAATGGTTATCAGACCTTACCTCAGAAATCTTCATTTATCATGAAAGTTATTCAAGTGATATGAATAATTACAGAATAACAGCTATAGATCTTCTGGGGAAAAGAGGTTTCATGTTCCAGAAAAGAAAACATATGGGGAAGAGACAGAAGAGGACAAGAGTTTCTATAAGATTTTGGTCAGAAGCCCAATACTGCTCAAGTGGGATTAAAAAATCTTTACAAAGTGAATATTGTTTGTGTAGAGATGATCTGTAGTCCATTTATTTCTGTGGTTTTCTCACAATACCTAAGGAATAATTTCTTTTAGAAGGTTTGCAAATTGCTTTGTCACACATCCTTAAGGAGTAAAAGTGCACTCAAAGTAGAGCTCTACCAGCCAGGGTTCACACTGTGATAGAGTCCTAGGCACAGTCATGTTTAAGACCCTAGGAAACATAGGGATGTAAATGCAGGTCATATGATGTTACAGAGATCACTTGGAGCTTCTTAGAGGCAGAACCACCCATTGCCATCTCAAGGGCAAAATAATTTTTACCTGCAATACCAAACAAGAAATCCTGCAGTATTGACATTACTGGGCCCCTGGTATGATCCCTGAGAAGTATCAGAAAGGTTTCAAGAGAAGTTATGAAAAAAAGAGTAGCCCGAGGGGGCTCAGAGAGCTGTTGTGGGACTGGGGAAACTCCAAGGAGACTTGATGTAGGTGGGTGGTATAAAGGGAAGGACATGTCTCCATGACCTTTCATTTGCTTCCTGCCCTCAGGAGCCAACCTGATTTCCAAGGTAATTCAGTGGCCACCTCAGGAGGGTTTTGTCCTGGCTGGTGGCTGCAGTGCTGGAGAAGGTTATCCCAGAGGCAGTGGTGCTGGCTGGGATGTGCAGGCACTCAGAGAGCAGACTTCACTCCAAACGCTGCTGCTTCCAGAGTAGTGGAGAAAGAGCAGCCACTGCATTCATTTGTGATTCAGGGAAAGTCAGTGCCAAATGGGGAAGGTAAAGGCAGCCTGGCAACTGTTTCACTGCTAACACATAACACAAGCTCTTGTGCTAAAAAAACAAAAAAAAAAAACAAAAAAAAACACACCAGTGTTAAGATACATAAATACTCATAAACTTATTTTCCTACTTCTTTTTTTCTTCTTAGTGTCCTAGAGAAAAAGCCAGATCTGGGTGAGCTTTTGGTTGGACTGAGAAATGCCAGTTTTCCAGAGATGCTAGGAGTTGCTAGTACTTTACAGTGGGCACCCACAGAGACAGCTAAAGTGAGAGGTGTCACTAGGGCTTGTCTTGGGTTAACCCAGTCTTAAAAAATTGGTGCCTCTTGCCTGGAGTGTGTTGAGTAGGAAGTTCTACCAGAATTCTCATCACGTGCTAACTGAAAGGAAAATTACACCCCCTACTTTAATCTCAGAAATGTAAATAATAAATAATAAGAAGAGCAAGTATCATAACTCAAATATTTATAAAAGGCTGTTGTCCTGACTTTTCCTAATCTTCTTAATAATCCGTCTCAACGCAATTTTGCTAACACTGGTGTATCTACACTTCTGCCCTTCCAAAAGGATGATTAACTAAAACTGCATGTTTTGTTCATGTTTTAAAAGCACTCAGAAGATCCTCTATAAGAGATGAAGTTCCGCAAAACAGAAGGATGAAAAAATATTTCAACAGGAAAAGAACTATTTTCTCAAGGCTAAAAACAAGAAGGAAAACAAATGTCACACATATGTCTATGTACGAGAATGGAGCTGCCTTTGTTTTGTAAAAGCTCTGAAAACGCACAATTCAAAGCTCACATTAAACTGAAGGAGTGTAAGGAAGCCCAGGGTCAGCCCCAGTGGATCAGACTGGTGCTCTAACACACTGAATGCTGGCAGTTTTAAAGGGGAAGACTATACTCAATAAATTATTCAGTGCCATTTGATAAAACTTTAAGATACTGATTATTAAAGCTGTACAGTCTGTCAAACAGGACTGAGAAGGAAAGCCACATCTGATTCAAGGATGTCAGTTCTGAGAGAACAGGATCCATGTTGAGGGAAAACATTTAAGTCCTGCTCAAGAGCCTATAACTGCACATTCCTGTGATTGCATAGGAATTGTAGCCAGGGATGAATTAGTGGGTTCAGATGGGAAATCAATAGGGAGAAACCTGGAATTCATTTTGTGCACTGCTGTACTAATGTGCGAAATGTCACTGTCTCCTGGTTGGCTGCCTCAGGGAGGGGCACTCGCATTTTTCTACCAGTTCCCTGTAGACTGTCAATTTATAAGACCTTAAATAAAGCAAACCTATGTTACTTCACTGAAGGAACAATGCAGAAGGAAAATTGTCAGTAGTTGTGGCATTGTGATAGTGATTTCAATCAAAAATTAATAATAATATTTGAGAATACAGAACTGTTAAAGCAGGGTGCTCGAAATTGTGATCTGTCTGAGACTGTGGAGATCAGGCACCAGAAGAAATTATCTTCAAACTCCCTCTTTTCTGCCTGATCTTCGCCACTGTAATTAATAGTTGGATGTAGACCAAGCTATGGGGAACACACATTATTTAGAAATATATGTAAATGTAGTGGCCACCCTAGAGTCCTCACAGTCTGAAGAAGCTAGGAATGGAAGTACTATCTCAACAACTATTTCCTTGATGAACAAAGCAGTTGAATGACTTGCTTAGGGCTATGTGGGAAGCTTGTGGCAGAAGGCAGGACCTCTTCTCCTAGGAGAAGATTCTGTATGCCATACAGAACACCCTTCTCTAGAGCCAATTATCAACTATTTGTTTTTGTATGACTCTACCATGCCTTAAAAATACTGTTTAAGGAAAAAAAGACATTTGCAAAGAGGGAGGGAAGAAAAAGTCCAAAAGAAAAAGCATTCCTCAAAGGCAAAAGCTGTTGCCTCACAGGCCAAGGTGAGCTCACATAGGAAAAGTTCAGAAGATAAAAACTGTGACTGTAAAAGAAAAAAAGAAAGAAAGAATTAATGCCTGATGAATCATTTACAATGGATGAAAACTGTGAAGATGATTTATGGTATTTACATTCAGCTAAAGTAACAGCTCTTTACTGACCTGTTCAAACCTGTAATATCCAGGTCTGTTTTCATGAACAGTTAAGGTCAGTGGAAAGCTTTGCTTGGTTTTATCTATAAAGAATGGAGAAAGAGAGGGGTTAAGTAGGCTGTGAGTTATGTGGAAGCAGTGTTATGTGATATAATGGCAAATTAGGAAGTCCTGGCATGCAAGAACATGATCACTCACACATTTAAACTGTGGCAATAAAGAGGACAGTAGACACATGAGATAAAAGCGGGGCGGGGGGCCGGTGGAGAAAGAGGAAGGAAGAGAACAGATTGCAAATCAACCGAATTTGGTATACAAAATGTGCATTTTAGCTATGGGAACAGTATCGACTTCCAAGCCTGGGACTGAAAGCTCTTCTGACATTTTCCCATGAAATAGCTTGTCATGTGAAAATGCCAAATGACTGAAAGTGCTTAAGGAAACATTTTTCCCATTATTTTCATCATTTCAGGGGTTTTAGACTAGAATTTTTATTGCAAAGAAAGGGAAAGGACAATTTCATTGTGAATTAGCTAATAGCCTAATGGTCTTTGTGCTCTACCTGATTGTAGGTAGGTAGTGCTATTTTCTAAGACAATACCCTCAGCAGTAAGCTGTTTTACAATAAGCATGTTCTCTGCATTGTTTTTTTCCTTTAACTCACACAAAACACTTTGGAAGATTTTTTTTTTTCCCTTTCGATTGTGGAAAATAAAGAATATCTATAAAATATTCATAAGTATTAAAAAAAAAGTGTTTTTTTTTCAGTGGGCCATATCTAGCATTTAGGTCATTTGCCTATCATGTTAATTGCATGTCACTATGCATTAAGAACTGGTGGCACTTTTGAGAGGAGGGAAGGGGAGCAGTTCATTTAAAGTTGTTGCACTATGAAAGGCCGCCTACTAGGGCAGGCTGAGTGATTCACAATGAATAATTTATTCTTTCCTTTCTCTTGTGGAGTAGTGACAAGCAGAATGTGAAGGATTCTTTTCTTCCACTATAGTTCCATATTTTGTCTTTAAGGCAGGTCAAAAGCCAGCCTGAGTCAATGGAAGACTTTTAAGTCAGGGATGCTCCATGGTTCACAATAAATGTTAGATGCTAGCAACCCAGGGAAAGTTATGCTGCCAGGAGTTTTGCTACATAGATAAAGGAAAAAATCGATGATCCAGCTTTAAGAGGCAGGTTATAACATACAGCCCAAACTGCAAATATCTTAAGTAGCAGCTCTCTAGTCCCTTCACAAGGATTTTTGCAGGGACAAATACTTGGGGGTCTGAAGCATATCACTTATGAGGAGAGCCTACAGGAGCTGGGCCTCTTTAGTCTAGAGACGAGAAGACTGAGGGGGATCTCATCAATGCATATAAATTTCTTTAAGGCCAGTGCCAAGAGGATGGTGCCAGGTTCTATTCAGTGGTGCCCAGAGACAGGAGTAATGGCCATAAAATAAAACACAAGAAGTTCCACCTTAACATGATGAAGAACTTTTCGTTCAGGGTGGCAGAGCACTGGAAGAGACTGACCAGGGACATCATGGAGTCTCCGTCTCTGGTGATATTCAAAACACACCCAGACACATTCCTGTGTAACCTGCTCTAGGGGACCCTGCCTTGGCAGTGGGGTTGGACTAGATGACCTCCATCTAAACCATTCTGGGATTCTGTGAAAATAAGCAAACACAGTTATTACACTTTCTCCCAAAAAGATCTGACAAGATGACAGTAAGAAATTCCTTACTAGCTCTTTTGAACATAGTTTTCCATAACTGCTCTGTGAGAAATGAGTTAAACTATACAAAAAGATAACAGATAATTTATCTGAATATTATTACTTTTTTCTAAGTGATAAAAAATGATTGAATTTTTTTCCTGTTTTTTGATTGGTTTATAAATGAACACTACTAGTATGAATTAAACCACTTTCCCTCTATGTTGTTTATATTTTCTGTTGCCAGTCATGTGAAACAATCACAGCCCTTTAATCCTCAGATTTTAATGGAAAGTATACACAAAAAGGCTATTGAAAGAAAATACAATACTCTCAGTAAGTAATGGAAAATTATTTAAAATATTCAGGCAACTTCCCTAGTTTAGATGTATTTCTCATCTGACCTCAAAACTGAAAGAAATTAATTGAACCAGAGTTTGGAAACCTGCATAGAATGCTTTTAAACTAAACACATCTTTTTTCTGCTTGTTTGCTTGACAAATTTGGGAGATGAGCAGTTTTCTTGTATAGAAACATTTTTAAATTATACTTCTTTTGAATATAACAGTAATAAACAACATCCCCAAACAAGGAAACAAAATCCTCCTAATTTTTACAAAAACCAAAACAAATCATATGAGGGACCACACAGCATTCTCAGGAACTGGAACAGGGTGGGGCAAAAATCCAGTTAAAATTATGGAAGTGGCCACTCAGTTTTGCAGTATTTGAAGGTATGCATGCAGGTACCTCTGTGCCATTTTGATATAGTGGCATAAACATGACCTTAGAAACCTCAACCAGCTGGTTTTTGACTCATGATTAAACTAATTCAATGACATTTGCAGGTGTAGATTGTTTGGGGAGGGTTAATACTTTTATTTTGGTTTTAATACGAGTGAGATAAACCACACAAGAATTTAGGGATAATATCATCCTTCAGGATGTGATAGACTCTTAAACAGAAACCTGAGTCCTAATCTTTGTTATAACTGAACCACACTGGCCAGACTCTGTGTGAAGATAGGTTAACAGCATTCATCTTACTGAGACCTAAAGCTCTATCCTGGACTTAAGAAACATTTTTCAATAGAAATTTAGCTGAAACAGGGTACTTTTGGTGAATAGACATGGTGAACTAATTAATTGTTCTGCATTGCTTGCATGCACAGCTTTTGTTTTATCTATTAAACTGTCTTTGTCTCAACCCATGACTTTTCCCACTTTTACTCTTCTGATTCTCTCCCCCATCCCAATGCAGGGGGAGTGAGCAAGCATTATGGTGGTGCTTAGTTGCCCCCTGGGGTTACATCATAACATTCCTTCCTGGCATGTAACATGGGGCTCAGTGCATTCACATAATGACAGATTTGATTGGAATGTGCTAGATCAAGTTTATAGCTGATGTTGCTGTAGAGCTATTAATTGTCAGGCTCCTGTGCTTGCCATGAGGCTTGCCTGCCTGCCTATCTGTTAGAGTCTGTTTCTCAGTAGTGGCTGCTTTTTGTTTTCACTGCTTGCTGCAGTGCTGCACTGCTTATCATCTTACCCTGCTGTGCCTGGGAACATTTTGATAACAGCAATTATGATGCACCTGAGCTGGCAGGTGGCCAGGGCATCACTGCTGTGCCTGTGCTGCTGTACTGGCAAGGCTGGAAACCCAGTGTGAACTCAAGTCAAAGGTACTGTGACCTATGGACAAGTTCATGGGGAAGCAGGGCACCCCTAAATGTCTGTGGCCGTGGATAAGTCCACATCAGATCAGGTACACCTCAAAGCATCTGTGACTGTGGTTATGTCTGTGCTGCCGCAGGTACACCTTGAAGCATCAGTGGCTGTGCACGAGGTCAAGCTGGAGCACCTAAAGTGTGTGACTGTGTTATATGCACATGCAGAGGTTACTCATATTTAAGGGACACTATTATATTATACTGTTCCTTAAATACAAGTAACCTCTGCAAGGAATTACAACATGATGTTTTGTCAAATTAAAATGGTCTATAACATTTCAGTGATTTTATAGATAACTATTCATGTCAAAGAAAAGCTGAAGAAAACAGTTTGAAATATTTCAGCTGGATTCAGTTCAACACAAAGAGCAGGACACAGAGGCCCCATTTCTGACTCCAGAACAACAACAGTGCACCTCTTGTGATGTGCAAAAGTCTGCACAAAGCCTGTGCTGAAGCACAGGGGCTATTCCTCTCTCCTGCTACTTCATCACTTGTGTTTCTGTCTCACCGTAGAAGTAAAGATTGCAAGGCTGAGGTGTCTGTAAACTGAACTTCAATGCGTGAGTTCCTAAATTGATTTTTGCTACAACCAAAAATCAGCATAGGAAAATGCCACCAGATGTTTCTAAGGGATTAATCTTATCTTAAGACTCCATGTTATATTTTCCCACCATCCACCCGTTTCGTGCATACTTCCTTCTGATAACCCAGTGCATGTTCTCCAAGCTTATACCTTTTTCCAGCTGGATTAACCAAGGTGAGGTGCAGGTGCATCTGTTTCTTTCCCCACACAGATGGGGCCCAGAAACAAGTCAAACACTCAAACAAGTCAAGCAGAACATGATATTATTTCTTGTTCTTACATCTGACCCTAGAGGAGTCTGAAGCAGACCAGGGAACAAGTGTGGACTTCCCTGACCTGAACCATAAAAATTGCAGTTGGATTAGTTGAGATAGTTGGAAGACTTGGGATGCTTAGAAACAAAGTACTGGCAAATCTCTACTACCCATAAGCAAGCGAGTTGTTTCAGTGGTCAATAGCAAAGCCAATTTGGATAGATATGTGGACCTGAGATCATAAAAATATATACTCATTTGTTAATTTTTGTCTTGTTTGTTCTTTTGAAGTGTTCTACAATTTGCATGCACTAAAACATTCTTAGGTTTATTGTTCTCACTGGGTAAAATTTGAAAATTGCTCTCTTTGGATAATTGAAGCAGCAAGTAAATAACTATCTGAGGATAGTTCTGTTTAATTTCCAAAAATATAATTCAGAACTCCCCAGTGACTGGATAACCATTTTTCGAACTTGGGGAATTAAATTAAACTTGAACTCCTTGAATGGAGTTATTTGGAAGGAAACATGCACTATTATTTCTAAGAATCATGTGAATATTGATGTCAGTTCTATTTGCAAATAATCTTTTTATTTCTAGATCATGTCCCATTAGGATTGTTCATGCATATTTCTTTGGAAGATTCTTTTTTTTTCCTGGAGAAAGCATGATGGAACACAAAATAGATAATTATCAGTATTTTTATATACTTCCCTTTCATGGAATTTGGGGAGGGGTATTTTTGACATTTTTTTCCCAGTCACTTTTCCCACTGACTTGAGAAATATCTCATTGGTGAACTGTATAGTCAGAGACAGATTTGTCTCAAGAGGACAAAATAGCATAACAAATTATGTGGATGTACTCAGAATAAAACATTTCTCAGAATAGCAGTAAATCTCATGACCTGCCTTTAAGTGCTTCAAAATACAGTGTTTCTGATATCACGAGCATACTATACAGATGATGGTTCTCAAGGAAGATGAGAATTATTGTTACTAGATGATTTATAGAATCTTAGAGTTGTTTAAGTTGGAAAAGATCTCAAGATCATCAAGGCCAAATGTCAACTCATCACTGCCAAGTTCACACAAAACCATATTGCCAAGTGCCACATCTACACATCTTTAAAATGCTACCAGAGAAGATGACTCAAATACCTCCTTCTCAGTGAAGAAACATTTCCTAATGCCCGATCTAAACCTGCCCTGGCACAATCTGAGGCCATTTGAACTCATCCTATCACTTGCCACTTGGGAGAAGAGACTGACCCCCACCTCACTACAGCCTTCATTCAGGTGGTTATAGAGAGCAAAAACATCTCCCCTCAGTCTCCTTTGCTCCAGGCTAAACAACTCCAGCTCTCTCAGTTGTTCCTCATCAGATTTGTGCTCTGGCCCCTTCACCAGCGTTCTTGCCCTTCTCTGGACACACTCCAGTGCCTCAATGTCCTTCTTGTAGTGACACTGGAAGGACAGAGACACTATTTGTTCTCCTTTAAGTTAACCAGTCATTCCAAGGCCCTGAAGTCTCTTGATTGCCCTTGGACTTCTTGTTACAACTTCAGTGTTAACTACCTGAGAAATCAATAATGGATGATAATCTGAGGGCTGTGCTAGGGTGGGAAACTTTTTTCCACATCTTTAACCCAGGCCTCAGTCTGCATACTGGGCCTTCTGTTCCCTTCAAAAGCAAGTCTCCTATGACAACGACACTTTTTTTTCTTTATGGAAGCAGTTTTACACAGAGCATAGGCTGAAAACCTCAGTGACACCTTCAGCCTAGATGAACCATCATTCTTGTTATTGTTCAGCTCAACTTTTAGAGTCTGGTACCTATTATACCAGGGCACCAGGAGAGAGTGGAAGTCATGGAGGAGACACTTATGCTATGCCACATGGGAGCTTATAATGCCTGTCCTCTACCCCCTAAAAGTTATTGTGTTCAGCCATGTGGAGAGAGAATAGGGAATCCTCCACATTATGCATTCTCTGTATCATTTGCTTTATCAATTGGAAAGATGATGTCAGTTCTATTTGCAAATAATCTTTTTATCTCTCTGAAAGAAGAAAAATTCATGCAGAACATGAGACCATCATGGTGGTGGTTCACTCCATGTAGGTCAAACATACCACCAGGGCCTGAAGGTGAATAAAAAAAGAAGTCCCATAATTATTGATCGTAATGAAGAGTAGATACTGTGTTAGGCACTTCCAGAGACTAGCGTATTCTCAGCTTCATCACTTGCAAAATCTTTACAGGGCAACTTAAAAACAAAAACCTTATAGATCTATAAATATGTATCTTTTGAAGAAGGATTTAATTATATTATATACATTATATTGCTTAAACCTATTTCTTTGCTCAGTTACATAAAAAGGCTATGCCTTTCAGTAGTTCCTGCCTCAAATTATATCTATTCCCTGTATTAAGGGCAGATAAAAGGAAGGTGTTACAAAGTGGTGAGCAGCTGCCAACACTGTCAGGCCTGGAACAGGTATGAACACAGAGATGCAAGGATGTTTAATCCAACCACTTAGATTTTGCCTTGCTGTCAGTGAAAGGATTTCCCTCCAGTCTCTGGCATGACTGTTAATGTCAGTCAATGAAGATTGCCAGACACAAATCTGTGGGAAATAAGCATATTCCTCTCTTTCTGTGAGTGATGGATCCAATTTGGCTTTCTCACACCCACCAAGAAACAAAAAAAGCAGTAGAAGACTTCAAACACGAGCTTCATTGAAATACATAAGAAAGGTTATGAGGCCTACCATGAAGTTAAACAGTTTCTGCCATGGTACTTACAGCAAACTTCTCCAAAGTAAACACAAAGAAGGAAGAGGAAGCACACAGTTTGTAAGTTTTAACCACATTAGTTTTTTCAATTATGGGTCCAAATGATGTCAAGCAGCAAAGTATTGACACAAACTGCTTCATGTGGTTATCTCCTGACTAGATCAATAAAAACATCTTCTCTTACCCATGTACCCATAATTGCAACCACCATCTCTTCCAATCATCCAGAGACTCATCCAATCATGCCTACTCTCATAAGTAGGGATTCTCATTTCAAGGGCTGGTTTGAAGTGTCTATTATTCTATGTAAAAATTTTTGCAACCTCTCTTATGAAGTACAAAATCTAGCTCATGAATGTGAATCTACATAACATGCAAAAGTGAAGAGTAGAGGTCAATTATTCTGCTTTCCTACTCCAGGAAAGGATGATCATCATCTATCAATAACATACGGTGGAGTAAAGCATCTCAGAGAGGACAAACACAGCTGCTGCCAGAGGCACAAAGGAGACAACTTTGTGATCAATGTGAGGAGACTATCACACACTATTTGAGATAATCGTTAAAAACAGCCAACAAGGTTCAGTGTCATTAGCAAACTGTTTGATGCAGACCAATTTAATGGACCACATTGGCAGTTTCAATAAATTATGGCATTTCAGAGTAGTTGCAGTGGAAGTCAACTTGAGGGCAAGAGAAAGGATGAATCAATTCCTTTTAAAAGGCAGTTGTTACAAAAATTATAGTTTAATCTATTCAAGTTATATTGGCTTCAGGGACAAAATGTGAGATGTAAAGTAAGAAAAGATGAAAAATAGGTAGATCATCATGGTTTAACCCAAGTCAGCAACCAGTGACCATGTTTGCACACTCCTCCACCAGCAGCATTAGGGAGAGAATCAGAAGAGTAAAAGGCAGAAAACGAGTGAGTTGAGATAAAGACAGTTTAATGGGAAAAGCAAAAGTCACACACAAGCAAAGCAAAATGAGGAATTAATTCACTTTTGCCCAAGGGCAGGCAGGTGTTTAGCCACCTCCAGGAGACCAGGGCCCCATCACATGTAGTGATTACTTGGGAAGACAAATGATATCAATCTAAATGTCCCCTGATTTCTCTTTCTTCCCCTTAGTTTATATACTGTGCATGATATCATATGGTGTGGAATATCCCTTTGGTCAGTTGGAGTCAGCTGTCCTGGCTGTGTCCCCTCCCAGACTCCCAGGCACTCCCAGCCTCCTCACCAATGTGGCAGTACGAAAAGCAGAAAAGGCCTTGGCTCTGTGCAAACACTGCTCAGCAATAACAAAAAAATCCCTATATTATCAATCCTTTCAGCACAAATCCAAAACACAGCCCCATACTAGCCATTCTGAAGAAAATTAACTCTACCTTAGCTAAAATCAGCACAGCCATCTTTATATAGATATTACTTGATGCCTAGTAATGAAGTTTGGCTGGTGATTTTTTTTTCAAGAATGATTCTTCAGTAATTTTTGGTTGTGTATTTGTAAAGCTATCTTAGAACCTATCTATCATTTTTTTGCTTTAGTCACTGCACATTCTCCTCTGTTTCAATGTGCAGATAGAGACTGGATCAGTTCAGTGTATCATCACATTGTATAGGGCATAAAACATTCTTCCACTAATTAAGGCAAGGAACCTGAGCTTATTATTGTGCTTGTTCTTTTCCTTTTATAACTAACTTAGATTTATCTCAAATATAATACTTAATCCAAAGACATTATAAACCACTTCAGAATGAAAACCCAGTTGATAACTCTATAACCCCAAACTTCTCTATTTCTCATTCATTTACTGGTCCTTGCAACATTCACCAAAAAGACTGAAAATACTATTTTGTTATATGCAGGAGCAATTAGTTTCAAAAATTATTAAATAAATTACCATTGTAAAATGAACATAGCCATCAAAACTGATCTTCAGTTTTCACAAGGCTAATCTGAACTGCACTTTTTGAGTATACACATAAGTGTGTATATGAATGAGCATACATGGGTGAATGAGCAACTACCCGAAAGGAGGTTGCAGTGAACTGAATATCAGTCTCTTCTCACAGGTACCAAGTGACAAGATGAGAAGAAATAGCCTCAAGTTGCACCAGGGAAGGTTTAGATCAGATATTAGGAAAAAATTCTTCATGGAAAAGGTTGTAAAGCACTGGAACATATCGCCTAGACAAGTGGTGGAGTCACCATCCCTGGAAGTTTTGTGGATATGGCACTTGAGGACATGGTTTAATGGTGAACATGGTGGTAGTGCCAGGTTGATGGTTGGATGCTTAAGCTCAGGAAGGCAAGGCAGCTCCCTCCTGCTTTAGGGACTATGACCCTAAAATTTATAAACAGCTGTCCCATTGCAATACTATACAGGACACCTTGTATTGCAGCAGGAAACTTCAGCTTTTCAGCAGCTCATTAAAACATAACTTTTGGGGTCAAAGCAAAACTGTTTGTTTATCCTCTGAGAGCACAAATGCATGCAAGTCAAGGGTATGACTCACAGAAGAAGGTTTGCCAAGCTCAGAAGAGACACACTATTAAAGTGCACATGGTGCACTTCTGATTTGTAACTGGCGGGATGGTACCCTTCCTAAAACAGTCACGCGGGATCTGCCTGGGATAGAGGTCACAATGGTAAGAAGAGGTTTTGTTAACAGTCCCAGACCAGCTGCTCCACTGGGGCTGAATATTGCCTGCAGAAGGGCAAAGCAGTCAGCAAGGCAGAAGGGAATAGCAGGGGCCTGGACTCAAGGTGGAATTTTGTGTCACATGGCCAAAAGAGCAAAACTGATAGATGTGAAAAGAGGCACTAGTAGATTCAGACTAATTAATCACACCAGCTCAGATGATAATCTGACTTTCTGCAACTGTGCCAGGAGATACACAAGGTTTCAGTCCAGGCCACATATAAGCATTTATGAAGAGTGCATTCATCTTATACTGTTCATTTTGAATTCTTTAAATTTTGCTTTGCTGCTTTATTTAAGCCCCATACTTTACAGCATCCAAAATAGGAACCTCACATGAGCAGAGTGCATAGCTGCCATGCTGAACAGCAAAATCCAAAATACAATCAGTTGGACCTTCCATAAATAAGACAGAAATTTATAGAGTACCATTATTGTCTATTTTCATCTCTGCAGAATACACTCAACACTGCTATATTTCTCCCAAAGTATTTTATTCCACACATTCAAAGCAACTAATAATGCTCTCCTTTGCCTTGCCCTGCTATGCAGAACACATTTTCTCCTATTCTGCATTGGGTACATAGAGTAAATCACAAAGGTCACAGAAAGGTCTGTCAGAAGACAAATTTATGTTCTTGTTCAGTAACATGACAGGTTGCCTGAGCATATTTAGGGTGCTAGATAATTTTCATTTTCCAGGCTTCCAGCTTCCCTTTGATCTCCATATCTCCATAGGAAGTCCCTTTCCATTTCCTTTTAATTTTATTCACATGTGCATGGATGCAGCTATGCAAAAACAGAGGTTATTTGCAATTAACCCCGAATTAAAGACATGACCTTCTTGCCAAGCACCAGCCCTAGAACAGAGCCTTCTCCACTTTTCCTGCTTACAGAATGCTTATGGAACCCGTGTATGGTTAATTTCCACTGAGCAGTGGGATGCAAGGGACCTGCATCTGCAATGGCTGATGACACCAAAATTATGGCTTGTTTAATAACATGATTCAGCCAGACTCTTACCCACACATTGAAAAATAAATATACACTCTCTCCATTTGAAGTCAGTGGGACAGAAATACATCTTATTGAACAAAGTGTGTCTGACAAATTCTGTAATGAATCAAGGTTTTCCACCACCGGATCTTAAATAACTAAACTCTTGAATGCCAGTCACATTTCTATTCTTACAAGCTACTATTTTGTGACTGCTCAGGAGTCATCAACAAAGATCCCATTTTGTTTGGTTCTGTACAGGGTTGGGTAGAAAAAATGGGGCAAAACCCTGACAACATGAGAGAAGAAACAAACATCTAGGGAAGAGATGTGAGTGATGGGACACTAAGTGGGCAGCACAGCTAACGCCGGGCTCGGCCTGGCAGCGCACTCGTTGTCTGGAGACTGTCACAAACACCCTGGCCAGGGGGAGCTTTCCCTGGGGTCTGATGGAGGGCAATGAGGCAGCTTCATCGAGGTGTGCAGTGCGCTCCTTGCAGGCAGAGTGAGAGAAGACGCGGAACTTGTTTGAAATGTTAACAAGTGAATGTTGAAGTTGGCATCAGTAACCTATAAGGCCTAAGAGATGACACTTTCTGTGAATTTAAATGATCTGTAGGGAAGGTGCAGCTTTGAAAGGTATTCAAGGTGAAGCCAAGTGCTTCACATTTAATGTGATATAAAAAGAAAAGTCAGCAGTGGGATGATGAGGAGATGGAAGGGAGCATTGTGACAACCCAGTGGAATTATTTTGCAGCAGCATGATGAAGATCTGGAAAAAGCTATATTCCTGCCCAGATCCCTCCTTCCCGTGACCACCATCTCCCAGCTGATCTTCCCTACCAAACTGAGTGCATGAGGCACTTCCACTCGAAGCTTTGATTATTTGTTCTCAAATTCAGGGACTGTATGTGATGGAGACTGTACCCAGGATGAGGAGTATGAAAAAAAATCTGAGAATAATAATAAAAAAAAAAATTTAAAAAGTCAAATTTATATTTTATTAGATTAGAGATTAATGAAATAATCATCAGATAATCACAAAAAGCAATCAATCATTGCCTCTTTTTTAGGTTTTGATTCACGTTCCTAATTTCCCAAGAATTTACAAGATAAAAGGGCATAGTACTCCATTAATATGTACATGCCATCAAAGAATCAATATTGCACTCAGTAAGAACTACTTACAATTTTAACATAAAAATCAGGTATAGATAAATGGAAAAATAAATTATACTAACAAATACAAGTACTTTTTTTAATTGTGAGGGATTTTTTTTTTCATCTCATAAAAGCATTTGCTTTCACATTCTTTCAACTTTTCATCTCTCAGAATTACATGAGTGGTGTCATATTCTCCAGTCATTGACCTTCTCAATAGATCACTAGAGACCTAATCTATCCCATCCCTTGACATGTCTGATTCCCCACATGGGGCATATACTCATTATTAGCCTATTGTAACACATTCTGTGTCCATACACCATGGCATGTTTTGCTGTAATTTGCTCCTTTTACTTTGTTCTCCACATCCTGCTAACAACCTGGTGCACTGACTGTTTTAAGCTAAATCCCAGGTTTTTCTTCTTACCCTTCAGCAATGACCAAATATCAGCAGTAAGCAAAGAGGTCTGGTGAGCAACATTCTCCTTTGTCTTTCATTAATAACCAAGTATGTATTACAGATCTTCTCAGGATTATTTCCTACTGGGTTCTTTACAGAACATTGGTTCCTTCCGTTTTCTTGCATTCAGCTTTGCTCAGAACTTACATTTTTACAATTTAAAAAATTTTAAAATCCAACAACCAATAAAATAAACAACAACAAAGAAAAGGCTTGGTGCAGCTGTGTGGGAAAAACAAACAAACAAACAAACAAACAAACAAACCCCAGCATCCTTGATGAACAGTAGGATTTGACTGGAATTCACCTCCCTTAATTTCAGTCATTCGAAAGGCATTGCATCTTAGCCAATAATTTTGACTGTCCCTGTAGTCAATGAAGAGAAGTAGCTATCTCCGGGTATTGATTCATCCTACTCTCTTTTCGCATTTGCTTAGACTAGGCACATGATTTTCAAACAGCTGAAGGTGCACACAGAGCCTTGTAAGGAAGACTCCTTCCTCCTGTGAACAAAGCCCCTTCTTCTTATAGTGCAAAGTTGTTACCCTACTGTCAGAGTCCTGCATTCAACAAGGATGAATGCATTTGCCTTGGGTTAAACAGAAATGGTGAAAAAAGACTCACTGACTCACTCTCCACCAGATGGAAAAAGAGGGCATTCTTTCTCAACTGCTTTCTGTGAAATGAAAAGGTGAGGATTTAGCCTTCTACAGATGTCCTTAAGTGTACTATGTTTCCAACCTTCTTGAAAGCTCCCTTCATCTGCTCTGTTGTGAGACCACCTCTGGGACACCACATTTCTGGAAACAGTCCCCATCACTCAGCAGTTACTCAACTCTCTGAAGCATTTCCAGCTGTAGGAAAGTTTTCCTGAATAAGCCAAGAAGCCTTTAGATAATTGCATACATGTGTGCAAAACCTCAGCATTATTTACATGTGTAGGTTCAATGAGATTTTAGAAGTAGTAAAAAATCTGTTAAAGCAAAACATTTTCTTTTCCAAACTCATAGTTTTGCTTTCTTGTGAAGTTCATGCCTCTTTGACCTAGTTTCACCCAGGCTTGCTCCTAACCCATCAAAACCAAGAGAGAAGCAACACAGGTATCATATTTAGTGAGTTAATAACTATTCATGCTCATTTCTTAAAGGGCCCGTTTCCTGGTAAGACCTCATAGTTAGAAGAGAACATTTTTGTATTAATCAAGTGCTAAAAACATTAAAAAAAAACCCAAATAGTTTGAAAAGTTCTGAGCAGGCAAACATAGGGCAGATCTAACACTTCTCCACCTTGATTGCTTCAACAGCTGTGGATATAGCTGAAATGCATCACAGCACAGAATCTGCCTCCTTTGCTATTTCCAGGTACATGTTTAAGGGTACTTTTGGTTTTCCTGCTGCTTATAATCTCTCTCACATTTCTGTGAACTTTGATGTCTTCTGCGTTCTTAATTTTCACTTTCATACCAGTGATAGTCCTTTTACATAAAAGTTCTGATTACACTCTAGCAAAATTCAAATTCCTACAAAGAAGGCTTCATTTACGGTATTAATCCTTGATTCTATGTTTTAGAAATCCCAGTGAAACTCAGTAAAACAAAGAGAAAATATCAAGTCTTCCAAGAAAAGGCAGAATTGTTTTTTGGAAATCCACCAATGACAGTGGAGGAAAGACAGATATTTGGATTAATAATTCAATTTTACTGGGCAATTTGGCAATCTATCCTTCTCTCCCAAGACATAAAATAGGAATTTTTAGAGTTTAAAAGTTGAGGTCTAAGAAATATTGTAAACATTTCTCTTGAAACTGTAATTTGAAGTATGTACTCATTTATTGAGTTTTCTAGCCCAGAATGAAAATGGGAGGTGTTGTAAAACCAGAATAAGATGGAGTCCTTTCCAGATCTGAAAAAGAAGATACTTTTCCAGTCTTTGGATCCAGTTTGATTAAACAACACACAACACAGCTACAAGCCAATGTTCCACACACAGGAGTAAGATATTTTAAATTTTGGATAAATATCCTTGTTTTGTGATTTTAACCGAAACAAATGAAATACAGCCATTTATTATCTCTTAGAGGTTTAAAATTATACAAATGTCAATAAAACCAACCACATTCATGCTGTCCTTATTTAAGAAGAGCAAATGTCATACTAGCTGTTCCGGGGTTTGGTTTATGAGATTTCAGTGTGATTGTTTATAGTGGAAGATTAAAAGCAAACATCAAAAGGCAACATTAGGCCCA
Organism: Pyrocephalus nanus; assembly: GCA_038380795.1. Taxonomy (NCBI): domain Eukaryota; kingdom Metazoa; phylum Chordata; class Aves; order Passeriformes; family Tyrannidae; genus Pyrocephalus; species Pyrocephalus nanus. The sequence goes on from CM076261.1 coordinate 67,944,979, forward strand.
AAAAGAGGACTGAGAAATAACAAATCATTAATAAGTCTATAATCGAGTGTGGAAAGTCTTTAACTCAGGACATTGGAAACAATCTTTTCTATTTCCAGGTCAGAGAAATTTGTGACTGGTCAGGTATGAATGGCAATTGAGACCAAACAGCACTATTCTTACCACATCAAGAGAATGTGATTTAATGTCCACTCAGCTGGAAGCCTGAGAAGAGATCAAAAAGGATGTATCATAAAAGAAAGATAATCTTTTCCACAAAGATTCTCTAGCCCCTCCTGCAGAGAGATCCCTTTAGGAGCAAGAAAGAAATCAGATAGCCACTAAAACTGAAGGAAACCCGACTACGAGCAGCTGCAAAAAAAGTCACAGTTGTCTGCCAGAGCACCCTGCAGAAGGAGCAAGGTGGTGGGAGTGCAGCACCTGGAGTGCAGAGCCACACTCCAGCCTGGGATCCTCTGTGCCAGAGGGCCCAGGAGCAGAATCACTATAAGAAGATGCAAAGTTAGAAAAGGTTAAAAACATCCTTCTGCCTTCACTGGTCAGAATAAACTTTACATATATTTCTTGAAAAATATGTTTTGCTAAAAAAAAAATATTGCTATTCCACTAATGGAATGTTTTAAATTATATTTTTAATAAGTTATGTGAAATATTAACTACACATTCATCCACATTAATAAATTTAATTTCCATCATTCTAGGTCTATAACTAGTAAGTAAGACTGCAGAAAAAGATTTACTTTGTCTCATTGACAGTCTAAGAAAAAGATTGTTTGTTCTCCTAGACATTGAAAGTTTCCCTTTACTGAATATTTACACTGAATATTTTTTTAAGTTTAAAGCTGATCATACTGGAATATTTTCCTGGAATAGAAATTAAAGATTTCATTGCACTTGTATTTAAATCTGTTTAGCCTTTAAGAAATATCTTTTTTTTTTTTTTCTAAATCAAAGTATTTTGAAATTTAAAAAGGTTTTTTGGGGCTTATTTTGTCTTCTTTCTTATATGGACACTAGTATCTGAATTCATTATAAATATGTCAGTGATTGAGGCATTTGATATTAAAGCATTTGATGAGACCTTTTCTGTGAATAACAATTTTTAGAATCTTTCAGCTCTCATCCTCCTGTCTGTGGGAACACAGCTGACTTAGAGATTGCATTGTTTACATTAAAACAATACTGAAAGCATGCAAACATTTCATTCTCAAGTCAAGCAAAAGCCAAAATTTGCAAAACAACAAATGGTCAGCCTTTAGATGAACTTCTTGATAATTTAAGTTCTGAACTAAGTTATTTTATACGGTTTCAGTTTTGGATTAGCCCAAGGTCTTTATTTTTGTTCAGACTTTATCTATGTCTGATCTTGATTTTCAAAGAAGAGTTAAAGAGTTCAGCCACAGCTATTTAAAAAAATCCTACATTTACAAGTAATTGAAAATGTCTTTTGCTTAGTTTCACTATCTTTCCCACTCAGCCAAGTTTCTCAAGATATCCTAGAGGTTTTTGGCAGCCTAAATGATTCTATGATATAATCTTCCCTCATTATTTTTTTTTCAGTCATATGAACACAAATATTTTGCTTTCTTCACACTTTTGGAGAAAAATTAAAATGTGTGTGATTTCACCTCCAAATTCTGGTTCAAGTGGCTAGAAAAATAGTTTCAAAATGGATCTGAAGAAAACTTATAAAAGCATGTCCCTTCTTGAGCAGATAGGTCATTAGACATTACAGTTGCTGATTTTCAACCTCTCTTTTTTTTGTGATCAAATTACAGGGAAAAAAATCGCTTGGTGTCATAAGTATGTTGTGTAAATTTACAATTAATTATGTGTGAAAGTTTCAATATTGAGAGTACTGAATTATGCAGAGAGCAGGCAGGAGATGTGATTTTAGGAGGTTGTCTCTTATACTCTATACTTAAATGTTTTTCTTAAAATTTCAGCAGCAAACACTTCATAATATAGTGAAAGGTGATTCAATGAAGCAAAATATATTCTTCTTATTTTTTCTTCATCTAATCAATAACTTCAAGCTTAAGCTTTAAGTGAAACACTTCCATTATCCCAGATGTAATTTTTTCCATATTAAACTGTTGAATACTTAGGCATATTAATTGTGTACTTACTTGTTTGTTTACATATATATATATTTATATTAGTCTTTATTTGTGCATGTATATGTAGTGGTGAAAGACTATTTTAGGTACAAAATACTATATACCCAGTTTTGCCAGACTGAAAACAGAAACTGAAACCAGAAATTGAAATAACTTTGATACTTTGATTTCCCATTCTTTCACTGGGATCTCTGAACTATGTGGGCTCCAAATAGAAATTACATCACAGATCTGTAGAACATGTTCTTCCATGCACACAGAACTCAGCAACTTTGCAAATAATTCAAATCAAATTCATTTCATCCTCAAACAAAACACACAAATTCTTCACTGAAAACTGAGAATATCATGCAGACAAGTTGCCACGGAACCTCTCATTTTCTTACTTTTATTTCTAAGACTTATTCCACTACTGGACAACATCTCTAAGATACAAAGTTGTTGTCAGTTTTAACAAGGACATATTTAAAGTGCTAGAGATGCTAATACTGTCAATTTTGATGATTTTGATTTCACCATCACTAAGAGTGTAGTATTCACTTTCACAGGGATAGCAGTTTGATATGGAGAAAATAATGATGATATACAAGGCTAATAACACTATTACAATGTTTCCTAGATGTGACAACACACTCAAATGATGAAGAATTATAGCATTCATGGTAGTGAAGTTCCTTTCTTGATAACTGAGGAAGATTTCAAAGCAGATTTTTACATTACATTACATTTTCTCAGCTGTTTCAAGTATTGCTTTAAAGCTGAAGAGCAGTAACTTTCTCGCACTGAAGTCCCACTGTCAGACTCCCATGCACCCTTGCAATAACTGGAGAGATCTCAATGGACTCCAAGAAGAAGGATTAATTGGAGTTTCTAGGAAAAACTTCCTCATGCCCCGATTAAATTCCTGTAAATCCCTAAAGCAGAAACATAATAATTCCCAGGTGATGTCCAGATGCACTCTTTATCAGACCATGGCCAGGTTTTACCCGCCCATGGCAGCAAACACGGTTTTATGCAGCTACTTTTATGTAACAGGAGTTATCTCATCAGTCATTGGTAATCATTGTTTTATAATGTCATGTGGAAACATTATCTAAAGATGCAGCTGAGGGCAGTGCAAACATCATCAAGTGCTTCAAACAGCACTGAAGACAGGAGACTTTCCATCGGCCAAAGCACATGCAGCCCAAATAAAAAAGATACAAGAGGTGAGAAAGTTAATGTTTCATCAATATTGTCAAGTTCATATTAACTGATGAAGATAGAAAATCAGTAACCTATGCCTGAATGCAGACACAGTTCTCCAGTGGATGTGTCACCCAGCCAGGTTAATCCACAGAGGATGAGGTGTTAAAATATCTGAATTCCTGCTCTCTATTTGTTAGTGCAAGCTCTTGCAACTCACAATATTAATTAAGGAAGTTTCTTGGCTTAACCTGTCAGGTATCAGCAACAGATGAGCAGGCAGAGAAGGTACTGATATTGAGCACTAAGGAGAAAAATGGACTAAAATGTTGTCTTTTAGTTCACAGGATGAACCTTGGTAATTAAACCTTGTGCACAGTACTTGTTAAGTAAAATGCATTAGTTTTAAACCACCATCACATTTGCCTTGACAGTTGCACACAGAGCTGACTTGCTAAGCTGCAGTAACTCTTTCTGCTCCAAACAGTTCTTCACAGCCTTCTCACTTAAATAAGTGCAAAAGTACTAAACTGAATTACTTGAAGTGGGAAAAGCACCCATTTTTTTGACAGTAACCTCATTTTCCGTTTTCCTTCATTACCTGTCCATATGTCACATGCCTTCTGATCAAAGACCCACTGGTCATACATATCAGAGATGATATCTGGCACCAGTGTGACCAGGACACAGACCCACAGGCCTCCTGTTCAGTGCCTGAGGTTGAGTGAGGAAGATCTGAGTGTTGTTCTGGTGGGAGTCTGAGGTGAAGTGGGGCAATAGGTAGGATCAGCAGGCAGGAGGCTCAAGGCAGATTTCTGACCGAAGCCACAATCCTGAGCTGTGGTGGGACAGACGTATGCAGACCTCATGGCCAGGAAGCCATGAGAGCTGCATTTGTCAGTGATGGGGCAGTGACACCCCACAGCCAGGATGCTGATATTGGGGTGGGTTTCATGGTGCCTGAAATAAGTTACATCTCACACAGATTCACTACCATTCAAGATCTCCTCACTGATTTTTTCTTGTGTAAAGTAACACTGGAGATGGGAAACACAGGAGAAAACCTCAAAAAGAAAGTGGATGTCAAATCCTAAGGTTTGTATCTTTCTTAGGCAAAGAAAGGGGCTGACTGCAAAGTATCCTACATTTCTTACCCTTAGCCAACACATAACCTAACCGCCTATCATCACACAACACTTAAATCATATTTCTAAGGTCTCTTTCTCTTAAAAAGAGAGCAAAGGTAGTGTTGTTGGGAATGTTTTTTCAGCATTCCACAAGCCATTTTTTAAATTTTAATCCAATTTTCAAACCAAGTCATACCTGAATTTAGACTACAAACATACCCAGATTTCAAAAATTAAGAGCACACAATAAGATGCCAACTCCAAATCAGAACTGCAAAATGAATGACCTGATTTTATGAATTTCTTGCATGTAATAACTCCCACAGATGTCAGCAAAAACTTTAATTCAGAGTTTAACTTCAGTGCTTTAGAAATCAGGTCACTTGTTCAAGTACCTAAATATAGAAAAGTAGCTTCAGCCTTGATTTATTTTTTTAAATACTTAGATTCAGAGTTCAAAGCAGGTTATTCCTTTGGATCCTGAAAGAGAACTTTGCAAAACTTGATTCAGGATCCAAATTTGGTAAGCAGACACAACGACTGGAAGCATGCAGACTCATACATTCAGTCCTTTACACCCACCACAAGTCCCCAAACATTGGTAGGAGGAATCTCAGCCTTTTGTTCTAGTGACCCTGTAAATTACTCTGGCAGCTTCTTCAAAACAAAGTAATTTTTCCTGCACTTCAAAATATAAAGCATGCCAAAAAACACCAGTCAATATTGGGCTTTATGAATATATTTCTATTAACCTAAATCTTCCTTTACATCAGTCTGTAAACTTTCCCTCAGCCCAGATGGCCTTCATCTCTAGCTGGAAGACACAGACAGTCCTTACTGCAGGCAGCAAGAAGCATGACTGCCAATGGCTCAATAATCTGTTTATTCTCCACTTCTTCCTAAGGTCATCTTCTGTAAGATTTAGTGTGTCCTTTAATGGTCAGCTGAATATCCATAAATCTGTTGGTTTACTTTCCAGTATAGTCTGCTGAGAAGCTACATGCTGTGCCAAGGCCATTACTAATACAGAGACATACGTCATACCTGCACTGGCAAAAAAATGGTAGAGAGAAACACTTCGGGTGATGGTGCAAGATGACACTTGAGAACAGCTTCTATTTGGGGGGATTTGTAACAGGAGCAACAACAGATGAGTCTCACTCTTACCTCATTTGTTTCTAAGGGGTCCATAAAACCACAGTGCAAATTTTGCAGTGTAACTGCATTTATGCTCACAAGAAACTGGGTTTGAGGAATTTCATTAACCCATCAAGAACTGAGAAGCTCACAACTGAGTGTGTTATGGCCAGCTGAGGCAGTCAGACTGTCACAACAAAGTACAGCAAAGGGCCAGTACACTTCAGTGCAACCACAGGAGGCAGAAAAGAGAGTGAACTTCCATAGTGTTTGCCTTTCTGTTGATACATTATGACCCACAAGTCTTAACACCTCAGTACAAGAGGCAAGAGAGACCCAAATCCAGGCTTGCACTCTGGCAGGGAGAAGCTGTGAGGAAACTTTCAGGGCTTTCAGCTTGCACAGGGGGGTGCTGAACACTCTGTTGAGAATGCACTCCTGGGCTCTCTCCTTTCCCCCCATCCTCACCCAGCTCAGCCTCAGGCATCCATGAGAGCCGCAGCAGCAGCAAACTGGGAGCCCCAGGTGCTCCAGGTAGGTCCCAGCTGGCAGCAGCCAGACATGCCCTTCCCCATGCTCTTCTTTATTGCCTACCCCCCTCTTCCATTGTCTGTTTTTTTTCACTCTTTACCCATGCAACACTTCACATGAGACCTGCTGGATTTAACAAGTCATGGACAGAAGGTTTTGTCATACAAGAAGACAACCAAACCAAGCTTTCATTTTTTTGTACAGAGGCAGTCCCCATGGACAATCCTAGATGCCCCACAGTCACCTGACTCACAGGAGCTGCCAAGAGAAGGGAGAAAATTAATTTCCTTTCGGCATTCGCCTTTCTATATGTCTGTATTATTTCCACATTGTTTAAACTACTTGAATGGGTTTCCAAGTGACTGCAGCATAGACAGAAAGTTCAGGATGCTGACAGCTGGGAGGTTGTCATGGCAACAGAGAGGGAGACCCGGTGGTTAGAAACTTGGAGGCAGGTAATTAAAGTTGCCCAGAAGCCAGGGACAAGGGTTTGATACCAGCCTGTTACCCTGAGGCAAAATTCAAATGAAGATGAAACCTTCTGCCCCACGCTTGTAATTAATGCTTCCAGTTGCGTTCTCAGGCACAGGGATTCATAGCCTTTGCATTCAGCTGAGGAAAAATACTGTTCCTAACAGAATACTGAATCATCATTTTCCTGTGCATTTTGTTTTCTATATTTCTTTGGTGACAGCACATAACTGATACAAAATTCCTCACCATCTGCAGATTACCCTGTAATTGGTGACGTCAGGTTTATTTGGCATCCATTATTCACTATGTAAATTGTCAGTGAGTATGGTGGGCTAGACACCACACACCCACCAGTCTGCACTATCCCTCTTCAAATGGATAGTGGGGGAGGGGAAAGAAAATAAATTGGAAGAAGGTCATGGATCAAGATAAAGGTAGTTTAATAAAGCAAAAGCAAAGACCAAAGACATACAAAACCAAATGAAATCTCGTCTTCTTATCAACAGGTGATGTCCAGCTATTTCACAGGAAGCAGGGCTTCAGTACATGTGAGGGTTGGTCTGGAAGACAAACTTTGTAAACAATGAATGCCCATCCCTCCTCCTTTCTCTTAGCTCTTCTTGCTAACCAGATGTGATATGCCATGGAATATCCCTTTGGTCAGTTTTGGTCAGCTGTCCTGGCTGTGTCCCCTCACAAGGTGTTTCCCACCCCCTACCTCCTGGTGAGAGGTAAATTTGTGGAGAAGTGCTGATGCTGTGGGAGCAGTGCTCAGCAGTAGCCAATACAATGATGTGTCATCAATGACTTTGTAGCTACAGATACAAAGCACAGCACTATGAGGGTTGCTATGGGGAAAGTTAACCCCATCCCAGCCAAACCAAATACAATGAGTAAAAATATTCTGAAAATGTACCTGCACATGCACAAAGATCCACCTGACTCATTGTAGGGTAAATGATGATATGATTTACCAAAAAAAAAAAAAAAAAAAAAAAAAAAAAAAAAATTACCCACTTGTTAGGAGAAACAAAAGAAACTCAACTTTGCTCCTTTGTATTGCAAATATATGTGATTCAGCATGACACATGAGATTTTAACTTGCTTCCCTCTGTGTCAGTAACCATAAAATTATGCACAGGTAATTTATTTGCATTCACTACATCCACATGGATACTTAAGTATCCCTGTGTACTCACTGAGACAGATGTGTTGTTACAGGCAGCATCCTTTATGGTACATGATTTGGTGAGTCTGCAGTGTATCCCTTGCTGCAAAATATGTTCCAGGTACCCCGCTCTCATCACGCACAAAAGCAGTTCTAGCAAAGCCTCTGTGGTGCAAGGAGAAGCCTGAGAATGTGAGCTGAATACCAACTGCAACAGACATGTCTTCCTGCCCTAGCAAGCAGTCTGAAACAATAGGACACAGACCTCAGCAGCATCATTTATTTTAAAGCGCTGCTAACCCTGGAACTCTGAAAGTAGGAAATGATCAGCAGAAAGAGTGGAAACATCACAAAATAATAGAATGATAGTAACAGCAGATTATATGTCGAGTTTCAAATCTGAATCTCCATTTAAACATATCTGAAGCTCCTGCAAAAAAATGCCCAAATTCCCAGCAGTGATGCAGAATCCAGGAATCTTGGCACAAATTCTGGATGCATATGGCTTTATAGTAGGATGCCTTTAGCTTACAAACTGATGAAATTATACATGCACAAATTTAAATGCATGATGCAGGAAATGTTACTGTAGCTAGTGCAATGTACCTCACTAACCAGAACTCAGAAAACATAAAATGACTGATATGCATGTCATCTTTTTGCACTGAAAGTCTTCCAGAGAGTCATTTTATCCACTGCATGTTGTCTATGTTTTGTGCTATCTGCACACCAACTAAAAACCTGAAATTAAAGAATTATTGGGAATTTTGTAAAAAGGAAAACAAACAAACAAACAAACAAAACTCCACCCTGAAATATATGAGAAATCAGGCTCTCATTTTGTTGTTGTTTTTTTTAAATGTTGAGGAATCAGGGTTTATAAGTATTATTTCAAAGCACTGAAAAGTATGGCATTTTAAAGACATAAGTTAATAAATAACTTCAGCTCTGCTCTTGATCACTACCATACTGAAAGTCTTTTTTCCATCAGCTGGTTACAGCCACCTTCACTCACAGAAACTAAGAGGCCATTCATTCAGCTCAACACCTGGCAACCTGCCTTGCTTCAGGAGCTAAATTTCTATGTCAGAGATTTTCAGGGGTAGACAACAGTGGCAGATTCTTCAATAGCAGCTGCTTCATTTAATGAAGGGAAAGAGTCTTATTACTGCAGTCATTTGTTGCCATAGCTTCCCATGTTAAAGCCAGAGAAACCATTAGAGCATCTTTCTACCAGAGGGCAAAGATTTTCATTCAATTACACCCATTCTGAGTGCAATAATTTGAGTTTAGCAAAAGCACATCTTTCTAAAAGCCATCTGCATTCAATTTGAATTTGCATGCTACTTTTCATTTCAATTTCTGAAGTTTTCACTTTCAGCCACTGGCTCTTCTTCTTCTTCATCTTATTCTTGTTGGATATTTTTGAACCAGGAGAACATTTAGACATTCTAATCAAGTCCCTTCTTGATCTTCCTTTTGATAAACTGTCTGCTGTGACCACGTATCAAGCAAAGAACATCCCACCTTGCATCCCTACTTTACAATTTTTGGCTCATAAGTTAGTTCTCATTTTGACATAAATGGTCAAACAGTGTTGCTCTCTGCCCTTCCCTTAAAATCTATAATACCTTTATATGCATCAGATTAAGGAGTAAAAATATGCACCACTGAGGAATAAAAATCCCTCCCTCTAGCTCACTCTCTCTCATTCTCTTTCTCTCTCCCCACCAGGGAAGTCAGAAGCTTTCTGTTTATTTTAAAGATGGGCAAACAGAAGCACAGAGAGGATAAAGCCTTACTGTCTATTACATATCAGACAAGGGCAGACCCCTGTAGCCTAAATCTCCTGGCTAAATCCAGCAATGCATTAATAACACCAGTTCTGCTGTTTCTAACCCTTGCTGATGGTTATCTTCACTACACACACATATTGTCAGAATTCACAGTTTATTATGTTAAAATGTATCAAAGATGTCTAGCAAAGAAGCGATCCTTTTTCAGGAAATTTCTTTTTGTTTCCCTATAAGGCACTTGCAGATTCACTGCAAATCCACAAATTTTAATTGTTGTGCCTTGGTTTCTTAACAGACAGAGAAGAAATCAATGCAGGGGTGAAACCAAACCATTATTACCTGTAGCTTAGTGTGTTCTGTTTAAGGTACATACAACAAAATGTAAAACAGAAGCAAGTGACTCTACCAGAAAAAAATGAGGTTATTCAGACATAAAACACTAACAGTGAGCCCTGCCCCCTGTACACCGATCTCCCAGACTAACAGAAAGGCAATTTCCTACCAACAAGATATTGATCTCCACATTGCATACACAAGCATTTCCTGAAAGTGTCAGATGGCGGATTTATAAATTCTATAAACAAGAGGAGCACAGATGTGCATTTAGTGAATTGTCTCAGTACTACAGATGCCATTCAGTCTCATGTTATATTTCAAATAAGTAACCTATGTCTTAAAAGTTTAGTGATTTAATTATTGTGAAATCTCAATATAGACATGCAATAGGAAGTCAACTAGCTCGTGGTCAAGTCAGGCAAGAGTGATTCATGTCATAATTGTAACCCAATACACATCAGAGCACACATCAAACTGCACTCTCAATGTTCCAGAAGAAAAAAGAAAAAATTATGTTCTATAGGCTGTCAAATTATCACTTTCTACAGCAGAAGTTAATGAAGATTTTAACAGACACATGAGTAGTGGACAATCACATGAAAGACTCAGTAACTGTTTAGTTGTTTACTGCTAACACTGTGATTTACAAAGAATAAAATGTCAGATTCCTTATGAGATATGATGCAAATCTGTCAGAATGATATGACTTAATAGTGTTACAATGTAGATAATTTAGATAAATCATTCATAATTTACCATATATAGGTGGCATCTACCTACATACTCATGTTCTCAGATGGAACCCATTAAATGTGCTTGATCATGGATTTCTCCTGACAACCATGACTATAAAACCAAGAAAAGTTTTCAAACCTCAGATCATAATTTAACTACTGATGCCCATATGAGAGTGTTATACAGTGGCAGTAAAGACAGGATAACTTCAGTCTCAGGGTGAAATTAAATATCCAGGACAACCAAAAGAAAATGGAAGATGTGGTTTGTCCTGCAGTAGACCCATTGCCGCCCCAGATGATGGAGGGATTCAGGTGAGGAATCTAAAAGAGTACCAAACAATCCTACTCCAGTCGCAACACTCTAGTGCTTCTAACCCAGGGACCAAATTTAACCTTCAAAATAATAACAAGAGGCATGAAAGCCAATTCCTTGTTACCACAGAGTGATGTGCTCTTCATAAGTTCACTCCTCAAAACTTATCTAGGAAATTTATTAGGCCTTTAATGTTCTGTTTTCTTCACTGCTTTATTTGCAGGCTAAGAAGGCTGTGATTGTGCAAGGGGTGATTTGGGGCTCCCCGTATTCAAATTTTGTAATGGAGGCAAGTTAACATTGTTAGGAATACAGGGCCATTGGGATGCACTGTCTTGTGTAAAATTCAAATGTCATTTTCCTCCTCTCCCCTGCCACTGCTGACAGAAACCACATACTCAGAGGCTCTTTCTTCAGAGCAAGATGATCATCCCATTTCAAATTCTAGGCTAGACTTAGAATGGGAACAAAATTGTATGTGCACTCACATAGCTACACAGCTACGAGGGAGCTGGTGGGGCACGTTCCTAGAAGTTCCTGCCTGCCTGCCTGCCTGCCTGCCTGCCTGCCTGCCTGCCTGCCTGCCTGCCTGTGAAAGGTTACAGAAAGATTTATGAGAGAGTTTAAGAAAGGTTTAAAGAATTTTCTTTCCTTCTGTTTTCTTGGGCCTTTCTACTGGTTGTTGCAAGAATACTTAGATTACTATTCTGATCACCCTACTTCTTCCACTGAATTGTACCTTCTCATTACAGCAGTGCAACTTTCACAGCATGCTAGTCCTCAGGCAAGAACAAAGACTGGTGCTTTTACAGGTTTCCACTGCTAGGGGAGAATGAACAGGGAACTCTTACTGCCCAGTCACAGAGGGATGCACACAAACAATTCTGTGTGTTTTTCACCTGCAGAAATTACTTGTCTGATCACATTTCTGCTTTTCAGGTTTTAGTTTAGCTGGTATACACAGGAAAGGATCTGAATTACTGGCTTCCTATTTGCATAGGAAATATTGTCATGGGTTCAAATAGTCTCAGAATTTTACTATCTGTCTACTCAGTTTCTCAGGTATCTTCTGATTTTTGCAATATTAATAATTCACTTTTAACATTGCACAACTGTATTAAAATAAAACTCGTTACCAAAGGGTCACGTGGGTACACAGCTTCCTGAATACTGTTACTATATTTAACTACATGAAGAAGTTTGATGAATCTTTAGCTTTGTTTCAGTAACTGCTTTGCATCAATTTAAAGCCCACTAAAGGATAAAACTATTTCCAAGAATAGACCACAAATTGATCTAAATTTACTATTTTGACTTTCCTTGCCACCTGTCAAATTATAGATTTTCATTCTACGTATATTACTACATAGTAGTCACTAAATAGACAAAAATATTTCAGAGCTGACATTGCTGCCTCAAAAGGTCAAATAAGTCTAAAGACACGTAAGTTAAAATAAGGGGATTGAAGCAGATGACAGCTTTAATTAAAGTCAGAAAGAATGTAAGCATATTCAGAGATGGATGGTAAATGATTATTATTTGCATGAATAAGACACGTCTTTCTAAGACACATTCAGAATGAAACAGCAGGAGCATAACAGCAGCCTGGAAAAACAGGTCTTATACCTGAGGTAATATACTGAACAGGGGCATGGTGTAGTTTTACAAAGTAATTGTACCTGGTAGCATTCCAGATCTGGAATACCCGCTCCCAGTAGCAGCTAAATGTTATCATTTATTAGTAGGCATTTTCATTTGTTTTAAATCCCCTGAGAGCAGCAATGTTAGCTGGACTAAAATTCAGGAGCTCAACTTACTTTTTAAAATAATGCTACAGATAAGCATTAGAAATATAATCTCCTTAATATTAATTTCTGATACAAGAACACAATGGGTATTTATAAATGCACCAAAAGTACTACATTTTTATGTGATTTGCTTCTCTCAGAGTTAGCTACCATAAAAAATATATTGGCTGTTCTCTTGTATATTTTTGAAAATTTTTGTTAAATAAGTTTATGCCAGCGGAATTTTATAATGTGGGGGTTTTTATTGCATTTCCCTCTCCTTTTTGGAGATAGAATTTTAATTGATCTAACTATAATACATTCTTAAATCAAAAGTAGCAAAAATTATCAGAATCATAATCTCCTTTAGCAGGTAGTGTATTAGGAAAAACAGCAACACTCTAGAAAAATGGATTTCCATTAAATATAAAAATTCTATTGGTTCCTCTAGCTCACTTATGTGCTACAAGAAAAAACAATAGACTCTTAGAGTCTGTCAAATCTTAGATTAATAATAAATGAACACCAAATGATAAACAGAACCTTTCACTGTTCCACTGCTGAATATTACTGCAGGGTAAATACTAACAGGAAACTGAGCAATGTTAAACATACAGCTTAATGGATACACAATTTGCAATATGAAAATGTATCCATAATTAAAAGGATCGGGCATATGTTAAAAAAAATAATGTGCTGTGGAAAACATTATATTACATGGAAAATATTTTAACAGAAATTAATTTTCAATATTTAGTTGTAGAAATGCCCAGAGAATTCAGAGTTATGTTAGGCTGTACAACTACAGCCGTTAATTTGTTGATGCTGCTGAGGTAGGGATGTATGCTGATCGGGAAGAGAAATGTTGATTGAGAAGGGAAAATTGGTGAATGTACAAGAAACACTGCAGCAGGAATAGTACGACCTTCTTCATTTTCCAAGAAATAGGGTAATTTCTAGTTTATTCCTCTTCCTTCTAGTGGGTTTTACTAACAGGGCAAGGACAACAGAAGATTCAGCCAAGTGGTGGATAGGCACAAGATATACAAGAAAATCTGCTACCAGCATAGTGCAGAGCTGAAGCAGAATACAGAATCACCCCTCTGCCAAAGTCTTCAGTGATTGGGTAGGGGACTTAAAACTGAGAACAGAATTTTGGTGATGAGAATGAAATAACCCAAATCAGAATACTTGAAGAAGAGAGTTCTTGCATGACTTACTTGCTATAGTCATGCTTACAGTGACATCCCATTAGACTTTATCTTTCAGAAAATGAAGACTACAAAATATCTTCCAACACAACATTCTAATATAGCCAGATGGAGAGTAATGCATTTATGAACCTTACCTAAAGAATTCATGAAAGCAGTGACAATAAGGAGGCTCTCAGAGTCCCAATACACAAACATTTCGACTAACCATATGTACATCCTGTCACAATTAGGAAAGCAAGCAGAAATAGATGTATAGAAACAGGTATTTGAGGGAATTTTCTCTTTGTTTAGCATGTAAGTGTGACCACTAGCAATCTTATAGTAGTAAGCAGTTGTATTGTCAAAAGTCTACGGAAAACGTGCCTCATCCAGAAAGTAGCTAGTAAGACAGAGTTGCCTGTTTCTTACTATGTAAATCAAAATTACTTTTATAAATAAAAACAGATAGGAAATATAGATTAAGGAGTTATCATAACTATTAATGCCTAAATTTCTTTGTCCAGCACATTGTGATGAACATTTTTGCTTTGAGTATGTCTTTATCTAGTCCCTATCTAGGGACTGCTCTGCTTACAGGAATTTTTAGTTCTCCCCCACCATGCAGGCTGCACCCTATGTGCTTAGGGTATGTTTCTATATAATCTGTCATCATCCAAAGAGATGAGATTGCTGTGGAGGCCTTTCATTAAATACAATGTCACTTTGCTCTCTCTCTCTCTCTCCCCCTCTCTCTGTGACCATCTTTGCAAAGATCTTGATGCATCTTAGTGCTCTGATTTCCTTAGGGACAATACCTATGTTTTTTAATGCATGGAGAGGGACCCCATTGCAAATATTAACTACTAATGCAAAATGCATATTCAGGAACAAATCACAGTTTGAAAAGATTTGGAAATATACTCCTGGAATTTCACAACAATGGTGAGCAGATTTAGATTATAAAAAATGCCAAGATTATTGCATTCAAAATCATGGATGCTTTTTTCTACTGGAACTTTGGGGGAAGGAGTGGAGGTGGAGGGTAGTGTCTGTTACTAGCAGGTGCAAGATAAGCAAATAATCATAATTCCTCTAAAGACTAGACTTAGGAATAGATTGATTAATTGTCCCTTATTTTTAACTCAGCTATTCCTTCTTAACACCTCTCCTGAATTTAGAGATTAAGTCCTTCCAGCATCCAGGAGGGAGAAGCATAGAATGGTTTGAGTTGGAAGGAACCTTAAAGATCCTTTAGTTCCAACCACCCTGCAAAGGCAGGGACACCTTCCACTAGCCCAGGTTGCTTAGAGTTCCAAGGAAAGGAAAGATCCTGGGAAACAGTCACCTCTCTGACCTTCATGGATAAGAGCATAGTTCTATAGATCACATTTTTCTTGGGTTTCCACATGCAAAAAGTCTGATTACTCTATTCCAGAGTCCTCATAATCATCACATTCTCATTTTGCTGCTATAAAGATGATAAAAGACCCATCTAAATGACCCCAGGAAAATAAATATATCAATAGTGACAACTTCTTTCCTGCAAGCACCCAGCTTCATTCAAATGTAAGGCAACATGACAAAATTTGATTTTTAATAGCCCAGAGACCCGAGTAGGAAGAGCACCAAGTAGGGATGTGTGTCTTTAGGACTGTTCACCACATGAAAACAATTTCAATGAGTAAAGTTCAAAACTAAGAACAGATAGCCCTTTTCTGATTGTTTTGAAGCCAAAATCCCAACTGTCTTATGACCAATATTAATGATATATGAGTATCATTCAATCCAATATCATTCTTTTCTCAGATACAAACATTAACAGACAATCAATGAGTTCTTCACAAAATTATTTTTTCAGTACAGAGAAAAGGCAGAGAGAATGGATATCACTAACCCGTCATTATCACTCATATTCCTTGCATAGTTAATACTGTGCTTTCAGAGTTGACATTAAGCCATGCTTCTGAGATTTCTACAATTTTCTCACTCTTCTTCTGCCTGGTCCTTGTGTTGCCACTTACTTGAGAACTTGGTTGGCTCTACAGAATAAGTTATCAAATTCAACATGCCTAAAACCATCCATGAGCACCAGGAAAAAGGACAAGGTCCTTACCATTCACCTCTGGCAGGACTTTCAAGCTTAGCTTTTTTCAGGCCCTCATCTTCTTAGCCAAGTGGCCACTGAAAGAAGCAAAACATCCAACAGAACATCACAAAACATAGAAGTAAATTTTCAAATCGGCTCGCTAAAAAGGTAAAAGCTAAAACTCTCAAGTGCTTTTTTGCTTGATCACTTTGTGCCTTTTTTTACTGCTGCACAGATCTAGGGCTTGGGAGAGCAGATGGAGCAAAAGATGAATCACGGCTTAAAATCACAGTGTTTTGTTCTTTAATTTTTCTTCTTAATGTAAAGATGACTGTATATTAGGAGCCACTGACATAATTAGTGAAAATCATATCAATTAAATCAATATCCATTTGTCCTATAACCCACATTCCCTTATGGCATCCCTATTGTATGCTTATTTCTATAATTCCAGGAAAAGAACAAGCTAGATTATCCTACATGAGAAGCTTTGAAACCAGTGGATTTACACACAATGCTAAGTGTTACTCAGCACCAAAAACAAGGGGAAGGAGTAAACTGAGGCTCCCTTCACCACTGCTTTCTCTCAGTTTTCAAAAGCAGTCTCATCTCAGGGTGACCATTATGGACTTTACTAGCAAGACATTGCAGTCTTAAAAATTACTGTAAAATCTTTTATGTGAAATCTCCAAATGCCTTGCAAATATTTATTAATTAAATTCCATTGAACTCAGTGACATTGGATTATCAACATTTCAGAAACAGGCAAGCTGAAATATGGTAAGTGACCTGCCTAAAGTTATAGTAGAAGACAGAGGTTCATTTACTAGTATATTTTAAATATCCTCGCCCTTCTCTGGTCACAGCAGTGCATTTTCTTAGTCCAGTTGCAATTTTGGTGACGAGGTAGTTCATAGTTCAATGAACAAACAGTATCAGAGTATTAAAGAAAAAATGGCCTGAGATACTATGTAAGTCTGTTATATGAAACCTGCTCAAGTTAACATCAGTCCAGTCATAAAAAATTGTTTGTGACAGCCTGATACTAGTAGAAAGATTGATATTCAGTGTCAGTTATTATTTGGCAGAAGCCTTCAGTCCCATGCTAAAATTTCAGGTAGCTGCAGAAAGAAAGAGTTAAAACCATCTCAGTTTCTACACATTCTTCAGACCAACACACTTGCAAGTGGTAAAAAGAGAAACCACAGCAAATGCCAGGTGTTTTAGAAACCTCAAAAGCTTTTTTCTACATGCTTTGTGTACACCCAGATACTCACTGAATCTGGAGCACCAGAAAGAATTCACTCGGGGTGTTGTCTTGTTGATTTCTATCAGTAACCAAGGAAAGCAATTTTCCAGGGAAGATACATGAAAGACACATACATTTCTTACCAATATTTGACTGAGGACAGAATTGTGGAAACAGAAACAATGGGAAGCATCCTCTTATACTGACCACCGAGACAAGAAAGTGGCAGCCAGTCTCTCAGCATAATCAGATCATCTCTCTGCTCTGCAGTGTGGCCTGCCTTTGTTTCCTTTATTTGCTTGTTCGTTAATTATCTGTGCTGAAATTCAAAGCTTAATGGCTGACACCCATTTCTAATGAATCCATGTGACAGACATAAGGGTCACGATCTTTACTGCCATCCCAATGTATGCAAACATTGCTTTTGTTCAACTGCCCTTTCCACATCACTTGACCAAATTGGATACTCTTCTTTGTGGATCGTATGCCCGACCAATTTATAAACATCAGCTCTTTCAGACCTAGAGGGTTTCACTGTATTGCATATAGCTGTTTACTCCCCCCGCCACTAGTAATAATTATCTGCTTTCTTTAAATAAATAAATAAAGAAAGAAATAGAGTAAAATAAATCTAGTAAGAGTTTTAAAGATGGTAGAGTTGCTTTTGGTCTACTTCTGTAAATTATTATGCTGCAGCTACAAGGAGAACATAAGCCATTATGACCTGCAGCGTTTCTCCAGGGATACAGTACAAAAGTGCTCTATCAGAAATGCAATCAATTCCAGAGATGACTGCTTCCTGCACGCTTCCAAGCTGCTGCTTTATAAAACAGCTCCCCATAAAAGGAGCAGGAAATGCATGACATCGTTTAGCAACCGGTCATTAGAATTTAATGGAAGAGGATTAAAATACAAAAATGCCATGCTTATAGACCTTTCCATACATTACCACAGCCTCTGAGAGAAGGAAGACATGACATATTGGTAGAGCCTTAACCCTTTCCTCTACCTTCAGAGAAGGAAACATCCCACAATGAAATGAAACTCTTTGTCTTATTAGAAGGATAAGTCAAAGAAAAAGGAAACCTCTGAATGAAAGCACAGTCAGAGGTTAAGTTTCTCCATTTTTATACCATCTCTCAGTCTAAAAACCCTGGAGGAAATGGAAAGGTGTTTCCTCATCTTGATTTCTCCTTAACTGTCATTCCTCAGGTGTTGTACCACGGTATTTATGTTTTAGCGGTTGTCTCATTTCTAGTCACCTACATTGAAGTGTGTGTGCACTCTCTCTTGCATGCACACAAAGTACACTGAGAACAAACCAAATAACCTCTGAAATTATGTCCCTACTGATTTACTGTGAAGACATTTTTCATGCTGAAAACACCTGGTGCACTGTATCATGTGCATTGATAAAACTCTGGCACAGCTTTTTCTTAGAGCAAAGCAGAATGAGCAGAATGCTGGTGATGAAGTAATTCTTACCATAAACAAAAGATAACTTGAACAGCAGGAATATATCAACCTCTTGAGGCTCAAATCTCTCTAAATCAGCCCCAGAAGGTTCTATGAGTCTTTCTCCCCTCTGTAAATTTTAAAACTCACAACTGCATGGAGCTGATAACCAATGTCTATAGAAATGCTTTCCCCACTATATGTTAAATTGCAGGTAAAAATAAGTTACAGACCATCTATCTTTAGAAAGCATATTACTTATCTCTTCATGATTACATATCTCTTAAATGACAAGTCTTTTCATTGAACTAAGCCAGAGGCCAGAGTAGAGGTATGTTTCTCTTTGGCAACTTTTCTGTCTCTCATGGTGCTTTGCTCTCCAGTTAAGCACAGATCACAACACACAAGCAACTGGGAGTCAGAGCACTGCCCAGCACCCAAATGACCTGGTGCATGACAGAGATAGGCAGTCACATCTTGCCATCCCGTAGTCTGAGATCATTGCCAGCAGAGTGCAGTTACAGGAATTTGAGGTACTCAACTGGTAAGAAAAGACATCTCATAATACCATGAGAAGTGTTGAGTCATAAGGTTTGTCTGATTCACATTAAATATTTACTGTTATTGGTTAGTTTAGTCATTCAGCTGTAATAAAAAGTATTCCCTGTAGCCGTGCCACCCCAGGCTGTGACCCAACCATGCTCCATACCCAAGGTAATGCCAGGAAATCCTGTCCCCAGCTATCTCCAGAGCAGTGTGGCAAGGACAGATGTCCAGCACTAGGAATAGTTGCCACTCCATAGCCAACACCTTATCCAAGAAGAGTGGTTAGGAAAAGGGGTAGCTGAAAGCATTGTACTCTGGGTGGAAAAAAAATAAAAAATAAAAAATATTCTGGCTATTACTGACTATTAGATCAAGCAAGCTGCTTTCTCACAAAGCACAGAACCATCACTCTAAACCCATCACTCTTTATTTGACAATCCTCTTATGGCTTTGGCATAACATCATCTAACTTACCATCTCTCTAAGGAGGATGTTTCAAAACTTCTTCTACTATTGCAATCAGGCCTTTCATTCCTTGTGTCATAAGTGTCAAATAGAGTGTTGCTGTTTGTTGCTAAAAATTGTCACGTTCAACCCAAAGGTGGATTTATTTCATTACTATACAAAGGCATTCATAAATATAAGAAAGAAAAATGTTCTTTATGCCAAAAAATGACATAAACACCGAGACTAAGAAGACCTGAGGTCTCCTCAGCTATTTCCCCTCCTCTTTTCCAAATGCATATTTAACACACCCAGCTTTTTTATACACCTGTGAAATTATGCAATGTTGAAACAATAAAGCTTAAATCAAAACGAACATAAAACATCAATAGGAAATTGTGGCTGCTTCAAATGAATACCCTTTATTGTTGCAGTCACCTAGAGTTTAGGTAGGCTGTGATGCTGAAAATCATCTAAATGACTCATTTAAAACTTTCTTAGAAAAACACACTCTGATTTAACTTGCACAGGTTTTTGAGAAATATTACTAATATGGAAATCACCAGCACCAGCCACAAAGGTAAAATTCAGATCTAACTGCCTATTCAAAGATCATTTTTACAGTACTTCTTATATATAGAAGAAAGGTATATAGGGACAAAATATAACAGAAGAAAGAACATACCACTGGCTCAGATCAAGGGCTTACCTTGGTCAGTGTTCCATCTCCAGCAGTGGTCATAAGTGGACATGCAAGGAAGAGAAAGAAAAGGGAGCATAAGTGATCTAGCCACTTTCACCCAAAGAGATTTTCCAATCCTGATGCAATTGGTAACCCAGTTTTTAACATCAACAGGTCTCTCTTCCAAGCATTTGTCCAGTCTGCCTTCACACCCACTTGAATTTCATCCATATAAAACTTCCTTTGACAAGGAGTTCTGGAGGACCACTGCATGCCACACAAAGAACTTTTGTTTTGAAGCCTTTGGTTTTGAGCCTTTCCTTTGTTTTGAATCTGATCCAAATTAATGTAATACCTAATTCTATGGGGTCTGTATCTGAAAATACAATAACCAGTTGATCTCCAGCATTTCTCTCCATGCCACTTGGAATTATGTTGACCTCTCTCATACCTCAAATAAATAATTTATTTTTCAGGTTGAAGTGTCCATCACAGCTATGCCCACATTGTAGAGCAAGTAATAGGAGTGCATTTGCAAAATAAAATTATTGATGTAGAGTCTTCAGCATCCTCACCACTCATTTTTCTTCCAATTAGCATAAAATTGGTCCTGCAAATCTTACACTCATTAGCAGCTAGATTGCACTGGGCATGTTCCAGCACTGCACTAGGCACGTTCCAGGACATGGACTGGTTTTGTTTCATCCAAAGGGCATTCAGTTCAGGTGCTCCAAGACTGTCCTGTGTTTGAACTAAAGTGCAGTGAGTGCACTGGTAGATGTAACTTGATTCTCCTCACATAGATGCTGTTCCAGACCTCTGAATTGTCCTTGTCACTATGAACTGAACCTTTTCCCCTTTAAGGGCATACTTTTTTAAAATGAGAGGACCAGAATTGCCCACAGCTGTCAAGATGTGGGAAAACCATGAACTTGCTTATTGTCATAATGATGTCTTCTGTTTTCTCCTCTATTCCTCTCCAAATACTTATGAGTATCTGTTTACTTTTCATACTGCTGCTGAACACTAAGGTGACAATTTCATAGTACTATCTATCTGTAAGCTCCCCAAGGTCTTGTTCCTGGGTGGTAATGGTCTCTCAAAACACAACATTTTGTATTTAAAGTCAAAATTTCTCTTTCCTGTATGTATAGCTATACATTTATCCATCTATCTTATTTTTGACACAGACACGAAATCTAAGAATTGATAGAAACATTTCACACAGCACAAAAGTCAATTAATCAGCCTATTATGTCTCACAATGCTCTTTTGAGGTGTGCAAGCATTATTATATCCACTTAAACACTGTTATATCAATTTTCCAAGAGATAAACCCACTTGGACATGCAGACTCAAATGAGGAGGAGTTTTTCCATTAATGGAGGAATGAATTTCCCCTACATTTGCCCTATTTCTAACAGATAAAAAACTTGTCACAACTAGAAAGGAATCCTGGTAGAGCACCTTTCAGCACAGATCCTTCCAGCTAAGAGCTAATTTGGGACCACTATTATCACCTAAAGAACACATTATAACCTTGGGCTATCATGTTAGAAAAGAGCATCCAAAAATTAATTCTGCTTTTGAATTGTTTGACTGTGCCTCACCACTTGCCAGGAGTTATCTTTAGAAGGACATTCAGGTGCTCCAGGCACCAGCACTCTCTGATAATAATAAATCAAGTTCAAATAAGCACAGCTAAGCTCTCTCTTTTTCACATTGAGATATTAGAGGTTTCTAGGTCCTTATCAAGACCCTTCTGACAGCTAAATTGTTTGAATGTTTCCTAAATTTAATACAAAGCTGCTGAATTGTATGAATTTTAATGCATAACACCAGATGATGAGTTCTAGAAAGAGAGTTCTTGAAAATGGAAAAAAATATACATTAAAGAGACATTGAAACTCAGATCTACATTCTGGCAGGACATAACAGAGATCTTAGCCAGCCAATACATCACACTTTTTATGGGAACAGCTTAACTAAAAAAAGCTCACATTTTAATTTCAGATTTTCAATTACTTGGTAAAAAAACTTGCTTTGTATCTTTTCTATTTTCTTTCTTAAGGAAAGATTTTTCAATGTTGAGAGCTATGAATGTTCCAGAATCAACACAGACACCTTAGAGAAGGAGCATATTAATCTGAAAATCATGAGATTAAATATACTTAATTCATTCTATTATATAAAACATATTTATTGTATAATTTAGAGAGTTTATATATATATATATGTATATGTGTGTTGTATTAATGCCTTGTGACTTTACAGTCTTGGCATGTCCTCAGGTTGCATTTAAAAAATTTAAAAAAAAAAAAAAGAAGAAAAAAGAAGACTGGAGAGTTTTTTGAAAATTAAAGCTTAGATTTTACTAAATTCTGATTTAAGTCTTACAAATCAGACTTTTGAGGCAATTGCCTTTGTGCTTGGTTTTCTGCAGGATAAGGAATTTTTACTTTGTGTGATGAGGGTTGACCCAGGGCAGTGTGGATGACTTAACATTAAGGTGCACAGGTCTAAAGCACAGTGTGGTTTTGGTGTTGTATATGTGAGCTTCCTTCCCTCTGTCACAGCCAAGTCTCTTTGCTTTTCAGTTAAAAGACTTGTACCTTCATCTATAACAAAAAGACCCCACATAAAACAAGACTGAACAGTCCCTTGATTTGCACAAAGGCAGAAACCCTTTGGGCATTGGTGAAATTCTTGAAGAAACCGAATTACCAAAGAAATCAAAGCAATATTTCATTATCTGCTGAGCTCTTCCTGCCCAGGCCCCTCTGACACATGCTGCCATAGGAGGGAGCTGAGCAGGACTAGCTGAGATCTGTTCAAGTGCTTTGCCCTGAGAACCATGCAGGTACAGCATTGCAAGCTGCTAGTGCAGATGAAGTCACAGCAGGATGAAGAAAGCTAAGCTAATACAGATTATATCTGTGACCATACCAAAAAGGGCTACACACTGTGAAGGCACCTTTTTCTGAGGCTCAGGAATCATCCTCATCAGTAAGGCAATATCAATTCAACTATTATATCCTGAGCCTAGTATGGTTATGACCTCAAATGTCCTCAAAAAATGTGTGGACAAGTTCTGAAGGTCCAAGTTTGCATCTATACCTTAAGGCTTTTCTTTGAAGGAGAAGCTAGGGAGGATATCCTTAGACAAGAATCTTCTCCAGAAACTCTGTCCTGTACAATGATTTCCACTGATGTGCTCCACTATGAATCTCTCTTTTTCCCTAAGGAAGTGTGTATAATGTATTGCTAAGGCAGCACTTATTCAGGAAGGCCTCTCATGGCCTGAATTTTCTGTTGATTGAAGATATTTTGTAGCCTTAACTTTGAGATTAAAGTAGTGCTTAGAACAATTTAAATGGAAATATATTGGCTATTTTTGGTAGTCTGTAGGGATAACCCATTTAGCCCTTCATAGAACTACATACAGAGAATAACAAAATTTTAGGAAGTGTATTAATCAACAAGTATATGTGTGCCTGGATCTATTACCCACAGCTATAATTTATACCACTGGATATCCAAGTAAATAGTACCTGGATGAACTCCAGAGAATACATGGAATAAAACCATACATTCAAGCCAGTATATGATGGAGAATCCCCTTAAAGCATCACTGGCATGGAACTAAACCTGTTAAAGGAGGTTTTACTATACTCCATGGATGTGCTTTGAAGAAACTTCCGCTACATTCAATTACTATTGATTCATTAGGTACATGAACTGTACAGCTCTAATTAAAAACCTCTTTCTTTTCTTCTTTAAAATCAGCAGGGAACCCTTAATAGATTTACTCCAAACTGAAAAAAAAAAAAATGCTAACCCAAATTCTTTGAGTCAATGTCTGAGTAACCATGGCTCTCCCTGAGATGAGATAGCAGATGATGTACCTTCCAAAATTCTTTGATTGCTTGTCTTCAGCATGAGCACCCCTTGGCATGTCCCATAGGCAGGCAGTGCTTGCTCATACACATTGTCTTTTCCATCTCTGGAAAAGAAAGATCCCAGTGCTGGGAATCCCAAACAGAAATGAGGGATACAGAAAAGAAGGAATGGCTTTATTTGACTAACCTGGCTCCTGACACACTGAGTTAGAAAACCTTTCTCAGGTCAGGGGAAGGGCTGACAAAACACAGTGCTCAGAATAGGTCTGGCAAGGGGGGTTCTGCTGCCAAGATACATTGCAAAAGCTGGGAAAAAAACGGTGGATTGTGCTGAGCTTTCATCGCTCTGTGAATGAAATCCAGCCTTTACTGGTGACCCAGTGGCCAGACTGTGTACACCCATATGCCTTTCTTTGGATAATGTTCTTTATCCTCTGGCCCTGTCCCACAGCATTTAAGAATTTAGATAGTTCTCCAGATGTTACTGCATCAGCCAAGGCTTTGCCAGCTGGAGTGAAACAAAAATACTCCAAACCTACCCTGGGAAAGGGAACTATCTCTCTCTCGGTAACTTGCTACTTCATGCTTAAAAGCCTGTCACCTATGCTATTTAGGCTTTGATAGTCACTCATAGAAATAATAGTCAGAGGTATTTTAAATACTTTATACCTGTTGATTGCCTCAAAAATCAGCTAATCTGAGACAGTTACAGTCACCTCATCCTTCCAGTGCTTTCCCACGCATTAGTGAGTGGTTAGACTTCCTCAGGACAAATGAACATCCTAAACATTGCCAGCACTCTCCAAAGCAATAATGCATGTAGGCCTTTAGTTGCAATTTTATGCAGCTACCAGGTGGGTTGGGGCCCCATTTGTGGTAATTTACCGGGTCAGGACTGAAAGATGTCTGTTACCATAGGAACGCACTGCTTTAACATAGACTCCTACAACCTCCCTGCTGTTGCATTTCTTGCTGAGATGAAGGCAGATTCAGGATGGATCAGGACTGTGGTGGGTAGGGCAGGCACAGCCCCTGTGCCCCATTCAACCCAGTGTAACAGGCAGCTGACAAAACGTCAGCCCCTGCCCCAGTGATGCTGCAGCAGGGCCAGGCTCCAGCTCCCCCAGCCCTGCCCTGCCCTGCCCTGCCCTGCCCAGCCACTGGAACAGATTTTTGAAAGATCTGTTGGCATTCAATAGCAACAGGACTCTTGGTTACCTCCTGAAGATACTTTTATGGAACAGAAAATTCCATATCTGATCTCTTTTAATCAACCTATAAAGTCTTACAGTGTATGCACCTACATACAAATTACTGTAGTCAGTGGACTTTTCATAAGGATTTCCTAGACTCAGTTGACTTTACATAATCATTTCCAATACAGATCTTCTTGTTCTGCTAATTTTTTTTCCACAGTTTCTTCCTCCTGTGTGATGGAAACAAGATATTTGTCAATGAGTAAGGACAAGTATTCCTCTATGTGGGTTAAATCCAATGCTGCAATGGTGATAAGTTGCAGCTTCATCACATTCCTCCCATAGTGGCTACTTCTGCTCAGCCTCCACCAAGGATCCAGACCAACCTGCAGGTACCTTTACATATGAATCAACTTTCACCAGAGGCTGCTGCTTTAATGAACTCTATGTGCAATTCAGACAAATACTGGTCTACCATCATTTTTTCCACTTAAATATGTTTTAGCCTGTCAAGTAAACAAAAAGAGGAAGCCATTACTTTTGCAAAGGTAACAAGAAAAATGTCAGGAGCTCCATTATTTAAAACTGAGTTGGGCATGGTAGACAATAATGTATGGTAGAGACCAATTCAGCAAGGAATGGACTAAACAATTCACTGAACTCCATTTCCTCAGCAATTTATTGACTTTCATTTCATTTTCCTGCATCAATAAGTTTGGTTATTAAGGCACAGACCCTTGCCATTCCTCTGAAAGGCTTCAGCACTGCTTTATGTAGCAATTTCACTTTCCAACACTAAAAGAATGCTATTTTCTTTATGATGAGGATATGTTCAATCGAACTTAAAACATATGTGAACAGTAATTTAAACAGTGCCAAAAAGCCTGCTCCCCGGTTCCATCTTCAAAAAGTCCCCATGGTCACATGCTATATTCAGGTGCTGGGGAGAGAGGACATGCTTTTCAAAGGAGCTCTGAAGGCCAAGAATTTCATTTTCATATAGCTCATTTTCATAGTCTGAACAGCTTCAATAGAAGCTGGCTTAATCACTGCACAATTATTTGAAAAGTCAGTGTTTGGCTTCTATCATTACTTTATGGGGTTATAGAAAAAGCCTTAAAATTATGCATGGTCCAAAGGAGAAATTTAATCTTAAGGAGTTTCATTTCTGCTAATTGCTAAAGCCAAAAGGAAGTCTGTCAAAGGCTAATAATTCCCTAGCATCTTCTGAAACGTGAACATACATTATCAAATAAGATTACGCATTACATTTGTCCTTCAGAGGGCATTCTGTGAATAAGGAATATGCTCTGGGTACCACTGAGGGTCAGATCTACTCTGGTGTATATTTCCATATTTGCACTTAAGCTAATGAAAATGCATGAGTTACACTGCCTGCAGACATTGGTCTTTGTCTCTAAATGTTTATTCTTAAAGCCTGAACTGCCCTGAATCTTCACAAAGGGATCTACATGTCTTCTGAATAGATTTAACACATAGCTTACAAGTGTTATGTTCTGGCTTATTCTTGCCTATATATCTCACTTGGCTGATAAAGAAGCAGAATCAGTCAAAAGGAATGGTTGTTGCCCACTGTCCCACAGGCTTCACTGGTAGGAATTGTTTCGTATCTGACCTCTCTCTTCCTAGGTCTAGTGGCATAGCTATTTTTAAATTAGGAGTTCAAGACACAAAATGGTTTGTCAGCTATGTGCAAACTAAATAATTCTAAGGGTATTATCAGACTGTCACTCCGTAAGAATAAAAAAATTATTTTGAAATAATAGTGTAGTATTATGTACTATTATAACCATTAGTGTCTAGTTCATTCACAAGAACTAATATTACTGGCTAATATTGGAAAAAATATCGGCAGGTCTATAGCACCTTACTAAATCTAGTACTTAGTCCTTCAGTAGAGATGACTTTTGGCATGGATTTCCTGAAAGCTTTCCAGATTGGTGATTTTATTGACATGGTTTTGGAAACCAGAATTGTAAAGACAATTGGATTGGAAGAAAGATGCATTGATGTAAAACATAAAATATGAGATAAAATTTTAAAGAATCTTGGATTAGAGAGATGTAAGAACACTTAAAGAAGACAATCTAAATTATATTGTGAGAATGTAAAGTAACAAGAGTGGAAATGTCTTCTTTATTGATTGAAAGGTATGGAATACTAAAGGTATGGAAAGATGAGGTTGCGTACCAGGAAAGATAGACCATAATAAAAAATCCTAAAGGCTCTCCAGCAAACCTGCAGCCTCAAAGCAGGACACAGATGTTGCATGCAGTCATTTAAAACAGGCACAGACAAATGGAGGGAACACATTTCCAAGAGGAAAATCCAGAATATACTTTGCCTTATATCTCATTAATGTGTTTAAACCTGTGAAAAGAAATGTGTTCTATGAGGTTATTTGAATGTCTAAGGTTGACCTTAAGCATGTGCCACTGGGTTGACAGATGGCATTAAATATGAGATTAGAGGGGAGTTTCTTTAGAAACTCCCATCTGAATTTCTGTCCTAAGTCTGAAAGGCTGCATAATTCTGAGATGTTGGGCTGACATAACAAAATGTGTAAAATTACCCATAACACTGAGTCTTCCCTATGCAGTGCTGACTTTCAGTATGACAAAGGGGAATAAAAGAGTTGAACTTCTGCGTAACTTCTGGGACTCAGGAAAGGCTGCACTGTCATTTGTACCTTGAAATGAAACTCAAAGCCAGTTATTCACAGAATCAGCAGCTCTATTCTTCCTGATCATTGTAATTGTGCACTGCACTCAGAAGCATAGAAGACTTCTTTGCAGTATATTATTTTCACCGAAAATATTTGCCAGATAAAAAAGATGGATTGAATGAGAATAAGTGCCACTTTTTCTTGCAATAAAAGCCACGAATTTCTGCATCTCTCAGAATTTTCAGTGCTCGGCAGTTTTGACTCTTACTTCTGAGCACATTCTAAACAGGTCTTTCATAGATTCCATTTTCTGCAATTTTTTAAAATCAGATATTTTTAGTGAGGACAACTTTAAAATGCACATTGTTACTCTACAAAATCAGCCTCATGTGTAAGGGACTGAGGTATCCAGGTTCCTTCAAACATACTTATTTTCCTAAAATCTCAAAGAGCATCACAAGAAGTAATGCAATAAGAAGTTTCTAATAATGCACTCCTCACATTAATAATTATTTTTTTTCTTAAAAAAAAGAAGAGTATTAATTTTCTACCTCTCCTAAGAATCCAGTTGATAAACTAGGAAGGATAAAAAAAAAAAAAAAGATTTTTAGGGTTAAAAGATGAGCATCATGCAAAGAAGGAATAATCAAAAGTGTGTGTATTCAGAAGACCAAGACAAATTCCATGCCCTTCATGACCTAGGAAAAATTAATTCAAAATTCAAATTTGATTATGTGTATGTATGTGTATTCATTTCTGTGTTTGTGTGTGTGTGAGGCCAGCCATGCCTCTCCCATTTACTCTACATCTGATTTCTCCTCTCTGAGATTCTATTTATCATTACATACAATGGTTGAGCCTTACTTTGAGATTCTTGATAAATGCCATCTATTGCTATCCAGTTAATGTTAAAATATGCAAGCCACTAACCCTTTGGCTACGCACGTGTGTGGTTCCTCAGACTGGCTGTGTACCTTTCAGTAACATAAAAGGGAAACTATGTCAGCTTAATGTATGTTTCATTGTGTGCATGTGCAAACCTCTCCTGGAAACCAACTACAAAACAAACAGAGTTAGAGTCGTTTTGTTGGGAGTTTTGTATTTCTTTTTACTATAAACTTAGCTGAAGTATGTCAAAGTCCTGAGAGCAGATAGAGACTCCCTAACATCAGAAAGAAGGCAGGTCTGAGTGTGCAGAAAAGACTAGTCTGTTTTCAGTAGCAGAGCAGTGCAAAACCAACCTGAACAGACACATCCACCACCTCAGGGAACCCCCTAAACCTCACCAGCAGCAGCTGAAGCAATAGTCCACCTGCCTGATCAAACCATATAAGAGGTTGAACATTTAAACAGTTTGTTTGACTTGACACAGGACAACTGATAAACTCAGCAAGCAACGAGCATCAGATTTTTCTAAGGCTCAGATCTTGGTTGCAGCAAATTCTTAAACAAGAACTTACTCAACTAGGAGAAGAAACTCAGTACAAAGACAGAAAACACTTATCTCTGTTTCCAAAATGCAGGAATGCAACTTAAGATTTTAAATTAACATCTTTTGAAGAGCATAGATTATTTACTTATAAATAATATTTGCAGCTGCCTTCAGTCTTTGACAAAACATCAAACTTTTACCTCCTCAGTCTGTAGCAGAACACAATTGCAATAGTAGGAAATAGATAAGACAGAGTAGTCAAAGAAAACATAAAAATATGTGTTAAGAATAACAATTAAACACATACTTTACTCAGTGCATATGAGAAAGCTTCTTTGAGATCTCTTAAAGGTCTAAAAATCTTTAACTCCGCTCTATACTAGACAGTAGAGTACACAAATTACAGCTTTTATCTGTGATCTTACCTTCTCTTTGTCTTGAAACAAGTTGAGATTTAATCCCTCTCAGACTCCTTTTTCTCAGACATTGTTGATTGGATTGAAATCACATGAAAGCCAATAAAAATGTGAATTTGACCTCTCTTTCATTAGGACTACCACCAAATGACTCCATCTTAATGTCCACAGTCCTGAGCCAGTCCATAGTAAAGCTCCCTCCTTTTAGTAGTGATCTCATAACTGCTGAAGAACATAGGTTATGAGAAAGCTCAAATCTGAGGTAAGAAAAAGTATCTGAGACCTACTGTATGGCTGTCATAGGGAATTGGTAGTGGTGTCTTGATCTAAACCTAGTGTTACGGAGAGTTATGGTGTGTTCCCAGTAACTGATACTCATGATGCAGCAAGTTTTGTTTTTTGGGAAACTAGAATATATTAAGTCTTTGCCAGTCTGGAGATGTCTGGCAAGTCAACTTTATTCCTTACCACTCCTTCAGATGCAGTCCAGGTTCAGCCCAGGCTCCCTTTAAATTTAATTAGGATTTCTGTAACATTAAGGTGCTGCCATAGGCAGTGATTACAGAGTGGTATGAAATCAGCCTTTGCAAATAGATCTCTCTCATTGTGCTTAGAAAGGGATGGCTGTATTCCTAAAATCACAGAATCACCAATATGCTGAATTGGAAGGGATCCACAAGGATCATCAAGTCCAACCCTTAGCCCAGCACAGGACCATCCCCAACATGTGCATGAGAGTATCATCCAAACGCTTCTTGAACTCCATCAGGCTTGGTGCTGTGACCACTTCCCTGGGGAACCTATTCCAGTACCCAACTGCCCACTGGATGAAGAACCTTTTTCTAATATCAGACCCAAACTTCCCCTGAGACAACTTCAGGCCATTCCCTTGCATCCTGTCACTGGTCACCGCAGAGAAGAGATCAGTGTCTCCTTCTCATGAGGAAGTTTTAGACTGTGATGAAGTGCCCTCTCAGTCTGCTCTTCTCCTAGCAAAAGCCCCAGAAACCAAAGTTAAAAAATGCAAGTCTGTCCTCTGGTTTCATAGCAGCCCCAAGTACTTAACTGCATCTCTAGCAGCATTCTTGATGACAATACTCCTAACACAGGACAGCCTGACTGGTTAGAGGCTCTGTTTTCAGTTCAAATTAAAGATTATGCATGGATCCCGTGAAGCCCTTCTCCGTACTCCCCTTTAACAATCTACAAAGAGATGCTGGCCTGTGTATTTTTAAAAAAGGCCACCCAGCCCCCCTCATCAGAGCAGCATGCTAACAAAAAATGAGTAAAGAAGAAGAATTTGCTCAAGAATTTTCCTAGATTGTTAAAAACAGTGGGAAATGCTGCTTCAGATAGATACTCTGACAAGGAAAACCACTTATGCAAAACCATCAGAATTTCCTAGGGAAAATGTAATGTTCTGCTAGGAAAAAGAGATGCAATTTTCTGTCAAGAAAATAAAAATGCTAGTTTTGTGATTGCCCACCTGGAGGAACTCTACCCATTAAACTCATTATTCACTGGAAGAAAGCAAATAGGTAAAAGCAATCCCTCAGGACACCACTACTTTCTGCAGATATTGATGTCTCCCACACAGAAACTGGTTAGGGCCCTAGGTTTTCTTTAATATTTTTTCCAGTTTCCTAGCAGGTTTGGTTTTTAAATTATTATCAATTTTGTTTCAGATAAAAATTTTCTACATGCACAAGTAACATTAAAATCCATCCTGAGTCAGTACAGCAACATCTTGCAGGAGAATAGCTTTTAGGAAAGAATCTACTATTACAGAAAGCATGGTAAATGAGTTTTTACTGAATGTCTTACAGGGTCTGCTCAAAAGCCCCTGGTTACTGGGCAATTCACAGATGACATTCTTTCCACCCCCACGGATTTGCACCAATGCGGAAAGTTAATTTTCATGTAAATTGCACAGGAAATGGAATGTCACCCCTGAAGCCAAGAAGGAGCTAAGTAAAAGAAAACGCAGATGAAAGGTATCATCTGAGTGAAAGTACAGGGCAGAAACTAAGTAGGATGTTGTAGTTCATAAAAATTCCCTGGAAATCAGGAGACTTATCTCTCCCTTACAGTATTTCTCTTCTACGCCAACATCAAGGTCCAGATTTCAGTCCCCATAATTTACCTTCTTCCAAGAGCAAAGCCCCATTTCCTGAGCGCTTATTTTGATTCCTTTGCACATATTTGTGAATGGGACGTTATATAACTAACAAAAGTGTAGTAGAATGCAGCACATTTTCTGTTTCTTCTACAGCAAAATGATGACATAACTGGTGTAAGGAAAACCTTGCTGTCCATGACCTTAAACACTTAGCCTTTGAAATTAAATTCAAAGAGAAGGAAAGTAGGTTATGATGCTTATCCTTTTCAACTTTTTACACCCAGGACAAAAATGTCTCCCAGCCCAGCCTTCAGAAGATGTCATACTGTAATTTAAGAGGCAAAATCTGTACTTCCAAGATGCTAAAACTTGGTGTTTTGAATGTAGAAAGAAATAATTATAGTGAGAGTCCCAGACACCACTATACATGCAATCAAAGATACCTCTGAAGAAAGAATTGAGACAAATGGCAAAGTGAGAGCTCTGCAAGGCAAGAGGAGGAACTGGGAGTAAGGGAATTAAGAAGTAGCAAATAGCAAACATCTGCAAGAAAACTGCTGATTTGTGGATGAGCAACCTCTCTTGATAAGCCAGATGGTTCATTAGCAAAAAGCATGAGTGGATGCCAAAGCAGCTTTAACTCTGCAGTGACCAACACCTGTACTTATTGCATTACAGAGACAGGGCACCACAGAGATGTGTCATATAGTTTTGTTAATATTAAGGCCTGCAATACTGGGCATCTGCAAATTCTAGCCTGTAAATAGCCCCACCTGACATGCATTGAGCCTGGGAGATAAGGTAGCAGATTATTTTTAAAGGTACAATAGACGTGTTGCTTTGTAGAAACATATTAATGCCCTTTGCTAATACTTGTCCTTTTATGACCTCTTCTCACCACCCACCACGTTCCAGGGAAAATATGGGTTTTCCACAATGTCCAGTTTGTTTAATTTTCATTTCTCAAGGCATCAGACATTCTCTTTCCATCTGCGCCTTTACCTTTCTCCGTGACACTGATATTAGCTATGAATAATGCTTGGTTATTCTTATGCCCAAGGCAGAGACTTATTTTTAGCTTTGTAAATATAATACATGCTGTGTTCAAATTTCCAGTTGCTCTTTGCTCTCACATTAGTCTCAACTGTGGGTGAATGAGTATGTTTGAAAATCAGGCTCATACAAATTGGGCATATATTTGGGCATCAACTTTACAGAAAGCATAGAGTAGATAGAGAGATTACTGCCCTCTTTCACCTCAAAAACATCAGCGTTGTAGATTGCCCATTAAAGAAACCTCTGAGAACACCTGGGCTTTGTATCTCCAGGACCACCTCTGTGGAAATCAGAGGATACTTCATGCCACGGTCACTAATTCTGTGAAATAAATCTGTATTTGTACTTTCTCAAGGACACATTGCAATGAAAAGTAAGAGAGTTGTAGAGTGAAGGACAATGCCAGTAATTTGTAGGTACAACCCTTTACCCAGGATAATGGGGTACATAGTATCCATCAAAGACAAATAAGTGCTTAGTAGACACTGATTCAGTCTTGTAATTTCCCAACCAGCTGGCAAGGAAACCCTTTCAGTGGCTAAAGATGCTTTCTCCCATGCTGATAGCTTTGTGCTTAAGGCTAATATTATATTTTAAAGGATACTTAACATCATATCAGTATAATGCAGTTGCTTCACCTTGCTGAAGGCATCTGTCTGGAATGGAAATAGCTTGGAGAATCTCGCACCATCAGCAGTGTTGCTGTTCTCTTCCTTTATTCAACATTTCCAAGAACCTAGATACAAACCACCCAATGCATCTAGCCAAGCACATAAAAAAAGAGTTCATACATCTGTCTTGTTTGTCCATTTGTGATAATGTCTCCATTGCATCTGAACATTATTCCATCATGTGTTTTATGTGCCTTCTGCATAGAAGCCCAAACGACAAAATTCACTTACATTCTGCATACACTACCCAGGGATTACTCTCATTATTTCATCCTAACCAAATTTCAAAATCAGGAAAAAAAGAAAATCTGATCACACGTATCTGATCTTCCCAGTGTCATTTGAATATGTCTTTATACACTCCCAATAGGGCCAAAGGAACTGAATGCTGAAAAACAACTATATTCAATGACCAGTTGGCATTATTCTGAATTACAGGTGTGGAAAGGCCAAATTTCCTACTGCCTTACCTTCACCTTTCTGGTCAGAGGGATACACTAGCATTCCTTGATTAAAAGCGGTGTTAGATACAGACATGTAACATTCAAAGATGTAACACTTCAACAAATATGTCTTAAAATTGGACTCATGTTTGCCTACCAGAAAGCTATCTGGGTTATGACATCACTACCTGTCTTTCCCTCAGGATATAGGATTCCTTTGGCCTTTTTTTATTTTTAAATCTCATTCAGCTCTTGTTTTTCCCTAGCCACTTCTCTGGGTTTTGACCTTAATTCAAGGACCTTTTCCATTTTGCTTGTTTTTTTGTGGAATACATCCTTAACTTCTGCACCACATAATCTAAAGATTTACAGTGCTGTATTATCCTTTGATTTCCTATTTGCACTTCCTCTGATAGCTTATGTGATTAGAGTCAGCTTGGGTTTACAGAGCTAAGGTGCTACATAAAAGCCTTGCTTTTCTTCCCTGTCAGAACAAGTATTTCAAATGGATCCTTGTCATTTTGCAAACAGATTGTACTACAAACCTCCCGTGATACTTGAACTTTATTGGAATTCTGTCCTCTGCCTCTGTCTTTACTCACAAGAAATTTCTCTTTCTCCTTCTCCCCTCAGTCTTACTTTGGAAAAGACAGTGGTGGTTTGACCCTGGCTGGATGCCAGACAGTCACCAGAGGCGCTC
Organism: Pyrocephalus nanus; assembly: GCA_038380795.1. NCBI lineage: Eukaryota > Metazoa > Chordata > Aves > Passeriformes > Tyrannidae > Pyrocephalus > Pyrocephalus nanus. The sequence goes on from CM076261.1 coordinate 67,979,963, forward strand.
TATCACTCTTCTCCACAACTGGACAGAGGAGAGAAAATATGATGCAAGGTTCATGAGTTGAGATAAAGGCGGGGGAAATCACTCACCGATTACTGTCACGAGCAAAACAGACTTGACTTAGGGAAATTAACTGAATTTATTACCAATCAAAATCAGAACAGGGTAATGAGAAGTGAAATAAAATCTTAAAAGCACTTTCTCCCATCCCTCCCTCCTTCCCTGAGTCTATCTCCTTGTAGGAGGCACAAGGAGACAGGGAATGGTGGTTATGGCCTGTTCATCACAAGCTGTTTCTGCAACTGCTCAGGGAAAGGAGTCCTTTCTGTGCTCCAGTGTGAGGTCCCTCCCATGAGAGACAGTTCTCCATGAACTTCTCCAGTGTGAGTCCTTCCAGTGGGCTACACATCTTCACAAAATGCTCCAGTGTGGGTCCCTTTCCATGGGCTGCAGTTCTTCAAGAACAGCCTGCCCTAGCACGGGCCCCCTGCAGGGTCACAAGTCCTGCCAGCAACCCTGCTCCTGAGTGGGTTCCTCTCCCCACGGGTCCCCAGGTCCTTGTCAGGAGCCTGCTGCAGCACAGGCTTCCCATGGGGTCACAGACTTCTTTCCACCTGCTCCAGCATGGGTCTCCTCCATGAGTTGCAGGTGGATATCTGCACCATATTGGAACCTCCACGGGCCACAGGGGCACAGCTGCTTCACCATGGTTTTCACCATTGAGGGGAATCTTTGCTCTGGCACCTGCAGCACCTCCTACCCCTCCTTCTTCACTGACCTTGATGTCTGTAGAGTTGTTCCTCTCACATATTCTAAATTATGTCTTCTCTGAGCATAATTACATATAAGCAATAACTTTTTTTCCTTCTTAAATAAGTTATACAGAGGCATTACTACTATTTCTGATTGTCTTGGCCAGCAGTGGGTCTGTTTTAGAGCCACCTGGTGTTCACTCTGCCAGACATGGAGGAAGCTTCTGGCAGCTTCTCACTAAAGCCCCCATGCTAGCAAAACCTGGCCACACAAACCCAATATAAACCCAAATATTCTTTTTGGCTGCAGATGTTGCAACCTTGCTGCTCCCTCCTACACAAAGAGGAGGATGTCAATAAATGACACAGTGGTTGTGGTTTAATTAAGTACTGGTCTGTCATGCCCTCTGATACATGTCTAAAACACTCTGCCCTCTTCCCAGTTGTGCATGATAGGTTGACATCCTCGGCACATAAAGAGTTGGATGTTCTTTAGAACATCAGACACCTCTTTTCTTAGGCATGATACAGTGCATCAATCAGTAAACATTTCTTTGTGCAGTCAAACTCAGGAAACAGCTTAGCTTCCCTATTCATATTTTGGGATAGCACACAGCATAATTTATTAGGACCTGCATTCATGGCCACGTATATGACAACTGACTTGCAGCTCTGAACCCTCAGTGCACACCTAAAGATAATCACCAGTAAATGTCTTGTTATTGTTCCCCTGGTATATCAAGGATGTTTATTCATGGGCTTCCACCTGTCTTCTTGTGACTTTGACCTTGCTCTCAAGTCAGTAGATCTGAGTCTGTCATCAACCGTCTTGCTCATCGTCATTATAGAATAATCATTTGTATTTTCACTCAGCCTTGATCAAACCCAAAGTCATTGTCTAGAGCTGTCACAGATTTCATGTGCCAGCTCTTCTTCTATTCAGGAGACAAATAAAAAGCCATCACACTGCTATGGTAGAGCAACTCTCTGGGACCCTATTTTTGTGCCATGCTTTATCACTATGATATTTCAAACATATCTTTGTATAACTTTGACTCTTTGGCCCACCAGTCCTTATCTATGCTTTCATCCTTCCAACACACTCTCCATTAGTTTCATGCCACAGTCTGTTTCACAGTTTCTCGCTTTTGCAGTCAAAAACTGAAGTTGCTGATCTTCTCCCATACATCAGCAAGCAGAGCTACGACAGTAATTTCACTTTAAAATGCCATTACTACTGTTGTGAGGTTTTTCATTCCATCGTCTTTAGAAATACAGAACACCTGATGCAGCACTGGAGCTGGCCACAGTAGAAGCACTTTAAGTCCTGAGATGCCAGGGAGACTGAGGCAATCCTCCAATCATGCACTTAGATTCACATTGCATCTTTAACCTTTGTCTCTCATAGGTAGAAGGAAAGACAGAAGAAGGACAAAATTCATTTATGCATTTTGATTTGTAGCTTTTCTTAGGAGATGTAAAAATGAAAAAATGCAAAGACGGTTTTAGAAACTACAGTCTTGTGTCTATTCAATCAACATTAGCATAGTGATTTCATATCTAGATTCCATATCTCTAGAGAGAACACAGTTATTTCCTCTCTTTTAACCAGTAAATCAGATGGAAATTAATCTATTTACAGCCAGTGTGCAAAATATTTCATAATTCTATAACATTAATTACAAGTCTGTATATCACAGCAAAGATAAATTTAATTGACTGAGAAACCAACCATGACACAAGAAGGTCTTACACTGAGTAGTGAGTACATAAGTAGTCAGAAGTAGGCACAGTTTGATGCAAAGTATCTTTATCAATTGTACCCATCAGAATACGGAGTTGAGATCCTGCTGGTGTGTAACACACATGTCTGGGGAATTGATTTGACTCTGTATAGTAGTTGACAAATATTTTCAGCAAAGTGTCCTTCACACATACCTCTACTGCCCTTCAAATGCACAGTACAGCAACAAAGACTACCGGTAGAAGGAAATTTAATCATTTACAGTATACTGTATAGTAAGACTAACTCTTCACTAGGATGCTAATGTCCCTGATATCAGCTGTACATAGCACAAAAAATATAGTGAAAAATGTAATTCGTGCACAGAGAGCAGGAAATTGTACCCTTGCAACTATTAGCTGAATGTAAGTTTAAATATAAAGATCCCCATGTGTTGTATTTCCCTTTGGTAAGAAGCCATCTTTGAATAACTAACAAAGGAAAAACTCGGAGTATTTGATGACCAAACCCACTAGCCTAACATTTCGGTGGTTATGCTCTACAACAGAGTAACCCACCCCTGGGGGTGCCCAAAGCCAGACTGGATGGAGCCCTGAGCAACCTGGTCTTGTGGAAGGTGTCCCTCCCCATGGCAGGGGGGTTGGAACTGCATGATCTCCAAGGTCTCTTCCAGCCCAAACTATTCTACAATTCTATAAATTTCTGCTGACACTTCAGGCAAAAATGCAGTCACTCTTTTTGCAACAGTAGTCTCAACCTGCAAGAACATTTTCTCTTGTAGCAGCAAAAGTTTCAGTTTCATTCTCCTCATTTTTACACTGCCAGTGTGAGAGTCTGGGCATGGCTATCAGTGAGCTACCTTCACGACACGTCTTTGCACCTGTACACAGGATAGCATGAAGCTGGTGCCGCATGGTGCATGGCAAAACCAAAATTTTGTCTTGCTACATTTCATATGCATTTGTAAAGATAGTTCTCATTAAGATGTATTTCCTAGTTTAAGAAATAAAAATGATTGATTGTCAGGTCCAACGTGTTTTAAAATTTTTCTGCGATCTAAATGTTGTTCCTGCAACAATTTGTAAAAGACAGATTATCACTTGGAATGATTTCACGTATCAGAAAACTAGGGGTAAAAGGCAAAATTTCTTTAAAGTTAATTATTTCTACCTAAAGCCAAGCAAAGACATTAAGAGTGTATTAATTTTAAGATAAGTAAAAACACTTGTGTTTTTAAGGCAAAGAAAAGGCACATCAGGGATCCCACCTTCTCATTCAGGTTCTTTGTGACTCATTTAAATTAAGTTTTTGTCAGGTTGCTTGTGCAATGTGCAGGGGAACTTGCTCCCTGAAGGGACACTGGAACTCACAGCAGTTCACCTGTTCTGTATGAAGGGTGATGACAGCTAAATGTTGGTTCTGTGAAGACTGGCAAGAGCTACTAAACCCCAGTCAGCAGGCAATGTTGACTGACTTCCAAATTCTACTGCTCCCCAGGAACTGCAAAGAATGGGAAGTGCTATGAGGGGGTGAATCTTTTCATTCAAGATTCTCAAGTCTACATCATCTTCTGCAGGCAGTTTTGTTCCAAGATCAAGACAAAAGTCATTATTTATGGATTTAACATTAAATATTGCCATTAAATAAAATGTACTAGTCATCAATGGAGCTAGTCCTGGAATTCCAGTTTACTTTTAACCAGTCAAGTGTCCTAACTATGGCCAGAGAACCTGATTTCTTCTGGAAACTTGGAAACAGTCCAGCAGTTTTATGAAGACCACCAAGAACTTTGGATATAAGTGCTGAGTTTACAAACCATATTCTGATTCTTAGACTAAGAAAAAAAAAAAATAATAAAAGCAAGGTGCATAAAGGTACTTAAAAGCTTATTATTCCTAAAATGGATCTAGTGACTATACTATGTGTTCATGTGTTGCTATGTCACTGCTAACTGTACTATTTTCTTGCCCACGCCACTTACAGATGCACTGTGTTATGCAGTGCATTGCCTGTTTTAATATGTTGGTCCACAGAAACTGAATCATTAGCCAATACTATGTAGAGACATCCAGAAACACTCTTGAAAGGATTTGGGCTCTTCAATTTTTTTCAAGTATTTCCTTCAAATGAAAATTACCATTTTTGCACTCCACCCATTCCGTGCTCTAAATGCTAAGTTATATATAATATTTCCCACAGGGTATTCACAGGCTCCTAAAGCTGTTTTTGAGACATGTTGACAGTGAAGTGGAGCTTCCTCATCTCAATTTTATTACATATATGCATATTTATATGCAGGAGAAGCAGTCCTGCTGAATCCAGGCTCAGAGAAGGAAGGGAAGGAGGTGCTCCAAGCACCAGAGCAGAGATTCTCCTGCAGTCCATGGAGGAGACCATGGTGGAGCAGATATTCACACTGCAGCCTGTGGAGGACTCCATGGGTCCTTCAGCTTCTCTCACTTTTCCCTGGCTTACAGCCACACAGGGATAACCATAAGCTACCAAACCTCTGCTTCCACACACCACCATACATTTTGATTATATTTTTTTTTTATTATATTATTCAATTCTCCAACATTCAGTCTTTTTTTTTTGATGCTGTAAAAGATAAGAAATACAGGTATATTATATTCTCATGGGCATTCTTTCAAGCACAAATGCCTATATAATTTCCGTATTCATAAATTAATAATAAGTTTTTTAAATATTCAGATGCACTTCAGACTGCTCAGCTTTCTAGCACTTAATGGTATGTCACACTTCAGCAGTAAAAATTATCATATAATTTATTTTTTAAAAAAAATCCCAATTTTAGCTGAACCATTGTTTTAGCACCAATTTTAGCATTCACAACAGTTTTCTAGTTCTCAGATGAAGCAATCTGCAGGAATCTGTGCAAAATCAAGACATTTCTCATGAAATTGCTATCAAATTTATCAATACAATCTTTCAGTTACTTATAGATCATCAAAAGGATGTGATTAATCAGAGCAAAGTTTTCAGAATATTCAGATTTGTCAAGGGTTCCAAAGTGGTTTTTATCCTAACTCAGGGTGGGGGCAAATTTCTGAAATTTCAGCATCTCTTATAGGGCAGGATTTCAGTGCTTTGACCATTCTAGTGACTTGACATTTCTCAGAAACTACAGCTCCAGCACTGTATTAGGGTATGCATTGAGACTAAAAGGCTCATTTAAAGGATTACAAATATTAAGCATTAAGCATTTAAAAATATTCAGGAAGCGCCATTGCTCCTGTAAGTTATATTTAGAATGTTGCTGGTCAAAATTAAATATTTCTACAAGCAGTTATGTGACACTGTGTATTAGAGGCCAGAGAATGTTGATATCACATTAGTAACAAAATCACAGAATAAGCTCTACAATACATTTTTTTAGGGAGGTTCACCATTGTGGTACTGTGATTCACTTTCATGTAATGGCTCTTTCCATTGTACTGAGTGAATAATGCATTTCAGCATGGGCATAAATGTGAATTCTGTCATAATCAAATTTAAACATAGGATCCAAAAATGCCTGAATTCTGGAAAAAATCCTCTTGTTGCTGGGACATCAGCAGAAATGTGTATAAATTCTGCTTCTAGGTAATGTCCCTGGAGCTAAATTCCCCTCTTCGTGAAATAAGGCAGTGAAGGGAGGTCTGTCGTTCTAATGAAGATATTCAGAAAATTTGTGAAGATGGAAACTGATAGCGCTGATCTTCTACCTTTCCCCTACAGCCCTCCAAGTATAAGGAGCTATGTGACTAGGGAGCTTATAGACAGTATAGGAAAGAAATTAACTACAAACTGATTACACATGGCACTAGTTTCATGCCTTTTCACCTTATCACTGGAAGTCTTGCACACACATCAGCAGATCTCAGTTCCCGCATCTGTACTTTTCCGGTAACAGCTACCATCCTGCTACATCACAATAGGAGGACCTCTCTCTAGTTCTCCCTTTTTGTTTATTAGTTTAAATATGAGTATAGAAGCACTTGAAACTGACCTAAAAAGGTTGGGTTACTGAAAATCCTGCAGATACTGAATATCAGAAGAATGGGTCGAGGATTTGCATGCATCAGAGTGGAGCTACCGCATACATTTCCATAACAGTAAGCGATGAATAATAAAACATACAAGTTTTATGTTTTTATCATGTCATCATCTCTGATTTAATATTCTTTTTGGTGCATTTTTTTCTTCCTTGTTCACAGTGTTCCCTCCTTCATTATTTAGTTCAAATGATAAACCTTTCTCCACCCTTGGGAGCGTTATTTATATGTATTTCCCTTCCTGATGAGAAATAGAAATATGCACTAAGAAGACATCCCAGAGGTGATTAGAGTCATTCATATGTAAAACAAAAGGAGTACTATCTGGGGAGGACTACTAAGCTCATATCATCATTCAAAAAACTCTTGTTTTCATCTTTTTTTCCACCATTTTGCCTCCCAAAAGAAAACTCACACATGCCCAAATAGGTGACAAAAAAAAATTGTGATGCTCTTTGGTCAAGGTCTGAAAAAGTTGTTCTCTTTAGGGAGTGGGGGTAATTTGGTTTTTACCATTTACCAGGCAGATAGTCAATCCTTGGGACAACCTGATATTACAGTTGCTGAGTTCTAGCAGAAGTGCTATGAAGTCTGATCCTTCCACTCTGAACCCAATGATAATGTTTACCTTTCACTTCAAAGCAAACAAAACCAAGATTTATATTGGATATTGTTATCTCTGTTTTACAAATGAAGATCAGTGTGAGAAAGCCTCAGAATAGGACACAGTTGCCTAGATGTCTTTTAGATGAAATTTTACATTTTCCCATTAACCACAGTATGCAAAATGGAAATTGAGGGGGACCTGAACCACACTTAGCTATCACCTAACCAGAGAGGCATCCACATTTCCTTCAGCAAGATATTTCATCTTTTCATTTTGTGGAGCCTGAGACATTTTTCAGTGAATGTCATAAACATGACTGTGTGACTTGGTCACTGTCAACTCACTTTATTTTAAGACCCTGAGAATAATACAGGGATTTCCCAGGGTGCTTTGTGTGCTTAATATTCTAGCATAAAAATCCTCTTGTTGCCTGACTGTCTCTGACTAGGAACACCTAAGTGTCAGCAATACTGAATTATTTAATACCCAACCTTTACACTTGCTTATCTCTTAGCATAATTCAGAGATTTGGTGCTCCTCCATCAGTTCCACCTATGAAGTTTTTTCCAATACATTTCTTTGGTATTTACCTACTGGAGCAGATCTGAGAAGATCAAGTGAAACATTCAAATGTTTTGAGTTAGACCAAAACTATTTAAACACAGCTTTACTGGAAGACTTTCAATGTTCTTCAGAAACCACCTTAATCTTTGCAAACTCATTCTGTTATTTTGTTCTAAATACATTTAGATATCAAGGTTGTGAATTGATGAACAAGCTGTATTTGCCAAATGTGACTGTTTTGTTTTAAATTAATTTTAAACCTGTAGTTTTGACAGCCTTCAATAAACATGACAGCTGCTAATTATAACAACAGCTGGAACTGGAGACTAAAGAAAGAAGAAACTAATATAGATTTTTATAAAGGACACTTCAGTGTTTTGCACATCAAGAATTCATAAAAAATGTTACCTCTCCAAATGCATTTTTCTCTTTCCAAAAGGAATAATTAAGATTTCTTAAGTTCAAAACAAACAAACAAACAACCCCCCAATAAACAATCAAACAAAACTTTTTCAGCATCTAAAAAGCTGAATAACAAGAGCTAAAAATTAAATCACTTACTGAGGTGTTCTGTTTTATTTATTTGACCTGTTTTATGTTTATTTGAAAACAAATAAAGCACCCTAAAATGCTGTCAATTAGGGATGACCTGAATTACTTGTTCCTTTCCCTACTCTTCCATTTTTTTCAACCAACTTTTCTCCAGCTCTTTCTGACTGTCTCAGTCCAGAGCTTTGCCAGGTACATGTCTCTCACCTCAGGGATTCATTTACTTTCATATACTCTTAGTAAGTTCACAGATGACACTGATTTGGGCAGAAGTGTTGGTCTGCTGGAGAGCAGGAAGGCTCTGCAGAGGATCTAGAGACTGGATCAATTGGCTGTGGCCAGTTGTATGAGGTTCAATAAGGCAAGTCATGCACTTAGTCACAACAACCCCATGCAGTGCTACAGGCTTGAGGCAGAGAGGCTGGAAAGCATCTTCTTGGAAAAGGATCTGGGGGTTCTGGTCAATGGTGGCTGAACACAGGCCAGCAGTGTGCCCAGGTGGCTAAGAAGGCCAATGGCATCCTGGCCTGTATAGAAAATAGTGTGGCCAGTAGGACCAGGGCACTGATTGTCTGTGCTCAGCACTAGTGAGGCTGCACCTCAAATCCTGTGTCCAGTTCTGGACCCCTCAATACACGAAAGACATTGAAGTGCTGGAGCGTGTCCAGAGAAGGGCAACAAAGCTGGTGAAGGGTCTGGAACACAAGTCTTCTGAGGAGTGACTGAGGGAGATGGGATTATTTCGCTGGGAGAAAGGGAGGCTATGGGGAGACCTCATCATTCTCTGCAACTGCATGAAAGTAGGTTGTAGCCGGGGTGGGGAGGAGTAAGCCTCTTCTCCCAGGAAATGAGCGACAGGATGAGAGGAAATGGCCTCAAGCTGCACTAAGGGAGGTTCAGGTTGTACATCAGAAAGAAGTTCTTCACTGAAAGAATGGTTAAGCATTGGATCTGGCTTCTCAAGGAGGTGGTGGAATCAACATGCCTATAAGTGTTCAAGAAATGATGGGATGTGATACTTAATGCTATGGTTTAGTTGGCAGGGTGGTGTTTGGTCAAAGGTTGGACTCAGTGGTATTTGAGGTCTTTTCCACTCTTGTTTTATCACTCTATAATTCTAAGAGTAAGTAAAAGCCTGACTTTTCTTTTCAGCATGGTTAGCATGCAAAAATTGAAATCTGGTAAAAAATCAACATCAGAGATCCATAGTAGTTTGCACTCCTTTCTATTCTTAGCTCAGGAGAAACAGAAAGCCTTGGAGTACCCCAGGTGCTTCACCCAGGTGTCTGAGTCACCTTGCAATTGGGTTTCAAAGCACTAAATATTCCTTACAATAAATTCAATCAATCTTTATGGTGTAGAGAAGTGCAATTGCAAAGTCTTCCACAGGCAATTTCTGTAAGTAATTTTTCTTGTAATGTCCATTTCAGCTGTGAATAGAAACTTGCTCTTAATGTTTTCATAGCAGTTTCCCACTTTAGCTGTTATCATGAAGTATGTTTTCCATCATGAAGTACTAAGGACAGCATAGCATAGATGGGATGGGTCATATAAAAATATTTAGGAAAAGGATCCTATTACTAAATAGTTGCCACGTTAAAAATTAGGAGAAAGGGTATGACAAGATCATCTTACAAAAAGGATGCACAGAGTGATGTATTACTCCTGAGATTTATTTAGGGTTTTTTCTGCTTAAAGTTGAGACTTAAGACACCACTAAAAAAACAAACAAACAAACAAACAAACAAAAAAACACAATCATTTTTAATTATACAGAAGATTTCTTTTTTCACAGGGTTCTGCAGAACTTCAGGAGACACCAAAGAGAGGTATCTAAAGACTTATCTGTACAACACTCCATCTAAGTGCAGTTGAAAACATAGAGTTATCTATCTATTGATCAAATTAATAATTGCTCTGCTCTCAGGAACATAGTTTTTGAAGGAATTCCTAACAACGTCTATGCTTTCTAATGTCACTCATGGAGGATGTTAGTTTAGGCTACAGCTGGCAACATAATTAGTTGATTAAGCAGAGTAATTCTGGAGTGTTCACTGATCTGATGCATGAGATCTAAGTACTGAAACATTTTGTCCCTCTAAAAAAAATGCTTTTCAAGTACATGCATGTGTACATAAACCATAAAAAACACGTGGCCCTGCTGTGGCAATGTTCCAGGGATGCACCAATGCTTACGAGAAGCTCCTTGTACGTAGCACTGGCATGAAATTGGAGTTCATATGACAATTCAGAACAAATTCTTCTGAAAAGTCTGCAAAAAAGGCATAAATATGCCTTACAGGGCAAAAAGATAATAGCCTATCACACCATATTTTAGCAAAGGGTCACCACCCTCAGTGGGAACAAATAAATCATAAAAATGTTACTGCAAATGTCAGAAAAAAAAGAAATATCCTTTCCTTAACTTCAGAGGCACCTTCCTCCTATGAAATCAAATGCTACTGACTCAACTGAACTTTTCAAATAAACCCTGTAAGCTCATCTCTGTTTTAATCAATACAATAATTTAAATTTTAAAGTAAAATTAAAGCAGCTGTGTCTTCCCCTATCCCCTCATCAATAGGCAATGCTGAGATAGAATTTTCTACAAAATCCAATCCTATATGATAGATTTCTTGGAAAATTTCATATTGGTTATGATGAAGAAGACTGTTTTTTTGTATCTGTCTTCTCTTTCTCCAAAAGGAATAGTGAATAAATGAACTAAATAACATCTCTCAGCCCACCAGCAGCAGCAAGAGTTTTTGATTTTAACATAGAAAATTAAATTTTCTAAAGCTAAAGATTTTCACTTCAGATAAAACCTTTGCTTTGTTATTAAGAGTTCTGGAGAAATGCAATCAAGATTTTCTGGTAATCTATAATTCCTGTTTACTGATATGTGAAAATTACCACAAATTTCTCCTCTGGGATGCTCATTTACTTCTACTGTCAATGCAAAAAAACCCTGCACAACTATTTATTCATCCACATGGTAAATAGCCTGTGTTCAATCAACAATCCCTAATTAATATTCACAACATTTCTCTGAGGTTTTGTTTACTTCATCTTATCATCAAAAATTAATCCAAGATAGAAAAAAGGGATCGAGATTTCAACAGATTCATTAGTAAAGCTACAATTCTGCACCTTCCTGACACTTACGCCTATATACATATCTCCAGGTGCCCAAGAGAGGACTAAGAGGTATTACCTTCCTTCTTGTCAAATATCCCATGAAAATTCAAGGATTGCCTACAAATCAGAAGCTTCCCATGTTGTTTTGGAAAATGTAAGCATTTTTCCTCCTGTTTTCCTACATAGCTGTGGAAGATGAACTGCACTCGTTCTACACAAGGATACATGAAGACTAACTCCCCAAGTCCTTCTACAGAGACAGTTTTGACTAAACTACATTGATAATGGTCTTCAGTAGAACAATGAATAAGGGTCTGAATAAGGAAGGGAAATTAATTTTATGTTAGCAAGGAGCTTCTGACCTCCTACTTTCTGGCAGCACCACATGTTCTGATTCAACAACTTTCTGGAAGCACAAGAACAGCCCATGCTCCAAAAAGGGAAATGAAGAAGACAGAAGAACCTGGGTTGTTTTATGATACTCTGAAAATCAGGATCCCATTGCAACACTAAGAGAAAACCTGAACACAGATGGAAGCTGAACCTGTAAAGAGATAAGCCATCTGAAATGATGATATTATTGACATCAAACAGGGGAAAAGAGAAAAGAGAAAAACAGAAGGATTGGTAAGCCCTTAAAAATGTTTCAAAACAAGCTTGAAAGTAATCTCAAAAGCCATTTGCATGGATTACACAAAGAAAATGTTTTCAAAGTACATGTAAAATAACGAAAAACACTAAGAACCAAGCAAAATACATAAAATATTTAATAAACTGGCAAGTACAGCAGAAACCAAGCTAAGAACAGCAAGCTCATGTGATGAGCTGCAAACTATCTAACAAGGATTTGATGGTCATGCTATATTCAGGACTCAGCTTTTACTCAATCCCTGCCTTACCAAAGGGATTTTATTTTGTGTTTCTGGGCTTATTGCTATTAAAACCCACCTAACAATTTATATTTACATTGCACTTTGTGACTTGCAGCAAAAGATCTCTCACCACAGTGGTCTCAGAGGTGAGAGACATCCTTGTGCATGTGTAAGGGCCTAGGAAGCATTTGCACTGAAAACGCTGTTATGTTTACAGCAGAGAAGAATGCTTGATATGGCCAAAGGGTTTTGGGCAGGGGGTCTGGGGAGAAAAGGAGAAAGAGAAGTCATTCCTGAAAGACCTTGGAGGGAAGGCAAAATCCTGAAAATGCCACAATGACTTGAAGAGTAACAGGGTTAATTTACTGACGTTTTAGTAATTGTCAGGCTTCAGTGAAAAGCACAGAAAACCTTCAAAATCCCTGTAAAAGGAGCCTGTTTTAAAGAGGTTGTCATGGCTGAAAAGAAAAATAATAGACTAATGGGACTAATTCTAAACCCAGCAGGTCTGGAGCTGAGGCCCCACAAAACAGAAAGGGAAAGCAATCATGTCAGATGAAAGAGAACATGTAAGGGGAGAATATTCTGCTGGGTACCGTCAAGTCAATTGTGGACTAATGCACATCTCTCATTGCTGTCACTAATTTAAACAGGCTGAACATTCAATCAGTATTATTATGTTATCTTTTTAGCTGAAGGTCAAACACATGGGCATTGAAACATTACCATTTCTCCTGTACATAGAAAAAAATCCGTGTGCCTACATTTGGTATGTAATATTGTCCTTTGTAACTAGAATGATTATTTGTAACCAGAATTGAAGCACATACCTGAGGAAAAGAAAGCAGAAAAAATGCTTTGCTGGCAATCCCTATCCAGTGAGTAGGAATACATATCAGCAAGGTATAATCTATCTCACAGACCTTCCCAGTGTGGACACACACTCCTGTGCCAGGGCTATGGCCACCAGTGAGCAGTTCTTTTTTAGTGTGGATCCTATGATTATTTCTCATAAAACTATACGATGGAAAACAACAAAAGTCTCTATCGGGCTTTTCCAATATTTATGCAGTCCAGGATGCACACACTGAAGAAAACAAAAAAATCACAAACGAGAGTTATTAGAGGGAGACCACATCATAATTCTGTACTCCAAAACAAGAGCTATCTCTGTTCTCTAAGTTTCTTAAAGAATCTACAATAATTTAGGTAGGAAGGAAAATACATCATCTAGGTGGACCTCCCAGAGCAGGACCAGCTTCCAGTTTAACGAGGTTGCTTAACACCATGTCCAAGAAAATTTCAAGTATCTATAAGGATGGTAACTCAACAACTTTTCTTGGTAAATATTCCAGTGTTTCATATCCTCATTGTGCAAAAAAATTTCCTTTCTATCTATCTGGAAGATTTAATGGTTTTGTATTGAAAGTAAAAATTGCTAACTGTGGTCTTTTCTGCATGCCAAATAAATATATGTAGTCAAACAAATGCTCAGGTCTTTGCTAGAACTTGCAGTGTAACCTGGAATATAATAATACATTTTTAATAGGATATGCCTTGCCAAAAAAAGGAAAAAAATTCTAGACTCTTAGGATTTCTGAGTTCTTACTCACTCAAATTGAAAAATGGGAACAGAGATGAGAGATCATAGCTTTCTATTCTTCTTTTTAAACTAAAATAAAACCAAACCAAAACAAAAAACAAACAAACAAACAAACAAAACAAACAAAAGCCGCAACCAAACAAAAACCCTTCTTTGGATCCTTCCAAAAAAAGTATTTTAATGCACCCTGTTGCAGCTCTATCTCCACATAGTACACACAGGATACACACTATCCTTCATCAGCAATCGCCAAACCTTCACTGAAGTAGATTCAGTTAATGGATTAGAAATTATTAAAGTTATAGTAAATTTTATATGTATCCTAGTGTCTTAAAAGAAACAGTTCTGCTGTGGACTGTGCAGCACAGAACAGCACAAGAGTTTCTGTCACATTTAAACAGTAATACAGTACCACAGGCATGGACTGGTCAAGGAGGAAGAGAGGAGATAAGAGAATCTCAGATCTCAGTCTCCTGAATTCTGTCCCAGCACTGGGTTATCCACATCACAGACCCAGATGCACTGGGCAGAGACCTGCTGTGGGGAGCTGAAGGCTGCAGTGTGGTATGCCTCCTCATCCCACATTTCAGCAGCACAAATGGAAAGAGGTTCTTCATCACACACACACTGCGATCACCTTGTCCTCCTTCTCCCCTGCCAACCTCACCTGGGGCTGTGGTGACCTCAGAGCCAGATGCCATTGGTGGAAAACCAAATAGTTGAAAGGGCAGAGAGAGACAGCCCTGGCACAGGAAAGTGCTACACAGCAAACAGTAATTACTGTGGACTCAAGCAACACATAGAAATGTCCTTCTCAATGTGACTGGTTTTAACTAAAGTAATGACAGTACTTAGAGCAACCCTGTACAAGCCAATGCACATAATGCCACTGTGCCTCTTGTAGTGAAAAACAGTGAGGGATTCAGCAACTGTCAACCAAGCCAAAAGTAATGGGATTAAGATAATCTTTTTCTATAACTTCAACTATTTCTATACCTATATAACTATAGATATTTCCTGTCTCATTATCAATTTTTTTCCTCATGTTAAACTACCCTGAAGTCACTTTTCTTCCTCCTCTGGGAGCTCAATAGATTAATCGACCTTATTTTTGTAAAAGCCCACAATCACTTCTGTGATCTCTGACAGTGCTACAGCAGCCATTGCTATGTGGGTGGGATGAACACTTTACTGGCAGTCTCAGGAAGAAACCTGCAAAATGACTGTGTAAACACACATCATGGTCTTCCATCCTAAATTCAAAACCATTCAAAATGCTGACTGAACTAAACATTTGTGGTTTTTCTTCAGTGTTAAGGTTATATGCATATATATAGGAATAATCTCATTTTATCCCATTAAAAGGGTGATGCAATACAGGTCTAGGGCTATAATAGCATAAAAGCAGACACTGTCTGCCTTAAACAGTACTCTTTTTTCTCTATTTGTCTCTCTAAGTCATACACATACACTGCTTGGAGACTGAATCAATTATGGTAATGGGAGTGCGACTGGCACCTGAATACCTTGTTTTGAAAAATACAGATTGCTCCTAACTTCTGAAAGGTGTAAAACCACTCTCTCCCCATACCATCTCTCCCCCAAATACTGCAAGGATCCTGAATGGCTCCCATCCCTATTGAATGTGTGTCGCTATCAATGCTCCCACACTACAGAATTTCCAAAGTATCCGCCAAAGGTTTCAAATGAACTCCAAATATCAAAGTGATACCCAGTGAGTATTGCACAGAATTTCATTTGGATTTGCTTTGAAGCAAAGACCTTCAGGCATGAAGCCTAGAGTTTCCTAACTTCCTTAGGGAAGTTTTCAGGAAAGATGACTGAAGTTTGCAATAAAAGGCAACGTTAGGCAAGTTTTCAGAAACCACTATACGCAATTCACAACATTGGTATGATAATGCTCTATTCTAAAAGTAAAACACCACTGTGTAAAGTGTAACCTTTCATATAAATCCATAGTAAACCCATGGAAATATGTCTGCTAATTGCAGCTGGTCAGAGCTGCCATATATGGCTTTATGTCATTCAGGGAGTCAACAAACTGACTTTAAAAAATTCTGCTGAGAAAACAGTGGAGCTGCTGAGCATGACAATTAATTGTTTCCAGTTCAATAAGATGAGGGAAACAAACACAGGAGACCTGTGGAAGCTAAGCCTCACATCCATCTCAGGATGTTCAGCAGCTAGTTTTTCGGGATGCTGCTGCCAAAACATCTCTTCAGAAATTATCTTTGTAAACCTTGGCCAAGGCAGTTGCTACCTCCATTTCTTACTGGGGATCAAATCAAGTCCTGAGATTGGCAATTGTGCTCATCAACAGCAGTGAAAGAACTGCAGTGCAGCCAGGCCTCCCCTCCTCCCTAGCCCCTGTTCCTGCTTGCTCAGGGACTCCTGTTGTACAGGGCCGTGTCTGTTTCCAGCTCTTCAGCAGAGCATAGAAAGGCAGCTTTCCTCCTGCTGAGCACAAAATACATGCTCCCTGACCAGGTCTTGGCTCTTTGCACCAATATCTACAGCCAGTAGGACTTAACTCAAGCTTGTTCATGGCATGCAATACTTTGGTTTGAAAGCTGGCACCCTAATGTGCAGAGGATTTATGGCACATGAGTGTGCATAACAGAATCACACTGCTATTCCAAGAAACCGGACAAAGCTAGTGGTAATTTTCCTAATTAATGCATTAGGAACAGTCCTCGGGAGCTATGCTGAAATGTAATTTTCCATTAGCCTCCACAGGGCGGCGGTTCTACAATGTGATGATTATTCAAATATCGCTTCACTGTAAGAATTACAGATTAAAGTTGTGTCATGGGTTTTGACATTTGATAAATTCATGATACATTTTACTACATGTTTCTGCTTGGGTGTCGATGTACAAAATCTCATAAATGCAACAAAATACAATAAAACTTTTGACTTAAGTTTATTAATTGGGCAATTAAACTGTCACACAAGATTTGTTTGTCCTTTGTAAATTAGTAGCTCAAACCTCACAATTTATAAGCAGAGCAAATAATGAAACAAAAGGCTTGGTTCACTATAAAAACCACTAAGCTTTTGTACAAGGCCAAAGCAGCCATGGAAAATTGATTTTCCACAGCTTACTTAGTCTTGAATAGGCACTGCTTTGTAAAAAAATTTTATTGAGTGAAGCCAAAACTCATTATAGCTTAGACCATTAGGAACAATGTGTGCTTGCTCCATTATTTTTAATGCCATCAACATCACATTTTAATCTCATGTATTAAAGTGGGAAGATCTTGAAGATGTATTTGGATTTTATTACCAGGGCAAAAGAAGGGGACTATGATAGATCTTTGGTAAAATGTGGACCATGGGAGATGGAAAACAATTATGCGTTAATTCTCACAGGATGAACTGTGAGTAAAGAGCGAGTTCAAGGTAAAGTGAAGCAGCACTTTTTGTACAGTGTATCATTATGGAACTCATTATTATTGAACCTGAGGACAGCCAACATATAAATGGCACTAGGCAAATTTGAGTAATGGGACATTTTACACAGCATTCCAGGTGCTGCCTAAGTGACCTCTTGACCACTGATTTCCAGAAACTGGGAAGCCCTGAACAACATGGTCTTTCCTCAGAATCTGGCCTCCCTGTGGGAAGCAGGTTGAAACAGAGACCTCCTGAGATGCCTTCCAACCTGAATTACGGTATATCTCCTTATACCATGCGCTCATGTCACATTGTTAACAACCTGGCTGGTATAAAAAAAAAGTTAGAGGGCTGCATGGGAATTTGATTTTTGCTGGTATGGAAGATTTTACACTGTGTAATAAACAAAATTGTGTCACCCAATCCAAGATATATTAAAGTCAACAGTCTTCAGTAGCTTCTCTAGTCATTAAACTGGTCTAGTTAATATTTCCAGGATTACCGCAAAGAAATTCATCCAGAGCATACTCCATACACCTGAATAATAATAATTTAGGGACTAGGCAACTTGCATT
The DNA here is from genome assembly GCA_038380795.1 of Pyrocephalus nanus. Classification (NCBI taxonomy): domain Eukaryota; kingdom Metazoa; phylum Chordata; class Aves; order Passeriformes; family Tyrannidae; genus Pyrocephalus; species Pyrocephalus nanus. The sequence continues at coordinate 67,997,836 of CM076261.1, forward strand.
TTATAATCAATACAATTTCTGATCCATGCAGAAACCACCAGCTGCTCAGCCAGCTTTTGGCAGAGACCCGATCTCATGGAGTCACAGTGCTTAAATACAGAGTTGCCACTTGTGATCACCTAATCTGATCTGCTTTTCACACGCTGTTACCTTTGTACTGAGCTACGTAACGTATTTGACTTAAATACATCTTCCAGCATGACATCCCATCTTAATTTGCAAATGAGAGATGGGGAATCCATCTCTTCCCTTCATCATGTCCTTCAATGATTAATCACTCTTCCTGTAAAAAATGGGCATAGAATTTCTAATTTTAATTTGGCCGGTGACAGCTTACAGCCATTGCTTCTGTAGTACTCGGAATTTTCTTATTGTGAATATGCTCACGCATTTTAATGAGGTCACCTCTGAGCCTTGTTTTTAATTCACTAACATGCCAGTGTCTTTATTTCTTGTGGGATGAGGTATTTCTTACAGCTCATGAATCATTTTAGTAGTTTTTTCCCTTGCTCTTTTAAACCTTTGAACCATTTTAAAAATATGAACAGGATACAATATTCCATTTCTGGGCAGACAAGTAAGACATTTCCACACTTCTACTAGGAATCTGTTTTTTAACAGGCATCCTACCATTGACTGGAGCACACAAACTGGATTCCTCTGAAATAAACCCATATTAGAGGACTGACAGTTACTATATGAGAGATCTTTTTTTGTATACAAAGGTTTTGCTGAACACCCAGATTCCTGAGTAAATAAAACAAATTTTTAGTGGAACATTCTGATTATCAAACTGTGGCCTTTTGAAAGTTATATTACTACCTGACCTCAGTTTCCATAACTATAAAATTGGAACAAAATCTTATTAACCATGGCATATGAGGAAAAAAAAAAATCCTTGCTGTAATACTGTCATATCAATTCTGTACTTCACCATAACTGAAACTTTCAAATAATTATGCCACATCAGTGGGGTTGTTCAGCATGGAGAAGAGAAGGCTCCAGGGAGATCCTATAGTAGCCTCCCAGTACCTAAAGGGGGCTACAACGGAGATGGAGAGGGACTTTTAAAAAGGGCATGACAGGACAAGGGGGAATGGTTTTAAGCTGAAGGATGGTAGGTTTAGATCACATAGTAGGAAGAAATCCTTTACTGTGGGGGTAGTGAGACGCTGGAACAGGTTTCCCAGGAAGTTGTGGATGTCCCACCCCTGAAAGTGTTGAAGACCAGGTTGGATGGGGCTCTGAGTGACCTGGTCTAGTGAAAGGTAATCCTGCCCATGGCAGGGGCGTTGGAAATAGATGATCTTTAATGTCCCTCCCAATCCAAATCATCCTATGATTCTATGAAAAAATGATTTTATGCAAAAGTTCTTTCTTCTACAGGGGCTATTCAAAGCAATTTCTCAGCTTGTAAACCCACCATTTACATAGGAGAAGCTTTTATCCTAATGCTGCAGTGGTGAGATAGGTGGCTACTGAGATAAAAAAAAGGCAAGGGCTGCACTGTATTAATTCAAAACTACTGTGTTTTGCAAATTTTAGCTCATTTTAGAATCACTGCCGCCATAATTGATGTTTAATAATGCCAATTTAAATGCACTACTGAATTGAAAATCCTGGCTCTCCAATGGGCCTTATTTACTTTTGAAATTATTCCTTTTTGGAATAAAGATACATGGTTTCTCAGAAATTATGGATGCTGTATTCCTTTTGCTGTTCAGGATTCTTATCATCCTTTCAGACAATTGAATTTCTTCCATTTGTAAAATCTATTACCAGCAGGACTGCAAGTAAAACCCAATGACTGGAATCAGAGCTGTTTTGGCAACACAGGAATACTTTATTGATCCATATTAATACCCAGGAATTAAAAAAAAAAAAAAAAAAAAGGCATTTACTTAGAATTTAAGTAATATCATTAAAAAACTCACAAGGGATATAAATTCATTATATTCTCACAACAGATATCAGTAAGATACACTCTTTAGCTTGAACCAATTTGATCTTTTGATTTTTGGAAATGCCCTAAATAAATATGATCACACTAAATGCCTAAAGACTGATTAATCAGAGAGGCTGAAGAAAGCAATAGCAAGTACAGCATCTTTATCGAAAAGAGGCACTTTCTAGGCAGGACCTACTTTAAATCAGATTTGAAGCTGCATTTTTAAGTAATCTAAATGGGAGCATTAAACCGATGCTAAAGATATGGAAATACTAATAAAATTTTTGATTTCATAAATAATTATTTGCAGAACTACTCCGAGAAAGTAATAGACCTTTCTAGGCTTAAAAATTTATGAACTGATGACATCCTATTGACTGAGCATTTACTGCACCTTCAATAGGTCTAATTAACAAAACTGTTCACAGAATTAAACATATTACTTAGCAGAATGACCCTACACCCCGGTTTTTTGCAAAACTTTCCACATTCAAACATTTTCATGCTCATGCAGTGGCCTACTGAGGAGCCTACAACTTGTCCTACTGAAGTCAGAGAGTATTTCTCATTAACTTCAGTTATCTTATGCTTACCTACATACGAATATAAAGGTACTTAGGAGACATGTAAATCACAGGATCTGATCCTTGATGATGCAATACTGCTAAAAATCCGATGTAAAAGAACACTCCATTTGTTTCTTCTATCAGTTAAACCTAAATCATTGCTATAGAAATTATTATGTGGAAAAATAAATTTGTTATTTTTGCAAATAAAATATGTATTTTAATATGTTCCAATACAAACGTATAGATCCAGACACTGTCAGTCTAACATAAACAGAAAACAACAACCTGGAAAGCAGAGTCTGAAAAGGATCTGCAAGTCCCAGTGGAGAAATGGCATGAACCCATAAAAGCAACTACATTATGGCAAGAAAAGCCAATACAGTTTTTAAATATGTTTAAAGAAATGAGTAAAAGCAGAGAGGCAGTTTTAGCTTTTTGCTGAGGTCAGTTTAGAATAATGTGTTCCTACCACCTTTGCTTTTAAAAAGATGTTTAAGAAAAGGACAGAAATGTAATAAGAAGAGGCATAAAGCTAAGACCTAAGATAATGCCTCAAAGCAAGAAGCTTCAGGGACCAGATCATCTTGGTTTTTCAAGAAAAGGACTGAAAAGAGACTGGAAACTAAAACAGAAAAAGACACTAATAAAATCAGAAGACAGATTCAGAAGGCAGGGAAATGAAAAGCTAACATTTTTCATAAAGATTAGTGGATTTTTCATCTCTTCCTGAATTGTGTATTTGCTCAATACAGGAAATAAAGAGAATTTATGATTTACTATTATGTTCTGTTCATCTGCAAAGGTAGAAAAGTCAGTGGAGCAAGGATTCCAGCTAAAGGAGAGCAAAGGTTTCTGGCTCAGTGAGTCCTGTTCCCAGAATTTCACTGCTAACCAAGCATCTAACAAGCATTTTTGAAGATCCACATCTTGAAAGGGCTGAACTTAATCATTACCTAACTATTCAATCTGTAAATCCAAAAGCCTAAAGTTGTCATTTTCAAAGTCACATTGCTATATTCATCTGCATACGGCATGATCTCATGTCAGATATACACTGCAATATTTTAACAGAACAGCACAAAATGGAGATAAGTTTACAGCCTTAGGTTTTTTTGGGTTTCTGAGCTTCAGTCAGCATCAAAATGTTACTTATACTTTAGAGATGTGAGAGAAGGACAGTAAAAGGTTTTGGGCTAGCATCTGGATTTTCTACTGAAAACCATCATATAAATGTGGTATTCTAAATTTTGAAATTTTGGGTAATGAAATATTTATAATTCTAAAATACACTTTACTCTAAAAGCTACCAGCCTTTGGAAGCTGGCAACCTATAGCAGCCCACAGAATACAACTGTGGATGGCAACAGGAATACGTATTTATCTGCCAGTGCAGATTCCTATTTGAACCTTCCCTAGAGAATGATTGCTTCACTCTTCTGCTTTCAACTTCATTTGGTCCCCAGGAACTTCCCTCAATCACCTCTCTTTTTCTCCCTTCAGATAAAAAGAGCTTTCATGTGTTGAGTGAAGCTATAGTCTGTAGATTACCAACACTATGACCCATCCAGACTTGTCTATCGACCTCCTTCTCTTGAGGAATAAGTTTAACAAAGACGAGTGGCAAATTTTGCATTTGGGATGGGGCAAACCTGGCTGTTAGTTAAGACTGGGGAAGGAAAGGCTGGAGAGCAGTGCCACAGAAAAGGCCCTGGGGTCCTGGTCGATAGTAAGCTGAATATGAGTCAGCAGCCAAGAGGGACAACCCTGCCCTCAGGGGCATCAGGCAAAACACTGCCAGTCAGTCGAGGAAGGTGATTGTCCTACTCTGCTCTGCACTGGGGCAGCCTCACCTGGAATATTTGTGCAGTTTGGGGCACCACAACATAATAAAGATATTAAGCCATTAGAGAGTGTCCAAAGGAGGCCAACAAAGATGGGGAAGGGCCTCGAGGAGAAGCCATATGAGGAGCAGCTGAGGTCACTTGGTCTGTTCAGCCTGGAGAAGAGGAGACTGAGGGGAGAACTCACTGCAGTGACAACTTCCTTGTGAGGGGAAGAGGAGGGGCAGACACTGATCTCTTCTCTGTGGTTCCAGTGACAGGACCCGAGGGAATGGCCTGAAGTTGTGTCAGAGGAAGTTTAGGTTGGATATTAGAAAATGGTTCTTCACCCAGAGTGTGGTTGGGCACTGGAACAGGCTCCCCAGGGAAGTGATCACAGCACCAAGCCTGACAGAGTTCAAGAAGCATTTGGGCAATGCTCTCAGGTACATGGTGTGATTCTTGGGCATATCTTGTGCAGAGCCAGGAGATGGACTATATGATCCTCGTGGGTCCCTTCCAACTCAGGATATTCTGTGATTCTATGATATAGCAAGTCCACTCAAAACCCCCACACTATAAAGAATTTTTTAACAACTTGACTTTAAGTTTAAAAACAAGCATGAAAATGCACTCTTAGCCAGTCTCATTAAGCAGCTGAACTGGAAGCTTCCATCTAATGTGATTTTCATGCTTTCTTATTACAATGGCAGTATACCATGGAGCCATTGACAAAAGTGGACAGATTTTTCATTTTCTTTCTCAAGTTAGAGCTCTTACATGACTTGAATCTAATAGTGTTTGCCTGAATAGGAAATCAGAAATCAGACAGGAATTTTTCAGCCCTAGAAAAGATAAAAGTGAGTTACTGCTTTAATTGGCTGTTGAATTAGCTCATATGAATAATAGCTAATGGTCTTCTCAAGTTCTGTGGTTTAATAAGACTCCTTTTACTTCTTTGTCTGAAGATTTACTGGAAAAGATTCTGAACATAGTGATTACATTCAAACTTCAGACATGAAAAAAGAAACAGCTATGCAAAGCAAAAAGCATAATTAGTATAAGCTGCTGGGAGCCCAGGTTTTTTACCTCCTTCTCCACATGTGCCATGTGACAGAAACTGAGGGAGCACTTTGTGACATGGGATTGCACTAGCCAGGATTTGCAGAGCTGCATAGAAAAAGACAAAAGGGGACAAAACAGATATATGTAAGACAGCAGAATCATCACCCGTGTCATAGAGCTGGAATTCAGGTTGCACACTGGCTTTTGTTAGTTCAGAGTTGAGCTAACAAAAGTGGGGGGAAAATTTATGTTATTCAAAACCTAAATTCCTTCTGAGACCCAGATCTACACTACCTACAAGCAGACACTACCAAAAAGCCACTTTGTGTATAAAAATTATCAAAACAAAAGGTCAATGCAAAAGGAAACCATTATTTATTTTCTTTGAACTATATTTGTTGTGAGTTACTAAGCCCGCAGCTCCCTACCTACATGAACTCTACTATAACACCATTTTCCTTGCAAACAGTAGCATTAAAGATATTTATTTATTCTCCAACCAGTACAAGTTGTTAATGCATTGCCATTATTTTCCATGGCACAAATTAAATATCTACCTAAACACTACTCAGTCCTAATGTACCTAACCATACTGCTCAGAGGCAGTGACTATATGGGGCACAGTTTGGAGCAAGTCTCCATGAGATAAGATCCTCCAAAAACTCCACCACATTCCACCCTCAGCCCTCTCTTGGAAATCTATCCTGTACAAGGGTGATAACATTCTGTATCCATGTTACAGTGTTTAATTGCTATTTTTGCATAGGACCACTGCTACATTCACCAAACAGCTAATCAATACTTTGCTTTCACCTCATAATTCACTATGTGGCCTGTGCTTTGTTTACTACCCATTATTCAACTTTGTTGTGATGGCAGAAATATTAATTTCCTCCAGAGTATCTCAGTGCTTCTCATCACTTCAACAACTGAGTGCTGCACAAAAGCAAATTACTCTAGCTTCATAAAAACCCACTGTGGCAAAGAAAAGCTACTATTGCTCTTCAAAACACGGGGCAAGGAGGCACAGAAAAATTGAAGGCAGAGGTATTCACTAATTTTAGATCTCATGTCTGAGGCACTGGAGACTTAATTTAAAAGTATTTAATGATATTTCAAATACAGACATTGCAGCACCAGTTGCAGGTGACTGTTGAGCAAATTGGATTTAGGACTCTAAAAGGGGTCATTAAAATTAGATAATTAGAAGGTATTAGACTATTAGAGGTTCCACACACAGAGACCACAGAATTGGTTTAAGTGTCTATATTAGCACTAGATAGGAAAAGCATCTTTTCTGCAAAAGTGCATTATTTCAATCACATGACCTTTCTTTCCCCTCCCCTCATTAATGACTTCCCAGCTCAAGCAATAAATGAGGCAGGAGCCACACAGGCATCACTTGTCTCTCCTGCTCAGCCCAAGCACATCCCTAGAGCAGGTCAATCCTGCAGAGAGCCAGATATCCTGCATCAAAACAATATGTGATCACCCATGTATCATAAGGGGACCAAATTAAGGTTGCCAAGCAACCACCTCCCCACATTATGCCACAAATCCCTGTCCTTCATCTCTTCAGCAAACACATGCCAGGCCTTGTCTCACAACCTTACCCTTTCTCTTGTCTGCTTCTGTGACCCTAATTACCCACACTCCCAAAGGCTTCTTCATTGCTGTTTCTTTGTTCAGCCAGTACCCATTTTCCCTCATTACTCCAGTTGTTACCCTGTCTTTGTGTTCTTCATAATTAGCATTTAGTTCATCCCATTTTCCTATTTCCTTGACCAGTTCTCAGTAGCAAAAGATGAGGCAGACACTGCTAAAAAAAAAGTAATGGGCATGCAATACTAAAAATGTCAGATAAAGATAATGAAGTCTGGCAAAGCTGTGAGCAAAAACAGTTGTTAAATAAAATTTCCTGTAAACTTTTTAATGCACTAAGAGCAAGATTAGAAATAAAAAAGTTCTCCTACGCTTTATTCTCAAAGTGAGTTTCTGCTACTGTTTCCTTCTAAATGTGAATTTCACCCAACTAATATATTCAGTCTGTTTTATCCATCTTCAGCATATTTTTACTTTATCATCATCTGGTGTCTAAATCACTGAGTAAGTCAAAATAAATTTTAGTTGCAAAAAGAATAGATGATATCAAGAACTGGATCTTTATTTGAGAGCCAACAATTACATAACACTTATTGTCCTAAAACATATCTATAAATATGCCTGACTACATAAAGGAAAATGGTCTAGAATACACTTTGAGCATCAAATGGTTGGTTGGTCTTCTCCAAGGTGTGGGAGACAAAAGCCATGATGAAACAGCTGATAACCAGCCAACAGTCACAAGAAATTTAGTCAATCCAAAGAAGAGCAAAACCAGCAAGTTAAAATTGCTGTGTACCTTCTCACTGCAAACAGTAAGGGAGACAGAACTAAGTGCTTAAAATAAACAAAAGATGCCTCTTTACACAGCAAGGAGCCATCCTGTGGAACCTATTGACATGGGACATTGTAGAAAAAAAAGATTCATCAAGAGTTACTGAGTACCAAAATTTTATCAGGCTCAGGCATTTCCTGAGAGCAGTCAGAGACTGTAACAATCTCTGAGGGAGTATGACACGTGCTTCGTCTACTCTCAGCCTTCTCCCGAAGTTCACCTACAACCAATGATGATAAAAGAGAAGCTGGACTACTAGAGGATAACTGAATGTGAAGAGACCAAAGGAAGGCCTAAAACTGCATCTGGGAAAATAATGGGAACTTGCCCTCTGCTGCTGCTCCGAGGCCTGTACTTGTGGCTGCTCTTGCTACATAGCTTCCCATTTCAGACACAGCTCACCCCTTACCAAGAATAAAAACTAAGACTTTACCTGTGAGCAGTGAACTTCAGGGGAAAGACTTTTTATGTCTTTTTTTATAAAAATAAATAAATAAATAAATAATAATTAGAAAAAAAAAGCACAGGGAAGTGGAAGTGGAAACAAGGCAGGAAGAGCAAAAGCATTACAAATTTAGGGATTCACAGGGGGACATCCAGTGGAGCATCTCTAACAGCATTTCTTGAGCACGCTGAACATATGTAAGGATGTGGGGAGGCTGCCTGCTGGTGGCATACCCAGAGATGGGTCAGGATGAGAAAACTAAAACAGTTCCAGAGACACTGGGTTTCCCCTCCAATGTGCCCCATTGAAGATCTGATGATGAGGGGTTCACCCGAGGTAAGAACATTATTGACTAGAAAATCCTGTTATTTGGTGGGGCCTTGGAAGGAGAGGAATATGCAATTTACAGGCTACTGGATAGATGGCCCCTTGGTCTGATTCCACACAACAGTTCTCATGGTCTCATGCACATGCTGTCCTCATTCAGAATGACACAATTGGTTTCCACCTCAGTTTGCTGAGTCTTCCCCCACCAGGCCTATAGTGGTTTATGTATTTACAGCACAGCACAGATGTGCTAGTGTAAACACATTAGATGCAACCAGGCCACTCCCATCATGTGGCCTCATACAGCTCTAGCTCACATCTCATGGACAAAGGTTTTGAGGGAGATCTCATTATGTCCAATCTCCATGCTAGCGTTAAGTAATTGCTTACAAATTTCTGGGACAATAATAATAATAATAATAATAATAATAATAATAATAATAATAAATTTTTTAAAATCCACAAATGTCCTAATACAGCTTGCTCATGATGATCCTGAATGCTGCTGAAAGGAATATCATGTGCTGCCGTGCAAGTGTAAAAGCCTGCATGAAACCAGGAGAGCGCTAAAGCTGCACTATTCCTACGTGTGTATGGAATGAGCAGCAACTGAAATCACTAACAGTGACATTGTTTGCAGCTGGCTAATCAAGCCACTTCCAAGCTTAAACAAGATGATTTTGAGATAGGCTGCGCCTAGTAAAAAAAGAATAATTTCAGAAGCAGAGAAATGCTAAAGGAAATGTAACAGCACTTTACTGCTTTATAACTCAAATACTCCATAGGGTAATATAAGATAGAATTCAAGAAAAAAGATGGTAACCATGTTTCAGATACAAGACACAGTTATACATACGTATCTGTGCTCTTTCTCCCTGTGCATTCAGTACACAGCTAATCTTTTCAGCTGCTTGGTATATTTATACAGTTTTACAGGAAAAAAAAATCAGAAAAAGTTACAAAAAAAAAGCCAAAACATTACAAAGATTATGAAAATCCCACATGCATATATTTGTAGTCTTTGCTTTCTAAATTTCCCAAGAAAATATGCAGTATTTAGCTGCTTACTGAAACACAGACTATGCTAACATCTTTTAATCTATAATTCACCTGCTGTGAAGAGTGAGGATAGGCAAAAGATTTTTTCACCCATGTTAGGAAGATAGTCTGGCAAACATTCCTGCAAGAAAATCTTTATTGTGCCCATGCTTTCAAGGACAAAGAGGACTGTGTCAAGGTTCTCTTTTATGAGAACAGAATGAAAAAAAATATCCAATAGTGTTCACCAAGGGAGTATCATCCATCTTATTATGTACGTAGAGAGAATCTGGTGGATTGTATATAATTAAGTATATAATTAAGTATATAATTAAAAATTGTCTAATTATATAAATGCATATGAAGAGTAATTAAGTTTGCATAAACACCATTTTTTTACTTTTGAGAACTTCATCATACAGAATGAACAATATCTTTTATCATAGGTTTTGGTGAAGGCTTGGAAGTAAGAGGGATGTAAACAAAATAATCATTAATTAATTACTAATTAATTTTCTAAAATTGCACAGACACTAAGAGAAATCACTCCAGAAGGCCTAAAGAAGCAGAAATGGAAGGAAAAAAAAAAAAAAAAAAAAAAAAGATTCAGCCCCCTCTAAATAAGGTCCATTACATTTCCTGATGACAAAGGCTAAGTGTAAACAAGTCTCGCAGAAGTCAGTAAGAAAAAAGCTGACTTTCCAAGTTATTTAAGAAAACTAAACCAAGCTGCACAGCCTCACAGCCTATGCAGCACAGACACATAGCACAGGCAGACAGTAGGAGATTCATGACCTACTCCCATCTTTGTGATGCATAGTATTTCAATGCCAATGCAATTCATTTTCTTAGCAGCAATTGTCTTCAAAGTGCTGCACAAACATTTTTCTTTCCAGTACCACCTCCCTTTCTCCCTTGTCTGAAATGGGGTAAAAAGTAAAACCCTTTCTTAGCAAATGGAGAAAAGAACAAATGGGGAAAATTAACAAAATGCTTTCAACCATCTCACAAAGGCCACAGAAGTGTCCAACAAAAGTGGGATGAAAGCCACAGTTAGGCAGCCACAGATCTGGAGGTAAGCTGGGCTGCAAATGCATTTTAGTGTCAATCAAGAAAAGGCCCAGACTGTGAAAGAAAAAAAAGTCCTAGCTTTGGTAGGATATGCTGGAGTTTAATTCATGCTCCAGTAAAATTTATATGAAACAAAACATCAAAAGGTGGCAGTCAGTGGAACAGAAATGATGTATGGAGTGTCTGGTAACTGCTCCTGTAAATGCCAAGATTTGACATGACAGTGATTGCCAAGCAATTTCTTGCACCACTTTCTCGGCATTACCCGCCGTTGGAGCCCGGTAGCAGCTTTCTGGGGGAAAGCCGAGCTGTGTCCACCCCCCACCATCGTCCCGGCCTGACAACCTCCGCCGGTTCCCTCGGGGATGCGAGGAGTCCAGGCCTGGGGCACCCGGGGGTCGAGCAGAGGCGCCACTCCCGGCCGCGAAGGGAGCGGGGAAGCGCTCCTGCCACTGCTGCTGCCGCAGGGAAGTGGGAAGCGAGGTCCCTCCCGCAGGGAGGCTCTGCCGGCCGCCCCGTGCCGCTGCTTTAGCTCGGAAAACAAGAAAATCAGAACTAAATAGAAGAGACAGACGCTGGGGCGGGTTCTCCTCCTTACTGGGCGTGCCGGGCGGGGGATGGGGAGCCGAGCAGAGATGCACTGTGTCAGCGCTCTGCCGGTGTCACCCCCTCCCCGGCAGCTGAGCCCCGCGGAGCCAAGCCGAACCCCGATGCCTTCCCGTGCCGGGAAGGCAGCATGGACACGGGAAGCGACGGAGCCGGGCGAGGCCAGCACCGCCACCCTCACCCGCGGGGGAAGGCAGGGCAGCCGCATCCACCCCTGCCTACCTCCTCCTCGTTGGGGCCCTGCCTGCCTCCCGCCCCCAGTCCGACTCCCTGCCGGTCCCTCTTTGCCTGCCCGTCCCCCATCCCGCCCACGCGGCGCGGTGGGGATGCAGCTGCCCCGGGCGGCGCTGCCGCCTGCAGCACCACGGAGAGCGCTCGGCCACCCTCCGCACGCCCCTGCCCATGGAGTGGGGGCCTGGGTGTGTCTCGACTGGGGCGAGGCCGCCCTTGTGTGGGGAGCACCGCGTGGTTGCTCACCATTTCGTTTTGGGAATAAGCTCTTCTCGCTATAGACATCCAGGCACAATCCTGTCCCCTGCTTACCCAACCCCCCATTCAGCCACACAGCCAAAGACCCAGAAGTGAAACCCCCCAAAAGGCCGCCGGGTTCCCGGGCCGCCTTCCTGCTTTCCGCGCGGGAAGGGTCTCTCAGGAAGGTGGATCGGCCCTGCATCCCGACACACCTGCCTCATCCCCTCCTACGAGCCAGAGCCGCCTCGGCAGGGAGACCTCACGGCGTCTGCCCAGCCGCGGCTCTCTCGATGGTGTCTGTGCACGGGAATGTTTTTCTCCTCAAACTCACTTCCAGACTTCATTATTCTCATATAAAAAACTCCCATAGTTTCTGCATTTCAGAGATTATCATTAGTGTCTCAAAAGAGAAAGCTAGCCTCATGCTCATTCTCTGGGTGCTGTTTCAATCAAATATGCTGTTTACTGACCTCAGGGAAGCTTGAAAAGCATAATCCTGAGTTATCTCTTCTAGGGAAGCACACACAGAATGAGAGTACCACATTTAGAGATGGCACATGGTGTAGCCTTTGCAGCTGCAAACAGCACCACAAAAGGAAGGAGAACAGTGCCAATGCCCTGCCTGCTCTGAGACAACCCAACTCCACTCACCCTGGAGACCTGTGTCTGCTCTCCTGGGTTTTCCCACCCACCTATACACCACACCATGAAACAAATCTGTAAGTAATGTCCTCCAAATTCCAAGCTGAAAATTTGTCCTATGCCCTGTCTGTCTGCAAGCAGCGTGAGAGATTGTTATCACTGCAAGCTTTTAACAGTAAGGCTGTTTTTCCCCTGGGAGAAGCACATGAGCTCCAGCTGGACAGCATAAAGGTGAAAAGGTAAAGATGGAGCATCCTTCTCTTTGTGCCACCATCTTCTTGGATACTGTCTTCTCTAGGTCAGCAACTGCTTCCAGGCCCAGGAGGTTTCCAAACGGGTCCCATCATTGCCATGTTTCTTGCAAAGGTTTCAGTTAACTACTCACATTTGTTTAGTAGCTCCCACTCATGCCACTGACTTTCCTTCTGCTGAGGATAGAGAATTAATGTAGGCAATCCTTAGAACATGTCCATCCCCTTTCATGCAGTAACAACACTGGGTCTCATGCTGCACACTTTATCAAGGGCACCAAGCACTTCCCAATGGCTCTTGTTACAGTGCATTAGGGAAGTGGTTATTAACTTCTTTGCACATTTATTCTGGTTTTGGCTTTCCAGAGCCCTTTGACAGTGAAAGCAGGTCCAGCTGCCACTCCCCATAGTTTAGCAGAGTTCAGCGTGTCCAGGGTTAGGTCTGGGGACACTAAAACAAGTACTGAAATGCAGAAACATTCAGTATAAAGCAATTTTATAGGTTATCTGTGTATCCTTGCAGGAGGCAAAAATAATCTGAGGAGCTGTTTTACTGAAATGGTTTTGAAAATCTGTCGTAGTGGTCCCTTTTCTTGTATCTTTGGAAAAAAAATGTGTTAAAATGAATTTGTGCATGTTTTACAGGTAGCAACAGCAGAGCCTTCAACACCAATAGGCTTTTTTCATGTAAGACATAAAACATTTGACATGGAATGTACTATTAACACCAGACCGAGGGGGGAGAGGCAGCCAAGGACTGATTTCCATTTCAAACTGCATTCTGGCACTTTGTACTCCAGCACTATTGGCGGATCAATATTTAATGCCCAGAGATTCTGGCTCTGCAGGAGTCATGTCAGGGGACCTCTCGAGCCAATCTGCTTGGGTGGAGGAGTGATAATTATTCATGGGCTCCTGCCTCTTGCTCCTTCTCTTGCACAGCCCCACTCTGCTGACTCAGTGCCTTATTCAGTCTTCTCTCCCTCTCTCCACTGCTGTAGCTGGACCCCTTTGCCTTCACCGCCTCTGAGAGCTGCACATCCCACCATGGCTAAAACAGCAATGGGTAAGAAACCACCTCTCTTTTTCTTCAGCCAGTATCACGGCCGCTGTCTCCTAGGTCCTCTACCTACAGTAGGTGCTCTTTTCGCTGTCCTGAAAGTTTGGGGGAAAAAAATCAAGACAACGCTGAACATATTTAATTTCTTTGATCAGGAGGGTGGGTGGAACCAGGGGCTGTTTTAGCGTCCTAATGGAGATTGGATTAATTATAAACCGATGGGTGAGATCGGTACTTGAGCATAGCATAATGCTGAAACTGCTTTCATTAATGTAAATATGAATATATATATTTTATATGGTTAAAAGAAAAAAAAAAAAAAAAAAGGAAACAAAACGAACGGTGAAGTTATCCCCGTTGTCAGTGTGCCTTCCCCCGTCCCCGGCGGCAGGAGTCAGCGTTCCCCTCTGTCTCTGAAACCGCGTGGGGAGAAGAAAAGAGGGACGGGGGAGAGGCATCGCCGCCCGAAACGGGCACGGCGGCCCTGGGGGCTGCAGGCGGCGGCCGGGGAGGGCCGGGCCGGGCCGGGCTGGTGGGGGGCCCGCGGTGCCGGGCGGGGGGGCTGCAGCGGGGCGGGCCCTGCCAGGCGCGCACTGCGGCCGGCCGCGCCCAGCCCAGCCCAGCCCAGCCCAGCCCGGCGCGGAGGGCTGCGGGAGGGGCGGCCAGAAGATGCTGTCGCTCGGCATTGCCCCGGCACTGCCCGCACCTGCAGTCTGCCGGGGGGAGGGACATGGGGGGCGGCTGAAGTAGGTCACTGCATCACGGAGAGCTGGTGTGCGCTAGCAGTGCCCGCCCTGCTCTCTCTCCCGGGGGGCAGCTGCCGGGGCTGTTGTTACTTGGCGTTTTCCAGCTGCCAGCAGAGCATCCTCACCCCTCCCCGGCAGAGCCGCGCCCTGCTGCCGCGACGCGCCGCCCCCCGCCCCAGCCCACCCTGCCGGGCCCCGGGGAGCGCCGGGCGGGGCGCGGCAGCTGCGCCCTCCCCGCCCCAGCATCGGCCGCCGGGGGGCTCCCGGGTCATCGAGGAACCCGTGGGCGTCGGGTCCCTGTTTGTCCTGCTGGACCCGGCAGGAGCGAAGGGCGTTAGCCCGGCACTGGCCCCTTTGTTCGATGGAGACTGTTGGGTAGGGAGAGCGGAAAAATCGCAGTGAGGGTGTGGGGGAGAGGGATAACAGTTTGGGGTTTGTTTGCTGGTTTTTTGTTTGTTTGTTTGTTTGTTTTCCGGAGGGGAATGAGACTGGACCTGCATTTGACGCATTCAAATTCAGGTTTTCACAATCATTCACCATTAATAATCGTGCACGCACAAATCCCATAAGAATGAAGAGCTCCCAACACAATTGTTGCCTTTCCCTAAGAAACAAATCCCATTCAGATTTTCATTCTTTGCAGACTCTTGTTACCACTCTTCATCACATTGCATAAAGTTACGACAAACCCTCCTGGCAGTGCCTGTAATCGATGCATTACCCCAGTACATTTGTTTGAATGCTGATGTTCCACTCCCGAGCAATAATTGGTGTGAATTGAAAACATTTTAACCTGGCCGTGGCACCCCTGGGAACAGCATGAGATAGCTGTAGATGCAAACAGAGGGGAGAAGTGAGGGCTGTGGGAGCCTGGCCAGCCCTGCAGTGCCGAGCACGCGGTCCCCTCCCCACTGCAGCAATCCGGTAATCAGTACTGATAATTTGTAGTCGGTCGGGGACCTATCGCGGCAGAAGGCCCTGTTAGAATTCTACCACAAGGGAAGAAAGGGCTCCTCAGCCTGTGGTTAATGGTCTCACAGCACACAAATATAAAGATTTCTGCAGCAAGAGAGAGATCAGGAATCATTAAATTTGCCTAGAGATTAAGGGACTATATGATGCCAGTTTGTCTAATGATACCTGGTTAACAAGCCTCATATACCAACAATAAAAAGCTGTGTAACTACCTAGCTCAAGTTTCTAAAAATACTAATTACAGTAGCATTTATTAAAAAAAAATGGAAGTTATATTTTTAAAAGCATCTTCCCTCCTTAAACTCACAAAGCTTTAAGGATTCTCCTCACCATTTCCTTAAACCTTATTTTTCCTTGTTATAGTTCTTAGTAGAGAAAATTTGGATCTAGACAGTTTATTAGAATAAGCCACTTTATTTCAAGAGTTACTACAAGGTAACAAATTTTCATGTGGAAAAAATAGATGCGTTCTCTGTAATACACATTTCCAGTTAGTGCTAAATGAGCTACATTTGTCCTGTACTCAAGCTTTACCCAACAGACCACTGAGAAAGCTACAGAGCGCCTGAATTTTTTTCCCCTTTGAGCACCATATTTTGCAAAGCGGCAATAAAGGCTGGATCCTGCTTCCACTGGAGCCAGCAAAACATTTCTAATCAGCTT
The DNA here is from genome assembly GCA_038380795.1 of Pyrocephalus nanus. NCBI lineage: Eukaryota > Metazoa > Chordata > Aves > Passeriformes > Tyrannidae > Pyrocephalus > Pyrocephalus nanus. The sequence continues at coordinate 68,013,970 of CM076261.1, forward strand.
AAGCCAGCCCACTATTATGTTTCTGGCCCTGGTCCAGCAAGGCACTTAAGCAGGTGTCTGAGAGTGAGCATGCAAAATAGTCCTGCTGGCTTTGGACAGAACTCTACACGTAAGTCAGGTTAGGCAGATACTAAATACCTTGATAAGCCTGTGTTTATATTTTGCCATTAAAAAAAAAAAAAAAAAAAAAAAAAAAAAAAAAAAGCAAAATTAGGCCTCATTTTCTCTTAGGTTCAGAAAATAAGAGGTTTTCAAGGAAAGCTCCTATGACTTACCTAGGAATTTCAACAGCTGCAAGAACTTCTGGGAGATCAATACGGCCTGAATGCCCATGAGATTCTTCTTTCTGTTTAGTTTACGTAGTATGTGAATGATGCATAGCAAACACACACACACATTTTTTTATTTTTTTTTAAGTGTGTCTTATTTTAAAATTCCATATAACACAACTGTAGAGAAATTCTGGGAGCTTTTAGACTTCATCCCCCCTTTGATGCCATCTTCTACACAAAATCTACATTGGATGGAGGAACTCCTCCTTTCTTTATACTCTTAACTGTGCAGGATATATGTTACATAAATCAGCAGCCTTTGCAGGTGGGATCACTGAAGACCAATCAGGCCACATACCTGGTTTGATAGACTTACTCAGGGTACATACATGGCTGGCAGTGTGAGGTTGAAGCAGTCTGTGGTGCCAATGGAACTAAAAAAGGTGTTTGAAACCATTATTTCATTGTTTCCTTGTGGTATTTTGTTTAAAGAATATTTATTAGAACATCTTCAGATAATCATCATAAAGAAACTCTCAGTCCCGATTATGGTTCTTGTTTATTTTACAGGAAGTTGTTTAACAGAGATACGTGGGATATATGTTAATAATGTGTTAAGGAAGTGTTTAAATTCAACTCCTTTTGAAACAGTCAAGAATGCTGTGAGGTGATAAATGGGTAGAATTATGAGGATACGGGAATTCAGGCAGCTCCATGCTGCCTCTTTTGCATATCTCAGTAAGACTGATTAAACTCCTGTAAAAGTGCTTTAGAGTTGTTCTTCTACTTTGTCATTTACATTTTAGTCACGAGCTCAGACACCTATACTTAGCTTGATGGATGCAAGGCCATTGCTAAGTTTGTCTGAGTACTACACTATTGTTTTATCTGGTATGTAAACATACATATGAAGTCATAAATAAGTGTATGGTTGTTGAGTTTAACTGGTTCAATTATTTTAATAACTAGGCTTTTTTTACTGTAAAGGTGTAAGCATTCTGCCTCTGATTTGCCGCTGCACTTAAACAATTGTTTGATCTTTAACAATTGCACATGAGTAGTCATCTGGACATCAATGGCAATGACAAGCTTCGAGTTAAACAACATACGGCTTAAGTGCCAGGCTGAATTTGAACTGAGCATGCTCCTTTCCATATGATGCAGTTTTTAGCTGAAGGTTTTAACCTTCCCTTTTATAAATAAATGAACACAAATCAGCTCTGAATTATTTTCAGCTGTCAGAAAATAACATTTTTGCATAGACAAGTAGGAAATTATGTTAATATGAGAGCCAGTGTAGGCAAGAATCAGAAAATAGTGTATTGTTTCATAATGTTATCAGAAATGTGATAACATTATGTGAGACACTGTTTTTCTAGGCTTTTTTCAGGATCTAGCAGAAGAAACATTTTTCTGAGAACTTTTATTACTGAGCTAATATAAAGTTCATTGCAAGTACACTTCACCAGAGAACTGAAGATTAACACCTATTCACATTCTTTTCTTGGTTTTTGAAGAGTCAATTACTCTTCCTGCTATTGAGAATTGAGGCAGGAATAATTTTAAAAACAGTCCATATGGCTAAGAATTTATATTACCTCATAGCAGATTTTTACTTACTCTGTGATGTGTACCGGCAGGAGGATAAAATGTCATCTATTTCATTTTCTTATGGAAGAGATCCCATAACATGCTGAGGAAATAAAAATAAAATTCAGCAGCTTGAACACTTCCAAAATGTTCTCTCACCTCCACCTCCATCACCTCTTTTCCAAATATAAGCTCTAGTTAGACTAAAGACTTCCCTGTTTAAAAACTTATTTTTGTAGTTCATTCACATCAATTTTGTTGATTTGAATTTTCCTTAATTTATTATTTAAGTCTGGGAATTTATTATTATTTATTTTTATATTTGTACTACAATAGTACATTTCTCTAGATCATATTTTGCACACCTATTTTTTAATATAAATACTGTGTAATCTAACCTAATGGTTAGATTTATCTCAGGTGACATTTATATTCATTTCTTTAGAAAAGGATTCTCCATTTTCAAATTAATAGCATTGATTTAAAAACAACTCAGAAGACAGATGGGACACTCATATCTAGCAATATATTTAGATATTGTTTTAGCCTTCAGACTAATTAATTCTGATAATTGCCTGCAGTGAGAAGTAGACCTTATTATATAGTCTGAAGTACAGAGATCAGAGGGTTCCCATGGCAGGTCAGTCTGGGCAATACTTGACCTCTGAAGCATTTTCATGTAGGTCTGATTTAACTACCTCATTTGTTCACAGTCGAAAGAAACAAAGAGATGTTCAGCACTCTTGAAAAACAGCAAGCCCTGGGTGTCTTTAAGTAAGCATCCTAAAATGGTCTCACACCACATAATTGATATAGGTGGAAAATTAACTTACTAAGAGCTTTGCTAAAGCTGATACAGCAAGAAAGCCACCACTGGAACATAAGGACGGAGAGTGGCACTGAGCCTTCTCATAGTGTGCCCTCCCCACAGGCTATGTACGTATATATATATGTGTGTGTGTGTGTGTGTATGTGTATATAGTACCTTTGCCTTTCAATTTAGGTTATCAGGCTTCAAAACTCTTTATCCTGGCACTCTCAGCAGATCTGCCCAATGCTTTCAGGAGGAGTAAATGTCACATCACGAAGCAGCAGCAGTGCTTGCTTACGTCTGCAGTAACTACCCTCAAAAAATCCACTCTCAGTTCTTCCTACGAGTCACCTTTATAAACAAAAACTGTTGCCATCATCAGGTGGCTTGCAGAGAATGTGTCTTCTTCAGCAGTATCCATAAAATGGATGATAGATGAACAAATTTTGCAAATGACTCTTGTGTCACTGCAGCCAATGGAGTACAGCCACTGGCCTCAGCACAACTGGGGGCACAGCCTATGGGGACACAGAAGTTGGCAGCTGATTTGGAGGAATGTCTGATATTCACAATTCTTTCTAGGCTACACACAACCCTCATGCATTCTGTGGATATAGTCTGAGGTGGTGTTGATTTTTGTTCAGTTTACCAATATTGTTGATCCCACTTGAAAGTGCGAGTCCCCTCTGGGAACATCAGCCAGCAACTCTACCTGGGACACATCCCTCAATCCTGCAAGGTGCTGGGTACCCATGACTGCAGTGCAGGCAGTACCCATTGCCCTAGTTGCTCAGCACTTTTCAAAAGCAGGAAAAACTGCTTTGGAGGCCTCAACCCACATGGACCTGCATCCTCAGTTGAAAAAATGGACTGATGCAGAAATGCTGGCTCCTGGGAACTTAATACTTAAGACATGGTGTGTCTGGGAAAAACCAGCATACAAATCTGCTCCAAAATTATTTAATTTTCTCTTCCACTTATTATGTTTTTCTTTTTCCTGTCTGCTAATACATAATTTAACCAATAAAGTGAATTTCAGCTTTTTATGCCAGGATGTGCAGGTAAACTGATGCACACTGTCTACACAAAACATTAGACTTTTCTGAATACATATAGAATTATTTTCTTTAAGGTATAGCAGTCAAATCCAATCATAAATAAATTATGATTCATGCACTCAATCTAATGCACAAAACCTCATGTTTGTAGCAGTTGCTGTATGTGGGGAAATTGTGATCCTTCACACACGCAGTCACGAAACAGGATTGGTGGGGTTTTGTTCACCAGTTTTGCCCTAGGCAGATGGTTTAAGTTTAGAGAGGTGACTGAGGATAGGGTTAATAAAGCTCTAAGGCACCTGTGGTGGCATGCAGGTATGACTGTAACTCCACAGCATATGGGGAGAGGTCAAGAGTGAATGCACTCAATTCAGAAACCCAGAGGAAAATGCAGGGAGGAATAGGGACACTTCAACCATCCCTTGGGCACTTCAGAGAGAAGCCCTGCTTCAGTCTCTGCTTTTGTGGTGGGAGGAAAAGTGGTGGCAATGGGCACACTCCTGCCCCTGAGCCAAAAGCTAGGGGCTGGCCTTCAAGTGTGGTGCTGGGATCTGGTGTCCCTTGTCCATGCGTGTCCTCCCTCCCCATATAAGACCAGAGCCACTGAGCTGTGTCCGCTTTCCACCCTCCTGTGGGAAGAGCATCATGTTAGAGAGAGGATAAGACAGCACACAGGAGGGAGGATGACCTCCACCTAGTAACTGGGGACCCCAGGACCATCACTAGATTTTGCATGATATGTCAATATAGAAACAGTTATGGGAGAAGAAAATAGAACTTGAGTTTCTTTAGGTGGCAGTTAGGACCCTTTGGCCTGAATCCCCTCCTTCTAAAAGAGACTGAACTCAGCTATGGCATTTCCTAGTCAAAGGTTGCTCACTGTAGACAGTTGTCCCAAAGGACAGGAGTAAGAAGGTCAGCAACGTTTCCCCTCAGCTGCATTTTAAAAGAAACCTTTTGCTGCACTTACATATATGAAGAACTCTATCCTATCTACATGTGCCAGATGCTCTCAGGAAACAGGCTACACAGATTTCTTCAGAGGATTGTATCTGAGTTGGAAAAACACCCCATTGTTAGGGGATTAAACATTTCAAGTCTGAGACAACCTTTCTTGTGAAAAAAACTAACACCCTCTACGGCACACCAATTTGAAGAGCACAAATTGCGTTTTTCTGGATTTTCATGACCTCTCCTCACATGTGCAGAAATTTGCAGGATCCACATTTTGGATTTAGAAACCTGAGTTTTGGGGTTTTTTTTTCTTAAACATCATTTTAGGCACCTAACTCCTTTACTGTTTTTGTGGATTAATCATTTTATGGCCTGACTTCCTTTTTGTTAAGATGGGGAGAATCATAGTTGGGATGTGAGGTTATGTTCCATAGTGCATGGAGATATGTAACTATGCTCCAATATTATAGAATTTGCAAAAATCCATAGTGAGCAGATTAGGAAACAGAACAACTTAACCTTCTAAAGGTGTATTAGCATTCTGTGCTATTCAGTTAGTTTTATATAATCCTTAGGGAATTTCTTAGGTAAAGAGAAATTATTTTTTGTAGATATTTTATACTATTGATTGACATAGAGGTTTAAAAATGGGCAATTTATCTTAAGCTAAAGTATGCTGTACCTGGAGATAGCCAGAGTACTTTTTAATGCTTATGGTTTTTACATTTAAATATATTCACCAGTCACTAAGTGATTACATAGCTATAACTTTTGATCTTAATGTTAATTTTTTTATCCTTTCAAAGTTATTGAAAATACAAATTGTCCTTTTGAGCTAAGATTTCTCAGATACACATGTTCAGATTCATCCTCTGGTTTCTACTGGGATGATTCTTGATGTCGTTTTATTGGCAGAGCTCCCTGGAGTAACTAATATTATTACAATTACTTTTTCTTTTCAAAGGACTGTAGAGACAACAGGCAGGTCCAAGATGCACAAATTTTTTTTTATCAACACCAGTATATAAAAATTTAGCCAAAATTATATTTTTTTGTTTCCTGGTATTTTGGTACCGCAGATCCTCCTGTTACCTGAATAGAGCTGTAAGAAATGTTGTGTGCTCCTAGGAAATTTATTTACTTAAAATGAATGCATGACTCAATCTCTGTAATTTTTCATTTTTATTTGTCTATTAACTATTTTAATATATTTGTTTCTCACATTATTCATGTGAAAAGAAACAGCAATTGGTATCACTCAAGTCATGTTTATGTCACTTGAACACACACTGTTTGTCTCCTGGTACTGGTGTTTATTCAGTTTACTATGTAGATAGTAAAAAACCCCTATTTCTAAGCTAATATCTTTCCTGTGCTCAGATATTTTTGGTGCTGTTGAGACTGCAGTCAGGGACCTTTCAATATATGTTGTAGATAGGAATGAAGCCCTTACTCCTGATTTAAAAACTTAAATGTTTGAAATTTGTCAACAAAACACTTGTTCTCAAGGCAAATAACTTCTTGCTGGGAAATGATGTTCTACCTCTAAACATCATTATTTTCTAAGTAAAATATCAATAATGACTTCTTAAGTAAAGTAATAGTAAGGTTTTTATTTTAAGCTCCATTGAGAGTTCAAGTTACTCCTTTTTGAAGTGCATTCACTTTTTTTTTGCAGTGAAAGATCAAGAAGGGAAATATATGACCTAGAGAATCATACTGCATTTCATTAACAGTGTAAAGAATTTCACCTTGTTGTGGTGGAAGGCCTGAAAAACAGGATTAAATATGACAGAGGTACTTTCAAGTCCTCTGCAAAATTGTAATTACTAATTTATGTAGCTTGACAGTGCTATTCTAGAGGTCTCAGTTCTGCTGGCATCCTCATTTCTGCACAAAGATGTGAACAGCACTGTCAAGGGTAAAAAAAATTACAATAATAAAAATAAAATCAAGACATTTAGATAAGCAAACAGAAGTAATCTACAATATAAAGATTGCAAATTTATATTTAGTACATTTCTATGTAGTTATATGGATGGAATTTCCTAGATTAAAACAAAATTAGGAAAAAGTATTCTGGAAACAGAATATTATATCAGATGGACCCCAGTCTGTCCCTGAACTGCTACTCTAATATTATACTCTTTTCATGTCATTTGCATTAGAGGAAGGTCTGAGCTAGCAATCAGGAAGATTTCTATTTCAGATGACTCTCAACTTTCTTGTGAACAATCTGCCGTCCTAATCAGTTTCCCATCTGCTTCATCCCCACAACCTTCTGATTTCCAGTTCCAGTCCATTTCCTTGGTACCCTTTCCCTGATTTTCTTAACCCAATATCATTATCCAGTCAATCAAGTGCCACCCTCATTCTTGGTCAAATTTCAGTCATCCCATCCCATGACTGACTTTACCTGCATGGTTTTTATTTTTTTTTTTTTTTTAATTTGTCTTTTCTCAGCGATTTCTTCCAGTATGCAGATTCAGCTCTCATCCCTTCATACAGCCTCTTCCTTCCCGTAGTCCTTCACACTTTTTGAGGCCAGAAGGGAAGGAATTAAGACCACAGGATAGTTGTTTCCTCTTGTTTTTCCAATTTCCAGTGCTCCTCTGGTACACAGCATCACTGTCAGCCCATGTGGAATCAGTCCTGCCCAGCACAAAGTGCCTTGAGACAAACTGGCTGTAAAGCTTGGATTTGTATCTCTCAGCCATGGCTTAAGCCTGAAATCCAGTATTTCAATGACTCCCACAGCCAGGCCTGGACAGACGTTTTTCAAATGAAGAATGATTTCCTGGCACAAAGCACTAGAACCTTTAAAATAAATAAAATAAGCACTTGTTTAGTTTACCACATGCATGGATTTTTCCCTAGTCTTATTCATAGAAATAGTGAAATGTTTTTAGCTAAAAGCTTCTCCAGAATTCAACAAGAGGCAGCCTTCCAGCTGAGAAAACCGTAGGCCAAATTGTAATTTATCAAAGTGATGTTCAGTGGAAGAAGGACTCCCATATTTTCTAATGCAGTGGGGAAAAAAAACCAGCACAGTATGGGAAATAACAATGGCTGACTGTGGTGTACAGTCAAATGTTTAAGGCTAAGTTGTGCAAAGGCCAGGAACACCAATCTTGCTAGAATTAGAACCTAAACCTGTGGAAATCTGTGGATGCATTTATAAATCTATGGATGTATTTATAAATCTGTGTTGGTTTACGTCCGGTGAAACCATTTTTTCACCCTTTAAATCTCCTAAAGTATCAGCTTAGGAAAGAAACCTTTATTATTTTGAAAAGTCATGTAAAAAACTAATAAAGGAGAATTTGATTATGCAGGCAAAGAGATTTTTTTTTTCCTTATACAGGAAAAAGAATTTGATTATACAACAAAAGAGACAGAACAGTCTATTACAAGTTGACATTTGGATATATCCAGCTTCTGCTACTTTAAGAACATACTAAAAATCAAATGGACAAGCCAGTCCTAGAAGTTTGATAAGTCTATTAGACAGGGCAGGCTGAGCAACATAGAAGTTCCGGTTTGCAGTTAATGACAGACTGTTGATGCTGGTGCACAGTGCCCTGAAAATCTCACTATTGCAAGTGAAAATCTTTTTTTTATTATTCTAAATGAGCCAAGTGCCCTCACACCACCAATCAGTGAAGCATCTCTGCAGGGATCAACTCCTCATGTGGTTAATTTAGTAGCAGAGCAGTGTCTCTGAATTCATCAAGATCTCCTTCTAAGTGGAGGCCAGTTTTGCAGAAAAATAGAGAGACAGAGAGACAGGCAGGTAGATAGCTGCAGAGGGATAAATAGACTGACAGAGCAAAGGTGCTCTAGAAATCTTCAGTAATATTTCAGAATAGGAAAAAATTTTGAAAAACAGTATAAAAGAGTGAAGGAGAAGAGAAAGATGAAAAAGAGAGGTGAGTCATGAAAGACTTTATTGGGAGTATTCATATTACTGAAAGTCCATATAAATTCTTATAGTATAGACATTTATGCATTAATTTTACATCTTCAAAAATCCATTTATTTCATGTGTGCAAATCAGAGCAAAGCTACTTAAAACACAGGTCACTTCCTGTGACCAATGGTTCTTGTTCTAGTTTTATTTTAGCATGAATTATAACAAAAGAATCCTAGCAGTAAATGTTCTCCCTCAGCCAATTTAATCAATTCTGAATAATACAAGAAGTTCTTTGCATCATCAGCATGGTTTCCAAGAAGAGGCTGTAATTTTTTATCTCTCTTTTTTTTTCTCTCAATAATTTTATATATCTTCTGGTTAGCATACTCAGTAATATTTATAATCTATGCCCAGCCATGATAAATTTTAGCAATATCCTGTTGAGTGGTATTATTATTTTTTTAATGGAGGCATATATGCATAAAGACATGGCAGGATACAATAGTAGAAGTATAAATCTGGTAATTAGTAGTAATAGCTGCATAGATCATTTAGGTAAAGGTCATGTAGAAAAATCTGAAAGCCACAGAGTTACAGATGTCTGTCGTCTGGAAAAGTTTAATTCTGTCGTTTCATTGATCATTCCTTCAAATAGTTGTAAGCAGCTAGTGTATTGTCCTTTAGGCCACCCCTTTGCCCAGATAAACAAACCAGGCCCTCTCCAATTACTCTTCCCAAGCCACCTGCCTCTGGTCCCTCACCTTCCTGGTAGCCCTCCACTGGACTTTCACCTGTTCCTCCATGTCCCTTTTAAACTGGGGGACCCAAAACTGGATATAGTACCTCAGGTGCAGCTGCACATCACCAAATATCTCCAAGCAATGGTGAACACAACCTCCCCTCCTGCTGGTTCACACACACCTTTGCTTCCTTTCTCGGTTCTTCCAAATTTGGACCCTTAAAAAGAAAGGTAGAAGAAATAGCGGGGAGGGGTAGGGAGGGAACAAAAAACCAGAAAAACCACACACCAAAAAACCACCTCTTCCTTGTGAGACTTTTGGAGCCAACCTACACATGCCAAATTTATTCCTATAAGTTTATTTTTTAACAAAGTCCCTGCCCCAGTATCCATTCCTATTTTGGTACCTAGACTTCATCCTTCAGGATTGACAGTAATGGGTTTAGGTAGCCACGCACTGAAACATCATCTGAAACCTCACTCGGGTATTTTTACTTTCTTTTGGACTGTGTAGAAGACTAAGAGAAAATTATTCTATGTCTTTCAATGCTGCAAAAATAGATTTTCACACTAGCCCTAGTTTCTAGATTTGGTGACCTGCCAAAAGATTCTTTTCCTAGTCATTCTGCTACCCACTTGTTAGGAGATAACGACAAATCAGAAAATGAGTTTTACAGAACCTGCTTTGTATCAGCATGGTTGATGAGGGAGTTGCTGTCATTTTTGCTTACTCTGTAGAGTGCTTTCATAGTCCTTCAAAAACTAAAAACATTATTTTTGAACCAGAGGATTTCTCCAAGGATAAACACGCCTTTGATAGGCTTCTACATAGGGAGACTTTTTTAAATCAGGGACTACATTTCTCTAAAACCAGAAATTCAGTCCTTTGTAATATCTTTTAATAAAAATAAATACAGCCCCTTGCTCCTACATATACCCCATGGAGTAGACTCAAATTTGTATAAATACATTTACATTTATAGTGTCTTTGTTATGAAAAAAGGGAATTAAGCCATACAGTATAAAGCATCATAATAACACAGTTCCTGTTATCCCACCTCCTTGGGTTTAAAGCAAAATCTTCCACAAATATAAGTTATGTTGACAGGCAGACTCTAAAATCAAATATTTTTACCCAGAAACTCAAAAGTCATTTACTAGGAGCTTGCTTGTTTCTGGCATTTGAATTTAAAATACTATTGTTGATTAACACAATATAATGTGTGAGCCGTTGTATTATTGCAAGAATAGGAACTCTTCCTGTGTAACTAATCTGCTTACATATATCATTTGCAATTGTGTACAGAAAGCAAACTAATGCCTTTATTCAAAATGATGAGACATCCTTATTTTAAGATGGCTCACAAAATTAAAATTCCATTCAAAACCCAGAAGTAAATTGAATTTTTCAGACTGTCTCCTTTCATTGTCTTTTTCATTTTGACATTTAGTTGGTAGTCATGGCAGCCAGCAAGAGTGATTGTGTAGCATAAAGATGCAGTTACACATATTTGGCTTTGGGCTAAGTACATTAAATACATGTCAATTGCTCAAAATCAACCAATAAAGTCACATAAATAAAGCTTTACATATATACAAACACACATACATTTTTATGTAAATGCATATATGCCTAAACTAACTAAAAAATTATTCTGTTTGATATTCAGACACTATAAAATGGGGTTTCTTGTCTATATGAAATCATTAGTTTGAGGGGTACTGTTCACAGCCCTCACAGCAGCATATTTTCTCTAAAATGGATTCTCCTGATATTTATGGTGTGAAAATAATTTCAATATGTTCTGCACTCAGTGAAATGACTCAGCAAGCAAGGAATGCATTTAATCACTGAAATATAAAGATCAGTAGTCCAACCCCTCCAAAAATTAAACTGCATTTATATCTTATATTATAAATACAAATTTCTAGTTAGCCGATTGTCCACATTCTTTTTTCTTTTTAATAAAGAAAAAAAAAAGCAACTTTATTTTGCTTATTATTTTCTGAGCTTCAAGTTACCACTAACTAATATTTGACTTCATCAGCTCAAAGCACAATTTTGAAAATACTGGAAGACATCAAAGGTATCTGCACTTTGGAATGGCATAGGATGAGTATTAATGAACGTTGTGGTTACAACTCCTATATGAGTTCTAAAAAAAGTCACATTTTATATCAGATTTACAGTTCTGTGCATATCTGAGCCCAGAAAAATGACAAGAACTGGCTTGTCTGTTAACGGAAACTGGCAGTGTAGCAATCCCTCTTTGTTCCCTCAGGTGAGGTACTCCAAAACAGATGAGACTCCCTGAATGATGGAAACAGAAAACACTGGATTTTTTACCCATTTGTTCTTAATTGCTTGCTCTGCCTGAACCATGTTGTTCCATTTCTTTCCTTGATCATCAGTGGCTTGCTTTTGGAACATGTGGGTAGTTCTGTTAAAATTTGTTTTCTGGAGAAGCTCAGTATGAACAATTTGACTGTAACATCAGTTCAGAGATGAGGGGAGGGATTTCATAACATAATTGAAATAATATCATTACAAGTCCAGAAAGGATCTGCTGTGACCAGATGAAGAGACAGTAGCAGAACTCTTATTTCCATTACGAAGGCTGGCAGTATGCAAGATTATGCCATTATTCCCTAGGCAAGACAAAATACAGATGCCACAGAATAAAATGACACCCAGTGTCAGTGGTGATGCATGGCCAGGTGATGCAAGACCATGAAGAGTTTGCCAAGTCTCCATAAAAGGATAAGGGTGATGCAAAATTAAGTCAGTTGAAGCCTCTGAAAAATTATCATCAGGAGAAAATTGAAATAAATTTCACCATTCCAAAAACACGTGGCTGAGGGTGAGATTCAGATAAATAAAAGTTACACTGGCAGCCAGCTCTCGCACACCCTGCTCTAGTAACCCAGTCTTACTGTGCTAGAACAGAACCCAGAGCATGATTCATACCTCAGGAAGATGCTGTTTGATCATAGTAGGCTGCATGACTAAACCATTGCTGTTCTATTTCATTGTATTTGATTTGCATCCTTACTCAAGGAGCTGTTTCACCAGCTAGAACCCATATTGCCTGCAGCACTCGCAAAGAGGCAGCCTGTACAAACAGGGGTGTCACTTATACAGAATTCAGGAAAAATCTCTTCCCCAAGAAGCTTTCTTACAAAGAAGTCTATGACCTGAGGCAGACTTTTCTCACTTCTGGGTCATTTTTTTCCCAGCATCCCTTGCCTGTCTTTCTCATTTAGACCATAAGCTCTTTGGCATAGGGTGTTTGCATCTGACAAGTTTGTACAGAAAGTAGTGCAGATCTCAGCTGGGCCTCTGCATGCTCCCACAATGCCATGACGAGATGACCTTAAGAGCATACTGGGAGACAGCAGCTATCTCTGATGGCCTGGCACTGGGTGTTCTGCTGGGTGCTCTGCTTGATGCTCTAGGGGAGATCAGTGTGCTCAACACAAGGACTTGAAATTTCACTTCCCACCAGTGCTTGGTTCAGCAGCAACATGCTGCTGTTGTGGTGGCTGATGCCTGCATGCCAGGGCTGTTGAGGAACAGGGGGCTGCTTGCAGGCTTGGCAGCTTCCAATCTGTAACTCAGTTTTCCCCACCCCAAACTTAGAAAGACACTGAAGAAGTTCCAACTCTTTTGCAAGTCTTTCCTTGGTGCTTCAGCTGCCAGCATGGCCCCAGAACCATGCCAAGCACCACAGATTTGCATGCAGGAAAAAGCATGGCTCAGGGAGCTCCTAAGCACTGCCTGGCCATTTCTGAGGGAAGGATCATCAATCTGGAGTTGTCCTGTTGCAGGGAACTCCTGAAGCAAACTCCACTAGGTTGCTCTTATGTACTATGGCTAGTACAATTCACAGCCCCAGTCCCAGAAATGCTAAGACAAGATAATCCATGTACTGCAAAACTGGGGTGGTTGGGTTGAGGAGAGTCTCTGAAAAGCCTTCTGCTTCCCTGGCCTTCAGACATGAGCATCAGGACTCCTTGAAACATTTCTTTTTAGCATGCATGGAGATTAGGATCTTGGTTCAGTGCTGCTTACCACAAGAGATCTTCAAAGCCATGTTAGTGTAAAGTTTGCAGTGAAATATCTGGCTTTTTAAGCCATTTTATATGTACCCTGTCTCAGAAATAAAAGAATTTAATGGCTTTGTGTGCTGGTAAAAGGGTATGTCACAACCCTTCAGGCATATGATGCAAAGGAAATAGATCATATACTAAATCATGGGAAGCAAATTCACCCATTCAAAAAATTCAGAGCTCAAGGTTTTGTTCCTTAAATCGTTCATGTAAGACTCTAAGTGATACCTCAGGGGAAAGGGATTTTTCTTGAGAACTGGAAAATTAGTGATAGGATCAGACCCAGAATGATGCATGCAGAATCCTTGCTACTACACTAACAGGAGTACTAAACTAAAGGTAAACAGATTTTTCTGTAAGATGTGACAGAGCCAAGCTTGCTGCAATGCCAATCAAGAGACTGTTTGCTCCCTGTGCGGGTACATAACAAAACAAACAATGGTTCTCAAGCAGGTAAGATGAGCCAAATAGGGAAGATTATTTCCTCCTGGTGCTGCTGCTACAGCCTACTCCCTTTTTCCATACAGTTCACATTCAGGAAAATTTCTTTGGTTGACATCATCCCATAGCTGAATTTCCACAGTCTTTTTTGCTTCCACAGAATACAGGAGACAGCAAATCGCATAATGGTTACTGGTTGGGACTGCCTTAAAGATTTTCAAACTATTGATGTTCACATAACTTTCACAGTTACATGATAATCAGGAACTAACTGTGTTTATGGTGGACTCTTATGAAGGTAGGCATAAGTTCAGCACCTTAAATATCAACATCCTGCCAAACCATCTGAAGAACAGGGTTTGAACTTCTCACTGCACAAAAATTAAACAGTTCTGTTCAGTTAACCAGCAGAAAATAAAACTGTCTTAGGTATACTATAGCCTTCAAGTTCATTCCTCATTCTTTGTCCTCCCCATTGTCTTCAAAGACTCTTTTAGTAACTCACATCCTTTCCTACACAAAAAGCTCTATGGGGAGAAAATTAGGGGAAAACAGATGGGGTGTGGAAGTACAGAGGGAAATACAGGGGGAAGCCGTGATAAATTATAAAGGCAAAGCAGACCTTAAAGAAGGTCTTCTCCCCTTGGGGAAAAAAAAAAAAAAAAAGATCTCTGGAATTTTTGTTTTCACCTTGGCTGAAGTCCTATTAAGTTCTAATTAATTTCAGGAGGGCCACAGTCCTCTGTATTAGCACTGGGTCCTTTGCCTTTCCCTTAGTCCCAGAGGACTTTCAGAACTGAACTGCCAAGGGCTTCCTCATGCCAGTGTGATGCAAAAGGATGGCTCAGAAGAGAGTGCAGCATCTGGCTCTTCCACTGCTACAGACTAGTTTCTGCAGAGCTGAGGAATGAGAAGCTAACCCGTGGCTTTCTTGTTTGTTCTTCCCATGTTTCCACCAGCATGCAGCGTGGTGAGGCTGTCAGGGCCCCGAGGCTCTGCACAGGTACATGTCTGTTGTATTCCTTCCACGCTAGGAGGTAGTGTGTGTTTTCATTTCAGTAAACAGAAAGCACAAAGTGACTATAGCAAAGCCTCTACATCGCTCTTTGTTTTGAGTAACCATGACAAGGGTTTTATATTTTTCCAAATTCAAAAAACCCCTTCCATCAAAATCTCATTTTGACAATGCAATTGCATTAGCTCAAAAAAAATTGTCCCATTAACTCATGTCACAGATGACTGTAACAGTCAGGGTTCAGTAAATGGGTTTTTTCATTGTTTCAGCAGTGAAAATTACATACATTGAAATAATACAAAATAGTAACTTTACATCATAACATTCTGACATCAGAAAATAAACAAAGACATTTGATTGCAATGACACACATTAAGTAAAAATCACAGACATGGCACCTGGAATAGTCCAGTTTTGTCCAAAAAGCCATAGTCATGATCAGTGATAGATTAAGTTGTAAATTTAGGGGCAATTTTTAGTCAAACTTGTGCCACCCTGCAATCCATGCTTACATGTGTTTTTATCTGTGCATCATAGATACAAGAAAATCATTAATGGGCAGTCTTTGCATAAGCAAACAACTTCTTGTGTATTCCATGGGGTGGGTTTAACAAAAATCAGTGTTAGTTATAAGTAAGATTTACACTTTTCTCTCTGCCTTCATATGTTAAAAATAGTCTTGTTTATGAATAATGGTCTCTGCTGTGACACAGCAATCTGTCTGAGCTGTGCTTTTGCCAAGGAACAAAATGTGACCCAAATTGCCCATGGCACATCAGTCAGGACAGATTTTCATTTTGCAGTGTAAACTGTAAAAAATTCCTTATAGCTACTGGATAATGGATGAGAACAGACAGGATGGGTTTATTTCTCCCAGCAGTAAATAAGGGGTTGCTGACTTCTAATGGCAGCCGTAGCTTGACTCCTCAGGCAAGTGAGCTGCAGGACTGGCCATGGGCTACTTTTCTGTCATCGGTGGAGGAATATGGAATGTGTCTGAATAAAAATATTGTTTGAGATCAGTAGAGCACTTTCAAAGAGGATCATCAAAACACCCCAGTTGATCATGTTTTGGTTCACACCTCAGAGAGATCTTGAAGCACAAACTGGTTTACTTGATAGGTAATGAAACTGGAAGGTGTGTACTAGCAGTACATCTATTAGGCCCCGGGCCCTAATGGTTGTTCAGGTCATGGGACCAGACTAGTCTAAAGAAAAGATCCCCAAAATTATACACAATGGGCACGAAATCCTTAGAATTGCATCCCCCTGGAGATCCAATCTTGCTGTGCTTCCCTTCTTGCTCAAGCAGATGTGCTCCGGCTGATGTGAAGATCTTACCTGGACCAGCAAGTAAAGAGCCCAGAATGGAATAGAATGGATGTTCACCCAACACAGAGAGTAATTTCACAGTTTCTAAATGTAGCTCTTAAATATAATGCCTGATGTTTGAGAAAAGGGTGAGTTTGGCTTAAAACAATGATATTAAGGTACATTTGGGACTTGTTAAAAAAAAAAAAAAAAACTCAAACACACATTCTTGAATTTCAGAGCTATTTGGGTTTACTATTCTCTGAAGCTGTCAAAGCTTTTAGGGGCATTTGATACTATTTCTAAGATTTTCTCTGCAACTCTGAATATGAGGAATTTATTTTAAAAAAGCAGATGAGGTTCTGAAATAATCACACAGTTTCAGAATTTAAGAAGGCCTATAAATACTAATACATTCAGAGCAAAACTGCAAGAATTGTTAATATCAAATTCTCTTCTTTTTTTAACAAAAATCAGTGTTCTTCTCTTGCCCAGCTTTAACGTTTTTAATGCACATAAACATTTAGATCTTGCTGCATATAACTAAAAAGATTCTGTTGACATCTTTTGTCAACATTGTTCTTTCCTAGCAATTTCCCTATCAAAGCTTTTGTAATGTTACGATTACCATAATTTACTTTCCTTCATTTAGCTTGCACAGTTAATGGAATGATATGTACCCTACATGACTGCACAAGGACATATATAATTAGCAAGCCAGTTGAAACACATTTGGAAAATAAACTTCCTTGCAATCACTGCGTGTCTTCAATGGTTTTTAAAAGCTCCACTTCAAGTCAGGTAATTTTTGTGACTATTTCGGTTTACACAAGAAGTCCTGTGCACAAATGCTGTGCTGTTGGCTGTCTGGTCTGTGCGTGCTGCTTTCTTCTGAGAGAATAGGCTTCCATGGCTAAAACACTAAACACTCGGGATTTGGGAAAGTACAGTTACCTTCCAGTCTACACTGTGTGACATGGACCAACCACTTTAATCAGACCACTAACCAGGCTAACATTACTGCTTTCAGGTCTTTTAAGGTATTTTAAGGAAATGTTTAAGGAAAGGACAGCTGAGCAAAGCAGGGCTCCTGCTACTCAATGCTGCCAAGTAAGCCTGGTGGAGGGGGACATGTCATGATGATGCTGGTGTTGGACAACAGAGATGTGTAGCTCCTCATTTCCTTTGATGCCCTCAACCCTTAAGTTTACAACAGGGAAAGCAGGGTTTGCCAGCATGGCAGGTTGTTTGCTTCCCAGAGTTGCAACAGCCTCCAGAATTTCTGTGGGTATCCAAGCCAAGTTCAGTTATAGTTAAAGGACTCTATAGGGCAAATGAAGACTAAATCAATACCATGAAAAAAGAAAATGTAATTCTTGTAAAGTATGGAAAGTCTTCCTAATTCTGTCAGTGGATGGAATTAAATAGGACAATGATTTTACCAGTGGGCTTTCAGTGCAGCACTTGCACTGAAGGAAAGAGAGCTGAGCATGTTGTTATCTTTCTCCAGCTGTGTTTTGCAGATGGCAAGCTGGGAGAACAAATACCTTTTCCTAATCATTTTAAATGCTCTTAGAAACCAAAACAAACTTTATGTCAAGCAAAGATAAAAAATAATAACAAAGGCCCCAAAAGGCAAAATTCCTAGGATCTTGCTTTGTATGCCTCTTTTTACAAAGATATTTCAAGGTATACCTTTTGGCAGTGATTCGGCAGATCTTGTACAAGCACATTTAGCTTTCAACTTGTGTTGTCAATGGCCATGTCTGTAACACTCAATCCAGTTTCTATTTTCTCTATGTTTAGCAAACTGCCAGGGTCTACTGTGCATTCACTCCACGACCTTACTACTGAAAAGGATGCAATTCCAGTGGTGTGGGCAGCTGGCTGGGCAAGCCCTCCTCAAAGGGCAGCTTGGGCAACCACTCCTGTGTGCTTGTTGGATGGAGGCCTAAGTGAACAATTAATTTTGTTTGACAGCACACATCAGTTGGACATTATTTTCTCTTCAGAGGATTTTTGAGTTATTCCTTGCAAGTTGGTACTTAGCTTTTAAGCCAAAGTCTTGTCAAGCCCAAGCTTCCTTGACAGCCTAAGTTCCCACAAAACAAAATTTTCAGTATGCTCTTGACCTGAGATGCTGGCTTTTACCAATGGTTACTGAAAAGCTAAATGTCCTTCAGGTGGATTATTGAAGGTACATGATTAGAGGCCCCCATGCAAAGCTTAATTAGATTAACTAATCATTTACTGACACCTAGAAATCAATTCCTGAACTATGGCTCTTTCAAATACCACAATATTGAGCAGCATCTAAAGGCTGGCAAGACCTCCTCAACCCCTGGGCCCTTTCTGAGTAAGAAAAACAAATTCAAACCCCACAAGAGCATCCTTTAGAAAGGCTGATTGACAATTTCATGTGTATCCACAGTTTGAAGATCAAAGGACTGTCTGATTTTAATTTAGCAACATCAAGGGTTCATTTGGTCTAATCTGTTAAGTACAATACTTTCAGTCACACATATTTTAAGCCATGTTTTCACATGCTGGCAGCAAATGAGTGTCTGCCTCTGTAGATATGATATTGATAGTAGCAGGGATTTGCGTGTGCCAAGATGAATTCTGATCACCCTCCCCTTTATATATATGCATTATGCAGTGTAGAGAGTGCCTAGGGTAAAGCTCTAGGACTCAGGAGAGCTGGGCTCTAGTCTGGGCTCTGTCACTGACTCGCCAAGTGACCAAGTACAAGACTCTTTTTCTACTTAAAAGCACTTAGAAAGGGTGAACGCAGAACACTGCATAATGATTAGGTATTGGTATCACCATTTCTAGACCAAGGATGCCTCAGTTCGCCACTGGGGCCTACCAGTATTACAAAGTCAGTAAAGATAATGTGAAGGTGAACTACAAGGTTATTTATTGCATCAGCTGATGTACACTAGACCTAAGTGTGAAAACAACATATTTTGGCCATTAAGTGGTGAAGGAAAAGCTTTGTTCCAAGTAGTTACTCATATTAAGGACATTATGCAAGGGATTTGATAAATGTATCCTCATTTCTGGTTTTATTTTTAATTATCTGGGTGACATTTTCATTTGTAACAGATAATGTCTTCAGCATCTGCCTGTGGCAATACATGGGCAGTGTTTCAGAGCTGTTCTCAATTGCATTTGGATACGTCAGAGAATTTGTAAGAGCTTCATTCTCTCTCCACCTGCCAGGAAAGAGTGGAGTCATGGCATTCTTCCAATGCTAAATACATTTCCTGGTAGCCAGATTCACTTTCTATAAACCAGAGAGGACTGTCTGAATTACACCCAAGGCTGAGGTCATGTAGGAGATGGGGTGCTGTCTCTGCAGTACTGAGCATCAAATGTGTGATTTGATAAAGGTTCAATGTCGAGAAGAAATAGTTGAAAGTAAATATTCTACATAAATGTGCCAGATGGGTGATAGAGCAGGTTTGCTGATCCCCAGCCTGTCATCTCAGCTAGAAATTCACTAAGAAGGAGCTGGGGAAGTGAAGCATGCTAACAAGATTTCTCTTTTCAGCTTACAAGGAAAAGATGAAGGAGCTGTCCATGCTCTCTCTGATCTGCTCCTGTTTTTACCCGGAACCTCGCAACATGAACATCTATAAATATGATGGTGAGTGACGCTTTCTGGAAATCATCCTGCAGGTCAGATAATGTTCTAGTGCTGGGAAATGACTCAGTTCGCCTCACAGTCCACAGTGTTAGTCGGTGAATGTTTTGCTGATTTAATCTTTTATTTACTAGTTTGGCTGTTACTTTCTACTGATTGCAGATGATGCTGGATATTGTTCCTAATAGCAGCTAACTAAACTTTTAAAGTTATCCATCTCATACTGAGCTGTACTTTCCTTACTCCCCACTTGAGAATCATGGCTCTTCATAGCTGACATAATTCCCAAAGAAATGAAGAAAAGATGAAAGCATGGCTTAAAAAATTAATCAGCTTGGGCACTGCTCACAGGGGGTCTGAAATGACACAAAACCCCAATAAGCTTCCAAAATTGCTGTAAATTTTTATCTTTATGACATTAAGGTACAATTAAGCTATTACACATGAAATGTAATGTACTCCTGAGAACAGTTTTCAGCCCATAATCTGCCATTGCATTTAAAATGCCCAGGGCAAAGATGCTAAAGCTTTTGTCTGGGCTTCTGATCTCTCCTCAATCCTGCTGGCCTATTGAAGGACTTACCATTTCCCACTTTATTGTGCAGACATGGAAGTGAAACAAATCAACAAACGTGCCTCAGGCCAGGCCTTTGAACTGATCCTAAAGCCGCCATCTCCGGTCTCAGAAGCACCACGGACTTTAGCTTCTCCAAAGAAGAAAGAACTCTCCCTTGAGGAGATCCAGAAAAAGCTGGAGGCTGCAGAGGAGAGGAGAAAGGTATCTTTCCTTAAAAAAAAATGCCAGTAATTAGATGTGACAGTGTACAGGATAACAGCCAAGTTTCCTGTCCATTTGTACGTTTTCCGTTGACATCACTGACTCACAGTGGCCTGCATGGACAAAAATTATTAACATTTAAAGAAACGAGTGTATTTTGTTTCAGCAGCTTGCAAACAAGCCTCACTGGTTTTGATGCTGGGGAAGTATGCATCAAATATTACAGATAGTTTCAGACAGGAGCCCAAGTGGGCTCAAATACACATGTGAATACTGCGTAAACATAAGTTAAGTGGTTCGTTCAGGACATCTATAATAGTTGCTGAAAACCAGTGCAATTCTTCTGGTGTCTGAGTTAAAGAGACGGATGTGCAATTCAATCAACTCCTTGTAGTGCCTGTGAGAATTTCTCACAAGGCCTGCCTGAGGCAGCTAAAATGTCTTATTTATGCAGTATGGAGGAACATCAGCCCTGAATAAAGCACGTTCTGGATCATTCACACACACTTGACTGAAGGCACTAGCATAGCACAGCTACTAAGAGGCATTTGTAGCAGTCTCAGTAGTGCTGGAAGTTGGCCTTGTAGGGTTTTCCACAGACTAAGTCTTCCCTTCTTTATGATCTTACCCATAAAAGTAAAGTCCTGTTTCATAATCAGGAAGTTTGTCACATAGTGTTTGGAAGAGTTGCTGCACCTTTTTCACTAAGTTGGCACAGATGCAGCAGGAAGTCCCAACTAACTGTTTATTTGGCTTTCATCATGACTGATGTGTTGAAGAGATCTTCATTTGCTCTAAGTCAGAGCTAGATCAGATTGCTTTTTCTTTTTCCAAAGAGAAAAAAACACAAATTCCAGATCAGCTAAGCCAGAGGATGACAGGCAAAGCCACTGAGACTCACCATAGCCAGCCAGAATTGCCAGTCTGGAAATTATCTATATCCTATATGATCCCAGCATTTCTGCTGTGTGAACCATTTCAGGAAAGTCAAAACTGGCTGCAATGACCACAGAAAATTCAAGATTGGTAATATATTGTCCTGGTTAATCCATGTTTCCTTTTGCTGTCGCACAAAAGGAGAGCCACAGAAGCCTTAGGAGCCATAGAAGGACTTTCTGTGTCCTTCAGCCAGGAGATCAATGCAATTTTGAGGCAAATCAGCTTGCACCAGTTAAATAGAAGTTAGAAACCTCTTCCACCTTCCCTCAGAGTCCCTGGTAAAAGGTATCTGAAAGTGAAACAAGCTTATATGTCTCTAAGTCTTTCATTTATCTTTTAAAAAATGTGCTTTGTTACTAAAACTGATTTTTACAGAACTTTCCCCGATATGGACAAAGATGAGTACAGAAGTCCAGGGACAGCAGCTACACTACAGATAGCACATGGATCAGATCCAAGAAAAGCAGCTCCATTCTCCTTTCACTCCTGTCAGACCAGATTAGGGTTGCTGCCAAGAAACTACACTGGTGTAGGGTTTGATGTGTGTCTCCTGAAGTCAGTAGATCTGGATTATTGACAGGTCCTTAAAACCTGGCCCTCAGCTTTGATTTGCAGTGAAACCTGACTATTCTGGACCTCGCTAATTTGAACAATTCATCTAGATGAGCACTGCAGTGTTGCCATTTTTGCCATTTCTGCTGGCTTGCTAGCAAAGACTCCATTGTTCTAATGCATGCTCATTAGCACTATTGCTTCTTTCGCAGAAATACTTCTGCCAAAGTATTCAATTCGGTAAAAGGACATGATTGTGTATGAAAGGATATGCATTTGGACTAGCACCTGCTGAAAAGTATGAGCTCTCACACACCCAAGCAATGATATGCCCTGAAAACTCAAGTGTGAAGTTCCACTGTGCTGAGGACAAATGCTCAAATAAAGATATGGACTCAGAATTAAATGGCAGCAATTAAAAAGCCTGATATTATGCATATACATGGTGATAAATATAAAGTGAACTTTCCAGATATTTAATTCCATTGGTTTCATTACTGTTCATTTCTTCCAAAAGAAAAACTCATTATGCAATAGACTGGTAATCAGTGATAGCAATACAGACACCTGCCATTTCTTCCCCTTAGTACTACATTAATTTTGAATGAACATATAACTGAGTTATTTTAATAGACAAGATCCTTCACATTAGCATTGCAGCAGAAATTGCTGGGAAAGGAACAAAGAACAGAACAAAAAGCTTCTTTACATCACTGTTTAAATCCCTGGTGCTCTCACATCTCAACTATTGGCTTCATTTTTGGCCTCAAAACGAGTGTAGTGCAGAGAAGGATAAAAAAGCAATTAGAGGAACAGAGAATCTTCCATAAGAAGTTAAATTAAATCGTCCACTTTTCAGCTTGGAAAGAGACAACAGATAAGATAGAAGTCTACAAAGTCATGAATGGTAATGAGAAGATGAATAAGAACAATTATATTCTGTTTCACACAATCTAAAGAGGAAGAAACACCCAAGGAAATCATCAGACAGCAATTTCAAAAAGGAATCACCTTTTCATGTACTGTTTATTCAAGGTATATTTGTTATCACAGACTGTTCAGAGATTATTAAAATATTTAGTTCAAATATGATAGAGCATTACATTTCAGGAAATTATTATATGAATGCAACTTCAGACTGAGAATATGTGTAACTTGCTGACTGCTGAAAGCTAGAAATGTATACATATATATATCTCAAGGAAGGAACCAGGCAGATTTGCCTAGCTTCATCTAGAGTTCTAAGCATCTTCTACTTTCTGCTGCTAGACAAACCAGGCAGACTTTTTCTGACAGCCAGCATTGCAGTTGTTATCATACTTTTCAATCTATGTACAAGAGCTGTCAGGCATGACCGTTCTAGATCTTGCCCTTCCAGCACAGTTCTAATTAAAATCAAGTATAACTAATGGATGAGAATTGCCTTTTTGGAAAAAATGCTAATGAATTTCACACTGTTTAGCAATTAGGTTCTGCTCTGTTAATTAGGCAGTGTTCATTAATAAATTTCCAAACTCATGAGAACATCTACAGCAATTCATGCACTTCAGCAGTCTCCTGCTCATGCTGTTTCCTATTTATCATTCTTGTTTATTTCCTTACAAGATTTTACAGGACTCCTTTTCTCCCCCTTTTTCTCTACCTCCCTTAACAGTCATGACCTCATACTCTCAGACCAAAATGAGAGTTTCACCTGAGGCATTTTTTCATTTTGCACCACACAGTGAGACTCATTTGGGCTAGTTACAGATTTGTCCTTTCCATTTATAGAATCCTCTCCACAGTATGTCATTGTTATCCCACTATTTTTTCAGCATAGGTGTGCTATATTTTCGCACCTGGATGGATAAGCAGAAAGATTTTTTCATCCTTCTCACTTTAGGAATCAGAGTGCTGTGACATTGTGTGCAGCAATGTTTCTTAGGAGAAATGTAGTTTTTCTAGTAGAAATATGCATTTTTACCAGACTTTGGATTATGGGAGAGAAATTCTATGTAATTAAATCCCTTTAAATGGCTTTGTATTGGGATGAAATTGAATCAAGCTCATCCCTAGAGCTTAGCACTACAAAGAACGCAGGAGAACAGTCATAAATGCTTTACCACGCTGTACAGAAGGCTAATGGGTGAAAAGGCTTTGCCAGGGCAGGGAAGGCAGCAGAGTTGGGAGACAAGTGTTCCCTCCTGGACACTGCATGGGACCTACAAAACTGCCACTCCAGGTAAGAGAAGAGGCAGAGAAAGGATCCACACCTTCCTTGGCAAAGGTGGAGCTTTCCTCTTCCATCTCATTCCTGCTCCCCTCTTTGATTTCCTACCAAATTTGTAGGCAAGCAGGCTGGTAGGGAGGATAGGCACTGCCTAAGACATTTGTCCCCTGTCTTGCCTACCTACTCATTTCCCTTTCTGTTGCTGCTCAGCATGAAGTGTTTTTTCATGTAAAGGTCCCAGTAATAGGTGTAATCAGCACAAGCATACATCCCAGTGCTGACAGAGCTGCTCCCTGCAGAGGCTCTGCCTCTAATGAAAAATCATAAGACAATCTGGCATTGATCTTCATTAACTTTAAAATGGCAGGCCTCAAACTGCAGCAGATCACAAAGTGCCTCATGAGCAGTTAGGGGAGCCCCAGGCAGAGGGCGCAGGTGGTTCTGCTTTCATCCCTCCAACATGCCTTGTTCACCCCCATGGGTCAGAACATTGAGAGCAGCAATTCTGTGCCAGCTTAGGAAGAGAAAATGAGTTTTCTTGAATCACATCATGGATGGGCTCAGTTTTTTTTCACTCCACATCCTTAGTAACTTTGACTCAAAGGTCCCTTGGCAGACTGGATGAAAAAAATAAAAAGATCCTCATCTAAATATAAGCAAAAAATTTGCACCATCTAGTTTCACTAGAAGCAGAACTTCACTATGGTTACAGCTCAGATGTCTCTGACTCTCCTGCCATGTGAGTATTCTGAGTGAAGTTTGAGTCCATTTCCATGCTTTTTCATGGAAAAATCCCAGCCTCAGTTCCTTCCTGTGAAAACATCAGTACTTCAAGTCACCATACCTAGGCTTCACACTGGCATTTAGATTGCAGTAGGAGTGTTTACTCCTGTCTTCACATTCTGCTCCATTAATAGTATCTCTTAAATACACAATACATTGAGGAATGTTGGGGCTATTGCAGCTTCTTCTGAGTAACTGAATTGAAAAAAAAAGTCAGCCCAGTGAATGAACGTGCTGTGAAAAGGGAACTCACATGACTGGTAATGTGCATCACACAGCCTAGTATAAGGATGCTGGTGACTAAGGTGAATGCATTCAAGCTGAAATTCCCAGTTTAAAAGCAGTTGTCTGAGCCCATTTCTTGCTTAAAAGTGATAAAAGATTACTTTTGTCTCTATATAAATGACTTCAATATTTGGACATATCTGTCAAACAAAGATAAATGTGAGAAAATAAACCACCTGTTACTTGGATAAGAAGAATTTTCTTTCTGTGAGTAATAATTAAAAACTATATGTATCTCCATAGCTGGTTTCCATAAATAATTTTGCTCATGAAGAAAGTGTTTAGTTGTCTGCATATGTCTCTGGCCAGCTAGGTAAGAGATTTGAATTTCCTTTTGAACCTCTCATCTCTGAAAACTGACGATGTACATGATCCTTTAAAAATAATACATGAACATCATAGAAGTTTGCTTGCATTTACTATCCTTTTAGCAAGCAGTATGTTTCTAGGACCAAAGGTATCTGTACCAGGAATGTTTCCCAATATTTCTATTCCTCCACATTTAAACATTAACAAATAAACATTTTTATTCTTCTACATTACTTTGTGGCCTTTCAGTACCTAGAGAAGGCTTATGAAAAAGGGAAAGTGACTTTTTACAAGGGCAGATAGTGGTAAAACAAGGACGAATGGTTGTAAACAAAAAGAGGGGGATTTGGATTAGATGTTTGGAAAAAAATTCTTTGCTGTGTGGGTGGTGAGGCACAGACACAGATTGCTCAAAGAAGCTATGGATGCCCCATCCCTGGAAGTGTCCAAGATTAGGTTGGATGGGGCTTTGAGCAATGTGTTTTAGTGGAAAGTGTTCTTGCCCATAGCAGATGGGTTGGAACTAGATGATTTTTAAGGTCCCCTCCAAATCAAGACATTCTATAGTCTTTGATTCTATGATCTAATGTTAGATTCTGCAGCTGGAGCTTCATTGATTATGCTTTGTTATATTTCAGAAGTCTTCTGAATATTCCCCCTTGAGTATTGCTTTTTTTCTTTCTCCACTATTTCATACTTTTCTCTCCTTATTACTCTTCTCTATCTTTCACCCCATTTTCAGTCTTTTTTACTCATTTTCTCACAACAGCTGTACCAGAAGCACTTCTCATAGCCCGTTTTATAAGTATGTTAGAACACAGACTATCAGGGATTTGAAAATACCCTTTCCAGCACTTCAAACAATACAGTGTTGAAAATAAACTTGAAATAAAAACTTCCTATGTATGTTGGAATCCTGCATCACTGTGGAACTGTGTGAGTCCAAAACACAGCAGTTAAAAGCCAAGACAAACAACAAAGGGAGCCTATTAATCCCAGCTCCTGTGGGTGTCCACGGTCATTCATTTACCCATTTCTGGATGTGTAGTAGACTTTGAATAGAAAAGGGTGGCCAAGTTCTTTTGCCAAATGTGTTGGAAACAGAAAATTATTTGACAATCCAGTACAAACACATACCAGCTGCCTCCCAGAATTGTCATAAGGGGATTTCAGAATGGTCTGAGCACTAGGGAAACAGGCAGACTGACAGCTGGGGTACAATGCCATTAGATGAGGGACATCAGCCTAAATCAGACTCTACCCCATGGGTGTTTTGTGGCAGGGTGGGGAGTTCCTATATTTTGAACCAGTCCTGGGTGTTGGTGATTTTTCTCAATCAAAATTCCTCACAATATGCTATTTAAGGCCTATTGTAAAGGAAAATTGCATTAGGGTTGCAATTAGTTCCTGAGGCCTGGTTCAGCTTTCACACAGTCTCTTACTGATGCCAACACAATTTCCATCCTGTAAATACTGAACTAGAGTATAAAGATCTTCTTCATTATCATGCCTTTGTGGACAAATTATTTTTGAATGTATTGTCTACCAGGATAGCCTCCAGAAATGTGTGTACTTTATATGAAACTCTAATTTTTCACTGTTCAACTGGATTTGTGATAACAAGTAGTTCCAGAAGACAAAGGGCTTGAATGGAAGAAAACAAATCCTGAAAAATGGGCAAGTGCCTCAAAGCCTCAAAGGCATTTTACTATCTCCCGTTGAAAGCCAATGCTCTTTTAAAAAATGCTGCTTATATGCATAGTCCAAATCTTATTTTTTATTAGAGTATCCTTCACAATGTCTGCTTTCTAAATCTGAAAAGGCCTGATTTTATCACATGTCATATAGACATATTTAAACAATAGAAATGTTAGCCTTTCAAATTAACAAGTCAATTCTTAAACGTTTCATGGGAAAGGATGTTACAGTTAGGCTTATTGTGTCTTTTCAGACTCCCTACAGGAAGGGAAATAGATTCTTAGATTATTCATTACTTTTAGGTGACTTAAGCAAAGGGTTCACAAAATTCATGTCTGCAAGCAAAATTTATTGACAATAACTTTTCCAAAAGTAGATGAAAGGTTGCCATTGAGTAGTAAATTAAACAGAAAATACAGAATAACTTCACAAGCACTGGTCAAACTGAGCCACTCAAATTGGTCCAAAAATGCTAAAGCAAGATGAATATGTTTAATTATTTCAGTTTTACAGTGCATCAGATCTTTCTAAATAACTTTATTTACGTTTTTAAATAGCGTACAGTTAAGAACTGTTAAATTCTAAGTATTTGGAATCAAACAGTCTGCTTCAAAATAACCTATTTCATTATATGATTATTTAATTCTATTATGTTTTTGTTAAACTTATTAGGCTTTTAGTATTTTTCAGTTACTCTACAAAATTCCTTCTTTGCCGAGCTCTTTTTGCCTTTTTGCCTTTGGCTCATCCTCCTTACATATTCCACCAGTGAAACTCCCTGGTTTTACTGCATCTGTCTGGGGGGTTTTTGTTCCCATTTGTAACATCTTTTATCTGACACAAGAGTCAAAGAGATGAAAAACATTTGCTCTATTACTCTCTGTTCATCATATGCTATAATGGGGGGGAAGAGGGTTTGTGAGGAACCAGCCATTTCAGGAGACCATTCCCATCAGCAAGTGCTCCAGAGATCACAGTTCGAGAAATGAGCCTGTGACTGCAGTCAGGTCAACGGTGAAAGCAGATACATTAAGTGTCCAGAATGGATGGAAGTGGCTCTCTCCTATGATCTCAGGCAAGCCATTACAGCCTTTCAAAGCCAGATATGTTTTATGCCAGTGTCTTGCTGCAAGATGTTCTGTCTGGCCTTTACAGCCTTTTCTAGAATCTCCTTAATTATCCTCATCAGTGCATTTGGCTTTGTGTGTATCTTACCTTCACTAAAATATTTGTTTTCTCCTAGTATTTGGATCTTGTTTGTCTAAAAGAATTACAGCCTTTTTCACTCCATTTAAAGCCACATGACAGAATTTAATAGGATTCATTACAGCTATTTGTAATTAATGGTTAAAGCCCTTAATTTAGCCCTTAAACTAATTCATTTCTATGGATAACAATGGCAACAGTGTATTGTGATCTGCACTTAGCCTCCCAGAGCCATATTTCATTCTCTCTTTTCTATTTACTTCTGGTGCTCCCTCTAATTTATTTTTTATACAAAAGTGTACAATGTTGTTTATCATTTCCAAATAACTGTCTTTTCAACCAGACTGGCCAGGAGAATGGGTCCAATGCTGCAAGTTTTTTGGCTTCTCTCCTAGGATTAATGGTTTCGTGTTAGCAATTTGATTTAAAATAAATAACAAAGCTTATGCTTCTGAGCAGTGAGTTTGCAAAGAAGAACACAATATTGAGCAAAACCTACATCTGTTTAATTCCTACTTGCAGTTTTCATCTTCCTTGCAAAATTTGAACTTGTAACTGAAACTATTTTTATGTTATTTTCTGTAGAATTCAATTCTTTTTCCCTTCCTAAGCAGTGAGACTTAGCCAAACATAAATATAATGGGAAAAAAACCATTGAATTGATGCTGCCTGTCTTTCATAACAATAAACTTCAAAGTCTTTTATTAACTAAAGTGCATTAAAAAATAGTCCAACTCAAATGAAAATTGCACTTCTCCTGCATTAGCAATCTCCCTTTTAACACTGTATGTCTCTGCAGCCCCCAGTCCCCTGTCTCTACAAATAAAATGCTCATAGTTGAAAATCTGCAGCTGTCAGAGGTTAAGCAACCACTGCAGCAATCCCAGTGACCCAGGGCAGTCATGGGTCATCATGACATGACAGCATTTCTTAACAGAAGTGCTTTGGACACATCTCTGCTGCTGCCTCAGGCCTGTACCCCACATTAGGCAGTGCCTCTAAGCTCCTGTTATTGAAACTAATCTGATTTATTCACAGAATTGGTTTTTCCAAACAGTGCATGTAACAAAAAAGCAACAAACTTTATGCAGTTTCCAAACTCAGTAAACTATGGCCCTATAGGGGTTATTTTGCTCTACATGAGTCTTTTATTTAAGCCACATCTCTCTGTTTTCAGTCCCAGGAGGCCCAGGTGCTGAAACATCTGGCAGAGAAGAGAGAACATGAGAGAGAAGTGCTTCAAAAAGCTTTGGAGGAGAACAATAATTTCAGCAAAATGGCAGAGGAAAAGCTGATACTGAAAATGGAACAGATCAAAGAAAACCGTGAAGCTAATTTAGCTGCTCTTATTGAACGTCTCCAAGAGAAGGTAACCACACCATCACTCTTCCCTTTAGACTCGAGAGGAGAATCTAATCAACATTTTGCAGAGATGCTGTGCATAGTCCTTATCTCAGTTGCTACACTCGAGCAATTTTTAAGTCAGAGCCCCTGGTGCTTATCTAAGCCACCACTCACTTTTGAAAAAGACTGAAGTTCTGTAATCACACAATCATAGGATAATTGAGGTTGGAAGGCACCTCTGGAGCTCATCTGATCCAACCCCCCGGCTCAAGCAGAGCCCCTAGAGTTGGTTTCCCAGGACCATGTCCAGGTGGTTTTTTAATATCTCCGAGCATGAAGACTGCAATTCCTCTCTGGTCAACGCGTGCCAGTGCTTGGTCACCGTCACAATGAAAAAGTGTTCCCTGATGTTCAGAGGGAACCTCCTGTGTTTCAGTTTTTGCTCATTGTCTCTGGTCCTGTCACTAGGCACCACTTAGGAGTGCCTGGCTCTGTGCACCCTCCATTCAGGTATTTATAGAAATTTGTGAGATCCCCCTGAGCCATCTCCAAGATAAACAGTTCCAGCTCTCTCAGCCTTTCCTCATAGGAGAGAACTGAGAGATCTTCGTGGCCTTACTCTTCATGGCCCTTTGATGGACTGTCTCCAGAGAAAGGTTGATTTTCTAGCTTTTAAGAAGGGCTGTGAACGAAGGAAAGGTCACTTGTGTTTAGATTTCATTTTCTAGGAAAAGTCACTGATCAAATCAAACAATTGTCCTATATCTGTAGTTCTTGGTTTCTCAGAGGACAAAGAGGAAAAAATATGGGGGAGAATTCTTCCATATACAGAAAAAGGTGTCTGTCCTTCCACGAGTCTTGAAAGAAAGAGAGTGAATTTTTTTGTGGAGATCCTTCTTGCAGTCAGAGGAAATAGGGATTTCTCAAACCCCACATGTGACAAAGTGTGCCCTTCTCAAAAACCCCTTTCACAGAAGAGAGAAACATGCAAATGAAGATTTAGAAGTGTTAAGAAAAAACAATTAGTTCTGCATGAGTGATCACTTGTTCCTCTCAATAACGAACTTTCTAATCTGTTAGTAAATTGATTAACAGAAAGAAAATAGCTCTCGGAGATATTCAAGATCTTTATAAGCACCTCAACATATTTGATGGAGACAAAAGTCTCAGAGAGTAGGAAAGAAACAACAAAAACCAAAGGATGTTGTTTCAAATAACTATGCAAACGGGATAATTCTTGATCTTAAGAACTATACCCAGATTACTTTATATTTTTGCATTAGATTAGTTTGTAGGCACTTATCCCAGAGCTTATGAAAACAAAGGAAAAAGACAATTAGTCATCTTGAGGTCCAAAAGGAAATGGGAAGAACAGCTGAAACATCTCTGTGTCCTAGATTAATGTTAACAGACTGTTAAACCCCTTTTCCACAGAAATATGATGGCATATAAGCATGAAACCCAAGGAAGGCTTCTGAGCAAAGATGACAGTAACTCATTTGGGAACATTTGTACTGACCAGTAGTTAAAAATTGTTTTTGCCAACACAAAAGTGAATCCTGAATATACAGGAAGAGAAGTGAGATATCTGTGTCCAAGTCTTCCAAAGTTGCACAGAACTGTGGATGCCCCAAGGTGTTGGTGTCTAGAAGTTCTTGCAATCAGAGATAACTTTTTTATGGGGCAGCTAAGAGGAACACCAAGAAAGAAGTCCCTTATAAAATCTAGCATTCAGAACTGATTTACAGGTTCAGTGGATGCAATAAGCTACTTTGGCCTGTGATCCACAGTCCAACTCAGATAATGAAAAGATAACTGTTGACTTCTGTGAATTTTTTACCAGAAAAGACCCTCTAATGCATGGAAATACCTAGGCAGTATCTTAAACTCAAGTCAGCTAAGGATGGACATTTGCTTCTGCTGCCACCTTGTTCTTGTCATCTGGTTTTCTGGGAATTTTTTAAGGGCATCAGACACAAGAGGTAAAATTCTGATAGTTTGACAGTTTAAAGGGAAGAGGTGTAAACCAAAAACTCTAAAACCCAGAATCTGCTAAAAATAAGTTTTATAAACACCCCAAGGAGGACATTACTCAATAGATTTGACAGTTGTCATTCCTGACCACAGGCCCATTTCCACAGAAGTATCTGAATATACATTGTCTCAAATAAGGTTAAACTAATTACAATTGCTGTTGTAAAAGAGAAGACAATATCACTGAAAGTGGACAGAAGAGCCTAGCACTGATTTTTGGTAACCATGTCCCTTCTTCATCATTGCTAAAGGAAGAATGGAGAGGGCACCTAGCTTATGCATTCAGAGTAAGGGGATATTAGAGATGTTCAAATTGACCCATCTTGGTGGACTGAAATTCTTGGACCTTTTTTTCTGGTTCCTAAATGCTACAGAGAACACTGTAACTAACACTTCTTCTGCGTACAACATCAAGGCAATTATTTCCCCAGTCATCTTTCCCTATATTTACTTTAATATCAAGGAATTCAAAGGGCAAATGTGAGCTCATGGCCTATTTTATGCTGCCAGCAACAACTCCCTATGAGGCCTTTTGAAATGAAACTCTGTGAGATGCTGGGGATTATAAGGCCATATTAGATAAAAGACTGAGTTCCAGAGCAGCAGTAGAAAGTAAGCACCGAACATGCCTCAGGTTGGTCTGGTGGATGACACCTCTCCTGAGTTGAATCCTTCAAAGATGATTGTGATATAAAACATGCTTTGTGCAAGCATCAAATGCATGACCTAAATGGGTTGTCAGCATGAGCCTCTCTGGGCAGGCAGAATGAGAAAAAGTTTTGATTTTTCCCTTCTTAATGTTTTCCAGGAGAGGCATGCCGCAGAGGTCCGTAGAAACAAGGAGCTCCAGGTGGAACTGTCTGGCTGAAAACAGAAATGGTGGATGTGACCCATCCCCACCATTAGGAAACTCCCCTGCCTATATTATTATGGATCATGCGATATCAGTATGGGAAATGTATGACATGGTTTAAAAAAAAATAAAAATAAAAATCAAGAACTCAATAAAAAAACTTTAAAAAAGAAACAAAAATAAAAACAAAAATGATACGGTCTCTTTGCAGAATGATTTGCTTGATGTTTAAAAAACTTGGATCTTATTTTGTAAATACTTACATTTTTGTTAAAAAATACAATTATTGCATATGCAAGTTATTTCATAATCTTACATGTCCTGTAACAGGCTTCTGATGTTGTCTACTTCCACTTGGTTGAATTTGCTGGGTCTGTTCATTTGAAGCACCTCACGTCTAATTCCATTCCCTGCGACTTTTCATTCCAACCCCCCATGAGGTCAGTAGTAGTTCTATGGTGCTAGAGACCAGTCATTGCCTAATAACCTAGACCGCTTTGCCATCAGTAAGCTTTCTTGAAACAGTGACTAGATCACAGGTATTGTGACTTTACATTCAGCTGCCCAAGACAAAAGGCTCTTAAAATGGTTTTTCAACTTGCTCTGCAGGACTCTCTAGTGTGCTGTATGATTGAGGTTAAATAGTCACGTGGAGTATTTGTTGCTTCTGCTTTTTGAGATTAAGAGGCAACAAAAACAGCTGTGCCAACAGAATGAAAGCAAGTAGGATCAGTTTGAGACAAGTTTACGAGGCACATTGTAACCATCAAGCTATGGCAAATTCTGGATGATGCCAACAGCCATACAAATGCTAATTGTAAAGTGAGCTTAATTCACCACTTGAAAATTTATTGATGGAGCAACTAAATAATAGATAGCATCAAGTGGCTTTATCTGTAGGTGCCATGATCTATGATACTTATCTGATGCTACCACATTACATGTGTAATAAATAGTACAAGAAGCTACTGAATATTTCTCCTGGAACCCATGAGCCAGTTGTTACCTTTTTTTCTTTGACACTGCTGACTTCCATTTATGACCTTTACTCTTCAGTGTTAGCCAACCCTACCTAGTGACAGACATCTAAGACTAAGAGGGCTGAAGCAGGAGGAATGACTAGACAGGGTGCTTGTGCCAAGTACAGTATCACCAAACCTAACACATCATCCCCAAAATAGCTGCAGTTTTGAAGTTGTCCCTACCCCCCGGGAGGTTGCTGCCTGCATATTCTACTCTTCATTAGTGCTATTTTCCTGTATGTCATTGTGAGCAAGCTGTGATTAATAAAGAATTGGGGTTCTGTGAACTGAAAAAGGGCTTGTCTCTTCTCTTGCTCCATTTCTTCTCTGACATGTGCCCATGTAAGGGGAAAACCCAATGTAGTCATAAAAGCATAGAAATGAGACTTAAATAATAGCTGTTAATAAACCAAGCCTATTTCTCTGCCAGGACAGGACTAATCCCTGCTATGTGTTTTCCAGTGCTTGGGCTGGTTGTTTTCAAAGATGACTGTATAAACTGAGCCTATAAATGTGACCTCTAGCACTGAGTTTATTAAAAAGAACTACCTACACACACATGCACATGGACTCCTTAGTCCTGACTCAATACTAGGGGTGAAAAATGGAAGTGAGGGAAAGAAAAGTGAATAACATAGCTCTGGGTACATACATCAATAGCTGCATCAAGACTCTGAGTGCTAACACACTGGTTTTCAGCATGTTAGAAGGATTCATTTATAGGATTTATTGAAAAAATCACTAAGGTAGCTGCTGAGCTGAAGAGCTGAGATGTAAAATTGAATCAGACTACATTTTGAACTAGACAGGTGATCGAGAATTACCTCTATGATTAGTTTTCTGATTAAAAGTCACGAAAGTGGCATCATTTACTTGGTTTTTCAGAGAGATGGCCATAAAGTTCCAGATCTGCAACAGTCATTTTTTTGACCCATGCAGACTTTTATTTCAGAGCCAAGTGATGTCCCACAGTCAAAAAGCATCAGAAGTTGATCCAGGAGAAAGGCTGCGAGCTCAGCTGGGTTTTCCTGCTGGGTTTTCTTGCCTCAATTACTTACCTCTCTGGTGAAATTACCAGAAGTAAACCTGGCAGAGAAGCCAGGTCACAGACTTTGAAGACTTGGCAACCCAGATTCAAGATTTGTATGTTGCTTTAAGCCCCAGCAAAAAACTACATTACTATGTTTCATTTTAAGGTCCAGGAACTTAGTTGAGGGCTTATGGATTCTGGTTTCATTTCCCAATGGCAAGTCACTTTCCTGTCCATTGACTTAACAACTTCTTGTTGTTAAGCCCTTTTCCCATTGGTCTTGCTGGCTACACTTGTTGGGAAAACAAGCCAAGGACAAATCTCTGGTGCTGTGTCCAAGTAGGGCAGCCTGCCTCACATCCATGAGGCTCAACTCTCTTCCCATACAGATGAGGGCATCCACATCCAAAGTGCCAGCTTGGATGGCTCCCAGCACAGACTTGGGCATTGCCTGGGAAATGCTTCTCAAAAGGTACCAAGGCTGCACCAGGGAAATGAGTGAAGAACCAGACAGTGCGAGTTTTGCTGACCTATGTCAGAGCCCATGCTCTGCTTTGCACACTTGGCTCTGTTAACAATTGTGTGTTTACAGTTCATTTTATTAAAGTATAGGTATGCTTTCAAAGCCTGTTTGCAAATACATTGCATATTTCATCTCTAATAAGAAAAAGAAATATCTAGAGACCTGCAGTATGGACATTTCCTCATTACACTCCTGTTTCCTTACATTATTTCCTTATATTTTGCTTCAGTAGTGCCTTCCTAGCTCCTCCCTGACTGTGCTAGCAAAAGTGTATTGTTGCCATGGGTTTCTTCATGTGGAGTTACAGATTAAGGATCTTGAAAAGTAATGAAAGATTCAAAACATCCCTTTTGAAAGCTTTACCATTCTGATAAGACAGTTTATTTTTTAATTCAACAGCAAGTAGAGTGCTCAGGACTTTCTGATAAAAAAATCAGGCCTCTTCTTTGATTAACCATAGATTCCCAACTCCTTGCCATGAGCAGACCAGGCTGCCTGACACCTCCCACAGGACACGAGGGAGTCTGTAACGCTGGTGCTGCACTACACAGATGTTCCTCCTCTCACTGGGATATGAGATGGCTCAGAAGCAGGGCAGCACTTCTAGAGAGGCATTTCTGGCCTGTGCCCTCTGCACGTCCCAGGACTGCCCCTTCAGCGATGGGTGGGGCTCTGTTTCCTCTTGATTAACTCATCAGTGAGGTCAAGGCTGCCATGAGGAGACTGCCTGAGTAATCAAAAGAGAACAATTCAAACCTGTCACATTTCACCTGGTCCTACCAAAGCCACAAAATTTATGTGCAAACCAAATCATATAATCATGGAATCATTTAGGTTGAAATCCACCTGAAAAGCAGTGAGGTCTTTAAGATCATAGAGTCCAACCATTAACCTGGCACTTTCTAGTCCACCACTAAACCATGTCCCTAAATGCCACATCTCTATGTCTTTTAAATACCTCCAGGGATGGTGACTCAACCACTTCCCTGGGCAGCCTGTTCCAATGCTTGACAATCCTGTTGGTGAAGAAATGTTTCCTAATATCCAATCTAAACTTCCCTTGGTGCAACTTGAGGCCATTTTTTCTTGTCCTATCACTAGTCACTTGGGAGAAGAAAGTCACCCCCACCTTGCTGCAACCTCCTAAATACTTCAAAAGTCAGGAGGCTTGGATTTAGGGTTTAAATCCGTGATCAGTCCATAAACTGACAACAAGGCCCTTTTTTCCCCTTCATTATCATTGAATGAATGGTTTTATTGAATGACTGGAACAAAATCCAAACCTTTCTATAACCAAATAATCTGTCTGTTCTTTCACTCCAGAGTCCTCAAACATGCCACTAATGTACAGGAACATCCTACACACACACAGAGTTGTCTGCCTGCCTTCCATCCAGCAGCCCTGATTAGCATAGGAAAGGGTTTTAATCCCAGCACCTTAATCTATACAGAGAAGAGACATACTTCTGTCTCATCTCCCAGAAGGAGAGCGACATGGGTTTAAAACTATATTTAGGGCAGCATGAGCATCTTTCTCATCCAGCTGTTGTCAGATTCCATCATATCTAATCAAACCCTCACATCAGGTTTTGAAGGAGAGAAGCAAGGATTGTACAGGAAGAGGCAGGCCCCACTTCCATCTTGCAGCACATGCCCCGTTCTGAGCATATTCCAGCAGTAGGAGGAGGAACCATTCACTCAGCAGAAGGGATAGTGCCAAGGTGGTAACGGGAGAATTTTAGCTAATCTTTCGAGTGCCTCACGGCTGGTGCCGCAGTGATGCTGGTGCAATACTGCCGTGCAGTGGTCAGTCTGAACAAGGGGGAGCATTTCTAAATACACCAGGGACTGCAAGGATTTCCTCTGAAGGATATCCATTCCATCTGCTGCGCAGTTTACACTGGATCTTTATATAAGGTGCATGGTGGCTTTAAAATCTAAAGCCTGAGTCCAGACATCTTCAGTTTTAGCTCCATTGTAGCAGAAGTGGCATGACCAAAAAGGACTGATATTTTTGTGTGGAAGAAGGAGCAGCCAGAATTGACAATTATTGCAACACCACCATCAGAAACACTCCTGACTATGACATCTGTATGACTGAAACTTCAGACACGTCTAGAAAGCAACAGATAGGGCACAGTGGTCAGCTCAGAGACTGAGACAGCAACATCAGTACAGGGAAGAGCAAGAAAAGCTACATCCAAAACCATCAGCAGATCAGGGGCTAAAAAAAAACATGAAACAACTCTCACATTTGAAAAGTAGTTCTCATCTCCCAGGGGAGGAGAGAGGATGGTCACCCCTGAAGCTGGAAGGTCTCCCTTGAAAAGCACTGAAATATTTCTCCACTCCCACCCCAATACTTAGAACTAGGGCACAAGACAGAGCAGATTAAAATCCAGGCTACAGAATATATGTAAATATTACCATAGCTCTGTGGTCAGCAGAAAGCAGAGTATGCTGTGGACTCCTTGTGGATTAGGGGCTTCTCTAATGTACGTAAAATGCTTGTGCTTCAGCCATCCATAACTTCAGTGCCATGCTGATGCTCTGATACCATCTGAGCTTTAAGTTTTCCTTCAGGAAAATTAACGGAGATTCCTTTTTCTATTCAGAGACCATGGGAATGCATATGATTGATAATTTACTTCAGAAAACATGCACTTGCTTCAAGTCAACATGATGCCATGCTCCCTTTCTTTCAGATGGCAGTAAATAGCTGCTGGAAAATATCTTCCTGCTGAAACAGGTTGGCTTTGGTCAGTTGAGTCCCAGGAAAGGAACTTCCTGGGCAGCTCCTGAAGATGGAGACATGAAAGGCATTATCCCAGACACAGCCCAGATAAGTGTGATGTAAGGAAACAGCCAAGCTAGTACTTGAATTTCTTTTAGCTATTATAGTTGCAACAGATTTTTAAACAAACTTTGAAAAATAAGCACACCATAGCAAAATAAATTTTTAAATCATTAACTTTTAAAATAAACCATTTTCCAAGAAGTCTTTTAGATAATATTTTCCACAGGTTCACGTAAGTTGGAAAAAAATTCCTGTGTACAACTGCTCCTGACCAGAAGATGGCAAACTCTGATTATTTAGTAGGCAGCTACAGATGGTAAGTTTTATTTTTAAGAGCCTCTGCAGTATCCTGAAACCCTGCTTCATGGAGACTTATGTTTTGTATTTACCCTAAAATCTGGTTTTGGGTTTATATGAAACATAAAAGATAATACAATTTTTTGGGTGAAATTCATTACTTTTGCTACATTTCTTAAAGAATACAGCACTAAGCAGCATTTAAAATAAGCTAAAGCATAATGTAGCCATATGAATAAAAGGTTAATATTACTTATTCCACTAGTCTGGAGCTTAGGAGCTGATTCCTACTCCTAGTGAGTCTGAACCAGCTCTCCTGAGTGCTGGATGGAAGCAGGAAAACTTCACTGCTTTTCAGATAGATTTCAAGCAGGCTGAGAAAGGGTGATGCTCGCAGCAGAAGCAACCTGACTCAACAGCTGGGACATCCCTTCCTGCACTGTGTTTTACACTTAGATGTTTGAAAAGGATAAAAAAATGGTGGAGTGCAGTGGCATGTGTACAGCTCTCCATGAACCAAGAAGTGGTGACCAGATTCCATTTTATTCCTGACATAGGTATTAGCTTGGAAACAGCACCAGATAAATGCACATCTTCTGCCTCCAGGGACAAGTTTGGAGGCAACACAGCTGTTTGCTCAAAAAATACAGCCAGTTTCTATTAGACCTTGGATGTCCCCATGAAGGGCCAGCTCAGTTTCTCTTGGGCCATGTCCTGAGGCACCCTGCCAATGCTGGAGGGAGCTGGGGGGAATCAGTGGCTGATTCACCCACCTGGTACAGCACCTTGGATGCCTGTCCATGCAGCCACAGCCTGCAGCAAAGCTGTATGGAAGGATGACTTCTGGGAAGTAAAGAGGAGGAGGCTGACAGCTGCCACTGGGAGACAACAGAAAATTGGCAGCAGCGGCCAGGCTGGGGGAGAACAAGGGTGAAGTTGGTGGGTACTACTTCTGCTCTGAGTTCATCCCTGTGACCTTAGGAGGGTCCTGTGGAAAGGTGATCTATGCATGGGTATCATGTTTTAACCCAGCAGGCAGATAAAAAACACACAGCTGCTCACTTACTCTCTGCTACCAATGGGATGGGGGAGAGAACTGGGGAAGAAAAGGCAAAATTCATAGGTTGAGATAAAGACAGTTTAATAGGACAGAAATGAAAGGGGAAGTAATAACAACAACAACAATAATAATTATAAAATAGACTATACAAAAAAAGTGACTCAATTACCAATGTCCAGAAAGCTGCCAAGCAGCAGCATGCTCAATTTATGTACTGAGCATGATGTCATATGGTATGGAATATGTCTTTGGGCAGTTGAATTTATCTGTCCCAACTGCGTCCCATCCCAACTCTTTGTGCCTCCCAGCCTACTCCAAGTGGAGTGGTGTGAGAAGCTGAAAAGTCCTGGCCTTGGTGTAAGCACTGCTTGGCAACAACTAAAACATCAGT
Source organism: Pyrocephalus nanus (assembly GCA_038380795.1). Classification (NCBI taxonomy): domain Eukaryota; kingdom Metazoa; phylum Chordata; class Aves; order Passeriformes; family Tyrannidae; genus Pyrocephalus; species Pyrocephalus nanus. The sequence goes on from CM076261.1 coordinate 68,053,943, forward strand.
GTGTTATCAACATTATTCTCACCCTAAATCCAAAACACAGCACAGTACCAGCTACTAGGAAGACAATTAACTCTATCCCAACTGAAACTAGAACAGTGGAGTCCCAGGGCATCCTGGGAGCTGCCCCCTGGGCCCATCCAAGATGCTTTCCAGCACTGACACTACCACAGGAGTGTGTGCCCTGCTTACAGCAGGTTATCAGTGTTGGGCATTATTTACTTGTCCTATGGACAACTATTGGCTCCATATTAGAACTGACTGTAGAAATTACGCTGCTTCTGTATTTTTCAGTGCACTTTTACCCTCATGTTTTATGCAATAATCAAATGCTTGGACTAGTTTTTAAAACATTAGGGTTTTTTCTATAAAAGGACTTATAATGAGTTCTTGAAGGAAGGCAGGCACCTCCTTTCTCTCAGGAGTATACCTCCGTAGCTTTGATACAGCTTATCAGCAAACCAACCTGGAATTTACAACACTGAAATTAGAGATTCTTTCTCACTAATTCCCATTATTTTTATGGTTATCTAAGGGGTACAGTCACTCCGCATCAAAGCTGAAGACAGGGATTTTTTTTTTCTTTCAAAGCTACATAGTTGTGGTGGACTAGGAGACAGTTAAAAATAAAAAAGCCACCTTGTGTCACTTTTCCCTACCTAATAATTTTACAAAGAAGTTGATAGCTTGGACATCTTCTTCCAGAGCTCTACAATACGAAGAGTTTACTGTACTGACAGGCTCACTTTTGGCCAGGGCAAGCTGCTGATGTGCCAAGCAGGGCTGGAGAGTCCCACGTTCCTACCAGGCAGCCTGCATGCAGCTGAGCTGTTTGGACACTGGGATTGTTTACTGAAACATGGGCTGTTTGCACCAATTGGCCTCCACTCCCTCACATGTTTAATGCTCACAGATGCAGCAAGCAGCCCTGGCTACACGGAATTCTTTGCGCTGAGTCACCTTGCAGCACATGTGCAAGGAGGTATTCAAACAGCCCTGGCCCCGGGCTTCGAGCCAGCTAAGCTCAGCCGGCTTGAAAACAAGATTTCCCCAGCCAAGCTGTGAGTCCCAGGACACTTCTGTGGAAGCACTTGGCTGCTGTAGCATGGCTACATGGGCTCCAGCTCACTGCTAGCACAGATCACCCAGAGATACTACTGCTTACTGCTAAAAGCATAGCACTGTCCCAGATGAAATGGGAAATTGGAATTTTTTCCACATTTTAATACTGGAAAAATTCATCCCTTTTTATTTGAACCAGTAAAATATAGGGAATTATTTTTTCATCTTCCCTTGTTTCTCCTTTCTGAGAGAAATTAAATTTTTTCTTAGTTCGAAGGAGAAAGGAAGGGGATTCATGCTTTCCCCTCTCGTGGAATACAGGGGGAGCACTATGTGGTCATATGCTACTTTACTTGTAATCTTCCATGGATTCTCCAGGCAAAGAGAGAAGGGATAGAGTTTTCTAAATTGAAGATAATTGCTTCCCAGGGGAGTGAAACACATAGGTGTAGCCTGTCGCTCTCCTTTTTTTTTCCATCACATTTCAGACTATTCTCCAATAGACTTAAAGGCAGGACAAAACCAAGAAATCAGCTAAGTATTGCAGATTTCTAAGCAGCTCTGTCTGCATTAGATAAGACTCATGAATATTACTGTTTTGAGGGCTACTTCTGAGAAGATGGACATAAATAAAGCAAGAGGCTTTAGGAAGACAAAATCAAGTAGGTATGTGAATGATAATATGAATATGCATGGTATTCATGGAAATGCATTTCAGTAACTGCAGACATTGCATTAAATTTAAGTATGAGGATCAAATCCACTATGATATTACAAATATGGCATTTTTGATAGCAAGGGTAGCAATCACCCTGGTTCTGGAGAAATTATTATTTACAGCACTTCAGAGGTGTCAGGCATGAAATGCCACTAATGTAACACAATCGACGAAGCATCGACAACTCCAAATGGAATCATAAAATTATTTTCACATTATTATCAAAAGCTGGTCAGATAGGTACGTGGTTCTGGTGAAAATACAACTATGAAAATATGAGTCAGCAGTGCCCTGGTAGCCAGGAGGGCAAACCCTGTGCTGGGGGGCATCAGGCAAAGCATGAGATGGTCAAGGGAGGGGATTGTCCCACTCTGCTCTGCACTGGTGGGGCAGTTTTGTGCGCCACGATATAAGAAAGATATTAAGCCATTAGGGAATGTCCAAAGGAAGGCAATGAAGATGATGAAGGGCCTTGAGGGGAAGCCATATAAGGAGCAGCTGAGGTCACTTGGTCTGTTCAGCTTGGAGAAGAGGAGACTGAGGGGAGACCTCTTAGCAGTCTACAACTGCCTCGTGAGGGGAAGAAGGGCAGGCACTGATCTCTTCTGTGTGGTAACCAGTGACAGGACCCAAGGGAATGATGTCAAGTTGTGTCAGGGAAGGTTTAGGTTGGATATTAAAAGAGGGTGGTTGGGTGCTGGAACGGGTTCCCCAGGTTAGTGGTCGCACCACCAAGCCTGACAGAGTTCAAGAAGTATTTGGACAATACTTTCAGGAACATGGTGTGACTCTTGGGAATGGTCCTGAGCAGGGCCAGGAGTTGAACTCTATGATCCTTTTGGGTCCCTTTCAACTTGGCATATTCTGTGATTCTATGAAAATGTCCTGCATTCAGGCAAATACTCGTCCATCAGTAACAGATTTTAAGCTGCCTTTGGAAAGTTGCTGGAAGCACAGACAGTATTCCTATAAATATTATTAAATTCAAGGCAACTCAAAGCAGAAAATAAAGTTTCTCTAATTTTGTCTACTCAGTCACACTTTGGATGACTCACATGCTACCTACCTTAGTTAAGTGGGCCTCTCTCATGACCCAAGTTCCCCAGACAAGGGCCCTGAGTGCCCTTACAAGCTACTCATCCTCTGAAAAAGCCTGTGTATGGCACTGGGCTTCATTTGTTACAGCAGTTGTAAGAGAATGGGAATCCATGAACTTATCAAGTGCTATTGAACATTCTAGGAAGGACACTCCCACTTACTACAAACGACTTAATATTTTCTGGCAAAAAAAGGTCTCAGAAGCCATAGTGAGAAAAGTATGTAAAGGAGAAGGCAGACAGTTTCTAAAATACGTTTTGGCTTACTCCAGTTTACATATTTTGTCCATTATAATATAACATAACACAAGTCCGGGTAAAAGTGTTTCATGGCAAATGCAGGTCATTCTTTGGGATTTGGAAGAGGGGATAAAGTAACATAGATAACAAGGTAACACATCATTTTGGGTGTTTGGACCTCATCAATTCATGTGCACTTCTTGAAACAGTGCAGTGTTTGCCCTATGGAAACCTGTTTAAGTCACACTCAAGGAATTGCACAGAATCCAGTATTTGTCAAACTGAAGAAGTGTTCTGCTTTGTGAAGAATTAACTTTGCCTCTCAAAACCAGATGTGGATCTGCAAAATTACTTAAGGATAAGTTTCTTTACCTTTCTTTCCCATTAATCACAAGCTGATTTACTTAATTTACTTAAACCAGGACCACTTCCATGATTTTTTAAAAGATAATGGGTTACAGAGGAGGCTTAGACTGGGCATTGGGAAGTATTTCTTTAACAAGAGGGTGGTCAAAGACTGAAACAGACTTCCTAGAGATGTGGTCAATGCTCCAAATCTGTCAATATTTAAGAGGAATTTGGATAATGCCCTTAAACACATTTTAACTTTTGTTCAGCCTCGAATGATCAGGATGAGATGATCATTGTAGATCCCTTTCAATCGACATTGTCTATTCTATCCTGTTTTATGCTATGATATGCTATGCTGAAATGACTGTGGCATTCTGCACATATATGGAATTATGTAACTGGATATCATTAATAAGTGAAAATTTTTTTATTACATTAGCATTTAATTGGTTTTGATCATTCATGTTTTCATCCCTGAGAAAATATGGAATGAATTTTTGATGTTGAAACATTATCTCCGTTTTTATTATTCTAAAGAAAAAGGATGGTGATATAACATCCTCAAAGTAAAATCTTTCAGTTATAGATTTAAGTCTTTACATTTTAATCACACTTTAAAAGCCAGTTAAGTTTAAAATTATCTGTAAACTTCATAGAAAAAGATAATATATCGCTGAAGAGGTGTGGTTGTTCATTGGATCTTTGCACGGCTAATAAAGGATCTGACATGAATATGCACTATTACCAACAGAAATTTGTTCCATAGTGTCAGTAAATGTTGAATTAGGAACCAAATAGGTAATTCAAAATCTCATAGTTGAAAAGGGGAGTCACTTCAAAAAAGAAACATTTGGAGTCACTTGAGTAAATAAGAAAAGGCACACATCAAGACCCTTCAGACAATATCATCTTTTTTATCCAGATACCATGACATAATTTCCCCTAAAATGGGAAGTGCATTGCTGTTGATCTGGAACTACGACAGTCATTCTTTCATTCATCACACATCCAAACAGCACCTGTATCTGACTACAAACAGAAAAAACAGCAGTATCAGCAAATTAAATAATGTCCTTGGCTGCCTACAAAGACAGAAAAATTGATCTGGTTAAGTACCTATGACTTCATGTGTGATCAGCTCAGGAGCTGCATCTCCCCATTCTCTGGCATGGATGAATTTTCTGGGTGAGCTACCTTGTTCCTGCCTTCCTGCTTGCCAGGACAAGCTCTCATGAGTTTTTCAATTCTTGTTGTGCTGTCAATTAAGCCATCAGAATAGCTGGTGGCAGACAAACAATAGCAGACTATACATCTCAATAAAGTACCTAAGCAGTGGCATGTATTAAGAATGAGTCCTTGTGTGCTGGATATGGGCAGCACTGATCTCATGTTGACAGCAAAAAAAATGCATGGAGGAGTTTGCCTGCTTTACCATAACTCCCAGCCACAAACCAACCTATCCCCAAAGTCAGAAGGCAGGCTGCAGTCCTGCACATGCTATGCAATTCTTCCCTCATGTTAAGTGCTAAACCTAAAGTCAAGGACAAGTTGTATAGATTGTAGTTAAGCATCTGTGAAGATAATGACAGATGATCATCTATTTTAACCCACCCCAAAGAGGAGTTTCTTTATCAGTCCTTTTGGAGAAAGATGTAATAGAGCATTTATGCTCACTTGATTTAATGATATATGTTTTTCATCATGCTCCCCACTGTCCCTCACCATGAACATTTAAGGGAACCAAAAGAAACTGCAAGGAGTAGGAGAGCTCAATAGTGATCCCAGGATATTTAGGATTATTTAGGATTCTGGCAGGATATTCCAACTGAGCAAAGCACCATGTAGGAGCCAGATGAGGGAAGAATCTGGTTCATCCCAGCGTTAAAAGATGACTGACCTTTGAACAAATCCACTGATAGTTGTTATGTACCAGAGCAGGCATAAAGTAAAGACAATAAAAAATGATGCCTGGTACTGACAGCTAAAACCAGAGTCTTAAAACATCTATCTGCTGAGCAGAGCCAAGCAAAGCATCAGCTTGTGCCTGTAATCACAGGCCACCAATAAAAAGCTGCAGCATTCCTTGGCACGTTCAGGAGATACCATGGCTATTTTTTACAACTACCAGGTGGTGGCCAGTCTATACACTCTGCAAATGGGCAGATGATCACATCTTGTTGCCAAAAAGCTTTAAGAGATTTACTCTCTTAAAGAGGTCCACAGTATTTCTAAGTTCTCTCCCAGACAGCAGCATCTCAGGGTGAGCTGAGAAAAAGTACCCAGGAGGAGATTGGGCCCATCAGCTCACTTCTCAAAAGATAAAGCAGAACTCAAGGTGCTCTGGCAACAGACTCTGGGGACACCTCAAAGTTACCTGTATGCCCAGAGGAGGACTGTATCAAGGCCATGAAGGTGCCTTTGTTACGGGTGAAGTCTGTGTCTTGGCACAGACATACTGTTTTGCTGTGCATCTCAGGCAACCAGGGCAAATATAAATCAGTTCAAATTTGAGGGGTGCTTTATAGAGAGCTGAAGCCCCTTTGAGTAACACCCTTTTTTCAGTAAAAAAATAAATTGTGTTGATCTTATGCCAACTGAGTGTCCCTTTTTAGCATTTTCAAACACAGTGTCACATAGGAGGATGCCAGAGAAGTAATGGGAAAACAAAAGAAGTTGCAAGCCAGGGTCTTGCAAGACTCCAGTAGAAATGGTTTTCATGTCAAATGATATGTGTCAAACCTGAGCCACTGCTGCCACTTTTCCCTGCCCAGAGGAGGGAGATGCATAGTCTGTGGTCAAGGCAGAGCAGGGCAGGATGATAGATATTATGCAGTTCGACTCCAGTGCAAATGCACTGTTAGGGTTTAATAAAGGCATCTCTCTATAATGCACATCACATTTGCATAGCACCCAATGAAGGACTGGAACCTGAGCCTTCCAGCCACTGTGAGTTTACCAACATTTCAGTGACAGAGAGCAATACTCTTGGAAAGCTCTCCTGAACTGCTGCCCGCATTTGGTAGCTGTGGTGACTAATAGAAAGCTGTTGTTTTTAAAACATCATTGGAACAAAAAATCTGTAGTTCTGCTTCATTTTCCTCCCTAATTTTAGGCCAAGTGCCCGCAATGACTGACAGTTTGATACAAAGAAAAGTTTAGGTTGGGGTGTTATTAGACATGAAAAAGATGATACACCTCTGAAAGTGTGTACACAGAAGATACCTTTTCATTTTGAGAATGTGGTCTTATATAAAGGGGGCTGCTTAAACCGAGAGCAAAGTGGACCAATCCTCAGCCACTGTAATATTGTGATCAAAACTCAAGCAATTCACAAATGCCAGGAATCTGGACTGTTGTCTGCCTTTCAACCAACCCCACTTTACTGTCTGTGAGGTTTGCCTTCAGTGTACCCAAGTTTAGTGTACTTCAGTAACTCAGTCAACAGAGGGAAGCAGATGGCAAACATTCCCTCCCAGATGCCTGGGCTTATTTTCTGGTACTTTAGCAATATGAGAGGCATCACTGATGCAAATCCTCTGGTTGTGCTTTGCCATCAGATTTCCTCTCTCATCAAGGCTTCACTGCCTCTAAAAAGTCAAAGTGAGCTGGTTCAGCCAGTAGTGTACATGGTTTGAATCATATCTCACTTCTTCAACAATTTGTCCAGCAAAAAAAGCATCTGTTATGAAAAAAAATGTTGACACTGACCCTTACCTGCTCATCTGAACACCACAGGAGTGTGTATGTTGTTAAGGTCACACTGTGTCATCCCTTGTGTGTGATGCACAGGCAGGGTTCTCTCTGAGATTATAGGAGCAAGTTCAGGGGCCAGGAGGGAGGATTTGTGGTGATGCCTGCAACTGCTGTTACTTTTTAGGTGTGCTTGTCAGTGAGCCTGTGAGACTCTGACAGTTCAGTGTGCCTGACACATTTCACTATTTTCTCATTTTTTAATAACACTTAATTCAAACCTATTAATAGTGACTATTTCGCCAGAGCATAAACATAACCTCTCATCTGGAATAGGTATTTGCAGAACCGTAATGCTGTTGCTCCACAGAAATGCCAGTGCAACTCCAGGGCAGAAAGATATTTTCTGACACTAGATTATTTACTGTAAGGGATCTCTCAGTGTTCAGTGGCACTGAATTAATTATTTTGCCATTTTGATCATGTCATACTTGGTCCCACAGATCCCAGGAAAAAACAGCAATCTCAGACAGCAACAGTGACCTCATCCCTCTGAAGACAGCAAGGTGAAACTTAATTATTACCCATGATACCATGTCTCTGCAAAGGTTTTTTTGGTTTGTTTTGTTCGTTTAAGGAAATCCTTTTTCCTGTGTGCCATAAATGTTAGAATTGAGCCCCAACACAGTTGCTGGCCTCAGAGGGAGAAGAACGAAAACCCAGGGGAGTCAGCCCACTGCGCCCCAACCTGCAGAAAACCACAGAGATGTCAGGATACAATACATACTATAAAGTTCTTTGCTGGAACAAAAGCCCTCTCATTGCACTCTCATTCTCTTTAAAAACAACAGAGTTGTAAAAGTTTTTTCTATAGGCGTCTATTTTCTCTCTCTCATAAAATTGTATGAAAGTGTTTCCCAAACAGATCCAATGGCTATTGTTCAGCCAACACCCCCACCCCAAACGGCGCTCCTTCACTCCCATGGGCCACACCACTGAATACAGCAGTCAGTCTGCTGCCTCAAAGCCTTCCTCCTCTGTCTTGTGAAAGCCAGAGCATAAACCAAAATTGTTTCGGAGACACTAATCTGTGTTTTCTGTACACTCCCTAAAAAGAGACACAACTGACGTATTTTTGTATGTCCTTCAGAAAAGAGTTTTCCCACCCACTCTAAGGAGATTTAGTCTTACAAAGGATTGCTAAACCAGTCTCCTGTCCAAATTGCCTTTTTTTTCCTGACACCATCATGTGACGACAACTTGTCCAAGGTTATAAGGACTCCTTCTTGATTTTTTGAATATGTCCCTGCCATCACTCCAAGGTACAGACTGGCCATTTGAAGCAACTGAGCCATGCAAAGGCACAAATGCCTTGCTGAAGCATCTAGTTGTTTGTTAGTGATACACATTTGTCATTGTTCCTGTTATCAGGCAGTAGAACAAAAGAGGCAGCAGAAGAGAAACAAGCAATTAGGCAGGGGGGAAAAAAAAACCGTGGTACTTCTTGTGTCCAGGGAAGACATTAAGAGCACAGCTGTGTCTGCAGAAATTCAGGACCTGAGCCGCCTGGTGCAAAAGGAGTAATGTTTTATTGCCAGCTTCTCGTCCAGATAATTATATTCATTTCATGAACAGAGGCAACTTCAGTCAGAATAAAGGTTCAGCCCAACTGATGGCAATCCTGCCTCTTGTGTCTTGAGTAACTGATACATCACACAGGGTTGGTAACCACCATGACATTTCTGGCAAATGGGGAGGACTGAGAGGAGTACCCTCTCCTTTCACGTATGGGCCTTTCTTCAACCCTCTTTCCACAGTCCCAACCAGTTTCTTTTCATGCCTTTAACTCCTCCCAAAGTTGCACACTAACTGCCAGTTTTCACCTCCTAGACATTTTTGTCACTGCAGATTTTCTACTGGGATCCCAGCTTGCACCTCCTCATGTCTCTACCATGATCCTGTGCCACAATGGCGATCTGTGCCATCTCAGCAGAACCTTCACCTGTGCATCCCCCACGATCACACAGAGCTCCTCAAATAGACATTTTTCTCCCCTTAAACCCCCTCTTCTCTAGATCTGGTCCACATGAAGGTAACCTATGTGTGTTACCAATTATCCCTCCTCTTTGAAGGGGTCTGAGTAACAAATCCAAGACATTCAGCCCTACTGATGAACCATACACATGATGATTTGAGTCATCAAAAGTGAAGTCATGCCTTCAAATAATTTATTTAATACCTAGTATATTATACACAAAAGACTGTGTTAAAATACAATGTTTAGTTTTGAAGTCGAACATGCGAAAACGCATCTAAGGGAAACATTAATCTTGCCTACAAAACCTGTTTCATTCCAACCACTGCCTGCATTTCCTTTCATCAGGGAGTAATGAAGGGGTCTAGTTGTTGCTGAAAGAGCTGAATGTGTTAGGAGACTTTGGAGAGGAAAATACAGTCTTAGGATTAAGGGTAATGTGGAAACTGGATTGTTGGGTTTTTTTTGGCTTCCGTTTGCTTAAGTCCTGTAGCAGACTAGAAGAAGTCTTCCTAAATGTTCTCTGTGCTTCTTATTGCCTGAAACTCTGACATGGAAAGTAGTTCAGACTGATGTGAAGGAGTATTCACCATCTGTTTCTTCCAGAAAATCAAGAGCATCTGTGCTTTGAATACAGAACTGCTACAGAAGTCCTGAAGAAAAAAAACCAACCCAGTTTCAAACACCTCATCCCAGCGGTTCAACTATTTGATTTTCAACTTTCTGAGTCCCAACTCTTTAAGCAGAGCATAGTGCTACACCTCTGCATTACACTGCAAATACAACTTTTAACTTTGAGGGAGGAAATGTAGTAGTGCTGAGACTGGAAAACTCTGGGGGTAGGGAGAGGAAGCTTATTAAAAAAAACCTCCTCTGTGGAGTTAGACTTCAACATAAAAGGGGTCTCAGCTTTTCCCCTGTGTCCTACCCACTCCCCTGGAATACAATTCATTCTGCAACTTCTGTGATCTTGGAACAAAGTCAAGCTAGGTGCTGGGTAGAAGTTTGGTATACAAATTTATCTTCATCATCTCTTCCTGTCCCACAGGATTAAGAGCAGTGTTGCAGCAGTACAAATGAGTGAGGAACAGACACTGTCGCCAAAAATTAAATCTAAGGTGGCACTAGCCCTTGGCAAAGTCCTCTCTAGCCTTTTTCAGTCAGTCAGACATACTCATTAAGGGAATGCTTTTTGGGATGTGTCAAATACAATCTCATAAAAATCTCCTTTCTGATGGGAGTTTTAGGTTATAAAAGTTAATGCAATGCAGAGTTGAGTTGAACAGGCTGTTTCCCAATAGACTCTGGTATAAAAAGTATTGCATTATATAAAGTTTGAATCACAGCTTTCTCAGCAACTGTTTGGTACAGACCAGGTTTCTATCTCATGAAAGACAATGAAAATAATATGGAGGGAAGGCTGAACTTGCTGGGAGAAGACATGGCAATAAGAAGATATTTTGACCCTTTTTTTTTTCCATATAATGTATACATCCAAAATGAAAGCTATAGGATAATTTCGTTATTGCTCCCTCTTTGTTTAAAAAATGCAGAAAGTCAGACTGGCTAGCTAGAACATTATGAGGATATTGATGCAGTTAAAAAAAAAAAAAAAAAAAAAAAAAATCTTTCTTCCCGGAAACCTGATGTGTCATTCCTTCAGCTTTGTCCCTGGGGGCAGACCATGGGAATTCCCAGTCATGGGCCGCTGTGGCTCTGAGCCAGCCCTGCCACTGAGGCTGTGCTTTCAGGCTGGGATGTTGCTGTGCTGCAGGGGCAGAAAATGAACCTTCAGTCTGTTTACTGGCATGATGAGATTGGGTCTGAGGGCACTGTGTAAAGAGTCCCACAAACCTCTGTCAGCACCGTGAAGAAGCAGGGTGCCTTCTTACCTCCCAGAGAGGAGGGAAAAATTAGACAAACTTTGCTTGAAACAATAACAACAACCCAAAGAATTTTAGACACCCATAACATGTTTTGCTTTAGCTTCTTTCATTGAGTATCTGACTCTCAGAGCTTCATGGCTGGTTGGGTCAGAGGGGTATGTGGGATTTCAACCCTCTCCTTTGAAACAGGCACAGATTTCACAGGTGAGAGAATGACAACCATTTAGCTTTACATCTACAATCACACTTCTCAGTGTGCTTGGTTGATTTGGTGCCCCAAATCTCAGGACACAGCAATGGTAATTCAGCCCCTGGCTTCAGGTAGGAACTGCACCTGCCCCTTGCTCAGCCCGTACTGCTTCGTGTGGTGGGAAGGGTCTGTGCAGCTGGAACTGAAGTGTTGGGGGCCAGATCTTGGAAACATATTGGAAGGGTTTGTCTTCAGAAGAGCTCCTCTTTCTGCTGCACATCATTTACAGCACACTATTGACTAATGCACCCTATCTCTGCCCATGCCAACCTAATGGATATTTGATTTTGGCCCACAGGTATGTGCACCAGTCACATCTCCATCTATTCCAACTCTTAACGGGGTAAAGTTTAATCATTCTTATTCCTGGTGCTATTTTGGGGGCAAGTAAGAGTCATTCTGTCATTGCGTGCTCCAGAAAACTTTAAAGTCTCTGAGGAGCCCAGGCTTCCTGTTACCAATGCCTTAAACTTTGCCCCACCTTTGGGAAGCACAGGCAGCTAGTGGAAGAATGTCATCCACTCTAACAATTGATTTTCTTATGTACAATAACGTCAGACCTTTTAAATAAAAGGCTGACCCGTCTCCTTCTAAAATAATTCATCTGTTTTATGGAGTGTTGTTCTGATTATATACAATTCCCACAAGAAGGGAAGTACCTTTAAAATAAGGACTATTCAGTACTAGTACAGGATTTCCTCTTGTTGTTGATAATTTCCTCTTAACAGAAGATGCAATGAATCCCAGAGAAATTCAAAGGGGCGATCTACAGACAATTAGGCATCTACATTATACAGGGAACATTGTTCAATCACATTGATGTTTTCCTGATAAAAAACAGATATACCTGCTCTGCAGCATGTAAAATAGTTCCTACAGCACACACTTCAGTTCCCTTTGCTACATTTTTAATCACTATCCAATCCCAAAAACTTTCACATAAGCATCACTGAACAGCAACAGATGACAATTTTTCTCATTTCATGTTTTGCTGTCTAAATCCAGCACCTGAAATGGCCTTCACTGTTAAAGAAGTCAGGCTTGGTGACAGTAAGAAGAGATATGACCAACTCATTATCAGCACTATCTACAGCAGATATATAATATGAAACAAGTTAACAACTCTGTGTTCTCTCTACCAGATGTCCCTTGTCTGGTAGATAAGGAGACAGAGCTATTTTTCCACTGCTGGTCAGAATGTGCACCTGCCCTACGCATGCAATGGCGAATGACCTCATATACCTATGCAGATAGCTAAGCCATGCCCAGAAACACTATACCAAAATCCAGGAGTTCAGTGGCTGTACTAGCAGCAAGGTGGTAACCGCTGATGAAGATTGAGAGATTTGTGAAAGAGGCTAGCAGTCATTAGGTGATCTTCTGAGTTATCCTGATGTTTTGAATTCTCTGTCAAGTTGGGTCAAGCCCCCTCTCGTGCTTTAATTCCTTGGCCTCCTTACACTTGACTAGATTGTACAAATGCAATCAGTAAACCATGCTGTGATGCGTTTTTATAGCTGATAAATCCATCTAGCCCTGGTTTCTCCTTAGCCAGTGCAATAGATGACCGATCAAATTCAGTTAAGACATTCACACGCATTTGTTTCAGCATCTTACTGGTTTTAAATTATGTGCCTCACTGTTTGTACGTTGCTCATCTGTTTCTGGTTTACTGAGCAAAATTATGAATACCAAGTCATATCTTTCCTTCTCTGAATCCTCTGCATACTGGCATGCAGCTTATATTTTCATCTGACATCAGGTATTTCTGTATCTTTGCCACAAGCAATGCAAACAATGCATCTTTTCATTCATCTGTTCAGTTTTCCTCTGATTGTGCAGATCAGCCTGCCTTCCTTCTCCTGCCATTCTGTCCCAGACTGTTTCACCAACTTTTCTAGTCCCAACATCTTATTTTCTGTGACGGCAGTGCAAAACAAAGAAATGCTGTTTAACCTGTTACTAATGTCTGTGCTTAGATTTTACAGCTTACCTTAGAATAAAGCCTCCTGGAAAGCTCCAAGAAGACTTTTCAATGCAGAGGGAAAAGTGTGGTCTGCAGAGATCTGCCAGTGCTGAGGCTGCCCCAACAAGCAGTAGTGCCGAAGATGTGCAAAATGGTTCCAACTACTCCTCTCTTCCTCTCCTGAAGCGAGTGGCCTGGTAAGAGGCTCTGAAAAGGTCCGAGCAATGTAATGTGTTAAGGGCTTTATAAGTAGGGCAGAATGCCCCCAGTGCTCAGCTGTCTTGAACACTTGGATAAGCTCCTCCTGCATTATACAGCTGTGCTACATGATTTATTGAAGAAAAAAAGGAAAAAAAACAGCTGGAAGAAAACCTCTATCTATGACGTTTGCTAGAAAGGCTTGGGCAGGCTGCACAAAGCATGGGTCAGAGCAAGACAGTTTGGTCCACTCCTTCAAGCTGCCTGAACAATCAGTAGAATTTGCTAGAGAAAAAATTATGTGGAACTAGCTGGAATAAGAGAGAACAACATATAATACCCAAGCACTTCCTTAATAAAAGCTTTCAGCAAACAAACCCTTCCGACTACTAAAGGCACCTTCAAATATCTTTATCACACTAGGTATTGGCATTTTAACATTTATTACCACAGTCAAGCTACTATGTTGCAAGCATGAGTCAATGCTCACATCTTCTGGCTCCAGAAGAAAGAGACTGTTTTAATTTTTATTTATAAGCTGGACAAGTGGAGAGAGAGGCATTCAGTTATAGGCAAAGCACACACAGACCCTATAAGGCCAGGTACACTGGCTAACATGTGGACATACTGGTGCCTTAACGTACTGAGTCACAAGTACCACAACCCAGCTCTGCAACCTTTCATGTAAGGCCTCAGGAAAGGGCTTTGTAAATAATTTTTGTTGCCTTCCAGCACAAAGCCCATGACCTCTACATTACTCACTAGAGACTTCCAGCTCCATGTAGAGAGTGCATTACAATTTAAACTGGGAGTTTCTGGCAAGAAACATTTGTGCATATGCACACAATATAAAACAGGAAGAAGGATTTCAGTTTATCTCTGCTCACTTGGGCTTATTTGTTGTAGGAAAAAAAAAAAAAACAACCTGGCAGTCTTCCCACCACTATGCAATAGTCTAGGAAGGCTCCTGTCACCTGGGGACTTACATGCTGATGTGTGAGTGAAGAGAGCAATAGCCAGGATTCATGGGGTTTTCAGCATGATCCTAATAAACTCTGTCATGTTACTAGTGTAAAGACAGGAACACTGAACAGAAAGTGTCTTAAGAACTACTGACAGTTTCTTTCCAAAAGCTAAAAAAACCCGTCACTTTCATCAACTATTCCTTTATGCCAAAGCACAGAACGGATTTCTAGAGGTTTGTGTCTGGTTTTGTGCAGTATTTACCAGCCTTTTAAATTTATTCTGCACTCAAATCCAGACTCCTTGATAAAGGAAGATCATATTAGCTTATTTGAAGTACCACATCATCTTACATCCCACACAAAGCTTTAGCCCGAGGATTTCCGGAAGGACACATTTCAGCCAAAGCAATTGAACGTAGTTAGGGGATCATGGGATACATTTCCTTGCTTCTACGGCATCCCTCTGGTTAAGCTTGTGCTCCTCAGTTGCTCTTTTGCAATAGGGTAAACAAGTAAATGTTTTGGGTTCAGGAGATATCTGTTGCTTATGGAAGCAAGCTTATTTTGCCTTTCTCAGTTTGTCTTTGTAAACCTAGCATAATACAGGAAAGAAAAAATAGCAGAACATCTCAGAACTGTAGTTTTTGAGAAACAACAGCATTTATCATTAATATAGAATATTTCCAACTACCACTGTCTCTGAGGAAAGGAGACAAAGCACTGCCATCCCTGTTTCACAGCTGGCAAAACAGATATGCGTTAAATGATTGTCCATCCACATGTACAAAGTTAGCACAAATAATAATACAGCCCTGGCTTACAACCCTGGTGTTTCAGCTTCTGGGCCACGCTTTTCCCTTTTGAATTACTAGTTTTTGTGATTTCCTAGAATTCATTCCTCTCTTTCTGTCATAACAACCAGTAGATTTTGAATCCCTAAAAATTAATATTGAATTACTGCAAAAGTTGAATAAAATTAGTACTTTTCATTAATACCTTTGTCATTGGAAATGGAAAGAGAAGACAGTGGATATAGAGACAAACACCAGCAGCTAAACTTTTATTGCTCTCTGCTTCTGAAGTCCATTCAAGGGTAGGACAGTGGGACAAAAATAATTATAGGGGTCTTTCTACACAAAAGAGCCAACTATTTAGAGGGAGGCAAAGTCATTTGAATGTCAATGAAATAACCATTAAAAGGCTGAGAAGCATTGCCATTTATTAAAAGATCTAAAGAATAGTTGCATGCACTATAGCAATCTTCTAGGTAGGAGTTGTTAATTTGCTATAAAAACCTGTTAGGGACAGGGCAGAGGGTAATTAAACAGGAGACAATACACATAGTGAAAGGAAACTGGATTTGGAATTTTACAGCCTCTTATTTCAGGTTTCTACATGAAATACTATGCTCTATAATCTCTCCTTAATAACACCTATGTATTTCTAGCTCCCACAGTTTTGCATTTCACTCCTAGCAGTGGTCTCCTACAGCCTCGGGAGGAAGGTAAAACGAGGTTACGCACTTGAATGCTCTCCCGCTCTTTCCAGCCTCACAGCAATCCTTCTTCTGAGAAAGCCTCTCATCAATGCCACTCCTTAATTGGCCCAAGAGCCCCCCTTTAAACAAAGCCCTCGTCTCCCACAGGGCTGAGCTCTTTCTGCTATTCTGGCAGAGCTAAATCCAGACAAGGATGTGCGATTTACCAACACAAGTGTACTATAAATTCAAATGCACAGGAAAGAAGTGAAGTAGTTCCAGGAGAAGTTGCTGATGTTCTGCAAGTAGAGATTTGCAGACAGGTTTTCTTCGGATGAGGTCTGTCCTATCTACCAGTAATCCTGGCAGGTTGCTACTTAAAGTGTTAGACACTAGTGGTACTGTTCAGTAACAAACACGGGATCAGCCAGAGACCTTGGGTAGAGTCTGCACTAATGGACTGACTGTGAGCTAATCCAGACTGTAAGGTACAAAACTTTGTTACAGAGCTATAGGGCAGATAACAATTTCACGAGTTAGAAAGAAAACAAGTCCGCATTTGTAAAGATGATCACTTTTTAATAGTAATAAAAATCACTAAGACTATTCAAGTGCAGTGCAGCTTTAATCCCTTCTATAGCAGAAACCCTTGTATCTTCACTGTCTGCCCACACATTGCCAGGCATGGAAAAGTGACATGCAAAACAAATCCTACATTTTCCTTCCCTCAACTGGTTCTTCATGTACTCAGCCAAGTGTAGCTAAGTATGCCATAATATCTGAGAAAAGAGTAAATACAAATGCCCATAACAGGACTAAGTAGCAATTGTTTGACATCTCCCATGATACCCAGAGGCATGGAATTCTCCACTGATATATATCAGACAAGAATGTCATTTAAAGTACTTAGTTCTTTCTCCTTTATTTAGCCACAACACAGATACAAGAGCAGGCAAACCCCATCCAATGGAACTCCCTCAATAAACCTGTTCAGATTAAGATTCTCATGAAATTCAACAAAATATACATGTACATGCACACACTCACACACACAAGAACACAGCAGAGCCCTTACAAAATGAGGAGTGGCACTGGACTGCACCTAAAACGCAATAGAAAAATCAACTGGTGAGGATGCATCTGTTAAGCAACAAGGCTGTGCCCTGAGCGGGTTCCACTGCACCATTCAATTGGCTAATTAAATACCAGCATCATTCATTTCAGGTGAAAATGTGAAGCTCAAAGAGGAAGTGTCTGATCTAAGATACCCAAGAATTCAGGCTAATAGAACAATTACTCCACTGTAACTCCAAGCAGAATCCAGCCCTATGAAATGAATATGCACATGACCAGCTCCAGCTGGAAGACTACTGCAGGTGACAACTTTATTTCCCTTAACCTCCCCAGCAACTAAACCCACCACCTATACACCATGCAATTTGGCTTTTGCACCCTCCTTACTCATACCATTCCTTTTGGTGGGAGAAATAATGCAGTGGTTCTGAGACATGAATAAATGTCCACTAGGGACTAAAATAAGATCACCAAATATACCAAACCACTGCAGAAGAAATAGAAATTGGGCTCTTACATAAAACTGGTCAAGCAGGTCCATCTGATTTGTCAACGCTTTGCTCAGAAATATAAGACTCAAATATAGTTTACAAAAAGTATAATTCTTTAAAGAACATCTCAGTGTCAAAATACTAATAAAAACACAGCTCGTTAATGCTGAGAAGAGCGGTCTTGGAAAAATTAATAACAAAACGAGGCCGTCACTAACATTAATATGTGATATCTCTTTGTAAAAAGCCAGTCTGATGCGCTCAGGAAAAATGAAACATTTTAAGAAAATTGTTTACAAAAGTGACTTAAATGCTCAGCAGAGATCTAACACAAGTGTTAACAAACCACTATTGTAATTTTATTTTTGGACAACTTCAGCAACTATTAAAAAAAAAAACAAACAACAAACTGTTAATACAAAAATGTAGAAAACAAAAAGAAAAATCCAATGAGACAGTTTTTAGACAGACTTGTTTAAGGTGAAGCTGTACCTTTGTCCCAGTTACTAAGAACTTCAACTTAAAGGGTGGCATAACCCAGCTCAGCTAGGTTTGCAAGCTTTCCCACCCTTACTAAAGAGCTGGTTCTTAGAAGGCGCCAATCTCTGTCCCCCAGGGTCTGTATGGTTTGCTAAGGGTTGCTGACTGCGTTGGTGTAGATGGGCTCAGCACATTGGGGGACAGCAGATGAAAGGAGCCAAACGAAAAGGGGAACGCAGACAGCGATGCCATGGAGGAGAGAAGCGGAGGAGACAGTTTGGTAGTAGATGTGACCACAGGGAGCACTGGTCCGACGCTGCCATTTGGGGGCACTCTGAGTGAGGAAGTTTCAGCGTGTGGGGCAGCAATTCTGGTCTGGTGATGTGGTTCTGTAGAAGATGCTACAGTACTGGTATTGCCATGCCCATTTTGAGCCAGCAGCAACGAGTGAGGTATGTGAGGGTGATGTCCAAAGGCACTGCCCCAGGGAATGTGTCCAATGCCAGTGTGTGCACTTGCTGCTTCCCGTTGAGAGGCGTAGTTATTGAGATGAGACACGAGTCGAACTCGCAGAGGATCAGAGGCATCCAGACCCTCTATGATACTCAGGTATCGAGCAACTTCAGCCAGGCATTCTCGAAAACCCAGACTCCGATAGTCCATAGCCAAAGCATGAGCATCAAAATAACCTAGGAGAAAAGAACAAAGAATAGAGTCTTAAGATGTTGTTTTCTAGTTATTGTCTACAAGTAGCCTTCCCACTCCACCCTCCCCTGTAAGCATATTTCACTTGGATGTGGTTAGTATTCCCAACCATAGACTAGCTGCCAAGCCTCTTTTTTTTTTTCTTTTTTGTCTAACAAGCTTTTCTGTGCTGTGACGCTGCAAGTCCCAAGACTAGTCACAAACTGCCATTTTTAAACTGGAATTGCTCACTGCTACTGGAGGAAAGTATTTTTGTTCTTTCCATGGCTCCCCTGTGCAAGCAAAACCACAGCACAATGAAATTCATTAGAAACACAAGTCCTAACTTATCAGAGGAGACTTAAACAGGCAAAGCACTTTTTTCTTAAAAGCACTTTTCACCATTTTTGCTAATTCTTTTCACCACTTATTTCATCCTGTATTTTTTCCTAGTTCTGAACTTTCAGAAAGTTAGAGAAACAAACATTAGACAACAATAACTGTGTTTTCCAAGCTGCCAAAATCTGATTCACTTCACAGTGCTGAGACATTGCTAGAGAGACTTGCAGTCACGCTCCTCTAGAACAACCCAGAGCTAGCACCACAAAACCTTTCAGTGCTAGTGATGCCGCAAACCTTGTAAAGTAGGAGAAACCCCCAAATTCCCGACGAAACACATGATAGCTACCGTCCACTTTCTCCAAGCACTCCCCAGCACACTGCACACCCAGTACTCAGGAATGTGCTCCTCTCACAGCAGTCTCTCTGCAGAGCTGCAGCCCCACTGTCAGGCACAAAACTTTACCTTTCCCTCCCGCCGTGTGCAGCATTTTCAGGTGATCGACAGTCATCTGCAGAATCTCTGCTTTTTCCAACTTGGCTGATCCCTAAGAGGAAATGGGGAGTACGAAACATTTTAGGCAGAACCAGAGACGTTACCGAGGGGGTGACACTCCCTGCCGGGAGCGGAGGGAGGCAGAGCGGAGGGTCGCTGGGCGCTACCTGCTTCTCAAAGGCGCTGGGCACCAGCCTCCTCAGCTCGGACAGGCTGTTGTTGATGCGATCGCGGCGGCGCTTCTCGATGATCTGTAAAGCAGAGAGCGAGGGGTCAGGGCGGCCGGGCCGGGCTGCGGGGAGCCGCGGCCGGCCCGCGGGAACTCACCCCTCGGCGCCTCTTCCTGGCCAGGATCTGCGAGGTGGTGGAGGGAGACATGGAGCCCGCGGCCGAGCTCAGGTTCCTGCGGGGAGCAGCGAGACAGCGGTCACGGCTGGGTTCGGGGGGGTTCGGGGGTGCCGGGGCTGAGGGGAAGGAGGGAGCGCCACGCAGCCCATGGTGCCCACTCTGCCTGAGCTCACCCATTCTCGTCTGCGCTCTCCTTCTCCACCTCGACGGCCTCGTCCAGCTCCTCGCTGTCCGACGAGCTGTACTCGGGGTGTGCCCGCTTCATGGCACCGCCGGCGGGCACGGCGCCGGGGGCGGCGGGGCGCGGGCGGCCGTCGGGGAGGCGGCGGGCGGCGGGGCGCGGGAGGAGCGCTCCCAGCGCGCGTCCCGCACCTCTCCCGGCGCCCGTCTCCCCCATGGGGTTCCCACGCCTCGCGGCCGGGCAGGAGGCGGCGGGCGGGCAGGGAAGCGGGCAGGGAAGCGGGCAGGGAAGCGGCAGCAGCGCACGGACACAGCCGGGCACGGCGCGCCCGCCGCCCCGCACGGCAGCGCCACGCGCGGACCCCGCCGCCGCCCATTGGCCGTCGGAGACACGGCCACAGCCAATCGCCGCCAGCCTGCGGCGGGGCCACGCCCCCCGCGGCAGGGGGGAGGCCGTGGGAACGCGGAGGGAGGGAGGGAGGATGGATGGATGGATGAGGAGGGGGTGTCGGGCAGGGATGTCAGCGGGGCATTTCCCTGGCTGGGGAGCCAGGGTTGCGGGTTCCGTGCGGGTGGGCAGGGCCAGGCTCTCAGGGCTCCTGCCAGCCCTCCCAGCAGGGTCCCCGGCAGCCTGAGCCCATGGGGGTGATTGCATACTGTAGAGGCTGATGCAACTTCCAAGTGCATCCCTAAGGCAGCGAAGCCCTGGGCGAGCTGCTTGAGGAGGATCACTGAATCAGTTAGGTTGGAAAAGACCTCTTGTCGACCACCTTGGCAACTAGACCATGTTACTAAGTGCCACGTTCTGTCTTTTCTTTAACACCTCCAGGAACAGTGACTCCACCATGTCCCTGGGCAGTCCATTCCAATGTTTTTGTTATTCCAATACCTTTTCTGTTAAGTTACTCCTAATGTCCCACCTGAACCTCCCGTAGCACATCTTGAGACTATGTCTTCTCATCCTATTGCTTGTTACCTGGTAGGAGAGGCCAAACCCCATCTGGCTACAGCCTCCTTTCAGGTCGTTATAGAGAGTGATAAAGTCACCCTTGAGCCTGGGCAAGAGCAGCTTGCCCTCCATTGGAAAAAACAGTGAAATGGGAGGCTAAAGCCCAAAAGCTGGGGAGGCTTAAACCTTGGGGGGTTTTAGTTTATTGGCAGTGCAAGGGAAATCAAGGCATCCCTCTTGCTGTGCACTTCTAAACTGCAAATCTGCCACCCACATCCTCTCCTTGTTTACCCCCCAGCCCCCCACTCCTCTGTATTGTGGTGGTGGGCAGAAGCAGGGACAGTTTTTAAGAAGATGAAAGCACATGGCCTTTGCTGGCAAGGAGGGAGGGATGACAAGAAAGGTCAGCGCTGGATTCAGGATGTGCAGAGCTCCGGCTGGCACGCTTCCCATGAGTACATGCTGTTTTGCACTAAGCAGGGCCCTGAGCCTGAATGCCATATTCCCCCAACAAGTCCTCCTTATTCTGCCAGCTCTCTCAGGCTGATGTACTGGTGAAATGGGACAGGTGAAACAAGGGTATACTCTTTGAGGTGGTTTCATAATAATTAAATTTTCATTTACATGGTGCCTTTCAACTAAGGCTCCTTTTCTAAGTTGATTCTTCTGCATTTCACAATTGGAGGGGTTGAAGGATAACCAAGACATGCACAGTGTGAGAGCAAAGAGTTGAAGAACCCAGGTTTTGCCATTCCAAGACCATGGAATAGTTGCCTTCAGCCTCCCACTGGTTTAGGTAAAAGTTACTGGCAGAGAGTTGCTCCATAATTCATGGATGCTTTTACAAAGCATGTCTGGTGGGAAGAAAAGGGAAGCAGGGACGAAGTTAAAGGTAGTAAAAGAGCTGCATTTAAGATGGAAATAGTCCTGCAACCACCTGTAAGTTGCTAACAGAAGGTGATAGAAATATTCTATTGCCACATTATATTTTTGATAAAGCTATCCTTTCTGCAGTACTTTAATTAAGCTTTTGCCAGCATTTCTATTACATCCACCTTTCCAGCTTCCATGTGTTTGTTGTGAAACATTTCTGCCTGCACTACCTGCTTTTACAGGATCAAAAGCCAGGTCAGTGAAAGGTGCAGTGACATTTATGCCTTTTTGGCCTGCAGACTACACATCTGAGTTCTCCCATCCAGGCATGTATATGTCTTCTTCCTGCTATGGAGAAAAAAAAGCATGGCAAAATAAGTTCTTTGGCATTAAGTGTTGATTACTTATGAGTAGAAGTCTGGCCACGCAGTTTCCCAGCAGCTGGATCCTGGAGCTGCCCCCATTTTTAGCTCCATGAATCTTTGGTGCCAGGCAGCCTCCAAAGAAGCCTTCTGAGCTTGTGTAGACATGACTTCTCCGAATGATTTACGGGAATGGACAGGTAGAGTGTAGCTGTGTGACACTGTGTGACACTGTGTTGCTGTGCCACTCTACACAGTGTGAGCAATTGCAGTTGGATATCAGCAGCCGTGGGAAGATAGGAAATGTTTGCCTGTGTGTGGTTTCAATCTTCCCATTCAGCACTAGGAGGAGCAGAGCAAAACCAGCTTTAAATTAGTCTTGTGCTTTTCTGGTGCTGGGCGTGAATTCATGGCATTGATCTAATTGTTAATTGTGGTCCAAAGGGATTTTTTATTAGCCTGAAATTGCCAACATGTTGAGATAGCACTGTCATGCATCTCTCTCACCAGAAGGGCAGGTGGGAGATCAGCCCATTATTCGCGAAGTTCAAAGAAATCAAAACGACAGTGCACAAGAAGGTGACACCTCTAAAAAGATCTGAACTTCAGATGCCAGTGACACCTTTGCACCAATGAACCCTAGGAGATGACAGCTTTCTCTCCTGTCCCCTACTCTGCCACAGTGCCTCCCTGCTTCACATTGCAGTGCAAGCACCCTCTTGCCTTCTACATGCACACCTCTTACTACATCCATGCCCAGGCCTAGGTCACCCCACCATCTAAACATTTCATTTCATACCCCTTCCTATCCTACACACCAGCACGCTTCCTCACCCCCTCCTCCACAGCTTTCCCATTCCTTCTAGGTCTGGCATAACTCAGCATTTTCAGATTCAGGCTCTGCAGCCACATCTGGCCATCCCAGTGCTGGAATCAGGAATGGCAGGACAGGGTAAAGCCGTCACAGCAAAGCAGAGACTCAGGTTTGAGAGATGCAGGAACTCTTGGTAGCGACTGTCATTTAAAAGGGAGTGGTGCCACTTTCTGCATGCACCCCCCATTTTGCTTTGTTGGATGTCCCCTACAGCAATTTTGGTGCTGCTCAAAGTTCTGCTGAAAGGGAGTTGTTTATTGCTGCTACAGGCTTCCCTCCAGCAAAGACCTGACACTGCTGACCCTTGCTCTAGTGTGTGTGCGCTAAATTAACTCCCATTCCCTTCCTTTAGGTCTTCTCTCCCAAGGGAGCAAGAGCTTTGAAGAGTAATCCCATCAACCTGTCACCCCAAGTCCCGGAAACTCGCTGTTGCTATGGTTACTGTGCCCAATTCAACTGGTGGCTCTGGCACTCACATTGCAGCCAGCCAAGAACATCAGCGCCCGCCCCGAGCCTCCCTCCCTGCGTATATCCAGCTGCAACATCAGCTCTGCAAGCAAGAAGTTTCTGCTCCAAATCTTGTATTTTTCTTTAATGACTTCTGGCTGAACGTGTTGATTGTTGGTATTGCTGACACAGGTTAAAACTAGTTATCACAGATCAAATGGAAGTGCAGGAGAAGTGGTTAGGAGTGACACAGAAATAGGTTTTTAGACTCCTTTCATGATCTGTTAGCAGCAAATGCTTTTCCTGTAAATGTGTTTCCTAGGAGCTGAACATTGACATTCATGTCTGTACGTCCCGGAGGTACAGATGCCCAGATCAGAAGTTAGGCATGGGTGCTCTCTAAGCACACTGGCCCCCAGGTTCTGCCATGCAGATGCTGTGTGTCTTTGTGCTGGAGCCATTGCTGCGGCAGAAGAACACAAACATCACATATTTACATGCATTTGTAGCGATATCCAGGTCACCAAGACATTTCTCTCTTCAAGCTGGTCAAGGACAAGGATAATTTTTACATCAAAGTCTTTACTGTAAGCAGAATGCCCCAGCTGCAATGCCTCTGCTGCAGCATAGATTTCAGATCTCATCTTTTGGAAGTAATGTATAGCTATGAATAAGCAAGACTAGCACTGCAGCATAGTAACAACAGCAATGCAGACAGATTTCTGTTTTGGATGGCTCCAAGAAATTCAGGTAGTACTTCCATTTACCAGATTAAGCTTCAGCTCATATCCAAAACCAGACCGGAGTCATGACTGTGTAAAAGGCTAGTCTGTAAACACACATTCAAGCTGCTGACAAGCAAATCTACTTCACATTCCATCAGCCCTCGAATTCAGGGGGGAACAGGCAGACTGGCTATTTTATCACCTGGTTTCCTTTCCAATCAATTCTACCTCTTTTCTCTTTTTATGCAAGCCTCCCTCTGAGCTAAGGCTCTTAAAGAGAGCAGCTTCTTCCATAGATATCCCCTCCTCCATTCCCAAAGCACAGGCTATCCTGTTCACGGAAGGACACTGAAAGACCCTACAGGAGGAATGACACCAGGTCATGTTAATTAATGGCTGTCTCATAATAGATGCAAAAGGCTGACTTGCCATGGCATAGTGTAGAAAATTCTCGTTTGATTTGCAGCCACCTTTGATCTTAATCACTGGAAAGTGACATGATGTCAGTATGTATAATAGTGCACCTCATGTGCAAAATAATACAAAAAGTCAGTAACATGGTATTGGCAGGACAGACTCTGTCAGCATTGCCAAATCTAGAGGAGACAATGCCACAGAGGTGTGTCAGCTACTGACACCGTCCCACCAAGATGACAATTTCACTGTACCTGGGCTGGTAATTTATATGTGATCATTCCTCTGTATCACAGTACAGTTTGCACTAGGTATCACAAAGTAAAACCATGTGTTTTTTTTTTTGCTGGCCTTTTTTTAGCCAAGCTCTCTGTAGTTTGCCAAAATAGTTTTCTTCTGTCCTACAGTGCTTTTCTCATAACTGGGCTGAGGAATAATCATACAGAAACTTGCTCTGGTTTCCTGTTGTTAGAATCTACACAGTCCATCAAGGAACAGCCTGACCAGCTGTTTTTCCGGTGCAATTTTACAACTTCAGTGTTCTAAAAGCAGCGTTCAAACCATGCTTTGTATTTTACAGTAATGTATGGAAGTCCCTGCTCCAAAGAGTTTACAGTCTGAGACCTACTTTGAGTTTTCTGTGCTAAGAAGATGAAGCTTGAGAAAAATGTGGGTGTACTATTCATTCTTGATAGGAAGCATAGGATAGAGAACAACTCGCAGACCTTCTCTTCCACCATGCAAACTATTATTTAAAAGTATGCTCTTTCAAGGGTAAAACCTGGCTTTTTGGCAAATAGAAATAGTAATTTTTTCCTGACAAGTTTCCTTGAACTGAATGTCATTGTGAAAAGAAAAAAATGAAACTAGAGCATGCCATGTAGCTGTTGGTAAGTCCAGTTTGGAATGAAGCTAATATTTGCTTTCAAAGGTACCAGCTATTAAAGCTTTGATGACCATTGCACAGATGAGTTAAATGAAAATAGTGGATATTACGTATCTGACGGGGTAAACACTGACTCCTGGAAAAGTGTCTCTCTCTTTTCTCTCAGATGATAAATTGTATTCACATCTTTCTGCTGTAGGACTTACTAGACACTTGCTGTCCCACAGCGATCAGCCACCTGAGCAAAAGTTAGACATGGGGAAGCAGCCACTCTTCATACACTACAGCAAGCACTCCCCTTCACAGAGTGATGAACTGTGAGGGGATGTTTAGCATGTGTGACAGGAGTGAGAAACTGACAGGGATTTTTAATTGCCACAAGGCAGTCAAGAACTTTGGCTGAGGTTTCATCGTGGAGATCTTGGCGAAATAGCCTGATTTGCCTACTTTAGATAATGACTAAGCTTGATTGGTTTGAATATGAAACCTTGTTTCAGAGAAGTCAGAGTATCTGGACATTGGACAACATTAAGATCAAATCCTATCATCAGTTGTCTCTTTCAGTATGTCAAGGAAAACCAGAAGTAAACCACAGAAAACAAATGATGCTCTGATTCTGCCAGAACAGAGATAAATACTGTGCCTACTTTTTGTTAGGGAAACTTTTATTTTCTAAATAATCTATATGCATATCAACATTTGACTTGAGCATTTTTGACTCCAAGCTGAGGGATCATAAAGCAGCTAATTTTGAGATTCAAGCTGATTTTGAAGTGCTATGAAAATACAGTAATAAAATAGCAATGGTCTGCACTGATACTGAAAGCATTTTTCCGTGAGATGCCTTCTTTCAGTCTTGCTCACAGTACTTGAAAAATGGGTTTCAGAAAAGTCAAGACTTGTGGACCCTGCAGAGCTGACCAGTACAGCAGTGCAAAACCAGCTACCCCGTATAGATACAATGTTCTCTGAGTAATCTTCAATTTGTCTGCTTTTAAAGAAGAAAAGCTATTCCAGGGGAAATAGTTTTCTTCCAAAATAGCACCCATCTGAAAGATTTATTCCAGCTGAGTTCAGTTATATGGAAAGAGAAACTACCCAAGCACATGCCAGGTCAGCTCTAGCAGTAACTTCCCATGCATACCCAGGCCTCTCTTTTGATTCATACTGCTCTAGCTGTGATAAAAATCCCTTGTGTTTACTTGTCACAAAACCAAACCGTGGGGACATGCCTCTCAATAAATAACTGTCTAAGCACTGAGATGCCAGGATGATGAGCTCTGTAAGAACACCTCCACGGTCACTATTAATGACGGTGCTCTAAAGCAAGTGCAAACAGTCACACGCTCTTAATGCTTAAACCACAGCAAATGTGTTTAATCCCGCACAATAGCTCTGTTATACTATGTCTTAAAGCTGTGGTCAGCCAGGGAAGTGGTGACCACTTCTCACATATATAACATATACCAAACATATTCAGTTTGGCAGGAAGACAAGAAGCTGGAAGTGTCACACTGGAGCCTAGCCCCCTGACAGCATGAGACATGTGCTTGTAAGCTGTCTCAAGGAGGATATTTGATTGCCCTCTTTCTTCTTCTGCCTCTCTCCCAACAAAAGTGGAGTGACCTCACCCATGACCTGGCAAGTGCTGAAATTCCCCAAACACATTTTTCTGTTGTGCCCCAACGCTGAACAAAAGGAAACGAAGCAGCCTCGATATACTTGAAGTATGGAATGAAAATAATAGCTGGCTCTTGCTCGCCCTGCTAACGCCGATCTTTACCTCCTCCCCAGCATGGTTTGCACTGCCTCCCACGCTTATCTGCTGTACTGTCAGCAGCTCTTTCAGATTTATACACTTATTTATTTATTTATGCCTTTATTTATTTATTTGGAGAAGGACAGAGTGGGGGTCGGGCGGGGGAAGAGGGGGGGTCTATGTAATTGCAGTTTACACTGCGTTCCCACGCTACTATTGTTTGTGGCTTTGTTTCCTATTCCCATCACGTGTGCTAATTAGTTGGAGCCGCTGGCTAGCTGGGAGGCGTGTGTCTGGAGTAAAAGCAGAAAGATCACTTCCTGGAGGGATCCAGGCAATCTGAACAATTCTTTGCTTTACTTTCAGCCTTCTCCCTCCCCCTGGCTTAATCACTCAGGGAAGAGAGAAGAAGTGCTGATTGTCAAACACTAGCCACTGGAGAGGCACAGATTTTCTCTTCTGAAAAGGAGCTACTCACAGAGTCAAAGAAAATTGGGCTGGAAAGAACATCTCATCTGTGTTTAACAAACTTGATTTTTTTTTTTTCTTCAGAAATCCCCCATGTCTTTCTGTTGTGGCTAAGAAGGTAAAAGCAGTGCTTTAAAAAAATCCTCAGGTTATTTTAGCCTGCCCTTAGGAAGTGAGTCAGTTTTTTATGGCAGGGCTAAAGCTAGCTCATGCCATGGCTTGCAAAACAAAATGAGACCCAGAGAGAGAGAGAAAATTGCCTGAGTCATGGCATTTGCTTATTAGTGCAGGCGTCAGACAGCAAGGCCAAGTCACATGGCAAGACCAAGTACCTGTGAATGGATCGAGTTTTAAACTCAGCATTGGATTTGGTTTCGTTTGTTGTTGTGGTTTTTTTCCTTTTAGATCTCCGGTTAAATCCTCCTGCCATAGCCCTGTTGCTTTTCAAATGCTGAGCTCACTAGACCCTCCTCAGATTGTGCAGGCAGCATGCAGCCCACACAGGCACCGAGCTGGAGCTGTGGGAGTTGTCGGGGTCCCATCCACCTCTGGTGTCATGTCAGCAGCCTTGGCTGAAACCCATCCTTCTCATCCAGCCAGCAAGCCCTGGGGCCATGCTTCTCTGGCATTAATAGACCTTGTCCTGCTAGTCTAGAGTGACCCTCTATGTCCTCCAGTTTCATACGCTCAGGAAAATGGTAGGAGGCTGAGATTATGTGAGCAAGGGCCAGTGCCACAGCTGCAGCAGGCAGGGGAGGGGGCTCAGGCACTAAGGGACCACCTTCAAGGAGAACTGGAGCTGGGTCTCTTCTCATTTCCACCATGGGCTTGAGTGCCCTAATGCCTGTGCTATTGTGGTCAGGCTCAGCAAAGTGTGTTCAGGAGGAAGAAGGTCCTAACTTCTTACATGAAAGTGGGGCTGCCAAGTGCTCACCCAGAAACAGGAGAGGGTCTAAGTCTGTGCATGTTTCTCTTTCACCAGGCACAAGCTTGTGAAAGCAGAGGTTTGCTGCTAATAACCATATCAGGCTCAGTTCAAGTATGGCCTGTGTTTTCCTGTACAACACCAGTATTTCTCTAAGGAGAAGCCTGAAGAAATAGCTATCCATCTGTTCTGCTGTTGTGGAATTGCAGCTAGGCAAAAATGTAAATTTCCACCCTCCAGGAAATTCCAATATTTCTACACTTTTATTTTGTTTTTACTTGGGTTACAGAGAATTGAAGTATCTTAACACTGGTTTGGGGTTTTACTGTCCTTTTTGGGGTCAAAACAAGTCCTATGTTTCAGAAACAGTGAAACACTTCCCTATGAGTCAGCTCAGCTTTAAAGGCCATCTCTTTAAGCACCAATTTAATACTTGGATGTTGTCATTTATGTCATCCCCCAATCCTGTTCTTTCTTAGAGACTGGGCCCCTTTTCTGGGTTACCTGCCTGATGATACTCTCTTCAGCTCAGGGTACAGGAGAATATTTTGAGTTACTGAAAGTACAGACTGCCTGGCTGATCCAGAGAAAAGCTGGGTAACTTTCCTGCCATGGAAAGAAGTGTTTTACAGAGTCTCTGTGCAATGCTTCAGAGCTAGTGTCCTCATACCATCATGCACATCCTAATTTCTGCTCATAACTGCTTTTGCTGTTTACAAACACTTCACATCCATGCAGTAGCTCCAATACCTTTGGCAGGCAAATTGGGAAAATATTTGCAGACTAGCTTTCAATGAGACAAGGAACTAGAATTTCAGGAGAGGTGATCAAGCAGCTGGTGACCCAGCCTCCTACAGATGAGCAGGCACTTCTAGTGCTCCAGTGGGTCAGAAGGCACAGTCTGCACTGGAATCAGGTTCACTCTCTGTGAATGTGAAGAAGCTTAATGAGGGGAAGACCTGCAGAGTCCACCTTCACCATAGCCTGCATTACTCAGGAAACAGGTGGCCAGCAAGGAAGGCACCATATAGAAATATGGAGGGCATTTACATGTGCATCATTAACCTCATTATTTCCATTAAATAACCCCTGACTTGACCTGAGGTTCATATCTTTACAAATAGTCCTGAGCAGCGTCTTCTCAGATCTTCCTTTTCCTGGTGGAAAGCATCCCTCTCCTTGTGAATGCCTACAGTATTACCAAGGGGAAAGCTAGGCTTTAATGTAGCACTAACAGCTGGTAGATTCTGTAGCTTTTTGCACCTGTAGTCTTCCACTGACTGTAAACATTATAATTTGTTATTATTTATTTCTTTATAATACAACTCATGAACTATTCCAGTCACTGACCTCCCAGACAGATTGCTAATCAGGCAGAATTACACTGCAGGGAGTGGTGAATGATGTGTTCAGGTATCTTTTAAGGTTATGTGAGGACCACCAACATCT
Organism: Pyrocephalus nanus; assembly: GCA_038380795.1. Classification (NCBI taxonomy): domain Eukaryota; kingdom Metazoa; phylum Chordata; class Aves; order Passeriformes; family Tyrannidae; genus Pyrocephalus; species Pyrocephalus nanus. The sequence continues at coordinate 68,084,098 of CM076261.1, forward strand.
TTACACAAGTAACCTAAAACAAAGAAAAAATAATCTAGCAAAGCAACTCTCCGTACTGTAACAATTACAAAGCTTCATTAGAACTTAATCTAGTTAATTATTTTTTTAGTTCTTGCTACTCATTATTTATATTTAGAAATTAAAAAGCTCCAACAAGGACAAAAAAAGCCCCAGCTATCAGTGAGTCATTCAAAACCTCTCTTCTTTTTCCTGTTTTCTCACTGAACATGGAAAGCAGCTCATGACTTCTATCCTGATATGCAAAGCCTATTTGAGACTGGTTTAGCTGCCTGAGGGAGCTTCACTCAGATTTCATGGCCACAGTTGTCTACAACAGCCACTGCAATGGAACAACAGAGCTCCACCTAAAAGAGAGGTTTCTGGGTGCATTTGTTACAGTAATTGCAAATAGGTCTGTGAAGATACCCACCTCATTTGGAACTACAAATTAAGTGAACAACCTCATTTCAACTTTCTTTCTATGTGTGTTCTGGTACAGCATACTTGGTTATATACAAAAATTTTAAAAATGGTGCTCTTCCATGGGCAACAGAAATTAATCAAACCTTGTTTCCTATGGAGTGATGCTCCACATCCTGACACTGGCCCGAAACCTTTACCTAACATTTTGCTCCATGGTGCCTCTATCTGCACCCACTGGCTGGCACATGGGCAGGAAGCAGACTATTGGGCATGAAGGCCTGGGCATGCTGACTACCCAGATCGACTCCTCTAGCAGGGCCAATGGAGGATGACCAATCTAGGTCTCTTTTCTTCATCAGGTTTGCATAAAACCTGTAGGATCTTCATTAGTTTGAATCTACCAGCTGTCAAAGGTGGTAGGTGTTAGCCAACAGGCTTCAGCATTTTGAGTGGGGAGTGCCTGATCAATAGACACATAAACAGCAAACCAGATAAATGAGATGGCTGCCAAAGGAAATCCATTTAAAAAGAGCCTATTTCAAGTACTAAAAGGTTTCCCCATGAATTAGGAGGAAGAAATTATTTCATTCCTTAGAGGTAGTAGTAGCAATGATATTGCTGTAGACACGATGGTCTAAATAAATGAGATGCAGCTTTTTTTGGAGAAGTCAATATCTTTAGATGTAAGGTTTGTGTACCCAGTTTATCCACTTTCTCAGTTTTATCACCTGGTCTAGTAAAAGATACTTGGGTTTTTTTCAAACTTTGCCTCTCTTAAGGATTTAGACACTGGAGTAATGAACGTCAGAGTAAGTACACAGATGAGATAATTAATTAGTCACTCGTAGATTGTTTCTGAGATAGAAGAGCTTTCATGCAGTCTCTTGGAGAGTTCTCAGGTTTGTGATGACTGAAAATGAGGAGATGGTTTCAGTACTGCATTTACAACTACAGGAATGTAGAGTCCACCTTTAACTTGAAAATATTTGCATAAAGCATTCAGGTTATATAAAGGAAACTGATTACTTTATACCAGCTGGATTACAGAAAGCCAATATTGACTTCAGGTTTTGGTTGTCAGCAAGATTTATTTTACTCAAGGTAAATATTGACTGTGGCACCACCAAGGCCAGCACTTACTTTGGAGGAATATCAATCTTGTGGCTCAAAAATGGAAGTCGATATGTTCATTGTTATACTTTCTCATAAATGATGGGGGGGGGGCTTTGGCTAATGGGAAACATATATATATAGACACATAATTTAAGACAGTAGTTCTCATGCAGTAAAAAAAAAAAAAAAAAAAAGAAAATATGGAAAGACAGTTATTACCTTGGACCAGTAAAAGACAGAAGCTGCTGGAAGAAACCACACAGATGGAATATTATAACGCCCGGGGACACCCTCCCCGCAGACACAGGTTGTTGACCTCTTGAAAAGTAAACAGCAAGAAAAGTAAGTGGTAGCTGCCGTCAGGAATAGTATAACATATGGAACAAGGATTTCTGTTCCCAGCCTCCTTTGAACTGTCAATTGACTTTGTCTTAATACTCTTTAAGCCCTATAAAATACAACATGCCTGCTCTGTCATGGGATAAGTTTAGAAAGCCATTGAAGTTGTGCTTATTGGAGTCTTTCTCACTTGTGTCTCTGTAAAGAAACACAGTATCTAAACTTAAACCAAGAGGAAGACAGAGAGTCTGTTTGGGTTTGAGGACACTAAAAGGTAAAATGCTCTAAATTGCTTTTCACTCTGTTGGTGGAGGAGGGCATTAAATCTATAACTGTTATGTTATCCATGAAATCTCTTGGCACATGCACACCATGTTCCTTGAGACAACATACAGTATTTTTTTCAGTTTAAGTGCAACAAGAATATAAAAATAGCCACTTTACTGGTAATGCCAGAGATAGTCCTATTAGTTACAGAGACAGACAAAGAGTCCTCAGGATTTCATGGAGCTGGAAGAAGAGAAGTGCTCCCCAGCACAGAGCCTAGATGTAGCAGTGTGCAGATAGTACTAACCCCCTGTGAAGAACCAGGACAAGTCTACTAAGGACTATGGCTGGTTTCCCAGAGGCCTCCTTCATGCCACCACATTGCTGCTGATAGCAGGACAAGTCTGACACAGATCAGGTAAAATACACCTTCTTAGGTAAGAAGCCAGTGGACTGATTCCTCGGCAGGTACAGTTTGCAGCTGCTGGAGCTGAGACCTTCCTGAACTAGAGCTCATCCCCTTCCAGGTGACACAGGTGTTGACGAAGCCAGAACTGGGTCTCTGATGTGGAAATGTAGCCTTGACACAGACATGTCTTACAAGTGGTGCCGAAGACTACCTGTGAAGAGGATATACTAGCGAAAGAAAGCTGCTCAGTGCTGGACTGCTTCTCATCTGCCAGCTGCATCAGGAGGCATGAGCAGCAGTGGAGTCACTTGCCAAGCCCACAAACGTGACAGGAGTCAGGTCTCTGCAGAAGGCCATTCGCTATCTCAAGAAAATCCTCAGGCAGCGGCCTACAGCTGGATTTGCCATCATCTTTGCTTGACAGCAATAACGTTTGCCTTTCAAAAGCTCTACGGACTTAACAGCTGTTGTGGCAATTGCTGCAAAGATCCAAGCTGAGCTTGCTAGAAACACCAGCCTCCTTGCTTCGTTTATTGGTTATATTTGTATGTTATAGTCCTCCAAAATGTACACAGCTTGGCTGAGAAAACTCATACTGTCTTTCTGTGCCTGTCCGCTCCATCTGCTTAGCTGTGCTTGTGGCAGTGCCAAGCATCCAATGTTGTGGCTTCCCATCTAGAAACTTTGTTGGGACTAGTGCTATGCCTGAGCAATGACAGCTCTTCAGACAGCTTTCAGGGGACTCAAACAGTATGGAGGAGTTTCCCAGGTCATCCAACAGAAGTGGTAGCTTAGGTCACTTGTACTCTCTAAATATCAGCCTGTTATGAAATGACTTATTGAGATTAAGTTACTGTATGTTAACAAGGTGACATTGGGGTAATATGATTGCCTCTGACCAGGCAACACAGTGCTATTTTATTAATTTTTCTTATTCTTGTATCTTTATGATTTGTTTCAGAAGATGGAAGAAATTTTGGCTATGGAATTTTACGTTTCTGAAGTAGTAGATGAGAATTTTGTCTCTCAGTGCACATGAAAATAATTCAGTCCTGACTCATGCAAATGCCAAAGAAAACACAATGCGTTTGGAATAAGATACTTCCCCTGCATGACTGCCTCAGAATATTGTAGGAGGGAACTCTAGAAAGTAATGAACAGTGGTCATTTCATACGGTATCTACAAGGCATGGCGTTGTTTAGCTGTGACGCAGAGGCATGTGGTCCTCAAGATGAAAAACTGTCACATACTGAAAGTTCATCTGAGAACAGCTCATCTCATGAAAAGCATTTGCTCTCAGATTGGCAAGAGGCTGAGTTTCGGCTCAGATAGTTGCTTGCATGTGTGTTCATCTTGACTGGCTGTAACTTATGCATCTCACCTTTTTTTCCATGTGGCCTTTTTCCTTTCGCACAAAGTGGTGCTTCCAAGGGTGGGACACATCCAACCCCTTCCCACATGTCAGGCCTTCAGCCTCAGTCTGAAGGAAAACATGGGTTCTCCTGGTGGGCTCATGCAAGGGGTAACCAGGCTATAATTTGGTCTCCTGAGAGGGTTTAACATGAAGAGGAGATGAGGTTTGTGGCTTTGTCAAAGGCAAGGAGCTGAGGGAGGAAATGAAGGGGAACTAAGGAGGAACTCTCCTTAGCTTTCACCTCCTATTCCAAGAAAGGCATAATGATGCATTTTGGAAGAGATATTTGTTTCTATTCCTGCCATTCAAAAGTATTTCATTCCCTGTGTTTGTGTAGTTTCTTTGGCTTCTTCGGCTTTAGTGAAATCACTTTTCTTGCTCAGATTCATAACATTTTTTATAACTGGCCGTGTGAGAGGTCTGGAACGCCGTCCACCTCTTTGGGAAATAATTACTGTTTGTGTGGTCTAATAAATGGTCCCAGAGGGTTCAACATGAAATAGCCAGGGTCTACAGGAAAGAAAACTATGTGGAAACTCGTGCAGCCCCACTAATCTGCAAGGAACAAAACAAAGTTGTACCCTGGGGTAAGAACCAGTAGCAACTCGCTTAATTGCTACCATGTCAGCGTGTGAAACTACTACCTCCGCACAAGCTAATGCGAACCTGATGCGGTCAGATTTCTGATTAAGTCCAGCTAAATATCACTTCAAACGAGCAGATAATCCCCACGACAGATCTGCTGTGCAGCCAGCGCTGTGTTTGTTATCTGAGCCTGGTGAGGTGGCCAGTGCTGGGGGACACAGACGCCCCAGGGTAGTCACCTTTAATGTATGATGGGTATAAATAGAGTGGCTGGTGCCTCTGAATCCACATCCCTCCCTCACCCACCTCACTTATCCTTCCCATAGATGGGAAACTCAGCCGGAGGGTGATGAGAGCAGAAGGCAAAGTCCCTTTGATTAGACCGCAAACAATCCTCTGCATTTCAATCCTGTTTCCTTCCCCTAAGGTGTCCAAAGTCCAGTATTCTCCACCATGACCACATGAGGAGGGACTGCAAAGGCATGGGAGGAGACCACATGCTGATCTTCTACCCCAGATTTGGGCTCAGAAAGTCATAACTCAAAATCCTGCTTTGTTCCAGCTGCACAAGCCCCAACAGGGCCAGCCAGCCCACCCAGAGGCAGTGATGCCATGGCCAACTTGATGCCTGTCTCTCATTCATCGGGAGACAACATTCCCATGGTGGCTCTTCCCCAGATCTCTGCCCCAAGCCAGGCCATGTAATGGCCTCATGCTCCTTGGCTTGAATTGCAAGAGCAGCTCATGAGCTGCTCCAAGAGCAAAGTCCTGATCCCAGTCCTGGAGCACTGTTCCCAGTGTGTGCTTATGCTGTGCAACCCTGCAGTGCCTGCCCAGGCATACATGAAGCCTGTGGTAAAGCCAGGAATAAAACTGTTGCCAGAAAGACCTCCTGGCAGTCCTGCACCTGTCTTAATCACTACATTGCACTTCCTTTGCTTCACCCATTACACAAGATTTCTTCTTTTGGTATTTTCAGTGGGACACTCTCCAGTTTCCATTGGGTTTTAGACATGGTAAATAATAAGGCTGCTGTTTTTTTCTTTTAGGTGTACGTGGACGCTTTCAGGTACAAATTCCTGTTGTCTTTTTTTTTAAAAAAGGAATCAAAATTCAAAAGCATGGAAAGTTTTTTTTAATGTTTTCAATGCTCCTGTAAAATCCTCCTTCTTGTAATTAAATCCACAGAAAAATCTATGAGACAGTGACATAATAGCTCCCATCTTACACAGTGCAGTCGCTGAAGGAGAGCTGCCACGGGCAGTTGGTGGTGCACCAGGTAGCTTTTGGTACATGACAGAGGTGTCCTCATTCATCGCCACTGCAGATGCTATGAAGACATTGGGTAAGGTGCAACAATGTGTTTTCTGTGCATTCTGTGCACTTCTGTTTTATGTGCATTCTGCCTACACTGTATCTTTTAAAGAGAACTATTATTGTTTTATCTCAAAATACTGCAACTTTCATTATCAGCTTTCATACAAGGAAACTTTGTTTTTGAAGGAAGTACCAGGCAGATTGTTAGGAGAAAAGGGACAATAAAAGAAGAGACAGCAGCTGTCTGAGGTTGATCAGAAAAGCTTTAAGTAGGTGAGGGTGACAGTACCCAGCTTTTTCAGGTCTGTCAGAGTCCCCTGTCTACACTCAAAACAGCACCCCTTGTTTGCATGGCATATGCAAATAGGAAAAGAGGGGTATTTATCTTCCGTGGCCAGACAACATCCTGAACAACTTGTAGATAACAAATGTTGAGGACCACTGTTGTTGCCAGCAGCAGAGGAGCTGGCCCACACTTACAGCTACCTTGCAGAAGGTCTCTGAAGGTCAGGGTGGGTTAAACAGCTCATGGAGTGTGAATTTGCAAATGTCACAGAATCATGGAATCACAGAACGGTTTGGGTTGGAAGGGATCTTAAAGATACCTGTATTTTCAACCCCTATCATGGGCAGGGAACCTTCCACTAGACCAGGTTGCTTAGAGCTCTATCCAACATGGCCCTGATCACTTTCAAGGATGGGGCATCCACAGCTTCTCTGAACAACCTGTTCCAGTGCCTCACCATCCTTGGTAAGCTGTTTCATTGGTAACCTCCTCCACGCCATTCCTCTGAGATCCACTTTCCTCCATCCCATTTCTGCAGCATCTCTATTTGCCCATCCAGGAAACAACATCCTGCTCAGAAACCCTATAATGCACACTGGCTAATCTCACTTACCCAGCAAGATGGTGCCAGTAACAGAGCAGATATCAAAGGGCAGAATCCCCTGATTTGCACTGTCTAGCCATAAATTAACTGAACTTTACCCCCAGCACCCCATCTCTATGACCTCTGAGGTGCTATATTTACCAGGGCACTCTGTGTGCTAAGTCAATGTGGAAATTGGGTTAGTCATACTTTCCTGGAAGTGTGATCTTGCCCTGCTTGGCTGCAAACCACGAGCTTCCCCAGCGCCACAGGCACTTGCAAAACTGAATGCTTTTCCAGTGGAAAGCCTTCCTGCTCCATTGTGAAGCAGGATCGAAACGATTTGCATTGGGAGCCAGCAGGAATTCAGGTTGAAAAAAAAAAAAAAAGAAAAAAGAAAAGAAAGGGGTGTGCTGAGGTGGCTGTATCAATGTGTTTCACACGGAGGTTTGCTTTCAGCTCAGAAAGGGATCAGTGGTTATGTGAGATAGGAGAGTCCTGCTGAGAAGTCACAGTTGTGGATTGTTCCCTGGGTGAACTGTTGCATCTCTCATGAAAACTGGAGCAGCCCCAACACAAAACATAATCCTTGATCCTTAACATGCTGTGAGAATGAAAAGAGAAATTATATTGCAAGCAGGCAGTAAACAAGGAGAAAAGTGACCTCTTCCAGGTAAATGAAGCACTAGGATCAAGACATGATAAATTCAGCTTATCTGGAGGACAACATCATCTTGTTTCTTGATATTTTAATTTGATGGGTCTTTCTGAAGTTTAAAGAGTAAATTTTGGAGGAGGCCTGACACTAAGCAGACTCCAAATTGAATTCTCAGAAATGTTGGCAAGTTCATAATCTAGGAAAGACTTGTAATGATTTCTTTAATAGCAATTTTATTTAAATTAGGTTTAAGAGTCAATTAATTAAAATAGTAAAACTAAATTGTATTTCAATTACTTTGATACAGCGCACTAATTTCAAACTTTAAGTAAATTGAAGCACTTCTCTCTCCAAATCCTATCCAGGAAAGAGTTGTGCCTTGAGGAACTGTTGTTTGTTGCTACACAAAGGCTTCACAGAAAGCTCCTGGTGGCCAGAGTTTCTGGATTTACACTGATTCAGTCCTGGTAGCACTGAAATTTCAAAGCTATTTCTGTTGTAAGCCTTGACCATCCTCTGCAGAATTGCAAATGGACCCCATGCTGCCTCCTGCCCTGACATGCTGCATCAACACCTTCTCACCCAAAGGCCAAAACCTGACAAGATGTCTGAGGCTCAAATGCATCTGCAGCTCTGATTTCGTACCTTTTTCAATGGTTATCTCTCATAAAGACCATGAAAAAGGCTCATAAAGCCATGAAATATTTTCAGACAATTAAACTTGCACAGCGTAAAAGCCTCATAGCCTTTGTTGTTTTGTACAAGAAAATGTCTTCTGTAATGCTCTGCTGCCAACCAGCAGATTCTTCTAAAGAATTCAGTTCTCTCTTTTCAGGACAACAAACTTCTTAGCAACATCTCCAAGGAGGTGGAAGCAATTCCTCTCTGCCCTGCAGCTCCTTCACAGGGATGGATTGACCACCACTATAGTGTTACCCCTGAGTGACAGCAGCAGGGACCAGAATACAAGTGAGCTGTGACAAAACCCAAATCAATCAACAAGCTGGAGGAACACCTCCTCTCCTCCTTGTGATCAAGGCTTTTGAGTAATGTAGCACTGAACAAGGTTTTCCAGTCCTATGGGGTCAACCTGAAAGAGTAATATCTTCCCTTCTGGGAGTCTCAGGCTGAGCTGGGAGACTGCAACAAGAAACCTTTATGGGCAAGAAGAAACATCCTCACCCAGTTAGTGCCAGTGGAGGAGGCCTGGCTGTTGGCCAAAGAGTGGAGCACCTGGATCCTATCACTAACACAGGCTGTGTCAGCTTCACCAGAAATTTGGATAATCTCCTCCAGCAAGGTTAGGCCTGGAAAAATGACAGGATCAGTCAGTGATTCAATCAGTGAAAGTACAGCTATGCCCATGTCAGCTACTGGTGATTAAAGGCAGAGAATGAGGGGATGCTGCCCATGAGAATGGTCTCATTTTATAAGAGTAATAGAGCATGAATATAAAAATGTCAGAAATTGCTGTCTTCCAGCAACTTCTGGAGCAATCCTTACACTCTTCACAGAAGTGAACAAACTCTAAACAACCAAGAAATCCATGTGGGAATGAGGCTTACAAGCAGTCAGGGCTCAAAACTCCCCTTACACACACATCTCTTAGAGAAAGAGACATAAAGATCTGTCCATCTTCATGTGAAGAAGACCTTGCCTGGCCTGTGAGCAAGAGGACTGAGAAAAAGATGCACTGGAGGGACACTTTCCCTGCAGAGTGAGCCAGGCTCCGACTGGAGATTTAATTTCCTGAGAACCAAAGAAGTGTCAGAGCCTGTTGGGTGGCAGCTTGTCTGTGAACCTGGAGTAGCAAACTGCTGCTGTAAATCTCTGGGCTTACTCTACCTGAACTATGTCTATACTGTTAAATAAACAGGCCAGGGCTCATGACGCCAAGTGCCACAACACATCTTATATACACACAGCTGAACTTTCTTTCCCTGCAAAAAAGAGTGGCCTTATCCCTTCTGCCTATCAGATACTGGACTAAAACCATGCTGGAGAGCAACCAGACAACCTGGATAAGCACAGAAGAGTGGCCAAGCCCACTGCCAGCCAGCCTGAAATTCTGGTGCCAAAGCACATCCTGCTGTGAAACAGATTTCCAAGGCTAGTCTGGCTGCCACTGATACAGATGAAGCAGTTGCCACTCAAAGTGTTCATCATCCCTCCATCCCACCCACCTCGGCAGTTCTGCCACATTAGCTGCAGGAATTATTTACCAAGGCCATGTCAGCCAAACCTGTTGGAGTTTGAATGGTTTTAGTAGAAGATTCTTCAAGCACCTGGGTCAGTCAGAGAGATGGAGATTAAGGACTGATTTTCTGATCAGCTCTGATGCCTGAAGGAGGTGAAATGACCTGAAGCTGAGGAACTCTCCCTCTGACTGATGTGCAGGCAGGGAATGGTGGCCTCTGTGCACCTTTCACACTGAGCAGAAGCCATTCACTGCTCACTTCAGTTTGCAGCTCAGTGTGACAAAACGTGACAGTGCCAAGGGTCTGCCCATACTGGCAGCATTCTACAAGTGAAGAGGGGGGGCCTCCAATCCAGTTTATAAATCCCCGGGAAAAGCAGGAGAAAAAATGCCTCTGTTTTTTTACCTTGCAAGGGTACTCATTATAAATCATAGTATATCTGTAAATCTTTTTGAGTTCAGGACCCACAACTTCATGAGCTTGGCCACAGCCTCTCCCTGCTACCAAGCACTCTGGTTTTCAGTCAAGCTGCACAAATCAGCCCTGCAGTAAAAGTCTCTAACACTTTAAGAGCAGCAAAGCACAGGTCTGATACTGTCCATAGCTGGGGGCAAGCTGCCCTCTGGATCTGTGGAGTTTGCAGAGCCCCAGCTCCTATGTCAGGCATTGTCTCACTCTTTGGCTTGAGTTTTATTTGTGAGAATTAGCCTGGAGGCTGAGAAATTACAGATGGACAGCAGTAGAGTTTGGGCAGTAGAACTGGTCAGAAAGAGGATTATGCAAAGCAAGAGGCACTGGAAAATCGAATAAAATGTACTGTCCTGAAAAGTGGGTTGCATAATAAAAATAACAATTAAAAAAAAAAAAAAACAACAAACAAACAAACAAAAAAAACCACCAACACTAAAACCAGACTAATCTGTGGACAGGAACCTTTATGGTCATTTTCTAACCCTTGCTCACCCAGCCCTCGGGGAGATGTGCAAATACGGGCGATTAAAGGGGAAGCAAGTCTCCTTCACCAGGAAAGCAAAAGTGGCCGCAGCGGTTTCTCTTATGGTGGGGTTCCATAGGGCGATGGAGGAGTGGCTGGTGAGGCGGGGTGGCAAGCAAAGAGAGCTAGCTGGCGAAGAAGAGTGGCTGGAAAGGAGGGGTGGCTGGTGAGGAGGGGTGGTGGACAGGAGGGGTGTCAGTGGATGCCGAGGTGCGATGGCCCCACAGAAGCCCTCGCATTGTGCGCGGCACGGCGAGCCGGCGCTTTGGTGCCAGCCAAGAAAACAAATGCCTTCCCGCTGTCTCCTGGAAATGCTTCCACCGCTCCTGCTGGGCTCGTTCATTTCAAAGCCCGCTGACTTTTTGCCCTTTCTAATAGAGCTTAAAATGTTTCTGTTTTCCAGCCTCCCCCCGCCCCGGCCCTCGGCTCGGAGGCACTAATGCTGCAGGTTCGTGAGATGCCAGGGGAGCGTATGGCAAATCAAAAAGATTAGGGGGCGGTTGGTATCTGAGGGGGGCGGTGGACTTAAGATTCTTCCTCGCAGCGGCAGTGAAACGCTATAAACCCACAAATCTTAAAAGGTATCAGCTAAACCCAGCAAAATCCCCTCTGGAGCCTGGCCGCTCCAGCTGCGGGGCTGCCATCCCGCCTTTCCCACCCCGGCCCCTTCCCTTTTTCCGCGAGTTCCCCGTGTCCCCCCGTGCCTCGGGGAGCGGCGGGGCGGGCGGCGGGAGCGGCTCCCCCGCCGGCGCTGCCCCGGGCCCGGCCCGCAGCTGCCCGCCCTCCCCGGCCGCCCTCCCGCCGCCGGCCGTGTGTGTGTTTAGGAGGTGCCGTTTCCCACAGCTCTGATCTAATGCAGCTGTAATTCAATCTCCGTGTGACCGGCACTCCGCCGGCGCTCTCCCACCCGCCGGCAGGCTCCTCTCTCCCAGGCTGTGTGTGTGTGTTACACATTTACACTGTCAATCTGACGGGCTCCCCTCAAACAACCCCTCTGTATAGATTTACAATGTCAATCAGGCGGGCTGCGGGGGCTGTCGGCGGCAACCGCTCCCCCCCACCCCCCCCCCGCCGCCTCCGCTGCCCCCGCAGCACAGTCACCCTATACCTGCCACTCAGCCCCTGCAAAAGGACTTTTGTTTAATGGCATTTGTGTGCGGCCACAAAGAGCAAAGGCAGCTGAGGCAGATAAGGCTGAGAACCTGAAACAGATGTAAAAGAGATCAGATCGAGTTTTCTGCAGATCCTCAGCTCCTGTAGAGATTTATGACCCCTTTTAACCCCATTTTAAATAGGTTAAACCAGGCTTGTTTTATATGGACGAAATGAGACTGGCGCTTGTATAGAAATTTACCCAGAGGAATGGATCAGCCCCCCAGTTTTGGTCTGTTCTTTATCACTAAGCCAACCCCTTTGGCCACTGCATTGCTCATCATTTGAAAACTTTTCTGTGATCTCATTATAACTCACATCCTCCAAAAGATCACAAAGCTTCCAGTTGACCTTTAGCCCCTGAAGAGTCCTAATTTTGTGTTGGCAACTTACAGCTCAACAAGCGAGGCAAGGCAGGCGGACAATAGCAACAGCGGAGGACAGGGAGCACGGCACAACAATAAGCTGTCCTTGGAAGTGCTGGGCTGCGATTGTCATCCCAGACACAATCATGGGAGACTCGGTTGGGATCGTTTTCTTTTGGCAGACAGCTTTGAACTCTGCTCTTCTCTTCCTGCTTCTCTGTTAATTATAAGTCTCTGCTTCTTCCCAATGACAGATGAATCCACCAGGGGCGAGAAAAAACAAAGGGACAAATTCTGCTCAGTTGGTGCTGCTGAGCCTCCACTGGCTTACACCAACTTGTTTTCTCCAGATTTACACCGGAGGGACTGAACTGAGAGATAAATACAGCTTAATAGGTCAGCCAGTAATTTGTACAAAAGGCTCAAATCAGTTTTCTTTGCAGAAGGTTTGGCAAAGCACCATTATACTCACTACAGATAGCAGTTGAGCTTTACTGCTCACTTACTGCTGCAAAAGAGCCTTCCTCCTCTTCTTCCTCCTCTTCTGGCAGACGCCAACAGAGCCAATTTCTAGAAGATCATGGGAGTAATTTTTTGAGAGCTAGACCAGAAGTAGAGCCCCTAGTGAGATCTATTCTGCATGTCACATTCTTAGGCTGGGACACAAGCTGAGCTGGGGCAGGGCAGTGCCAGTCCCTGGGCTGTATTTCGGAAATCACCAGCCAGAACTGCTGGACTGAACCTTCAACTGGTGCCCTCCAGCTCCCACACAGCCCAGTGGAAGTGGTGGAGGCTCTACAGCCCCCTTACAACTCCAACGCCATTGCCTTTAACTGTGAGGTGACTGCATGATTTTGTTTAAACAAGTGTCAAAATTTCACTGATATCGGGAGGGTTTTTTTTCAAAAATGCTTTTCCTGCTGTTCTAAAATATAGACTCAAAACAAAGTGGCCCTAGAAACAGTACCATAAGAAGATCCGTGTCAATTGTTTTAATTTCATGGGTATTACTGACTCATCACAATTTTCTCATGCGCTGAGCTTTTGAAGCCCGCTATAAGAGCTGAAACATATTTCATTTCTGTCATACAGGGCTTCTTCTGAATCCCTGCATTTTCTCTGGTTGGGGATGGAGGTAAAAGGGGGAAGTCTTCTAACAGTAAAACAAAGAGTGTTCCAATTTATGGCTGTGCCTCCACTCTCCCACGCACGCACCTGTGTCCCCAAGCCTCTAACAACAGCATCAGAGCTAAATAAAGCTTTGCTGTGCTCAAAGGAAAATAAGAAATGTGACCATCCAGCCTGGGAGGGAGAGAGAGAAAACTTCTAACTATGGCTCATGTCTTGAATCGGTATTCATTAGGCATGTGCTACAGGAAAGGGCTCCAAACAAGAAGAAGAAAAAAAAAAAAGAAGACACGGATAAAAAATAGACATGTCATAAAATAGAAATTGAAGTCTAAATTTTCCCACTTTTGGGGTGGTATTTACTGCTGAAATCCCACCCATCCCCCGTCTCACACTTGTGCAAATGACCACAGATGTCAGCTTTTCCCCCCACAATTTGCACACACATGAGAAAATTCAACTTGCACTGAGAAGGCAGAAAATCAAGTGTTTGCCACAGCTGCCAGTGTTGTGGGTTCGTGTCCATCAAACACCCAGGGCTGGGGAGAGGATGCTCCACGCATGGGCAGCTGCTCCCAGAGAGGCAGCATAGCCACCTCAAAGCCCCAGGTCTGGCAGCTGCTCTGGGGCTGGGACTCAGCCCAAGTCCCGGCCTCTCCTGTCCCCGTGTTGCTTGGAGAGTCAAAGGGCCTCTGGCTTTGGGCAGACAACTTTTTGCTTCTTCAGTAGGAGGCAAGTAGAGTTTACCTTAACTTCTACCCTTGCAATTTCTGCCTCAGCCAGCAAATTAACTCCATCACCCTAAATCCACTAACTGAGCTGAGAGAGTTGGTTTTTAAAGGCAAAATAAAAAGCCTATAAAAAGGTTAAAAGCCCCATATAATTATCTTATTTTATTTTCAGTCCCGTGGTATTAATTAAATAAAAAAAAATAATAATAAAAAACCAACATTGCCCAGCTTGAGAATTTGATTTCTTCTGCCTGATATGGGGACACATACGAATCTCTCTTGAGAAAGGTCTCCAGAGTCCTTAATCACCATTTAGGGGCCCTGCTCTTTGAAGGGCCACAGAGGAACAAAGTGGTTTGGGGATTAGTGAATGGCTTTTATTTCTTCCCTAATGATGAGCAAAGTGCAACGAATGCCTAGGGCACATGATAAATTGAGGCAGAAAATGTTGCACGAGTGCCCTTTGCTAAGCTAGAGGATCAGTGTCAACAATATAAAAAAAAAATGCCTCTGTTTGCTTGTAAGAAATAGTGTTTGAATCGTTAAACAGTCGAGACGGTATTGGCCACATTTAACCGCCTTGTACCTGCAGCCCCTTTGCAAACAACCCCTTTGAAGTGACTTCAAAGAGTCTGTGCACATAAGGAGAGGCTGCAGTATCAGTCACTCCATTGGGTGCTCATGGGACTGTGGAGCAGAGCACAGCCGTGAGGAGCTGATGCTGCCCAACAGCCTCATTCAGGGTTGGGACTGAAAAGGAAGGCCATCCAAGAGTCCCTTACTCCAAAGAAGAGAAAGAAGAAAATACAGTGTGTTCCCTTTGACACTGTCCCACAAGCTACTTTGAGCTGGGGTTCTGGGGTTTCCTTCAGCCATGGGAAAAAAAACAAAACAAAACAAAACAAAACAACAACAACAAAAAAACCAATCAAACAAAAAACCCACAAACAACAACAACAAAAAAAGCCACACACACAATCAAAAAACCCCACCAAAAAAAAATAAAGACAAAAAAACCCCAAACCAACCAACCAAACGCGCACACACACACAATAAAAAAAAAAAAAAAAAAAAAAAAAAAAAGAAAAAGCAAGCCAAACAAAACAAAAAAATCAAGATTAAGTAGAGTCATAGTGCTCTGTAGCATGTTTCTGAAAGCATCTGTGGTGAGGGTGAGGAATTCAGGATGGAGCCAATGTCCCCAGAAGTCACTGGAGACACTCCCTGTGTTTGGAAACTGCCAGGCTTGAGTCAAAGTTAGTAGGCAGCACGAGTCTGCCTCCTGGCAAAAAGCTCTGCTGGCAAAAAGATGCAGATCAGAAGCTGACTTAACAAAAAATAACTGAATCTGCAAAACAGACTCTAATATTTTTCCTTTTGTAAGGCTGAGATACAGCTCTATCTCAGAGTGCAGACAGGAATTAACTGACCCAATGATTCGTATGGCAGGATTTGTGGAAGCATCTTTTCTTCTTTCCTTCTTTATATAGACAATTTTCCCCTTTTTGCACAAGCACCACATGAGTCACAGAATTCAGGCAGTCTGTGCTGTCCAGATAGACAAAGATGGCATCGTGATGATACAACTTACTGTTTTTTATAACCTGGAGGAACAACATGAGTTCCTTGGGTAGATCTGGAGCTTAGATCACCTTCTTCAGAAACCAGTGAGATATGGACAAGAGGGTAATTTTATGTGACCATTTTACCTCCCTGTTGATTGGAGAGGAAGCCTACAAAGATCAGATATTCAAAAGTGCCATGTTTTTATGTCTTGAGCTATACATTTCAGTGATATATGAGGTCCTTCTCTTACTTATTATGGTCATCTATAACGTTCAAAAGCACTTTCTGAGGAAAGACAGAATATAGATACTATGTACATATACTACTACTACATGATTTCATTCTGCAAGATAGTTTTAGTAAGTGACCCTCACCAGAGATGTTCTTCCTTTTTTAAAAGTCAAAGTTTTTATGCTTAGAGGATTTCATAAGGAATTTTGGGAGGATGAGGAATCTGGCAAGACCCTCAGGATTTCTGAGATAATTAGTATTTTTAAATGATGAAGCAGCATGAATAAGAATGCCAACCATTTATCTCCATGGATACAAATAAATTACCTGTTATTACAGAAAAGCAACCTGGTTAGCACCTTAGATACTTGTAAGGAATGAAAATAGTAATGATAGGGCAAGTGCTCCCCAATTAGCAATTGGCAGAGAATGAAAATATGATGTAATGGAGAATGAAGACTAGCAATGTGCTTTACTGCACGTCATGTGAACATATAAAATAAATGCTGAGATAGCATTATTGTCTTCATTTAAATATCCATACTGTGCAGGTGATATAAACGGATAAAGCGGGAAAATTACCAAGGAATTTTACATATGAGGAGCTGGAAAGCTTGTGCTTGCCTCTCTTGCATGAAACTAAACAAACATGGGAGCAATAGCTCATTGCTAAGATTGGAATCGGAAGCAAATAGTTCGACTAAGCCAAGGTAGTGCAGAGATCAGGAAAACATTGTGGTCAAGCAAGCAATGTAAGGATGGATGCTATATAGACCTCCAAAGATGCTGAGGAGAGAAATTCAGGAGCTGGGTTTTACACATGCCAAGAATGTAACATGGCCAGCTTTTACATCTGTGGGAAGGAAAAGTGGGCACATGCATCAGTGGTTCAAAAGGGCTTCTACAAAAAAACACAAGTGGGTTCAGAAAAGGGTTCAGGCAAACTGCCATGAGCGAGAAAGCAGGAAGGTGAAAAGCTTCATGGTGAAAAGCAGTGCCACACCTTATGAAGCCCTTAGGTTATAGGAGGGCTAGGAATGGAGACTTGATTCCCATGCACCAATGCTATCATGGTCACCTCACAGGCCAAAAAAAGTGAATGTTGCCCAGGAGCAAACTGGAGGATACCTGCCTCTGCCTCAGATGTAAGAATGATGGTAAGCTAGAGATAGCTTTGGCTTTGGAGTGAGTCTTAGGAAAAGGGATTCTTCTGCAAGACAAGAGTTAATCCTGGAAGCATGTTTGTGATCCCGGAAACTGCAAACACATTGTGAACTGACAGAGAAGCTAAACACACGAAGAGATCCATAAAAAAAGCAAAATCAGTTGTAGTTAAGTGGAGACAGGGGTGAGGGCAATAGGTTCAGTGTGGCTAAGTGAAGATGCAAGTGATTAGGATGAGCAATAAGCAGAAGGCCTTCCAAGTATAAACAATATGGGAAAAGAGAACTCTGGCAAAGCTGTATAAATAAGCAGCAGTGACTTTAAAAGATAGTTAGAGGAGGAAAAATAAATCTTGAATAGAGTCCTTCAGAGAGTGCTCAACAGCAGCACCGTCATGTGGCACCAGTGTTCAGAGAAATACACACTGCCCCCCCTGCACACCCCCCTCTGCCAACACTGTCAGACGAGCAGGGCCATACACTGGCACCCCTATAGAGCACACTAAGGTTTGGACCTCATTTGTGCAGGTGCTGGAGGTTGTATGAGCTCCTGAGGAATATCCTATATTTTATTAATATTTTGAAAAGTGTTTTATACTGAGTTGGTGAACAGGTTAATAGTCCACAAGCTAGGATATAAGGCTTTAATTGATCAGCTACCAGTATTTCATAGACAATTCTTCAGCCCTCCCAGTCATGATATTTTATATATTTACGTTAGAAAACCTGAGGAGAAAATCTTGATCATTTCAATCTTCTTACAGCCTGAATTGCTGCAGAGCAGAGAAAGAAAAAAAAAAAAAAAAAAAACAAAACAAGACAAAACAAAACAAAACGAAACCCCAACAACCAAAAAAACCCAAATATGCTTTTCCATTATTTCCTTTTGGGAGAAAATCAGATACCACATGGTCATAAAGCCCTGAATTGAGAGTGATAACAAGTCCCCTTTCCCAAAGATCTTACAATGTGGAAAGGATAAAAAAAAAAAAAAAAGGGTTTGTGTGTAGAGGGGATAAATGGTCTTTTCATATGCAGAAATGCTTTATTTTTTCATGAGTCATAGTGGGTTTGAGTAAGTCCTTTAAAATGCCTCACATTTTGGCTCTAGACACAGAAAGCCTCTGTCAGAAGTCAAGTTTCTTAAAGCCACTTGAAGGATCTGCATGAGCTAGGTTAACTCAGAGCTGCTTCCACCACTGCAGACCCCACCCCAGTCACTGACTGTGACACTGCTGGTGACCAACAACATCATGGGAGCTTCAACATGAGCATTTAAGCCAACTTGGATCACACCAAAGTGATGTGCCCATCTGTGGAGGAGACTAATTGATGCTAGCAACCAGTTTTGGGGTATTTGAGTGGGTTTTTTCCTTTATGTTGTGTATTTGCCTAGGAAACCTCCATAAGGAGGGTGAAGATGGCTCCTGTCAGGGAGATCTTTCATCCCAGTGCTTGAACAGGATCTCTTCAGGATGCTCACACTTAAATCACAGAATCAAAGAATATGCCAAGTTGGAAGGGACCCACAAGGATCATCGAGTACAATTCCTGGCCCTGCACAGGACCATCGCCTAGAGTCATACCATGTGCCTGAGGGTATCATCCAAATGCTTCTTGAACTCTGTCAGGCTTAGTGCTGTGACCACTTTCCTGGGCAGCATGTTCCAGCACCCAGCCACCCTCTGAGTGATGAACCTTTTTCTAATATCCAACCTAAACCTCCCCTGACAAAGCTTCATGCTGTTCCCTCAGGTCCTGTCACTGATCACTGCAGAGAAGAGATCAGTGTCAGTCTCTCCTCTTCCCCTCATGAGGAAGTTGTAGACTGCAGTGAGGTCTCCCCTCAGTCTCCTCTTCTCCAGGCTGAAGAGACCAAGTGACTTCAGCTGCTCCTCATATGGCTTCCCCTCAAGGCCCTTCCCCATCTCCATTGCCATCTCCATTGGACACTCTCCAATAGCTTAATATCTTTCTTATATTTCAGTACCCAGAACTGCCACAATATTCAAGGTGAGGCTGCCCCAGTGCAGAGCAGAGTGGGACAATCCCCTCTCTTGACTGGCTGGTGATGCCTGATGCCCGCCCCCCCCCAGACAGGGTTGGCCCTCCTGGCTGCCAGGGCACTGCTGACTCATATTCAACCTGAAATTGTCCATGACGCCCAGATCCCTTTCCATGGCACTGCTTCCCAGCATCTCATTCCCAGG
Organism: Pyrocephalus nanus; assembly: GCA_038380795.1. NCBI lineage: Eukaryota > Metazoa > Chordata > Aves > Passeriformes > Tyrannidae > Pyrocephalus > Pyrocephalus nanus. The sequence goes on from CM076261.1 coordinate 68,103,231, forward strand.
CTGTATGAAGTTTGAAGGTTGCCCCATCCCAGGTGCAGAATCTGGCATTTTCCCTTGTTGAACTTAATATGGCTGATGATTGCCTAGTCCTCTAATTTGTCGAAGTTTCTCTGCAGGGCCTTCCTGCCTTCAAGGCAGTCAACAGCTCCTCCCAGTTTTGTGCCATCTGCAAACTTGCTTAGCATGCCTTCCACTTCCATGTCCAAGTCATTTATGAAGATGTCGTGAAGAGCACAGGCCTAAGACAGAGCCCTGTGGAACCCCACTAGTGACTGGTCACCAGTCTGATGTCACCCCATTCACTTTTACCCTCTGTGCTTGACCTATGAGCCAATTGTTCACCCATGGCATGATGTGTTTATCCAGCTGTGCTGGACATTTTGTCCAGAAGGATCCAGTGAGAGACAGTATTGAAAGTTTACTTAAATCCAAGAAGATTACATCAACTGGTTTCCCTTGATCAGATAGGTGGGTTACCTTGCCATAAAAGAAAAGCCAGTTTAATTAGCAGGACTTTCCTCTCATGAAGTCATGCTGTGACCAACGACAACATTGTCTTTTAGGTGTTTTTCAATACCTCCCAGAATAATCTTCTCCATAACTTTTCCAGGCACTGAAGTGAGACTGACAGATCTGTAGTTTCCAGGGTCCTCTTTCTTGCCCTTCTTGAAAATTGGACAATGTCTACCAGCTGGGAAAGTCCCAGTCAACTGGGACCTCTCTGGATTCCCAAGACCTCTCAAAAGTCATCGAGAAGGGTTGTGCAATGACATCAGCTAGCTCTTGGAGGATTCTTGGATTAATCCCATGAGGCCCCATAGGTTTGTAGGGATCCAGCTGAAACAGCAGATCAACCTCAGGGTTCGTGCTGTTCCACGTTTTCATAGCTTTTTCCATTCCTTTTACCTAAGCCTGAAAGCTTTCAATTGTTTCCTCAGTGTTTCAGGATTGGAAAAAGCTCAGGTCCCTGGGTGGGGATATCCTCTGGGCCATGGCATTGTTGTGCTGTCCCACTGCCAGTGTTTGTTAGGACACTGGCAGGCCTGCCCAGAGCTGTGCCAATGCTGCTGTCAGGGGTATACATGGCCAAATCCAGTCTGAGGGGTGGGGGGGGCATGAAGGAAAACAGAAGTGATGGGAGGCTTTGTAGCCCTCCTGGATGAGTTTTCACCGGACAAAATTATTTCCCCATCTGTCTCCCTGGGAGAGGCAGGGGAAAGATGTGGAAGAGCCTCCAGGAGCATGGATATCTGCTTTAGCTTGTGTAACAGGGTTTCTGAATCACATCTTCACCTTTTATCACTATGAGCTATGACAAAGACATGGAAAATGCCCCACAGAAAACCTGCTCTGAGTGGCTTTCCATCTGCAATTGGAGTTGCTCTGAATTGTTCTGGGGAGATGGAGGGATTTTCAAGCAGAAACTTTGGAAGACAGCACTTTGGATGATGAAAATAATTCTGTTACCCGTGGAAGGGCTTTTAACCTCCCCTTTGGCCTGTTTGGCCTCTTCCAGTGCTGAATAAGAGTCATTAAAGCTTCTGACAGTTTGCTGTAAGGCAGGCCTAATGCTGAAGCAAGGTTATCCCTGATGATTTTATTGAACTATATATTAAAATAAATGATGCAGTCAGTACCATAGCCCTGCATTACCTGTTTGATACAATAAGCTTTGTCCCATCTATTTGCCTTCCAGTGCACTTTGAATATGTCTAATGAGAGATTCCCACCACAGAAATGACCAGGAGAGGCTGTCCTGTTGCTCAGACAACTTTTCTCTCATCACAGGCACGAGGCTATGGCTGGATTTGTGCCTGACATCTTTGTGCTATGCCTACCACATATTCACATCTATTAATGAGCCTATCTCCTATTCTGAATGTTACTTGTCACATGAGGAAGGTGAATCTGCTATAAGGTGAGTCACGAAGCAGTCAAGACCAAGCAGAAAAAGCCACAGAGACTTCCTTAACAAGCAACAGCCGCAGGATGCAGCCAACAGAAGACAGTCTTCAGCCAAGACACCAGTCAGATCTGAATTTGTCTCTTTTTATCTCACTACAGTGCTCTGCAGCCATGACACCACCTAATTTAGCTAAGTCCATTGTTACCCTGCCATTACTCACTGCAAGGAGCTGCAGGTACCCTGAAGACTCAGTGCAACCAAGACAGAAACCTCTGAGGGTATTTTTTTGCTCCATTCAATCAAACCAATTTTCTGCCAGGCCAACATGCATGTGACACATTTAAAACACCTTTGACCTGCATGCCCCAACAGGACAGCTCCTGAGTTTATAATGTGGCACAGCCCAATCCTGTTGGTATTTAATTGCCAGCACCCTCTGTAGTAGGCCCTTCCCATCTTTCAGGCTAACCCCAAAACAAGCACAAGGGCTGTTCATCCCATGGGGCATTCCATGAGGAAAAGTCCAACCCAAGGAAGCAAACGGCAGTTCAAAATGGTGGCTCCTGCGATCATGATGGATAAGGAGCACTGTCCAACCTGCCTCCCCTGGAAAAGAAATTGCTCAGCCTCCAGACCTGTCATCAGAGTTAGATAAGGCTCTAAATTATTTCAGAAAATGCAAATGTCTAAAAGAATTTGGAGAACAGACTTGCCAAAAATGTGAGAAGAAGGAAAGCCGTAGAGAGTCCAGGACACCAGCAGAGTTAGGAATAACCCTGCATGCCCTGGGCATCTGATGGATCCTCAGCAGCACAAGACCAGACACATTTATTTCAAGGAAACACATCTAAAGCAAGACCATCACTGTGCCTTTTATTTAACTCCAGTGAACAGATCCAGATTTCCTTCCATAAAAGCTCAAGGATATCTGTCATCCTTTACAAAGAAAGCAACAGTAGCTACTATATGACCTTTCTTCTGAGAGCAATGTGTACTTCCCACATACACCTTTATGTTTGCCCCAGCCTGCATGTGGGTACAGCTGTGAGAGAGCAAGGGGAGGAAACAGAGAGCCAGGAGACATCATGAAGGGCAGGGCAGGACCAAGAGGAATCTGCACCTTATTTGATACTAGCATCACTTCTCTTATCTGCCTTAGCAGCCATAGCTCATTTTCAATCCTTAAACACCTCCTTCGAGTTAGGGAAGAAACCATCAGCCAAAGCTTGAGGTAAAAAGCAGCCGGCAGATTTCATTTTCTATTAGTTCGTGGTGGTAGTGGTGATGGTGACAGTGGCCATGGTAGTGTGGTGGCCATAGTGGCCGCGGTGCAGGGTTGCCAGAGCCTGGGTGCAGTGAGATTCTGCCAGAGCAGAGCTGGCACAAATGCCAAAGCTGAAGCCAAGAAGGGTGACAGGAAATGGTGAAGCAAACAGTAAAGCCTCTTGGGTAGCTGGTCTCCCCCCTGCTGTGGTTGAGAGGTAGCAGTAGGAGTCATTTTGGTGTCAGTAGAGGGGAAAAGCAAAAGGCAGGCAGGTGAGAAGAGGATCAGCCACATCAAGGAGTGGGCAGGAGAAAGGGGCTCTGCGTGAGCCAGGTAACTGCTGATTTTTTCCGTACTTTCTCCCAGCTCTTGGCACAGCCAAGAGAAATCCTTCTTCAGATCCTGCAAGTTGACATACCAATCAAGCTCTTTTCCATCCATCTGTTAATGTGCACAATTAAAAGTTTCAGAAAGATATAGTTAAATTTGATGTAAACCACGGAGTCATATTTCTACCAACCTCCCACAAAGCCTTTTAAACCTAACCTAAACTTAACATTGCTAACTCTCCTGACATGTTTCTTGATAATGTCTTGTGATAATGGGTGTTTTTCCTAAAACCTCAGCTCCCAAATGGAAATCGTTACGTGAGAATCTCAGTTTTCATTAAAAAGTAGATTTCTATCCCTCAGGGCCATGAAGGAAAGCTCAAAGCTGTGATTCAGGAAAATCATACTGGCTTAGAAAACAAAAGACAAGCCAGAAGAAGCCAAAGACAACTCCCATGCCCATAGCTCAACATAGTCCCTACTCTGGGATAGCTGGGTCAGTCACTGCAATGACTCCATTCTCAGGCAAACTGCCCTGTGCCACCAGGCACTGCAAAACAAGGGTGTATAAACTTTTGTTTAGTAGTTGTTGGGAGACTGGACACCTTCACTGTGCTTTATTTTGGAGTGCACATAGGTAGAAAGAGATTCACCAATAAATGTAAAGGCATGTAGGTACATACCCAAGTTAAACATCAGGCTTGCTGGTGTAGACAGAGTCATGCCTATGTAAAACCCAGACAAATTCATCAGCCTCACAAGTGCCCCACTACAGAGATTATTCAGTTACAATGAGGCTACAAATATAATCCAAATAATACAAAAAGATTCTTAGTTTTCTGATCACACTATTGAGAAAAAATTTTACACAGCAAAAAATGACAAGTGCTCACATTTCCTCTCCTGAATTTTCTAACTAAACTCCTCCAAGTACAAAAAAGGAGACAAAAAGAAGCAGTTTAATCCTCATCCTAATACAGAAAGGATACATTCAAAAGGAGCAGGAAGAAGAGAACTTGAAGCTTTAGCTTGGCGTTTCTGTCAGTCATATATATACATTTCACTTAGGTGCATGCTTGAACTGTTATATTTTAATTTTGATAACATAAACATCTGATTTTCCATAGAGAAAGAGCTGTCTGTTCCCAGCAATGAATGCTTTTATGATTCCTTTCTGCCAGGGAAGGACAGAGTTTTTCAGAGCAAGTAGATCACTGGCTTTGCTGCTCAGATGCAGTGAAACTCTGAGGTAGGTGCTGCACTACTGCCCTGCTCCTGTGTTCTTCCAGACTGAAACAAACTGCTATAGAAAGGGAGCAGGAAAAGAAATTTTGGATTGACCTCTGAAAGAGCACTGCAGAAATCCAGCTGTCTCATGAACGAGCATCAGACGCAGCAGCATTAGTAAGTCCTGCATCAAGGGGTTCAGTCCAAAGGTTTGCTTAGAGGGGAAATTGCTGGTGTAAAGGTTTTTAAAGCTCAGCTCACATATGCACACACCCTGCTCAGCAAAATATATTCTGAGCTTTTTCTCTTAACACTTCTCACTTTCTAACGAAGATAATTGAATGACTCAGTGAACATGGCTGGCATTAAAATCTTGGGGGAGGGAAAAGCAGAGGTAGCAAGTTCTAAATCCTCTGCCAAATCCCCTTTTCATAATTTATAGTCTGTCACCAGTTTATCACCAAGAACTGTCCCTCTTTTTCTCATTCTCCAGGCTCCTTTCCCAGTGGACAGTCCATGCCAGCTGTCTCGGCAGCAGGAACGTCCTTTTTTTCCCAAGCTTCGACCTGTGGGAAAATCTTCATTGGCCAGTAATTGATTCCACCCTGCCAGCTCCATTACTTTAGTCTACAGTCAAACTGCCAGCAAGCTGGAGACAGGCAGCCTCAGCCCTCCCCGGCTCCTGCTATTGAACCCGCTCCTGCCCGGGCCGTTAGCTACCGGGGCTCTGAGCTGATGTGTCAGCCCGCCCTGCAATTAGCACTAATCTGAAAATTGGCCTTTGCTAGCAAAGCCAAGCACCTGACAGCTAATTGTTGATGTCAGATTGATGTGCATTTAATATGGAAAGGTTATTTATCAAAGGGTACTTTTTTTCTGTTGGTCTTGGTTTGTCCCTGGATTGCCACAGGCGCTTACAGCCAACAAACCAATAAAGATCTTATACTTCATTTAACTTAAGGAGCCTTCTAAATACTCTTTTCAAACTCTCAGTATAAGGCAGTGCAGTACTCATCTATTTATATTGTTTATAAAGAAATCACTGCTAACCAAGCAGTTATTGTTTTTATTCTCTTTTTCTGGAATCAAAATATTGGGGGGCGAAGAGAGGTTGATAACAGAATAGCAATGGCCAGCCAGCCCTGGGATTAAAAATGAAGTTTTGACTCATCCCCTGCCTTTCTTTACACCAGGCTACTTCAGTATTTACAGTATTACCTATGATTTCCCTGACTGGGGAAAAATACAGGTCCTGTTGATTTTAACACAGTTTTTGCAACTTATGACAACAGAGCAGGGAATTCCCTGGTGGTTTCATGGAGACAGAAGGACACGGCCCTTCAAGTCCTCATCCTGGAATCAGATGGCAGAAGGTGAAGCCTTGTGCACATGGAAATCCCCTCACACTGCAGTGAAATTGGCTGACATCTATCCAAAAATGGGTTCTCTTGATGATGCAGGCTCTAGCTAAATGTTTTCCAAGAGCATAGGGCAATTGCTAGACTGAAAACAGATTGCAATACAAGCATTACTATTGGGAGCATCTTCCTGATGCTGCACAGGTCGCCATCTAGCACCTCCATAAAGAGTTTACAAAAGCAAATCCACCAGACATTTAAACAGAATCATGTTTGTTCAGAGTGGACACACACATTTTTACGTTGTGCTAAAGTCCTGTAAAAAACTAATAGGGTTTTGCAATTGCTTACAGGAAATTAATATAACCTATTGAGCTTTGTAGGTCAGCAAGGATACTAGGGATGCACATAAAACTCTGGCATATAACCTACAGTAAGAAAAAAAGAGAGGACAGTCTCCAGCATGGAAAGCTATGAGAAGTGGTAAATCAGATGGGACACAAACACAACAACTGCTTGATACAAATCATATTCTGACAGGGAAATGAAATGTACCAGTGTGAGTTGTGTGAAGCAATTGCTCATATTCACTCCACAGGTGAAGGAAACCATTCATATATATCAAACATATCTCCTTTTTGAATGAAGGTGGTCAAGTACGTCACAGAGTCTTCCAACCTCTGAACACTGGCTTTTAAATACAAAAGTGTGTAATCTGTATTCTTCCACTAACTTCACACCACAAAAATTAAAGTGCAAAATACCCTACCATGCAAGATGTAGAGAAGAATTTTCACTGAAAAAAAAATTTTCAGAAGAAAATATTAATTAATTAACATTTCATAATTAATTAGGCATTACCAGGATAACAACATCTGTGCGTTACTTTCAATATTAATTTTTTTCCACTGCAGTGAGGTGTTTAATAATTTGACCCAAAAAATTTGGAGGTGAATGAAAAACACAGAGCAATGAATGGAGCAATATCAGCTGACAAACTGGAGGCACCCACCTTACTGGGGCTGGGTTTTAGGGCCACCAGGACCTGCTCTCAGCACCCAGCACCCAGCAGAGCTGATGGCAAAATCTTGCACACCCTGGAGGTCCCCACACGGACGGACAATACACAAAACTTCCACCATCAGAAGGGCTGTCACTTTGCCAGGCCTGCTGAGACCAGAAATCATGCCAGTGCTCTGACAAGCCCTGGGCATGATGATTCTCTCAGGCAGAAACTCCAGGCCACTGTAGATTTAGGAAGAGCAGCTCCTGCCCAGGGCTGTGTGGCTCAGTGGCAGACCTGTGCTTAGGGCAAGGAGTCACTGGTAAAGACTGGGTGCATCCTGCATGCATCCACCATGGCATGTCCTCCCACTGGATGAGCACCTACTCCAGACACAAAACTCCTCCCCTGGTACCCTTTCAGCCAGCATGTAAGCTAAGCAAATGCTTCATTTTAAATCCATCCTTCAGCCCTCTGGGTTGGTCCTCAGTCAGGATTTAAAGACGTGTTGGAAAGTTTTGGCAGCACTGCTTTCAACTTGGCCAACAAGGAGATGTTGAAAGCTACACGACTGCAACCACACTGGAGTTCTGAAATGTGTTAATTAAGACATTCTGTTACCAACCCTTTCCTTCCTACGCAAGACAAAACCTACCGGGTGCTAAACGTGCCTGAAATGATTCGTATGTTTTAATGCTTTCCTGAATATGGATCAATTTTAACACTTTTTATAATGCTTGTATCCTAGCCAAGACAAAGCCAATGACTCCAGTCTGACTCAAGCACACATTTAACACCCTCTGCTGAATAGGTCCTAGAAGAGAAGAGAGTTCAAGAAGTCAGGGCAGGATAGCGGGGAAGGGTAGATATTTGTCTGAGCTGCCTAAAGATTTTCAGTAACAAGAGCTGCACAAGTTCCCTCAGGCAATTTACCCTGCTCCTTCGGTTTCCTTACTGATAGAAATCATTTTATGAAGTCTAATGCAGTGCTCTCCTACTGCAATTTAAACAATCACTTTTCTTTCCTGTCTTCCATGGACACAGAGAACACTGCTCCCCACCGCTGACATGTACATACTTGAAGCCCTTGAAGTATTTTCATTAGTCCAAACAATGATGATTTGTCAAGGTTTCCTCAGAAATGTACCCCAGGACACTCCATACTGTTTTTCTCTGCATTCTCAACAACTGACCTATTTGCAGGACTGAAAATGGAACTGGAACTGTTGCCTCAGTGGAGGCCCCACAAGTGTGAGCCAGAGTGGAAGGATGAGGTTGTAGGTCCTACCAAGCCACTCTCCTATTACATGTCCCAGTAGGACACTTGCCTTCCCCACCACAGTATGACAATACTGAATCGTCACCCTCTGCAGTGCCATTTTTGAAGAACTGTTTCCTCTCACTTGATCACTTCATAAGTCAGGAGAGGCACTGGGCCCAGGTGCTTCTCCACCACTCCTCTGTAGCACTGACAGTTTGGGCAAGATTCATTCAAATCTTGCTATTCCCAAGGGGCAGGCTCATCTCACCAATCCTTCCTCAATCCAGATCTCTCTCCACACATCATCTCCCATCAGGGGCCCCTCCCTCTACCCTGAAATAATGAAATTCCCACCCAGATATCCCCCTGACTCCACAGCACTCTCCCTCCTAGCAAATCAGGATGGAGGCAACAGAAATTATGCATGTGTAGTGTGACACACCCATTAATCTTCCCTGCCTGTGGACAAGCATCCCTGATTCCATGGAGAGGCTGTTTGGGAAGGGCCAGTTTCATGAGGGCATCGATCCCTCCACTTGAACATCCTCCTCCCTCAGAGCTGAGGGACAACCGGCAGACTCAAGAACTGAGGTGCACATGCCAAGAAGAGATGGCAGAGCCTGATTCCATTCCCCTCACCTTAGAATACAAGGAAGCCAAATGCCTTGCTCTCTGCACTCTCACTGCTTGCTTGACAAACTTGGGCACCTCTGGGGTAACTTGAGATGAGTTTCTCTCTAATTACTCCACGACAAGTCCCAGAGGACAGCTGTGGTGATAGAAAGTCCTAGTATCATTCCTGTCTGCAATTTACACAACATAAACATTATTTAGACACCCATCAGCGCACATCCTGCTATAGAGTAGAAGAGCTGGTAGTTAAGCAAGAGTTTCAGGGGGAAAAAAAAACGGAGTGGGGGTGGGGATTTTCATTACATAAAGTTTAAGCATTAATATCACTAGATAATACATATCCCTGTAATCTGGAACAAGGGTTTACTTCTTAGGATATAAAAGCTTCTTTCTATCAAACTGGAACACATGTGTGTCTTGATCAGCTTGTATCTTGAGTTACTTTAAAAAGAAGGAAAATAATGCAATTTTAGCAATAGCTAAAAGGAGGAAAAGATCTCAGCATGTCCAGCCAAAACAATGACCTGATGCAGGACTCAAGTCTATCAGGTAATGCTCAAGGGAACATTTTAAATAAGGAAAAAAGAGTGGAAGTGGGAAAAAAAAATATCATCATTGTATTCTTATGCAGTAATGTTCCTCCACTAGCATTAACAGCTTATCTCACCATCTAAGCAATTCTCGATAACAGACTGGGTTTTATGTTGAGTACAGGCTGTACCAAGTCACTAAAACCCTTCTATTGTTAAAGATTATGTAAAATGGTCAATCAAAGTGTCACTTCTTCCTGCCTGTTCCCCAGGCTGCTGTGTTGCAAGAGTTCCTTATAAAAGCCAAGTGTGATGGGGGAACAAAACACTGAGAGGTAGAAAATGGCCCATTGCAGAGCTGGCAGGTGCACAGGACATCCCACCAACACAGAGGGCTGCACCACAACATCACCTAAGCAAAGAGAGGAAAATACCCAAATAAAACGTGTTTAGTAAATTTGTTCTTAAAAAAAAAACTATTTGTGTTTAGCAGCTTGTGCACCTGCAGAGTCATTGCTTTGGCCAATAGGACAAGTCCCAGCACAACACAGATGTGGAAGATGAAGCCAGAATAGGCTCAGGAGAAGTGAACTTTTCTAGCATTTCAAACAAGATTTCTAGATATCCACACTATATCCATGGTTTAGGAATAAGCCGTGTCAGATCAAAACAATGAAAAAAACAGGGAATTTGACAAGTGAATTCAAAAAGCTGCTTGTTTTGGTGGTGGTGATGGGTTGGGTTTTTTCCCCCACGTAGATTTTCATACCTAATTTAGTACAATTTTGAAGGTGCTTTCTGAGAAGGCCTAAACTGGTTAAAGATGACATTTCAGTGCTCAGTGACCAGTGTTTATATGGGATGGGAAACAGCTCCTCTAAGCTTGAGCAATCCCACAGGCATAATGAGTAACAGGGCCTTGGGGACAAACTCCTCCTCCTCAAGAGGTGAAGTAATCAGCCAGTATGCAATCAGACCTCAGAGCAGCTTTGACTGAGGGAAGAATGCTCAGAAGAGGTGTGTGTGCCAGGCCTCAGAAAGGTGGGAGATCTAGGTAAAGAGGACATCAAAGTCAGTATGTTGTGACTCTTTCCTTTATTTTTAGGAAGATGCCCATTCTCCTTCACAGGCCAGCTCAAGCAAAGTGATTTGCTGGGCCACAGATAGGCTTTGATAAAGGGCTTGGAGGATACAGCGCTTTTGAAGCCCATCCAGAGGAATAGTGGGGTTAGACGAATGTCATGGATGAAGCTCCACTTTTGCCAATCACAGCTGGATGACACAGCACAGACATCTCATCCAAGAGTGGATCCCCTGTTTGGGGTAGATGAGGGAGGTGAGAACAGCTGTACTGGGTCAGACTAGCACTGCCCAGCATGCAGTGGGCATTTGCCTCAGCCAGCAGCAGCTTCTGTGCATTGCAACCTTGACAGCTTTCCCCTCCTTTGATCTTGGGATCTCCCTTTCAATTTGTGCATGCTTTCAGCCTCCCCAGCATCCCACAGTAAGGAGCTGGCTATGCATCATCTGCAACAGTTCCTCTAAACTTGCCTCTTGCTGGCTTTGTTGGATGACCCTACTCCTTGTCCTGGAAGAACAATCAATTTCTAGCATAAAATAATGTTACAGACTGCTATCACACCTGCCCTCAGTCATCTCTGTTTCTCAGCACCAGAAAGACACAAAGCGGTTGCATCTCACCCTTAATGCTCATATTCCTGGGAAAAATGAGGGGGTGGGAGAACTGCATTCATTTGTGCAGACTTGAAATAAGCCTTTGTTAAGTATTTGCTTAACATACAAATGCCTTTCACATTTCAAGATAGACAAATCAAGCCTATGTTCTAATTAAGGAAGGGATCAGATGATATCCTCCCTCCAGCAGAGATTTTCTAAAATTTTTGCCTGGTTTCAGCTGTGTATTCTAAGCACATGGATTGACAGGGAGGGGAGATGGGTAACAGAGGGCTTGTGCTATTTGTGATTAGTGCTACAGAGTACATAAAGAAAAAGAACCAGAAAAATAATTCCCACTTGTAAACTGTTCAAGAGCTGATCGACTTAATAGAGTTTGTATCATAAGAGCGGCAAACCACCGGCATATCTCATTTTCATCTGCTAAACATGAGAGTCCAACATGATAATTTTAGGGAAATCTGGATATCAGTGCACCAGGATACATGTCCTCTTATATACAACATGCTTGTGCACACAGGCATAGCTGTATCATGTGCTGGCAAGTAATGGGAGAAGTTTAGCAAACATACCTGAAATAGCTCACATACTTAGGGATGCCAAACAGGCTCGTTACAGCACTTCCAGAGGGGCTTTTTCCTCAGCCCTCTGCACCCCCCAGCCATTCAAACGACAGTTGTTCATGTGGGCTTGCTCTCTCATGCAGTCATCAATTACAAGGTGATGACTTGAAGAACTATCATTTGTCATTGCAAGCCAAAATGAGCACTCCTGCTCCTCTGTACCCAGTTCTGATGAGGAACTTTCCCAGGTCTGGGCTTGCTCCAGGGCTGTGCATGCTCTTGCCCCACTGTCCAGTCCTCTTGCCTCCCTCTCTCCTTCTAGCCTGCTCTCCCAGGCTTTCACAGGGAGCAAAGTTTCCTCTTTTCTGCCTCTTCCCTTGCCCCAGCTGTGCCTGATGGCCACTCACTCTCTCAGGTGGTCACAACACCGTGATAGCTGAGGAGCAGCTACAAACACCAAATACAACACGATCACGGCATTTTGGGAGCTTAATCTTGCTACTGCCCCCATTGCAAAAGGACCAAAACTGAAAGCTAGTGCGTTCACAAAGAGTTGGTTGATCAACACAGGAGACTGAAGACCAATCCCGCTTTCCAGAAGAATCAGAAAGGTTTACGGAGCAGAGAGGGTGTCTGAGCAATGGTAGGGGATGTCCGAGCTTAGGGTGGGGAATATAGGCTGGAAATGGCAAAAGGAAAAAGGAAAAGAGAAGTTGGGCTGCCATGAAGAAGCTTCTTAGTGAAGAAATCAAAGAGACAAGATGGGGAGCAGATGCCCCTTTGCTTTAGATCTTTAAAACAGGACTGGCAGTTGTGCCAGATGCTGCATTGTAGGACAATGAGGAGGCCCTTGGAGATGGTCATCTGCCAGCAAGGTAGGCCTGGTGTCCCTGGTCCCCTGCAGTGGGATTTGTGCCAGGTAACCTATTCTCCACACACAGTGTCCTGCCTGCCACAAGGGCAGCCATCACAAACCTCTCTGGAGACAATTAGACTCTGAAGCCACTGTGTTCCCCTGGGACAGAGTCTTCCCTGCATGGCCTGGGGTCCACAACATATGGGAATCACCAAATTTGGCCTTGCAGTTCAATTAAATAAAAATAAAAGAAAGAACAAATCCCAGGTCCCCTTGAGGGGGAGGATGTGGAGAGGGACAGTCTCCCGGGTAGCTGCCTAATCACCCACAGGGTGAAGGCCCCACTCCTGTCAGCACAAACTGGCAATTACGATTAATGGGCTGTGGCAATCGGATCCCGGCACTAACGGAGACAGCAGGTCCCACCATTTGCATGCAGTAAATTATTCAGGCTGTCAGCTGTTCGGATGTGGGCCGGTAATGTTGCGGTTAAACGCTGGCCACATGGCTAATTTGAGGTGTTACCATCAGCCCCTGCCCTGGGAGAACAGGCCCCGTGTGCTGGGGGAGGCAGGACAGCTGTGCCACCGGCACGGCCCCGAGAGCCCCGCGCTGCCCCAGCCAGGCCCCGGCTGTCACAGCACACACAGCTAACTGTGTGTCCTTCTGGGAGCAAAAGGCACCAGGGAAAACTCAACAGTGTCCTGTTTAGCTCAAGTTTCAAGGGACTGTGAACCTGGGAATATGGGGAGAGCTGGATGCCTGCAAGCCAGCTTCAGTGACCAAACCTACCTGAGCCTCCAGATATGGGCACATGTTTCACAGGAATCAAATGCATGGCTGGACTCAAAATCGGAGTATTCCTATTCTAAAAATATAACATCATACAATAAACTCAGGGCTTGCCATTTAAAACTGACTTTCACAAAGCCAAAGGTAAGTGTTCCAGAAGGGCCTCAATTCGGTTGAGCACCCATTGAGCACCCACAGACCACACCAGATGAACTACAGGTGCACTGCCAACATCCCCTTCTGCCTACCTGGCTGCAAGAGGTGTGTTTTAATGTACCCACCCTCCTGCAGAAAATAACTCATTCAAAATAACTCTTCAGGGTGGAAACACTGAACTCTCTTAAGCTCAGGCACTTTTCAGGAGCACAGCATGAAGAATAGCAAACATGAGACAGAAGGGGAAGACTTATTTGGAAAGTAATGTGAAAAAAAAATCCCAGGCAGTTGTCTACCCATGCATCAATGCAGTTCTTCATCCCTCTTTTCCCATGAAGAGAAGGCATGCTGAGGGACTGACACAAGCACAACACAAACTCAGAAGGACCATCTCGTTTTTTCACTAGCACCTCAGTGTGGACAACTGCAGCAAAGTCCTGTCATTAGCATTCAGATGTGACCTGCTTTACACACGGGTCTGCCTGCAGTCACTGATGGGCAGCCTGAGAGGGACTGTATTTCATGATGGGAGCTTGAAACGATTCAGAGTTGTCCCATATGCCTCAGTACCCCAGAAGCACCTGTACCCCTGCTAAGCACGAGCAAACACGATAGGCTGCAGTACTGGCAGCTCCCCTGGGAGCACTTGGCTTCTTCAAACATGCAGGTCTTTTAGTAGAAAGGAAACATTTGATTAAGAAATATGTACAGTAACAGGCATTATTCTAAGGAAAGGAAAAAAAAACCACATTAGATCAATCCTCAGGCTTTTAGAGTTTGAAATTAAAAAATGAAGAGAAATAAAAGAGGGATGGCAAATAGTAACACTCAGTGTGAGCACAGCATTATAAATTAAGAAAGTGTGATTGTCAGAAGGTCAGGCTATTTCAGATCTACAAAGACTTAAAATTCATTCAAGTGCTCAAATGTGTGTGCTAAACAGTTGGATGGTGACCAAAGGGCCATGTAGCAGCATGGAAATTTAGGCAGCAGTATGGGTTTTCACACATCAGAACTATATTTTTATCTTCAATGAGGCCCAAAGTACTTATGCATCTATACACTAGCAGTAAAACAACAGAGTGATCCTTTATGACAGTATGACCATAATCTAACTTGACAAATGCAGTTGTCAGCATCCCTTAAAGTAAATTATAACTACGCCCCCTTGGCTAAGTCCTGAGCCCTTTCAAATAACAAAACAAAGAGCACTCTCCCAAGAGCTGTGTTCTCTGCATTGTATTTTCTGACATGCTTTCCCACCATCAACCTTTCATCCTGTTGAACTAATTTCCATTGTAAGCGGCGGAAGGCAGGGAGGATAACCCCTGTTAACTTAGCGCTGGTGAAGTGTGGGCCTGCCCAGAGGAGAGGCAGCAGAGAGGGTACATCCCTGGCACACCGACCACCAAGTCCTGTGCCATGGAGCTCAAACAGGGCAACATGTACATACAACTGTGCTTTTCTATAAATAGCAGGTAAGCTGGGATTAAGCACTGGGAAAAGTTCCTCCCCAGGGGTCCATCTTCAGAGCTCACAAGGTGCTACTGTGGTTTGCATCAAGGTGCTTGGTTGCAGCTCTTCCAGCCTGCTACCAGCAAACAAGGCACCCAAAATAAGATTGGAAACATTGCAAGTGACCCTTTTACAGGAGGCACTCACCTGCATGCTGGGTCTTACTATGGCATTGAAGGGTGACACAGTGAGATCCTGCCAGAGGCACTGTTTCAGAGGCACCAGCAGCATGCTTTTGTCTTTCTGTATAAATTAAAGATATAAGCTTTTTACAGCCTATTTTCTCCACTCAGTACCCACCTATGTTTGTTCTCCTTACTGTAAACTATACACCTCTCCAGGTTGCACAAACAACCGTGCTCCTGTTCTGCCCAGGTTCATGCACCTGAGACTGAATCCTGCTCCAGGAAGACCTCCTGCCCTTTAAAAACCTCTTAATAAATGTGGAAAAATAAAAACACCTCTTTCTCATGAAGATAGGCCTCCTTGCTTTGTGTATCTCATCTGGGCCTGGCTTTGCCCTTCAACAGGAGTGAAATGGTAGTGATGCTCTCAGGGACCCCTGGGTGCTTTATTGCTGAGACCTCCCATGCAATGCTATACGCCTGCAGGGAGGGTGGATAGAGCCCAAGATGAGCAGGAGTTTTGTTTGCCTTGTTTTCACTTTCTTGTCTGTATTTTCTTTATCCTAATGCTTTAGTTTTCACCAGTAGAAATTCATTAGGTGAACCCTGCTTTCTGCAATCAGCACTGGATCTCAGACCCAGCTGTGTGTGGTTACAGTTTTAGAGGAAGATGAGATTGGGGCCCTGCTTAAATGCCTGGCTTGCTTCACCAAGAGAAGGTCTGAACCTGCCAAACCCTGATCTTGGGGTTGCTCTCTTGGTCATCTCATTTATGGGCATCCGCTTGCCCCAGTGTTCAGCAGTGCTCTTCTCCCAGAGACAGAAAGGTAATTGTCCCAGCTCATGCCAGATGCCCTCTCTTCCTCCATTTTCTCATCCCTGTCCCTATAAGCACACCTTCCAAAACAACCAAGAATAAAACCGTACAAACTATACAGTTTGTACAAGAATAAACCGTACAAACAGCAGGATCAAAGTTGGTTGGAAACTCACCCAGGAGTGAGTTTCTTGGGTGAGAAGTAGCAGAGCAGCTATGCAAGAGAAGCAGCCTCACCAAATGGCTTAGCAGGACCCAGGGAGGAGGTGTCCATGGCCTTAGCACACTGCATCTATCCTAATGTACCCAGCATTGACCTTGAAAATCATCTTAGATAGGGGCCTCTCTCATGCTTCCTCTGTGCAGCTTTCAGCAATAGGATGAAAATCCATAGGACTAACAGGTTTACCAAGCCATGCTTTCGTCCCTGCTGTACACAGCAGCCACTCCTATTGCTGCCAAGGGACATGGTGAGAGGTTTTGTCAGCCCATCCAGCTTCCAACACGGCCAACTGCTTGTGTGTACAGCAGGAGCAACAGAAGTGTTCTGCTGTGCTGCCTCTGCGAGCTTTTGCCCAGCCTTGCCCATCACTCCCATCTGCAGGAGACAAGTAGGAGTCAGCTGAAATTCTTCTTCGTCCTAATAGAACACAAACAAGACAGCCTGGTGTGCATGGTCACCTTTATCCCATCGTGAGTCTCAGATGGACAGTATCTAAGCTCAGAGAGATCTTCACCGTATCATCTAAACACAGTTTTAAGTGGAGATCTCAAAGGCTTAGACCACAGCTACTTGCAAGGCTGAGCCCTGATCAAAGTCAGGAAGGATTCACCTGATCCCACACACCATCTCAGGTCTCCTTGGGTGACTTGGGACCACTGGTGTCTGTAGTGCCCACAGACACAAGACTCGGGGAGAGGGGAAACATTTACAGCTGTAAGGCAGCTTCTGCTTGCTGCAGCCTCAGCAGATAGAAAATAGCAGGTGCATTAAGCTCCAAAATAAGATTATAACATGCTGTAAATTAAAGCATGATCAGCTCTTCACATACAGTCAAACAAGGAATGATGCATGGAAAATGACAGGGACTCACATTCATCTCCAGATGATCACTCACAGGATGCACAACAATATAATTTCACACACAGAAATCAGAGAAAGTCTCTGAAATTAAAGAATTTCTCTTCCTTGGTGTATTTTTTTTCTTTTCCAATAAAGATTTCCAATGTGCTGAAACCATTTATAATAATAATTGGGGGGGGGGGAAGTCTCTGGGAAATTATCGGCATGAACTTTTAGGTCTCTAAATTAAGGCCAGCCTAATTTTCCAATTAGGCAGCTTGATAGGCAAGATGACATGTGCAGAGTAGAAGGGCAGGCTCTAAACGGCATTTTTATGAACATTTCTCATGCCTGAAGCAGCCTTTCTATACCCAACAGCTGAGGAGTGCACTTTCCCATGCCGTCAGGGGTGAGGAGGTTACGACTCCAGCATTGTGCCCCTTGTTTTTCACACAAGAACCCGGCGCGCCGCAGCTCTCTTGAAAGGGCGCAGCGCCCCGGAGAGGGGCGGGCGCCCCCGGCCCCCCCAGCGCCGCCTCCCCGCCCGCCCCCGGCCCCCCCAGCGCCGCCTCCCCGCCCGGCCCGGCCCGGCCCGACCCGCGCCCACCGCCCGGGCGGGCGGGCGGCTTCGTTTCAGCCGCCGCCGAGGCGGGCGGGCGGCCGGCAGCGCTAATTGGGACGGGGGGCACCTTTTTCAGAGTCGCTCAGTCGGTAAATGAAACTTCAGCTCCCCGGTGATCCCGCGTGTGCAAAGATGCCGCGGCCCCGCGGTGCAAAGGCCACGGCAGGAAAGATTTTGAGCTGACGCTGCTCTTTCACAGCTCGAGCTGTCAGGCGGCTCGCTGCCTCCCGCTCTCGCCTCCCTGCTGCTCGCCCGGCCGAGAGAAACCGCCAGCACTGCGGCGACACATCCTTCCTAAGCTTGCTGTCACCCCAAACGCCACTGTGAATGTACCGGTGGTCTTCCAGGGGCAAACAGGAACCCAAATCAATGCGTGAGTCCCTCAGTCACTTACAGCAAAGTCTGTCCCTCAAGAGGCAATGAAATCACACATTAACAGACCTGCTGAGCGCTCGGGTGATGATCCTGAGCAAACCATGCCAGGCCTGCCTAAGTGTCCTCTGGGTCAAGCAATTTAACAGCTAGACTCACGCAAGCTTGGCATAAGCCAAGGTAGCAAGGGCTTTGGCAGACGGGGAAGGTAGGAATTAGCAGTGACTACCACGAGAGAACGTTTAAACGTTTTTACAAGAACTGAACAACTCCTCTCTCTGAGAAGTATTAAGCCCTTAACTTTCTTCCCCATGCTAAAGGACTGAGGTGGTGAAATAACACTGAAGTTACCATGTGTGTCATGTCTTAAACACAGGTTTGAGGCTGAGAAGATGTGCAAATATTCAAACAGCCAAGCTGCTCTTGTATAACAGTAAGAGCTGATTTTTCTGTAGTTCTTTGATTTTTCATAAAAGGCAAGAGAATGTCAACACATTAAAACAATTTAAATATGCTGCCACTTTCAGAAGCTACCCGAAGCTGCAGAGTGATTACAGTATCTATCCCAAGGGTGCCTTGGATCGATTAACCCAGTTAGGAAGTGTAACTTTTGGCTGCACTTGACATCCAGCCTGCTGCAGACGGGCTGCCACGTTAGTAAATAAATGGCTGCTTTCCTCATTAGAGCCACCATGTAGCGAGTGGATCAGGCTGCTTAACTCTGATTGAATGAGGCACAACCTAGAAGGTTATTTAAGACCTTACTGATGTTGGTCTAATGCAGTCATACCAGGGATAATACTTATTTTGGGTTATGGTTGGATGACAATGTAATAGCCTCATGTGGGCAGTCTAGACCATTCATATGTGATAAACACTTCCCCAGAATGTATAATTTACTAAAAAGCACATGTAGAGTGCATGCTTGTATCTAGCAGAAATGCTCTCTAGCCAAAATAGAAGAGTGGAAAAGTTCTCCCAGCATGTGGGAATAATGCTGTGAGGAAAAAAAATAAGCAAGGAAAAAAAAAAAAAAGCTTGAACAATAATAATTTGCCTGATTTACAAATGTGACAGTATTAAGAAATGAGAAGGAACCCAAACTTTCCAGATGCCCTGAAGTAAAATGTTAAGTATTCTTTTCTTTATAAACCAGCACAGTGCCAAAGCTTTGGCTGCAAGATGCTAATTTGCTCTTAATATACAGACCTGATTTTTTCAGGGTTTCCCTTTTTCCCCATTTGATCACCTAAAGGCCTGGAATATGAAAGGGCAGACAAGCCCAGGGGATTTACCAGGTCTTGTTGTAGCACATCAGTCATCAAAAGAACACTGAACTATTCTCATTTCTCTTCCAACTCCACATCATGATAAAGCTATTTTGCTTTCCAAGTATGTATAAAGTGTTTAATGTTCTGTTCGTAAAATAAAAGGTAAAATTTTAGGAAAACTTATGAAAGCTTTTAAAACAGGACCTGAATAAACGTAAAAGGTGAAGTATTGCCTCACCCAAAAACCCCAATCAGCTTTGATTTCAGCTTTTATCAACACCAACTTTGCTTAAAAGCATATCTGTAAACCCAGAAAGCACTACAGGCACTCAGGTATATTTGAACGGAGCAAGAAGTGGGTGTGGGACAGAGTGAAGGTCATGGGCACTTCAGTTACAGGCCTAGAAACAGTTAAGTGACATTCCAGCAGAATGTGTGGAAATGCTTCTTGCTTGTGTGGAAGGGAAGATTTGAGCTTGCCCATAGCCACTTGCTACAGAGTCACCCATACACAGAGACTGAGAGGGGATGGCGAGGCTTTGGATGGCAGCCAGGCTTCTCCTCCCTCTGCTGAGGATGCGTTTCACGCTCTTCTCTGAGCACTCAGCATTACAATTCCAAGTGTAAATTTTACACCATAGCAAGCATGAATCACAACTACCTGCAGTGAATCTGTCATGCTCATCCAAATTTAAGTGAGAAATTTGTCAACTAAGAGATGAGGGCAGCACGCAAAGCAGAGTATGACAGAGGGTGAGTAATTGTGTATCTGCTAATGTAGTGGGGTCTGTGTTGTTATCTGAAAAATTCCAGAGCAAAAAAAGCCTTCAACACTTGCAAAATTCAAGAATGTTATATGGGGGGGAGAAAAAAAAAAAGAAGTTTCATCTGGAAAACAGATGAAGAAACACAGAAATCTGCTAACACCAAACATCTTCTCCGCAGCATAATCAAAAAAAAAAAATGAACTGTGCAAGAATAAATGCATATGATTTTAGTAATGATCTTTGCTCATCTGGTCTGTGCTTCAGAGTAAGACAAAAATCACAAAATTTAGAAGAAAATGGCATACAGAGAAATTCCTGATTTCAGCAGTCAGATGAATATAGTCGCAGAACTTGGTTTATACCGCCCTCAGGATTCTCAGCAAAGTGATACATTTACACTTACAGCTACAGCCTCAGTATGTATCAGTGGCATTCCTTTGGTTAATATCAGTAATACATGTGGTATACTTAGGGACAAGAGTACTCCAGGAGGTGGTGTGGGCTAGGCACAGTGCCACAGGAGCTGCTGGGATGGCTTTACCCTTTTCTTTATGGGCAGGAACAACTATCCTCATACCTGAAGTAAGAATGACCTCCAAACAAAAATTCAGACTGGCACCATTACCCAAACACATGCAAGGCTGCTCGGGATATGAACCATGTGGACAAGGAGACATCACTGAGCATTGCTCTTCTACATACACTTGTGCATCTCTGGAACAGAAAACGCAAAGAAAAGGAGCAAAAAATGCCTTTTTGGCATTGGTCATGAAGAAAAGAGAGAACTCCTGGGGATAGGGGTAACCAGCAGCAAAGTTAACACAGAAAAATAATTTAATTTGTTATTTTTCTATATGGACAGCTGTAGAAATACCTGTTTGCATTATCCATTTCTATTCTGATAAAAGACTGGAATAAATTATGTGAACAGTCTTACAGAATAGGCCATGCAATTGTAGCATTGTGGCTGTTCAGTACAGAATATCCCTGGTTCCTTACACTGTGTTCAGGACATGTAGTCTACACATATTCTTGGTATCTGCAGGTATTACAGATAGGTAGTCCCAACATCCCACCAACAAGACATATC
Source organism: Pyrocephalus nanus (assembly GCA_038380795.1). Classification (NCBI taxonomy): domain Eukaryota; kingdom Metazoa; phylum Chordata; class Aves; order Passeriformes; family Tyrannidae; genus Pyrocephalus; species Pyrocephalus nanus. Next base: position 68,124,446 of record CM076261.1, read on the forward strand.
AAAATTCCCTGGTCTGTCATTGTAATTTTGCATTTAGGAGTTGTACAGAATTGATGCCATGTGTGATGGGCATAGGCTATCCCTAACAGAGACTCCTCCATGGGACAACTCTTGTGTGAAGATTTTAGAGGTCCAGTAAGTAACTGAAGCTCACTGCAGATGGGCTGGGACAACAACTTGTTTGCCAAAGGCCACACAGGCCATCAGCAGCCTAAAGCCATTGAAGATTCAACTCCATGATTTTTAAGAGTGGGTCCGTTTATGCAAACCTGTGGGTTTTCAAATAGAACACTAAGATGGATTTGAAATAGCAACCACTACAGCCTCCAAAGGTTACTTCTCTAAAGGTTATCCAGAAGAAGGTTTGATAAAACCACTATTTGAAATCTTACTGTGAATTAACTCTTATCCTGCCCCAAAACATTAACACACATATTTCCTCCCAAATCACTCATATTTGAGGTTGATCAAGCACATAGAATGAGTTATGTTCAATAGACAGGACTTCTTTCTGATATTTTAAATCCCTCCCAGCTTCTTAAAAAGGCCTTCTTTTCCTACTCCAGGGCTAGGATAACTCTTTACCTGGAGGCTAACATCCAATGAAATTCATGTTCAAAATCCCCTGATTAAGATCACTGAGATGAATCAAAGCGACAAAATAAGCTCACATTGCTTGTTTCCTCTCTCTTGCTTGGCTCCTTACTGATTTTAGAAACAAAACTTCAGTTTGCAAAACTATGAAAGGATCTGCTAAAACATGCCCATTCCTCCAGAATGCATTTTCCATGTGATTCCTTCTAGTATTTGGGCAAATAATTACCTTATATTAAAAATATTCTCCTCAACAGACCTCTATATTTACAAATAGATGAGATCTATTTGTAAACTACCCATAGTAGGTGATGTCAGGCATTGGAAAAGGCTGCCCAGGGAAATGGTGGAATCACCACCTCTGGAAGTGTTAAGAAAACTTGTAGATGTGGCACTTAAGGCCACGGTTTAGTTGTGAAGATGGCAGTGCTGGTTTAACAGTTGGACTCAATGATCTTAGAGACTTTTTCCAACCTTAACAATTCTATGATTCTGTCTGCACTATACCTTTTCTCTCAGTGTTACAAAAGGGCAAAGGTAGGAAATGAGTTATCTTTTGTTTATTTGGGTCAAAGTTTTTCTTTTAGCGAGAGGAATAAGAAATAATCAAAGCACTGTGCCATAGGGCTGTGGTTCCAGGTAAAAAGGCACTTCAGCTTTCCTTTCACTTTTCTTTTTATATGTTTTCAAACAAAAAGATAAAAGACAGAAACCTTTAAAAGAGAAATTACAATGTTTTCGGAAAAGAACTATAAAAACAATTTACAGCTTTTGTATCCTGTTCTAAATAAATTTTGTTGGACCATATGAAGACTTGCTGAGTTTGGGCAGCAACCTGACTCACAGGCCAGCTGTGATCTAACAGAATTTCTCAGTTTCTGCCCTCTGATGCCACCTTATCCAAGTACCTCTCAGGTGAATGCAAAGAAAGGGATGCATCAGCTGTGGCAGCCTGGAACTGGTTCCCTGGTACCCTGGTCCAACAGAAAGATGAGGTGCCTGTGGATTTCAATAATATATGCTTAAGCCAGTGTGCATTTTGCTGAATTTTGTGTAACTTGCTGAATAAAGTACATATAAAAAGAAACACATTTTTGCTGGACAGTCAGTGCAGACAAACAAGGCATACCACCTCAAAAAATCTCATTTCATTACAACGTTTGGGAAAATATTTTAAAATTAGACAGGCTTTATTTTGTAATTCAGTGGTATGAATAGCAAATTTCCCTTGCCCTCAGCACACCTGCTAGGCACTATGCAGACTGTGCAGAATACAGACTTGGATATAACAGAAATCAAAAGAAATCCTCCAAAAATATATTGGAAACACCATAGCATGATTCCTTGGTTGTGTGTTCAAACACCCATTATATTTATCTTAAATACACTCACAGAAAACTAAGGCCTACACTTGGCCCACTGCATTGAAACAATTTCTTTTCATTTCTATTAACAACCAGAGAAAAATTACTAATATGCATTGGAATTAAGCAAAGAATTATCTCTAGTTCTTCATGCTGATAAAGGCATGATGTATTATAATGGATGTTAAACCCAATATCTGCAGTAAACAGTCTGCACTGCAACTTGGAAATCAAAAATCCTTGATGTTGTTCTGTATGAAACACTGTACTCGAAAAAGCACCAGAGCTGCAAGCTCTGCACTTCCTCCATGGAAGTACAATGTCCTCAGATCAACGTTCCTTTGGGTCAGTATGATGAACTGGGGAATTCTTTATACAAGAATTACAAGAACAACATCAAATATTCAATTAACGTTATCTACAGAAGCTCAGTTTACCTTTCACTTTTAAATCTAAAAGCAAAGGCCTAGAAAGATAAGTCAATAAAAATGGAGCAGGAATCAGGTATGATGTGCTTATTTTTTTTTATTAATCTCACTATTTTCTTAACTAAGTGGACAGAAAATTTTCATTTACTTCCTGAGGAAACATTTAATTTGTGTAATTTGCCATAGAGCACAAAGTGCATTTATTTGCAGTAAATTTACTCCTTTTGCTTTGTTTGCTTGCTCTCTGCAAGCCCTAAAAGCACTGCATCGGCTTCCAGCAATGTTGTATCAGTTTTTGCCCCCAAGAACCTCGATGTGAGTTCAAGATCCAGCAGTCGCAGGCGTACTCGGGTTCCTCTCTGGTATTTTCTGTAAAGAAAAGGGGAGAGGGGGAAGAAGGTAAGTATTTTTAAGCAATGGTCTTGCAATCCCCTAAGCTGCACTCCTGTCTGCAGACCCAAAGTAGCAGCCCCACAGAAAACAACGTGCTGCAAGAGAAGCCCAACTTTGTTGTAATGCATCAGCACTAAAACTGCTGGGACAGACACTGTACCACCACAGGCCAGTCTCTGCTGACACAATTCTGCCCATGGAAGAGCAGACACCACCAGATCCCACTGTGGGAATTCAGGCTCTACAAAAAACCTTTTTATTATATGGGAAACTGTTTGTGTCTTCCATTGAAATATTTTACTGTATCATCTGCTATCATGCAAACAATTATCTGCAGGATAACATATCATCAAAGGGGAGGACAAGTCATCATTAGATCACTGGTGACATTGCTATTATCAAAAAGTATAATGTCAGCTAACTACGGTTTATATTTCCAACCCTGGGCCCCAGGCAAGAGAACTTTTCTTGTCTTATCCCCTCACCCAAAGAGTGGGCATGATCTGCAAGTTTTTTATTACATATAATTAAAAAGAAACCCCACAACTATTGTCATGAAACATTCTGCCTACAGGCTTGGGTTTTATTGTTTTATGCTCTTTTTTCCCTTCTCTTTCCTTTCAAGTCAGAAGATGCAAGTGTTCAATGTTTTTTTAAAACAGACCCTGTGTTAAGATGGCCATGCCAAATTAGTGAAGATTTTTTAAGTACTAGCTATCTTTTATGTACCTGGAGAGCTACTGATCAAAGTCCAGCAATAAAACTAAGAATTATTTATTCTTCTTTTCAAAGATAAAGTCATACTTTTTTTTATTCCCTAGTCAAAGCATAAAGAGCTGAAGATACATCTAGTTTGACCACCTTGAGCAAAAGCAAGTGAAAGTTTGAAAAATTCTCCTGTTACCGACTGGAGAAAATGCAACAGGAGAGTTGGTTTCATGCATTTCCACCTTGCTCATTTTCCCCTCCTGCTTGGGCAGACAATCTTCTCTTCTGACAACTATTTGCTAGAATGGAGCAAAACTGAACCAGGTTTCAACTTTCTTCAGCTCATCAAACCAAGATTCATTTGGAAAACTAAACACCTTGAGAAAAGATGCTGGACTCGCATTTATGGTGGGGCTTGTTTCTGTTTTTTTTTTTTTTTTCCATTTTTCTGTCGATGCTATCTTACATCCATTTCCCATGTCTCATGGTTAATCCTTAGTAATATATTTGGTTAGGGTACATAAGGTACTTCAGTCAGCAAGGGTTCTGCCAGCACTCATTCCAATGAATCCTGTGATGACTGGCATGAGTCCAGTGGATATAAAAGTGAAGGTCCTCATCTGTCCAAAATGCGCAATGAAAACACTGCAGGCAAATAGTGCAGAAATTTAGGAAGCTATACAGTGTAGAGCCACAGAAGAGGAAAAAAGTCCCTGAAAGGTAAAGACTGCATAAAACTATTAAAACCTAACTGACACTAAACTCAAATCTTTGAACTACAACATTCTGTGCTGCTTTTAAAAAACAGTAACATGTTTTAAATCTAATAAAACTTAACACTAGTGATTCTGTAACAAATTTTAAAGACCAGCCATCTCTCTGCCTTTTTCTCCTGTCCTTCCTCCTACAGGAGAAGCAGCTCACGAAGAATCTAAAGCAGGACATGAAAACTGGCTCCTGGGTCCAACACTCTTCTAGAGAAGATAGAACTGAATGAGGTTTAAACTGAATTAGAAGTCTTCTCTTTATCTGACAGCACAGAGTGGGATAGATATTGAGCTCCATCTTTTTAACTGAAATACAAAATATTACTTTCATCAGGCATCAGTTCCTTTTGGGTTGGTTGTAGACTAAATTGGTGTTTTGCAAGTGAATAGATTAAACTAATTTTTTTCTAATCAAACTTTTAGAAGGGCTACTTAGAAGCAGGAAAGTCCATGAGGAAAATCCACACTTCTCATAATTAATGCATCTAATTTTACAATTAATAAATAATCTTAAGCATGACCCCCTCCCCCATTTTAGCATTTCTCACTGTACAGTCTGCAGAGAACTCTTCTCAAATTTCCAGACATGAGTTTATTATATATTTGTAATGCAAAATTCAAGCAATTGTATTTTCATAAAAAGAATCACAATCTTCAATGCTCTTCAGTAACTCAAACAGCCACTAGATACTTTAATCGTATTTAACTCAGTTATTAAAGGTTTTCCAATCACAGCACATCTGCTTACAAAGAGATCCCAAAGAAGATCTCTTTGAGGAGCTGACACAACTGCCAATTTGGATGAATATAAACATTTGGGTTTGTGACAGATGTTCCCTACAGCAAAAACCCTTTAGACTATATGGATGATGTAGAAAAAGTAGAGACATGAACACAACAAGTAGTGGTGATCTATCCACCACATTTAGAACAAAAGGAAATAACAGGTTGCTCTATGCATAATAATCATATTCTCTCCATGGATTTATCCTTAAAACAGATAAAACTATCCTGTGGTTAAAGTAGAAGCTTGAAGCAGGACCCAGAAACTAAGCAGGCATTTTATTATTTTCCAGAATGGTGGCCTAGGAGACACAGGACACCAGTGTAAAAGGAAAGAAACCATCTGCCTTCTGCATTTTGCAGAAGGACTTACTTTAATTTTAAATAACAATGCTGGTACTCAAGATCATCCTATCCGATGACCATCAGTGGGAACCATTAACCTTCACCCAAACCCCAAGCACTGTGTTTCTCAAGGATCCACATGTTTTCCTCATACCACTTCCTATTGCCAGGTAAGAGTATTAAATTCACTGAGAAGTAGACAGTGGTGTTTAGCTGCATAAATAAGTGATGGTATGGGAAAATTCTATAGAACCCAAACAAAATATTTTGTAAGCAGAGTCAAAGTTTTCTCTACTTCTACAGAATTTATGTATAATAGCTATGAATTTTAACCCTTTGGACACCTCAGTTTTGAATGGAAGCACTCTGCCTAACACCCAGCTTCAGAGCTGGGAATCCACCAGATGCTGTTGCTAAGTCATAAACCCATTTCAGGCCAGTGTCAGCAAAGCACCTACTGCAACATCCCCAGAAAACTTTGTCTGAATTTCAGCCAAGGATCAAAGGACTCCAAAAAAGCTTTCTCTGGTTTGAATGTGTCCATGCAGGCTTCTCTCCAGCTCTACAGTGGGCAAAGCACTAGGTAGAAGGTATACCTGTCCTCAAACATCTGCTTGCAGAAGATGATGTTAAGTTGGAGGCAACCCAAATAATTGCTTTAGTGCTCCTTGTCATTTTTGAACTGTCACGGGAAAGAATTAGAAAAGAAGCCAGGTGAAAATCCTTTTTCTTATTTGAACCAGAAGTCTGAACATCACTAATGTAACACAGCATGTAAGAGGACAGAGAAACACACAGTACAGACTTGCTAATGCTGCTAAAAAAATTTTAAAAGCAAATACAAGTTTATGTCCTCTTAAAAAATAAGGCCTTTTAGCATTGCATGCAAATATCAAACTACTGTGAACTTACATAAAGTTCTCTTTGCTGAACACATGAACAGCATAGCATGCACTTCCAAATTCAAACAACTAGGAAGCTTCCTTCTGACACTGTATCCCTTTTATCGCAACGTGGTCCCTATGCTAATCCTTTCACTTCTGCACTAACCTTTAAATCTCTCAAAATCTTTGTAGTAAACTAAAGGGTTCAGCCCCAAACCCCCAAATTCTTCAGTCAAGATTTTAAACTTGCAATTTTAAAAACATAAGTAATTTTATTATGTCCTCTAAACTACGTGAAGAAACAAAAAAACCCAATACTTTTACATAATAAAATTGGAGGGGGAGGATATGGAATGACGTATTTCAGCTCTTGCTAACTTTCAAGAATGCTGGGGGGGGGAAATGTTCTTTTTTTAAACTTAAGTCACTCCAGGTTACAGCAAAAGGTTTACAAATGGATTTGACATGGAAAACAATGAGCATGTAAAAACAAGGAGGCTTTAACTAAAAATGGGGATCCTAATTATACCGTTTTCTACCAAGAAAATGGGATAGTAGTTTTGCAGGTGTGCAATTTCATATGCAAAGGAAGCATTCTCATTACTACGTGGCATTAAGAATCTTTATTCAAACTCTAAATTATAGGTGTAGACATTAAAGCATTTTGTTAAACTATCCAATATTTAAAACTGCATGTGATCACTAATTAGTAAGCAGTCCTTTTTCTATTAAAACTACTCAAGTTATTAGTTTAAAATTTAAAGCAACAAAGCTTCTATTCTTGGAAACTGTGCTACAAAAATAACAACACAATTACAGACATGGTTAAGTCTCACCAGGTCTTGGCTTGTATTTCCCACTCATTTCAAAAATTCATTCACAGATACCCTCTATTTTGTACTACAAAAATACAGGACTCATATTTTAAGAGAAGTGGAATACTTTGTCTTATATTTCCACCTACTTTGTTACTGGTTTCCAGTCCCCAGTGCTTCCTTTTGGAGCAGCACGAACTACCTAGTACGAAATAGATTGAACTACCTATGGGTGGCTACAACCACCCTCACCCACTATCCATTCTTCCATGCCATCTGTCCCAGCCTCGTGACCACGCAATTCTGAATGGAGAAGGAAGGCAATTATTAAACATGTTTTTTAGTTCCTACACTGAGGGTGTAATTTAGAGAATTTGAATTTTTTACATTTTTTTGCATCATTATTTTTTAGCATCTCCCAACACATTCTAGTGATGGCTTTCAAAAACTGCAATAAAGGGAATACCTGGATTATCTCCCATACAAAATCAATTAATACAAACCACTGCAAAGACAGGGTTGGAGTTGAGCCATGGTACTCTCAGCAAATGCCATGAGAAGTCTTGATATCTTTCACTTTTGGACTGTGAGAATTTCTGTGTTTTTCAGATCTATTATTCAAGAGGCTTTGTTTCAGTGTCTTAACACAGTACAGAACAGTTTAAAAAAAATCTTGTTTAATTTTCTCTCCTTTTTTTTTCCTTTTTTATTATGTGAAAGACATCATATTATCAACCTCAGAAAAAATACAACATGAGCAAAGGTAGTAAAATATATTGACCATCACTTTTCCTCCAGATTTTTTGTTCACCATTCTTACCACCATTCAAATCCACTCAGAATCACCCTGTAGATCCTCATTAGTAATACTGAAACAACAATGCATCCCCAGAAGCAAGCCCACCTCTAACTGACCCCAGCCAGCAGCAAAGCACTGCAGCTGGGGTGGAACGAAGTTGTGTGTGGAACAAGTCATCTTGTTTCTCAAAAATGTTTTGAAGCATTCACAGATGCTGCCCGAGTCCATGTTGGTCTCAATTTTAAGAGCAAAGGGAGGCCCTATACCTGGCTTAAGGAGCTGCCCTGGCACAGATCTCTAAGATTTTTGTATAGGTCACCCTCTGATACCCTACAGGGAAGGAGATCCTCAAAAGTACACCACTTCCCAGAAACCCCTCACGCATTGCCAGTATACACAGAATTCTTGCTCAGCAGAAACATGGATGAAATCAGCAGACTGCTGCCAAGCGGAAGGCTGAGTAGCTCTACACAAAAACCAGTGAGGTACACACTGCACATCTAGCAACGGGGAATGGCAATCCTGCAACCCGCATCTCCACACAGCAGTCATAACAGACACACACCCTGCAATATAAGCTCCTAGGCAACACTGGGGCAAAAAGGTCAAATCCTAGCCTTGGATGTTGGAGTGAGATGGCAGAAAGCGGCAGCAGAAAGGTAGAGGGAATTCTGCACAGAGCAGAACATGGGATGGTAAGAGAGAGACTGGAAGAGTAGTATCTCGGTGTAGTATCCTGCTGTCTGCCTTTCTTCAAAGGCTATTAAAGAAAGGCTATTATTATTTAAAGATTGTTAAAGAGGGGACAAAAGACATGCATAAACCTCAATAACCATGTAAAGATCTGGATCTGTTATTAAAAAGACTGAGCTGTCTATACAGAAAGAAGATACTGGTATTAAAAGGTGCTTAAAACCATCTGGGAAAAGCATGTAATATTAGGAAAGTGAAGTCCAACAAATGCAGGTGAAAACAACAATTTGTAAATATTGATAAACCACTAGGAAAAAACTCCAAGCACTGAGACTTTTCAGCCATTGACAGCTTCAGCTGAAGGGATGCCAAAACAAATGTGCTAGTTCATTTCAGGATAACCTGCTGAAATGTCATGTCTCATGATACAGTAAAGTCCTGAGAGATGACCTGAAGGTCCCTTTTGGCTTACATTTTATTCATCCATTATTTATTACCACAACATCCAGTCATTCAAATAAGAGAAGGATGCTCAAAATAGGATTTTCAAAGCATTTCTGTTCTCTGCAATCAAACACTTCACAAAAAATGCTCAAAGGCTACTGGCTACATTCTATCAGAAAACACAGTCCCGATTCTTGTGACTCATCAATCCATTGTCACTTCATCTGTATTTGTTTCCTACTCAATCTGTTTTCCTCCTTCCTTGAACTAAGCAAGCAAACATGCTCTCATTTCTTCTGAGCATTTATCATTTGTGACACCTGCTTAATAATTTTTCAGAATATTTTTGCTCCTTGTGCTAAATTTATACAAGGAAAAAGGTTAGACTGCTAGATAGAAGCAGAGATCTAGATACTCAGCTACATAAAAGCCTCTCATATTCTTGGAAGCGTTTAGCAGAATGCTGTAAGACTGTGTGAAACCATCAGATTAAACAACAGCCATTGTCACCTTGTGTTTTGGACCAAGATGACATAAGCAGATCTTTTAGCAAACATCCTTAAAACCAAGAGGTGCTTTATGCATCGGAAGAAGTCCAAAGCCAACCCCCACTTTGCACTGACCGCCATCTAAGACAGAAATTTGAAATGAATACCACAAAGAGTTTGGGGATATTAGCTAGATGATGATGCGAAAAACACGCTGAAAGACTTCAATATTCCCCTGGCCAACTGGAGTTTAGGGAGGCAAGGACACATGCTAATGGCACTGCGTGTATGGACACTTGGGGGAAAATAACTACGGAACAGACTGGCATGAGCAGCAGAGTTTGGGGGTCACCCTATCATTAGGGGGTATAATATTATCTCCATTTATGTTTATGGAGCTGTCCAAAGCCATAACTTCTTGGTCAAGCCCTGGCAGCTTCATTCTGTGGGACCCAAGACTCCACTCTTGGCTACTGAGACACTACTGGCAGCTGATCAAAAGTGGCACAGATGTGGGTGAATGAAACATGTAAGTTTTCATTCCTATAGCTAAAAGAAGGTAAATGCAAAGTCTGACAAGAATTGTTTTATAATTATCATGGAAAATCATCACACAAACCATTGTGAAGACACTGTCAAGCTCCGATATTACAATGGTATCAATAAACAATGGCATTTTGTCTACAACAGAAAAAAAGCACCAAAGGTGCCAAATACTTAAATCTAATTCTGTCCCGGTATGGACATTCAGAATCTCAGTACAACTTCTTAGTTGTAAAGAACTTCTAATTGTTTACCTCAACTCAAGTGAAACCCAAAGTACCCAATATTAAATTAGTAGAACAGACCAAAAAAATTGTGCTGTACATTTTGCTAGTCTCCGCACAAATCAATGTGCATTCACTAAAACTTCTGAGACAGGATCATTCCCTTTTTAGAGAAGGAACCCACTGAACAAGTTATATTTTAAAATGTACTTCATATCACATCAAAGATGAATGCTGTAACCTTTTCTCCATGGCATACTGAGGTAAGCTTTGACAAATGAAACTTGCAAGAGGTGGCTCCTGTCATCCAAGAACTTGTATCAGATATAGTTTTGTCATCACACAATAATTTATGCCAATTGCTTTCTCAGCCTATAATGTAAAGCACATCCTTTAACTTGAGAGAAAAATGAAAGAAAGTCTTTAGTCCAAACTGGGGTTTTTCCACTGTTTTCAACTATGTAATGAACTGTTTTGACTAAAAATGGGATCTGGCAGGGGAAAAGTTCCCCTGTAACTACAGATTATAAATCTAACTATTTCCAGCACACACAAATCATCTCGAAGCATCACTGAGTGTGCTAAACCACAGAACATTGCCCAACATTTTAAGGTATGGCAAATAATACTTCCTGAAGTTTCAATGCCTTGTTAGTGTCCATTTATCTGAATGCCTCAAGAGCAATCTCAGCTACATTATGAATGAACAATACGAACAAATACTGAACAGATTTTTTGATGAAAAAGAGTTCATGGTGCTCTTGTAAAAGGGACATTTTCAGATTTGGTCAGGAACATTTCTTTGTAAGCTAACACTGCATTATTCATTTCAATGGCTTTCGCATTTAATAAAAGTCTATTCAGAGATAACACAAAAATGCTACTGGGGAGGGGTGCCTTAAAAATGCAACTGGTTTGACGCTGTCAGTTTGATTTTCAAAAACTGGCACGGAAGAGTGTGAAGCACGGAGAAGGCTCACTTCTCTGCAGAATGTCATGCACCTGCCTTTGAGAAAACCAAATATTTGACAGTTCCACTTTCTGCTAAAAAACTCTAATATTAATAGATCTTGACCAGAGTCAGGAGAGGGACAGTTTTCAGATGTGTTTCAGATTTTAAAAAATGTGTTTCATGAAATACAATGAAACAGATAAGGAAAAAGTATAAAGAATATTCATGAAGAACTGGGTGGGTTTGGGCAAGGAGTTACCAGTGAGACAGTTCACCTAGCAAGCCTGGCAATCTGTTGCACACAGTCCTGACAGGAGTGAGCTCAGACTGCTAAAGGCAACTTTTAGAAATATTAAATGCAGGGAAAAACCATCCAAAAGAGCATGAAACAAGGTATTACCAAATACTATTAAGACATTAGAAATTACAAAAGTCAACCTAATGCTGTAATGCTTGAGGTTAAGGGAATACAGACTATCACTGAATAGATCTATCAAAAGGAACTTTAAAAGAACATCAAAAAACTTAGTATTGGAGGCAATGAAGAAATGAATAGCTGGTCTCAAGAGACATGAGGCGGAACTGGCAGTGGCAGGCTGGAAGCAGACAAGAAGGGATCTCCAAGGAAAGCTAGGAAAGAAACTGTGCTGCTGGATACTGCATTAGAATGTGTTCTGGGTTCCTAAAAACAAAAGCAGCAGAAGGGTATGAAGTGTCTCCAAAGGGAAATCTGTTTAGGGAACATTGACACTGAAACAGGATCACACAATTTCAAAATGGGGAATGAAAGAAGAGTGAAAAGCTTAGAGTAAGTATAATCTATGCCATTCTGTGAAATCAGAGAGACAAACAAGAAATAGGTCTCAGGGAAGGAAACAGCTTATTTAAGAATAGTAAAATATAGGTGTATTCATGATAACAGATCTGCATCCAGTATGTGGAGTACACCTGGGAATGAACTAGCAATACCTGTCATGACATGGTACAAGGAGAAGAGCCATTTCCTGACCTACTTGTTTGGCTTTATGCCTTCTATAAGCACTTTATTCCTCCTGGTCAGTAGGGTATAGAGAATTAAACACACAACACATAAATATGGACTGAAAAAGTTAATCAAATAAGGCTGTGGTTCTTTTTTTTCTTAGGTGTGGAAAGATGAAAGCTCTATAGAAAATTAAATCATTACATCTTTCTCCACAGTGAGGAAACTAGAGATAGAAGAAAAAATACCTGGGTAGAAAAGGACAGAAGTTTCTGTTGTTAGAGGAACAAACTGAGAAATAAAATATTTAATGGTTATTATACAGTTATTTCGTTTCCCTTCTATAGTGTCACCTCCAAATTCTCCCTATAAGCAACTTCTTCAGGAATTTTTCATATATAAACTCTTTCTTCAGCCATTTTGAAATGTAGCCATAGCCCATTTTTTCCAGCTGAAACTGTGCAATCTTTCAACTGGATCTACACAGACCTTGCATATCAGAACATATTTATTATGGGAGTATCAAACTGCTAACCAAAACACTTAAAGTCATAACAAAATCTGTGTATACTTCAAGAATGGAGATAAAAAATAACATGATACGAGCAAAAGGAACTTAATCTAGACCCCCAGCTTCCAGGTCTGTGTTTCTCTTGTTTGGTACCATCAACAACAGAAAAGGTGGATTCAGAGCTTTAGGTTGGCAATGTTTTCAACTGTGCCCAAAGAAGAACCATGTTCTCTGGCAGGCAGTAGCACAAGAAACAATTTGAATGGGCTATAACCTTTTCTGTGTATAAGCTCAGTCAAACACTTTACACTAGTAGTTTCTGATTTTAAATAGAAATTAATTTAAAATTTTAAACTGTTTTCTTAGACCTTTTATACAGAAAAGTCAGAAGACATGTCCTAGAAATAATTTAGAAGAGCGTATGTATCACAGCAGATCTTCATAACACTAAGAAATGAAGAGCTGAAAGTATGACAGCTCTATTGTCACAGTCAGATCACTTTCCTTCGCTCACCACGTGCCGCTGGTAAGACTTGTCCTCAGTGCAGCAGAACTGCTGCAGATGCCTGGGACAAACCCCGTGACCGTCCAAGCTATGCCAACCATACCTTGTGTGACTGCTTGCCAAGGAGAGGGTGTTATTAGCCAGGCTTGGCTCAAAAAATTCACTGCCCACAAAGCTACTTTAATGTACTGTCTCTACTGGGGAAAAAAACACAGTAATCCAACAATACATTACGATACTTTCCCATCACTGCAGCAATTCCCACCACAGGCAACACTTTGTCTCCAACAAAGAAGCCTCACATTCTGCGCCTGCAAAAAAACCTATCCATACTGTAGGGATGCCAAGAGGAACATCTGTGTGCTCAGAAGGACAGAAAACTGGCTTTTTGTGTGCGTGTGTGTGTGTGTGCCTCCGTGAAAGAGATGGGGGCGGGGAGCTCATAGACAATAGCTTGTGTGACTGCCTGGTAAGGAAATGCTCTTTCATTCCCTTCCTCCTTCCTTTAATTTATTTTTTAATCTGAACAAGGGAGTCAAACAGCCACAGTAGTTATCAACTACTTCCCCAAGCCTAGTGAAAAGGGTTAAGATTCTCCCCCATCACTAGTTTTAGCTTGGATTTATTTTTATCAGAATTAATTTCTTTAGGCATTAAACACATACATCTACTTTTCATCAAACTGTATGAAGACTCTGAGTCTACTTGTCCATTTATCACAAATTATTATGACTGTACGTGAAATGCTGAACTGTGGATAGCAAAATGTCTACAAGATGGATGCACTCATGGGCTTAGATTATGAACAATGGGAAGTTTAAAGAGAGGAAAAGATACTCAGATAAAAAAAGTACAAATACTGCTGCCTTTCTGAATTGTTGGGTCAGTCGCTCAGAGGGTAACATAAAAAATGTGAACCAGGAATTTACACTACCATGAAATTAATGCCGTAAAGCAATGAAAACCAGTCCAGTGGAAGCAAATTATTACAGAAAGGCCCTCTACAGAGGGATTACCAATAAACATTTATATTTTGGGTTTGTAATATCTACTTTATTTGCTATTCAAATAATCTAGCAATTCTTTACTGCATGGATTGGTGGCACTGTCCAGGCCCAGCCAAGTTTAAATATGTTCAAGTTCCTGGCTACATGTAAAAGTTAGAAGAAACTGTAATGTTTTTCTTCTGGAGCTATGCCTACTAATGCCACGTTCTCCTTTTCTTCCTGCCCATTTTCCAGCTACTCCATCCCAACACGCGTGGTGCCATCTGATCACCTAAAGGAGACCATTAACTAGAACTGCTTCATGTTTCATCTTTAACTCCAGCACCTCCAAAACTGGGAACAAGTGGCCAGGGAATCAATTAGCAGCAACTTATCTGTTTCCCCAAATATTTGCAACTCTTTAGCTAAGGGTCTGAAATTACATCCCCTTCATTCTGGGGAAAACAGAGCCAGGAGATACAAATCTGGAATTAAACTAAGCCTTTCAATCCTCCCTCTCAAACACCCGCCTTGCTGGGAATGTGCTTCAGCAAAACAGGCAGGTTTTGACATACCTATTGCACATGAGACAAAGAATATTACATTTTCTGCTCCCAGGATGCAGTGTTATCTTAGTCTGCTTCTCCAGAGAGGAAGTTGAGTTACAGGAGCTCCTACAACTTCTGCCCACAAGGAAAGGGAATAGAGCAGCTCAGTCATCTGGGAAGGTGTCGACAGCATTTTACTCTGATTTGGAGACATCACTCCAGCATTTACACTTTAGGAGACTCAGTGCGGACAGGAATGAGCTCAGGTGTGCAGAGTTCAGGTCTGGCAGGGCTCCCTGGGTGTGGAAGCAGTCTAAGCACCTCTGCAGGGCAGATCTTGACTATCAAACCATGCAGATATAAAATGCTTCTCTATGAATGTAACACATTTCTTCTTTACTCTTCCTATTTTCCTCCAAACTTTAGGCACTTAACTGAAACTCCCCATATAACTTCCTTCACTAGCCCCCACTTTCTCCTTATCAGCGTATATTTGTTAAAATGTCACCAAAATTTTTTCTAGCCTATGTCACAGGATACAGGATTCAGTGAGAACATTCCTCCTAGACAATGCTTGCACCAACTCCTAGAACACCAAGACCCTTGGCCTTTATCCTGCATTCCTGAACTGGAAAAGGGAAGCTGTTAAGATGCTGTCTCATTTTCTCTCTGTTCCCTACCACTGCTGTACATTTTACACCCAACCCTTGATAATATGCAAAAAATATTCAAACCCTGTATCACGATCTCCTTAACTTATCACTGCAGTTTCTTTGTAGTGCCTCCAAGTCCTGATCTTCAAGTCCTACTGCTATATTGCTCACTATTACCAAGAAAATAAAAGCCTATATCTCCTTTGTGTGCAGTAATTCTGCAAAGGTCTTCACTTTTCAATCAGAATTTATTTCTCTGTGGTTCTGAAAAGTTTTCCCCAAATCATGTGCAAAACCACAAGAATGGACCTCAAGTTCCCTCCCCATTTTTCTTTTATCTGCAAAAGATTCTATTGAACATTTATGCTTGTATTTTTAAAAATCACTAAAAAGATATTTCAAGACTCCAAAGATTTCAAAATCTTATAAAATGCACTATACCTTTCTACAGACACAGGAAACCATTCTACAGCAAACGATAATTGGATGTCTGGTATGTTCACCTTTAGTTTCTGACAAGTAAGAATGAGTTTTGTATCTTAATATGTTTTGAAGTTGTTCTGGAATAGTAAACTAAATACATTCTGCCAGTGAATTACTGCAGGTTCAGAATGGTGGCACACATGAACAAAACAGAGTGGGTTTGGAAATATTTGCAAAGAAGCCCAGCACATCAATGCATCACCCTTCCATACACTTCTCCAAGTCACACACCTTTTTGTTTTCCATTTTCAACCTTTTACTCTGTTTTTCTTTTCCCATGCTGCCTTGAAAACCTCACTGCTTTACTTATCAGCCCCAACCTCCTAGGAATTGTGCTTTAGAGCTGTGGTAGAGGCTGTGCAGGCACTGCCTTTGCTGCAGTGAATTATCTCAACAGAGCTGTTCGAGTCTGTGAAACTGGGACTGTCTGGTCATTACTCACCCAGCACAAACCTGACCTGATGAAAAGGCAAACTGGGCCTTCTTCCTTCAACCCCACCTTACCACTCCTGATGCTCCTCTCCTTGTGTCAGGGCAAGCTCTGGCTGCCAACTTGATTGGAAGTGGATCCATATGAAGACTAATAAAAGAAAAAAAACAGGCAGTTTTCTTCTGCATTAGCTCCCTGACCCAGCTCTAAATAGAGCTGCACAAAGAAGATGGCCAATGCAAGAGGCTGATGATAATGCCACCGTGGACTCTGCCTGCAATAAAAACCATTTGGAACTCCTCTGTCCCTCTGTCCATTGCTAATCAAAGGGAACTAGTTAGATGTAGAATAGGACAAAAGACAACAAGCTTTGCCAGTGTATCATATTGGAGGATTTTCCTTAAAGCAAATGAAAGCCAATGGAATACTCAATGTTTATAAGCCTGGAATAAAATGGGCACCCAAAATGTTAGAAACTAATCCTGTAGTAAAGGCAGTCCTCAGTTTAAATGCCAACATTATACTAAAGATTCAGGAAAACTAATAATACAAAGAAGAGTTTTGTCCCAATCGATCTTAAAATAAGCTTCACCACTGAAAAGGAACCTGCTTATCACTTTCATCTATCTCAGAAGCCGGAGATTGTGGTTATATTTGTCAGCGAAAGCAAGCGAGGTCTCAAGACTGCTTCCGTACCTTTCACTTGTTAGTCTTTTCTTTCTCTCTATCATCCAAGAATTCCAGCACCTGCTATTGCTTACCTACTGGTGGAGCACGGTAAGACGCAATTAATCACGATAACAAAATCCTATTCTCGTTTGTGAGTAAAACTAATTGTAGTACAGTATTTCTTTTCCATTACCTTAGAAGGTGCCTTGCAGCTTTCCCACAGTGTCAAGTTCCCGATACATGCACACACACAGAGCGCCTGGGTGATGACTCATTCCAGCTTAACCCACCTTTTCAAACAAACTTCTCCAAACAATGTATTATCTGCATTTTAAATGGAGGGTGAAATTCTACCACTCTCACTACAAAAAGGACAGGGAGGTTTATTGTACTCCATAAAAGATTTAAGGAAAGTATTGACGGTCCAAGCAATCCATAATACTCCTGGGGTAACAATCATTCTGAAAGTTTTCTCACATAAGGAAGAGGAAAAAACTACACATAAAGGATTTTGTCTATTAATGTGTCAATTCCATTAAAATGCTATCAACTCTGAAAGGATTTACTTGCACATTTTAAAATATTCTGTCTGCAGTAAATCGCTTTTGAAGTCAATGGTGTTAGTTATAACATTAATGACCCCACAAGGCAAAAACAGGCATTCAGTCTCACAGATCAGATTCAGTTTCTCTTATACCTGGGGCCAAGCTCAGATTACGTGGGTGATAGAACACCCACAGAACCCAAGGTATGGCTGAGCACCAGGAGGCAGGTTACAGGCCTGCATTGGTACAGGACTGATCATCAGTACCTTATCACCTGTAGGAATTTAACCTGCAGCCAGGACACGCCGTGTCTGTCCCTCCACAGAGAGATAGATGTACGTCCAGCACTGTCCCCACCACCATACCACAGTGCTTATGGACCCAAACCTTAAACTGAACTCCAGCAAGGCTGACAGTATTTCAGCATCTTGTTTAACTAACAAGTTCTTAAAGCATGTTGCACTTCAGTCCTACTTAAGGAATCCTGTCTTGGCCACATCTCATGTTGTCCCATTTCAGCATTAGCTACACTTATGAAGTGAACTAGCAGAAGGAACTCAGAAGACAGCATGATGGTTAAGGTGAAGTTAAACCCCTATCCTTATGGATGCACACAACACACAAGAATACTACGACAGTTAAAAGGTCCCTATTTATTCCACATGGTAAATAAAAGGTCTCAAATGGAAATGTTTAAATACTTGACTTTTGTTTTACAATACCTGATAAATTAATTTAGTCTTTCATCAATGGGCAGAATAGTTGTGATCAAATCAAATCGTGCCAGTAACATGACATGACAAAACCAGAATAATTATTGAACCTTAAAGTATCACTTTCTGCAAAGGAATAATTTTAAGAGATTAAATGTACTTTTGCTTATAATATATAAATAAAACTTAATGCATAAATATACATAAAATAAAAAGTCAAATTTATTTAACATAGGATTTTACCAACGTGCCACACTTAACACACAATAAAACAGCAAATAAATGCAGTAGTAAAAATCAGAAAGAAGCCACAGAAGTTTTACAGTTCAGCCAGCACTGCAATTATTGTTAGGGGGATTTGGAAATCCCTGGCAGGGGACTCAGATACGTCTATGAGTGGGATCCTCTGCCCCAGGAGCAATATCTGTGGCCAAGAGACGCAGCAGCATCATTTCTGAATGGCAGTGGGGGACCAGCCACTGCAGAACTGGGTTATCGGCAAGACAGCAGCTGCTGTAACCTCACTGCTGCAACGGCGACAGCAGAGTGGCTCTGGGAAGTCCAAGAGTTCTCTTTTGCGACGTGAACAGTTAATTCCTCCCTGTCTGGTTGTGTAATGATACAGAGAACAGACTTAGCTCCAAGTAATTATTTCAGTGGTTTTCTTCCAGCTTTATCAAGTGCAATTCCAATGTTTCAATCTTACTTAAGGAACCAAATTAAGTTTTGCTGGAGGGACCAGAGAACAGACCAAGGAAGTATCCACTGAATGTTCCTGGAATACTATCATCATAGTCTGCATGTGAAATACGTGCTCATCCATCTTTGTGATGCAAAAAGAACAATTCATAACACTTCTGTCACTTGACATTGCAACACAAGCACCACTCTGATTACAATCTACATTTTATGTTCATACATAACAATTGTGGAGGTAAAAATGGACTAAAAATCTCTTATAGTACTAATATACTGTATAATTTTTTTATAAAGCACAAAAAAAAAAACATAAAAAATGAGGACTAATGAAATTAAACAATTTATTATTCAAACAACTGGGATTTATCCTTAGTTCATGCTGTGGATGTTGCAAAATAAAAGTTTCACAGCAATCTGCTTCGCGTCGCATTTGCGTAGGTTGTACAGTAACATGCAGGTTAGCAGTTTGATATCAAACACAGGTAACTGAACTGCATCCTTGAAAACACTACAAGTATTTAAATTTTTCAATGTAGCAGTGTATTAGTCAGTGTATTAGTCTTAAAAATGCCACCCTCTAACACATGGGAGTGTTCTGTAACTCATGCTGCTGCAGTGTGTTATACTATGTGATGGGGAAAAAAAGAACTCTTAAGTTAGTAATTCTTCAGCATTTTCAACACTTATTTCCTGATTTTGATATGTAAAGAGGTTCCATGACATGAAAAATTGATACATTTGATGATAACAAGATACCTTCTTACAGAGTTTCCCTTTCAGGAGTCAACTGGTTTGTGCATGTGTGCACACACAAATATTCAAGGAATGACAGATTTTAATTAAACTATAATGTGTGTGTAGGCTCACACCAAATATGATCATGATACTGGATGCTCACATCTTTTTCTTTTTTCTCCCTAACATTTTCTAGCTTGAACAGAAAACAGTCCAGGTACAAAGACGTAAGCAGTATTCATTCTTCAATTAAGAAACACTTTTCTTCATAGCACAGACGAGAAGAATTGGAAATTGGAGGGCGAGAAGTTGAGAAACCACAAGAAGTGCTTATTTGTTGCTAAATAGTGCAAGCCCTTGGTGAGCCAGAAGATACATATTTACTAAGTTATATTTTAGCAAAACTTGTCAGTAAATTGCTTTAGAGATAAGACAATATGATTGCCCATCTCACCTTCTTCCAACAATTATCAAGCAAATGGAAAGGTATGAGAGCTGACTGAAATCAACTGAAAAAATCAAACTGAGGTGGCAAATTCAATCCTGGGTAACAGCTGTATTAGTAGTTCAGCCAACTGCTTTCCCATCTCGGTCCTAATTATTTCATGGTCATTTACAAAAGAAGTTGAGCAGATTACTTTGAGATTGTATTTATGAGCATTTCTCATTCATCTGGGTCACTTAAATGGTAATACAAAATCTTGGAAAACAGGCAGCACACGAAAATATTCATTTCAGGAATTTTGAAGTGTTTACTACACCTACTGTATTGAAATATTGGACTTTCTACTGTACTTGCCTTAAAGTGCCTCAAAAGTAAGTCTTCTTTGATGACCAGCTACTTTCTAAATACTTGACCACAACCAGAGAAATTATAGGTGGGAGGAGACATCGTCTTACCTTTTGCACTAAAGAAGGTTACCCCTGACAAAAATTTATCTAACTTCTATGAAGAAAAGGTTTCTTAGAACAGGCCTTAGGTAAACCCTCTGACAGTTTCAACATCCTAACAGCTGAACTTGTTTACCAAATATCTAAGCTAATTGTCTAAGCAAATTGTCTAAACCAAGCCAACTTTTTTTTTGTTCTTCCTCCAGCAAAGATCAAAAGATAAAACTGAATCATTTTCTATACTAGAAATAGGGTTTGGATCCATGCACTAATTATTTTCATATAGAAATGATTAAAAAAGGAATGGCAAAATAAACTTCCTTTAATACTTTGTTACTTCTGGCATTTATGACATGAAGGAAAGCTGTTAGAAAGGTAAGGTGGCAAAAGAGCTTTCAAAATCTAAAAACGAAAACAAAGTTTCTCCAGCATCCACAATTCAGTCCCATAGGTAAACATTCCAGTTTTATTCAATATCACTGGTTTTACTGATACAGGAATCATAGCACAGACCACAAAGAAGAGCCTAACTTTTCTAAATCCAATTTCAGTTTCCTCTTCCTCCCCTGAGAAGATCAGCACTACTACTAGCTGTTACTCTTGCCACCTGCAGAAATCACCCTAAGCAAACTACCATCCAACACAAAAAATGATACTTGATTCTCTAATCATACAACTGACACATGATCAAGGCACTGTGAAATGCAAATCATTCTTTCTTTGTCCAAGAGAAATAAAACAAAATGTAGTCTAGAAATCACTATTTTTTTCTGACTACTATCCATTCTCCCTCACTGGGCTGTAGGACATGAGCTTCTGCTGTCAATGCTCCAGTTGCCTTTGGTCTGAGAGAAGAACCAGTAGACAATAAAGGGTACTGAAAATAAGTGAGAGCTGTCTGGAGATGACCATTGCTCAGAAGTGCCTGTGAAATATCTGTGAGTGCGTGTCCAAACATCTACTCAGTCTACATGGATTATCAAGTAAAGAGCATGAGGCATCTCCGCAGTGAAGGCCACTCCTGTCAAATTTCAAGGTTTTCTCCAGAAGCAGGGGAGGATAACACTCCTTAAGAAAACACAATGTACTTCCAGAAATACTTGACATATTTCTGCAGCACAGAAAGTAAAATAAACAACCAGCAGCTCCAAGGAAAAGTAATGATGGATAATTTAATTCCAGGTATTCAAAATCTGACAGAATTCAGCATGACAAGTAACAGATATAAAACACAGTGCATGAGGCAAACTCACTCAGGTAGCTGCACAATTACTTTAGCCTATGCAGTACAAACAGATGTACACATTTAACAATTGCTTGCTAATAATGAACTGCCCTGAAGAGTTGCTTTGCTATGGGAACAACCACCCCACATCAAAAGAACCTCATTTGTATATCAAAGGAGAAATTACACTCAGTAATAATGTTTCTTTGAATTGGCACCTAAAAATAGTGTTGGACAAACTTAACTTTTGGTCTGAAGACTTTTGAAGAGAGAAGTGATTTTCATTATAGCAAAAAAAAAAAAGAAAAAAAAAAGAAAAGAAAACACTTTCACCCTACATACTGCAAATATCATAGGAAAGAACAGAAACTAATTTTAACTCTGTGGTGTGAGGTGGTGGGTGTGAAAAAGAGGAAGACTACTTCTTACACGTACTCCGAAACCTCTCAGCAACATCAAAGGAAAAGCACACCACTTTCTTCCAAGAGGTATTTGTTTACACTCCATGAGCAGCTCATGGTACGTAGGACTCCCAGTCTAATGGAGGAACGTGCTCCTGTCAATACCAAAATCCTCTCACACTTTCCTATTTACCCCTCAAACACCTCCTTTATTCACTAGCCCCGTGTGAAAGGTTGCTAGAGCCTCAAGAGGGGCACAGTACTGCACCACTGATGCCTGCTTTGCCCACTCAACAGAATATTAAATATCGCCTTGCTTGCTCTCTCTCCGCTGCTTTCCTCTTTCAAGAAACGCTTTGGTGCTTCTCTGCAGAATTTTGCTACTTCATTCATCACTGTCTGCAAAGTCTGAAGTAGCTTAGTGGTGGGCTTTATGTCATTTACCAATGATGGCGTGGCTTTATGTCACACACAGCACTTTCAAGCTTTTCACTAATCCCCATTCTTTTCTTCTAAGCCTTATGTTACTTGAGAGTTTGACAGGAGGAAGTTTCATATGGACAAGGCCTTCTAAAACCAAGCTGCCACTGGCTGTTGATGCCCACATGAAATACAGCAGAGTAGAGCTTTCATCTGTCAAAGGCTGAACAAACCGTAATGCAAGCTCTCAGTCTTTTTCTCTAAATAAGGGCAGAAGTAAAAGCTCAAGGTTCAAACTCATTTGAGCCTTCAAACCCCACAGAAGCACCCTGAACAAATAGCCAAGTGCTACAAGCAATGATGGGCATGTACTGCTTCCCATTTTACCTCTGTGTGCGTGCAAATCACAAAAAAATGTTAAAAATTTTGTGAAGAGATCCGAACAGTAATTCTACAATTAAAAGAGATAGTGCTGGAAGTTTTTAAATCCAGTACAAAACTTCAACTCAATTGATTAAATTTAAGCAATAAAATTTTTTCTGCTTAAAAAAAATATCAAGTCACAGGGTGACTTTGTCACCCATTTAAACCCCTAACATGCAGAAGAAAAAAATGGTAGGTAACTTCAATGTACTCGATTGCTTCCATTAATTGTTTACACTTCCTAATGAAATCAAACAGTTTCGCAGCCTTAAGCAATATACCTTAGAGATGAAAAGGCAGGCCATACCCTCCTTGTTTTGAAGTCTCTCCACTCTTATGAGCTGTTCCTGGTAGGAAACACCCTTCCTCCAGCTGTAAGGCCAACCGAGCAGCTGCCTTAATAACCAATGCCAACTCCACATATTAATACATAAAAGCAGCTGCCTGCCTATGCAGCTGAAGGAAAAGTGCTGGAGGCACAGGCCAGTATCTAATACCGGCTCTGATTGCAAAGGCAGCTGCTTGCTTCATACAGCTGCAGGAAGAGTGCTAGGTATCAAAGTAAGAGGAGAAATGTAAGATGAAATGGCTCAAGCTGTGTAATCATAATTCCCAGAATTTATAAGAGATACTTGCATCCTTAATCCCTGATCCTTAGCTGCCCATTTGTGAACGAGGGTAAAGATGGGATAAATATGCCTCTCTGCTCTTAGGATCCTGAAAAAATAAATTCATTTGTGACTGTGAAGCATATTAATATAGAGATATCCTACCAATGCCAAGAAGAAATAGGGAATTCTATCTTCTTCGTGAACTATTCAAAGCATGGCATTGCTGCTCATTACATAAATACCATTCCTTCTATGCATTAAACAATACTAGGGACTTAAAAAAATTAAAGACGAAAATGAAGCACTCAGTTCCTGAGTGCTGGCCAGATTGTGAAAACGGCTATAAGGATCTCTTTGGTTGCTTTTTGAGCATGTTTGTGCATGAGAAAGAAGTGCACAACACATACAAATTAGAGAAAAATGCCCTGCTTCCCTGCTCTGACTCAGTAGGCATATGTAGCAGTCTGTATTCACTGCATAAAATAAATACTGTCTGCAGCTTATACTACTTCGTGAAAAAGCAATCTCCATCGATATTTAGCAGCTGATGACAAACACTGAACAAGCTATATTCTCAAACTGGTACAGAAACTGCATGTAATTACTAGCACAAGGGGCTTTCTGATCCCCTTCCTTTTGAAAGGGCAACTACAGTGCTAGCAGAACTGACTAGACTCTTTGAGTTGGAAACAGGCAAGAAAGGGCACAGAACTGGAAAAAAGATGGAGATGTCTCAGAAAGAAGCACAGGATCTACGCTGAAGTGGACTTCAGTATATGAGGCACAAGGGTGGGACCAAACACAGGACAAGAATCAGAAGTGGAGGGAAATCTGAGGGCAGAAGACAGGATGAGGAGCTTAGCACAGCACAGGTTCTTCCTAATTTAACCACCTCTTAACTTCAGGTCTCATTTCCAGAGTGAGACCAAGGGGATGCTCTTGGGTTAGAAAGCTCCAATTCAGGCACCGAGAACCTCCAGTAACTCTGTGAGAACTAGCACAGGGCTGGCACAACTGGTAGGTTTCTGTGCTGTCAGGTACCTCTGATCAGGCCCACAGTGTAATCCTTAGTACCAACACCATGTTCTCCAGAACATCCCAGACTTCATTTAGCTAACGCTGAGATGACCCACCTTCCTGTCATTTTGCTTCATCTCTGAACAAATGTCTGGCAATGGAAAACCATTTGGAAATTGTCATCTCTATTCTCATCTAGTAATATACAATTACCGGCTGGGCAATGGTATAAATGCAACTTAACAGCTACCAGGCTGCTGGTAGAATACAGTAATAGCCAATACTTGTATACTGACTTACTAGAAACTGCATAATCAAATGTTCCCCTAAGAAATACCTGATACACAGTGGAAACTGTCTACCTTCAAATCATCAGAAATATTTCATATCCCCTTGGAATATATCACACAGCACTTTTTTTTTTTTCTTCAAGAAAAGAAGCAAATTGATCCAGAAGATTTTAGATAAAGAATTCCTGTCTTTTTCTTTGCATTATTAAAGAAGGCAAGCAGAAAAAAAATACAAAGAAAATAAAACCTCATAGTATTACTAACTACCCCTCCTCCATTTTCCTAGGCTTTCGGTTAAGTTCAGAGATCATATACTGAAAATGGCACACTAAAAATAAATTAATAAAGCTTCTTTACAGATACTCTGTGTCCCAGCCTTGGTCACCTTAATGCAAAGTCACTATGAACAAGTGAGCATTGTAGCCTGCTCCTACAGCAACCCGTGGCTGCGTGATGAGCCATCATGTAAGCTGCCTCAGCTCCTCTTGCTCATCTGCTCAAAGGAGTTCCCTCAGGTCAAGTCCCTTGAGGTGATGGGTTCCTCTCCAGTGCTGACAGCCTGGGGATGCTCAGAGACATATTGCTGGAAGATGCCATATTTCATAGGAACCATTCATATTCACTTGCCTACAACCTGCTCAAGAATACTGTTAATGCAGAAAACTAGGCACTAATATAAACATTAACAGCTGTGGACAAGACTTTAGTGAGCAGATGACCACGTTCACGAGTAACGACTGTCCAAAGATAGTGCAATTGATTCCACTGAAAAGCCCTCCCCATCAAAATCTCTCAAGGCATACAGACCAGGCAGAGTTATAACATGGCACAACCAACACATTGCATGACCAAAGAAGCTCAGATAGGCTTTTGTGGTTTCAGTCTCCTCCATCCATCTTTTATTTTTCCCTCAAACTGAGGATATAACTACATATATTGAAACAATGTACATTTAAATGATTGGTACCATTATATATGCCTGCAATGCAATGGTTTAATAGCAAATAAATTTTTGGTATCAACATTGGCATCAAATTGAGTAAATTTATGAAGACAGCCCTTCACTGTGCTGTTGGCTGTCTTTTTTGTTTCAGAACTAAAGCATACAGTAAACACTCACACTTCTCATTATAGGCCCCATTATACATAAAACTGGTTGATAATTAGTGCTTCCTACTCAATTCCCTGTCATTCGCACAACACAGTTAATGAAAGGGAAGGCATCAGAGTGTGACGTGTCGCGTTTTCATCAATACCCTACATACAAAGATAAAATTAATTCCCTACCAATAACGTTGTCTTCCACTGCTCTATTAGTCAAGAACTCCCTTGCCCACTCTCTTGCAACTGAAAGATTCTTTTAATTTCTCCCCAAAATGGGAAAGGCATTTCCCTCTTTCTGAGATATATGTCCTGCATCGAATGCTAAAGTACAATGAAATAACAGCTGAGGAAATCAAGTAAAAGCTTTCCCAATGTCTCCAAAGACAAATACTTAGAGCAGAAGAGAAATGGCAAACTATAAAAGCTAAAAGGTAATATCAACAGTGGCAGCATGACAAGGGAGGTCATTCTATGCCACTATTCCACTTTGCTGAGACCCCATCTGGAGTGCTGCATCCAGTTCTGAGTTCCCCAGAACAATAGACATGGACTTGTCAGACCAAGTTCAGGGAAGGGCTGGAAAACTTGTCCTACAAAGAAAGGCTCTGAGCTGGGGCTCTTCAGCCTGGAGAAGAGAAGGCTCCAAGGGAGACCTCACTGCAGCTTTGAACATATAAATAGGGCTTATTGGAAAGATGAGGACTGACTTTTTGCCAAAGCCTGTAGTGACAGGAAAAGGGCCAAAGGTTTTAAACTGGCAGAGAGGAGGTTTATGTTGAACATAAGGAGGAAAATTTTATTATGAGGATGGCAAAACACTAGAACAGGTTGTCCAGAAACATTGTGGATCCAAGGCCAGGTTGGATGAGGCTTTGAGCAACACGATCTAGTGGAAGGTGTCCCTGAACAAGGCAGAGGAGTTGGAACTTGATGATCTTTAATGTACCTTCCAACCCAAACCATTCTGTGATTCTCCTAACTGAAGACAAGATTCCTAACATGACAGTCAACACACACCAGTTCTATGAAAAGAATGATTTCCCTCAATCAACACCACTGAAGGATATGGAGATTTTTAGCACATTTTAGGGTTTTCTCTAGTTTAGTCATGTTTAGAGAAATAATGGCTAGAATATCCTGCTTTTAGGTGCTTTCCTAAAGACTCTCCATTTGACCACCATCAGACAAGTAGTGGACTATCATACCTAGTATGATAGTAATGAAGACACTACAGGAATAGTGGCTGATATAGAACTGGAAGATGTACAGGATAGGGAAGAAATAAGAACAAAACTGTTCTACCTATCTCTGGAATGACAGCTGCCAGCAGAATACACAGCCCCAGGTAGCAAAATCTCCCATAAACACTCGCAGTTGCACTGCAGAGACAGATCAATCCCCTACAGCCAAGTACACAAGCAATATGCACTCTGTGGAGAAGACAATAGTCTTAAGCTGCTACTCATCTATTCACAGCATAACTATGCTACTTTATACAGGCTGTTTTCATTATAATCTACAAGTGGCTACTTCAATCTGTGCACAGTTTGGGAGAACAATTTCTCAAGAAGACTCCAATACTCTTATTTAGCTTTTACTTTTCAGAAATTAAATTTTTAATAGGAACTCTTTTCCTACAAACAAGTCTTAAATAGAAAAAGCCCACTAAACAACTACAATAGACAATGGACAATAACTACTTGGTTTATGGCAAAACCTGTATTTTATTAAAAATACATGCAATTCTCCATACATTTGTATCCAAAACGTAAGAAAACACCTGTTTAGAGGACCATATGCAGCATTTCTATCTTAGCATTCAGAAATATTTGTTATATTTGTTAAAACATCAGGCAATATATAACTCTAGCAACTGGCTGAGGGACGATGATATAATAACATACTATTATGTAGCATGTTACCAATTACTATGTAATTGGTATTAACTCTCCTAGCTTATTCTTAAAAATCTTCTTAAGTAAGGGGAAAAGAGCATTTAAACACTATGGAAGAAGGCAGTGTTGAGTTCTTCTCACTGTCAAACAGAGGACAAGAATCCTGCTGACATCCTCCATTACATCACAGTTCTGCAAACTGGCACAAGCAGAGGAAGATGCTTCACTAGTTCCAGGCTGCTCTGCAGTCTGACTGCCAGAAAACAGATGCTGGGAAGCCATAGCAACATTTATGCCATTTATCAGAAGAGTCCTTTGCAATTATGATAGAATTTCAGCCAGGAAGAATAACGTCTTCTGGTTAAAATACGAAAATTATAAATTCAGTTACTTCCTACTCCTGCCAAAAAAAGTCTGTGTTCATGAGCATCTTACAATTTCCATGCTGTAATTTATTTTTTTTTCTCATAAAATGGGAGTAATAGTTTATTATAGCAGTGGAATGTTGAAAAACATGTTTAATTAATATTTACAACATTCCTCTTGAGGATTCCAAAGTCGGTGACAGAAATCAGTAATTTGATATGACAGCTTGTACAGAGACGCATCTTATTGACAGTTATTTGTACAAACTAGAATATGCAATAGGCTGTTTCCCCTACAATGTCGTCAGCCCTTCATATGAACCAAAGATCATAAATAGGAACAGGTATTTTATTCCGAGGATGCACAAAACAGGCAAGGTGATACAATTCCTAGCCCAAAAAGCCTACAAACTTATTTTTAATGAAAAATTAATTGAGCTTAAAACAGCAGAAGAAGAGGACAAGTAAAGATGAAAAACAGGCCAGGATGCTACTCAGGATATAGTTTAAAAAGTATAGATCATGTTAACTCAGAACAATTTTCACTAAATAAATGTGGACTGAGGTTCATAGGCATTATCCATACCATTAAGAGGTTACAATTAAAATGGGGAGAAAAAAAATAATTTCTAAGACCAGCCAACAAAAAAAAGGAAGAAAGAAGTAAAAGACAAGGATAGAAATAAAACCCAATTGGTTCTGCAGTGAGGATAGCTGGACATACATCTTTAGGGTTCCTATGAATGTGTATCAGTATATTTCTGTACTGCAGTATCTGCCGGTCTAATTCAACCTAAATGTTCAGCAACTCACCCCACAGGCCAGTGAGCTCTCCTCAGCTCCCTCTCCTTAGCTTTCCTCTTGGTGGGAAAATGCACTATTCTCAGAGGGTTTGGCTGAGTGGAAGCAGTGGCTGCAGGTTGTATCTTGTACCTGGCTGTGAAACCCGGTGGGTGCTGCCACATTTTGTCTCCTGCATCCCTACTCCCACCACAAGTCAAGCAGCTAAACATTTAAGCAAGTGAAAAGGCTTTTAACCCTCAAATGCAGTTTGCTCTCTTACAGAAAGCTTACAAAGGAGGGGATGCTGATCCATTTCATGCAGTTTTAAAAGCTATTTGGAAAAGAGTGGAGTTTTCAGGAAGTATTTCAGGGGGTGATGGAATCACAATTTACAGCGAGACACTGCCAGTCCCAGGGGAAAGCAGGAGGGATCCAATGCTTTTATCTATAACAAACTTGCTCAACTTGGCTTGTGCTCACAGTGCACTGGCGAGGCAGGCTGGCTCTCCTCGCACAACGGCACTTGTGTCTTCCCAAGGCTCCTCAAGTTCCCACCAAGCTCTTACTCCACAGGAGAGAACAGCAGAGTACTTGTTTGCTTCAACATACTTTTTCATTAGAGAAGAAATGTTGGTTTCAGGGGACGTTTCAAAAATAATTATGTATAACAAAAGCATCCCTTCAGTCTGGGATTACTACCTATGAAAACTTTAAATTTTACTTCCACATGCCAAAACACAGACCATGCAGAATATGGTAATACCAGATACAATGCTTAGATTACAAATCAAACCCCAAAATCAAAACTATGTCTGTGAAAACAGCACCAGTTTCCTTTTCTTTCTGAATAAGTTGAAATCGAATAAATAAATAAAGCACTAAAACACACAAATGCAAAATCAGACTCAAACGCAACAGCCTATATAAAAAATTTTTCATAATATTTTGGATGCCACCCTTCACTGGCCCCCCTACTATGTCTTCTTCAATTCCAACATATGTTTGTGTCTCTGCTTGAGATAATTTTTGATAGCAGGCAAACTAATTAAACATTCTTTAGAAGCCACAGGGCTGAAGTCACCGTGCGGTGACTAAACACTGCAGCTGTCAGGAGAGGCAAAGTGGGTTCCCATCCTAATCCTGCACTGACCTCGGAGCTGAGCCTGAGAACCTGTCAGAAAGGTGCTCTCACAGCACAAGACAGCGAGCAGCAGCTGTTTATGCTCAGCAGGCTGCAACCAGTCTTTTTTTTACTTCTTTTTTTTTTTTTTTTTTTTTTTAAATTCTTTTTTTTTTTTCTTTTTTTCCTCCCTTGTATTTTTTTACTGTCATTCTGGATACACCCTGCATGGCACTCGTGTATGCACATCCCTGCTCCTGGTGAGAAGGAGCTGCCTGTGTGCTCAGTTTTTGACATGCTCAAGCCCGGATCGAGATGAAACCCAATGTCCTCTAGTCAAACTGCAGGCAGAAAACCTGCACCCACCTTGTGTGTGGGATGAGAAGCATGAAAGATATATTTAAAGGTATTTCCAAATCCAATTAAATGCAGGTATTTGACAATGTTAATTCTTTTATGCAATTAACAATCGTATTAAGCTTTTCCCCCCTTGCATATAAAGAAAATTAATTTGAAAATTATATCAATAACACAAGCAAAAAGGGAAAAAGAGCCTCTTTAATCATACTAAATTAGTCACTAAAGCATAAACACGTGGCAGAATGTATAACATATCTTTAATTCGAAGGTGTGATTTTTTTTTTAACTACAAGGCAGAAGGCAGAGAAAAAGCAATCTTTTTAAAGTATTTTAACTGAGATGCAATGCAGATCCAATATTAACTCAGTAAAAAACCTGACAAACAACAGACCTAAGAGAGATGGAAAATGTGAATAATGCCTTTGAATTAGACATTCATTCAAACAAACAAACCTCAGTGATTCAACCCGGTATGGTCTGTCCACAATGGCTCAAATTACTAAATTGACTTGAAGACAGCTGTGTTCTGCCTGAAGATCAATAAAGGAGGTGGCTTATCAGTGGTGACAATACTCTTGTCACCATGCATTTATCCTGCTTTGCTCTTCATGGCACCTTAGAGTAGTCTAATTTTCTAAAATAAACAAGAATGCAAGGGATGACTGTTTATGGAAAGCTAATTCTGAAAGCAAGAGGCTGAAAAAGGACACTTTTTTGAAGGAGTTACTAAATACAATTTAAAGAATTACTCACCACCTCAGCCCTACTCAGAACAGACTCATCAGTTTTGCTTCCAGTTCACTGCAAGCTCTAGTTCTTGTCACAGGTATCCAAAATCTTCCTTTGGTACTATAAGCTCATCCTTCCACCACTAATTAAACAATTCATAAAGTTTCCTCTTTCAAGCATAGAATCATAGAAAGGTTTGGGCTGGAAGTGACCTGAAAGGTCATCTAGTTCTAACCCTTCTGCCATGGGCAGGGACACTTTCCACTAATCCAGCTTGCTCAAAGCCCCATCCTGCTTGGCCTTGAACATTTCCAGGGATGGAATATCCACAACTTCTCTGGATGACCTGTTCTGGTGCCTCACTACCCTCATAGGAAAGAATTTCTTCTTAATATCCAATGTAAATCTACCCTCCTTGAGCTTAAAGCCATTCCCCCTTGTTCTATCAATGCCCTTGTAAAAAGTCCCTCTGTAGCCTTCTTGTAGCCCCCTTTAAGTACTGGAAGGTTCTATAAGGTCTCTCCACAGCCTTTTCTTCTCCAGGTTGAATAATCCCAACTCTCTCAGCCTGTCTTCATAGAAGAAATGCTCCAGCCAGGTCATCATATTCATGCTGCTCTTCTGGACCCACTCCAGCAGGTCCATGAAACCTTGAATACATAAGCTAACAATGAAAAGCCTAAAGGGTTTTCAATCCAACTTTTGCAAATTTGACCCATGGTTTTGTACCGTGGGGCATTTCATGACTGGAAGACTCATATTGGTTTCAGTGAAGAAAAACTTAATTACAGATAGCAAAGCCCCAACCACACTAAGTTCTCATATAAAACTTAAAACTTGTGATATCCAAGATCAAGATATTGAAAAAAATGTCATGTCATGATTGATATTGGTCTGAGCTCAGAAAAAAATACATCTTAAACTAGCCAAGCAGGGTTACTGCCTTTTTCTGAAGGTATTTTCAGACATTCTGCCTTCTTACTGCTTCTCAAAGGTATATGACAAACGTAACTTAGATGACAAAACCATCAGGAATTGAGGAGAACACTTGAGTTGCATCATATCCTGTGAAGATCATTTTCTTGCTAATTTATGGGACTGCATCAAGCCAACCAAAGACTCAGTTTCCCAGCTGTCAGGAGAATGGGAGAGAGGCAAGTAACAGGCACTTGGCAACAGCACCATCACTCCTCCAAATAGCAGGCCACCCCTGAGGAAACAACAGCTAGAAGTTCCTTGGCAAAACAGGTTATCAGGAGCTCATTAAATCTCGCCTCTGATCAGCACATTGACTTATGAAACACAGCACTGTATTAGAAGATATTCATCCCTTGGACTTAGAGGTATTTCATGACAGGGTATATTATTATATGAGAGATCTTCTAGTGGGCAGATTTCTATTATTTAAAGGTATTCTTGACACTGAAGCACGTGGAGTCATTTATTCCCGAGTGAAAAACCTAAGTCTTCAAGAGACAGGCTCTGCAAAGAGTGCCTGCCTGCACGAGAAGCACACCTCTGTGCTTCCAGGTAACCCACATTCCTTCAACTGGGCCTCCTTCTAGGAAGCAAACTTATCAAATGAGATATGACTTAAATGCTGTAAAAACAAAATTCTGTATGAAACTTTACCCCTGGGAAAAAGAAAGAGAAACAAGTGGGTTGCTTGTGACAGGTGTTAGCCGTGCCTCTCACGGCATTACCGGAATGCGCGCACGTACGTGGTGTAGGGTGCAGGAGGTGGGACCTCATACAACAAAACTCCACCCAGCCTAATCTACAGAAAGATGTGGGTAAAACTGCTTTTAAACTTCAAAGTGAAGTTGGTACCATTATCCCATCATACTTAACTAACACTCAAAGTGACTAAAATCTTAAGGGAATAGGTTTATAAACTATGAGCAGCTGAGCCTGGATGCATTGACTATGCAACATAAGGCTCACTACTGTGTGAACAGCCCACAAAATACTTATTAAA
The DNA here is from genome assembly GCA_038380795.1 of Pyrocephalus nanus. NCBI lineage: Eukaryota > Metazoa > Chordata > Aves > Passeriformes > Tyrannidae > Pyrocephalus > Pyrocephalus nanus. The sequence goes on from CM076261.1 coordinate 68,157,741, forward strand.
ATTGTGTGTAAGAAGTTTTCAGCTTGATAACATGAGTGTGCACAGATGATATAATAAGTTTTTCTTGCCACAAGTGAGAATCCTGAGTAAGGGCACAGACTGTTTCCAATCAGAGATTTTTAACAGTCTCATTATGACCTGAAATAAAAGATGCTTTTCTCATGAATCAAAATTTTTACTGCAAAAATGTTTTGGGTTTTTTTTTTTTCCTTAGAGGTTACCTGATCTATTAATAAGAATATTAAAGAAAAATTTTATACTTTTGTCAGTACACACCACATCATTCACGATATAGTTAATGCTTCTGCTATGATTAAAGATGGTTATAAAGCAACCTTCTGCAAAATGCCTAAAAGTTGTATTTCCAAATCAAGAAAAGAGGAGCACGAGAACAGGAGATATGCTGTTAGGGAAATGACTGATTGATAAAATGGGATACTTGCTATATTGCCAGCTGCCCTAGGTGTATCGCTACTCTCGTAACTATAATCATTTGCCACATACACCTGACAGGTGCCAACTTCAAGCCCAGGTAAAACAAAAGCATTCCTATGAGCAGCACTCCCGCAATCATATCTCTCTATCAGCTGCAGGGTGCAAGAAGTTAAAATAAACTGTTCATAGATAAGCTGGCCACACTGCTAGACTGCATGTTACACACCTTAAATGCCAATTTGCCCAGTCATAAAGTTTTGATTACATTTAATACTTTAAGGGAGAAAATAATTGACTTGAGAGGATACACATAGAATCTGGAGTGGATCTTTTCAGAATTAAACCTTCTCAAACTTCATTTTCCATTCATGGTATTGAATGGTTTATTACATTTTAACCGTCTTCCTTATCAAACAAGAGGAATTCCTTATTTCATATTCACTTAAGAAACAGAGCAGCGTTCTAGCTCTCCATCTGCTGGCTCTTCAGCAGCAGTTGACCATGACTTCCAGCACACTCTCATTGCTGATAAGCCAGCAAGGAAGAGCAAGGAACAAGACACAAAGGGTTTATCCTACACCCCTTACCATTAATATTTGATGAAGTTGTGTCTGTAATGAAATGAAAGCAGACATAACAGAACCAAAAATAATCCCAGAACTAATCAGACAGAAAATATGAAGGTGATGACCTGGGCTTTATGACTTCAAAGTATTCATTGCTTTAATGATACTCATTTCTTCTGAGTAAATTTACTTCAGACTGGATATCTGTTAAGAATGATATTTATTTTTATTTACTACATCATAAAAATTGTGATTATCACGGGTTTATATTATTGATATAACATTACTGACCTCACAGCTTATGATGTGCCATATTCTAGAGTCCTTCTACTTGATCCAAGTGTTAATTTAACGGCTCCCTTCAAAATAATCCCACACACGGAGCCCACCATGAGAGCTGGTATCCAATCTCTTACTGAGAGGTTCTAATAATCGGTACACTAAGTTCTTTTAAAAAGGTAATAGCAAATTAAAAGTTGCAGATATATATTTGCACTCATGCATATCTGTGAGAGACAGACATACTCCAGTGCACATGCTAGCACAGAGCAGAGCTTTAGAAGATGGACTAATTGGACAGGCTGGGCTAAAGTGGCAGCCAGGGGTTAAACAATGTAGTTTCATTTATCCAACAACCTCTGATGTGCTGCATGATCAAACTTCCAGTGGAGTCAACGGGACGACTCCAAAGAAACTGCTTCTATGGCTTCCCTAAACACATATCTCATCTCCCACTCACTTGATTTGCCTCAAATTTTGTTTTACTCTTTCCCTAGCCCAGGGCACTGATTACCTTGTAATACTACTACATTCTGTCCAGACAGTGTTCCAAGATCCACTCCAGCTTTTACAAGGAAAGGAGAGGCAGTCACTAGATGCCCTCCCACCTCCCTTTTTAGTGGGAAAACTAACTGGGATTAGATGGTTTGGTGTGAGGTGAAAGGAGCCAAACTACAGATCTGTATTGCTTCAAAAGAAAGAGTTTACTTGAATTTGCAGAGGTTTTCAGAGGGTCTCTTCCAAGGTGATCATAAAAAAGCCCCACCACACACAGAACACCACACTAAGCTGTCATAGAGCAAGAAGGATAACCATCACATTGATGAATGGGAAAGACATAAATTAAAACAGGAATAAAGTGGTTAATTTTGTCAATAAGGGGAAATCATCAGTCAACTCCTATGGAATTTAATACTTCAATCTATATACAAACTGTCTCCCCTTAAAAACTGTAAGAAGGTTATACTATTTACATTACTAAAAATAATGTTAGTCACAAAGAGCTACATAAGCACCTCACCGAGTAGTGGGAATGGGATACAAAGTGACAAATGAAATTCACCATAGGTAAGTGTGAAGCAGTGCACACTGAGGGAAACATATCCAGACTTCATGTGCACACTAAACTACTTTCTATTGCTCAGGAGGAAGATTGTGGAGTTACAAGACATGATTTTAAAGAAAACATTTGCCTCAGACTCTGATGCAGTCAAAAATCAAATTGAGCATTTGCTTTTACCCAAGAAAAAGAAAACTAAATAGAAAATATTTTATGTGTCTGCCCTAAAAAATGGCCTTTAAAAGTGTCCCCTTTATTTTCCTCTCTCCTGTAAAAGCTGGACTTCCAAGTGTGTAGAGAACAGTGGAAAAAATATCTAGGACTGTTCAGCCTCAAAAAGAAAGGACTGAACGATGTAACCAGTACCCCCTAACTCTGACCCCTGGTAAACCTTAAGCTTGTGTGTCAAACAGGAATGCATTTGAGTCTTGAGTCACAGAAAACACCGAGTGGGTAAAATGGTTCATTGTTGCTTCTAATGCAGGAGTAAGTGGGCATTAAATAAAACCAGCATGATAAGCTAAGAAAAAAATAACTTCATCTATCACACAGGGTGCGATACTCTGTCACAAGTTATTGCAGGTGGTGAAACAATTGACAGAAGTTCAAGGAGGGTTTTACTGGGGTAGGGGAGACCAGTGATGGGCTATTAACCACAACGACACTCTCTCTTGCTCTGGAAGCCCCTCCACCCACAAGCAGCTGGAAGCTGAACAAAAGCACCACTCCATTATTGCCCTGTCCATAAACCTTCCCCAGGCACTGGCTACTGCTGGAGACCGGGTACTGCAAGAGGTACTGCTGCCTTACCCAAAATGCCTGTTTTTACATTCTTGTTTCTGCCACAAGAAGCCACAGGCAACTACAATGAGAGGCTGTGGGGGTAGGCAATCAGCCCCCAGGCAGGCTGGAGGGAGGCAGATGCAACAGCTCAGCTGAGAAATCCTTCCCTTCCCCTCACTTCTGTGTTCTGCATCCATTCAAAACACCTTTAAAACCTCAATTATTTTCAAATATCCCCAGACATAAGTTAAATAGATGTGATTAAAGGGAAGGAAAATCTTTAAAAGCTACCCTTATACTTAAACCAAAACATTAAAAGACCAGGAGTATCAGCACGTACCTGGAAGAAAAACTCAGTCATTGAAAAAGGAAAACACGGATGCCCTGGAAACTTTCTGTTGTTCAAACAAAAATGAAAAGGTTCTAAAAATCACTGGTATAAAAATACTGATGTAAAAATTTAGTCTAAATCTAAACTGAAGGTTATTCATCAAAACATTGCTCTTTCTTCTCACCAGGAATGTGACCTTGTTTTAACCAGTTTAAATTTTTTAAACAATTTAAATTTTTATACTTGTACTGCCTCTTCCATTTGAAGTAATAAAAACCTGAAGAAGTGACTGAAAAATGCACTGTTACTCCTTTCATGTATTTATCCCTTTAAAATGCATATAACTGAACAATTTAACAAATTAATCAAAACCAAGAGATTCTACATAGAAAATGTACATTTCCTGTGACTGAATGGGTGTTGCAGTTTTTCCATAGCTAACCCTTTATTCTGAGGGAAATCCTCAATAATATACTTTATTCACCAAAAACTCACTGAGGCTGACGTTCATCTGACACAGCAGAGGGTCACACTCAGCTATCAGTGCTTCAGTGAACTAAAACCATGCTCACAGAGTAGCCTGAATGCCACAAGTGTCTTTTGACCAGTGACTACCTGTCCTGACGGCAGGACATCACACATACACCACAACGGTGGTGGCTATGGGGCTCTTCCCAAAAAAATGAAGGCAGGCCAATGCCATCTTCTCAACCCAACCATTTTACAACACCTGAGGATTTGTCCTACCACCCAGCCTAAGAAATCCTCTTGACAAGAGGACAGACTCACTGGTTTCTCAGACGACTGTAGATGGAGAGGAAGGATGGAGAAGGAAGCTGTATGGATCACCAACATGGGATGGGTGAAAAAAGTCATCATAGATCAAAATAATAACATCTATCAAAATTGCATTTTATATTTATCTAGAAAAGTTATTTATCTAAAAAAGTTATTCCTTATGACTTTTTTTTTGAGTGGGAGGAGAGGATGCACATCATTTTCTTTCTTCATACATAGCTTCATAACTACAGTAACATCAAGGTTTTACTCTGCAGAATCACTGGCTATCATTTGACCCCCAGTTCTGTGTACATCCAACATTTTGTAACTGTACCTTCTGATTGCCAATATTTTTTTTCAGACCCCTTCTCCAACTTGTTAACTTAATTTTCAAACCTAAAGCCATATTACAGTTTAAAGGAACCACAAACTGGATTAGCAGCCTCTCAGCTGGGCATCACCTACACATTTAATAAGCACACTTGGTATTCCATCACCCTGATCAATAATGAAAATACTGGTACCTACCATTAACCCAAGGCAGTGTCCCATGGAAGCAAACTCAGTGAATCTTTTCATTCAGACAATGAACTTATCCACTGACAACCATGCACTACGATTTTAAAATGAGTTTTGCATTTATTGTATAGCTCCTGCTTTCCTAATTTGCTATCAGGTCACTGAGATGTCACAGAAACACTTGCAGATGTCAAGATTCTGACATGCACTGATTCTCTTCTGTCCACAAAACTTTGAATTAAATATCTAAAGTATAACACGTGCTATATACCTAATTTTCAAGTAATCAAGCGATAGAATTTTTCACTGTAAATATTCATTATAAATTCCAATACATATTTTCTCATGGTAGATCTTTATTGATTCTCAGAAGTTCTCTCATAAAACAACTGGTCTCAGACAACTGGGTCAAACTGTTATTTTTACAACTGTCTAAACACAAATTCACATAGACCTGTTTCATTCCTTAGAATAAACAAACACCTATGCAAACGTAGAGAAATATAAGTATGGACTTCGCTCTTCTATTTCTACTTAAAATAATTGCACAAACATTGAAAAAAGCAGACCAGATCACTGACTATCCAAATATTTCTCCTAGAAAACATATGCAGAAACTCTAAACACTTAACTTCTGCAGTAAAATTAACTTCAAAGTAGCTGCCTGTACCCAGGACCAGGCTGGTCAGAAGAAAACACATCTATGCTCAAGGACACTGTCAGAGATAATAACCCATGTCTTCACTAGGCAGGGAAGAGACACTTCAACCAGCCATGGCATACAACTCAGTGCCCACACAAGAAGAGCTGCCTGTCTCAGAGACATAAAGCAGATGGATGAATCCAAGACACTCAGTTCCTTAAACTCCAGTCAGATACACATGTTGGGAAATCTTCCATAGGACGCAGAACGGTTTACTACCTGGCCTTACTACAAATTTAGAGAGATCACCTTTTTAAAGCAGAAGCTGACCCTTCTTCATGCAGTAAGACCTAAAGAGGTTATGTTCTACATAAGGAAGGTTCTTCTCATCTGAAGCCACCAGGGCTGTGACTGAATGCTGTGGTATGGGAACAGATTCTTTTTTTGCTTTGTAGGGCAGACTTTACTGCTAGAAGGTTCTGAAGGGTTCCTCTGAAGTCATGCCTAATCCCAGGCAAAAAAGTTAAACTTGGGAGCAGAAACCTTAAAACAGGAGACAGCCTTTAAAGGACCATTACCATCTTACTCTAAGAGTGGGTTTTTACCAGAACAAACTGCTGATTGTAATTCACAGCTGATTTTTTAGATTTATCCCTATATCACAAAAACCTTCTAATACAGGTCCATAATGGTACCCACCAGCCTGACACATACATAGCCAGCACAAGCCTTGACTCTGCTGTCACTCAATAGGCAAAGGTAGAGTTAGAAAGTACAGAAATGCTACAGTGAGGTGTTAAAGGAACAGATTGTTGTTAGGCAGACAACTGGCATCAATTAAGTGACCATTCAGTGCCTGATAAGCAGGACTTGGCACTCTGCTGTGACCTGCAAGTCTTCTCTGATGTGATGCACTATGTAATGCAGAGTCTCAATGAAGTGAATAGTGTCTAACTGGAGATCTGAAGATAAACACAAGTGTGTTTTTTATTCAGTCTTGTTATTTATTACTAAATATTAATACCAGTAAAGACTATTTTTGGTACTGAGTTTTTGTATAGTCAGACTACAATGCATTATTGATGTTGTTGCACCCAAATGAAGATAAATTTCAGGCCTTCATAGACTGAATTTAGGTGTTTCATTTCGACTGAAACATAGTGAGAGACAGAAGAGCTCAACTCCTGTTAATAGCTCTGGAAACTTCCTCCAACTTACAATGCATTTTTCCTCAAATACAGGTATGGGGCATTTCAATATTCACACAGAACCCAAGATGCAGTCTTACAAATTTGGGGGGGGGGGGTAAGTCTTAATTAAAAAAAAAAATATGCCTTTCTACACACTCTACAGACACACCAGTTAGAGAAGTACCTACCCTACTGTCCCTCTGAATATGAGCCTCTACAGATACAATGTTATCAGCTCAATTTTATCCCAAGTCTGTATCTCTGTATTTCTCACTGTAAGATCCAGCAACCTAGTCCTGAAATTATAAGTAGTTCTATTAATTCATGTTTAAATAATGGGTTTGGTGTTTTGTTTTCCATTTAATCTGTATCGTCCATCCTATGATAATATAGGATTAACTGGGCAACTTGATATAATATTTTTCCCACCAGAACTGTAAGTAGGCCACAGTCTTGGGAAAGAAGTATCTATTAATAATTCTTACAAGTAAATCATCCTCATTCTTAAAAAGATATGCATTAATTCCCAATCTGAAAAGCATTACTAGAGGTCATAAATGTTTTTTAAAAATCTTCTCAGCCTGAAACTTCAGATTCTCCCATTTTTCTGTTTTAAAGCAAGTATTGCACTCATTCTCTACAGTGTGCAAAACCAGATCTGCAAAACTCTGCAGTTTTAACTCCCTCTTCCTTCAGCTACAGACCATTATGTCCTGTGAGTCACTGCAAACCTGCTTTTATTGACAGGTATTTCCCCCTTCACCACATCCCCACATGCTTTCTTTTAAAGTCTACAATGGTGAAGCTGGATGGGAAAATGCTTGAGTGCTTTGTTTCAGGTCTGAGCAGCATCTTACTTTCCCACAACAGGTAGGCACAGGCAGAGAGTGCTGCTGAATTCAGGAGACATTGCCAGAGGATCAAACCACTAGTTACTGCTCCTGTCTCAGGCACTGCATATTTTCTACTGACCGTGGCCCTTTGCCAAGCTCTAATTAAGACACTTCAGTGTGTCAGGGAGTTAACCCTCTGCTGCACATACCTTCTCCAGAAGCACCAAGGTATAAGCATATTCTTTCTACAAATACCTCAGCAGCTTTGCCGTTACTGGTACTGTGAGGTATACAAGCCCTTCATGTTTTTACCTCGCCAATTCTATAAATGAGGATGAATGAAAGAGGTAGTTGGCACCATGACTTTTAGCAGCATTTCTAAAAGTGAATAAGCATTCCTCCTGTATGAATTTGATGTGTATTGCCAAGTCTATTTTCTTTTGAAGAAAAATACATTGATTTGTCAAAGAGCAGAAATTCCTTTTAAAAAATAATTAAGAACAGGCTGTAGAAAGTTCTTTACTCTCCAAATAGTTTTTTGTTCTATTTTTGAAGGCTGCAGAGCAGCAATGTTGCTATAGGGGAAATGAGGAATTCTGAAGAATCTAGAGCTGCATTTTTATTTCACAAGAGATCAAACATAAACACAATATTTGCTGATCTATCAATCCTAGCTGCTGGTCTCACGCAAAGAACAACCACCACTGAACTGAATGAGGGGAAGCTGTGACAATAGTCAGAGGGGGTAAAAGGAAGCCCATGTCGAGATTGTTTGCATCGATTGTAATCTATATTTTCTTCTTCAAAAACCCTGTTTAATCACTGCATCCTGTCTGTGCATGAAATCTTCCCTAATGAAAACCAATATAAGTCACAATGTGACTGAGAGACAAACTAAGTTAATTTCATTCTAGTAACTGGAGGGGAGGGGGGAGAGGAAGGAAATAATCGTTACTTGAATATGAAAAATGTCTATGTGCAATAAAACCAACAGGAAAAAGCAAATTGTTTCAACTTTTAAAAAGGTAAAAAAACCAGAAAATGTAGTTGACGGGCCAGTTGCCCTCATACTGCAGAGTATAACAAGACATTTATAATGGAGCCCTTGATTACTTCAGGGCAACAAAAATCTGAATATTACAGAGTCTAAAAGAGGTTAACTTGTAAGACAATTCCATGTCTTTGCTCTTATTGTGCATTAGCCCAAGCGGCAGGAAGACCAGAGCTGTTTTCCAAAGCCATTGCTGATCTGATCTTGGCTGTGGACAAGTTTTCCTTTTCTGAAATTTAATTATTTGCTTTAGACAGTATGTTAACAACTAAAATATCTGATCCTTCTATACCTGTATTTCTGGAGAGCAACACCTGAGTTCTTCATTTCGACACATCCAACATATGTTACATGAACAAGCTCATAATGTTGTCTCAGTATTAGATGATACCGCACATTTTTAAACCAAAATAAATTAGATACCTAGGGGGCTTAAGAATTTTTTTTTTATAATTTAGTATGAATAATTTCAAATGTTTTGCACTATTCCAGTCCTCTGCTGTGACAATTGCACTTTTTTAAAAACCTGAAGAAAATTTTTGTAAGAAAAAATGTTAACATTCAGTTGGATAGTTCGCAGAACCACAAAGCCTTTCCCATAGGCTGTATGAAGACAAATCCTAAAAGGAGTAGTGGTGACACATAAGCCTTTATCTACAGGTATTGCCCATTTCTATGCTTCACTGCCATATTTTTGTTACAGGTGTAATCCACAAACATGTATTGGAAAAGGGCTGTCCCACGTGGTGCTATCGGAACATTAATTCCAGTATTCAAAAGGTGTACCCTCAAATATATTTTTAGAAAGGTTATTTCAGTTTCCATACAATTCTTTTGAACTTGCAGGGGCAATGTGTGCCAAGTGTGCTGTTGTTTTTACACACAGATTCCCATATCCTGGGGCCCTTTGTTGAAACAAGCCAACTAACTTTGTCAGAAACCAGGGTTTATTTGACTCACACTTCATTCTCCTTCTAAGAAAGGTACGTGAATTAAGCCCGTTTAGATTATCGCTACATATTCATCATATATGAATTGCATATTTATGCATCCTATTTAGGGCTGACTTTACCAGTAAGTATATCAGCTTTAGAAAGAATCCTATTGATTTCCACTTCCAATGCATACACACCGATCGATGGACAGTAATACTGCATTGTGAATAGTCTCACATAAGCGAACTCGTATTAAACTAAAACAGAAAAAGAGATGTATTAGAAGTTAATTGTAATCTAATCCTCCACAAAGGAGGATTTTAAAAGGAGTCTTTTTAAAAGAAAATCAAGCACAAATGTCTGTAAAAGGTACAATAAATTACTGTAAGTTTTTAAGGCAATAGAACATGCTACTCTGAAAGATAAAGGAAAAGCTGTTAAGCATTGATCAGAGACATCTTGTTTTCCATTTAATAGTAAACATTTCAAGGACTACCATTTCTAAAAAAAAAACCAAAAACCCTCATTACTAATTTCAACTGAAATTCTTTATGGTTATTTGCCTTTCAGTTCTGCAAGCTACCACTGCTTCAAGAAAATTAATTAGACCACCAACGTCATGAATTTTTCATTCTGGGAAAACCTCATGAGCCCACACTGAAGTTATTCTCCACCAAGTGAAGGTCAGGATACTGAGTACACATATTGCATGTGCAGTGCATATCCAAGAAGTCTACATTCACTTCTTTCTTATTTTGTCTAGAAGTGTAAGGACTATGTCTATAACGCCTCACTGGCTGAAGCACAAAGCTAAGCTACACATACCATGCAAGGTTTGCCCCGATTACATTGATTTTACCTTACTGATCCAAAACACTGAGCACATAATAATTCCCACATCTAAGTTTTCAACCTTTCACTATACAACACCACCTTCCAAACGTACAAGAGTGCTGCAGTGGTTAACGCCTATTTCAGTGAATTGGTGATGTATCTAAGGACAAACCATCTTCACCACTTTGAAAAGTGTATTCTTATGACTCCTTTTGAATAATCTAAAGAGACACGCAGAATTACAGCTGAGACATCATGGGATGCGCATGACATCAAAATTGGGGTATCCAAATTAAAAGTTTGCTCAAGTTTTACTTATTAGGTCAGGGGAAAACACAATTTAACCAGGAAGCTTCTTGATCTCTGCCAAGAATTGTCATTTCAAGTTCTTCCTGACTTTTCATATTTGAAGCAGAACAGGTTTTCTTAGTTACAAAATAAAAGTATTTTAAAGAGTGTAAGGAATTTACATACTTCTACAGGATAAACCTTCAGTCTCATCTGTCTACTCTACAGGTAATACAGCTTAAGAGAACACTGATTTAGCCAATTGCATCCTTTAGATAAACATTACTCCTTGGTATTTCCTTTATAATAGAAAAAATCAGTGGCTGCTGAAAAGGAAATACTCTATTTTGAATATTTTTTTAAGTAGAGAAATGGGCAACATAGAGCTACAGAGGTGAGAAACAACAAATTCCTAAATTATCTAGTATTTTTACGAACTTAATACATCTACTGGGGAATGCACAAGCAGAAATTTCTGTATATTTGGAAATATTTGTGTTGATGCAGAGGCAGCAGAGAGACTGCATATAGTTGGTATACCTACAAATGCCGCTAAGGAAATTTATTCCTTCCTACAGCAATAAATATCGAACAGCCACAGAATCAGATAATTGTGAAGATGTAATGTAACTGTCTTTTGCTGGAAGATGGACTTGGTCTTTCTCTACTGTCCTCTGCCTGAAAAGCACGATAGTGCCAACACATTTCTGGATACACTTGAAATATTTTTAGTTTACGCTTTTTCACCCTTGCTTCTTGCATAAGGAAGCCAGTCTGTTCCCTCTAGGCCTGTAAGGAGTAGAAAAAGTAGAAATCAAGTCAAAAAATCAACTCACAGAAAAAGAGAAAAAGCTAATTACATAATAGATGACTGTACAAAACCATTTTAGAGATCCATAATACAAGCAGGTTCCCTTGAGACTGAGCAGATCATCTTTTCTTTCTCCCTGCTCCATGAGTGAAAAACCAGCTCTCCTCTGTAACAGTGGACATGCCTTTGAAGAAGAATGTTTCACTCCTTTGGCAAGTACAGTCCTCCCATAACTATGGAAGATTTTATATATATATATATAAAACATATATATTTGCCATAACATGCAGCACCTACTCTCCCTGTTGCATGACACTCCACAATGCAACAGCACTTCAGAATAATTGACTCCAAAGGAGCAGCACAGGGATGCAAATGCAAGGAGAAGCAGCTAACCATTAATTCCTGCATGAGATCCCTTAAAGCAGGGATTTATCAGCTGGCTGCATTCCCTTCCTGCTCTGCAGCCAGGGCTGCCCAGCTTTGATGTGCCATGAAAGTCACCCAGGGCCATGTAACCCTCCCTCTTAATTTCTATAGTGGTTGTTGTCTATTCCAACCACTGAAAGTTGCACAGGACAGAAAAGCAGGCTGTTTTAATAATTACATATGTTATGTAGAGATCTCTTCCCTCCCAGCAGAAGGGGGGAGAGCAGAAGGGGATGAGAGAGAGGATGTGTCAGACTAATTCACATGCAAATGTGCCTAAGTTCCAAAGTACATTAAAAGAAAAAGCAGTTCCCTAAAATAATTTATGGCCAGGAATGTTTTATTGCCCTTGTACACTTACCACTAAGTTTTGAAATGCTGGCCTATTGAAAATGAAGGTTTGTTATCTGGAAATCCTGGCAACTCTTCCCCTGGGGACCAGAACTATCGTAAGCTTCTCAGTTTAGAAAAAAAAAAATAGCTAATGTGGTGCCTATTTGCAGAACTGTACTGCACAACAGGATGATAGAAGAAGTATTTTGCAGCTTCTCCTGATCTAAAAACCCTAAATAATAACAGCCAAGCCTGCAGCTATGGGAAAAATCTGATGCATAATGTAGCAGAAATACCCAAGTAACATGCATTCGGACTTATTTCTGCCTACATGGATAAAGTATCCACCTTGTTGACCTGTCAGTCTCACTAATCCACCCTCTATTTTCAGTTAATATCATTAAAGTTCAGCGCTTGAGAGCCTGGAGGGAAAGGCGAGCACCCCATCCCCTTTTTCCACGGGGCGGTAACCAGATGTCAATGGCCGCAGCTGTGACTACATAATTACCTGTTTGCATGAACGCGGACCGCAGTTTAGATTTAATAGGTCAGATGACAATGCAGCAAAACGCATTTAGCCTACGATTACCCCTTTTCAAACATTCTCTCGCTCGCAACTTCGACCCTGGGAACATTGCGGGCACAGACTCGGGTCAATAAGAAACATTGGCCGGCACAATGGGGCTGGCCTCAAACAGTGCTGTTGACAGACACCGGCACAAAGGCGGTGAATAGAGTCCCCCTCAGTTCTCACACAGAGCGAAGAATGAGTCAGTGTACTGCCGCTTTAGTGCTCTGTTTGTACAGTGTATACAGCTTTTGTCCCGCGCCACTGTTCGGCGCTCAATGGGGGCTAAAGAGCCGAGGAAGTGAAGGCGGAAGAATGGCTCGGCGCTCACCCTGGCAGCCAGCGGTGCATCCCCTGTGCTGGATGGCTCCAGTGGGAAGCCTGGAGATGCCGGTCACGCGGCTCCCACCGCGCACATCGTGCTCCTGACCTCGGGCGAAGCCTCTGTGCGATGTCGCTGCTGTGGAGACATCCTGCTAGTTTTAAGCAATGTATTTTATCTCCTTCAAAAACACAGTAATGTGCCCTCCCGCCCTTCCCTGCCACCACGACACAATTCACGGCTGCCACTTCAACCAAGAAGGAAAACTGAGCATGGGATTAGGAATTACAGTAGGTCTATGTCCCTCCAAAATGTAACAGTAACCACGTAGTTGTAGTTTTAAATCCCCACTGCAAATGCTTAAGGAAGTGAGAAGAGTAATAAAACACAGCCACAGCTGTACATCTGGATTTCACACACAACATTTAGATTGTGCAAATAAAGCATCAGGGAAAATTTATCACATACATGACATTGCACATGCACCTCTTTATTAGTTACCTAAGAGCAGAGAAAAAACTCCACCTCATGCAGATCATTGCCACTCTTCGAACAATTATTTTTGTCAACTTCCCCTTTAGGGAAACAGCACTTCTCTTATTTAAATTACCATCCTTATAAGTACGATTCAGAAACCAAAGCAGCCCTCTAACACAGCGCCAGAAGTGTTATCTTCACCTGCTTTATATCAGAGAATCACAGGATAGCCTGGGTTGGAAGGGACCTTAAAGATCATATAGTTCCAACGCCCCTGTGCTGGACAGGGACATCTTTCACTCGACCATATGCCAAGTATGCAGAAATCTTTGCTTGCAAAGAGTACTTAGATTTTTGAATGACTAAGCATGAAGCTAATAAAAGAGATGGCAATTGTGCTTTAACTCAAGCACACCATATCACAGATAAGGTTATACATTATAAATCAGAGAGAAAGAACTGTTTAATATATTGTAAGACTGTGAATTGGTTTGGGGGGAGGGGAAAAAAGAAAGGAAAAGAAGAAAATTGCATTTTAGAATAAACAAATCCATGGATTTCCATGAATGGAACACAAAGAACATGGCTCATTTTATTACTAATAGCAAAGGTAGTATCAGCATGCTCTCTACCGCTCTTTCAATTTTAGTTTTTAAGCTCAAAATCCTGGAATGTTACTACATTAACTAGCTACAGAACAAAGCTCCAGATTACTAAAAAAACGATGTGTCTAATGCCAGAAAAAAGTAATTAAACCCAAAAACTGAAAGTTTAATTATGTGCGAGCTAGTCAGAAAGATTTTGAGAGTCTTGAAGTCATGACTTTCACTCTTGGCAAACAAATTCAGAGCGAGTAACCTGAAAGATATGTGAAGAGCATTACCTTATTCTCGGATACTTCATTTTAAAACAGCACAAAAATTTCTACTGTTTATATCTACATGCAGCCTTATTTAAATAAGGCAGGCCTGCCTGCTCTGCACACTACCTATAGGACCTATGACTGCACTCGGGTATACTGGTACTGACTATGTAAAGTAGGCAAACATTTGTACAAGTGCCAAAGTATGCCTGCAAGCTTACCAGAGATCTGATCCATCACGTTCCTAAATGGAGCTTTTTGTTCACTTTAAAGGAGGGAAATCCCCACCTTTCAACTACAGTTAGGGTTCTTACATACCCAGCCACAAAAATACTCATAGATCTAAGGGCTGATTAACAAAGCTGGAAGAACTAACATCTAGCATGATTATTTCTTTTGTTATGAATGGGAGAAAGACCTTCTGAGTTTGGTCTATCATTGGAAGAAGAAAATGGAGACAAACTCTGCTCTATCAGTTCTAAATGAGGAGAAATGAAGAGCAGGCCAAGAGCTTATGGGTCAGGATTAAAGGGAGGGCAGGGACAGGTGACATTATAGTAGGGGGTCTACTACAGGTCACCTGACCAGGAGGACCAACGAGATGAAACCGTCTATAGACAGAAGAGCAGCCTCACAGTCAATTCCTGGTCCTCATGGATACCACCTGTTGGAGGGACAGAACACCAGGGCATAACAACCCAGGAGGTTTCTGGAATGCATTGGTGATAACTTCCTTCTCCAAGTGACAGAGGAGCCAATGAGGAGAGGTGCTGTGCTGGAACTTTTTCTCACCAACAAGGAAGGGCTGCTGGGGAATGTGAAAATCAAGGGCAGCCTGAGGTGCAGTGATCATAAAACAGTGGAGTTCAAGATCCTTAAGGCAGCAGGAAGGGCACACAGCGAGCTCACTGTCCTGGATTTAGGAAAACAAACTACAGATTCCTCAGGGATCTGATTGGAGAGGACCATGGGATAAAGCCCTGGAGGGAAGAGGGGCCCAAGAAAGATGGTTAATATTCAAGCATCACCAATGAAGAGGATGCATCTCAACAAAGAGGAATTCAGGCAAAAACACCAGGAGGCCTGGGTAGATGATCAAGGAACTCCTGGAAAAACTCAAACACAAAAAGGATGTTTAGATCAGAGTGGAAGCAAGGACAGGTACCTTGGAAGGAACACAAAGAAGCTGGCCAAACAGCCAGGGATCAGGTTAGGAAAGCTAAAGCCCTAAGAGAATTAAATCTTGCCAGGGCTTGTCACAGGCAACAAGAAAAGCTTCTATAGGTGTGATAAGAGGAAGACCAGGGAAAATATGCACCCTCTTCAGATGGAAATAGGAGACCTGGTTATCTGGGATACGGAAAAGGCTGGGGTATTCAATTTACTTTTTTTGCCTCAGTCTTCACCAGTAACTGCACCAGCAACACCACCCAAGTCGCAGAAGGCAAACCCAGGGACTGGGAGAATTAAGAACCACCCACTGTAGGAGAAGATCAGGTTCAAGACTATTTTTGGAACATGAAGTTGCTCAAGTCCATGGGACCTCATGAGATAAATTCATGGGTCCTGAGAGAACTGCTGGATTAACAGGATACACCACTATCCGTTATATTTGAGAAGTTGTGGCAGTCCAGTGAAGTTCCCACTGACTGGAAGGGGAAACATAACACTCATTTTTTAAAAAGAAAAAACAGAAGACTCAGTGAACTACAGGCCAGTCAGTCTCACTTAAGTGCCCTGAAAGATCATGGAGCAGCTCCTTCTGGAAACTATGCTGAGGAATACGGAAAATAAGGAGGTGATTTTTGACAGCCAACATGCCTTCACTAAGTGCAAACTGTGCCTGACAAATTTGGTGACCTACATCGGGGTTACAGTGTTGGTGGATAAGGGCAAAAGAACTGACTTCATGTATCTGAACTTCTGCACAGTATTTGGCACTGTCTCACATGACATCCTTGTCTTTAAACTGGAGAGGCATGGATTTAACAGATGTACCACTCAGTGGATAAAGAACTGTCTGGATGGTCACACTCAGAAAGTTGTAGTCAACAGCTCAGTGTCCAAGTGGAGACCGGTGACAAGTGGTGTCCCCCAGGGGTCAGCGTCACAACAGCACTGTTTAACATCTTTGTTGGTGACATGGGCAGTGAGACTGAGTGCACTGTCAGCAAGGCTGCTGACAACACCAAGCTGTGTGGTGCAGTCAACACACTGGGTGGAGGGGGATACCATCCAGACAAACCTTCACAGGCTTGAGAGATGAGCCCATGTGAATCTCACAAAGGCCAACAAGGATAAGTGCAAAGTCCTGCATGTAGGTTGGGCAATTCCAAGCACAAGTACAGGCTGGGCAGAGAATGGATTGAGAACAGCCCTGAGAAGAAGGACTTGCAGGTACTGATGGACAAGAAGCTCAACATGACCCAGCAATATGCACTTGCAGTCCAGAAAGCCAACTGTGTCCTGGGCTGCATCAAAAGAAGTGTGACCAGCAGGTTGAGGGAGGTGATTCCTCCCCTCTACTCTGAGACCTCATGAGACCCCCCACATGGAGTAGTGTGCCCAGCTCTTGCACTGCCAACATAAGAAGGACATGGGCTGTTGGAGTGAGTCCACAGAAAGGTCATGGAAATAATCAGAGGATGGTGAGATACTGGACCAGGTTGCCCAGAAAAGTTGTGGATGCCTCATCCCTGGAGGTGTTCAATGCCCAGCTGGATGGAGCTCTGAACAACCTGGTCCAGTGGAAGGTGTCTTCGCCCATGAGCAGTGGGGGGTGTTGAAACCAGATGATCTTTAATATTCCTTCCAACCCAAACTGTTTTTTGACAGATCACCTCAAACCTCCTTTTTCATTTTTATTTTTTTTAAGCTTAAATCACTGCTTAGCAAGTTAAACCTAGCCTAACCTACTCCACACATTATTCCTTCTCACTCACGTCCCATAATTTAATTTTAGCTAAGTGCACCACTGGTGTATACACACTTAGCATACTCTTAATATATCTCGCAGAAGCAGATAAATATTTCACAAAGCTTCACGTTAGACCAATGTGTGATTCAAGTCACCAAAAGTTCCAGAAAGGGATATTTTACTTGCTGCCACGCATCACTGCTGCTCTGCATCCCCCTCCCAGGCTGGCAGCAGCGGCAGCTCTGCCTCCTGCCAAGAAGAGGATCACAGCTTGTTTACTGAGCTCTGTGTGGAGGAAGCAGAGCGCGTTTCAGTCTCGTCTCCAGCAGCCCTGTCAAGCCAGCTGCCAAGAACAGTCTTGAAAGGCTTCGGGGGGAGCAAAATCTAGTACGTAGGTGGTAATAGACCGGGAACCCAAAGATGAGTGAGGTGGTGCAGGCACTACTTGATCTGAGAGATTAACACCTTCAGGTAACTTCAAATGTATAAAGCCATAGAAAAAGAAGTAAGTGAACTCCCTAAGTGGAAGGATAGATTAGCAACCCACTTATAATTACCACTGAGATTAGGATCTCTGTGTTGATACTTGAAGTTAATGAGTACAAATTGCAAATAAATTAAACTTGTACGCTACTTACATTTCCTTATGATGTACAGAAAAGACCTGAAAAGTGTGATTGGGATTTCATGTTGTAGAAGATTATAATTTGTTAAAATTTTAATATTTAAACTAACACTCCATTACTTACAGAAGATTTCAGACAGGTTAAATGTGTGCTGTGCATTTCCATAAAGAAATGCTTTATATAGTTTTATAGGAACCATGAAACTTGTTCAATAAGGTCTCACTGCCTTTGCAAGAGCACGCCAGCTACTATGAAAATAAAGGTTTCACAGAGGACATGTACACAATCCCTCATTCCTTCTAATAAGATCATTAATCAAAGAAAAATTGCTTAAGCCCTTCTCCTCTACCCTACTAATGACAAGTCACCAAACACGAATCAGCATTTTTCATTGTACCCAACAATTATTTCTCTGCCTTTAGAATCGTATTTCAATTTCTCAGTTAACTGGGTACATGCTCACACAGTGTGACCACATTATGTGCACTTTGACATGTGATCAGAGCCTGCCAAGTCTCAAAGCAGATTATTTAAAATAGAGCTTCAGTATCTTTCAGAACAATCCCTTCAGGATCTGGAGGACTGGGGGTGGGGAGGTGTTATTTCTCACCCAAGTTGGGTGACTGGACTTAAAGTTCTTTATACAAAAAAGTAAATTGTTGTAAAATGCTAAGATGGGAAAATAAAAAATTTGCCTCTCTTGACAGCTATCACAGAAGCAAAAAGAACTTTGGTTTTCTATGAAAAACACCCTATGATTGGCTATCAGCATACTTCGTATTTCATTGGCCATAAATCATGACTATCTTCAGCATGTTCATAAAGAGACAGACATCTGCATCCCTGCTTGGCTGTTACCATGCCTAAAATGCTGACAGAGCCATGGCAGCAGTGACCACACACAGACTACAAAATCTATTAAGGCAAGTTTTAACAGCTACTGAATACTTTGAACACTTTCCCCTCCTTTTTTCTCTTTAAATGTACTAGTCTTTACTTACACTGCAGTTCTTCCAACACAACAGCAATACCACCTAGAATTTTAAATTTAGTCTTGAAAATTTAAGAAAAATCAGGCAAGCAAATACAATAGCAAGAACTGTGTTGCCAAATGCTCCTTACTCAGTAAGGGCAATTACATAAAACCTAAGTGTCGCTTTAGTTCTATTACCCCTATTTCTTCCTTCAAAACATTTGATTCACAAATTATACTTATTTGCTATTCCCATCCTTGCTCCAGACAAGTGCATGTGAAGAGAGGCAACAAGGACTGTTGGTTTTGTTAACATATTAGCAAGCAGAAAAGGAAAATAAATTAAATAACAGACACATAATAAAATGTTATTTATCTTTGCCTCTAAACACCCTGTGTTTTTTAATTGATTTGCTGAGCTGCCTAATAGCAGCAAAGCTGCTGAATCCCTTATGAAGTTCGGCAACACTCAGCCTTAAAAAGGCCTACCTTGCTTTGTAGGAATTTACCCGCTTTTGTGCCCTGGTTGGATAACGGAATCCAAACAGGCTGACAAGGAGTTACAGAAAGCATCAGGGGAAGAAAAGCATCTGTCAAGGGTTTGGCGTGTAGGAGTAACAGAATTAATTTTATCAGTCTTTTGGGCCTATTCCAACTGGCAGTCAACACCCACTCCTCCTTCTGATGAGACATCCCTCTGTACCGACCAGTGACTTCAAATAAAAATGCGTGACTAAATAAATCATCAATGGCCACGAACAGCTTTTAAGTAACTCCAAGGCTGGAGATTTCACAACCTCCCTGGGCAACCTGTAACCTGTGCCAGCGTTCAGTCACCATCACAGTGTAGAACTGTATCCTGAGGTTCAGAGGGAGTCTCCTGTGTGTTGGTGTGTTCCCCTTGTCTCTTGTCCTGTCACTGGGCACTATTGATAAGAGCCTGGCTCTGTATCCTTTGCCCCCTCCCTTCAGGTGTTTATACAGATGGATGAGTTGATCCCTCTAGCCTTCTCTTTTCCCAGGATGAACAGTCTTTCCTCATTGGAGAGATGCTCCAGTCCCTTTATGATCCTAGGGGCCCTTCACTAGAATTTCTTTTGAACTGGGGAGCCCAAAACTGGACACAGCACTCCACAGGTCCAGTCTCACCAGGGCTGAGTGGAAGAGAAGGATCACATCCTGCCACCTTCTTTTCTAATGCAATCCAGGACACCATTCAGCTCACTGTTGCTTCATGTTCACTTTGATGTCCACCAGGACCCCCTGGGCCTTTTCTGCCAAGGTGCTTTGCAGCCAGGTGACCCCAGCATTAATTGGGGCTATACCTTCCCAGGGGAAGGACTTGGCACTCTCTGTGTTGAACTTCAGGAGGTTCCTCTCAGATCTTTTCTCCAGCCTGTCAAAGTCACTCCAGACAGCAGCAAAACCACTTTGTGTAACAACTCCTCTGAGTTCTGTACTCCAGGAGAATTTGCTGAAGGTACACTCTGTCCCATCACTGAGGTCATTACTGAAGATGTTTAACAGGACTGGATGCAATACTGATCCCTGGGATACACAGTTAGTTACCAGCATCCAGCCTGAGTAATCTTCAGATTATATAGCAGACTGAGAAGGATTACCAGTGAAATAATTCTGTACAACATCTCTATCTTTGCTAATACTAACAATTTAATCATCTTTCTGACATTTAGTGTCTTAAAGTCTTGGTTCTTATACAATTACATGAGAAGATCAATTGACTTTTTTTAAAAAAAATGTGTTTTAATTAAAAATTCTCATTCTGCCAAGTAAAAAAAAAAAAAAAAAAGGGATATGAACCAAAAGACTAAATAACCCAAAAAGACATAAACCAAAAAATAAAACCAACTTTAAAATCATGATTCGTGGGAGGCCTGACTCACACCTTCTGAAGAGCTCGAGATTGATATATATTACCTGCAGTCTTTCCCTAGCTGTGTTAATTCCCTTTGCAGACTCACTTTACTGAAATTGTTCCAGAGGGGTGAATAATTACCACTCCATGGTTATATGATAGCATTAATTTTCCTGAGTAAGATCTATGTTATATGAAGACTTATAATTCACCTTTGGTCCAAAACATCATTAATTCAGTTTCTCAACCTAGAAACTAAATAGCTTCTGTCTTTGGGCAAGTCTACACTTCTCAGAGGACTGCCATGAGGAGCCCATGAGCTAGTTTAGACCGAGCTGGCTCCCAAACTGAAATCAAAGGCTACATCAGCACAGCACTGCAGCACAACTCATTATGCTAAGAAGAGGATTTAGCACACAGTTACACCCAACCTAATAAAAGCAGTTACACTGCTTCAATAACCTGGGCTGCTTTTTCATCTAACCCTTACCTCTGTTACAGGTACGGGTCAAACTGACCAGACTTTCAGACAGAAACATGTGCAACTCGCTCTGTGGTTTAGTCAAGTACAGTTCCCTGAAGAGTACCACATGCCTGTAAAACTGGCATGACCCTACCCACTGGCATCCAGAGTCTCAGATCAGCAAAACATGTTGGGGAGTGTTAGAGTTTTCATAATCTTCTGTATCTGTAATGGCTGAGGTTTCTTGAGCCTTGTCTAGCTATTGAGGAAATTAATTATACTAGGAGTATTTAAGTGAGAGAGCTCCTCCCTGTGTGCTAACAGCAAGGCTTTCTCAAAGGTGTGGGGGGGGTAAATTTTCAAATACACTGCACACAGAGATTCAAGTCATTTATTCTAATCAATCTCAGAACAAAATGCTAGAAACAGTTTTAATTCTTCTGCCAAATCATGACTTCATAATTCTAGTTTATGCAGTTCTTGACAGCTAGCACCTGGATTAGAGGAAAAGAGAGAGTTAACCTACCTCTTCTCCTACGGACAACACTCAAGCATTCCAATGCATTAATAAGTTTCACAAGCCTTTTTTTTTCCCTATCGTGTATGTGTGCACGTCCACATATGAGAAAAAGTGTGGCTTAAAGAGTATTTACAAACTTTGACATTGCCAAAAAAGCTCCAGGCTACCTATGGACCGCTTTGTTCTCCCAAGACATTTTACACAGCATATTCCATCTTCCATTTATCACAATGCCCTGGGAAGACAGAGCTGGCACAGTGTTTTTACCAGTAAATGCTACTAGTTTTGTGAGGTTTTTTATTTCCAAAGGTCATCAGATCCCCTAACTCCCTGCTACCTTCAACTAATGACAGAAGCAAAAACTAAGAGGGAAAAAATGATTAGCAGGCTCACATGCACTCCTGTGGCCTTAATCCTAGGTCTATGCTATATATGCTGTACCAAATGCTGTGCAGGGTGCCTCATTAATATGGATTATTTGAATTTTTGATAACCAGCACCTGTCACATGGTAACATTACTTTAACTAAACTCTGAAGTACCTATCTGGGATGAAAAACTTACAGTGTAGTCCAAAACAATGTTTACAGACTCTGGATTCCGGGAACTCTGGAAGCACAGTCTTGTGTATTACAGAACCACACAAAGCCAACACCTCCATTTGTGGTTGAAAATAACCACTGAAGAATGATATACAGTGGGTGGCAAAAACAGTCACAATTGTAAAAAAAACAAGCAAATAATAAGCTGTGTCCATAGGGGATAAAAATGCTATAATTTCCAAAATGCTATAAATAAGTTGGAGGTTATTGCTGCAGCACGCAGACCAAGTTTGCAATCACAGGGCTATTCTTCATGTCTGTTTTAAAAAAAGCAAGCTGAAATTGTTCGACAGCAGACAGACTGGCACCGTGCGCATTGTTTGGGCTCCCAGCGATGGTGAATTGCACTATATGGAAGCTTTGTAGAAAAGGGAGCTCCTGCCATCTCCTTGAATTTAGCCCTCTTGAATATAAACAATAAGCCTTCCTTTTTAAGTTGCAATGTTTGTATGTGGGAACACGACATCATCAGTCCTGCTTCCCATTCCTCCCTTTCCCATTTGGGCAAAGTTGGAGACCAAAGGCTGACCAGAGTGCCAAAACCCAAGTTTGCTGATGACTAGTGCAAACCACCTTGGTCCTCAGAGAATTTCAACATGACATTTTTGTAATTTTAATCAGAGAAAGAGACTGGCTTTCACAGTGTGGAGACCAGCTGTCTGGTTATGTTTTCCATAAAAGATACAAACTGGAAGAGATTCAGGAAAGTGTACGTGCCCACTTTGTTTTATACTTGAGCAAATTTGAGCAGGTCATAATCATTCAACAATTCAAAAATCATAATACAGTCTAAGTTCATCTTTCAAAATGCAGGGGAATTTTGCCCTCCAATAAGCAGATGCTTACCTGACAGGTAGGACAACTTGGAAGCCAAGGAGGGTGAGGAAAAAGCAGAGAAGTATGAAGACTGCTTTGATCAGATAGCTATTTAGTATTGCAAATGTCAGCAATATGGCACTCTTAGATGTAAACCATCTGACGGTACAGGCACAAGGAAATCACTGTCATATAAACTTACAAATTCTCCCAAGTTGCTTACTTACGTCACTGCTTTTTTTTTTTTGACAGGCAAGGAATACCTTCCAAAAACAAACAAACACACAATAACAACAAATCAGAGCTGACTGCAAAAGTAAAGAGAAAATTTTGTGTGAAAGGCCAGGTAACTATTGATGTTGACTAAATGTGATTATATAAATAGGTATCTTTGTAAGTTTTGTTATTTCTACTTTATTTATGTATTAATGAGCAAAAATTACTTATAAAATTTTCCAAAAGTATTAATAGAAGGTACATATCATATACTGCTGCAATACAGACACCTCTAAAACATGGTGACCGCTTAAGAAGACACAACAGAACTGCAAATTCTAACAGTTCAGTGGTAAAATACTGGTAGAAAGCTGAGT
Source organism: Pyrocephalus nanus (assembly GCA_038380795.1). Taxonomy (NCBI): domain Eukaryota; kingdom Metazoa; phylum Chordata; class Aves; order Passeriformes; family Tyrannidae; genus Pyrocephalus; species Pyrocephalus nanus. The sequence continues at coordinate 68,181,455 of CM076261.1, forward strand.
AATAATGTGTAAGCTAAAAAATACTAACTTCTATAATACTGAATAGATGTAATAATATAAAACTGTAATTAGTTACAAATCTACGTTATATTTATATTAGAAATATATATTAACAATCAGTATTGAAAAAAAAGAATACAGAAAATGAACCTGAAAGGTTACAAATAGTTAGCAATGGAGCACATGAACAAGGCAATGGCAGATGATGATGGAAGGAAGGAAGATAATGCATTCCCTGTAAGAGACTGGTTACGTATTTTCTCCATCTTCTTATAAGAGTTTTTCTACACTATGGTTACTACTAGACAGACTTAGAAGAAAAAGATTGACCTGCTGGGAATGAAAACCTAACAGAAGGGAAGCAGGGAAGGAAGAAACCGCTGATTTAATGCCAATGAGCTACCAGCAGCAATCTGAACACACAGACAGAATGAGAAAATTCTACTAGTATAGTTACTGTGCTCATGGGAATGAGCTTACCACAAGTGGGAATTAGAAAAATATTCTTCAGAGGACCTTGAGCCTTTTCTACATCACAAAAATCAGAAGCAATTTTGGACACTAATCCAGCACCATGTGCATTTTATCAGTAACTTCAACATGCATTTATAATTTAAAAAAGAAAAAAAAATCAGTAAGTGTCTGTAGGTTTCCAGTCTCTTTGTTATGACTTGTTTTTTCTGCATCTGCACGAGTTTGAAAATCAAACTTGCAAGAGCACCATTTATTGTATCACTTGTACTGCTGGTTAGCAATTACCTTGTTTCCACTCAAGAATTACACATTACAGATAAATGCTATTTTGCTGGCAACAGACAGCAAGAAGGAAGTAGACCACTGTAAAAACAAACACATACAACTAAAACCAGCACTACTGCAACAAGATATGTTTCCTTTATATATCACATTACCTCTTTTTTTTTTAGCAGGAATAGTTCCACCAACATTCAAAGCTTGACGTGAAAGCCGTAGGATGTGCCAGGCTGCCAGAGCAGCACCACTGCAGTCAGCAGCAGTACAGGGGAGGGAAGAAATACATACTCTAAGGAAACCATCATTAAGTCTCTCCACTGCCACCAGATATGTATCCTGTAGTGGCCCATACTGCCTCTCAGAGATTTTGTTCCCAGTTAGTCACAGACATCAGGTTAAACATGAATTTGAATGCCTGTGATTCCTCTGGCAAAGAAAGAGCAAAGGCCTTGGGGATGGGAGGTGGGTGCTGGGTCTCTCTATCAGTCCAGCCCCCACGTTGCCAGTTGTCTGGTCCCCATTTCATTTTGAAGGAAAGTTAGAAAGGTTACGTCTTCAACATCACCTCTCTAAACCTTTCCATAGTAATCTTGCACCATTACATATGTAACAGTCGGGGAAACAAGGGTTCAGTGAGCAAAGAGTGAATTTACCACACTGACACCTTCCCTTGTGCAGGTATCTTTGCCACACACCCAGAGCAAGACGCTTTGTGTGAGGCAGCTCAGTCTGGCTGGGATGCACTCAGTGTTAAAGGAGCATATTAACATAGCATCAAAATGGAGTAGTTAACTCCAAACTCACCCTCCAGCTTAACACACAGTGGCTTTGTTTACTACACAAACTGGAACTAAACCAAATGGTGTCTTATTGAAATCTTTCCCCCTGAAGAGCATTTCTCTCCATGGACCTCGATTTCTTTTTTTAGAAATTTATTTTTTTTTTCAGTCTTACAAATACTTTTATGTCAGTATCAACTTAAATTTAAGACTCTTAATAAAATGAATATGCTAGAAAACAACAAGCCTTATTCATATTACCTAATCTAAAAAGATATATTATTTTAAATTGGATTCCCTTCTGCCCTTATCTACAAAATATTTTAAAAATAGAACAAAGAGAAGAATTTAAAATGTTTCCCAAATAAAATTCACCTTGGCAGTCATTCAGAGTAAATATTTTGATACAATTTGCAGAAACAGCATTAGGTAATATTTTATGATGCTCATTAAGCTGTCATGTTCTAAATCACAACCGGCATCAAATGGTTTCTGCCCTTCTCTACTATTTAAGTTTGGCAAATACACACTGTATAAAAGGTGTCAAGTAAAATCGCCACAGGATATACTGGAAATCCCTGCACCAGCTGCATACTGAAGCATAAAGGAAGTATCTTTCTGATCCTACAGCCTGATAATACTGGAGTTGCTGGAGGGTTATAGCAGTCTTTGAAAATAAAGCTTCATTACACTGGCATGGAGAGGCACAGTTTAATCCTCTTTGGAAGCTGGTCCTGCAATCCTACATTTTAGAAAATTGCTGAAAGCCATTGTGCTTTTGATGGGAATTGGTCATTAAGAGTACAGGTGCAGATCATGCAAGAGGCAGTGTCAGCACAACCTCTTCCCAAATTTTCTGCTTCTTAGGAATTCCATCTGATAATGGCAGAAGCAGGTTGTAACAGCACCTTTTTGCCATGGATTAAGTTGGTGTTCATTTGGAGATGTAAGACAGACACTTTCTCATTTCCTCTGCACGTTAAAAGAAAGAAAAAAATACACCACTTTCTTCCCATAGCTGAAAACGATCCTTACTTTCCTACAGACACTTTCTCATTTGTATAAACTTTGGATACTTAACAGAATTGCTATGCTCTTGGCATAAAATGCAAATTTAATACAGCATTTAAGTCAAAGTGTATCAAGAAACATGTTTTTACTAATTAAAGTATATATTTAATAAGTCCAGCATATATTAGATGAGATTTTGAACTTGTAATGGCAATAAATACTGACACATTAAATAAATCCAAAATAAAACACTGTTGATATTTATAATCAAATATACCTTTGCCTGATCCCAGTGAAATTTTACCAGTAATATGTTTAATCTCTGACTAAGCTGATGTTTTCTTCCAGTCTCAATACCATCCATGCTGATAGCAATTCTATGAAACAGCTTTCCAAAAGAAGGAAAACAAACAATGAGAACCAAACAAAAATGGCTAGCAGGTTCTTCAAATGCTTATTCAATTTAATTTTTGTATCATTACTGTTGTAAGATTTCTTTTACCTAAAGTTTGTGGTAGTTTGTTTGTTTGTTGTTTGTTTTAAAGGTTGACACTTCTTTTAGTAGAACTGATGGGAAAAGTGTATTTATGGAGCTACTTCAAATTTTTCAGATGAGGGACACTCTTTTTCATAGTCCCATTTTTACCCAAGACAGTCTTTAGGGTGGAATCCTTTTTAGTGCCCACATGGTGGTAGCACTACAGGGTCTTTCACATGGACATTCCAAGAAATCACAACTGACAGGATTCAGACTGAGCAGTTTAAGACAAGAAGTTTTACAGACAAGAACCTCTTGCAGGCTTTTTGATTCTTTTCAAGTAACCTGAAGCACTTCCAAAGAGCACAGGACATCATATAAGAGAAAGAAAATTTTATTATGGTATCATGAAAACAGCTGACTTCTAACGAGAAAAAAGCCAAATGACCAAGGAAATATCAAAAGCACATGTTCTCACAAGACACTTCCTTACATGAATGGCAAGAGAGGGTTTTTTCCTTTAAAGATGCTAAACTAATATTTTGGAGATTGTCAAAAACCTGAAAAGACAGTACAATAAAACTGAAAATCAGTATCAGAATACAGGTACTAAAAGAGCCCTGTTCAAGACTGACTTCATAAAAATGGTATCATGAATTTCCATGTCTGAAGATCAAATCTGGTTCTTCTGTCCTGAACTGATGGCCTTCAAGAAATCATCTGTTATCTGTAAATTAAAATGCCTGTTCTTCTCCTTGGCACTAACAACAAACATTTTGCAAGCAAAACAGTAAGCAGTTCTACTAATTAAATGCACGTACAATATGGTGATACAGTCACTTTTGTCAGCAAGTGAATTAACAGAAATAATGGTAACAAAAACCTTCCTGCAGTCACCAGTGTAAGCTGGTACAGATCTAAATACACACTGCAAATTCTACCCAGTTACTTTGAGGCTTTGGTAGAAGATACTCTAGTCTGACCTTTATGCTGGTGATCAAAAGCAGCTATTGCTAGTGCCCTGGCAAGGTTTTCTTACCAGTGGTGCCAAAGCAGGGCAGGTCTCCTGCTGGATACATTCACTCATGGGCAGGTAAGAACTGCTTGGGCACATGGTAGCTGATGTCAGCCTCGGCTGCACCGACCACCAGTGAGAGCTTAAACACTGAAGGAAAGTGGGAAAGGCAAGCGGCAGAAGAAAGATGTGGGCTTCAGAATAGTAGACTTTGGATTACTCAGGGAAGAGAAGAAGCTGTCCCAACGTGATTAAGTGCCCAGAAGAGGTCATTGATCTATAAGGACCAACTCCTCAATGCTCCAGAAGGGTCCTTCCTAAGCTGCAGAAGTTGAGCAGAATAGGGAGCTTCGGTCTGAACTCTACCACAAAACCAGAATGAATGGTCATAGATTGAGATTAACATAGAAGAACTCCTCAGGCATGCAAGAATGGCCTCGGGAAAGGCAAAGCTCATCTCAATTTAGCATTAACAAGAGATGCAAAGAGCAACAAGAGCTTCATCACTACAGCAGCAGCAAAAGATTAAGAAAATCTTCAACTGCTGCCAAATGTGACAAGTACAAAAGACTCAATTCATCCTGGGATATCAATCACACTTGCTTTGAAAGTCATAGACCTGTCAAAAAAAGGAAGTGGAATACAAAAATGCTTGCACACAAATCCGTGATTATTTTTGTTAAATTTCTTTTTGTTAAATCAGCTATTTCAGAACTAATTATCACAGGAATCATATTTAACCTTTTAGAAACAGTGATATTGCAGATTAATAAAAATGCTCCTCCTCTCTCAGGGAAAAAAAAGAGGGAAAAGAGATGGGCTAAAATATTCTGATGCTATGAATTCAAAAATAAGGTATTTTGCCTACATATTAAAAACTAGGTGCTAAAGCAACCTGGAGACAAATTAAATAGACAAGAGATCTTTAAATAATACATAATCATGGTGCTAAAGACAGTCAAGAAAGTTTATAAATACTATTTCCACTAGAATTCATTGCTCCCTTATCTTTTAGCTCTCTAACTAATGAATTCTTGAGTGCAGCTGTTCTAGTTCCACCAGAGTTGTTCTACTTCAGCACACAGTGAAACTTTATGCCAAAATCTGTATAAAATCACCTGCTACAATATGGAATATTTGACCACATTAGCACTGATCCTCTGCTATGAACCATATTATCACAAATAACATGTAAACTCCCCAGTACGTCACCTCATGTACACATATTTAGCATAGATGGCTCCTGCCTAAGAAGCAATTTACATGGGATTAAAGTTCCACATCCACAAACTCCCAAGGATTTCAATACACAGTGCTTGTTTTAACAACTCTGATGGTAATTATTTCTCTTTTCTACAGTGACAAAACACTTTGTCCTTTGCCCATCATAAATTGGAATAATGCAGACAGAATAAAGCAGATGTGCAAAGGAACCTGCATTCCAGACAATGATGTGTGAGCTACACAGATCTGTTTGTGGTCATACTTTCATTCTGCACAATATGTTATCTTCCACAGTTTAAACCACAAGATTCATACAGTCTATCTAAGCTCAGTCCAGAAGATGGTCAAGTCCCTTTGGCTAAGCATTTCAGTGTGTCATTCACACATATTAATCACCTACCGTAACTTTATTACTTACTTTCCATCAACTTCTGGTCTTTTGCACACACAGTGAAACTTGCCACCAAAATCTATGTAAAGGTCATCTCCTACAACATGGAATATTTGACCAATGGCAATTTTATCTTTAGCAGGTCCCATCTGAATTAAAGGAGAACGTCTCAACATGGATGCAAAGGATTCTGATTTCTCTGAAGGAACCTACAGACGAATAAGAAAAGAAAAAGCATTTCACAAAACGTGCTATCTGAAAGAGGAATTGAATTAAACTTGTAACTTACAAAAAGGACAGATTCACTGAATAACAAGTAAAGATTTCATGCACATGGTACATTTTTAGCAAGACTTCCAAGGAGGCATCTGGTACATTTCTCCATTTCTGAACATTTTACACATTAAAGGTAAAGCTTTTATTATTTCAGTAACAGAAAAACATCACACTGTGCATCCCCTGAAAACATCGGCCAGTTCAACTACTGGTTAGGTAAGTTGATTTAAAAATGCATTCCAAATGTAGGAGATGCTCCTGAAAAGAACACTGCACATCTCTTTGTTATCTCCTCTGTGAAGACCAAACCAGAATTAGTACCTTGCAGCTATTCATGCAACTATTTAAAAATTAATAACATTTAAACCACTATTTTAAAGAATAAAATCATTTTGCCAAGGCAGCAAAAGCAGAAAGCAGGCCCAGGACTAATCTAATAAATGAAAGAAAAACAAAAATTGAACCATCACTTCTTTCATTTTTCACTATACAAAATCAAAGTAAATACATAAACAAAATGCCAGTTTCTTCTCATAAAGCTTTGAAAAAATGGGAGAACGTAAAATCTTCCTGCTATTCTTCATGGAGAGAGAGATCTCTGTTCTGCTGACCCAAGAAAACTGACTATCATAGGCTTCCCATTGTATGCCAGGTGAAAATATCCAGCTATATCGAAGTGAAACTCAATCTCACATATACTTTCCCTGGTATACTAAATCTGACCACTTTTTAAGAGTATTTGAAATGCAATTAGTAAGAAAAGCCTTCTTGCTAGTAACAAATTAAAAGGGAGAAGCATTTTCGAAGCAATACCTGTCTGAAGGTGAATCTAAGGAAATCACATTATATATGGCTAAGCAGATTGAAAAAAATTAGAACCTATTAATTTTTCTCCACATTTAGCAGTAATTAACTGATATTAATTACTTTGTGCAAGATTTCAAACTATTTTGGAACTCGCAGAAGAACTAAACAGAACAAAATAATCAAGTCATTTAAGCTTTAGTGATTTGCTGGCTTCAGCAACACACTTTCCCACTGATTACTTCAAGCAGATGCTGAAAATCCATCTATACTTTATACACACAAAGGATAATGCCATCATTTTCCACTTTTACATTTGGAAACTTTTATTCTTGGGGAAGTTAAAACATGAGACAGTTTTGAATTCCAGCTCTGCTGGAAAGCACAAACAGCACGAATTTTTGTGATGGGACATAGCCTCAGGAATCACAAGCTGGAGATCTGACACCTGGTAAATCTGCTGCTTCAGAAACAGGAGCTGTTAAATGTGGCATCCCGAGGACAAGGGCTGAACAACGTGCAACACGCGCACACGTGCACGCACACACACCAAAGGAAGAGCATCTGGCAGTGGTAAACCACAACAGAGCAGTAGGACGTTGCACAGGAAAGCTAGTATCAGATAAGGTTCCAAACATAGGATTGTTTGAATTTCACAATGCAGTCTGAATTCAAATACATGAAAATTAATTATACAGGATGCATTTGTAAGTGCTCCAAGAAAAAAAAATGCAACGTAGTGGAAACAGTAAGAGGAAGTATTTAAATTTGATTTATCATATTAATTAAGGGGGCAGCAGAAAACTTTAAATCGATGTATAAATTGTAAGCTAGAAGGAAACATTTCAAAATTAACATCCCCTTATGACTCTGTCTAGGAAGTTTAGAAATCAATCATCATATTGAAATATCAAAACCTGTTTAAAGGGAAACTAAGGTACAATAAAGTGCAAATTCAGTGGTCTGCCACCAAAGGGCAAAGGTAAGAACATGGCAGCAACGTATAAACTCAGGATGACGAGGACTACTATCATTTCATCCCAGAATATTTTCTGTTATCCTTCAATGCAAGGTTAACTAATAAGAAAATTAGTCTGGAAAAAAAAACAACCAACCAACCAAAACAAACCCAACCCTTTCCCCCCCAAAAAAACCTCCCAAAACAACAAAACAAAACACCCACAGAGGTAGGCAGGTGACATAATTTGTAAGTTATATATGGACAAACATATAGAGCAACTTTATTTGGAGATTTTAACAGAAGATGAGGAAGTCCACCTATGGTTTTAACTAATTCAATGAATGCCACTGAAATCAGACACTACAAAGGAACTGCCTTTTCAAACATGTAAATTATCTGGAAAAAGCCTGAGCTAGTAAAGAGGATCAAGAGAAGAGTGTTTGGTTTGAAGGAGATTTTTGAAGTTATCTACAGTAATGGCATTAGTAATGGCCATTGAGCAACACTAACATTTCTTTGCTATGCAATCATTACAATTCTCAGCAAATTCCTTCATCTCTTGGCAATTAAACCCATGCAATGGCATTCATCTCATTCATGTTCTCTTCATATAATGGTACACTCAGCAGGCTCTCTACACTTAAAAAAATTCACAAGCAGCAAGCATTTCTCTCCACATCATGAAGATGAGTACACTAATATCCTGTGGATTTCCTGTTTTCAGCACCTAAAAACAGTCCCTGCTAGTTAATTAAAACCCTCTCCTTTATTTACCTGGCAGGCAAAAACACAGATACAAAATTCTCCCGTGTGCAAACTTGCCTGTGAAATAATCTTTGTACACAACACTCAAGTGCTATCTTTACACACCAACAGATGTGCTCATTCCTTGTTAGGACACAGATTTAAGTAAAATACAGATGTTAGTGTACAAAGAAATTCTTCATTGTGGAAAGTTTTCCAAGAAGATACCAGGAATCAGTTTGAATTCTATCACAGGCCTACAAGTCTGCAGTGTTCTCTATTCTATGTTGTGGAGAGGAACTTCTCAAGAGCACAAGCAGCTAATTTACATATACAAGAATCCTCAAGAGATGCCATTATTACTGCCATCAAGGACTCTTTTGTGGACAGTCTAGAAACAGAGTGAGTCAAAATGCAGTATTTTCTCCAGTTTTCTGCATAACCTAAAGCAGATCTCATTAAACAGTAATTTATCTCAAGCATTTAAAGAGATTTAATGACATTTTGAGTGCTTTCCTCTATGATTTCTAAATCTCCTTAACTGGATTCTCCATGGCAGCATTACAGAAAAACAGTAAGACCGTATAATAAAGGTGTAATATACTTTATTGAGCACTCTACTTCTCTGGTTCTCAAGGAGCGTTGACCATGCAGTTCTGATAGATAAAGCATCGATAACATGTCAGGTTGCAAATATTACAAAATACAGAAGCACAAATGACACATTCTTTTCAAGTACCTGAAATATAAAGGCTTTTTTCATCTCCTCCTCCTTCTTAGATGCCTAACTCTTTTGATTTTCCTTCTATTTTCTGGATTTCAAAGTTTTTCACAAATATTTGGACACCTTTCTGCACCCATAGTTCAATAAAAAGCAACAGCTCCTCCAATAATAGAACTCCAAGATGATACTTATTAACCAGAGAGAAGGAAAAGTCATAGATTTAAACCCAGTAAGACCCAAACAAAAGACATAACTCCAGTAGAGGAATATAACATACTAATTCTGGAGCAAAGCCTATGACTGTACAAGCAGGGAGGTCCTTTCCCACCCACTGAGCAAAATATCTGAAATCCTACGTGCCTTCTGTTTGCTTGCAAAGGCAAGTAACAAGCACGTTGGAATGCGGGATGCATGGATGAGACACGGAGAAGAGATGGAAGATTGGTAATCTGATTGCTACAATTAATGGGTGAGTGACATTAAGATCAAGCAGCATGCAAAGAACACAACCCTCTGCAATGATCAAATTTTGTTTTCTCAGCACTGTTTTCCATAGTTAGAAAGATTTCTCTGTCCAAAGTTCATTACATAAAACAACAACATGGAAAAAACGATTTGCAGTAACAGGTTAGTAGGATATCACATTCGCTAAAGGCCCCAACAGCTTGGATACTAAAAACAGGACTGGAAAAGGCCCTGAACAATCTGAACCAAGTTTGTCCGGCAAGGCGTCTGAACAGAGCACCTCCTGAGATCACTTTCAATACGCACTATTTTACTTAGGAAAGACAACTGGGAGCCTGCTACAAAGAATATTAAACCAAACCCCAATATATTTAGTTACCTACCGAAAAAGGACATATTGATAAGGCACTTATTTCACCAAGCAACCTCAGAAATTTTGCTATGTTCTTCTAGTCCAGCAGACCTTCATTTTCCATACCTTTTAACTACTGGAAGTATGCACTGTTGCTTACACATGAACCTAAATCCCACCAATTTTGTAAGTGTTGCAGGCATTACTAGGGTAACAGCTCATAGAGATTCATGCAGTTTATTTACCATATTTCTCTCTAGGGTACTTCTACAACTTTTTACTCAAATGAATGCAACAAGTCAAAACTCCATTGTGCAGAAAAATATCACCTTAAAGACACCAGGACCAACTCTGACAATACACCTCAAAATGTGACATCTATCAGTTAATGGGTTTCCACCCAGAAGCAGCACAACAGGCACTGCCAACTCGAGAACTCTCCTGAATTTATCAAAGAACAATCATCAAGCTTTGTTTTCACCAATAAGGTCTCCCTGCACACTGAAGTTCTCCCAAGAAACAATGCTGAAGACTCAGGAGGAACACTTCAAGGACTGACCTATGACTACAGCGACTGAAACTTCAACTTACAAACTCCAAGTGCTTCCTCAAGGTGCTGCCTTCTTTTCATACATTAAACTATTTGGTCTAATGTTGATAACTCTTTATTGAGAAGTACCATGTATTTTATTCTGGTCTCAGAATATAATCACTCAAATTTTAGCCCTCATGCCTTTAACCCATCTCAGAGATGGACAGTTCTCAGTCTCCCCTCAACCAAATAAGTTCAGATGCCTTTGAACATTTTCATAACATTGTGCCTAGCAGTATTCAGTGATTTTAGAGCTTCCCCAAACAAAAAACTCTGCTTCCTGTATTAGCAGGAAAAAAATGTTTAGGGGAAAAAATACTTTAGAAGTATAAGAGCTGACATTAATGTTTATTACTTATTTACTCTAAAAATTCAGTCAACCTCTAATAAGTGCCTAACCTACATTTCTTAAAAAACAATCAAGTTTTGAATATTCAGGCTCATTCCACTATACAGTTATTGTCTTCCAAGACAGCATTCCAACTAAACCTGCAGAGCCCTCCACACCTCCTTCCATCATAGACTTTTTGTCTCCTCTTCTAAAGTTATTCTGCACTGGGCAAAACACCCCGCGCTGCCTGCCTTGGGTCTCTACCACTTGTACCTCTACCCAAGGGACAAGATGACACATAATCATTCTTTTTAATTCCCTCAAAATTTTTAAATACTGTTCCACAGTGCACATACATCCCGACATGCAGAAAACACCATCAGTAATTGCCTCAATAAACATTACTAACTACAGTATTACACAAGCTACTCCTTCAAAGAAGGCTTGTGCATTCCATTATTGTTTCAAACAACACAAGCTGCAGGCCAGGGGCTCACCTACTTCCTTATTATCAACAGATATGTAAACAATAAAGAGGAACAAAATCTGATAAATACTTGTACTTGCAATATGCTGCACATGACTTGCTTATGTTTTGTAGTACTTGGAGGAACAGGTTGCCCAGAGAAGCTGTGGATGGCCCATACCTGGAAGAGATGGGGCTCTGAGCAACCTGGTCTAGTGGAAGACATCCCTGCTCACGGCAGGGGGGTTGGATCTAGCTGATCTTTAAGGTCACTTCCAACCAGGCCATTGTATGATTATATGAAATCAGAAATCTAAGATGATATATCACTCAGGAGCATCAGTTGGACTTTAATATGAACAGTAATGCAGAGATGGGAACCATCTCTTCTCCATCTCTATTCTACTATTTGACAAACATTTGTAAAAAGTACCAAATTGCTCATTAAGTTCTTAATCACCAACAGCATTCATTTCATATGGTATTTCAGGAGGACAATTTGCAAATTGCTAGCTAAAAACATACCATTCACATATGGAGAACACAAACCACAGACAGCATGATGCTCCAGTGACTCAAAGATGTCTAAGGCTATTTTATAATTTTTCTGAAAGCTGATGTTTAATTCTGCAATATGTACCAAGGCAAATTTTAAAATGCTGTTATTTAAAAACCCACAATGTTTATGGATAGAACAGACAGGTGAAACGATGAAGATAATAGAAAATAGGAAAACTGTATTAGGCAGAGCTGTATAAGAATAAACTAGGACACAGGATTTAGCCAGCATACCGTAACGAAATACAACAGCCACAAAATTCACCTACCTGTTGCTCATATGCAACAGCACACCATCCCACTTACAGCACAGTTATAACCAAAGACTTGGTTTGGTTATAACTAGAGTTATAACTTTTAAAGTCCGCTGTTTGGCTTTTATTTCCCCCCCAGAATATAGCTCATTTTTCTCCCCGCTTAGTGGCCTGAGGCTTTGTCCCATAAAAATACATATATATATCAAACAACTGTAGTTTATGCTGTTTCCCCACAGATTCAACTTGCAACCTAAAGTGGGCAACCACAAATACAAGGAAGATCTCTTCGGTTTCCTTTAAACGAGAGACTTTTACACTTTATTTCACACAAACAGATTAAAGTGAAAAACTAACTTAAACTTCTTGCTAAAAAAAAAGGTTTAAAGATTAAATACTGAACAAAGCTGAAAAAAAGCAAGATTGGTGTTAATTAATAAAACTACTGAAGGGAAATAGTCCAAACAGAAAAGCATAAAATGAGGATTTATGATTCAAAGCAGTAATTTAGGGAAAAATTTAATATTAATGACTGCAAATTCACAAAGAAGAGCTCTGAAAGCAGTCAAGGAGAAAACTGGAAGCTTCCCTGCTAGTCAGCAAGAAGATATTTATAAAAAGCTTCATGTGAATCACTTTCTATGGAAAGTCTGTTACAAGGCCAAATTTCTATAAAGACAGCACTTGCACACTTGCACACTATGATGACCTGATTTCTATAAGGGAATTATTTTAGTTCTAAGGATTCTAATCTAATATTAATTATTTAATATCTACAGGCCAGTAGAAGAAATGTCAGCATAACTAAAAGTTCCAGCAGACATCATATTCCTCCACTGTCTATTTCTGTTCGCTCTGAGTAATGACTTGAATTGCACCCTCAGTGGCAACAAACTCAAAATTATATAGTTTGGGAATAAACATAATTAGTGTCTGTACCCATATTTTTAAAGTAAGTTTTGAAGAAAGCAGTCAAGAGAAGAAAAAAGAACCACTTTTCAATACAACGAGGTGCTACAAAACTTTTGTTCAAGAAGAACATAGTAAGCACCACAAGTTTTTCCTCCAAACCTTTAAAATTTTGAGGGGAAAAAACCTCAGACTTTATGACTAGAAAAAACAAGGGAAACAGCTCTGTTTTGCCTAGAAGAGGATGAGGGGAAATTTTCATTCTTTCCTTTATTAAATTTTTATTTACCTTCAAAAACTTTGCACACTCCAGAGCTACTTCCCATCACTATCTTAAAACTGCAAGTTTCCCTACAGAACCACCAGAAAGCAACGCAAACTTCTGCTGTTTCAACCAAAAGGGGAACATGCATACATTCTCCTCAGCACAGTGAAGAAATGTGGTTTATTTTAGAAAGCAAACTAAATAAAACTCTTCAGCCAAAAAGGATGGAGGTAAAAAGCTGAAATTAGGCAATTAAGTATCCCTTGATGAGAAGCAGTAACTAAGTGTTTTGGCAAAGCACCATTTTAACTTCACTCTAGATATTAGGATTTTTGGTGACTAATTTACTGTCCAAGCGTAACAGTACTTTGTAAAGACCTCTTTATGAACACCATTTCTTTTTTTAATACTTTAGGATTAGGTTCTAAGGAGCACAGGTACAGAAGCTAAGGTATATCCCCTCTCACTGCTGACTGGAAGGTAAAATCTGGTAATGACTGCTGCAAACAATGTGCTAGAACTCCCAGTGTCCCAGCATATCTGGGAGCATACTGAACTCAAGTCTCTGGAGAAAAACACTCTCTCCCCTGTGGAAAATCTGAGAGAGCATGATCTGTCCTGTAAGCCTTCTTTGCAGCTTGGACAAAACAACCTGACAATATTTGAAACCTTAGTTGTAAAATGGCAGACATAAAGTTGCTCTTGCCAAACCATTTCAAATCAGCTGAGCTATAAGCCCTGGAATATGAAGAATATCCTACTTTTTTTACGAATTTAGTCCAAAGTAAACTATAATAATACTAAAAAAAAAAAAAAAGCCTCTAGGAAATCCCATTTAGATAGTTACATTAAGTGGGTATCCAAGCTGCCCTCAAAAGACAGAAAACACTAAAAGTAACACAAATAGAAACTCTGATGTTGCTTTTTTACATGCACGTATTATGACTGACACTTTTTTCACAGAACAGTTTGGGCTGGAAAGGACCTTAAAGATCATGCAGTCCCTAACCCCTCCTGCCACAGACAGGGACACCTTCCACTAGACCAGCTTGCTCAGAGCCCCATCCAGTCTGGCCTTGAACACTTCCAGGGATGGGATATCCACAGCTTCCTGTTCCAGTGCCTCACCATCATCACCATTCTTCCCTTTGTCCAACCTAGATCCACCCTTCTCCTATTTAAAACCATTGCCCCTTGTCCCATCACTGCAGGCTCCAGTAATAAAGATTGAGAGAGGCTTTTTGCAAGCCCTCTAAATGTTCAAAGACCACAACAAGGTCTTCCTGGAGCCTTCTCCAGGCTGCTCTCAGCCTGTCTTCATAGGAGAGGTGCTCCAGCCCTCAGATCATATTTGTGGCCTTCCCTGAACTCGCTCTGCCTTCCAACTACTGCGGACTGGATGGAGTACTCCAAGCAGGGTCTCTATTTTTAGGTCCACAAATTTATCTGAAAGACAAGCTTTCAGGGGTAAATGCAAAAGTCTCTGGCTGAAGATTTTGCTTGGCTACAGCCACAGTTTTTAAGCCAACATTACATACTGAAATTACACTTTTTAAAAAATAGTTTAAAATTATATTTTGATTGCAGATTAGGAAAGGATTACACTTCTATTTTAAAAACAATGAAAGATTCTTCACACATTTTGACATTATTTTATGTTCATTAATATCCTTCCATCAAGTTCCATATTTTGATACTCAGTGCAGTGCTGACTGATGAATATAGCATATTCCAAAGCTTATTTATTTTTGTCTACAGAATAACTTATAATTAAAAGTATCTCAGCTGTGCAGAAAACACTAAATATGCCTGAATGTATATATTTGTATATACATTGTCCTCATGGTAACAAACAATGTAATATTATGAACTAAGCTTATTTTAAAAAGAGATTAACCAAACACATGTAGAACTTAACCAGTAAAATATGATGGTGAAAATGATCTTTGTCTCTCATAATTAAAATGTTCAAGTAGGATCATGCAGATCTCAAAAGAGAAAAAAGATCACAGGAATAGGATTTGTACACTGTGCATAATATTGAACAGGTTTTCCTGAATTGCACTTTCAATATCAAAACTTCTTTGTTGTCTAGAAATCTCTTTACATTGCTGTTAAGGCTATTTGTGGCTTTTTTTCAATTTGAAGATGAGTATTTCTCAAAGTTCTCATCAAGATGCAGTACATGAACTGTTCTTCAAACTCATGAAAGAGCATAATTTTTCAGAATACTTTGTAAACATTCTTAAGTTACCAATGCCTTATTACATGCTGCTAAGTCAAATGTAGCAATACTGTTCATAAAACAAATGTAATTTTTTTCAGTTAATACACTAAGCTTACATGACCTACAACAAATACTGCTCTATCATAGAAAATCCAAATTAGGTGATTTATTTAGTCAATTATAACTATCCCTGCCCCTTATCAGAAGAGTCAGAGATATATCCTATTTTGTTTGAGTCTCGGTTTTTTTGGTATTACACGCAGTGTCACACATGACTGAAATTTAAAACAATACTTTTTTTCCTGTGACTTTATGTAACTGTGCTTATGCTTAGGAGGAATAGCATAAAACAGTAGAGTACATCTGGGGAGGGGAAGGCCAGCACAGCTGTATGAAGGAAATTAATTGTCTGCTGCTTTTAGACCCCTTTTTGAAACTTCTTTATCAATCAACTGCCCATTTAAAGCACTAGAAAGCAGAAAGTCGTATTGCTAACACACTATAATGCTACTCAAACCACCAAGGCTTACCCAACAAATCCTATAAATGTACAATTTGCTGCATTGGTTGACTAAATACCAACTTCTGTTTGTAGTAGAAAGAACGTTTTCCAGTTATCTTCACACTTTGAGTGGATACACTGTGCAGAAACCGAAAAACAAGACTTTCATAAAGAATTTCAAACGCAGCTTTGAAAATATGCTGTTGACTAGATAGGTGGATCATTTACTATAGGACGCTGAGCTATGACTTTATTTCACAACATAAAATAGCACGTAATTTGGTCACAATAAAGCTGCTTATTTTTCTTTAAATAACTTCTATACATAATTTAAAACACAAAGTATTTATCTATATATATCTTTCAAGGATTATTTTTATAGCAAAAAATAGAGCATTAGCCTCTAAACCAGGGAAAGTGGGTGAACCTACTGCATGCATTAAGACAAAATGAAAACCAAATCAAATGAGCACACAGAGTCCTAAAAAACAGCCCATGGTGTTTTGAGCCCAGCATCTGCCTCTGCAGCTGGACTGCTTAGGCTGAACTCTGCATCATTTCTCTGAACAATTACATGTGCGTCTTTGCATTTTAGGTTGCCATGCTGGAATGGGACACTGGTAATCCCACACAACAGCACTGTCATATCTTCAGCCTGACATTTTCTCCATTTATCACTCCAGGCCCTTTTTTCCAGGTTCCTGGAGAACAGGATGTTGTTTCAATAGCCATAATACGAGAATAACTGGGATCTCCCACAGCAACAGTGGACGTAAATATCCTGTAGATAATAATAACCACTCATGGACCTCCAGCAATGCCAAAGCAATCAGTCACCAACCCAGAGCTATCTGAAGGAGCAAATTCCAGAAGACAATTCCTCCAGAGCTGTGATCTTCCTCATGTCAAACAAGGACAGAGCTGTGCAAGGTGCCCAGGGCCTTCCCACGTGAATTTGTGTTCCTGAGTGCACTGCTGTGATAGGCAGTGGTGACAATTTTACTGTACTATAATTAAATCCTCCAAAGGGGCAGCATGCATCATTCTCTGCTGCTGTCCAACAACATCAGAAGTCCTGTCTACTCCATTTCACAGTGTTGCTCCAACACCTTGAGAGTTTTACAAAATCCTGTCACGCCAGCACTCCTGTCATATGCAAAGCAGGTGTTCTGACAGACCCAGCTGTGCCTCCAGCTGGAACAAACCCAAGTCAGAAGAGATAAGTTTTGGTGCCTCAGCCAGAGCGTTCACAAGGTAGAACTGCTCCTTCACAAAGGTCAAAAGAAGGACAACCAGGTTCATTCCTACCTTAATGCAAACCAGCATTTCAAGCAGATCCAGCTGAGATGATGCTGAGAAGGCTGCGACACAGCCCTTATTTAGCACAAACCCAAAGGCACCAACCAGGCTGTGTTCACAGCATCGCAGCAGCAGACATAATCCACGTTTCTCAAATGCAGCATTACAATCCGGCAAAGCAAGCCAAGAGAAACTTTCAGGTAAAGAAGACCCATTCCAGCTCCCACAAATCCCACAACTGGCAAGTCCTGCTCCGTTAGTCAGCAGTTTTCAGCACTTGACTGCTGGCCAGATGGTAATCTACCTAAAAGGGTAACCTCTGTGCTTGGCACATAGGTTTTATAGAGTGCTGTTACATTTGCAATCAAACAAAAAATGTTTTTAAGTTATTTATTAGCACTAGCAAAGCATCCACACAAAGATTACAGGTGTCGTAAGAAATAGTACACCGTGAAAACTACAAATGATAATTGCACTAACTATAAATCAGTATTTTTGCTCTCAAAGAACTACAACTTCAGGAAAACCATCTTCTAAATGTTAACTTAGGTGGGAAGACAGACTGAGAAAAATCCTTTCCACCAATAATTACATTAAAATAATTCTGATTTTTTTTAATATTTTATTTCAAAATGTCCACTGTTACACATTATTTTAAACTGAGGTTGCCCAGATACTGCAGAAGCAAGACAATTACATATTCTTTTTAAGGATGCTCGTGTAGCTTTCAGAGATGTAGTAACATTCCTTTAAAATTCTCTGTTTTGTGTTTTAGTTTTTAATCTCTCCCTTAAAACATAAAGTCAACTCTTTAAGTGACCTATTAAAATATTTTTCTGTTTTCTTTCTTTCTGACTATTTATATTTTATTTTTTAAATAGTGATAAGAAACTTAAACATACAGACACCTTCCTCAAATTTATGAATCCTTTCAGCAATGGACCTCTGGCTAAGAAAATTTTAAAATACATACATGTTCGCAAGAATAATTTCTAATCTCTTTCTTTTAGAAACTAGTTATTACAATGTACTGATACCAACCCAGTCCCCTCTATCTGAACTTCAGACAAAATCAGTTACATTTCTTCCTAATAAACGGTTTCCCTTCAAACACAGTACTCAAGGAACTAAATAGGATATTTCTTGAACGTGCTGCTTCTGCTGCGACATCTGGAAACAAGGGGTGCCCTCTGCTGTGCCGGGAGTGGAGGTTCACCCAAACCTCGGTGCAGCATCCCTGCCCGGCTGGGACCAGCGGCCTGGCCAAGCCAGAGGCTGCACATCTCTGCTTCCGCACACGGACAACTTCCTGTCCGTGTCACCGCGCCCTGACACGCACCTGATGGTTTGCAGCCTGTTACTGTCACGTAAAAAGTGCCAATAGAGCAGCTTTACCCCACTGTTGGCACATATTGCTGACTAGCAGCAAAGCTAACACAGTGCTAACTCATAAAAAGACACTTGACAAACTTCCCACACATATTTTAAACATTTTTAGACTATTCAGTGCACAAAAATGTGCACTTATTCTTAGTTACTTCACTCTTACATTTTCTTTGAACTTTGGCAACTGAGAGAAGAACGCAGCTCAAAACCCATTTCTCTACCTGTATCAACAAAAATCATCACACCCTTCCTAAAGCATAAGGTTTCCAATTTTGCTAGGCCGACAGCTTTAATCTGTAAATGAAGGTAACACCTAAAGCATTTACCATCCTTCTAAAACAACCTTAAACTTATCTTTTGTTGTTGCTGTTGTTGTCCAGTTTATAATACAAAACTTACATATTGTAAAAATGCAGAAGGAAAAAGCAGTAAGAATTGAGCTGTCTGCTGTAGACAATGTTAAATATCATGTGGGTCTGTCAGAATATTTTGCTTACCAAGTTGCCACCTTTTTAACAGTTTCAATCAACATTTCCGTGCTTGTTCTGTAAATTTCACTACTTGCAAAACAGTAACAACAGAACAGTAAACTGAATGTAAAAATTAAAACACAAACCCCTATAAAATTACCAACACAGCAAGACACCACCAGGCAATTCTGAAGCAAGGCCAGCAGTACACATTGCTGCTGTGCACAAAACACTTAAAAGAGTTTTAGGAAAAATATCATCATGCTTTTTGAATCATCTGAACACAAACACATGTCAACATGCCCATTTAACCAGTTTCCTTATATCTGCCTAAAATAAGTCACTATTCCAAAAACGAAAGAAAAAGAGCTGGCAGAGGAAATCTGTACAGAAATATTATCAAGCTTCTTCCCAAAAGAAAGAGAAACACTAAGGACCCAAACAGCATCTCTGGCTCTTACAGAGAGAAGCACAGCAAAAGCCAGGCCGTGCTTTGGGCCTGTCCATTTTCCAGCTGAGGTAAGGGATGTTGTGGCTCAACTAAGGGATGAGCAAGACCACACTCCTCCGGCTTGAAAGAGCAGATCCTGCTGATGCAGGGCACCCCAGAAAGGGGATGCAGCTACAGCCACTGCACCCTCTTCTGAGGGGAGCCCCAGTAGCACCAGGGTTGCTCCCAGCTATGGGAAAGCTTATTTACCAAATAACACACTTCATAGCAATCAAAAATCAGTTATAAGTGATGAAAATGTGATTTCAAGGAAACTACACAGAATGAACAGATTACTCTGCAATTCAGATCCCTTTTATTTTCCTGATTTCAATATGCCACTTTCCTCTGCTACTTCATTCTCACCAAAATCCACTCCCTCTTGTGCACACTCTTCAAAGAGCAGTGAATAATCATCAATGACACCCAGGCTCACAGAACAATAACTGGGCTAAGAACAGCATGAGAGTAGAGTCATGATAATCTTCATCTCCTTGTTCTGCTTTGAACATCACTGGGACACTGCAAAGCAAGTTACTTTTCTTCCTATGGTTCAAGTCAAAAAGTAGTTCAGCGAAGTGAAATTCAGGGCTGTAGTCCAGATATTAATTTTTCATGCCTAGTTTGATTTCTAGTATTGCATTATTTTATATTTGTACATGTAATTCCACTAGGAAATGATGTTGTGATTACTATGTAACATTTGAGTTAGTTAAGAACCTTTAAAGGCTTGATGAATAATTATTTACAGACAGAAGAAAAATTGCTTCCAGCTTCTTACTTTAGCAGAAAAATAAAAAAGGGGGAAAAATCAACTTTTTAAATCCCTAAGGTAGCATTCAGTATCTCTTACAGCTGGATCAGGTGACCCTCTTCCTAAATTCTTCTGTGGACATCCCCCTGGACACCACCTGAACCAGCATCCTGTGTTAGGCAAACCTCTGATCGTTGCAGAGCCAGCTTTGATAGCGTGGATTTTCAATGGAAAACAGAGTATTCCAGATTTTGCAGTAATCTGGGATATCAGGTCTTGGATTCAGTGACAGGCATTTCCCTACACTCCCACTACCACATCAGTCCTGCAATAATAATTCACAGCATTAATCTCCATATCCTACTGGGCACACTCCAAGTAATCCCACTCGTGTGGGCAAACAGAACTGAAAAAAGTTACAAAAAGATAACTGTCAAGGACAAAGAGCAGCACAGAATCACTTCCACCTGAAGAATAATCAGAGATTGGGTGTTTTCAGCCTGGAAGAGATTTATTGTGATACGTCAGTACAAAGACAGCTATTTTTGTGTTTCCCTACATGTTTACTAACAGGCACAGTCACAATATGTAGGGAAAATCAGCACAAAAAACCTCCCTGCACTGTTAGAGAAAGTGATGGTTATTCAAAATCTTTACATTCGTTTTACCACTCAATCTCTCCCAAGTTCCAACCATTCAGAATCTCAAACCCACAGACCCACAACAGGCATCTGGAGAAAAACCACTTGGATACAACACCAAGGATGAAGGCTGCCAGCTATCAAGGCCTCACCACACTTCCAAGATCGATCCTGTTTGGCAATGGTGAACTAGGTTTTAGACAAATCTTTTACACCCTTCAGGACTCAGCTGTTGTTTACAGAGTGGTCCTTTGCTCCAGTATTTTACTTAGTGCAGACTCAATAAATAGCAGAACTACAGCTCGCTATCGCACCATGACTGTTTTCATGGTGGAGAAACAGGAAAACAAATGGCACATAAGATATGGAACACAGGCCTGTTGCCCTCCTCCTGTAGTTAAGGAGCAGGGTCTGCTCTTGACGAATCATTCGTGCTCCTGCTTATAAGTGCAGGCCTTGCCAAGCACATCATCTTCAATTTTACTCCTGAGAACAGCTTCATGGAGAACTGTGGGTTTCCACATTATTATACAGCATCCTTTCAACCCCTGTCCTCCTGTTTCTTTTGCTACCTTCACACACATACAATTCTACAGGTGTTTCACTCACGTGAGTCTTTATATGTCCACTACAAGTCTCTGCAGCACTGGCCTAACAGGTCTTTGATCTGACCCACTACAATCAATTAAAGATTTTCCACATCCCCCCTGCCAGTCTGTAAAAGCCATAATACTGCTTTGCCCACAGAGCTGTTATCTTGCATTCTACACAACCAAAACTACATTAGATTTTTGTAGGAGTATATTAGAAAGAAATACGAGCTGTCCATGTTTCTCTGCAGGCTATTTACTTGCTAGCCAGGGTAAAGCAGTGAAAAGAGAATGACAGAATCTTTAGGGCTGGAAAGGACCTCTGGAAATCATCTAATCCAAACCCCCATCAAGGCAGGGTCACCTAGCGCAGGTTACACCAAAACCTCTTCAGGTGGGTTTTGAATGTCTCCAGAGAGGAAGGCTCCACGACCTCCCTGGGCAGCCTGTTCCAGTGCTCTGCCACCCTTAATGTAAAGTTCTTTCCTCATCTTGAGGAGAAACGTTTTGTGGTTCAGTTTACGGCCACTGCTCCTCGTTCTGTCTCTGGGCACCACTGAATAGTCTGGCATCATCTTCTTGGCAGCCGTCTTTGAGATATTTGTATGTAGTGACAGGATCCCCTCTCAGTGTACTCTACTCCAGACTAAACACGCTCAGCTCCCGCAGTCTCTCCTCATAAGAGATGCTCCAGACCCCTCATCACCTTTGTGGCTCTCCACTGGACCCTCTCCAGCAGCTCCTTGTTTTCCTTGAACTGTGGAGACCAAACCTGCACACACACAGAGCTCCACATGTGGCCTCACCAGGGCCGAGTAGAGGACGCTGCCTCGGCCCGACCCGCGCCGCGCCCTCACCTGCTGGGGGCCAGAGCCCGCGGTGCCACCGCCCGGGCGCTGCTCCGTGCTCTGCGGGGGGGTCCCGGCGGCGGCCGGCACGGCCCCGCTGTCCCCGCGGGCCGGGAGCACCGCCGCCCCACACGGCCGAGCCCCAGCCCGGGCCGCGACCCGCCACCAGCACCGCGCCGCCATCGCTGCCGGGCGGGGCCGCACCCCGCGCAGGCGCGGCACGAGCGGCTGAAGCGGGCAGCGCCATCTTGGGTGAGGGCTGCGGGAGTCGCGCTGGGAGCGGCGGCGGGACAAGGGGAGAGGCTGGGGATGGATGTCGGGACGAAATTCTTCACGAAGAGGGTGGCTAGACATGAGAACTGGCTGTCCAGGGAGATGGTGGAGTCACCGTCCCTGGAGGTGATTAAGGAAAGACTGGATGTAGCACTTCACAGAATCACAGGGTATGCCAAGTTGGAAGGGAACCACTAGGATCACAGAGTTCAACTCCTGGCCCTGCACAGGACCAACCCCAATAGTCACACCATGTGCCTGAGAGTATTGTCCAAATGCTTCTTGAAGTCTCAGGCTTGGTGCTGTGACCACTTGTCTGGGGAGCCTTTTGCAGTGCCCAGCCACCTCTGGGCAAAGAACCTTCTCCTCACATCCAACCTAAACCTCCCCTGACACCACCTCAGACCCTGCCCTCGGGTGCCCCACTGTGGGCCATGGTCTAACTGCCTCGGGGGTGATCCATCACAGGGCAGATATCTAACGAGGTCATTTCCCACCTCCCTGATTCTGTCATAACACACCACCTCTGAAGTAAAAGGACTTGGGGCAGAGAGAGTGTGGGCAGAGGAAGACACACCTGAAGCTCACGGGAGGCTGAAGCTGCAAAGCTTCACTGTAATACTGTATTACAGTAAAATAATGCTGCCACTTGGCCATTAAAAAAAAAAAAAAATCTTTCTTGAGAACACGGAGAGCTTAACTCCAGACTAGATGTCCCTTCTCTTCCTCAGATAAATAAACAAAAATCTCATACAACAAGGAGCGTGTTCCAGAAGGACCTGCCCTGCACAGTACTGACGTGACAGAGGAAGAGCAACACTCTCTCTGTACTATTTAACTTTCCTTTGCTTTGCTAAGGTGGAGCTGTCGAAGGCTGAGGTGACAGAGCAGTGGAACAGGCTGCCCAGGGAGGTAATGGATTCTCCCTCCCTGGAGACATTCAAAACCCTGGACATGTGTGACCTGTGTAACCTAAGTGACCCTGCCTGGGCAAGGGGGTTGGACCTCCAGCAGTCGGTCCCTTCCAACCCTCACAAGTCTGTGATACTGTAATTTCATGTAAGCCACTAGAAGGCAATCTAAGCTTAGTCTTCTCTAGAAATTCCAAGCTCAGCCATGAAGATTTCCACCCCCCCAAGTACAGTAGTACATGTATCAGCACTGCTCTGAAACCAGACTTCGAGGACTGTTTCAATTAGAAAGAAAATTTCCTCCATATTCACGGGACAATACATTCCTCACATACAGTTTTTTATTAAGCTTCTCACATGTGATTAAACATATATTCTACATCTGACATGCTAGCAAGGTTGTCAGGAGCCAACTTTTTTTCCTCCAGACATCTGTGGTGGTTGAAGTTTCATGGATTTCACACAAATGTTGCAAAACTTGTTTCCAGTTCTAAGCGCAGTGATAAAAAGTTCTAACCATACCGATACCATGTGCCAGAAACATACAAAACACAAGAAATTTGAGGAGTACAGCAGATAAAACAACATGTAGGAGGACAGATCTTGTAAGAGAGCTATGCTGAGCGATGACATTGTGCACCTCTCAAAACAGATTTCTGGGGTCATGAACAGGGACAGAGGTGCTGCTAGAGGTACAGGCCTTTAACACATAAAAACAGTAAGATGGTGTAGCAGATGTTTTCAAGGGTCAGCTTACAAGGGAAGCAATGTTAAGAGTTTAGGAGCAATGCTCTTGATGCCTATAAATGAACCACTTCTGTGCTCAGGCTCATTCTTCCAGTCCATGCTTTGTTAGCGTGAATGTGACACCACCACCACATGTGAGTGAAGATGAATATTCAGAACTCGTCAAACCTTCTTAAGAGTGTTACCATACCACACTGACATCCTGTGCAAAAACAAGACTGAAAATGTTATTGGGACTGAACCAAACCAGCACTATGAGGCATCTTGCTTCCATTGGCATTGGTCAGAAGTTTCCTACGTGGACAACACACAGATAAATAGGTAAATCTTAGATGTTCTGTATTACCCATCCACATCTGCTGCATGAGGAACATGCTCATAAGACAGTACATTCCTAGCCATGTGTGATCCTGCTATAACTCGTGTAAAGCCTGCTGAAATGGAAGTCCTTTCTTTAGCTAGGAGTGATCCTTCCTCCTAGTCCAGTGTCCCTTGCAGACAACACTCAACTGAAATAATCACAAGGGACCGAAGTAACAAGCTTCAGTTTGGCAGCAGCAGTAGATTCATAATGATTAAGTTGAGCAGTAGTTACAGACTGAAAAGAAATTATGTATCCACAGTATCTGTACAGTATAATTAATTTCTCAATAGATTTGATTTTCTTCATTGCTGTATTTTGAAAGTTGCCTTTAAATTACAGGTAAGTCCTTTAAATGCTTGAAAGGCATAAAAATTCCCCTTCCCACACAAAACCCCAAACAATGTATTTTAGTTTCAAAAATATTTTGAACCCACAAACAAGCCTGGTATCAGTTAATCTGGTAAAATAACTACGTGCTACATAAAAGCACATCTGGTGGAAGGAGCGCAGAGAATGTTACAAGTGTGCTTGGTTTTTGCTTGCAGCATCTGGCAGTGGGTAGCAGGACAGGCAGGAATCTCAGTGGGTCTCCTCCTCTGTCTGTTCTGCAATAGTTTCTGTGGCACTGGCATTGGCAGCAGAGTTGAGAACTTCTCCAAAGTCTCCCCCAGCAGGTTTGCTTCCTCCAACTTTAGACTGCATAGAGAGAGCCCCAACATAAAATAGTAGTTACTTGGCACGCCAGACATGCTTAAATGGTACAAAACCAGTACCTCTGCATTAGTAAGTTTAGTAACTAGAGAGTTACTAAAAGCACAGCAGCTTTTCCAGGACTGAGCAACCTCCAGAACACTTTGAATACAAGTCTTCACATATCCAGTAGGAAATACTCACCAGCAAATTAACACAGCAGTCTCCCTTCGTCTTTGAGATACACAACACAGCCCTTATATACAAGGGGCTGATTCCAGAGTCCAGAGGTTCACATGCACTCAAGTTACAAATGGATACAGACACGCAGCCTTTCAAGCCATTTAGGATTCAGAGTTAAAACCTGCTTCTGCTTTGGTCAGGATAGAACTTGGAGCAGTTTTATGCCTCAACAGTAATTCCTGAGATCTTTATGCAGCAGAGCAACTATCTTACTTTCTCCAGGTAACAAGTTTACCTTTTCACTTCCCACCCCTGTGGGACTGCAGGGGTGTTAACGCCAACTGGTTTCAAGAGAAGGTGTAGTTCCCCATGCCATCACCTGCATGCTTCTCATCCAACCCATGAGTGTGCCCATGAGGAAAGTCAAACCTGGTTCCAGTTACATGTATTAGTTATTTTTGAAGTGAGCTTTTACCTGGAGAAGCTATTAATGGTTGTTTCTGAGGTTTTTGTGAGTACATTTTAAATTAAGGTGTCTTTTATGCCAGAAATGGGAGAAGCTTCCCAAGCTATTCTAGTCCCTAGAAAGGCACAAAATAAAAGCCTAGAGCATTGTAGGTACCTAATACTAGGTATGCTATACTAGCTGTTTGTGCAGGTTAGCTGCCTGTTAGTTCTTCCAGTTAGAAGTATCCTACCATAAGAGGTGCAGGAAGCCCATTTTTTCATTTGCAAATCATTAGGCAGAGAAATCATTTCCACTTAAGTTCTTCAGTCTTTTCTCCACATCCACAGCTCTACAATCACCAAGGTGTCTTAGTAATGCTTACCTTAAAGTTCTCAACTTTTTCCTCAAAGGACTTGAAAGTAGGAGAATTTCTAGGAAAACAAAAAAAGGAACCACAGAATTTGAACCATACTTGGTTAGTCTATAAATATCAGAAAACCATCAGACCGTTGCTTTTTCCCAATGGCAACATGAAATTCATTTGTTTAGGGCTCTTTCCTTGTTTTAAGAGCAGCCCAAAAATAGTTTACCTCTGAATCTCCCCAAGTACTACAAAACTAAAACTAAAACACATTCAAGTTGAAGGCTCACTTTTATCTTTGGCAACTAACACTGTCAGGCCCAGCAATAGGATTCTTCATATCAACATAGGAGGGAGAACTAGTAAGTATTTTAGGTTTAGTTTATTATTACCAGTGATTTCAAACAGGTTTCTGGCTTAAAGAATTTCTTCAGAAAAGTTTACTCATCGATTCTGGTTAGCCTAGTACGTTACTGCTGAAGCAAGCTCAGTGGAGTTTTTCCACTTTTTATAGGAAAACTAGTTCAGTTTAATTGGCTGCGTATTCAATTAATAAAACATGGTTCACAGTGGCATTTTCTTCTAACATGTTAAATTTAACGGAGACTCCCCCTTGTGTTAAAGTGCCAGAGGCAGCAGTAATTACAAATGGTAAGTTTTGCATACAAAGAGCAGGACAGCTTGGGATTTCCAATGCTGAGGGCCAGTGTATTATCCATTAGAGTCAAAAGAGTGGCTTAATCCTCTGACTAGCTATCACTGCCACATGCAAATTTGTGCAGCGGGTTGTATACTTTTTCTGCCTTTATGCAGGATGGACATTGCTCACCTTCAGTGCCCCAGGACTATGGATTCATAACAGACACAAAAATTCATTATATAAATATGAAAGACAAGGATTTTTTTCAAAAGAGGTCTGAAGTTTCCCTTCTCCCTTTGCTTGGTATTTGTGTAGGTCACCCACACTTAGCAGCACTCTCTCACCTGGGAAAGCACAAAGTGACACATATATCAAACCAGACTCTCAGGAGATAGAGAGACACAGTGCCAAGCAAGGGGAGAGAAAAGGCAAACACCTCAAGTCACCAAGAGACTTTTTGTGAAACCACAGTTTTGGTTTTTTTTACTCATTTTCATTGTTCAAAAACATATGCCAAGCTACTGCCTTTTAAACTTGGAATCACTTAGTAGCATTACATTTCTAACATAATTTTTCAGGGAAAAGTTGTTATAGTTTTCCTAAACAGCGGGGAAATGCGCTTGGTCACATTTCTATGTTGATAGCCACCACCATTAAACAGAAACAAAACAGACTTTATCCTATATGTTAGTACAGGAAATCCATTACAAAGCTGGGTGGATTTTTTGGTTTTGTTTTAAACCTATGTTAGTTGATTTAAGTTCTATTTGACTTAATTCTACACATGAAAATAAATAAACACAACAGCTGGATTATACATACATTACCTCATAATAGGCATACTAATTGAATGTTGTATGGAGCGTATACTAAGTGCCAGCATTAAGAAAAGAGAAAGCAAGAAATTAGTTTAAGTATTACATTGAGAAGAAATTTGCTTAGAGAGCTGACTTCTGGATACTATCTTTGGTAAACAGCCAAAGAGTCTTATACAGTCCTATACAGTAACTGCTTGGGTTTGCTTTTTCAGATTGCTTAGCCATGCACACACACAAGTACATCAGAGCAAAAGCTGCAACAATCTTTTTCTCTTTTAGAGAGATTCAAGTGCCATGCTTGTTAGTACTTATTCTGCTTAGCTGCAACAGTCTCTCTACTCATTAAGTTTCTCAAGCAACGAGAGTCAATGAGAGTCATGCTGCATTTACAGTCTGATATCAAGTAGAAAGTGAACACTCAAGAGTCTTATCAGTCAACTCACCTTCCTACCAAAAAGAATTATCCCTACATTCAGAAGGCCTGCATTTCAATTCACTGTAAGATTTCCACACTCATCAATACAAATTATCTACTCGTCAATATACATTAGCTAGCAAGAGCAGTCACATCAATCTGTATTCAAGGTCAGATTTATGCTGGGGGCAGGGAGGAAGTCCTAGGTCTGTGTTCTGAAATTCATAGAGGATTTGTGTAACCAGCCAGTGTTTCTATACAGTTACTGTTTGTTTAGTAAGAACATACACCTACTCATAGAAGGTGACCAGATATAGATTAAGGAGCTCCCAAATAACCTTAAGACCACCTGGAATCCAATTTAGTTCCATGTATAAAATCCCTCTTTACTGTTGATAGAAGCAAGTCTTATACATTAAATGTTTCTTATCAAATACCACAACAGTGACTTAAAATTATTAAAACTGATGATCACGGATGTTCATAACTATATTTGGAATGCTGAATTTTGTCTGGGCTTTAATGATGCCCTTCAAGAGAATACTTTCCAGGCAATTGCCGGGGGAGAAGGGGAGGGAAGGGAAATAACTCTCTCAATATGATGTACTCCAAACTTTCAATTAGTATCTCAGCACAATGGAAGATACATTCACAGAAGCAAAAAAGTTCTATGTTCCTTGCCGAATGAGTTTTAAGGGATTCTTTCTGGAGGCTCATCAGTAAAATACAGTGATACAGGTAAACTATACAAGTGAAAAGTTCCCTTAAGGTTAGGATCCCTTTGGGCAGATGCACAATTATAGATTGATTTGTACATACTGTGTGCTGGGAATCAGATACGCAAAGGCCAGATGCTTCCCTGGCACGCGTCAGTAAAGCACAGCCACATTTCATCCATTTCCCCAACCCCACTTCTGCTGTGTTCCATCTTACGCAAGGACTGACTTGCACGGGCTTTTCCAGAACACAGAGAAGCTGATTGTCTTCTGGGCTGTAATTTATATTCCTCACTGAGATGTGGACTACTACACGTTCTGGCCTTGCTACGTGACAGGCTTTATTACTGAAAAACACTGACACCAACTAGTTCCAGTCATGCTCAGCCACCTCCCCTCAACCTGCAAGAAGCTTAAGGCTAAAGAGGGTGAAATACATGTATTTACAAACTGTAGACCTGCTCACACTGAAAAACAACAACCTATAGTGTACTGCAGATCTTTTAACAGGTTCTACAGAAGTTTAATTTAATATCAGAGATAATTTAATAGAAGAACTATTCATACACTCAACGAAGGATTTACTTGCTGCTGTACAACACACATATACACTCAGTATCCATTTCGTATGACACCATAAGATAGTTTTATCACAATGATCTGGTTTGCAAGAGAACTGGATTAGATCATATATCAGACTTTCACAGCAAGCAAAGAAAGTTATTCTGCAATCTCAGAACAAGGCAAAGATGGACTTGTGCTCCATAATACATAAACAGTGCAGGAGGAGACAAGTGCAAACTCGCGATTGCTCAGAATTTGAAGAGCACTGCATCTTGGTAGTGCTGTTGTTTTGCACATAATACTGATGTTGCCTGCACAAGGAAGGTTAGTTCATCACAACTTCAAGACATTCCTATAAAGGAGGATAAAGGTATTAAGAGAAACCTAAGAAGGAATAAAGTTCATGTCAGCATAACAAAGAGCAGAGGAAACAAGCAAAAAAAGGAAGCAATAATGCACAGATATTGCATAACCAGTCCTCCCTTCCCCTCCATTTCAGTACTTTCCAAGTTCACAGCTCCACCATCTGCCTCGCTCCCTTTTCTAACTCCCTACAAAATCACTTTGCAGTGCAAGAATGAAGACCTGCATGTGATTTTCGCTGCATGGAGCACACAGAAATAGTCCAACACAGAAGAAAGCACACCACTAAAGCTGAGAAGTCCCTCAACTAAAACTGTACAAGGAAAATGAAGCCACGATGAAGCTTTGCCACTTAAGAGTTTAAGAATAAAAACACACTTGCATATTCACTATGAGTTCAAGTAAGTATCAGGCCCATCAATTCTCATTTTTAGGAAAGAATTCAGGTAGCTAAAACTTTCTGAAGTTCAGAGTTGTGTAGTCTTAAAAAGAGACACGACCTGAGTAGTCACATAACCCTGGGACCTGAATTCACTGGCTGAATCCCAGATGAATTTGGTTCTCATGAAAACCAAAAAAACTCAAAGGTTTTTAATCTCTTGCTTAAGTGCAACTAATATCTTGAACAGCACTAATGTTTCACAATTTTGTTTTATTTTTAAAACCCCACTTTCCTGAATTTGTAACAGTACCTTGAATTTCCATTGCTGTGATTCCCCCCAAGAAAAACAACAATGGTGTGGACTCCTCTAGCACTGCTACATTCCCTCCCAGTGGCCCAGTTTCTGATAAGGAGTACTCAACACCCACATAGCTACTAACTAGAGTAATTAGGGCACTCTTCTTTTGAGGTATTAAATTCCTGAAGACAGAAGACAGCTCTGAGTCTGTGCTTGTCCTTGTCCAATGCAATAATAGAACACCATAGCCTTAAGGAAGGTGAATGAACCCTGTAAAGTGAGGAGCTGAGCTCTGCATCCCAAAGGTAGTACAGAGACATGTTCCAGGCTCCCGATACCTCACTGATGCTAACAGGGATGAATTTCAGAGCAGCTGCTCTTCTTATATCTGAGCAAACTGAGCTCACTTCAGAGACCATCCTGTGCCATCACCCATCTTGTCCCCAGGGGCTATAGCTCCTAGTTAGTATTCTATGAGCCAAATCCCTAGACTTTATAGAGATCCTAGTGCTGTCCTTAGCTACTTAGTGCAAGAGTATAAAAAAGATGAAGCCAGACTCAGGCGTGCATAGACAGATGAAAGGCAACGGACAGAATTGCTACACAGGAATTTTAACTACTGAAAACATTGAATATCTGCTTAGACTAAGCAGATAAAAGGCAATGCAGACAAGGTAACTAAAATACCAGTGCTGCTAAAGTAATTAACTCAAAGACTGTTCACTGGACAAACTATGAAGAAGGAATGTATAACCTAGTTTACACTTAGATTCCAGTAACGTTGTTAGAATCACAATGCTAACCAGATATTGTAATAGACACAAAAAGGGGGAAATTTCTACTCTGTCACGGCACAAACATGGTACAGACAAAGAAGGAGGAATCCTGCATGCCATTGACCTCAAAACCATATTCTGTCTCTTGACAGAAAAACCTTGCAGAATCATTTTAGCAGGTTCCTTTCTTACAAGGAAGAGAGACTAATTGATTATGAAGTATACTCAAGATTTTATGTTCTGTGGTAGTTGCCAGGTGAACATGAAGAAACATCTTCCCTGATGTTAAAAGAGCTTCGGTTTTACATTAACTAACACTGGAGAAAAGACGAAATTACCTTTTACAGACAAAACTTTTAATTAAAGATTTTAATGGAGACAGTCTGACTACATGCTTAGTTTCAGAAACAATTCTTGCGCCCACCTTACCTAAAGGAATGTGAAAATGCCTGTAGTCTGCACAATGCCAGAGTAAGCATTAAAGAGAGAAAGGAAGTTCTGATAAATCTGAAGAAAAATATGTAACTGTGTAGCTGCACCTCAAAGTGTTTTCTCACTAGACTTCAAAAAGCAAGAGGTTAATGGCAGCACTTCAAAACAGATGGCTGATTTTATTACACTGCTTCCAATGCAGCAATATTCTGTTAGAATGTGTGAATTTTTATTTGCCCAATAATTGGAAAATAAGTTTAACCCACCATTCATGCCCAATAATTGAAAAATAAGTTTAACCCATTATTCACAACAAATTACATGCAAAGATGAATAATTGTCTATGCTCCAGTAGTAAAAACTACATAATCAAAGAACTATAAGCTAAGCATCTGAATGTAGTGCATCCAGCAGGAGTTGTGCATGCAGCTCTCAACAGTGCTAAAAATGACCACAAGACTTACCTAATGTGCATGAAGGGCTGGCATTTGTGTCATTTGACATAAAGTCAAAATATGTTGTATGCCAACAATAGTTAATTGAAAAGTGCTGATAATCTCTTAAAAATGTAATAAAATCAAGCCACTTCTATGAAGCAGAACAGCTTACAAAAAATAAAACACATCTGGAAGGAATGCACACACAAGACAAAACAAAAAAACAACAAACAAAACACCCAAACAACAAAACACAAACAGTCAAACCACAAATAGTTAAAGTTGTCTAAATATACCAGCTGTCTAAATACAGCATTCCACAAGAGAATCCACTCTGAGAAAGTTAGAGAAGAGAAATGACAGTGCTATGTGCATCAGAGAGGCAGGCAGAGACACTGCCACCTGCAATCACACCAGAAAAGGAAGAGCAGTAGTGGAGGTTGTAGCATACATTGTTTCTCTCGCATATATAAAGCACACACCACAGAACTCTTCTGCATCAGTGAGGACGTACAAGCAGATTTTGCAGCAAGTCTCTTAGCTCTCCTAAAGCGGATGCTGAGGGCTCTTGATAGATTAACTTTTAGAAGTACTAGGTATGTTAACAGCATAAATTTATTTCAGTGATTACCTGCTTAAATAAAAATTGCAACCTCTTGCAAAAAGCTAAAGAAACCTACCTGACATCTTCAAACTTCTTGGTTATGACTGAACCAACAGAAGAAAAAGCAGCAGAAGCCCTCTGACCAGCCTGAGACAGGGTTTCTGATGTTCTCTTATACCTGTGCTCAAACAAAATTTAGGTTTTAGTTATTTTAATAGAACACATAAGGAATCTTTTAGTGTATGTACATTTGTATCAATACTTCAGTTTTGGGGTCTCATGGACAACCCACTTAAGAGACTGCAGTCCCTGCTAGCTGCAGCATCTCTGCCACCACTGACTTGAGGTTCACCAACATGAACCTACCAGAACAGACTCTCTCTGCTATTGTAGGACTTGCCAAAAAATAAAATAAACTCATGCAAAAAAAAAAAAAAAAAAAAAAAAAAAAAAAAAAAAAACACAAAAAAAAAACCTCAAGAGAAAATAAGACTCAAGAAAACAACACCATGCACACACACTGAAAAAGGTCTCATTTTTGTGCCAAGTGTCTGGATTCTTGTACCAAGCAGTTCTGTCAATAAACTTCACCATAAAAAGTTTTAGGTACATCCTCTTACATTCTATGCATTAATTGCAGAAGCCAGCTCACTCTAGACTTTAGGCTAACAGTTGTGTTTGGCAAGAACAGTAACTGTGACAGTGCACTCTTTCTGCATGAGCTCAGTTTACAACAATTTTTCGGGGTTCTGTTGGATTCAGGACACCTTGGTATCTCAACAGATCTGTCATTCTCTCCGATCTGCCAAACAAAAAAGGTGTCTTAGAATAGCCTGCATTACAGTCATTCCTCCTGTGCAGGAGATATGACTAGCAGTGTCCTTCTTAAAAGAAATCTATGTTGATTTATCCAGATAATTTTTAGTGCAACTTAACTTTGTGTTATCTACACACACCTCATTCCCCAAGTTTAGACATGACACAAGAACTAAACAGTTTTCACCTCAACAGCCTACACAATCATCATGAACTGGTACATACGCTGTGGTTGATGTAACATCTTGCCAGCTTTTGGTAATATTCTGCCTTAGTTCCTGTAGGGAGTTAATTCCCAGCTTTCTCTTGATCTCTGCTAGATGCTTCTCTTTGGCAGCTAGCACTTGTGAGAGTGTCTGGATTTCTTCTTCCACCTGTGACAGGAGAGTTGATAAGAAGTTAACAAGCAATATACCCAGCCATTTCACTATGCATTTCTTAAAACATCTATTAGACATCAGTACCAGGAGGGCTAAGAGGTTTTTAACATTGCCTCAGTCATTTCTTAATACTAAAAGGTAAATCCAACATAGTCTACAACAAGAGCTAGTGAGAAAGTAATCTATCTGCAGCTGGCTGTTACTGGAATATGTACATTGTTTACTAAAAGACTGTATACTTAGAAATGATTACCTATGATATGTGAAGCTTGAAAATTAGTCAAACCTGGGACAATCGCCAAGCCTGTATTCTACTTCCACGTCAGAAGAGATACCAATGTATGACCAGTGTTAGGAAGCTCAGAGCATGTCTGATCCATGCACAAGTTTCGTATCCTTGCTCGAACAGAAAGGTTCTTTTATGGCTTAAGCCAGCAACTGAGACTGGATCCAGCACAGGAGTGCCTTCCCCAGATCAGGGGTGGAAACGGTGGCAGACTGAGCAGTTAAAACCCACACAAACACATAACAAATACACAGCAGCTGCTCTGCAACTAGAAAACTGTATTGTTCGGTCTTTACTCAGATGGTGACATACACCTCTTCCAGAAGCATGATCAGATGTCAAAAGTTTTACTATGCCATCCTGTGAGCTGTATAGATGTGACAGAGGCACTAAGGCTGTGTGTGCAAAAGCAAGGGCTCCAACATTACTTTCTCATCCACACAGGATCACCTCACTTTAGAGTACCAGGCTGCCCACTCATTTAAGCTCCTTTGAGGAAATACCAGTATTTTTGATGCAACTTTTTTTTTTGCATATCTGTCTGAAGTCCAGTGACACACCCCAGCAGGACCAGACTACCCTCGCGATCTTTGGCATGAAATGATAGTCAGGACTACCAAATACAAGACTGCATTAAATGTGCTTATTTCACAGCTTATCTTTGTTTGTCAGCCTTAGGCTTAAGTCAGTGTCTTTTATAATGCCCTAAAGTCACACAGAGCTACTAAAAAAAAAAAAAAAGACTGGCAGCCCAAAAAAGCTTAACTTTGACACTTTTTGACAACATTTGAAATGCATGTCTCAGGCTTGAATAATTGACTATCCTTCAGAGTGCTACTTTAACCTGCTCTTAAAAAATTGCCAGGGACAGAAACAGTAACATGATTAAACATTAGCAAAACACTGCCTACATGGCAAAGCATTCTTCATGAAAGGAACAATTTTAATTACTCCACAACAGTTGAGACAATACTTGGATTTTGGCTCCCAAACACGTTCTCTTTGCTTATTTACCCACTTCTCACTTGAGGGAAACAAAGGGTTAGATATTTATCCATCTTGGTTTAAGATCTGTACACTCAGCACTTCCAGCTTAATTCCCCCTCCCTAGAACTGGCTGTTCTTTTCTCTTTGACACCTTCCCTTTCCCTCCCCGAAATACAAAGGAGTGTCATACAGGGCTTTAGACACTCACAGAATAACTATGCAAAGCATTAACTGTATATGTTATCCCAGATTTTCATTCTCAAAATAAGTTTAAGAGCTATTTGCAGAAGAATTACCTTGGCAAGCTCTTTTCTTAGCTCGTCCTGTTCTTCTTCAGAGAGTGTTTCTGCCATACTGACTGTAGCAGCAGCATCCTCTCCAACCTCAGGTATAGAGTCACTTCTCAGCAGCCCTTGAGGTGAATAAAGCATTTAAAGTCATACTGCCATGTCTGACAAACAGCAGTGAATGTTAGCATACCACCCTTTTGTGCCAGTGAACAAAGAAAACCAATGAGAGGACACCAAAGTCATGCTCCTCAAGTGCTACTGCATACAGGAAACTAAAGGCATTTTACATTTAATTCTATCAA
The DNA here is from genome assembly GCA_038380795.1 of Pyrocephalus nanus. Classification (NCBI taxonomy): domain Eukaryota; kingdom Metazoa; phylum Chordata; class Aves; order Passeriformes; family Tyrannidae; genus Pyrocephalus; species Pyrocephalus nanus. The sequence goes on from CM076261.1 coordinate 68,217,497, forward strand.
GCTGTAGTAAAGCTCAATATAATTCCAACTGCTGCTGTAATAGGAGACTGGGAACATGTTGAGAAAACACATTCCAATACTCTCTGAGAGAAAAAAGGTACAGAATCCTATGTTCCAACCAGTGTTTCCTACACAACCTCTGCCCAGGAGTCTGTGTGCACTCTGATCTCTCACTCATCTGGCACAGAAACTGGAAGCACAGGAGCTGCTGATTTACACCTGGATATTACAACAAATGAGAAAGCCAGAGGTGGAGCAAAAGGCTGTCACTTTAGACAATGCAGTGGAGTGCTGAGAAGGGACTGAAGAGGATGTGCATCCACTTACACTACTATCTCTTCCCCTTCTAAATCCTGAAACCAAAACTCTACCAAACTCCTATATAAAGCACAAATATCCCTATTGTCTTCCTTATTTTGCTTTCACAGCTTCAGGGAAAGGACGGAGAATGATATTACTTATATTATCATGGTGCATTCACTTGAAAGATTCCTTTATTCTTAGTCCTTAGAGTTGCAATAAGATCTCTTTAAACACTTTTTAATGCAACAAACAAAATTTACAGCAAAAGATTTCCCATTTTGAATCTTTGTAGCTGACACTTTAACATATAGTTTGTCAGAATTAAGGAATTCTATTCTAATTGCAGAGAGACTAGTTTGTAGGGAGACTTCATGTTGGAATGGTTGTGGATTCCCAGAACTAATTCTCTATTCAAGAGGTAAAAGAGCTTTAATTTAAAAAAAAAAAAAAATTAAATAAAAATCTTAAAACACAAGAGAAAAAACCAGGATTGTTTGCTAATAAGGAGAGAGGGTGAACGTGTGTATGTATACATATACATGTATACATGTATATAAATATATAATTCATCTAAGTTAAGGACACATTAAGTAATGTTTCCTATTAATCACTACAAGAATTAACCATATAAAATTCCATCCTCATTTCAGCAGTTTCTGGTGGCGCTCCATACTATCATTTAGTCTGGGAATCCAAAAACTCATTAATTTTCAAAGAGATCACTCCTATGATTTTGCTACATCAGACAGCTTCATCACAATCAACTGAAAAGTCAGGGGAAAAAAAGATTCTGTGTGTCTGTAATTAGCTGTAAGTATTCTATGAAACATGCTACTAGCAGCTGTCAAGTCTAAGAAAAGCAGCAGCCTTGCTCTTGACCAAGTTACTGAACTCAAGTAAAGCTCACTTCCACACATTCTTACCAGAAGTTATATTTTCTGCCTGTATTTGTGTCCAGAATACTTGTCCTCTAAAAGCACACTGCTACGTGGGCAGAACATTTGTAAATGCTGTTACCACAGAATACGCTGAGGAGGAAGTAGATGAAATCCCATTCTGCATTTATTCCTGAGATCTATGCCACATTTTCTCAGAGATTTACATGTGTCTTCTACACAAACATTGTGTAGGTCCTGTGAGTTTCCCAAGACACTATTTTCTGGAAGAAATCTAGGGCAGAAAGAACTTCAAGTCTAACACCCAAACCAAAGCACAGCACTGCCGCACCCAAAAAGTATTAGGGCTCATGTCGCAAAACCAGATAATTTTTTGTTTATACACCAATGTATTTCCTTAAGGATTAAGAATGCCACACCTTTTTGTCAACGTCCTATTTAACCTATTAATTACACATGCCTCTACTAAAGGAAAACTAACAATGCAAACTGCATTTTCCCCTGACACCCTCCAACCTCCCAGTACGTTCCCCTACAACTCCTGACCTTGTTCTCATCTGCAGGCCCTTCAGGGACCACAGAGCTTGCTGTTGCAAAAGCCATTTCTGAAAGTTTGCAAGTACCAAAGACCACGCTGACTCCAAGAGCATTAGCACATCCAGCTGAAAGTCTTTTCAATCCGATTATGAAGAGTCATCTGGATTATATCACCAAAAATAGATCAAGTGAATCCACCAGTAGGAAAACATGCTGGATTGTCCTCTGCAGCAATATCTTCTTCTTTGGGAATGTACCTTGTCTTTGGAAAACTAGTTTTTTAAGAAAGCTTGTTCTGCTTCTTGCCTACTACACTGAATTTAAGACACAATGCTAAAATGCAAGGCATTCTTCCCATTTCTAGATCTTCTACAAAGACAGGAAGTCACTGATACTCAGAGTCCTCCATACCTCACCCTGCACATCTGACCAGGCCTTCTCTTTGCCCTCTGACCTCTTCTTTATTACTTTTTCTTGAGCTCCATATGAAGTGTGCAAACACCTTCCCATTAGTATTTATTCTGGCACCTCCCCTCTCATCCCGTCACTGTTTAACTCTCCTGTTCACTTTATTCCCATTCCTCAGTTCAATACTTGCAGGACACAGGGATCATCCATGCTATGGGAAGGTTGTGCTAAACCATCTGACCAAGGAGCAGTTTTCTACACAGGTAACAACCCACACATCTCCACAATGGTGTGGCTACAACCCAAATATAACCCATAATCTAGGGCTGAGTGCCAGCAAGATCCTGGCTTAGAGAAAGCTTGGTAAGGAAAGGTACACAGCACACCTTAGATCTTTTTATGGGGTGTAGGGCAAGAAACCAGCCAACAGATGGAAATACTTCTGCTCAAACTATTATTAAGAGAGCACTTCTCATTTGTGGTCTTTTTCCAGCAACAGAACTGCTGTTATTGTTTGTTTGTTTTTTGTTATGCATAATTGTTATTATTATGGTTTCCAACTTGTTACCCTTCCCTACGTTAATTCTCTTACATCTTCATGCTGCAAAGGACTTAAAATTCAGTTATTTGGTATTCTGATTGCTATAACCAAGTTTACCTGGACATTTCACATCTCAAACTCTTAAAGTAAAACAGTTTTTTGGGGAAAATTGGAAATACTGAGAATATATTGATAAATATTGAGAAAACTTGCCCAGTTTAAAGGTCAGTTTTTAGGTCTGTATTTCTCAGATTAGCATATTAACCCAGCACTTTATATAAACCCAGCACTTTATCAGATCTACTTAAATGAACCAAATAAAGAGATGAACAAGTTTGTTGATTAAGACTCCACAGTTCAGGGAAATGGCATGAAAGTCCCTATTATCCTGCCAGGGTAGACAAAGCATTAGAGTAATTCAATTTACACTTAGTTTTTCTGATTTGGGGTTTCCTTTGGTCAGTTTCAACCCAAGTTCATGCTCTATTTTGACCAGAAGTTCCTGCCTCTTTCTCGCCTGAATTGAGAGATTAGCAGCAAACAAGGGCAGTTTAAGGAAGTCCTGGTCATTTCGGATGAGCAGCCTTGGGTGGGGGCAGGGTAGCCACCACAAAGCTTTCTCTTTAGATGACATGTTCTGTGTCAGGCACTCAGAATGAGCATTTTGGCTATCACTATACAGTTGGCAAAGCTAAAGAAAAAGGTGGTTGTTACAGTTCCAGAGAGCAAGCTGTTCCAGGATTGTAAGATCACTCCAACATTGGAGTAATGTACAGTGCTACAGGGGATATTTATTTTACAATATCTAAGAATAATCAAATTTAAGAACTTCCTGTTTCTCAGTGAAAAAGCCGAAGTGAGACATATTTCTTCAACTTGGGTGAGAAAGCTCTTGGGCTTCTCCAAAGCACTGATCATATATTCCTTCAAAGTGAATTGAAAAAGAAAAAAAGCCCAGCAAAGGCTGGTGGTTATGGTGATGCATCACCACTTGATACAGAGCTCCCCTACTCCTTTAGAAGAGGTAGGAGATGTAGGAATTGCCAAAGTGAAAACTGACCACTATTCCCAGAAGCCCCTGGCTCATCAGGTTCACCCTGGGGGTTGGTTTATTTCACACAGAGGTTCCCCAAGGGATGCACTTTGCTTTAAGATTTTAAAGAACAGGTCCACCAAAAAAACTTAACACCTTTGTAACTTTGCTTTGCCACACCTGAAGTAGATCTAAGCTTCCTATATTTAAAATTACTCTGGGAGATTGCATCTGGCAGCAAGGAATGGAAAGCAGAGATAATAAAACTAGACTAGGATGTGTTGGGAGTCATGGCTGCAGGTGTTCTGTACAACAGGTTACCAGCTAGAAACTAGTAGGGTTAAGCACTAGATGGATGCCACTGCAGCACAGCACAGGGGAGCAGAAGTGCAGTTAATATCTGCAGCTGTCAGATTTACATCATTTTAAATGCCAGGTGGAACAGAGTAAAGGTAAAAGAGGGCAACTTTGTTAATCAGTGAGATTTTCAGTACTAAGGCTAAAGCAGATTTTAGACTATCCAGAGCTCTGAAGTCCTACTAAGAATGCAATTCCTATGTCCCCCTGCCCAAAAAGCTAATAGTCAAACTAAGCCAATTACTACAGTCTTGCATAAGTTGCCTTTTTGTTCCTTATTCTTTTTGCTGAGTTTGTTTTCCCTCAAACTGCCTTTCTACTGAAGAAATAACAAATAAGATAAAGCTGGTAAATGCATAGCACATGACATATTACCTACAGGACACACTGAAGCTAATAAACTATCGGAATTAACAGCAGGTCAACTCTTACAGATTCCTAATTTGATAAGCTTCTTTTTACATATATTAATCACTAAGCTTTTCTTACAGAAATTTTGAAAAAGGAAGAGAAAGAAGTTACCAGACTTCACCAGTGTAGGTGATCCAGGTGGAGACAGGTTTATGCTAGGCGACAAGTAAAGATAATTTCTGTTCACTCCAGCATTGAAATCGAAGGGTGATTTGTAATCCTCATACAGATCCATGCCAGGCAATTCAGAGCGCGCAGCCATCCTCTTCTTCCACCGAAGCATTCATCTTCGCTTCCTGGGGCGACCCCGACAGCAGGATTCAGAAACCCTCCATTTCTTCACATGACACTCACTGTACCTCCTCTTAAAATTCAGTTCTGTTACATATGATAGAGCTGTCTAGCAAGTGACTTCTGAGCCATCTTGTAGTTGCTGCTGTTTACATGGCACAAAGTACGTGTAAATTTGTAACTGGGGCTGGACTTAACCTGACCGTTCCTTTAACAAACATTCAGAGTGAACCTGCTCGTGGGTTCTGGAAGAGCCCTGGTCCTCTGCAGGACTGTTCCAAGAATTTTCAATCATTTAAATAAAAAAAGGTCAGCTGACTTCAGCTACACCAGGATATCCTTAATCTTCTAGGACACAAAAGGATTACCAGCAGTAATCTATCCTATATACCATCTGTGTTGGACTTTTTCCTCTGATTAATGGAAAATTCTGCGTGCCTAACTATTTCTCCAGCTGCTTCCATCAGTGTAATAACCAGCAGTGAGAATCTAGTCTCTGCTGCCCAGGTATCACACTGCAGTGCAAGCCCAGAATAGGAAAGCAGCACTCCTGTCTGAAGGCTGGGCTATAAACACCACCTAGGTTTTTTGATGAACATGCTAATGTGCATTATGATTTTTGCCCACAAGGCTAAACATATCTGGTCTGAGGGGTTTTTTGAGGTTTTCTTTGTTTGTTTAAAAAAAACCCCCACAACATATTATTTAAGTGCACTGCCCTATGTCCTTAGTGCTTCAACCAGCATCATTTAGAACAGCTGGTTATGCCAAGAACTGGTAACACTGAAATGCATCGCCTGATGAAATGCATTTATGTTTTGTCATGTATACAATAAAGAAAGATCAACTTATGTAAGCCATTTGACTGGGGGTTTAAGATTTAACCCTGTGAAGCAGAAATACTTTTTACCTAAAAGAGGCACTCAGCATAGTTTTGCAGTGCCTTTTTTTTTTTTTTTTAATTTTTCTTCCAAGGTCAGGTTCTTTCACTGAAAACACAAGCTCACTAGCAGTGTAGATCACCTTTACAGCTAAGCAATGATTTCCTCCCTTCACACCTTCACCTGGGATCTTCACTGCAGCCTGCACACAGAGGAGCATAATCAAATGGAAGTTAATCCTTTCTTCCACCGTAAGAGTGATGTATTCAGACAGAGCTGATCAGAGACATTATTCCGGAGAAGCAAAAGAGCCTTGCAGCATACCGAAGTCAAGTCTGGGCAGTGTGTTCCCTGAGCATACAAGAAAGTATATCCCTTCTGAATTTTAACTTTCCATTTCCACTGCAGTCAGCAGGCACAGGAACAGACCTTCCAGCTAATTAAAAAGCTTCCTTTAGGCTGCAGACCTACATTGGCTTCTGGTGCAGACTACCTGCAGGCTTATAACAATGAGAGTGCTGGAGCCTGAAATACAAGTCTCTGCTATTTTCCAAACCCACTGAAAAGAAAATGTAATGCCCTCCTGCATTTCTGACACGTGGCTGTAGCATCTGCCAGAAATACTGCAAAGTTCACCTGACAAAGGTCAAAGCTTTGGTCACAGATTCCACTCAAAGCATCCAAAGGCAGCAGAGAGCTGTAACAAAGCTACAGTAATGATATACTCTATTAACCAAGCTCACTATTATGAATAGCTACTGATTCTGCTCTGCAGCTTTCCCTCGTGTAACTCAGCAGTCAAGGACTGCCTTCTGTCCCAAAGGCTCAGACAGTAGTTGGTCTAACTGGGTAAGGCAAAATGACAAGTTATCAGACGTGGCACATAAAGAGCTGTGTGTTTCTACCTTCTCTCTCCAGACATAGAAAGAGTCCCCTAGGACTTTTTCCCAACCCTAGAGAATCATTCAGTGTAATACCAGTCAATGCTAGCAGGCTACAACTGCAAGTAGCTCCTACAGGAAAAAAAAACACTTATGAAGATCTGTTGATCCCTGCTAACAATCAAGAATAGCCTTTCCTGGCCAAGGGCATTTACTGGAGCCAACACTTACATTCCTGTCTTTTTCAGGAAATTCCCTGCATTCAGCTTTACCCCTTATCATCCATTCAAAAAAATTCGGTACTGCATCTTTATTGCGCAAAAGTTATTTTCATGTCCCTACAGAGACATCTGGATTGCCAGTCTCAGACCACTGACCTGGCCTGGCCTGCCTCCGCTGCAGACAGAAGCGTGGATGGGCCAAATTCTCCAATACATCTTCAGTGTAGTCAAAGAGGCACACACAGGATGTGGCCCACTGCTGGAACATACATTTGGCTTACAGGGAAGATTTGCTGAATTACAAATCTGAGACTCCACACAAGAGGCTGACTTCTGCTCTTGCCCTGACTTACCTGAGAACAAGCCCAGAAGTCACCCAAGACAATCTCTAGTTTTCAGAAGTATTACTGTCCTAAGATCATTGCCAAAAGAGGGACCATGAAAACATTTCTAACTTCTGTTTACCACCTTTGCTCAGACTAATCTTGTTTATCTGGTCACACAGACGGGGTGCTACAGCACATCCCAAACACATCACCTAAACACATCAGCCTCCTGCTCTCTTACCTGTAGGAGTTTATGGGAGTGTTGCTCCTCACTTGTTCTCAGCTACAAATCCTAGCTCTGATGAAAGAAGCTGTCTCACTGAACAAGCTTCTTCCTCATCACTTCGGGAAGTCTGATGGCCTTCACTTTGACGTACAGGTCAATCCAGCTGTAAGGAGAATGAACTGCAGTCCACCTTTCCAGACCTGCTGTAGGGCAACTTCTAGGCTGTCATCCATAAGTCATCCACTTCAGGGAAGACAATTACTCCTCTACCAGCCATAACAGTTTATCTGCTCCTTCCCCAGTAGCTCCTTAGCACACCCAGAGATTCAGGGCAGAACAAGGCAGAACTCCCTCTATACTGACTAAAGGCAGTCTGTAGATAGGCCCTGATAGCTGTTAGTGTGGCGCATTTGGAGGAGGAATGAATCTCCAAGGGACTTTCCAAATTAGAGTGATGGCCCAAGGAAACAAAGCAGGATGGGGATGACAAACAGGAGCCACACAGAAAAAGAAAGCAAGGTTTTGCTTTGCTGTGTGAAGCTTTTTGACCAGTTTAGCAGCTCGTAACAGTCTGAATATAGCTAGGCAGTAACATTTCTACAATATGAAAACTGCCTTGTTATGAGGCCTTTCTAAGTGGCCCTCCCATGACCAAAATATCCTGCTGGATGGGCTTCCTCTTCTTCATGTAATTCAGAGCACATGCAGCTGGCTGGAGGTGGACCCTGCCTACCCAGGGCAAGACACATTTTAGAGCTGAAACTTAAGTTTAGGCTTCTGTTACACAGCTTAGAGTAGTTACTGCGCCTGCTCAAGTATCTTCGGTCTTTGCCCCTGCACTGCAAATTCAGTTTAATGTGTACCTTGGTTGTTACTGCAGGTACCAGCTGTGAGCCAATACCTGAAAAAGTCCTAAGGATGCACCTGCTCCAGAGACATGTAGCAGTAGGGTTTTGCTTACTATGCAACAGATTAAAACAGAAGATATTTTTGTTCCAGAACAAGCACTCGTTTGCCCTTAATATCTCATGATAACTAAGAGGTTAGTACTTAAGCCATCTAGGCCATTTTAGAGGCTGGTGTTTGAGAGACTGGCATGAAGGTAGATACCTTCTGTCAAGGATGCTTGAATCAATTACTGACAAGTTCAACTGAATGTCACAAAGTGGCTCAGAACGGCTCACCAAGCCTCAGCAAAGCATTACCATCAAAATTCCTACCATTAATCATGTTGTAATCTCCTCTGTTAAGGTTAGAGAGTGTTCTTAAAGCTTTCCCAGGTAACTATTTAGCATCAACAGTCAGCACAGATTGTGCAACTCATGAATCATAAAGGGAGGGAACTAAAAAAGCTGCTAAGTCTGAGCAAACACTTTCCACCAGATATTTACCTGCCTAGTCTGAAACATTTCTCTTCCTTCAGATATCACTTGATACCCAGATCTGCAGTTTCCACCTGAGCTCAAAGCTCCAGCAAGTTTAAGCAAGGCAATATAGTAATAAAGCACTTCTACCTCAATGGTCATTAAGCAGGGATGTTATGGTAGCCTTGCAGAGAAGCTACTTTTCTCATATTTAGGTCTAGCAGAAGAGTAGTTTGTTCATACATGAAGAAGTTATATCCCTCTTTCCCTAGAGAAACAAAACCCTGCTGGAGTATGACTGAATACCATCTCTGGGGTTTGAAGAAACTGAGCTATGCTTTCAGTAGCATTTCATACAAAGACTGAAATTCAAAATGGAAAGGCTGCCATAAATGCCTCAGGATTGGAGAAGTGCAGAGGCCACCCTAGGACATGATCCAAACAATACTTTGGACAAATAACTACCTGTAACCAATCCACAAGGTCTGTACTTAATCTGAGTTCTGCTTTTCTGTTAGGCACCTTCCCATCTTGAATATCCTGCATCTGTGTCCTGTTTATGCATGGAGATGCCAAACTTGTGCCCCACAGTTCACACTTTTGGCAAGGCTATCATGACTCCAGCACTTAAATCAGCAAAACAGGATTTGTTGACAAAGAGGGGGAAGAGGTGAAAGAAGTGCTTGCTGTTTGGAAGGCATAACAAAAAGATTTAATCCCTTCTTTCAAGATTGACAAGTTAAGATTCAATTGCCTGCTCAGCCTGTAGTTGGTTTGAATTTCATTTCCTGCAGACTGATAAGAGGCAAGACTGACTGGAGATCTTCCAGTAACTGTGGCTGGGGCAAATACTTCCAGCCAGGTCTTCCACCAGTCCCAGGTTTTACAGGTAGATCCCAATCAGGCAGCAACAGTCAGGCTCCTCTCCTCACTCTGAGTTTTATAAGGCATAAGCCATTTTAAGAGCCATAAAGCTACTTAAGCATCTTAAGCCAATCTAGGTTTTGCAGCATCAATTTGATCTTCTAAGTCTTACCAGTTTACAGACAAGTAAACCCTTTCAGCACCTGATCCAAGGCCTTAAAACTGCCTTAAGAGACAAAGATGCCATGAAGCAACAGGACAGAAGCACAAACACTAAGCAAGCCTGAAATTCATACATTAATGCTCCCATTTTCACATTGTGCTCTCTCCTCTCCTTTTAACAGCAGGCAGCTCTTTCAGCCCCCAAAGAGTGTGACACGAAGGGAGGTGCACAGCTACAGCAATTCCTGAACAGTATGAGCCCAGGCTTCTGCAGCCCTGTTAGTAATGGTCAGGAAAATGTGGTTTGCTGTCTTCTAGCAGAATCCAACTCAATGCCACAATATAATCTCATTACTTCAGCCTCCTGCCACATGCTTTCTCTGGACAAGCTCTCCCTGATGCAACTGCATTGTCCAGTATGCTTCTTTGTACAGAAATAACTTCTCCAGCATTTTGTTAAGCCTAAACGATGCCTTCACTTACTAAAACAAACAAACAAAAACCCAAGAAAAAACCCATCACCAACAACCACCACCTCTTATAATGATCAGTATTCTCCCAAGACTTATCTCCCTGCAACACAAATGCTTCAGAGAATTACAGGTAAGGATCATGGGATTGCTAGTATTGCTGTTTTCTTAAACCAAAGTCTCAGTCCCCAGTATTTCAGACAGCTGACACATGTCTTGGTGAAGACAGCAGTTCTCCCCTCCTCTCAATCCAATTATAAACTCAGACTAATTTCCTGAAATCTTGTGAGGGAGTAGATCCACACTTCAGCATATTTTGCCACTAAACAAGCTGATACCACAGTAAGACTCTTAACATATTCATATCAGACAAAATTCTCTGTATTCATTCTCTGTTACCTTACAGGTGTTCCAGCACTTCTAAGATTTTTGTTAGGCAGAAGTCCCTAATTTATGACAAAGTTTTATCTCAAACAGCAGTCAAAGCAATCACATTTGTCAGCTCCAGCAGTAACAGCTGACAAGTTTTCCAGCCTATGGAAAGGGTCCAGGCCAAAGCACACAGCAGCCAGCACCCCAGAACCAGTGATCAGGTAAGGCACTGCATCGACTTTGCAGAAGTCAGACCAAACCCTGCAAATACAGAGGAACATTTCCAAGTGAGATTAACAGAGTCAAAACACTATCCGGTAGATTTTAAAGGAGTGTATTCAGTTATTTTTCTTTAGCCACTTATCCAGTTATGCTGCCGTTCTCTAGAGACTCCAATCCCTGGTAAGAGACTAAATCTGTCAAAAATGCTGAAGAAATAGCACTAAGATGCACTTAGACAATTGAAAAAAATTAGAAAGAAAAGGCCTAGTACAAAAGGGGATTGTTTCAAAGTTTTAGTATGTAACCTTGCAACCTCATTAAATCTTTGAGTGAGTCAGACTGGAGCAACTCCCAGCCTCCCTCAGAAGACAAGTGCTCTTCTGCATTCTTAAAGCAAACTTCCCACCTTTAACACAGCACCCCGGAGTTTCCATTTCTGAAAAGCAGCTGCAGAGAAGTCCACCATCCCCTCTCCACAGTATCAGGACCCACCATGAAAATGATACTGAGATTTTAAGAACAAAGGAGGTTTGATTGCATATTAAGCTGAATCACACGGTGTGATACCTAAAAGGATAATCACCAAGAAAAGCACCATCTGCGGTCTTACCAGTAGCTTAATAATACCAGCAAACAGTCTTGTGGTAGACAGTAGGTCCCACCATGTCATTACAAAGTTCATGCCTGGATTTGGTGTAGCACAGAAATTGCATCATTTACCATCGAGGGCAGAAGTACAGAAGCAACGAAGCAGAGCACACTTTGATGCAAGCAACAGGGCCTAAGGTGAGTACTTCACAAAGTCTATCCTTGGAGATATTCAAAAGCCATGTGGACATCATCCACAGACATGGATATTGAAGACCGGTGCTCTTTAATATCTTCGTCAGTGACACACACAGTGGGATCAAGTGCCCTCTCAGCAAGTTTGCAGATGACATGAAGCTGAGTGGTGCGGCTGACACAACAGAAGGAAGGGATGCCATCAAGAGGGACCTGGACAAACTGGAGAAGTGGGTCCACAAGAAGTTCAACATGAAGTTCAACAAGTCCAAGTGCAAGGTGCTGCACCTGGGGTCAGGGCAATCCCAGATACAAGTACAGATTGTGAGAAGTCATTGAGAGCAGCCCTGCCGAGAAGGGTTTGGGGAATGCTGGTGGACAAGAGGTTGGACATGAGCCACCAGTGTGTGCTCACAGCCCAGAAAGCCAAACGCATCCTGGGCTGCATCAAAAACAAGTCAACAGAGGTGATTCTCTGCCTCTGCTCTGCCCTCGTGAGACCCCACCTGGAGCACTGCATCCAGTTCTGGGATCCTCAGCAACAAAAGATATTGACCTGTTAGAGCAGGTCCAGAGGAGGGCTGCAAAGATGTTCAGAGGGCCGGAACACCTCTCCTGTGAAAAAAGGCTGAGAGAGATGAGATTGCCTGGAGAAAAAAAAGCTCTGGGGAGACCTCACTGCAGCCTTCCAGTACCTAAAGAGGACTTAAGGAGGAAGAGCAACTTTTTTCATAGGTTGAGAGTGACAGGACAAGAGGGAACAGTTTCAGACTAGAGGAGGAGAAATTTAGATTAGACATTAGTAAGAAATTCTTTACTGTGAGGGTAATGAGGCACTGGAACAGGTTACCCAGATGTGGTGGATGTCCCACACCTGGAAGTATTTGAGCCCAGGTTGGATGGGGCCTGAGCACCGCGATCTAGTGGGCAGCATTCCTGTCCATAGCTGGGTGGTTGGAACTGATTGAGCTTTAAGGTCCCTTCCAACCCAAACCACTCTATGGTATGGTCCTGGGGAGCCAGCTCCAAGTGGCCCTGCTTGAGCAGAGGGGTTGAACCAGATGGCCTCCGGAAGTCCCTTCCCACCACAGCCATTCTGTGATTAACACAGTGGGTGTACAAAGTCACCGGCTGCTCACCCAGCTACTCCCAGGACCTCACCTCTTCAGGAACACAAGGAGTTCTAGGACCCTGCCTCAGGGGAGGTCTGTGGCCAGCCCTTCACCTTGTGAAGTAGATTCGCAAATACTTCTCTGCCAACAGAACAAAGTTCCATTTTCTCCCATGCTTTCTAAACTGAGTATGTACAGAGAGACTTTGCACTTCCACACATCTCCCCAGCGTATGGGAGTATTATGATGGCAGACAAGCAAAGCAGAAGCATTTCCTGCAGCAGAGACTATTTTGATTTCAGTTAGGAGTCTGCAAGAAAAAGGTTCCTAGATTCTGGCAGGGGAAAGAAGTCTACCATTTGTATAAAGGGGACAGACTTATATTTTGCTCACAAAATGAATGAGCAAGCAACTTCCTGGGCCTGACATGTGATTCCAGACACAGAAGTTCTTAGCAAATATGAAAGCCATCCACTTCCCCCTGACCCCCTTTCTCCAGGAGGAAAGTGAATGTATGCCTCTGCAGCAGGAAGAGTTCACATTTGTATACAAAGAAAAACTTGAAGTAGGCAAATTGGCTATCAGCATCAGTATGCTAAAGCTGCCTTATAGCAGAAGCCTCTCCTCTTCTGTATCAATTAAACAGAGCCCAAGGAAACTAGGATCAAGTTAAGTCTTTGAATTCCCTTCTCAGACTCCTCAATTTATTCTTCATCTACTCCAGTGCAGTTTCCTTTATTCTTCCAGCAACTTTCCTAGTGCTTGCTTTCAGATTCTCCTAGCAAAACTCCTCAGTCCAGAAAAAAGCTGACACAAAAGCTTCAAAACACGTGTCAGTTCATCTAGAGATGTCAGCTGACCCTTGAAAAGCACTGGGAGAGTCACTCCTGTGCTCAAGACACGGCAATTTTTAGCACAGTCACACAAGTCACCCCAAAACAGTCAGAGCATAGTAACTTCCATATGTGCTTCCACAAAGGATGAACATATTACACCAACAGGAATGACACCTTTTAAAAGCACTGCTAATTTTACCATCAGAAGACGAGAGTATGAGAAGTCCATTTTATGAAAACAGCCTTCTCCTGTTGACGTAGTTCCACTTCAAATTTCCCTAACATAATGAAGGAAACAGCTAGCTGCCTGCAGTCTCATAAGATTCCAACCAATTTTTCAAATGTAGGCAGTGTTCAGATACTTTCACCCATGGCGACCTCAATGCAGACTTGGTGGGCCTTAACAGAAGCATCATTTTGACTTCTGTTGCTACACATACATCCTGTGTGTCACACTGCTCAGCAGCAGTCCTCACTCAGAAGCTTGGCAACCAGCCTTTTGTCAAGTTCTTTGGACACCTTGTTTTTTTCCTGCCTAATCCCCTCACTGGACTACCCTGCCCTTCTGTAGGCTCACAGCATCAGCTGGCTTAAAACATCTAAATAAGATATCAGAAGTCAAGGTACTTGATACTAGCTTGGAGCCATTTCAAGTAAGCTATCCAAGTGAAGATGGTCCCAAGCTCCTAACAAGTTTGTCCTCAAACCCAACTTTAAACTTACCGCAATTTGGACAAGAATTATGCCCTTCCAATAAATGCATATTAAAATGTGGAAATTTGTTTGAAAACTATGAATGTAGCCCTTACTGCACACACTGTTGCCAAACAGAGGTGGCTATGCTCAAGTTCCTGGGACACCAGTTAAAGTGGTCTGTCCCAAGAAGCACAAACTTTTCTAATTTCTCAAGTCTTACACTTCCTTGCAGGCACATCATGTTCTTGAAAACTGCAAAGCTGTAAAAATATCCAATTTTTTTTGCCAGAGTTTCCACATACAAGTTATTGGTTGCATGGTTAAGCTGCACTCCTGATTCAACTACCCATGACAAAGATGAGCTTTTTGCCTAATAATGATGGCAACCACCAGGTTGATACTATTTTCCCTTATCGGGCCTTGACTAAGTAAGTTTAAGATTTAGACTTATGCTGTCAAACAAGTGTAATTGCATAACACAGAGTATAATTTCTCAAACACAAGCAACTGCAAGCTGCAAGCAAGCTGTGTTGAAATCCTATTAACATTTTTGCTCTTGGCTTATCTGAGAGCATAGTGTGAAATGTCTGTGAAACTGTAAAACTCTGCTTTCTCAGCAGTAAAGGTGCACTAGTACAATAAATATGCAGTCGTATATGCCCTAGAAATCTCTCAGGTCATAAGAACATGCTCCTGATCTCTCTTCCTCCGGTCAAATCACACCTTTAGACTAGTAATGGTTTTTGCCACAAACCCTTCGGAGAACCAGCCTGTCCATGAGGTACCTAAAAGCAGACGATAGACAGTGAGCCAGTTACACAGCTTAGCCAAGCAGATAAGCTCATAATGAAGAGAAGCACTTACTATTCATCTTCATTTCTCTTACTGCAGAGTTTTGGGGAGCACTCCTAAACTTAAGAAAGTAAGACCTAACAAAGGAGTGCTAATGACACACCACCAGACTGCTGGTATAAAACACTTGTGAATCAGTTCATTATTACTGGGTATCTCTCACTTGAAAACCCAGAATAACTTGTGTTGTTTCCTCTGCAGCACCGAACAAGATACATTACCTAATCCTTTACGGTCCAGCATTTTACCAGTCACCCTGTAGTAGTACAACCGTGTAGTGCTTGAAGTGTCCCATTCCAGATGGAGTTTGGCTGCTGCTTGCCCATACGGCTACACTGCATACCCAGCTGGGCAGCACCAATTCCTGCAGCGCTTCCAAACTGATTAGGAGCAATGGCTGTCTGTCACTAGTTAAGGGACCTTGGACCATAATCTGCCAGGGCTGCAAATTGGACAAACTCAGGATGTGGGCTTGAATACTGTTGCACTGCTCTTAATCCCATTTAAGGGATAAGAGGGAGAATCCTGCAACTTCTCATGTAACAACCAGCAGCAATTTACTAGCAAACTAACTGCACTGACTAGCTTTTTTCTCCTAATATAATGGAGATAATGCATCTACCTTTAGAGTATTATGACCACTGTAGTTGCCATTATATTAAGTACTCCAAGATTTTATCCGAGTGATATGTCCTTGACTCACTTTTAATGCTGCTTGAGCTGAGTAAATCCTGTTAAGAGACATTTGCCCCTACTCCAAGTCAGACTAGGACAGTAAATTAAATGAAACTGTTATCCTAAAGAGATACTGCTGTCACATAAATCAAGAGTCATAAAACTCATAAAACTAATCATTCCAACAGCTACAGAAGGCCAAGAAAAGGGTCAAGAAAGTTTGTCCACAAATGATTCCACACAAGGAGATAAAGCTTTCAAGGATTTCCAGGTCCTAGAGGACTGGAGCATATCCCCTTCTATCAGATCACACTTTGGACGAGATGTCACTTTTTGCTTCTATATGACCTTACAGGCAACCTATATTTCCTTTTTCACAACCTACAAGGGTCCAGATCATACAAATAATGATCTCTCAAGATTTTGAAGCAGTACTCATATATTTTTGCACAATCTAGTTGTGTCCCAGTCCATTCCACACAAAGTTAAGTTTTCCTAAATATCAGCATGCTTGGATAAGCTGATCTCCATGCTCCCCATTTATATTTCACAGCAAAGTAGGACAAGCTAAACCATTCATTTTACTGAAGTATATAAGAGTGGAATAAACTGGAAATACCTATCTAGATGAACATAAAGTCAGACAGGCATTTTTCCTTATTCTGGTACACCTGACATGAAACTATGTGGAAACTACAGGGGGAGGGAAGAAGTGCAGTGTGTCCAAAGGACCAAAGTTTGAAGGATGTCTCTTGAAGGAAATTGAACTTCACTTCTAAAAGTAGGTGGGGGAGGAAAGAAGGGAAAGGAGAGGGGTTGTGGGTTTGGGGTTTTTTTTTTTTAGTTTTATGTGGGTTTGGTTTGAGGGCTTTTTGATGGGGTTCATAGTTTGGGAGGGGGGCGGAATTTAAAAAAGCAGGCCTCCACTGATTTTAGTGAGCAGCTGGTCCAGAACTGCACTGTTCTACAAGTTTCCTCCTCCCAGTATTTGACCTGGAAACGAACAAACTCCAAAAATAAACCTTTACACTGCTAAGAAAATTCTAAGTTTAGCATCATTCCCTATTGCTCAAACTAATCCACCACACAGCCCATTTCACAACTGTAATTGTCAAACAAAAAAATACATATATTCATAGCCATTCTGAGCACAGGTCATGCTCTAGTCTGAGTTTAATGGATCTGTTCTGTTTAAGGGATTAGCCTGGTAGACTTTTAAACTTTATGCTTAAGGACTGCTCTAGACGATACCCAGATGGTTATTGTTACATCAGGTTTGGCAGACCATAGCTCAGCCACCAGCACAAAAAAACACTCGGAATAATTCAGAGCTTAAACAGCTATTAATAATGTAGTTCACAATTTTTCATTCTAGTAAAAACTAGATCAGGATATTGAAGAAGAGAAAGTCCGAGCACTGCCTTGCATCCTGCTGTCAATCCCCAGGTGTGACCTTTACTAGTGAGCTGTGATATGGCATTATTAATAAGAAGCCATCACACTCCTCAGAAATGCTGCTGGCACCACCGTGCAGGAAAGGGAAACAAGACCTCTCCAGTAATGTTACCCTGGAACAGGAAGATTAGAGAAATTTTTTCACTTTACTTGACACTTGCTCTATTCTCAGTTTATCAGTTTTCCTTTCCAAAAAGCTTAAAAAGTCTTCTTAGCAAATCTTGACAACACACAGAGGTCTTCCTTTGCCTTCTGTATCCCTTTTCCCATTCGGTATTTTCACTTTCTCAAAAGGTACTTCTTGGATAGGAAACTACTCTTCATTGAGGATGAGATGGAAGTATGTTTCTGTGATTCACCCAGGTGAAGTTTGCTCTTTAATTGTAAATAAGAAACAACCACATTAAAGGCTTCACATACCAGTGTGTTAAAAGAGAACTAAAGAGAATTGTAAATTTATTCCAGTAAAGCTCTCCCTTTTGCAATTTATCCCAAAAATGGCACTCTCACCACTGCAGGAAGTACTCAACATGTCACTCTGCTGATTCCACTGACACTCAAGTTATTTTCCTTCTTATACAACCTCCAAAAATCTTTCATGCCAAAAACCCTGCACAGTGACAGGCATGGAAAGCCAATCGAAACAATTCAGTTTCAATGCATCAACTCCAACAGGTTTCTCCTGCTGCTGTTTAGAAATATGCAGAAACTAATTCTCCACGCTCACTGCTGCTCATCAGCCATAGCATTCATGTTCATCTGCAATTCACACACAAAGGCAGCAAAGCAGGATGCCCCAAATACCTTTAAGGGTGGTGTAAGTTTCCCACTTACAGATTTGCTTCGTATCTGTAATTTACCACAGAATGGTTTGGGCTAGAAGTGAGCTTTAAAGGTCATCTAATTCCAGTTCCCCCTGCAAGGGACATCTTCAATTAGATCAGGTTGTTCAGAGCCTCATCTGGTGTTTCCAGTGGACCTTCCAAACGTCCACTGGACTGTTTAAAACCTCCAAAGTTTGTTTCCAGGAATCAGGCATCCACATGGGCAACCTGTTCCAGTGTTTCACCACACTCACTGTAAAAAAATTATTCTTTATATCTAGTCTGAATATACCCTCCTTTAGCTTAAAACCATTAACCCTTGACCTATTGCAACAGGCTTTACAAAAACATTGTTTTGCATCTTTAAGTTCCTTTAAAGTACTGAACGGCCACAGTAATGCCTCCATGGAGCCTTCTCTTCGCCAGGCTGAACAACCCCACCTCTCTCAGCCTTTCCTTGTAGGAGAGGTGCTCCATTCCTCTAATCATCTTTGTGGCCCTCCTCCAGACCCAATTCAACAGGTCCAAGTTGTGGACCTTTCTGTGCTGAGGACCTCATTGTTGGACATGCTACTCCAGGTGGGGTCTCATTAAAGTCAAGAAGAGGAGCAGAATCACCTCCCTCAACCTGCTGGCCACAGTTCTTTTGATGCAGCCCAGGATGCACTTGGCTTTCTGGGCTGAAAGCACACACTGTTGGCTCATGACCAGTTCTTCATCCACCAGCACCTCCAAATCCTGCTCTTCAAGGCTGCTCTCAATCCCTTCACTGCCCAGCCTGGGGTTGCCCTGACCCAGAGCAATTTACAGGAACTGTACATTTAACACTGTGAACAACGTGCAGCTCAGAAGCTGGTGTTTTAAGCAACACACCCAACAGGCGCATTGGGCAGAAGGTTCACTTACCATTACATGCTGTAGGAGCACCAGCCACCTTTCCTGCATGACTGGTGGACTGTTAAAGCCAAGTCCTCAAAACCATGACTGAACAAGGACTCCCACACAGCAAAACCATGAAAACTTTACAGAAGTGCTCTGTATTGTCCGACCAACCGGACCAGCGGGCAGCAAGTGCAGCACTGCACACAGCGGCCCATCCTCAACACATGCGAGTGTGCCTAGCGAGCTTCTGGGTTTTTCCTCCCTTGATAGGAAACACAATCTAACAAGTTTATATTGAACAGCAGCGCTGGTTGCTGGAACTGAGTAAGTAAGAATGCACTTGGAGTGATTTCTTTGGAAAAAAAAAATCAACTGTTGGAGACAATGCAGTCCTAAACCAAATTCCACTCCCAACAATAATCAGGGTTACCTCCAGAAAAGCAGTAACATAGTTGACCAAGTATTTAAAGATTAACATGAAGGGCAGAAAAGCAAGATTTGTTTGCATCTAAAAATCAAGATCTTATTCATAAAGCCATTCAGACACTGCATTTTACTTTTCCAAAGAAGTGTACTACTATCTGCTTAGTGCCCACACTTTTTCTGCTACACTGAGTAAAGATCAATATACAAAACTCTTGCAGCAGTTCAGAAAATACAGACAAGTCACTCCGCTGTACCTCAGCATTTGCTAGAAGTGCATTAAGAAATGCAAAGGTATTTCAGGTAAGGCTACCATTTAAGATTGATTGCTATAAAGAGTTATTTACATGGTAGCAGTGACTGTTTATTCCTTCATTAGTCTTCAGATGAGAAGATTTAAAGGGGGTGCCTAGAACACATCTCTACTGCAGTTAAGCACTGCTTTACTGGAGAAAATAGCAGTAAAGCTTCAAAGTACTCCCCTCCTTCCAAATTACTGCATCTAAAGCATATAACAGTAGCAGCCAGCTAGAAGCTGCAGTAGACTTTTTAGCAGTTAAGCTACATAAATGACAACTTCTATAATTCACAGGATCCCATACACACATCCTTAATCTGGGTTTGGGATATGTGTCCCCAGCCCAAGCGTGGGGCTGAGGTCCTCATATACCCTGGAGCAGGAGCTGGTAGGGAAAGATGGTGTACAGGAGTCCAACCATGGCCTGAGACCTGGAAGAAGTAGAGGGATGAACCTACAATATACTCAGTCTTGCTTAGTAAGAAGATCAGGGATGCTTGACAAGCAGCAGCAAAACCCCAGACAGTGGCGAGCTGGGGTCGTGGCCTTCTTCAGATGTACAGACAGTTCTCTTTGGGATCCTCTGCGGGAACTTCTGCTCCCTGCTCCTTCAAGTGTCTCCAGAGCTGGTGATGGACCACGTGGCAGTGCTCTGAATACAGCAGGTGGACTCATCCCTTGCTCAAGGACCCACACACCATCTTCTTGAGATACCAGAGCTGCACAGCACCTGAAGAGTCTGCCCAGGCCACAGACACAAAGGGTTGTCACAGAGCTTAAGAGGTAAAACAAATACCTGCCAAGCAGGCACCAGAGCAGTCTTGAGAGAAGACAAGAGAAAGACAAGAAGTCATTTCAGGTCTATCCTCTTACTCAAGAACAAACTCCCTGCCAAAAAAAAAAGTTTTGGAGCACAACACTGCAAGTGGCTTGTCAAGGAGATGAAACTCACAGAATGAATGGTGCTTTTCAGAGCTCAAGGCTCCAAGCTAAGCACGCTGCATTAAAACAGCTCGTTTTCCTTCTGCCAAGACAGTGACGTCTGGCCACAGGAAAGTCAATATTTAAATCAGGCTCCATCCCCACCCCATGCTTAGCTAGGCTGGTACTACTTCCAACACTCCTCATGCCTGAATGCATGTGAGTTGCTCAGAAAGCCTCTTCAGGGACTGCCTAGCACAGATGTGAGTGGTGCTATGGAAACAGCATGCAACAGCCTGTGATCTGCTCAAGCAGACTGAGGCCTGTCTGTGTTCAAGCATAAATCCAACCTCCGCCAACAGCAATCACAGTGCACTGAAGAGTCAGCAGGTTAAAAACAGCAATTAATCTGGGGGCTTCTGCTCTGTCTTCAGCCTGCTTCCCAAGACTCCTCTGATATAGGCAAAACACTTCTGAGCTGCACTGAAGGGATTTCTCATCTACAACGACTAGAGAGCAAGGCACACTTCAGCCAGTGTGGGCTGTGCCCATTTCATATGCCTGACCCATCTTTTGAGTTGGAAGTACTGGTTCCTACTAACAGGACAGCTTCTTTAAAGACACTTATAGGCAAGTCCTCGTACAGCTCCACTCCTGAAGTCTGTGTGATAAAAAGCAGGGGACATATCAAGACCTTGAGCTACTCTGCAGAGACTACTGGGTACCAGAAGATGGGAGTTCAGTGAAATGGCCTTCTTCAAAGGCTGCCCTTCCCATCAGCACCTGCAGATGTCCATTGTTATCAATGTATTTCCAGAGACTGGACTGCTGTAGAGCATTGCATAGATGTCTCAAGTGGAAGCATCAGGGGGGTTTCTTTTAAATTCTGCTACTCTGATCAAGTTAATCAAGACTCTAATGTCACAATGTGATACACATTTAGGCTGAGAACAAACAAAGAGAGATTAGTAGGATCACTTATTGTTTATCTTGGGACTCCTCCTGGTAGTTTAATTAAAGGACTTTAGAAAAAAGTAAACAAAGCAAAATAGACATGAGCAACATTCCCAATGCTCACAACTGAAACACGCAGTTTGGCCAGGCTAAAGAGCAGTTAAGAATCATTACTTAAAAAGCTTTGTTTTCAAAACTTTGAGATTTTTCTCATGAATCAAGATCACTGCCAATCATGGGACAGGAGAAGCACCTGACTGAGAACACCAACTTCAGCCCAGTTTGCCTCCCTTGCAATGTCCTTTCATACGCGATCCCAGGCTTAGGGGGCTCTGATGAAACTCCACTTCCCTCTAGCTGCTAAAGAAGGGAAAGCAAAACAGGAGAAATGCCTGCTGTTCTGCCTCTGCTAGCCACATCCACCGCCCCCAGCAAGCTGCAGGTGCTCACAAGCCTCTTTGGTACTCCACAGTATGACATTGCCACTGCTAGTGACAGGACATAAGCTTTGAACTGAGTAAGGCCTCAGGACTAGAGGCCTGTCAGGCTTGCACTGTCTCAACCCTTCTTAATTTGCCTGCAGCTTTGTCCTACTCGGTGTATGCCAGAGAGCAGAGACAGGGGGTGTGAGAGTAAAGGCATGGCACAAAAAAGAGCACACAGGGTTGACAGCAGAGATCCCACAGCTGTAAGAAAGTCATCACTTGCCAATGGAGATCTGCAATTGGACGAAACTATTTTAGAGGTAACAAAGAGAACAAAGAAATAATATCTAATGTATCTAAAATGCATTTTATATAATAGATTTGAATGTAACATGGAGCTTGTAGAGCAATGAAAGAAACAGCAAATGTGTAAAACGCAAACATAACAGAAGGGCCTCAGTGAATCCTACAGTGAGGAAGAAACCACCACCATCCTAGTCCTCCCAGCAAAGGATTCACAAGTTGACAACCTTCTGTAATATCCCTGCCACCACCAAAACGACACTACCAACCTCAGAGTAAGGGAAGGATGAGAATAACACCAAGAAAATGTGTAAAAATGTTATGCATATGTTACCTTTAAATGCATATATTACCTTTATTATTACTAAAACTTCATCTGTACAGTCTTTTTCTATAGTAGGATCTAAAGTACCTATGATTCTTGAATTAGACTGTTAAAATTTCAATTACACTGACAATAAATTATTTGCTTTCTTTCTATACACACACACACAAAGCACGCTTCCTCTTTGCCTATGAAGTTTTTAAGCACAGTAGGCATTTGTTGTGCTGCTGGAAGGCTACAGGAGAGGGGCAGTTCAGAAGTCTGTCACTTGTGGCACACCATGTTCCTATAGACCTCCGTTCTGCAGAAAATGGAACATTCCAGGATTAGCCAAGGCAGCATTTGCTGGGCCACTCCTGTCAGTCAGCATTCAAGGACACGTATTGCTCTGCTCTCATACTCTGGAACAGAGAAGTCAGCTTGCAAAACAGGAAAGCTGCCTCTTTCAATGACAACATTCACACCACAATAATAGTGCTGGTTTCTAGATAGCATCATCCATCCACTCCTTTCTCCTCGGGGGCAGAGAAGAAGGAGGAAGACAAGCAAGAGGAAATAACAGGAGTGACACTGAACCCTCAGGAGAGATCCAGACTAGAACTGTTCTGGGTAGCTGGTCTGTTACTACAGCCCTTTCAAAACAGAGGGGTTGCAGTAGAAAGCCTGTTCTACAATACAAGGTTTTTGAGTGAAGGCTCTCAATCGCTCTGGCTAACACACACCCAAATATGAGGAATTTTGAAGACACTACCTTTGAGAGAAAGCTGTCCCTCTGGAGTCTTAAACTGAAGCTGACACAGAATGACAGCGGTGGCTGAAAAAGAGCATTTCAATTTAGTGTTTAATCTCACTTAATGTTTTCAGTCACCCTTCACTTGACATTTTTCTGCTTACTCACTGCAGGATATTAGAAGAACAAGAGTAAATACCTCCCTTCCTCCAAAAGCTTAGAGCAAATCTCAAGTCAGAAGGGCCCATATTACAAAGATTCCAGGGGAATCAGTGGGGTCAGATCAGCAGAGGAAACAGTGGGGTCATCATCATCCTACCTGAAGGCAAGCTTCTCTTTAAAGCATGAAAAACCCTACACTCAGATGTCTGCTACATAGGGCTCAGCAACAAACACTCTTGCTTTTTCCTAATAAATAAGAAGGGAGGAGTTTGGGTTATTTTCTTTTGAAAGCTGGTCAAGACAACATTGGTTTCCAAGACGACTCCCTGCTGCTGACACAGAAGCATGACTTTATGAAGAGATACAGCAAATATCCACCCTTACCTGCAGCAATGTCCAGCACCCTCAGGAATGAGCAATCCACAAACAGCTCACTGATTTTACATGGCAAACCTAGTTCCTTGACTCCCCACAAGACTTCTCCCTCATGACTGCGGGGATCCTAGCCAGTAAAAATTGTCATGACCCCTTCCTATGAAGGAAGAGGACAAAATCTACCCAGCACCCTAGCCTTTACAACATTCAAGGCAGCCAAAGCAACTTTTGAGGTGTCCTCACCCAAGAGGGTTAGTGCACAGTAGAAAGCATCAAAAGATCCAATGCTCATTTCCCTCATCACTCGGCTCCTCCCAGGACTACAGGGACATCTGGCTCACAAAGCAGAGGCTGTTAGTCAAAGCCTGCTGTATTTAGCAGCTGTAGAAGACAAGGAGAAAAAGAAGACAAGACAGACAGGAGCACGAAAATGAATACGAATAACATTCCCAAGGCAGAGCAGTGTGCAGCATGTGGTTATTGACGAGCCCTGCAGATGGAAGGCTCTGCAGCCTCCAGGCACAGCTGACAGCAGCTCAACAGCACTCGTGCCCAGGCCAGGAGAGGTGTTAACATATGGCAGCCAACTTCAGTCATGAAAACCAGCTGTTCCCACTTTACCCACAAAGCACCCAGATCAAGCAGAGCACAGCACTTGCCCAGCCTGTGCTAATGCGTTCTTAAGCTAAAGCCAAGGGTGCAGCACTTCATTTTAGGCCAGCAAAGTCAGTCTGAGCCTACAAGGCCTCCCATCTTTTCAGTGGGCATTTGCAGTGGGGAAAAAGGGGAACCCGTGGGCTGCTTCAAAGTGTAGAAAACTGGAACAAACGGGACTTGCATCAGTTTCACGTCATAGTGATTTTAAAACCCTTGAGCGGTTACAGCTTGGCCTTGCTGGAGGATCAAAGGACACAGATCCTTAGCTAAGCTTTCCTTACACTAAGAGGTGTGAGAGCAGACCTTACTCTGGCTGAGTGAAGGACTGTCTTGACCACATGTCAGGGCTGGTTGTATGGAACTGGGACAGAAGATCCACGTATACCACAACACAGATTCTTTCCATAGCTGTAGCGCTGAGCTGGCCCCCTCCTCCATATCCTACTGAAGTGAGTGCAAGTGTGAATGAAGAGTTCAAGTTACCCTTCAGTGCTCAAGCGTTGGAGAAGGCAAGAACAGCTGACACTGCTCCAGCCTCCCACCCACCAACAGTTGTGAATCAGCTGCCCCAGAGTCCCTCCAACACAGGGCACCGACCCCCTGCATTTCAGTACCTTGCTCATGCACTGGCTGAGAGGGGAGGGCAACAACACTATTAAAAAGCTCTCATAACGCCACTCCATCAAGTCAGGGCCCTCACTCTGAGTCAGAACAAGGACATTTCCCCCTCCAACAGTTTTTCATGCAAGAGAAAGGAAAACTTGCTGCTGTTCAAGGGACCTGTTCATGTAACTCTTCCGGTATTTTTTTCCTGTTTTCCATCTTCAAGTCATTGCAATAGATGCTCAGATCAGTGAAATCATTCTTCCTTTGCAGTTCCAACAATAGCTGTCCACTCATATTTACTTACAAGTGTTTGATTTCACAACTGCACATTAAAGGGGGGGGGGGGAAATCATACCTACAGTACTGAAAGTATCTACTGATAAGAAAACTAATAAAGCAATAGGAAAAGGTGCAGCTTTGTCCATTAGAACAATGGGGGAAATTCTGTCCTACTGCCAGCAACAAGTTCTTTCTGCACAAAAAATAACATTCAAGTGCATTCTGTCAGCCTGAGAACTGTAAGCCAAGGTTTTAGGAGAAGAAAGGCTTACACAGTCACTCAAGAAATCACCTGTAGTGTTTTGGCACTCCTTCTAAGTACCACAAAGCCTGAAGATTTTGAAAGACACCAGGTTACATAAGTGAAGAGCTGCTGAAGCTTAAGAGGAACTTCTGAACACAACATCAGAGATGGAGCATTACTAGATAACTGTGCTGTGCTGCTTCTCTTCGTGGCACTGCTCAATGGCACCAGGCCCCTCCCTTCTACTTCTGTTGCAGGGGCAGCTTCATCCTTATTTTTCCAGTGGTGAACAGTACTAGTATTGACAGGAACAGCAGCAAACCACAGAGAGACTCTTTTTGCAAGCAAAACCAGGTACTGTTGTGGTTTGATTTTATTTTTTTCTTTGGAGGGAAGGGGAGGCATGGTGGGGCAGAGAGTAAGGCAGAATCTTTGTGAAAACACAACTGCAATTATTAGTCCATTCAGCAACTAAGTCCATGCAGTGGATCAGATTTTTGTTCATGGCAAGTTAATGAAAAGCAATAGAACAAGGGACTCCTCATCTCAGCATAATATTATATCCATTTGGCTTGAGCTGACACTACTGCTTTGCTGTTTGTAATCACAGAACAAGAGGCCCTGGACTCTTTCAGTCCTCTTTCCAGAGTGGATGGAATACACTGAGCACCATGTGCAGACATTCAGCCAGTCCAAACATCCCTTAGCTGAAAACAAAGACACCTAAAGAGAAAAGTTCCTGGACGGTTCTGACGCTGCTGATGGCAGGCTGGTAACACCTGTTTAAGGACTGCTGCCAAACCTGACTGCTCAAGAGAGAAGGAAGATTTAAACACATTCTACACAAGGCCTTGTACAGTTGCAGTCTTAACATAGATTAACACAGATTTTCTTCCCACCTCCTAACTTTCACTAGCTGAGAAAGCTGTTATCATAACAACAAAGTGACTCGCACTTTTAAACAAATTAATTTCTGGTTTCAGGAGGCCCCAGAGACAGGACCTGGTAGCCTGGACTTTAACCATGTACGTGGCTTTAATGAGTCATAATATCTATCATCAAGCACAATTTCCAATGCAAGCACTCCAGTTTGCCAGGGAAAGTGGTCTTTGAAGGCTAACTGGCAGGGTACTAGAAGCCATTAACTAACAGGCACAAGTGCGTTGGCTATTCTAGATTTTCCCACTGTACCCGCAGGTGTTCACCTCACTATGAAGAGAAAAAAGCATAATCACTCCAAAAAGAAAACAGAGGAAGAAGGTGTTGCACCACATTTGCTTCACGGCAGTCAGTTACATCACACTAGGTATACCATCCTGACAAACATCCTGAGGTGCAGTACCCTTTGTGCAAAGCAGTATTTATAACAGAAGTTAGTTCAATAGCAAAACAAGACCCTAGAAAATGTCAGCACTGTCACCAAAGCTTTTTGAAAGATCTTTCCATCGGGAGTCATTCAAGACCCTGCAGCTGCAGTGACATTTGTCTTTTAACTGAATAGGTTCAACTGCAAAGAAAGAACTTTTGGGCAAATACTGAACCAGTTTTAATGCTCCTGCAGTTGGAATTAAAATTCTGATCAAACTGACAATTGTGCTATTTTCTGGCTGAACAATTCTGTTTGTTAGTCCCCAAGAACAGGCTTTGGGGATTGTTTTCTTTTCTGTTTTAATTTATATATATTGAAGATAGACACAGGATTTAAAATGGTTGAAGGAACCTCCCCAAGGAGGTTCAACCCCTCCCATAATTATCTTCAGTTTGGGCAAAGATAACTTGCCCTTTTCTCTATGTACAGAGAAACTCAGAAGTCACTGCTAATTGTACAAGTGTACTACTCAAGCCTCGAAACACTTAACTGAGAGCAAATCAAGGCTGGTGCCTGACTCAGCTCACCTGGCAGGGCAGAGAACTCAATTGCACAGAGTCAGGGGTTACATTCCCAGCACCTCATGTGTTTCCAATACCATAGCCACCACAAGTGAACGCTTCCTGCCATCCTGAGCACTCTGAACAGGAAAACCCTGCATGAAATCAGCCCAAGGGCTCAGACACTGAGCTGGGCCAAGCAGCCCTGACAGCTTACTACAGGTAGCTTAGCGACCCCAGCCTGCCTTACTTTGTCTGGTGGAAAGCAGCTGGCACGTAGTTCAGTAACACACGATATAAAAGGCTCCAGCTGATCCATGGAAGAGTAGGATAAATGTAAATACCTCTGTGAAAGAAGCTTTTATGGCAAGAGATCCTGTTTGCCCATATTTGGATCAGCTTTCATCAAGGCACCAACTACTCTCTCGGGTAAGCTGTCCCAAGGGTTTTAGTTTTAAATAAACTATTAAGTTTTAGGAAGAGCATTTCAGCCACGGCAGCTAGGAAAACAGTCTTCCCAGGCAAAATGCACACCAGTGAAGCACCATCACCCTCCTCAACACACAGAGCCATAGAGGCACCAGACCTGCTACCTCTCAGAGGTCGAGGGGCAGCTGCCTAAATGGAGCTGCCAGATGCAGAGCAACCCTGGGATGGAGAGATTTAAGTGGGAACAAACCCTGTGAACAGCGCTGGTCAATCAAAAGTTACACACTCGAAAAATGGAAGCGCTCTTTTACTCCAGGGCGAAAGCAGAAACTTTGCCCAGGCCCCCAAACCCCGCGGGAAGGCCGGGATGCGCTGCCCGCGCATCCCGCGGCCCGGGGGTGGCGGGGGGGCCCGGCAGCCGCCCCGTGCTCCGCGCCCGCCCCCCCCGGTTCCGCATTTCCCGAGCCCACGGTCGGCGCAGCCCAGCCCAGGCCGGGGAGCGCCCCTTCCGCACCGCCCCGGGCTCCAGAGCCGGCTGGGCTGGGCAGGGCAGGTCCGGGCCGAGCGGCGAAGCGCTGCGAGAGCCCCCGCCGTCCGCAGCGCCAGGCACCGCCACCCACCCTCGCCCTACCTTGGTCTCTCGGGGGCTCCATGGCAGCCCCACGCCCGCCCGGCGCCCCTGCCGGCTCCACGCCCGCCGCCTCCCCGCCGGCGCCTGGCTGGCAGCGGAGGCGCCGCCCGTGCCCGGGGCGGGACCGCGGCCCGTCACTCAGAGCCGCGACCCGCCCAGGTGAGCGAGCCCCGCCCCGCACAGGTGAGCCCCCGAGCCCGCCCCCGATCAGCACCTCGCCGACTGTATTCCTGGCTCCAGGGCAGCGCCTGGCTCTGCAGTGCCCTTGCACCTCGGCGCTGGACGCCGGCAGCTGGTGCTGCCATGTGCCCTGGCTGACACCGCCTGGCACCGACAGCGTGAGAAGAGGCAAGAACAACCTGCTGCTCGCAGCTAATGCGATGGGCAAGAGGAGGCTACCACCGAAGAGATCCAGTTAACAGATTCACAGAATCAGGCTGGAAATCTCTAGGATCAGTGAGTCCAACCTATAAAAGAACACCACGATGTCAACTGGTGGTACCAAGTGCTACATACAGTCTTTCCTTAAACATCTCTGGGGATGGCGGTGACTCCATCACCTCCCTGGGCAGCCCATTCTAATATCTAATCACCTTTTCCAGGAAGAAATTTATCCTGATGTCCAACCTAACCCTCCCCTGGCACAACTAAAGACTACGTCCTTTTGTCCTACCGCCAGTTGCCTGGGAGAAGAGTCCACCCTCACCTGTCTGCAACGTCTTTCTAGGTGGTTGTACAGAGCAATAACGTCACCCTGACACTTCTCTTTTCCAGGCTAAACAACCCCAGCTGCCTCAGCTGCTGCTCATAAGACTTGTATTCCAGACCCTTCTTGAGCTTCAATGCCTTTCTCTGAACACACTCCAGCACCTTTGTGCTGCTGTGGAATCTCCTCACTCTTTGTTATGCTATCAAAATATACGTGCCCACACAAATAGCACTGCATCATGGAAATTAAAATGTGGTTTTATTTTTGTGTTGGAGATTCTCCCGCGAGACTCACTAGCACTTAAACCAGGCAGGACAATGTGTTGTGGCTGTGCTAAAAAGACTTCAACAGCTGAAAAGAAAACCAGCAACTGTCCTACCTGCAATCTGAGCTCTTTC
The DNA here is from genome assembly GCA_038380795.1 of Pyrocephalus nanus. Taxonomy (NCBI): domain Eukaryota; kingdom Metazoa; phylum Chordata; class Aves; order Passeriformes; family Tyrannidae; genus Pyrocephalus; species Pyrocephalus nanus. The sequence continues at coordinate 68,247,116 of CM076261.1, forward strand.
TGTTAAAATATCAATAAGTGCAGAGAAGTTTTCATTATGCACACTGCTCAGCAGGCTGCCTTACCAAGAATATTAAGATACCAAGTAGATCCTTTACTTCACCCTTTTCAAATTCCTGGACTTGACATGTATGGATTTGACTGTTCAAAAAGACCAATGTTTGTGCAGAACAAGCAGCAAGGCCTCCGCGGCGGGGCTGTGTGAATGGCCAAATTGTCAGCAGCATTCAGCATGCAGGGTCACATGCTAAAGCAGAGCACAATAGAGAGTCAGGAGGTGCCAACTCAGGATGTCCTTGCTTTGGATATAAAAAACAGCAGCAGCAAATCCAGGTATTTTTCAATCTACAAGGCAGCTGAGGAATGTGAGCTTTTGCTAGGGTAAAGGAAAGCTTGTTTATATTCTAGGATCTGCATAGCTGCAGCAGGAGGTTGTTACAGTGGTGCCATGAAAATAGGATGTCAATCAGAATATATCCCTGCACGATTATACTTTTTTTCATCTCATAGCACAAAAATTAATTTTTGCAAATATATGATTCTCGACACAGACTCCACCCACATATCTCAGTGATGTTTTATGACTGTTTCAAAAATAAATTCAAATAGATATTTGAGGAGGAACATTTGCTTTTTTTAAAAAAGAAATAGTAATAGATTTTTTTTCCTCACAGTACTCCACTTGAAGTCCCAAGCTTTCCCACTGAGCAGCTCATACATTATCTATAATCACAGTGGAAGAATATCAATAGCACTAAAATTTGCTCCCCCTTTGCAGCTATTTTACACTACCGGCAGCCCTGGCAGTGCTGAAATGCCTGTCAAGAGCCAACCTGCGGAGGAGTGAAGCTGTCAGCATCTCCCTGCCTCATTTAGGGACAGGGATATTTCACCAGCATATCTGAAAAAGCAAGAGCTAATGATTAGGAAAGGACTGTTACCTTGAGAGCTGATTTAGTACCCTCTGCTAGTATGCTAGAATGCTAGACATCCCCACCATTCCACCTGAGCCTGAGAGGAGTGAACCACTGCTGATTCACTCATCACCCACTCAGCTGAGGAATGCCCTGTCCAATGCAGGTGTAGCCTCAAGGTACACAGTCTTGTTCCCATTCTGCTGAATTCAGTGTCTAGGCTTAAAAATATCCCCTTCCCATCCCCCTAGGATACTCTGCTGTTCAATTTCCTTCGTTACTGTGGCCCACTCAAAGTGGCAATGGGGCTACTTGTGGGATTGGATCCTAACCAGGTCACCAGCTGCCCTGCCCAGAAAGATTTTAGATGCAAGAGAGACACTCAAAACCCACCGTCTCCAAAGACAATGATGCTTTGCCTTTTTACACATAGCCCTGGCTGTGGATGCCTTTCTACCTCTTTAAATCCTGAGCATCTCCAAGTCCAAGGCTATTTTTGCTACCAGTTCTGAATTGGTTAAATGCTTTAGAAGAGAAACACCCTGCAGTTCTACACATTTGGGTGTCAATACATTTAGGGCAGGGCTGTTGGAGATTCCTCCAAAAGAACCCAGAGGTCTTTGGCTCAATAGTCCACCACAGAGAAGGCTCCATGAGCATTGCACAGTGGTCAGCTAGCTGTGAGACTGTAATTTTTCCCGGGCCAGATCCTTAAATCCTTACAAGAACTAAACAAAGGAGCAGGCTTCATAACACCTGCCTACACGAGGCTGGTTTTGTGTAACCTGACTGGGTGCATGCAAAAGGCTGTTAGCTGGGAGTTCATGCCTCCCATCTGTAGCAGCTTTCGACACCTACTCTGTACAGCCGCTAGCTGTGGGGATAAATATACTTGCAGGGCGAGGTAAAAATAAACTAAAACAACAAAAAGAAAGATTTCCAATCCCATGTTAAATCTGCTGCAGAGGCACTAGTGGGAGAGCTAGAGCACCTTATGGGTTTGGATTTTTCCCATCTCCCGGTTATTTCATCATTTCCACACGACTAAAGTGCACCTACGCGCTTATTTTAATTAAGACCCCAAAACTCGTAACAAGGCTTATTTTGCATGAGGTACAAGAAATTGGACATAGATGTCCACACAGATGAGTGATTGCTGTAAACGTATATCTTAGGAATACCTTGTATTTCTCCTCTTTTCGCCTTTTCACCCCTGCTACTTTCACTTGTGAGCAGAAGAAATGTTTCTAACTTCTCATTGCCTGCTTACCTTTGTACCACAACTTCCTTTGCTCAATTAGAGCTCTGGGAATGATTTAATAAAGTGCTCTCAAGCCTTCAAGCTGTTTCCAGTTATGACATAAATATATCGATTGGGGAGCACAGTCCTTTCTTTTTCACAAGTCACTATCTGCAGCAAGCACCTTTATTGCAGTAGCAAATACACTGTAGATAAAACTTTAGCTAAACTAAATCTGTTAATAACTGCTGCTAATTAGTTAGTCACAATTATTTTAGTTCAGAAAATAGACTAAATGGAACATTTTCACCTTCTAAAATTGATACTGGGAACAAAATGAGGTCATGTCTTCAGTTATTCAATACTAAATTATTTTTAAGGCTGCAGTGCTGTACAGTTACTGCATGGTAATTAAGAATCAGAGGATCTAGGTTCAAATTGTAGTTAATTTTCAGTATACTCTTGTGACGTGATTACATATTACCAGGTCCACTTTATTACTGGTAAACCAAAACACAAATATTATTTATAATTTGTTAGAAGCAGAAAAAAAAAAAAAAAAAAGTGGATCTGGGGCTAGAAGAACTATGTAGGAGTCCAATTAAAAGGCTACAAGGGAGGAAAAAAAAGCAATGACCCAATTAACTAAAAGTGCTGCAAATTGTTCATGTATTTTACATGCAGAAGAAGCTTAATGCAAAAGCCTGCTAGCCTGCATAACATGAGCAGTAGAACTCCAGCCTTTTAAGTTCCCTTAGTAGACATTTTTTCCTTCCCCATTTTACAAACAAAAAGTCAAGGCTCATAGGTCTTTGATAATGTAGCACCTAGTTTCTTGACGAGAGAGTCCTTCTGTGTTTAAAGCTTCTCAGCATATAGCTGTTTTCATTAATATGGTATTTCACTGAAAAGTGAAATTCACTTTTCACTAAAGTGAAAGTAAGAGCAACAAATTAGTGCATAAACACTGAAATTAAGTTTCATTCATCTCATTAATATTTTACCAGTAACAGTGGCTACTCCCTGCTGCCATTACTCAGTCAGTAGGCAGTTCCATCACCATCTTACTTAGAAATGTTTCCAGCACATGAGATGCAGAAATCAGATAACTCAGATAAGTTAGTCTTTCTTCCTGGCTGTTGTGTAGCCAACTACACTCATGTGTTAACCTAATTTCTACCTGATCTTACACAGCTCACTTTGAAACTCCTTGCAAAAATCCTCCCTTGACATTTACCTAAAAAAGATAGGCAGACCATACTTTCAATTTCAGCCACAACAAAACAGATAAAGCAGGTCTCCTCCCTTCTTTTTCCACCATATATCTATTTGTTTAGAAGCAGAGTTTATCTGCTTTCTCAGTGAACCTAAACCTCCACCAGAACTCAAAAATGGGGCAGCCACTTCCCTGCTCATCTGCATCAATAAGGCACAGGTGTGCTTCTGCAAAGTCAGACACCTGCCATCCCCAGCCTGAGTGGGTTTTGATTTTAATTTTTTTCCTTCAAGAAGAAAGCAGCAATACCTGTTTCATTTGCAAAAGCCTATATGCTTTCTGTCTGAATTATACATTGGTGCATGTACTAAATGCACGCATGAGGGTATTCTTATTTGCCCATGCATGCACTGAGGTTTGTGCATGTAAGCTGCAATAAAGCAACAATGCTGGCTCATGGCAAACAGTGCACGTAAAGTTACCTGGCCGGTAATCTAAAGGAGAACTTACACCTCTTAAAGTAGTGCCCTACCTTCCTACAGCACTAGCTGGGCCACACATAGATATTTACAACTTCATTCTAAATCTGCATCTCTCAGCTCTTTCTTGCAGCTCAGGATGTGCTCAATTTGAGAGCTCCAGTCTCAGTCCTCACTGCAGCAGCAGCAGGTGTCCAGACCAATAAACAAATGTGAACTGAGTGAATAGATGTGAAACTTCCGTGCCTAAAATATTTCCCCTACTCTCCCAAAACTGTATTTTTCATTACACATTTCTCATTTCCATTACTTCACTAAATAAATAGTCTGAGTTTCTGGTATGAGTAAGACTAATAGCTAGACTTAGTTTCAGTACGCATTCTGATACCTCCATGGTAGCAGAGGCTGACAAGTGTTCTAGTGTGTAAGGTGGCTTTCATTTTTTGTTTTGGGGGAAGGTAATTGCTGGCATGTTGATGTACAACACTGCAGGGCAGGACTCCAAATGCAACCCAGAACTTTGGTCACAGCCTTACCCTTTTTAATCTCTCCGAGGTGGTTACATTAGGCTCCTGGCTCCAAGCAGTGACATGCTACATTTAATGCCACTCACTGTGCACTTCAGTAAGGGGCCACTACCAAGGGCAAGCTCCTAATCCATTCTGTAAAGCCCTGGGAGCCTGCAAAAAGTTTCAGAAAACAGTTGGTTGCCTATTCTTCCTTCATCTGCTGAAAGGATTTCCCTTTCACTCAAACAGAACTTAAAGCATGACAAGCCCCTACACACATAGAGATCTTGAGGTTCTGTAACTCAAGGGTGTAAAAGAGTGTGTAAGTTCAAAAGCTGTAAGGCAGCAAGTCCAACAATTCACAGGTCCATGAAAATTCATCATTTAATCAAGATTGGCTGATGATAAATATTACACCTATTTACACACTCCATCTTTCTGCACATAAGGGCACACAATAGGAGGAGGTGTGGATGTTTAGGAAGTCAGTTTAGACATGGATGGTTTCCTTGGCTTTTACTTGCCTTAACTGTGTGACTCTTCCAGTGACCCGTTTCTGTGGCAACTGCCACCTCACTGAAATTATGCTGTCTCACTGTCATCAGACAATGTTCAGAAGGTACACACGTTTAACCAAGACAGGGAAAACCTTCCATGTTATGTTTGTGGGCTTTCCTCAGAGCACCTCCACCTTCAGAGAATATACAAGCACTGTGTTTTTTTGCATGCACTGGAATTCAGCAGCCTGGTCTGCTGACAGTGACTTCCCTTCTTGTTTAATCATGCATTGCTTGCAGCCTTCCAGCCTCCAAACTCTATGGTCGTTTAAACTGGATATTAAGAAAAATTTCTTCACTGAAAGGGTTATTAAGCACTGGAACAGACTTCCCATGGAAGTGGTTGATTCACTATCTTGGGAGGTATTTAAAAACGTATCAGACACAGCACTTAGGGACATGGTTTAGTTGTGAAATCGGCATTTTTAGGTCAGTGGTTGGACAGGATAATCTTGAGGGTCTTTTCCAACCTAAATGATCCTATGATTCCGTTCTGTGATTCTGTGGTACCCTATTGCTGTCTATCACCCTGCTGTGTCAAGGCAGGCAGAGGCACCTGCTGTGCCACATTGCTGCAGTGACTCCAGGTCAGTTCTACAGTTCCTGTCTCTAGGATTTTCAGTTTTGTTGTTGTAGAGCAAGGAATTGAATTGCAGGTTGTAAAATCTACCCATGGAGCAGTATAAATACAGACTGCAGATGAGCCCCAGGCTTTCACAGCTATGCATAATCAGTCCCTGAACTAGTCAGGGTGTTCCTCCACAAGACATGACTCCTGTGGGGAGTCCAGTATGCAAAATCTTTGCTTTTCATGAGGTACACACTGCAATGGGAGATGTCCAAATAATCTCCACATAGTTCATCACAACTGAGTTCAAAGCTGAGTTTTAAAACAGATCAATTTGAGAGCATTTATTCACATGAGAAACTGAGTGGTTCTAATTGTCTGTTTAATTTTTGAGATATCTATCTTGAAGGTAACACCTCTCTCATAGAGCATGAGAATTCATGCATTCTGTGCCTTTACCCAGGAACAGACACAAACCAGGAGGGGTGGATTTGAGCTTCAGAGCATCCCTTCTCTTCTCCTTCCACTGGTGTGGTATCCTTACAGTAAAGGCAACAGTGGAAACAGAGACCTTTTGCTTATACAACATTGCTTCATTAGAAGCTCATGAGGATATTTACATATGACATTGTGTGACAGCTGAATAATGCTTTTAATAAAAACATAACTCAGTGCCTTCAGCCTGGCAACTCTGCTTTTCATAACATGCTTTATCAATGTCAAGAGACTGTCAAAAGCCATAAACGGCGCTGAAGGAAAGTGCTCATGTCGTTTCCTCACGTCTCTGATCTACATAACGGGAAAATATTAGCACGGAGGTATTAAACACAAGATACTCCTGGTTCTAAATGTGCAGGGATTTTAACTCAACTAAAGTGTTTGGAAAATGTGGACAGATTTTTCAGCCAGCATGAATCAGTATAGTTTATACTGACTTCAGCTTAAACAAGCTGACTTCTCCTGGGGATGTAATACAAATATTGACAAATCTGCTGTTCCTCACTGGAAATAATGAGTTGGGTGGAAACAGATTCAGCATGTGGCCACACAAGGCCAATTCAGGCTCATTTGGGTTTTGAATTGGGTTTTGAATATTAGAGGACATGGTTAAATTGTTCTCCAGAAAGCCCTAGAGCAAGTCAGGGTGCTGTGAGGACCTCGGTGCTCCTCCATGGCAGCATGGCCAGCAAAGCAGAGTCTTCACCCACAAGGGGGCAAGGATGCTGAGAAGCCAGGGCAGGTTCAGGTCCAGGGCAGTAATTGGCTTCAGACACATCTGGGTGGTCACCAAACTCTGTAGAGGCAAGACACATACACGGGAAAGTCAGGAAACTGAGCTGGTGGAGCTGGATCAGGGCCAGAATCACAGCAGCCGGAGCCAGGGCGCAGTCAGCACTGCAGCACAGCAGGAATGTAGCACAGGTGGGGGCCAGGGGTAAAGCAGCTGAAAAGCAGATCCCAGGAGGCAGGAGGAGTAGGCCTTCGCTTCTGTGTTTCTTCACCACGGCCCTTATCAGCAGGGGCATTGACCTTGGACATAGCCAGCTATGCTCCAGAAGGGGATTCATCCAGAGTTCTGGCAAGGAGGAGGTTCAGTTTTTCCATTCCTGTTTAGAAACATGATTTTCTTAACCTTCTCCTAATCTCCTTGGACAGATAGCAGTCAGGAGAGAACTAATTGTTGACTGACTTCACAATGAAAGAAGAAAGCAAGTGTATTTAATTTTAACAACATGCCCAGGGGATTACAAAACAGGTTCAGATGGCAGTAGAGCTTTTTAACATTCTGCTTGCTCTTTGAAAGGAGTATGAAAACCCAGGGGGTTATCCTTGTAGACAAGGAATTTAGAGGAACTGGTCCATCCTTGGTGAAAAAATCACCCAAAATACATGTTCTTGCTACTATTGCTCCTGCTACTAAACACATCTGCCACTTTGGAGGGGCTGAGCTGTTGATGTGGCTTTAATGCCAGGTAAGGACAGTCATCCCAGGTAGGCTTGGAGGGGATGGGCAGCCTGGCAGCTTCTCTCCCCCTTTGAACGTCCCTGCACAGAGACTCCAAGGAAAAGCCCTGCACAACAGTGCTGGGTATGGATCCAGCAGCACTGGATGAAAGTGCATAAGGAGCAAGCTCTCCTTCCCCATTCTTCTATGCAAATGCTGACACACCTGAAAAGAAAAAAGAAAACACTGATTAATGTGATTGCTTTCATTTTTTCAATTTTATGGTAGGTACAGACATAAATGTGTGTGGGGAAAGAAAGTAATGGAGAAGGCAGCAGGCACACTGAAAGCCAGAGAGGGGACATATGGCCCAATTATAGTATTAAATATACTGATTTTTCAGTGTTTATCACATTACTTAAATATCAGCAATTTAAAGGTAAGCAGTCACATGCTGTAAATGAGATGGAGCATAAGTTTGGGTTGAAGAAAGGAAAAATTAGAGAGTGGTCAGAATCAGATGGGGAAACCTGACTCAGAGGTCAGTTCTGATGCTTCATGGGACTCCTCACTGATGGAAGAGTTTCCCAGTGTCTGCCTTAGGAAGAGGGAGCAACCTGCCTTGTGGGGGCCAGCGATTCTCTCCTGAACCAGCAGGAATCTAGTATCTCTTATCTGCTTCTAAGGGTGGAAAGAGACATTTACAGGGACCTGATCCCACCAGAGAGCAGTTTTTCAGACATGGTGCCCTGGAGAACTTCAGGGACTTCTGCAGGAGACAGCAGACATGGCCCTAGGGGTGTATGGAGCTGACTGCCCAAGTGAGTGTTTGAAGCAACCACTGTCAGAGAATTTGGATCCAAAATGGTTGAATGTCCATGGCTCTTCTTTTCTAGATGCATCAGTGGACATATGGTTTGTGATGAAATGGGAGACTGGGAAAATTAGGGACATTTTTCCCCCATCCTCATTCCACATATTGCTAAAATCCAATAGATGCCCCAAAAACAGCTCTTTCTCAGCACCAGCAGGTACAACCTCAAGCCTGGACGTTGCTGTTCAATCTGTGTACATCAAGACCAGTATCTGGAACACGCTGGCTTTTTACAGGGGATAGTAAGTAGCTGCAAAGTTTAAGCTTTGTGGGATTTTTAGCAGTAAAGTAATACAGCTCGGGAATATTTCAGGAGTATATACTTGAAAAGTTACATGAAATGATCAATGCAAGAGCATCCAGTCCTTCGGCTTTCAGACATTCACTGACTTAGACCCATATTTCTGTGCGCAAAGCTTAAAAATATGACTATGTATATCTACTGATCTAGCAGTTGGAAAATTGCTGTGGGACATTAGCAGTTTGAATTTTTTTGAATTCTCATATATTGGTTGCTCTAAGCAAGATCGAAGTATGGCAAAGAGGCTCATCACTGCTGCAATCTCACGTACAGAATATATGAAGAAAAATTAGGCGGAAGTGTGTGTGTAAGGAATTTTTCACAAATGGGTAACCTTGAAAGAGAATGTGCTGGCCCTGATTTTGCCAGAATGGAGGGTCAAAAGAGTTTAATAAAAGGCAAATAATTCACAATAGTTGTCTCTCATGTTTCCATCTTTCCCCAGAAGTTTTCCCAGCTTGTAGCAGGAAATAATGGTCCTGAAGAGAGAAGAAGCAGATAGGGAAAGGCAAAGCTCTTATAGATAAAGCTGTTGTAAATATTGCTCTGGCCTGCAGTTGGACACTTCTCTGCAAAACTTTGAGAGCTAATCTGGCTAAGAATTCACTTTGATTAACTTATGGGGAATTCTGAAAAAAACAGCTCCTGATTAAATTCAGGGGGATTAGGTAATCTGAAGCTTTGAACTCAATCTATTCTACTCCAGGTATCCTGCTTGCCTTAGTCTGGGTTACAGGAAGCTAAGTTTGCTTCCTCAAACTGTTGGAAAGAGGACTGACATGGGATGGAGGCAGATCACGCAGAAAAGACTCCAGGGACGAAATGTCAGGCCACCCAGCTCTTTATCTGAAGAGAGGTAAAAGAAGGCGGCATCCTAGACAAATGATTACTAAGCAGTAATAATGCGTTCAACCCATAGAAAGTAAGTGACTGCAGGGATCCCTTGCTTTACTTGACCTAAATAAGCATGTACTCCTTCTTTGAATATTTTATAGTGCTCTTGTAGCTTGCTTTCCACTTCTGTGCCCTGGTTTGAAAGTAGTTTTCTGATGTCATTTGGAACAGTCTCAAGAAAGAAAAGATAAGAAAAATATTTTTAAAGGAAAGAAAAATGAACAAATTGGGCATTTCCATCCCTAGTATCTGGGGCAACAGATGGGGTGGTGAAAAATATGCCTGCAGGGCAAAATTCTGCTCCAATCACTTTTGTGCCCACAGCAGACAGTTTTAATTTAAAGCACTGAGGATTATGCACTATGGAGCTACACTACACTTTGTTAATTTATTATCCTTCATGTTAATCCAGTGTATAAATCATGACAATAGGCAAGTGCGTAGCAAAAGGTGTCGACTGTTCTGTACCAGCAAACAAGCAGAGTTAGAAAATGTGAGAGTTTTTTAAACTGATATGTAATGTCCTCCTCATGTTTGAACCTCCTAATCTATGTTAAAATACCCCATCAGCCAACCAGCAGTCTTTTAGAGAAAAGGTAGAAACTACTGTATATAAAATGGGAAGACAGAAAGTTTGATAAATAACCTATTTTCAGTATCTAGTTTCCAAGAATTTATTAGGATGAGATAAAGAAAGTGATTCAGAATTTTTGGCTGGCCACTTTGTGATAACACTGAGTCGAAAAGAGAAAGCTTTTTTGTTGTTGTTGTTTTAATAACTCTATGCTGTGTTGGTATGCACGGTGATGAAGCCTTCCCTTTCACACTCAATGCACATGAAACCATGCACGTGCTGGCCAGAAACCAGCATCTCCATCATGAGTTTCATTTCTTTCTGGATTAGGTTTCTGTCACCTACCATTTGGCTCACTTCTTTAGGAGCATTAATCACTTGTATTAAGCAGCTAAAATAGGCAATGTGAATTCCCCTTGAGTAGTTCCCTATTTTAGTTCTGTCTGTGAGTATTCATACTTTTCTCATTTGAGCGGGACTTTTACCTCTGATTTCAAGCCAGGTGTGTCTTCAGATATGGCAAAGTGGCCTGGAGATCACATGAGTATCTCAGAAAAGTGTGCAAAACTTGTTCTCCCAGATGCCTACTTGCAGCTACTGGAACTGTGGAATGATATAACCTTGTGTAAATAACTTAACTGGGTCTACAAATAAAATGATACTGTAAGAAAACACTGTCTTGCTGGGGGAACAGTTCCTGGATGTTTCCTGCACTATGTAAGAAATCAAAAGGAAACACCAAGGACTGCAGAAAGACCTTTGTGTACAGCTGGTGTGCAGCCCACATGCAGCTGAATTTCTTTCAGCTTATACAGAGTGTTGGTCGTGTCCACCTATAGAAGGGATATATCATCCACCCATATGGGTGATCATGCGTATTTAAAAGGTTTTCTCATTTGGGGAAGGTGAAAACAGGAGCTCCTGCAGCATAGTATGCACAGAGGAAGTATTTCACAGAGGTATCAATCAATAAATGTGGAATTGCTTTGGCCATATTTCAGTCGTGGCAACTGTGCTCATATAGGATGACTTGGCTTCACATCAGTGAAAGCAGCATGCACAAAGTATGTTGGGGCCATACAGGGAGGATGGGGGAGGCATGTAATAGAGAGCAAAATAATTAGAGCATGGGAAGTGTTCAAAGATGTTTGTTTATGATTAAAATAATAATAATAATAATAAAAAAAAATTAAAAGGTCCTGCTTACATATAAGGCTTCCTAGCTATTCTAGGGGAAGTGGGATAATGAGAAAAGTGCAGCCTAAGTGGTCAAAGATGCCAAAAAAATGCGGTTTATTTCTGGACTTCAGGCACCACTGGCACAAAAACCATTTGACTGTCTTGGACAATGTGCTAGAATTCCCAAGCCGAATGACCTGAAAAATCACTTGCTTCTTCATTGCTAAAATCTCAGTCCATTACCATCAATTTAATCACCTTTTAGCATGTTACTGGATGCAGAGATTCCTTTATATCCCAATAACAACTTTCTAACTATTTTTCTTCAGTTAATGGGCAACCCAATAAATAGATGATCCACCTATCCACAAGTTGGTGACTGATTTAATTAGGTTCTAGGTTAAAAAATTAGAAGATTACTTTGTCAGTAAGTCTTTACCCTGCATTCCCCTGCAGATGTTTGGAGCAAGAGTAGCATCCAGTGGTCAAAATGTTAATTGCATTATATGAGGGCATTGCATGCTGGCAGCATCTTAACAGCTGCATCTTTCTTGCAGCAAAAAAAAGCAGGTGAGTGCAAGCCCTGAAAACTCAGGATTGTGCTTACATTGCACAAAGTAAACTTGCACAGAGCAACACATCAGTATTCCCACAAGGTTGGTGTGTTTTTCCTGCTTGTGCCAAGTGAGATGTACTGACCTTTAAGTTTGTAAATGCTAAGACTAAGGACTTTCTGTTTGGATGAATGCCCCTGCACACAGATACCATACACCAGGCCATATTCTAAAGAAAGAGGGAGGAAGGGGAATGGGAGGAATGTGCTATGACCTTGGTCTGATGTCTGTGATACAAAGCCCTGAGCACAGGATAGTGCAGACTTGTCCCTTGCTTAGAGACCTCAGGCACCAGGAACAGCTGAAACCAGCAGAACTCTGTCCTGGAAGTAGGATGTCAGCACTGCAGGGAGGCATAGGTTGAGTTTGACTCCTACAGTCAGGGTGGAAGGGGAGGGGATGTCCTTAGAGGAGGCTGACACCTATCTGATTACTGGTAAAGGCAGAGTTTGAGCCGTGGGAAGTGGAATCTGCCTTTCTTCTCCTCAAATGCTCTTTATCATCACCTGGCCTGAGCTGTGAGAAATAGGGTCAAAACAGGAGTCCCACACTGAGAGGACAAGCCTTGTTTGTGCTTTGTGGACTATAAGAAAACAAGTGACCTCAGATAAAGACTCTGCATGTGCTCAAGGGCATGAAGAAAGGAGGTGAGTTTCTACTCTCAGCCAGGAGAAGAAGCTTAATTAATCACACAGCAAGTTAGGGAGCTACCAGGTGTTCGTGGGGGAGCACTGGGTTTAATCTTCCCAGCAACACAGAGAACAGTACCAACCAGAGAGCAGGGGGCACATTGTCCAGTCAGGAAAAGACGACTGTGAAGACAAGACCAAGAGACCAGGATGTCAGAAATCTATCAGGTGGTAGCTCAAGTTAGACATTTAGGGCTAATTTTTCCCTGGAACGTCAATAAAGGATAAAAATTATAATAATAATAAAAAAATAGGTTTTAGGAGGTCTAATATTCACGTCCTTGTGCTGTGTCAGCACCACAGATGAAGAATCACGGATGAACAAACCTGGATGCAGCTTTGCAGCTTTCTAAGTGTGCCTATAAACTCTGCCTTTCATGGACAAGGTGCTCTGGTCTCCCCAGCACCAGCAAATTTGTTTTGTTGCACTCCTGTGGTCTTTCAGTGCACCATTGCTCTGTGACCTTGAGGCCGTAAAACTTGTCTGGGGCAGTTAATGATTCTCCCTGCTCCCAGGCAAACATTAGCCAAGGTAGAGGGGAACCAGCTGCAAGGTCTGCCTCACTTTCTTTTCCTTCTTCTTTTATTAACAGCAGAAACTTTGCAGCTTTCATGCACAACCATGATTCCCCCAAGGGCTGCAAAGAGGACTTCTCCCTCATCATCTTTCCTGTTGTGAATGTCTCCCCCCAAAATACTGTGAAGAGGTCAGATACTGAGGCATATGCAGGGAGAGTTTGTCCCAAGGGCAAGTTTGTTATTCGAATTCCAGGCTGCTTCACGAGCCTGTGTGGATGTACTTTCAAAATTATTTCCTTCAGGTTCATACTATCTGACATGAAATGGAGCATCTCCATGAACAACAATCTTTTACGGAAGAGCTTCTGACTGCTTCTCTAGGAATGCACTGGGGATTTTCCACCCTGTATGTGTTCAGTGCAGCAGTGCTCTCTATGTTATGCTGTGCTCTGCGTGCCCCAGGATTGCTCAGCAAGTCTTGATGGGATACATGGCACAAGTAACTTCACTCCAGTTTTTGGGACAAACTGAAGGGCTCTTCCCACCCCACCCAACGGCTTAGCTAGGCTGTGACACTTTCAAACTGCCAGCAGATGGCTATAGGATGGCAGCTCCTCACACTGTGACGGTGTTAGGGCACTAAATGCCTTTGCTCATGTCTCCAGATCTCTCAGATCTTTTCTCCAAGGGAGAATGAAGGCCACAGAGCAGGTGGATGTAGAGTGCAGGGTCTTGTGAACCTCTGACACATAGGCTAATTCTCACTGTGTGGGAGCCCAAAGCACCGTAACATCTTCTCTTGACACACATTAACAAAGCTGGCGTTCCTGCTCTTATTCTGAGACAAGAGTACCCCATCCTGTCCTGCAGAAAGAAAAGAAGCCTTCTACTGCCTCACAGAGCAAAACCTGTTAAACTCTCATCTCTGAATACAAGACTGAAAGTGCCTGGAAAATGAGCTGTACACAGCATGTATTAACTAGAAGCTTAAGGCTACAGAGCAGTATCTATTTCAGAGCATAATTGTGCACTGCATCCTGCACAGCGCATAGGAACGCAAAAAAAATAACTTTGCCATGGCTGGGATGTGAAGGCTCAATGACTTTCTAGAGATTTTGATGTCCCCTCTGAAAACCTTACCACGTGGGACACATTATATGGAATGCATACATCCCATGGTGCACAACATTTGGCTGTATTATGAACCATCAGCGGGGCCTGTTGTGCTTTTGGTGGCCCATGAATATGATCCCTGGGCTGGGGAACAAGGCCAAGGTGCATTCATAATCCCTACAAAGGATGTCCTGAAAATGCTTTGTGAATCCTCCATGAGAAACCCAAAGTGTTCAACAGAATACAACTTCAGTATACCTAAAGCACACCTACTAGAAAAAGCAAACAGCAGCAAATGTGCAAACACTGATAACGTGTACACTGTAGAGATATTTCAATTAATTAATGAATAAAAGTGATGTACACTGAGACAATGGAAGTTTGGTAGAGGGCTCACAGCCACAGTGGGCATGTTTTCTCTCCGAGGCTGTGCAGGGAGCTCTTGTGCCTGGAGCAGCACAGCTCTGAGAGCAAGGTAAGAAGCTGGCTCATTCCAGGTTGCTTAGTTTCTGTGGTAACAATGCTAAAAATCACATCACATCCCATTCTGGAAAGCCATGTCCCAAGGACACTGCACATATATGCAAGACCGTGGAGGCAGTGAGTCCTTTTCAGATATTCCTCTCAGGTTTCATGGTATGCTGATACAGGAAAGCACCCTGGCATGAGATCTGGTATCTAATGGGCTGCATACTGGCTGCCTGCTGCTTTGCATTTTATTGATTCTTGGCAGAGGCTGCACTGGTTCTGTGGCTACAGAACTGGAAGTCTAATTAGCAGCATAAGCAAGGGAGGTCAAAGGAATCATCTGGGTGAGAACTGCTCATGAAGGCAAGAAAATGGGATCTAAGTGTTTGCCCTCTGCAAGCTTTCTTGCCTCAGACACCATATTCTGAAGCATATAACAACCAACACACGAAGTGCAGCTGTGAACAGTCAGCAGAACCAGGCACAGTGCACTGCCAGAGCTCATCACACCCCTGCCTCCTGCCAGTGTGCTCGGCCCAGGGCAGCACAGGCATCTCTCCCCACCTGGCAAAAAGGAAGATCTGTCTATCAGTAATGAGAGCACCTCGCTAGAGCCCTCTCTGAGTCTGAAATACTTTTTATCTCCCCTGAGGCCATGATTAGATTCCTCATCCAGTCATCAGTCCCGCTTTGCAAGCAGTTCCAGAGTCAGAGGGGTTTGTTGCTTTGCTTTTCTTTGCCATGTGGTCCTTCCTTGCACTTTGCTTGTTACCATAAGACCATCAGTAAATGTAATGCTTCATAAGAAAAGCTGTGCTATCAAAAGCTTAGTGAAATAATATTTTCACAGAAAGCAAAATAACTTGCAAAGATTTGTGAAAGCAATAAATTAACCCAGGCTTTCTATGCTGATTTTTTCTATGCTAATTCCCAGCACAGCCAAATAGCACAATTCACAGCTCTTTTGTATGTAAACACATTTCAAGGCCATTTAAGTAGAATGAGGTGTGGGTGTGCAGGCTGATTTGTTTAGTGTTACCCAGCTGGTCCCATCCTCCTTTCTGTCCTTGAGCTTCTCAGCTATGTCTGAGATAAACTCAGACATGGTTTCACTCTGGGGTCTCATGCCAAAGTCCTGCTGCAGGGCAGCAAGGGCTGGTTTTGTCTACTACACCTCTGCAAGTTATTTTCCAGACTTGTCTTAGGCACCTGCAGATGTAACCAGAATAACCTAGGAGTGCAAAGTGATGCAGGAAAACGCTCGTATTCAAACCAAATATTGTGATTATATTAATTTATTAATATTAATAATATAATGGTTATTATGTTAATATATTACTATTACCAATAAAATATTAATATTAATATAAGCACAAGATAAGTGTTCCTCCAATGTAAAATTATTCCCAAACAGAAGAGCAATAAAATCTGTTGTCAGGTCTTCAATTCCACTGATGTCAGACACTGTTTGCACAAACCCCTACCTCTGACATGCAGAAGTCTTTGGCCCATACAAAGCCAGTTTAAAGGTAAGCTCCCGGCCTGCAGGTGGGGCATTAGAACCATTGCATAATAACACTAGGCCTTCCTAACACCTTCAAATTCCTGCATAGCCTAAACATATCCGCTAAATAGAGCCCCCCGCCTCTCCTACCCCATATTGGAGAGCAGCTGAAGTTTGTTGGGAAATGTACTACAATTAATACTAAAGAAAGAAAAGCAGTAGGAGAAACACTAGCTGCAAATACTAAAAATACTTTCCTAAAACAGATACTTTATCTAAAAGCCTTGAAAGTAACATTTTTTTTCTCCAAACTTTAAACTTATCACTAAAGTAGTCATGGGAATGCAGCACGAAAGTTCTGTTGCTGCTTGTGATTCAAAACAAAGTGTAGTTGTTCAAAATCTTTGAACCACTCCAGGATTTATAATACTTGTAAAGCTGGTTTAACTAGACTGGCAGAAGGTCAAGGTCTTGCTTTTAGAACTCAAATTTGAGTGTTACCCTGAACAAAGGCATTCCTTTGAGAAAGAAGACTCTGTAGCACAGACTAAGGCTGTTGCTTTTCTTTTTACAAGGAGACACTTTGTGACTGTGTGTTCTGTTAAATGTACCTGAGAGGATTTCATACACTTCTATTTTCCAGGTCATCTCTTCCTCAGGGATAAGAAATTAAGGGGGCAGGGGACTTGAGGCAGAGGCTGATAAAATCGTGGTTGATGCAGAAAATAAAAGCAGATAACTTTCTTTTAGAACACAAAAAGTCACACGGCATGAAACAAAACAGTTACAATAAGGGAAAGTATTTCTTAGCACCATACAGCGTTAAGCTGTAAAGCTCCTTGTCACAGGACACCAGGAATCTAGGAAGTTCTTACAAGTTCAGGGAGCAATTGGACAAAAAAAGGAAGAAAAAGCCATCAAATAGTGTTTAGTATGAATCAGCCCTTCTATCTAAGGTGGTCCCAAGCTGCAAATATCTGTAGACCAGACAAGTCCTTTATATAATATTTATGTTTTTCTCCTGGGTTTATATTCTTCCTTTAGTATCTGCTATTGTTCAGTATTTTGCTTTATGTAAAAAAGGGATGGAGACGAGGAATAACAGATCAAACATATAAAATTATAGAATTGCAGAGCTTGAACACAAGTGCCCTCTACAATAGCTGTTGCTCCTTGTCAGTGAGCAGCTGAGAACTACCCCTTGGTGTACTGGCCACTGCTGTCAGGTTCCCCTTGTAGGATGTCTAGCCTTAAAATTATTAACTAACCTCTTCTCATCTCATTCCGCCCAAAAAAAGGGAATGCTGAATCATGGCAATGCATAGTCGGTAACAAACACTGGGAAATATTTTATTTCCTTTCTCCTTTTCATTTTCCTAATTGACTGAAATATCCTCATTTCCTGAAATACTCAGCCATGACTCCCAGTAATTGAAATTCTTTAAATGTGGTTTGGGCTTTTTAGAAAGAGAGAATAAAGACTCATGCTAATTGTCTGTGTGCTTCCCCATCCCAATATCTCCCTTGTTGCTGTGTTCATGGAGACCTGGCGTTGAGAAGGAAGGTAAGTAGGGATGGGATATTTTCACTGTCATATATACAAGGTTGTCTGTATTGTTAAAAGAGGGAAGGAACTAATCTAAGTGCCATTAAAATCTCTACAGTTTTATTACCCTTTGCTAACCTTATGCCCTTTCCAACTCTTCTCCCTGTTTGTTTCATGGAATAGCACTACTAGAGAGTAGCTGGAGCGGGAAGCTGATGTGCTCTCCTCCCTGCAGCACTAGCTCAATCACATCTGTCAGCATTGCAGAGGTACCCTGAGACCATGCAAGAATGGGCCCTTATCATACATAATCTTGATCCTAAGGCTAAATTACACGACAACTGGTAGCCCAGTCTTTCAGGCCCTCGGTTCGTTTGAGTATCTCCAAGAGCGGAATTTAAGTGTTTGAACCACCTATGGGACCGAGCACCAGAGAAGGGATTTGTGAACTTTTCACACTCAGTTCAAGATGACTGTGAAAAACACACAGTGTATTTTATCAGACTGGTCATTTCAGCTGGTCTCTCTCAGTTGCCACAGATGTGGCCACTCTGCCTCTTCTCCAGAGATGTTCACAGCTGGTTTGTCACATGTCCAGGGAACCTCCCCACTGTGGGGATGCCACGTGTGCAGAGAACATTCCCCAGCTTCTCCCTCAGAGTGGGCAGATGTTGAAGCTGGCAGAAAAGCAGACCAAAGGCATGTTTTTCTAGCTATCAGAGCATGGCTATTATCTTCACTCATGTTCCTGCAGAGATGGAACAGAGCCCCACTACAACCTTTGTCGTTTCTCAGGGACCTGCTTCCTAGCACAGCTCTGGCAGTGCTTAAGCAAGATGTAGCTCAAGGCAGATTTTGGCTCAGGATCTATTTTTGGCCCTGCTCCGTTTCAAGAATATAATCTGCTAAATTAAATCTAATGTTTTCTCCTGAACAAACAAACCACTACATTTTTGCTTTTTGCTCCAAACATACCTTTTAATTATAAGGGAAGAGGGATTGGCTACTCCAGCTAAAGATGGCCCCCTGGGCAAACAAACAAGCAAGTAAATAAAAGAGCTCTTCAGAAGGTTATCTTTATAGAAAGGACTACTTTTTAACCGAATTTTGAGATCAAGTTTATGTATAAGGCACCAAAATAGCAGAGCAGAGAATAATGAATATTCTGAGACTAGCAATACCACACTCAGAAATTAAAATTTGTAACAAAAATGCAGCAGGGGAGAAACTTCAAAGGATCTAATGAAATCCACCACACAAGCCCCCAGTCTTTGAAATGCCACCAGATTAATAGCTGTGTGAGAACAACAGTGTTGTCTGAGAGCACTGTGATTTTTCCAGGTTGTCTTTTTTCTCCCCCCAAGAAAACCAGATGTAAATACAGATGTTTTTTGCTTTAAATAACTCTTACAAGCCAATGAGATTTGTTTTGCATTTTTGAAAATCTGTAGAATGTGTTCCAGTATCTACTGTTTTCTTTAAAGCTTCCAGGGACTGTTTGATTGTAAGGAATTTAAACCTCTGGTTTACAATAGCATTTTAGAGAAAATATCTCCTTCATATTTGAGAAAACTTGAAAATGGGAGCTTTCAGCCACTACAGTTAAATACTTTGAATTCTATAGTCAGGTAAAGACACAATATCTCCTTTTATCTCACAAAATTTATGTGCTGATTTTAGGAGCAATGGGTCTGGGGGTTCAGACATATTTTACTTGAATTTAAAACTAAGTTATTTAAAAATTCTATTTGAAAATTACTTTATACTTTTACAACAGAGGAATACATTAAAATAATTAAATTAGAAGAATGTTTCACAAAATAATGAAAATTACAGTTTTAAACGTGTGTTGGAGAGTCTATGATATAATTGCTCCAGTATGTATTACAAAGTACTGAATGATTTTCAAAGACAATAAAAACTCAAGAGCTCTGCCATTATAAGGAATAATATTTTCCTTTTTTAGAGAATAATATTCCTACCTTTTTCATCAGAACCTTGTTTGAAAAGTCATTTTAGCAATTCAAGCTGAATTCTGAACACTACTGACTTGGCCAGGCTCAGTCCTTTTTGGAAAAATAAACCAAATTATTACTGACTTGAGTTGCCATCATTTTGCCAAACCACTCACTGGAAAAAATTATGGCAGTGGGTTCCAGTTAAGTTGCTTTTTGTTAATTGTTCAAATTAAATTATTTGTGTTGCATGGGTAAGACTCTTTGTTTTGTAAAATAGGTTAAAGCATCCAAATGGATAATTATGCACTCCTGAGAATTGATGCAGCAGTAGAGGAGGAAAGGAGAAAATTATTTTGTGATGCTCTGAAATGCTAAGGCAGAATCGGTACAGTCAGTCACAAGATGAACCAAAACATAACACAAGCTACTTTAACAGTGCGAAACAATCAGTTCTTTAAAATGCTGGGCTTTGTGTGAAAGAGAAACAAGGAGAAAACAGCACCGATGTTCTTTCTGCAACTTCCAGTAGAGATGACTCTCTAATTTTGCCTGCCAGAGATAAGAAAGTATTTAGTGACTTAATTAACCACCCTTCCCATGAAAACTATCACATTGTAAAATTTCCATGGCCACCTATGAAGTGTTGCCCAGGGCTCCCAGGAGCGGTGGCAGCTGGGCTGGGAGCCCTGGAACCCTGTCCAGCCCTGCCAGGCCAGGCAGGGGCAGGCAGCCAGAGGCAGCATGGGGGAGCAGGCAGCAAAGCAGAGGGAGAGCCCTGCAGGGAGCAAGGGTGGCAGGGAGAAAGGACAAGTAAATGTAGCAAGTTCAAATGCATAAATAAATTACATGGGCAGATATAAGGTGGGAGTGCAGGCACCACACTGCATTTGATGTTGCTCCTGTTCCTTGTTTACTCTTTCATTTACCTTAAAGCTGAGAGTATGCAATTGCTTTTATTACAGCACTTACAATAACTGCAAAAATAAGCAGCTTTGTGATTCACAATAATCCTTCTCTCCCTCAAATATTACCCCTATCATATTTCCACAGTACTAGAGCTCTGACACTGGTACCGCTGGAACTCCATGTGTCAATACCTCCTCCATCATTCATCCTCCCATCATTCCTGCTAACCCTCATGCCCTCCTTTTGAGGAGCCCCTCTGCCTCAGACCAAAGATATGCTGGCCCTGCACCACCTCAGAGGCACCTGGAGCAGCATCTGATATCTCCAGCCCTGCCGTGGCCCAGGTCGGATGGGGAAGGAGCCACCTGCCAACATATGATGAGCTCATCAGGACTGGAAGAGAGGAGTGAAAAATTTCAAGGGAAACAGCAAAATTTAAAAATCCCAGAGAAGATGAAGGGGGGAAAAGTATGGAAGCCCTGAGGGCATCCAGAGACCTGTCCAGCTCTTTCAGCCACACTGGGCTCCCCCTGCCTGACCAGGGCCCAGGACCCTCATCAGCCCTCCCCAGGTTGTGAGCCACTACCCCCACAGCCCTCCAGCTCTCCACAGCCCTGCCGTGTGTGGCCATGGATCCCAGCAAGCCATGCCCCATGCCCATGTCCCAGCCTGTCCCCATCCCCAGAGAGGTGCCCACTGCCCAGGGCTGCCTTGGTACCCTCAGCACCCTGTTCCTGGCTGGGGCAGTGGGATGGGACCAGCCTAGCAAGTGGGTGAACTGTAAGGTCACCCAGCAGGAGCACAGGAACTGACTGCTGTGCTCACTATTTTCCTCTGGGCTGTGACAAAACCTGCCATGCAAGGGGCACCGTGGTGGCTGAGTCAAAGGAAGCCTTTGGCCCAGCCCTCCAGGACAACCTGAAATTCAAGAGCCAAGTTCCTGTCTTGCCTCTTCCCCACCTCCTGTTGTTCCCAGTGTTTTCCTTTCTCTCTGAGCCCCTTCTCCCTTGGATCAAATCTGTCCTCTGGTGAAAACAAAGCTAAAATTCTGTCTCTTCTGGGTCTGTTTTTATTTCATGGAAGCAGAATAGCACATTAGCTACAGCAGTGGAGCCTTAGATGTTTTTTACTCTTTTTCTCCTTACATAGCCTAAAGGAATGTTTGTTCACATCATTAACCACCCTAAAGGCTGTGCCAAAGGAGGTTTTAATGTTCTTTGTGGCTTGGAAGAAATTATATGATACTTTGTCCAAATGAAAATGCTACTAAATACTTCAGATTATTCATTCTAGCTGCCTTTTCTACATTGACAGACTTTTTAATAACAGGTTGAAGGTGCATAAGGATGGTTGTCACCCTAGGAATAAGCAGGCTCTCCTCTCCACATTCTCGGTTCACAGTAAGTACATTCAACTGTGGCAGGATCATATTTCCACCCTGGATGCTGTAGCCCACTTATCCCATCAAAGTTAAGCCAGCAGAGTGTGCCTGTGAGGTTCAGGAGGTACCAAACTGAAGTCTGGTAGAGGGTGAAAGAGCAAGGATATCTGAGAGAGCACAAACACCTTCTCCAGTAAGAGTCTGGACACCTCAGAAGAGGTTGCTAAAGGAACAGAAGAACAATGCTGCTCCTTTCTATCTTTTCTTCCTTGTTTGATTTGTTCCCATCTTTCATTAGCAGGATCTCTACTCCAAATATTTTTCTACTTAACAACACCCTTTCCTGGGGCATTTCTTCCTTAAAACCACAGTATTATTTCTTTGAGAACAAAAGCCCTTAAATTCTCTCGGCAGGATTAGGAAAGATGCAGCTTGAATTATCAAAAGTGATATTTTATTAGTATGGCTAATATCAATTTCCCTATTTAACTATACTACAAGATAAGTTTCATTACTCTTCTAAGTCCACACATTTTTCACATATTCAAGTATGTAAATTTGTATGCAGTTTGGATCTGTTCTTGTATTACACTTTCAGCCATAGCTATGCTACAGTACTTCTGACCAACCTATATTTCATATATCATCTTTAGCATGGCCTTGCTACTCTATCCCATTAATTATTTCTTTTTAAAATTTCCTGTTTCCAAGGAAAGAGTGGAGCTTGTCTCTCTAGCCTTCCTTGCAGTTCTTTCCCTTCCATGTTCATGTGCTCTAAAAGTAAACTTTTGCAATATTGAAAGCAAATGTCTCAGAGAACAGACCACATCCTCTTTATCAGCTCTAATTAATGCCTGGAGCAGATCACAGACTTCACAATTATGGGACGATAAAATTGAAGGCCACACCTCGTGTATACAAAGAAGCCTCGGTTAGAAATGAACAAGCCATGGAAAGGTTGTGGATGTCTTTTATGACATCCAGTCCTGGGCAGAATGTGGACAATTCTGTCAGCAGTTTTCCAGATGTACCTTTAGAACGAACTAAAATTCTTTCCCTTTTTATACCTACAGATATTGTATCAGTTCTAAAGAGCTCCAATAACTCTACAGAAAACTGCAGGGCGTAGTAGAGATATAGTTTTAATCAGTGCCTGCCGCCCAGCTTCCTCAGCACCTTGTTTGTATGTGGTTCATCCCATAGCTGATGTCTCAAAACAGCTAAAGCTTCGTCTTAGGCACCTTCATTAGTTTCTAGCTCTACATGCTGTCAAGCATGTTCCAATCTGCTTTTCTCTTCCCAGCAAATTGTGCTCCATTTCAAAGCTGATGCTTGTGGACAGAGAAGCCTTTTTTAAAAAAGATGAACCCAGAGCAGGATGTTCCCTGCAGAAATTAGAGGCAAAGGTTAAAGAAAAGGTAAGCTATAGTCCACAACTTGTTAAGACATTGTGTATTCAGGTCTTAAAAATATGATTTTGATGAGGCATGTAGTTCAAAGGCTGACCTGCTAGGCCACAGGGCTTCCACATATTGAGAGATATAGCTGACCTTGAGCTGTACATGCCATGAGAACCTCCCTACCACTTCTAATTTTCTGAAACTGGATAAATCCTCTCAGAAGTCTGTATCTGAAGAGGCATTGGGCTTGGCACAACGATTTAATAACATTTCACAGACTTGACAGAATGTTCTTAGTTGGAAGGGACCCACAAGGTTCATCGAGTCCAACTCTTAAGTGAATGGCCCATAAGGGGATCGAACCCACAACCTTGGTGTTATTAGCACCATGCTCTAACTTTGCCCATGTAAGTTTTGTCTTCCATTTGTTTGTGCAATATTTTAATGGCTTTGACTTTGTAACTTTCAGGCATGTAAGGTGCTGCAGCCGATAGGAGCAATAACGTTCTTCCGCTTTTGTCCTGAAGCCTGTAAAGTGGGTTCTGGAGAGGGACTGTACAGTGACCTACCGCTTGAAGCTGTAGAAGGGTTTATGCGTGCTTTTTTCACTAGAAATACTCTTCTTAACCAGGATCCCAGGCTGGCCTGATACCACAGTACCCTGGCTGCCAGAGAGCTTGAGCTGATGGAGAGGAATCCAGTGCTGGGTGACTTCAGGAACCATTATTAATTTTGAAGGGTTTCCAGACAAATTGTCTCCTACCTCACAGCTTCAAGGAGGTATTCTAAGCCTCCAGTTTTATTCTGGCCTCCCTCTGCCCTCCACATTTACAAAAGCTTGCTGAGCTAATACTGTTACTTTATATATGGCAGCAAGTCCCGTTTCATGTAATTAATAGATAATTAAAGAATTATTTCATTAGCGTAGCTGCTACTAGTTGTCCAAACAGAATGAGTTGCACAACCAAACTACTTTTTTGGCTAATATAACCTCAAAAATTGTAAAGTTCCCCAGCCTTACCACATTAATTGGATATGCTGTTTGTACACATCCCTAGCAGTACCATAACACTGATAAAAAAGCCAGTGCAGACCCAGACTTCAGGCAAGTCTTGCTGCATTTAGCAGAATGCCTGCAAATTATCTGCAAATTTTTCCCATTCATTATGGCAGATATTGTATTGAAGGGAATAAGCACAAACTGGGCAAGCACATTAAGATTCATCTCTTTGTGCTTAACCTGGCACCATAAGGCATCCTTTTATTTCAGGGTTTTGGGGTTTTTTTTAAGATGCTAACTAATACTCTCACACAAGCAGGTAACTGGGTAAATTTTTTGCAGGCAATAGTAAATCAGGCTTTGCATTTATT
The DNA here is from genome assembly GCA_038380795.1 of Pyrocephalus nanus. Taxonomy (NCBI): domain Eukaryota; kingdom Metazoa; phylum Chordata; class Aves; order Passeriformes; family Tyrannidae; genus Pyrocephalus; species Pyrocephalus nanus. The sequence continues at coordinate 68,271,834 of CM076261.1, forward strand.
GCTTTTTTTTTTTTTTCTTTTGGCAAGTAGTTGGTTTAAAGCAAGTCACCTTTTTAGCACAGGTTGACATTTCACAAATATAGAAGTACGGAGACTCCCCTCTAACATTCTACCTGAAAGAGAACAATTTAAAGTCACTCAGTTGAAGACAATAGCAAGTCTAAGATTAAAGCTAAGCTAACAACTGGAAATAAATTAATCAGCATCGTCAGCATATTCTTCAACATTGCTTTGTAAGTAACACAGTTGTGGTAAACCTGGCCCTGGCATTTGCCAGTGTTCTTGTTGCTTGGTCCCATATTTTGTGCCAGTATTTGCTAGTAATGTATTAACAGAATTCACCTTCCCAAGGCATGGAAACACTTTTTTTAGCTCCTGACATTATAGGCGTATCTTGAATCAATAGAGCTGGCCACTTACTGCGAGAATCGGAAATACCATGGAAGGTAATTGCTTCACAGCAAATGACTTCACATAATTTGATAATCGCTAGGTCTCAGGCATTATTCCTGCTGTTAATCCATTGTGATTTATTGTCCATTTCTACTTCATTTATCATCACATTATTGTTCCAAGTTTTTTTGTGATCTTTGGTTTTCAGAGCCCAGCTGCACTTTTCATTGCTGGCAGTTCAAAAAAAAAAAAATAAAATTAAACAGTTGAAATGCTGTGCCCAATGAATATGTTTCATTTGTACTGTATCTGGAGGGTGTCCTGGGCAGGCTGCAGTTATCTTTCCATTTTTCAGACCTTGTGGTAAGTCAAAAGGAATACGTCGATAAAAATCCCCTTTCTGGAGAAATAATTTTTCTTCACTTCCAAGTCTGGCTACAAATACACAGCACTGTGCCTCTTCGTTGTGCGGCTGACATGTATTGAGCTTGTGGTGTAATATTTTGAAAATATACTGTTATTCAGTACTTGTGTTTTCCATGCTTCTTGGTGTTTAAGGGTTGTCAGATTCAACCACTTTTGGAAGCAGATAAAGACAGTACTGTCTGACCTGCATTTCCTTCTACTCTGTTTTAACATTTTAATTCTGTTAATATTTCTCTAAGATAATCCCACTTGAGGAAGGTTGGACCAGATGACCTATTGTGGTCCCTTACAGCCTTGCCCACTGGATGATTCTGTTATTCCCAAGCGGGAGTTACTCTTTGGGGATGCAAGTGAAAGCCCTCAGGTCCTGCTGCAGGTAAGGAGAGGGAAGAGTGGCTACAGAGCAGGTTAGTACACAGTTTGTCCAAAGCTGCAGAGCTGTAAGTGGGCTCTATGCACACCCAGGGAGCAAGCAGGACAATCCCAAAATGACTGTTTTCCTGGAGCTTTCTCTCCAGAGTTCCTGCACAATACTTTCACAGCTGTCACCCCTGCATGTGAAATAAGACTTTGTATAAACAAGGAGAAAGGGCTTCCCTGTGCCAAGGTGGCAAGGATCAGCATGGGGGCATTGAATAAAGCTCTTTTTTTCACCCCAAAATCTTCAGTGCTTTTGTTGGATTGCTTTATGGGCACTAAGGCAGAAGGTGCAGATGACAGCTCAGATCTGAGTAACCTCTGATAAGGCTCCTCCTGTTTGCCTCTAAGTAAAACTGAAATATCTGGAGCTGAGCTGCATCAAGGCTCAGAACAGAAGGAGGCAGCATTTCCATCAGGTTGGACTAAACGACCATCAAAGCTGTAGGATGACATTCTTCATTGTTACCAAAGAACAAAAGCAGAATTTCAGCCTGTGAGTGACTTGGGTAGTGAAGATCATTCACCATGCCAGATGGTGACATGGTAGCTGGACTACTAGATAGGTTACTTAGTCAATGGATTACCTCTAAGATTACAGGAGGAGAAGGCATCCTCTCTCTTGTGCCTGCAGAAAGGCAGGAGGTTTGCCAGACCGATGCTTCATTTTCCTTTCTAGTGAATGCAGTTTTCCTTGTGCTATACACAGGCTCCTGGCCTATGTTTAGGAATATATGGCCATTAGAGATGCCCAGAAAGGTAGGTAAAACTCCAGGCATTTGTTTTGGCAGAAATTCTTCCTGCCTAAATAAGACCTTTGTTTCAGCTGACAATTCAACAGAAGGCTTGCCTGTGTTTTACACGCTTGACATTTTTTGTGGCTAAAGCCAATTTTACGTGGTAGTAATACATCATCAGGAGAGTAATGAGTTTTTTCCCGTAACCTTCTGTAGTTCCTGTTCCCATTTTTAGAAGTCATTTCAAATGTTGCTGTTGGTTATGTTCCATTTATGTTCAACCTGTTCCTCATGTCACTGCTGTCATTCATGCTAGCTAACTAGGGAACCGAGAATCGAGATTTTTGTTTTCAATGAAAGTGCATTTTAAGTCTCCTTATCTGTCTCTTATTAGCTGGAATTTCAGCATTACTTGAGACACGTGGTTTGTTTTTCTGTCTTTATTCATTGCATGGTATATACAAGTTGCAATCTACTGCTCAAAAAGGATTTTCCTACAGTTCAGCCAATGATAATTTATGACTTCTGTGAATTATGAATAAAGCTCATATTTCTTTCTGGTAAAACTCCGATGTAACAATCACCAACAGAGATGGACTTGCATCCATAGGTTCAGATGTCCCTATGGCTTTTCTTTCTATCCCTTTTTGAAGCAAACGGTGTCACAGCCATGATGTCGCCACTCTCTGGTAGGATGGGTAGAATTCCCTTCTCCTTCTGCCCTCATTCCTAAGCCAGAGATGCCAAGATGCTGGAAGAACTCTTTCTCTAGGCCTCCTTGCCAAGAGCTGCTCTTGTCACCACTTCTTGTCTGCAGGCTTCACACAACTGCTCATTTTTCTGAGGGATGAGCGTCTAGAGGTGACAGTTTCATTACTCAGAGAACTCCAGCTGACAGGCGAGGCTGTCACTAAATTTAGCATTTTCTATCCTCTGCTACAGTCATTCTTCTTGCCATAAATGTACCATTAAGCAGGGTGTTAAAAACAGACTTCATTTATATTAAACCCAGGATATTTATTATGCACATACCAGAGGCCTTTATAGAGGAGCAAACACTATCACTGTCCTTGTAGACACAATCTGGATGGTCGATGGGTGTCCACAGAGGACCCTGTAGGAAACAGGACCTCCATCAACTACAGAAATAGATCTGTTTCCTCAGAGCTCATTTACATGACAGAGAAAGATCCTATTTAAATGTCTGTCCTTGCTCTTTCTCCAGTTCCCAGTTTATTTGTCCTCCTTCCAGGTGGTGAGTGGGCTTGGACTGTGTCATGCTGCTAGTGTAAGAGCCCATCCCACTTCTGGCAAATGGGAGTTTGTTACTAAGCACTCTTTTCTGTTGGACTCACAGAGGGTGAGTAAACCACAAAGTCAAAAATCACTATGGCAAGGTCTGACCATAAGAATTTGACCCAGCTGGCCTTCAGGGCTCTAACTACATGAATATAGCTCCAGGAAAGAAAGGTCTGGAAATAACTGCCTTGGAGACAACTATGGGAAAATGAGTATCTGGTGTTGAGATGGACTACCCCTGGCCAGACTCAGGTAAAACTTCCCAGGTTTGATCTCAGTGAAAGTTATTGTATCATATGGGCATGATTTTAGTTTTCTTTGAAACAGCTGGGGTTTTCCCAAGATAAGTTACTCATGACCGAATGGCAAGGGTTATGTTTAGTGTTATACTGAAAGTGAGCAGGCAGTGATATTCCTTTGAAGCATGTTGTTTTATGGTTGAATTATAACAGTAACAGTTTGCTGAATCCAAAACTAAGATATATTTTGCTGAGGCTTTTCTAGAGAACTATTATGCAGCATATGGTTTGCATGGTTACCCCTGAAACTACCTGAGCCTTGTGAATATTTAACATGTATAGCTTTGTCTTGTATATTTAAACAAAGCTTTTATTTTCTTTATGTTTTCTGAATGCCAGTATCCTGATAGTTCTGCAGAGTGATAACTTGGCACACCAAATGAAAGGGCACCCAAGGAATCCTCTTGCTCATGACCAGTGTTGTGAGCAATCATGAGTCATATCTAGAGTGCTCTGGTAGGTCAAACCTGAGGGTGCTGCATGAAGAAGCACTGAACTTATACACCTGCTGCAGAGCCCAGGCAAATCACATGCTCTTTAGCATGACACTTTTCTCATAAGTCTTTGCATGTTTCCCTGCAAGGCTCGTTCAGTAACATCTCCTCCACTGCTCTGACTTGCTCATACCATACACAGGGAGTGATGCAAGGGTGGGCAAGGTGCAGTAAGTCCTGCAGTACAGGGGATAAAGGTGCTCCCCATACTGACTAGGAGCTACACGTGTGGAGTAGCAGCCTTCCAGTGTAGTGACCCCAAAACCCGAATGTATTTGTGTTGACCTACATGTAAGCTAGAGAGGGCATCCACCTCAGAGGTTCAGCCTAAGCCAGAGTCTGTACAGACCAGGAGACTCCAGTTTTCCCCTATGGGACAAGATCTTATCTCAGGCATTCAAAGGCATGTGGTACAGGTATGAACAGGAAAAGGTATGTTTGCAGTACAGCTTTGGTATGGCATGGTTTCCCTCACCACCTCCACTTCTGGATAAATGCTCCCAGGGGTGTTCAAAGAGGGTTTTTTTATTTTCTAAGCAGAGAAGATTTTGGCCAAAGGGACAACAGTGTGAGCATATTACAGATACCTCCATGAAAGAGTGAGTGAAAATGCAGCAGGAAGTAAAAAGCAGCAGTAACACTGGCTGGGCAGTAACACCTGGCAGCGACAGGGAGCTGGCAGCAGGCTGGCAGGCACTGTGCCACCTTTGCAGGCATGAGGACAACACAGCAGGCGGAAAAACATTCCATGAGGGCTGACCCAGCTGGTACTTTGATGCCTTGACCACTTGCTTGGCAGACTGTGCTCAAGCTACATCCCCTGGAAATTCCCCAGCAGCCCACCCAAAAAAGCTGTGTCAAAATAAGCCTCAGGGAACTGAGTCTTTGCAGGGTCTAAGGCTGGGAAGTAGTAAAAGATGGCCTCTAGTGGGAGGCAGGGACTACTGAGTGGATGTGACATGGCTGGTCATGGACCCCAAAGTGTTCTACTTTGTTTGTGTCTGAGACTTGACCAGGTCACCCTTACACAACCGGCCCAAACTGTTTTTCTGATGTGTGCTCGCAGCCCCACCTGGGGAGTGCCCAACCTGTGAGTCACACAGCTCCACATGGATCCCGTGTGACTCATCCACCATCACATCTTGGGGCTGGTGGGGATGGAGGACAGGGCCATGGGGTAAACACGTGGATTGCAGCAGCAAGAGAAGTTAGGGTCCACATACCATAGCAAGTGCCCCTTTGCTGTTTCCTTTGCTTGTGCACAGTGCACTTGGGAATGCCTGTTCACAGCTGTGCTGGTGTCTGGATAAAAATTAGAGGCAAGCCAGGTCTACCTGCCATGCTGGATAGGGAAGGGGAAGAGACAGTGAGGGAAACAGCTGAGCAGATATATGTGGTGAATGTGTGGTGATGCAGAGAAACCAAATGGTGTTAAGCTTATGTAAACACACGGTGCTCATCACCTAGGGGAACTAGGTGGTTGGTATCAACACCAAGCACTAACACAGCCCAAATCTGTCTAGCAGCTATCTGTGAGGGAAAAAAGATTTTGGAGCTCAGTCATCAATGTTGGAGTTTTTAAGCAAGGAAAGACATACAGTGTTTGATAGCCACGGAGGAGGCATGAGTTACAAAGATGACATGTGATACAGTTTGTTGCTCACTGGACAGTTTTCTGCTTCTCAGTGCACAAGACTGAAGAAAGTTTTAGGGGTGGCCACATCTTACAGCTATTTCATGATGATTTTGGTGTGAGGTTCTCCTTTGATGCTCAGGAAACCGCCCTCAGGTCCCTACTGTTAGTGGATCCTGTTGCTCGTGAGGTAACAAAGTTATGTCTGTGTGAGAGCCCAGCTTCCTGCCTGCGCCATGAAGAGCAATACGAGTACTGTGACACCTGAAAATAGTGACCTACAAGTGATCTTAAAGGTCAAGACCATGTAAACTGCCAGAAAACTTAGCCTCAAAGGCACTTCAGCAGGAGGATCGTGGGGGTGCCATAAACGGGCTTGAGGCCAGCCCTCTGCTGATACCCTTCTGTGGTAAAAGACTGTTGTAAAATATGGTAAATGCCATGCACCTTAACAAACCAACCCAAACAAACTCAATTTTCAACAGGGAATTCTGTGTATCTCCCAATGGTTTGCTGAAAATAATGTTTAGAAATACCACACTTCAATCATCCTGCCTGCCCAGGAAAATATGTCATTAGCAAGGAGACAGGGAGTAACACTGAAGTGCCTGAGTTTGCAAAATCAGGTACTTCACACCCATCCCCAAGCAGGGGACACCACCTGCTCAGACCACACCGAGCACACCCACAGGATGGGCTCTGTACAAAGGTATTCCTGCTCCGTCTCACCAAGTATGTTTCTTTGTGTGGAAAAGGATAGCTGGGACAGAGAGGTGAGGAGCTGCCAAACTGGGTGATAGGAGCACTTGGAGACACAAATTAGCTACATACCCCTGCTTGTCTGAGTTAGAGAAGCATAATAATACTGCTGAGCATATACAGGTATCTAAGTTCAGTGCCTGGTAAAGTTATGGAGGAGATTATTCTGAGAAGTATTGAAAAACACCTGAAAGACAACGCAGTCATCGATCACAGCCAGCACAGCTTCATGAGAGGAAACTCCTGCTCATCAGAGCTGAATTCCTTTTATGACAAGGTAATAATCTACCTGAATGACCAAGGAAAGCTTGGTCATCTTGGATGTCATCTTCTTGGATTTCAGTAAAGCTTTCAATACTGCCTCTCACTGGATCCTTCTGGACAAAATGTCCAGCACAGCTGGATAAATATATCATGCAGTGGGCGAGCAATTGGCTCCCGGGTCGAGCACAGAGGGTAACAGTGAATGGGTGACATCAGTCTGATGAGCTGTCACTAGTGGGGTGCCACAGGGCTCCATCTTAGACCTGTGCTCTTCAACATTTTCATGAATGAGTTGGATGTAGGACCAGAAGGGATACTGAGCAAGTTTGCAGATGATACAAAACTTGGAGGAGCTGTTGACTCCCTTGAAGGCAGGGAGGCCCTGCAGAGAGATCTTGACAAATTAGAGGACTGGGCAATCATCTCCCATGTGAAGTTCAAGAAAGTGCCAGATTCTGCACCTGGAATGGGGCAACCCTGGATATTCATACAGCCTGGGGAATGAGATGCTGGAAAGCAGTGCCATGGAAAGGGCCCTGGAGGGTCCTGGTCAATGGCAAGTTGAATCTGAGTCAGCAGTACCCTGATAGCCAGGAGGTACAACCCTGTCCTGGGGGGCATCAGGCAAAGCATCGCCAGCCAGTCGAGGGAGGGGATTGTCCTGCTCTGCTCTGCACTGGTGTGGCCTCACCTGGAATATTCTGGCAGTTTGAGGTGCCCCAGTATAAGAAAGATATTAAGCTATTGGAGAGCTTCCATGTTTTACCATGTTGTTGGGAATGTTCAAAGTGTGAGTATTTATGCAGATAAAGGGAAGTGAAAGGACACATATTGAACTCTTACAGATTTTTTCTTACAAATCAATAAAGTATTGGTTCTCACTATTTTTTTCATAGTGGTGGCTTGTTTTCACTATCTGTCAGCTGTCTGCTAATATTTGATTTGCACTTTATAGAGATAGATTTATTTTATTTTTTTTAATTTTAATAATATTTCTGGAGAGGCAGCTGAATGCTGATGAAGGTGAGAGCTAGCTGTAGGCCAATGGTAAATGGAAGCAGAAAAACATTTCAGTCCAAGCAGCCTGTAGTGACCTCAGAAAAGGGCTCTGTCTGCATCACAATATTGCAGCATTATAGGAGTGATCAGCAGAGTGAAACAGCTCATGCTGAAAATCTGACATCTACATTAGGTGCCTTTTAGGATGGTTACTTGAGTTCTTATCTGGTCCAATGGGCTGAACATGCACTTGTGGTTCAAACACATCAGATATGCTCCTGGAGTACATCTCATGGTTTAATTTAATCTGAAGGGAGTCCATTTTACAGACTGCAAGCATGCTACACCAGATGCAGTAAGTGGGGACAACTGGACAATTTGTTTCAAAAGCACATTCCTTAACAAAAACACTAATGTAGGCAAGGCAAAAGACTGCTTGAAATACATTAGGTTTAGACTAAATTAAACAAGGTTTTTCCAGTGAGATGTGTAGGAACAAAAAAGCTGCAGGTTCACAATAAACTGCAGCTGACAAAAAAACCCCAAACAAATCAGTATGCAGTTTCTTCTTTCTGCATCTCTCTACTTCTTTCCTGGTACACCACAGAGGAAGCTGGGGTGCTTAGCTCTGCATTCTGTATCTCACTAAAGAAGCCAGCCTTCTATAAATTAGGTATTGCAATACAACCTTACATGATCTAATAATAACCATTTTTAGTTTAAATTAAATATTACCCACCTCATATTTTAACCAGGAGAGAGCCATATTTTGCTTTCAGTAGATTGCACAGTGGAGCGAGATTTATTCTATAAATATTTAAATAAACCATATTCATTACATTAGTTTTCCTCCCAGTCTTTCTATTTACTTCTATTTACTATCAGAAGTTGCATTATGGTTTCAGCTCAGTTCTTCCCTGGAGGCTGTAGCCACAATAATATTGTTTGATGTAAATAGGTTGTGGTGACTGAATTTTTTACTCCAGTAAGCATATTGCTTGGAACATGCTGCTCACTCTCATGGTCCAAAAAACTGTGAAGAGATGACTCATACCTAACAACTGCTACTGATCTCATTTCCCTTACTCAAACTCCACAGTTTATGTACAGTTCTGTGTGTGAATGTTGTCTCCAGTCTTGCTTTATTCAGCCTTAGGAGCAAAGAAGGGACTTACTTTCCTTTCTGTTAAAGGATTGGTGCTTGTCTCACTAGTTTAATGTTCATACACAAGAACATAATGGAAGTTTTGACTTCAGTTTATCCCACAGCAACTGCATGTGGTATTTTTAGAACTACTTTCTGAGCATTTTTAAGATAGATGGCCAGGTGAGCTTGCACTAGCCTAGACTTTAAGGAGCTATTTATATGTATGCATTACCCACTCCAAGCCGCTTGCCTCTGTGCATGAAGATCGATGCACGTGATATACTTCCTTCCTGGGATGTAACTAGATTGCTGTTGTGGTCTTCCCCTGCTAAAATCAGCCACAAAGATTTTACGCTGCAATAATCCTTCTCTGGTCATGTTTATTTTAGTGGTTCTCCCTCTGCCTTCCCCCACAGCTTTTTCGCTGTGCTTGAGCAGCTGACGCGCTGGTCGGTGTGCAGGGCTGCTCCAGGGTCACTGCAGTGGAAGTCACGACACTGTGCCAGCCTCAGCACAGGTGCTGACACGAATGCAAGTGCACGCTCTTGCCTCAGGGATGGGCACACTGGATCTCACTTTCTCCCTTGCCCTGTATTTCTACATTGTGTTTCCACCTGGAGCCAGTCAGAGGGCCTCAGAAAAGGAGGTGATGCAGGGAGCTGCATGATCCCAACTACAGAAGCTGGTATTTTCGACAGAAGCAGTAAAAAAACTGGCCAAGCAAGACTACAGCTAGGCTCCCGTGTGGTGCCTTAATAACCCAAGGCTACGAAGATAACTTGGAAACCTGAAGGGAAGACTACTTGTGGTTGAGCCCATTTTATGCACTGGGCTGGATTTATTGACGTGAGTCACACACACTAATCCTCACCTCAAGGCTTTCGTTTGGCACTGAGCTTTTACTTTTCAGTCTCCACTGTCATCCTGTAGTTGAGCAGTTACTTTCTACGAAGATTTCAGTAAAATCTTTAGCAGAAGCTTTCCCCATCTAAGTTAAGAGAGGTAGACAGGTTCTCTTAGAATAAGACAATTAGCTGGCGCTCCTTATCCCATTGTTCACTGTGCTAGCGAAGTCAGCCATTAAGGGGAAGATATGAGAATTCATGAATTTTACAGGCAAGCTGCATTAATATTATTAAATCCACTATAAGACCAACTAGGCTTTGGTATAAAGTAGCAGTTTTTACCAATGAAGTCCAAGGTTTTGTACAGAAAAGAAGTCATCAAATATATCTTCAAAAAGTTATCCCATGCAAACAATGTCATAAATAACCTCATGAGGAGGAAACAGATTTCACTCATGAAATTACTTTTGTAATGTTATAGAATCATAAAATAGTTGGAAGGGAGCTTTAAAGTTCCAGTTCCTGTGCAATAAGCATGGACATCTTCAGTTAGATCAGGTTGTTTAGAGCCCTATCTGAGTTTGAGTGTATCCAGGGATAGGGCATTCACCACCTCTCTGGGCAACCTGTTTCAGTGTTTCACCATCCTTATCATAAAAAATTTCTTCCTTATATTTAGTCTAGATCAACCCTCTTTTAGTTTATAACCATTACTCCTTGTCCTGTTGCAAGAGGCCCTACTAAACTTATAAGTCCCCTTTAAGTACTGAAAAGCCTCAATAAGGTCTCCCAGGAGCCTTCACTTCCTCAGGCTGAACACCCCAATTCTCTCAGCCTTTCCTCATAAGAGAGTTGCTCCAGCCCTCTGATCATTTTTGTGGCCCTCCTTTGGATCTGCTCCAACAGGTCCATGTCTTTCCTGTGCTGAGGACCCCAGAACTGAACAGGATACTCCCTGTGGGGTCTCACTGGAGCAGAGCAGAATCATCTCGCTCAACCTGCTCACCACGGTTCTTTTGATGGAGCCCAGGATTCAGCTGGCTCTCTGGGCTGGAAGCACACACTGTTGGCTCATGTCCAGCTTTTCATCCATGAGGACCCCCAAGTCCTTCTTGGCAGGGCTGCACTCAAACCCTCCATCCCCCAACCTGTACTGATACTGGGTGTTGCCCTGATCTTGCACTTGCACCTCATGAATTTCACACAGAGTGACTCCTCAAGCTTGTTCAGGTCCTTCTGGGTGGCATCCTGGCCTTCAAGTGAGGCAGTTTATTGCATAACTCCCCATTAAAGCAGTTCCAAGAGTTTGTCTACCCCTAGGAGTTTATCAGTACCAGTGGGCACTTTCACATTTCCACATAGTAGGGACTGCACACTTTTGATGTTACGTGCTGACCCTGTGGTATTCATGCAGTTTGTGGAAAAATAGTGCTCACCAGAAATGTCTCGCCGCATCTTTCTTCCACTCTAAGATTAACTTGGTACTGAAACATGCAAAAAGTTGTTCTTTCTGGAAGGAAGGGAATATTCAGAAAAAGGAGAAAATAGAAAGAGCCACACTGTACTCTGCAGTAGTCCCAAACTGGCATTTGAGTCCAAGCTCATCTTTTGTCCATGCTGATGGAGACAAACTTATTACTTCCACAGAAGGTAACACAGGCCCAGCTCAGGGGCAAAAGCTAAGTGCATACCCATTTAAAGGGCATCCTAGGTTGGGAATGCTGTTTACAGCTCTACTGGTAAATTAGTTAACTAGCTGTGCAGGATGAGTTATCCTCTCTTATGCTGTCTCTTATTCAGATCGTATCCAGATCAGGGTGACTATAGGGAAAACGTCTGCTGGGGATTTGCATCAGCTCCTCATCTCCTCCCCAGGAACCCCTTCAGATAGCACAAACTGTCCTGGGCCAAACCATGAATGCAGCATGGTCCCAGTGTAATGGTGCAGATAGTCAGGCTCCAGGGCCAAGAAACTGTCAACCTTCTCTTGAAAATGTACCTACTGTGTCCAACAAATTTCCTCCTCACGTGATCTTTTGCAATGCCATTTTGACCTGATCTCTGTCAGACAAATTACAAAGTCTCTTTTAGGAATGAGTTGCTGTTGTGTATCAGAAGGATCGCTGTGTGTGCAGGCAGCCCGCAGCTGGGTTCCCCTCAGAAGCAGGGACCAAAATACATGTCCTGTAGTAAGCAGTGTGGCCATGCAGGGCCCAAGCAGTGAGATGGACAAGTATCAGCTTGCTCCTTCAGTGTGGTCCATGAAATAAAGACAGCCTGAGTGACAGTGGGAAAGGCCTTCTGAGGAAAAGGAAAAGGAAAGACAGTACTGGAAAAGAGAAGAATATGAGGAATAAGAAGCAGCAGAAGGAAAAGAAACAGAAGGAAAAAAAAAGCAGAAGGAGGAGAAGCAGAGGAAGAAGCAGAAGAAGCAAAAAAGAAGTGGTAGAAGAAAAAGAAGAAGCAGATGAAGCAGCAGAAGAAGAAACAGCAGAAGGGAAAAGAAGAAGGAGAAGCAGAAGAAGCAGAAACAGAAGTGGAAGCAGAAGGGAAAAGAAGGAGAAGCAGAAGAAGCAGAAACAGAAGTGGAAGCAGAAGGAGCAACAGAAAGAACAGCAGAAGGAGAAACTGAAGAAGAAGGAGAAACAGCAACAGAAGCAGGATAAGAAGGAGAAGAAGCAGCAGAAGAAAATAAGAAGTAGAAGAGCAAAATTAGCAGAAGACATGAAAGAAGAACAGAAGAAATGGAAGAAGCAGAAGAAGAAGTATCAAAGCCAAAGAAGCAGAAGAACCAGAAAAAGGAGAAAAAGCAGCAGCAGAGAAGAAGCAGAAGCAGGAGAACAAGCAGAAGAAGGAGGAGTAGCAGCAAAAGAAGGAGAAAAAGAAGAAAAAATAGAAGAAAAGAGAAAGGAAAAGAAAAGATGAAAAGAAGGAGAAGAAGCACAAGCAGAACAATAAGAAACAGAAGAAGGAGCAGAAGCAGATAAAAAAAATAAAGGAGTCAACAACAAAGAAGATGAAGAGGAAGAAAACTGTGATGGAGATGGAGAAGAGGAAAGGAGAGATGGAGAAGAGGCAAAGGACAACCTGAAAAAGACAATGCACTGAAAACTGTGCAACAAACAGTATTTGAAAAGGATAGAGAACTGGCATGAAGTTCATGCTTTAGACAAATATTTGCAGAGGCTGAGAGCTCATTGCAGGAAATGGAGCAGGGGAAGCCACACTTTAAAGATTCAAGATGCTATTAAAAGAGATTCTCCTGTCTCATGATGTTTATTAAATATCCAATTTTAGACTAGTGATAAGGTCAGACATTAGTACCCAAGTCCTATGTCAATATTTAATACTTATTGACCCCCATTCTCATGCTTTTGGGAAACACGCTGGAAATTGTTGCAAAAATTACATGGGGATGTGATACATAAGTATAAGAAAATACTAGCTGTAGCGCTAATTTCTTTGATTCCTGAAACTAGATTCATTTTATTTTTTCATCTACAGCTTAGAAGGACCTGTAGGGTACGACAAATATTTATTCTCAGCGTAGCATTTTGCTGCACATGCAGAAAGGTTGTGGCTGTTTCTCGACGCTCCCTGGCTGCTGCATCCCTGGTGATGCCATTCAGTGCAGACAAAGAGGCGAGAGGGGGAGCATTCATTGCAGCCAACACTGCCAGTTTACAGCATCCACTTTTTTCTCCTGAACTACAATACCCCAATGCCAAACATGGACTTCATGATACCCCTTTAAACTGTTCTGCAGCCAAAAAAAGAGAATGCTATCTGGCAGCACAGCTTCAGTTACCGATTAATTAATGAATACAGAATTACAGATATCTGATTATTATTAGACAAATGTGACAATGACAACATTATACACATAATCTGTCCCATGCTACTGCCATTTACTGAAGTTAGCCCCAAAATGTGGATACTAGATGGCAGATCTAGCATTTGCTGAAGGTTAAAATCAAAACCTTTTGAAAACTTCTAAAAGAGAGTTCAACACCTATATTTTAAGGGGAAGGGATAAGCATACTTGGGGATCATGAACACCAGCCAGGGAGATGTGGACAGTTTGTGAGTCAAGACCTCAGTGAGTGACATGTGAAAAAGCCTATGAAGATGAGAGTTTCAGGAAGCTATAGAGATGAGAAAAATGAATCATTACAGTATTCATGTATTTTTACAGATTCTAACCTCAGAAAGACAGAACAAAGTAAAATAAGTAGTGACCTTCAGCATTTACCAAGTACCTAATTTTGTAGATAGGCTGACCTCAGATATGACTGATTTCTAAATGAGCTAGGACACCTACATGAATCACAGCATGAGAGGCTGGAAAGGCTACCTTGAAAAAATTCCAAAACTTTAATAAAATAATGTGCATGTATTCAGCTGAATATAGTACTTACAATCAAGGCACACTGATAGCTTTTCAAAACAATGTCCTCTCTCTGCAGGACAGATGCCCTCGACACAAGTTGTAGGCACTTCTAGGGTGAGACTGCTTCATTTCAGTATTTATTTAGTGCAGGATTAAGGGAGGCTATGCTCCATATTTGAAGCCCCAAATTATTATTGGGAGATAGTGCATAACAGAAGGGAGTACATTTTCCCTGCATATCTTCCGCATTTTTCACTATACTTGGACCTGAACTGGCTGTTCCTGGGAGGGGAACTTTTTCAGGCACAGAGTTTTTCTGCATAATATTATTAATAGTACTAATAATTATACTAATTATAATAATGCTAATTATATAATACCTTAAAATATAGTATCATAACAGAATGAAAATATGAGTAATTATAGCTGTTAATGTGTTATATGGTAATTATATTACACTATTAATATGTTGTAATACTACTAAGGATAATACTAATGAGAATAAATATGACAGGAACAACAAAGCAAGAATAACTTTTCTCTCATCTATTCTGATTCATCCCCTCTGTTCTAGACAGAGGAACAGCATTACCTGAGCCCTCTACGCTTATGCTCCCTTCTGCCTTCCAAACCATGGAGCAGGTTGAAGTCAGCTGTTTTAAAATGCAAATGAAGCTCAGGGAAGTGCTGTTCTTCCTGCAGGTCCGGGCAGATGCGGTGAGATCACAGACAGTAATCAGAGCACTTACAGTTTGTCCTGATTTCTTGAGTGTTGGATCAACTCAACACCAGCACAGAAGGGCAGATATGGGGTTCCAATGGCATAAGAATGTGCACCAGGAGGTGCTGCTCATAGGGAGTACTGCCACACCTCCAGCTTCTGGGGAAAATCTTGGTGGCTGTTTCCAGGTTCAGTCAGACTGAACAGTAGGTACTTACTCTGGGGTCAGCAATTGCCTGGCTTAGCAGAGAAGTGAGCTCCTGTGCCCTCACATGAATGAGTTAGAGCTTCTGGCTTCTACACACTTGGATGTACTACTGCTCCTACCTTGAAAATCCCTAGTACTGTACGAAATACTCAGCTCTGATGTCTCCAGCCTATGGTTTTACATCACCTCCCTCTTTTTTAAATAATTATATTGTGTCTCTGGCTCCTCTAATAACCGGTTAGATGGAAATCTCAGCTTTCTTTGAATCGCTGAATCATTTTCTCTTTGTCTTCACTATAAAGAGTGTGAAACGTGGTATCAAAAGGCTTAAAAAAAACAAGAACAAATAAGCTCAACAGGTCATTTTTTTTTCGAGAGCCTGAGAGCGCAGAACTGGGTCTAGCTAGATAGATGTCTGTGCATATATGTGTGTGTGTTCGAGCAAAATTTACATGGCAAAGAGCTCCCCAAACGGTTTTAAACAATGGCCATTGTCACCCCCTGAAGGCCTGCAGAGTGCTCCCTGGCTTGCCCACTCTCCAGGGCTGCCTGCTCCCTACAGAACTGGAGCTTCCAGTTCTTTCTCATTCGAGTGAGTGCGATAACACCTTGTGGGGGGAATCGCAAGTTAAACACATGTAAGAGAAAAAGACAAAGGGGAGCCTGCCGCTGATAGCAGATAAAACACCACATACACTTAACCGGGCTAACCTTATCTTGTTATCTTAAATTAGCAGAGTTCAATCTAATTAAGTGCTCACATGGAAGAAACCCAAGTTGCGGTGTGACTAGTCAGCCTGAAGGCTCTTCTAACCGCAGTGCTGATACGGCTCTGCCGTGCTGGGAGCTGAGAGAAGGAACGAATCATGCCCCAAATGGTTTGCAAGCTAAAGCTTGGTCTCCTCGCAGAAAGGTGGGCGGGCACTCATTTCCCAAATTCAGTTTGTGTCTTTAAAAAGTAGTATCTGCCGGGTTTTGCAAGCCTTAAAATAAGATTAGCATATGCGTACGCTTTTTTTTTTTTTTTGCTGTTATCAGCTGCATTAACTACACCAGGGCTGTTGCCTAATACATTTACACTGATAAGTTATATTGCATCTAAAACAGAAGCTCTTATAGCAGATAAGGCCTAGGAAATCAAACTGCATTGAGGTTTATACCCTGATTTATTTATTTATAGCTTGAGGTTTATCAGCAACAGAGCAGCTGATAATTTGCCATTGAGGATTTGTCTGAAATGCACAAGAACCAGTCAAAACTGCAATACTTGGAGCAGATTTGAATCCCAAAGCTGTGACCCAGTAAATTCAACAGCCAACAACACCCCGGACAGCAATGTCTCCAGCATTTGCATCTGATGATTCTTACTTCCCACTCCATATGGCTGGATGCCCCCTTATACCCAGGTGGTCTTTACTTGCATCAAGGCCTAGAATTCACACAGGTGGATCTCACAGTAAATTGTCACCGTGCTCCAGTCAACACAATAGATTTATTCCTGTACAGATGGATATAGCAAGCCTTTTGTACACAGTAATTTTGTGGTATGAGCAAAGCTATATGTTCCTTACTACTTTTTGATACATTCATCTAAAATTTATCCCTTAAATTTGAACCCTCTTGAGCATAGCATGGGCCTTGGTTAATTGTGTCCAGGTCTGAAGATGGCATAGATACTGAGAATTAGCATAAACTGTAACAGAGGGTGTCTTAAGAAGGCCAGTGTATGTGAGGTACAGTGTGATGCTGGTGAGATCTGTGCGGTGCAGCACCAGAGCTCAGCTGACAGGGTGCTGGCCCTTGCTGCCTGTCCATGCAGAACACGAGCCTCAGGGAGGGTGAGAACCAGTGCACTCAGCTGGAAGAAGAGCAAACTGAGGAGGAAAACGAACCCTTGTCTTTTGCTCCGTTTGCTGGGGAGGTGCTGGGGAGGGGGCGGGGGGGGGAAGCCTGCAAATGAAATATCAGCCAGCTCCTTCATTTGAACAAACCTGAAAAACAAGAAGAAAAAAAAATGTCTGGGATAGCAGATTCAGCCTCCCACAACAATTCATCTCAGCTACTAAGGGGGAGAAGAGGGGGAAGACAAACAGGCATCTGGTCTTCCCGATTATCCTCTGATCCGTGAATTTAAAACCTTGTGAAATTCAGAGGTGGGAGGGTTTCTCCCAGGGAGCTGTGCAGCATTCCTGGGAACAAAGAACAGCCCAACACCTAAAGCAGCTCACCTGCAGAACTGCTCTACTATTCATATCCCTAAGTAGGCGAGAAGATGACACTTCCTTTCTGCACCTTTTCTCCATCATTTGGACTGCCACAGTCCAGATGTTCAAAGCCCTCTTCCTGCAGTCCAGCTAATAAATCCCTTTCCCAGCTCTCCTGTCATGGCTGTCTGCTGTCCTGCTGACAACTCTTATCTGCTGTCAGAGAGGATCTTGGTACCTGAGGGCTGCTGAAGTTCCTCAGGGATCTGAGCACCTCCTCCACTCAAAGGGAGCAGGTTTGTGTCCAAGCTCAGGCTCATTTCCCACACACAGACCTACATATATAGGTTTCAGCCAGGAGCACAAAGCTGCCAGAGGTGAACCATACTCATAGGAGCTGCTGGAGTGTCCATTGCACATCTCCAGTGATTAGGGGCCAATCCCAGCTGCAGAAGATAGCATCACATTGAAAGTTGCAAGAAAAAGATATTGCCTCTATTGACAGTGCTTCCAAGACTGGGAGCACCTGGGATCGTGGACTTCTGCATCATGGAAGCTGTTGGATGACAGGAGGCAAGGGAGAGATGGAGGAAGGGGTGAGGAGGAGCAGGACCCCCTCCCTTTCCTCATTTATTTGTTGCTTCCTTCCCTCATCCCTTCTGGGTGAGAACGATATGTTTACATACCTGTGGGGTGGGATGGTGATACCAAATGGTGAGAAAAGAGTTCCGAGTAAGCAGAGGGAAAGAGCACAGTTGAAAACTGCATCAGTGGCTACTGAATATATCATGGACTTATGCATGCATCTGTTTCTTCCTTCTTCTTCTTAATCACATCTATGAGATGACACCTCATCCATTAAAAAAAAAAAAAAAAAAAAAAAAAAAAAAAAAAAAAAGAGAGGAAAATAGGATCAAGAAGCACATCCGGGAAGGGACACTGAGTTGTGTCAGCTGGAGGATGTATACCCAGATCCCTTTGCAGAGGGCACATAATCAGGTGGTCTCTCCAGCAATATCTCTGGTATGTTTAAAGCAAAACAGTCCAGTGCAACTCTTCACTCTGCATAAATCATATGGAGAAGCTGCCTAAGGAATATGTGTGTCACCACCTGCTGTTGAATACGGACAGAACTGCTCAGCTATGGACTGTCAGCTTCACTACACTGAATGTCACCTGCTCAGTGTGCTTCCTGACACTCAGCACTCAGGGGCCTGGGCAGCCCCTGGAAACTGTGTATCTCCTACATTAGGAACTTTCATTATGTCCTTCTTCACCTGTGGAAAACTGACTATGTATACAAACTAAACAACATCCTCTTGCTTTCAGACACAGATCTTGTAAAAAGGCACTATCAGATTCAGATGAGCTTTAAAGCAGATGCTGTTATCATAGCTGCTCACTGCCAAAAGCATACTACACTCTTTCAAATAAAATGCATGTCACAAGTAAGGAACCATGAAGTTCCGTCTATTTAAATGTCTCTCAGTGTTGAAAATAGCAATGCAATGCATTTTAGATTTACCACACCGTGGTTAAAACAAACAGCTAGTGCCAACACTCCATACATTTACATCCGTTATGTTCCATTTTTAAACAAAATGAAGCATAAACTGTTGGCACTGGTCCACAGTCTTGACAGACTATAATTAAACATGCTGTATAAAGAAAAGTGATAACCCAGAAACTCTTCAGCCCTCACATGGCCAGTGAGCACATGGGCAAGGCTTCCAGCTCACTTGTGTGTGAGCTGACAGGCTGCCTTCAGCAGTGTGCTCTGTCAGTCTCCTCATTACATTCTGTCCTCTAACATCACAGGGACCTGGAGACCCCTGGTACTTCCAGCAGTTGCCCACTTATCATGGATGAGCACTGTTACAGTCATGACAAGCTCTTGTTGCTTCTCAGACATGTGAAGCTGAGGAGGATCATGCACTGGCAAAGCAGCAAATGCGTTAGAAGGCAGGAAATGGAGACCTTTTACCAGACAGAGGATATCCCATGGTGTGGTGCAGACCAGCTTCTTTATTTGGCACATGATGTCTTGGGATAAATCCTTAGAAACTGTAGTATCACAGAGAAGATCAAGAAGGACTCAGAACCTAAATAAATCAGGATTACATTAAGCAGGCTGACCTCCAAACACAGGCAAATTAAGCACTTGCAGAGAGTTGGGGACTACCTATGCCAGCCGCAGAAGGCCAGGTGCCTTTGGCAGATGTAGCCTGACTCTGCTTCCAGAAACAAGAGCAGTAATACTCTTGTTTGTGTATAATGCTGCAAAGCCTGAACTGATTCCAAGGACTAATTATTTCCTCTCCCATCACCAAAAGAGCAGGTAGGTAACTCTCAGTGTAACATTACTGAAAAGTAGAAAACAAAACCAAACCCAAAAATCATATTACAGGTAAGGAAAAAATAAAAACCTAGTAGGAAAATGTCACATAATGTAAAAGTATTCAGTAGAAACTGGAGATTTGCAGTCCAACTCCAGACATGTTACTTAAGTTTTCTTTGAAAAAGCTGTTGCAGTTAGATGTAAAAGCATGTAGGTTGCTCTTCTGCCCTCCCCCGGGGCAGATAAGCAATCAAACCAAACATTTATCTGAGAGATCTGTTAATCCTCTGCATAAATAACATTTCACCATGAAAGTTATATTGGGCTTAGTGTTCCTTGAGCATTGAGAAGCTTAGCGAAGCAGTTCAGTCCTTATCCTATGAGCACAACCACAAAATCCAATCCATGTTTGCATGTCCTAAGGTTACCCAGGACTCGGGGATAAGGGCCATCTTTGCTCTCTGCACAAAATGCAGCGCTCCAGTCCACCCAAATCTCTGCTTCCTGGTACAAGTGGAGAGGGAGCCTGGCACAAGGTTTGGGGCAGACAAAAGACATACATTCACTTTTCCTTAGGTTAGCAGGAATATTCATGAGGATCTCTTTCTTTCAAAGCAAAGGAGCTCCTTAGCTTGTTCTAAAACTGGAGCTGAAGATCCCTGCATAGCTGCTGAGTAGGGGAGGGTGAAGTCTGGCTCAGAGAGAGCACGTGCCCTTAGGGGCTCCGTGCTGGATTAAGGGAGGCAAAGCTTTATTGGGGAAAGGTAAGCAGAACCCTTTCAGAAATGCTGCCAAACCTGAAAGCTCAGGGGATACTTTACAGAGCATACCTGCTGGGCACAAGCTGCTGGCTGAAGAGTTTGGAAGGTGAATAAAGAGGGTGGTCCTGCAAGATGCAGAGGCATCTGCCTCCCAATAGACTTCTCATGGGACTTCTGTGAGCTGGCCGCCTTGTTGCCTTGCAGATATGGACCTCCCTGGCTCTTGTCCTGATCTTTCCTACAGGTGCACAGGTGCCTTCTGGATACAGGACATAATCAGGGAAGCAAAGGTGATTGGCTGAGTCTGGGGCAATCCAGATGCACAAAGGTTTTATTTGGAAGCACATTTCTCCGTGCTGGCCCTCACCGTGTTGGTCATTTTTGACCTTTGTGTTGGAGGGGGCTGGTTTTGCAAGATAATCTGCAAAGCGCTGGAAGGAAAAGGAGCTGTCAGAATATAGAAGTGCTCTGACATATGCTCCCCCAAATGCTGAGGTTTTGATTCTCAAGGAGGAACTTGGTGAGGAAATGCGATGAGGCTTGTAGAGAAGCTGGGGAGGAAAGGAAAACTTAGCAGAGTTTTTCCCTATATACCACATTATAAGATAGTAAAGTCATTGCCTCCGTTGTTATCCAGAAAGGAGGAGTTGAAATCTGGTAGTGACTCGCAATGTCCTGAATATTAAGTCAAAAAAGCCAGCCAGCTAAAGGCCACGTGGCTAGTGATGATCACTGCTGAGGATGGGGGAAGCGTAGACAGACCCTTTGCTGAAAGCACCATGTACATCATATCCCACGCAGCCACTGCAAAATACCTACAGCCTCTGTGAGAAACCACATCACAAGAGAAAGCACCGAACTGAAAAGGGGGAAAGGAAGAATGTAGTGCCTGTGACAATTCGTCTCCTGAGCTCGGTCCTGAGACGCCTAAGTCCCTGAAAAGCTGAAAGAGCTCTAAGCAGCTGTTAGGTAAATCTGTTCTCCCCTGAGGGCACACACAGTGGGGTGGTTCTGGCAATTAAAGGGTGCTCTCTTCCCTTCCTCGGTTGAGGACCTTATCATCACCATCTCAGTAGGGAGTGGATCTTCCTCTGAATAAAAAAGACTTGGCTTGAACGGTATGGTCTGGGCTAATCTTCCTCAACTGTTTTGGTTTATCGCTGCCTTCTTAAATACCATTGACTCAATTACAATATTACATGTCATTCTTTAAATACTTGTACAGAAAGACAAATTATTTTCCAAAAGCAGGAATCTTATACCAAGTTTATGAAGAGACATAGTCAAAGGCTATATATCTGGCACTAAGTTATTTAGAGCTACCAAAGGTAATTGGTGATAAAATGTATCTTTATTCCAGTTTTATAAATTAGGTAACTGAAGCATGGAAAAATTAAGTGACTTGTTCAGAGCTGTATAGAAAGCCTTGGGCATGGCTAGGATCAGACAGATTATTAACCTCCAGTCCCAAGCCTTTTAACTGTCTTAACTTTTTCCCTGATAAAATCTCAGCCTCCGTTGCAGATGAGGAAACTGTGAGAAGAACTTCAGAAAGCTACCTGTAAGCAGCAGACTAATGAATCCTGCTTTCTCGGTGGATTTGAACCCTGAAAGCTGAAATTCTCCCATGATAGCAACACCCTCCCCCACAGTTCCCCCCCACACACATCTGTTTGTCTCCCCAGCAGCCCACCCGCAGCCCCGGCAGCTCTGCTACGGCTGGAGGGCTGCTAGTGACGACTGTCCTCATGGGGAAAGAGGTGACTTTGTGTCTCTCTCGTTTGCATGGTACCTGACTATAATGGGAAACTCTTATGGAGTGCGGTCTCTTTGCAAGCCTTTCTTTGAAATACGATCGGGTAGGTTCAGCAGTAACTGGGAGATCACAGTTTCTTCAGGCAAGCAGGCTAAAGCTTGAGCTAAAGCACCTGCCACTGTCTGGAGCTGTGGGAAGCACTGTGAATTTTCCTGTCCAGCAAGCTAATTAAATGGAGCATTTTGGAATCAGTGTAGTTTCTTAATAGTTACCCTGTTTATCTTCTGGGGAATCACAGCAAGGACTACAGTGCTGCACTGTGGATGTTCCCTAGCAGTGCTCCAGCTCCCAAGGGCCTGTGTCACTGCAGGAGGCTACAGAGCCATGACTACCCTCAGCCATAGGCTAGTGGCCATGTCATCTTATCACAGCAAAGACCTTGGGGCAAGCTTCCAACTGGCCTGAGGATCATGTCTCAGATCTGTAGAAGTGGCACTATAGTACACTGGCAACCACGATTTTAAGGAAGTGATTAAAATGCTGTTAATTGTACAGTTGTTTTCACTGCTCTTCATGGATTATGTTGTTTAGGGGCTGAGACTCTACTGATGGTGTAGATACAGAAGGAGAAAAGCAGCCCATATTTATCAGCCTGTTTTACTGTTTGCCCCACTCCCGTGGATTTTGCCTCACTCTGGACTGTGGTCCCAGCAGAACATGCACTCTTTTAAAATTTGTTAGTCTTATCCATATTTACCATCAGGTATTCTGATGTCTTTTTTTCCTCAAGCATCACTCTATATGGTTAATTATATACCAGCCTGCCTGATGTGGGAAGCACAGCACAGCATGTCCTGGCTGGTATGACAGAACCAGAACATTTAAACCAAATAATACGGCTTGAGCAAGGAGCCTCAGGGCTGATGCCAAAAGATGGACCCTAAAAAATAAGGAACTTCTTTCCATAGTAAAAATGTACATTTTCTCCTTGTGTCAGTAGTGACCGTAACTGCCATAGCTGAGAGGTGGGGAGAGCGAATTTGATGGCCAAAATCTTGGAAAACTTTAAAACAGAAAACTGACCTGGCAGCTGCAAAACTGGGAACATGGAGCAAGATCTAACACAGATGTCAACTAGAGAACAACTATGTTCCATGTTCGTGAAATGGCCATGGAAAAGGAAAGCCATGATCAAAGATGCATCTACTGATGTATACCCAGGAGACAAAGTGGAATATGAACTGCAAGGTTTAGTTTAGGCATCCTCTGAAATCCTAAATATGACACTTTTCACCTGTATACATGCAGAGTGATTTCATACTAGAACACATAAGGAGAAGAACAACCATAATTCTTGTGGCATGGCTGCAGAAACTCCCATTTCAAGGTAAAAGAAACCCATAAACTGGAATTTGTACTGCCTGACCATGTGAGGCTTTATCTCCATTTTCTTTCATATCTTTATCTCGTTCTACTGATTTTCCTTGTTTTCTAAATTATCCTTCCACTGCTCTCTCTTGCCTCTCCTCTTCCATCCCCACTGCCCCCTGGCACTATGTGCCCTCTGCTCCAGCAAACAGTGCTACTCCTCACATCCCACTCTACCTGGCGTTGTTGCCCAAGAGGGAGCAGGACACCCAAATGGTAAAGAGACCTCCATCATGCAAAGGGACAGGTTTAGAAACAAGATTTTGAGAACAGAAAGTTCAGAGGAGTCCTCTGCTTTGGGCTGGTTGGGATACTTGACTCAGTAGGACAGTGTTGTACAGTGCAACAGTGCTGCCCATGCTGTTGGCACAGCAAAAAGGCAGAGCCTCAAGGAAGGTGCACTGACTGCTTCTTTGGGGGAAAAACCATCATGAGTGAGCATGTGATAGGGTTGCCTATGATAGAAGAAGTTAGATTCAGTGGCAAAAGCAGTCTCTTCTAGGTGCATGTTTCTTTGTCACCTTTCACATATCCTCAGCACACACAGATTTGCAGTCTGGGACTTAAACATGGGAAAAACAAACTCTTAGGTTTCAGAGGCTCTGCAACTTCTTCAGTTATTAAGAAAAAAACAAAATATCACCCTGCCTCACCACTGGGCATAGGGTTTTGGGGGTTGGGATTTTTTTTGTTTATTTTTTAATATCTGGGTTCTTCTCAGATCCTTCTAACAATCTTAGTAGCAATCAGCTCAGTACTCATCTTTAAACTAACCTCTTGTATTGCTCCTGTCAGTAGAGTAGAAAATCAAGTCCCAGAATTATGCAGTCATGCTAAACTGTGCTATCATAGTTGGAAAGGGAGAACTAGTCTGCACCAGACCTCTTTTCAAGGTGGGCTTCAATAACACTCCAAGTTGAAGATACTGTACCATCTGGACCCACAGAAAACTAAATTGTGGCTGAATACAGTAAAGTCCACCTTACAGGAGATGATTCCAATCCCTTGCCCCTCCACAGCAGCTTCAAGTGACTGTGATGGATTCAGAGGCTCCATTAGCTGTCATCTATTTCAAGAGTAATCTCAGCAGATGTCTTTGAAAGGCATTTAATATAGAATTGGCTTCATTGCATGCCTCCCCTTTTGGTTGCTTTAAGTCACTTGTAGTTCATAGCCATCCATATGTCTGCCTTAGCTGCATGCATTCCATTAAATAGGAAGACAATGCTGGACTGATTATTTTCTGCAGGATGGTGACACAATGCCCTGTCAGTGTCACAGCCTTACTTTAAATCACAAACAGGCACGGTAACCACTTACATGTGTCAGGCAGATAAACAGCTGTATCTGCCTGGATAGAGGATGAAAACCACAAAGGGTCATACCCAGCTATCAGCAAATGGAACTCAGTGTTTCACTGTAAGAGCTTTTTCCCACAGCATTTATTCCTCTGTATCATAGCTGAAAATGTCCAGAATTACACACAAAATTTGTCAGTCATGCACACCTTAGAATGGCTTGTTAAAGGCCTGCACTGCTGTCCAGCCCACTGCCCTGGAGTTTTTTTCATCTTAGAAATAGATGAACTTAGTATGTCTGTCCACTTTGAAAAACAGTCTGTATGAGAAGTAGAAGCAAACGCTTAGAACACTGTTTCTAACTGCTGTTTCTATTGTTTGTTTTTTTTCATAAAACTTTTACCAGATGTAGCTTCTTTCTTAGATAATACTTTCCCACGTTTCCTTTTCAGAAAATTAACTGCCATTTTAGCCACAGTTTGTGGGCAAATATTTGTTTCAATTTCCTTTTATTTTATAAATATTAACATTAGTTTGCAATCCCATTTGAGGTTTTTTGTTGTTTTTTTATTCTTTTACAAAAGAAAGTAAAAAGAAGCAGGATTGTATTTTATTACATTATAAATATATATTGCATATATAAATATAATGTTATATTCTAAATATATAATATTTAAATATTCAACAAATTAAAGAGTTGGGCAATCACCAACCATATGAAGTTCAACAAGAGAAAGTGCCGGATTCTGCACCTGGGACGGGACAACCCTGGATGTTCATACAGCCTGGGGAACGAAACGCTGGGAAGCAGTGCCATGGAAAGGGACCTAGGGGGTCCTGGCTGATGGCAAGCTGAATATGAGTCAGCAGTGCCCTGGCAGCCAGGAGGGACAACCATGTGCTGGGGGGCATCAGGCAAAGCATCACCAGCCGGTCGAGGGAGGGGATTGTCCCACTCTGCTCTGCACTGGTGAGGCCTCACTTGAATATTGTGGCAGTTTGGGGCACTGCAGTATAAGAAAGATACTAAGCTATTGGAGAGTGTCCAAAGCAGAGCAATGGAGATGGGGAAGGGCTTTGAGGGGAAGCTGTATGAGGAGCAGCTGAGGTCACTTGGTCTGTTCAGCCTGGAGAAGAGGAGATTGAGGGAAGACCTCATTGCAGTTACAGCTTCCTTGTAGGGCAAGAAGAGGGGCGGACACTGCTCTCTTCTCTGCGGTGACCAGTGACAGGACCCAAGGGAATGGCTTGAAGTTGTGTCAGGGGAGGTTTAGGTTGGATATTAGAAAAAGGTTCTTCACCCAGAGGCTGAGCACTGGAACAGACTCCCCAAGGAAGTGGTCACAGCACCAAGCTTGATGGAGCTCAAGAAGCGCTTGGACCTCAGGCACATGGTGATTCTTGGGGTGTCCTGAGTAGGGCCAGGATTGGTCTTGATGATCCTGGTAGGTCTCATCCATCTCAGCATACTCTATGATTCCATGATATTGAGAGGCGTTTCTTTATGACTGTTTCTTTTATTTACTTACCTTCTTAAGATTTGAAAAAACAGGAATAAAGTGGTTATTAGCATAGCAATTGCCTTTTTTTTTCTTTTTTTTCAGTTTTATGCCTCCTCACCATCCACAAGAGACATATGAATAAGATATCACCAAAAAGCCAAACAGATCTTCTTTTGGTTTATGCAGCCTGAGCTCTTCCAAACAGAAGACATGTCCTTTTTGCTAAAGCATCTAGTGAACTGAGGTGTTTCTACTGATATAGAGTTTAAAGACAAAATCTCTTTGAGGGTTAGCAAGCATGGAGAGTGCACAGCTGTCCTTTCTCTTTCACCCATTATAGTCATGTACAGAAATCCATGACTTTTGTTTATTCACTAGTCAAGATTCACTGGATAACAATTTACTGTTCATGAATCTTTAAGCCATTTGCTGCCACTTACTGGATAGCTAGACATCCTGCTTCATAAAAAGATTAAAAAAAAGGATCACAAGTGGGCTGAGTTCATAGTAAGCATCACCTTAAGCCTGTGTCAGTGTAAGAAAAATGTCAAGGGCAAAATGAACATTAAAGTTGTTCCACTCGCTGGAGACTGACTTCTTTGTTAATGAGTTACAGCTATAAAGTGCTTGTAAACTGTACCACCCCATTTCACTTCCTCCTCCTCTGTGCTGCTCCATACTGGCTGCTTGACTCTCCTGGGAGTGGGAGCAGGCAATTGGAATATCAAAGCAAAAGGAATTTTAATCCATTTGCAGAAGAGTTAGAGATAAATTAACACCTAGCAGGAAGTGAGAATACATTTTCCTACCTTTTTCCACATGAGTTTATTTCCTGAGGATACCAGTACTGATAGCATCGCTATTTCCTCAATGAAATGAGAAGTTAATTTGTTTTGGTGTATCTGGAGATTGGCATTAAAAATATAGATAGTTAAAAGAACATTAGAAACTGCAAAGCCAAATATTTACAAATAGTAAATAGAACTAAGAGGATAGTGCATTTATACTACAGTCTATTCCTCAGTCACACAAGAACATACTGTTTTGCTGGAATTGTTGTCCAGCTAGGAAAGGGAGTGTGAGGTACAGCCCATGCACATTTGGTCTATCCCTGGTTTTCAGTCCCTCTTCACACTACTGAGACCCTGATCTGAAGGCAGAATTATTAATTTCTTCCCAGACTGTCCTGAAGAAGTGTTATCCTGTTATTCAAGCACACCACAACCACAAATTAATTAATTTTTCACATTGCCTCAAAGAGAATAGCAGTGAATTTCTCTTTTCACAGCTGACAGCTGAGATGCAATCAGCGATGTCCACAATATTTTCATAAAGGAAGCAGCCAGCTCTCAAGCAGGGAGCCTGGAGGAGAGAAATACCACCATCAGCCACTTTGGAAAAGCCTTATTTTAGCAGCCTGTATGAGGTTTCTGTGACAGAGCCAAGGACAGAGCACAGTTCTGCACTGCAACACCTGTTTTCTTGGCTGTGCTTGTTTCAGCTCCCTAGTTAACATGGCCAGGGTCCAACAGCTTCCTTCAGTCAATAAACCTGATCCATCCTCAAAACAGGTCTATGATGTTTATCAGTTCAGCTGGGAAGTCAGGACAATACTAAGTGATCAAATACTCAGAACTTCCAGACTGGATACCAGTAGCCAAATTTTGAGGCTGGAAAAGAAAACCTTCAGCCTGGAAGCTTTCCTGATAGTTCAAATGCTGGGTCCTGCTTTGTGAAGAGACAAAGCAATTGAAGTGGGCAAGAAGGGAAGATCTTAAGTCAGTTCAATTTCCCCTGGTCATTCCCATTTATGACCACTTTTGAACAAAGTATAAAAAGTGAGTTATAAATAAAGATGCCTCTGTGGTTCAGTGTTTCCTGTTGCACAGAGGGATTAAAGGTACGGATTAAGATCCTTCACCCTCATGGTGTGACCAGTAACCAGCTCATTCTTCTATACTGCTTTCTGACTTTCTCACCAGTTCTTCTCAGCATTTCTAGTAATTATGTTTTGTTGTTTTTAGCAGCAGAAAATGTAGAGAAATGAAAAAATGAGAGATCTTGCTTGTTAATGGGATCATCCTGTAACACCAAAGCTGTCTCTAGTTCTATGAATACACAATTTACCTAAGCACAGTGTTAAGAAACAAAAAACCAAAGCTTTCTGATGTTAAAGGAAGCATAACCTTAACACCTTCTAGACTTCTCCCAGCCAGGTTTACATCCCTCACCTCCTTATAGAGGATAAGTATTCAGAAGTGGGGCATAACCAGTGAAGTAGCCTTCAGGGCAATCATACTGAATGTATTCATTAATTGTTTAATTTCTTTATTATATGACCCTTTAAAAAAAACACAAACAACCAAAACCAACCCAACCACATGGCATTTGGCTGCTGCTGTGCAGACTGTCTGTGGACCAGCTAAAGGATGATGCCCCAGCCCTCTTCTACTGCCTTCACACCCACCTCCAAGCACGAGCTCATCCAAGACCAGAGAGGTGGCTGCTGCATCACTTGCTCTGGCTGTGCAGGCAGAGAGGAAGGAAGGAATGATGCAGTGTGGCTTGGACATAGAAGATGAGGAGACAACAGCAGCTACCCGTGGGTATGTGGGGGGGTTGGCTTCCTTTTCCTCCTTGTTGAGCTCTGGACAAGGACAGCCCTGCCTTTGAACAGACTTGGCTCAGGGTGGCTCCATGTCCACTGAGAAGAGAGGTAGTGGTTGAGCTTTGCCTGAAGGCACAGCCATTTCTAACATAGCTGCTGGCCTGTTTTCTGGTCATAAAGTGGAGTAGGCCTTACAACATGACAAGTGTTATCATCTGATGGCTGCAAATAAATCTGCACACCCACTGCATGGGATGCTGCATTTCATGCCTTACTTTACACTGATTTCACTCACAGCATGATCAAAGCACTATGAAAAAAAAGAAAGAAAACTCAAATCTTCTGCCCTCCTAACCATCTTCTATTTACCTTTTTTTGCTGCTTTTAAAAGTAAATCTTGAGTGAAAATGCTGCAACTCCACTGAGCTTTATCTCTTCCTTCTGCCAAGGATGTAACAGAAAAACTACTCTTAGTGGGGAGAGGCCACGGTGTCGGAGAGGAACAATATGTCCATTGCGACTCCCCCTCTGAGACATCCTTAGGAAGTGAGTTCTGCCAGCAGATGCCAAAGGTAAACCATACCATATGCCTGACACCACATCCACCTGGTTAACATATTAGGATCAAAACAGAAGAGACAGCACACACTAAAGTATAGATGCAGACAGTCAGAAAGCAGCATAAGGAACAACCTAACTGCTTAGGGGTACCTCTGTGCATCAGCTGTTTTTAAATTTCAGATTAATATGCAACTGCAGTAGCACAGAGGCTCAGGGACCACAGGAAGGAGGCATTGCCTACAGAAATCACACACAGTACTGATGTTTAGAAGAAGCCTGAGGAGTTGGTTTCTGCTGTGATATCATACATGCCACAAGAAACTACTTCAAAACCACATGAGGTCTGAGACACCACAGCCTGTTCTCCTGCAGCTCAGGCACCAGTGCGAGTGTCTAGCTTTATTAAAACTGCAGACATCAAACTGGCTGCCATGTCCATCCAACTGTGTTTAAAAACCCCCTGACAGAAGAAGGTCAGCACAAACTAGGTTGGATACAGCTCTGGTTATGGACGTGCTACGAGCTCCGCATGAAAGTTGCTGCAAAGCCAGCAGCAGATGCATTCAGCCTTTCCTAAGGCTGAGCTTAATAGCCAGATGAAAAGACAGATTCAGCCTTTAAGCTGCTCCAGCCTAGTGTGTGGCTAACAGGACTTGGACTCAAAATTCCAATCTGAAACAGGTCCCATTGGTCGGCTGTGCATGGATGGTCTGCCCACATCAGCACATCTGTCCAGCCAGACTGGAACTGCTGTGGATGTTGGGAGCCAGGACACAGACACCTGCCATTCTCAAGACCTCCAGACCCCTGAATGTGGCCCTGGGTTCCTCTGTACTTTTATGTTCAGACATCACGCGAAGGAGAAATTTTGCAGAAACAGGACAGCAAGTGTGTTTTGTTAACCTGTATGACTAAGACTGATGTTTGTCTTGCATTTTCTACTTGAGATAACAGCTTTCCTCCAGCAACCACTTTCCTTTAGTTCTAGGTGGATTGGTTTGACTGTAATAAGCAAAATATGAACAGAAGTTGCTGTTTCTCAAAACAGTTTCCTTCTGCCTTATTTGCACTTGGGGTTTCTGTCTTTTAAACAACTTTTCCCACCATAATTTGTTCATATTCTCTTTTTTGCAAATACATGTGCATATATATATATATATTTGTGTCCAAACACACATTTACAAATAGCCACACACATGTACATGCACAAATTCCCTATAACATTCACTAAATTGCAAGTTCTAGTTCTTTAATATTTGTGTATATAATGTCCTGTGTACTGTTACAGCTCAGATTAACTTTTATTTTCTTCACAGTTATTTTCAGGCCTCAGATTTCAAAGGGAGACATACAAATGAATACACAGCTAATAATTTAGGAATGGCCTCCTGTGCAAATGTTGATCATTTTCTTTTACAAGAATTTGTATTTAAAAATGAATGCAAAATAACAAAATAATAATATAACAAACTAAATTTATATCAAACTCAGATACATATCTAGACATTTCTTTATAATTTCTTTTAACTCTGAGGAAAAGAACATGATCAAAGTGGTTTTTTTGCAAGTTTGTGTTCCTAAATCTCTTTACAAATATGTTTAAACACAGAACATTCGTCTGATCACCATGGACTTGCATTCCCTTGTGTCCTTGAACGTGATGTTTCCTATTGATAAAAGATTACTGAAAGTTCAGGGACTTGTGTGGAGTTTAAATCACTTGCACATAACTGCTTGAGCCGGGTGCTGTGTTGCTCTATAACTTGATTCTGTAATCTGAAGTTGCAGAAGAAACGCAAGACAAACACACGAGTCTCTGAGGAATGCTGTTGTCAGCAAGAATAGTGGGGATTACCTATTCCAGCTGCTACTACAAGGGCTGAAACCTTGTATTCATGGGTTTTGGTTCCTCAGGTATCTAGACAGGTTTTCTTCTTGCTGAAGAAAACCACAGCTCACACCTAGCCTTTGTATTTGTGCCTTGCTGAACAGGACACAACCAAGACGTGCAGCCTGTTGTGGGAATCTGGAAACACCCCTGGGTGCTCCAGCTTAGACAGAGCCTCTGAGGCCACATCAGAGTAGAGAGATGCGACTGGGGTGTCCTTACTCCTTGGCAAGTCCCAGCTGCTTCACTGCATATCAGGCAGCCCTCCAGTCTCTGGCTAACTGCACATTTGCAAAAGGACTCTTTGAATTCCTCTGTCTACGGGTGACTCAGACGGCCGGAATTCAGCCTTGCCATAATTCATGCTCAGTTGCCTTTATAACTTGTCCTTTAATTAACTGATGCATGCAAGAAACCTGTTCTCCTAGCTATTCAAAACGTGGCTATGCAACATTAATCCATAGTCTCTTACTACATCAACAGTAACCAGCACAAATTATTTCACCTACCTGACTTGGATCATTTTGGACAGAAGTGAAGTCCCTGTGGATAAAGGAACATTGTTTCAGACCAGGCTCTCTTATGAGCACAATAGCAGATTTAAGGCCAATTCAAAACTGAATTCCCAAAATGTCATGGGATACTGAAGTCTATTAATTGTTTGCATCCTGAGATGATTAGTGGTTATCTTAAAGAATAAGAAGGTCTATTTTCTTGAGCTGAACTCTGGTGGGAGTATTTGCTAAAACATGTAGCCCCAACCCAAAATAGTGAATAACAATATACCCAGAAAATAGACCTAGGTCTCTTCCTTCAGGATTACATTCTTCCTCTCCTCCCACACTCTGTTTTTGTACAGTTGTTGAATATTGTTAGCCATCCATCATAGTTAATTGTAGAAATGACTGCATTTCACTTACCGGTGAAATATTATGTTTTTTTATTTTATTCTCTGACAAAGCTGGCTGACAGGCCTGCCTGCTCCCACCTTTGCTCTGTTCCCATGCTGCCCTCTCAGTTGTGCCAATAATGACTGTGCAGGGCTGCACAGCAAACTGGATCAGTGAACCGATCTTTTAACTGGCTTAAAAGAGCTCAATAAAAAAAAAAAATTTTCAAAACAAAACACATCCAGGGCCACATTTTTCACAAGGAAAATGTAACATGAAACTATGGCCTCCCTCAACCCTCCCTCAATATAGTCCCAGTTCTCTGATGAATAAAATACATGGAGTTTTCTCACTGTGGTTGTTTTAATTCTAATTCAGAATGGAAAATGTCAGCACATCAGGTTTTTATAAAAGAATAGAAAATCCATTTCCTTATTGGGGTCAATTAAACAATTGGTGTTCTTTCAAAGCAGCAAAACAATATTTTTAATGGCACAAAAATGAAAATTATGATTCTTAGTGGTATTCTCCAATCCTACACTTTTTTTTTCCTTTCTTCTGTTTATCTTGTGGACAGAAAGTTTAAAAATATGCAAGCTCCCTATCAGACCTACCTTATCTCATCTTGAGGTTTTCCTTGTCTTGGGTAGAGCTGAAGCCAGGCAGAAGCCACGTGCCTCCAGCCACTCCCTTGCTGCCTTCTGAGCAGTCAGGGAGAGGAATGTTGGCACCTCAAAAAGAACCAAGCACAGGCAGACCTGCCCTGAGCATGACTTGTCTCATCAGAGGAACAGCACTATCCTTTTTTGACTGAAAAATTACCTTCAGCTCTTTTGTTCTCCTAAAATAATCCCATGTTAACTCCATATCTCTGTCCTTCAGAGTGACCCAGCTATAGCCGCTCTCTCTCAGCCTCCAGCAAAATTTACCTCTTCTCCACAGAACTGTGTGTCCCTTCACCCATTCTCCAGAGACCACCAGGCACCACGATATCCACTTGCCCACTCCACCTACAGCCAGAACTCTTGAAACTATCTGCAAATCCTGGCCTTTCCTCACCCAGCCCTTAGGCAGAGAACAGAAAACACAGAAATGCCAGATGCTGTACATACCCACACACTCCCATACATCCACTGGTTACTCAGGATATTCAGCATCCCTGACTGGAACCCATTCCTACTCTGCTCCCCAGACTTCAAGACTTTGGGCAGCCAGTTGCCTGCCATGGCTCTGAAAATATATACTGCAAGCAAAGACACATGTTCATATGAATAATTCGCAAATCTGCACATTAGTTCATTCCAAAAAGAGCATAAGACGTCACATGTGGCGCTGTGCAGAATTTAGCAGCCAGATAAGTGATGGCAGCCTGTCCCTGCTGACAGCTGGGGCAATAGGTCCTAAGAAACAGCTTTGGCCATCTTCCCTCCGACCCTTGCTGCCTCCTCAGGTGTGGACAAAGCCCTTGGGTGGGAGTGAAGCCCAGCAAAGGCAAGGGGCAAGTGGGGTACACCAAAGTAGGGAGTGCACTGGGCTTCATTTCGCTGTAATTCAGGCATGCTGAACTTGGTTTTCCACAGTCCTGATCCTTCAAAGATGCCCTTGCTCCTCCTAGCTCTGTGTAAGGAAAAAAAGAGACCCAAAGGTTAAGCTTTTCAATGTGTATTGCAAGGCAGGGATTTCTGCATTAAATTTATGGAGTTTGGAAGTACATCAACATGGAAATAAGGACCTTTTACCTTCCAGCAAGAAAAAAAAAACATCTCCCAGAGAAATATTTAACAGCCTCTGCCTTCAGACACACAGTCCAAGCGAATGAGGATGTGCTTATTTTGGCAAGGCACTCCTAAACTGAGCTGGTTTTTGTGCTGTTAGGAGTGTTGGATGCAGGCTCAGTAATTTGCCAGTGGCTTCTGGTGGTAGGTAGTTGTTGCGAGGATGTTGAGTAGACAGCCAAAATGTAGGTCAGCAGTGGGTGGAGTTCACAACCTCCCAGCTCTGCTGAAGTCAGGATACAGAAGTTACTTATTTCACAGAATTTGAAATTATTGATGAAGCCTGAAAGCTTGTCCACTAACTATATGTCCTTAGAATGATAATTTAATTGTTTAATAATTTGTGTATGATGCTGTTTAATGTCCAGCCTATTCCTGGATTATCTATTAGTTAGAAGACATTCAGACCATGCGCAAAAACATAGGTGTTACTCTACAGTGTTGAAATGAGCATGAGCATTTGCTGTTGAAAATAAAACAAATTTTGATAACACACTTGAAGATTATTAGTCACATTTCTAAAGTGTCCCCTTTCTGTCCCACTCACAGCAGTTCAGAGCCACCTTTTGGCTCCTCAGCTCTGATGGCCTTTCAGCTGGCAGGGCTTTGAAGCAATGACGGGTGAGAGCTGGGGGGTTCTCCTTCCATGCCTGTGTCTCATTTGCCTGGCCAAGCATTCAGCAAGAGCAGTCAGGGGCAATCACTAGTTTCTCAAATGACCCTTTAATATAAGCTCTCTATAGCAACTTCCCAGGCTTTATCCTTCCTGCTGCATGTATTTCAGAAAAAAAACCCAACAACAACAACAACAAAAAACAACCAAAAAAAAAACCCAAGAAAACCTCAAAACCTTAATAACTTTTCTAAATAAGAAGCCAAAGCAACACACCCTTTTATGTTTGCACACCCTTCATAGCTGCCTTTACTCCAGGCTAAACCACTGCTGTATATCTGCGTAATCTTAAATCTTAGCAAATTAGAAAATAAATATATGTGCATGTATTTGAAATAGCATATTCTCCTCCAGGCTTTATCTCTCTGTAACTGCTAAAAGTGTCTGACAGGGATATTCCTTGCAGTCCTATCACACGGATCTGTGGTGAAAAGGTTTCAGCAGTTTGCAGTTCAGATATACTATCAGGACTGTCATGGTGATGCTTTTGAGGGATTTGTAAAAAACAGCTTCCCTGGAGAAGATTTCTGGAGAAGCAGAGGCCTCCTCTGCACCGACATGGGGTTACTGCATACAGCACTTCTTATACATCAAATATCAGACTTACTGCCTAAAACCCAGTTGCTTCAGTCATCTCTGTCAATAGGAAAAATGACCAGGCCAGTTAAAAAGTGTCTTGAGTGATGTCTGCATGAATGAAACAAAGCTGGTGAGGATATCTGGTGCTGGAGGCTTCAAACAAGCAGGACTTTTATTTTGACCGTGTAATGTAGACAAAAGCTTGTGCCATACTGCTTCGTGTTTGTAGTTTGCTACCCTGTGGGAAAATGATTAAGGATTTTAGACAAGGGTATTTCATATAATGAAGGCACTACTGGTACCAGCAGCCCTAAATCAGGTTACATTCTACCTGTCCTTGCTGCTAACTCTGAGTGGTCAGTCTGGATGAGGCACAATCACCTACCAGACTGGTCCCTTTAAAGGGCAGGGATGTGCAGTTCAGGAGCCCAAAGATGGACATAAAATAGCAACAAAATGACCAGCACAGACAAAAGGAGCACCTAAGAAACTTTACAAGTTTTTACAGGTAAAAACACAAATGTCCCAGAAGAGTAGGTACTGTGAGATGAGGCAAGTTTGCTGTCACTTGCGTCCAGGCTGCCAAATTCCACCTGGGTTGCACATTAAGCATCTGATTGCTTTTCTGGATTGGGCTATATAGTGAATTTACACAGGAAATCTGAGGTATAGTAGGAGATCAATCTCTGATTTTCCAAATCCCAGTTCAGCACCTTAACCACAGGTTCCTCCTCCCCCAGTGACTCTGAGCTCATACAGATGCTGGAGTTCTTCCAAATTAGCAGTGATACTGGAAGGGAAATAGGCCCTTTAAGCACAAAATAAACATGAGTAGTCCATAAATGTTTATGATACAATTTAAGTGTCACTGTGTTCAGTGAG
The DNA here is from genome assembly GCA_038380795.1 of Pyrocephalus nanus. Taxonomy (NCBI): domain Eukaryota; kingdom Metazoa; phylum Chordata; class Aves; order Passeriformes; family Tyrannidae; genus Pyrocephalus; species Pyrocephalus nanus. The sequence goes on from CM076261.1 coordinate 68,308,008, forward strand.
TTCAACCTCCCACACCCAAATGCTGGCAGCTGAAGTTTCTTTTGTCTAAAATCAAACATTGATTATTTTAATGGGCTTTGTCTCAGTAATCTATCTTAACACTATGGTTAATATCTGACAATTAATGCTAGATTAACATCAAAGAGTAATGGAAAGACTGAGGTAAGTATATTCACAACAGAGTGACCATGTAGTTCAATATAAAGATCTTTGCTGTCAAAGAAAGATTTTTTATTATAAACAAGTTTATTACAATTAATGCCCCTCTTTATCTATGAGCAGCAGACAAGCCCTTTGCCACTTCCAATGTCAAGTAACTAAATCATGCAAAGGTTAAGGCTTTAAATGTAAAAAGTCTTGGTGTTTCTCATAAAATAAAAATATAGTATCAAAAATATAGTAAAAATCTGAAAAGCTCTGCCTCTATTTGCCTCCCCATGGTGACCCCAGCCTTTGTCTGTAGTTGCCCTGCCTGTCCATTCAGGACATACATGGCCAGTCATAGATTAAAACCAACAGGATCAGATTTCGTAGGATACTCTGGTATCTAAGGAATGATGCAAGGATGAGACAAGATACAGAAAGGAATTTAAAACTCATTGAAAATTTACTAGAAAGAAGATCTTCATCCTGAGAACACAGTGTGAAAAATGAGGATACACAGATTTTATTTATATATTAATGCTCCATTAAAATGACATTCATTGAAGAACATCATTAAAAGTCATACCAAAGGTTCTGGGTTCCTTATCTAATGATGTTTCTGCCTCATGAGCTACAAGCACTGAAACACTGCAGAATTTCCATCGAGCTGCACCCAAGAAGTCACCAGAACAATACACACATAGTATTTTAAGGCCAATGTTCCATAGCAGCATCTTTCTTAAAAAAGCCGTTTTCACTGCTTTTGTTTCATGAAAGGCTAAGCAGGAATCACAGCTGTGTGTACAAATACTGAAGCCAGGACAGTGCCCAAAGCACGGATTTCCACTTCTGTTGTATGATGTTTTGATCAGTACACAGACCTGTGATTTTTCTGTGTTACTTACTAGTGATCAAATCCCACAGTAGAGACAGAAGAGATCCTTGACCTCTTGTTTACCATGATTCTTCATAAGTTAATTAATTAAAGCATTATATCACATCACTAATTCATGATTTCCAGTGTGCACTGATGCCTTTCAGCATTCAACCTGTGGCTTCTAGAATCTCAGTGTGATGATTTAGCTGTTACTGGATACAGTGCTGTCAAGACACTTGTAAAGACACATTTCATCTGCTTTGGAAGTGGATCTGACAGAGCCACAGAATCAGAGATATCTTCCATTCTAACATCCTGCTCAAAGCAGTCACCTAGAACTGTTTGTCTAGGATAATGCTTCTTTGGAGTTTGAATATCTCCAAGGCAACCTGTGCCAGGGTTTGATCTCTGTCACAGTAAGGAGAGTTCTTTCAGAATTTGTTGTATTTTAATTTGTGCCTATTTTCTCTTGTCCTTTCACTGGCTACCACTCATGAGACTCTGACTCTGTTTTTGTTATTTGTTCTTGAGTCCTCTTATTATGTCTTATAACACAATATGTTATGATGTGAATATTAGATATATTATGTTTTATGTCATATTACTATGTCTTTGTTATATCTCCCCATCAGGTATTTCTTTACAGTGATAAGGCACCGTGTCTCACCACAAACCCCATCTATTTCTGCAATTTGTTTGCTTTCTCTCTATGACTTCGGCGGTTTCCTGAATGCTGGCCCTAACTCCAGCATGCATTTGAGCTCAAGGCCCACCTTTTCTCCTTAGAGTTACTTGGTTGCATTAATGCTTCATGGAACAGCAGTGTTATCCTTACAAACACATTGAAGGATCAAATCGCAGGAATGGAATGGTGAATAAGAATATGCTGTTTTAACTAAAATTTCTTTTGTTGCTTACACTGAAGCCCACATGCCTTTTAAGTGCAGAAAAGGAAACTGCCTTCTCCTTTTGGCAAGTCCTGTAAGAAAGGTTCTGTGGGAAGGAAAAAAACAAGAGGTGGAATATAGGTGCCACTTCATCATAATTTTAAGCACTTGGCCCTGGGAAGGAATCCAGTCCATGTGACATATTGCTCAGACACTCTATGCAATCACTGGAGGGTAATCAAGTTCAAACACTTCCCCCTCTCCTCTGACAACATGCCACAGGGGCTATATGTGCCCCAGCAGCAGTTCAGTCTACATGGGGGTGTTGTTTACCTCCTTCACAAGCAACGATAGAACTTGGGAAAAAAGTTGTGCCCCTTCATCCATTTGGCATCACGGCCTTGGGTGCCAGAACGACCACAGCCGAAACTTGATACAGTTACTGTCCTTCAAAGCTTGGGAGTTAGAGGCTGTGTTTTTAAGTACCTGTGTAGTTCACAGACTGAACTTCAGGTCAGAAAAGAGTTTTAATGACCTGGGCAGGATCTCTCTGGGAGAACATGCCCATGCCCTTTGGAAGCCAGACAGCAATTGAAATCAGTGGGACAGGTAGAAAGCTGATCAGAGGGATCCTCACAATAGCCTGGAAGCTGGGTTGCTTTGTTTATGGCAAAGCAGAATTGATGTTCAGGATTCTTCAGGATCTGATACTTTCTGCAACAGACTACCTACCACGGGATAAAAGATTGTTTCTTTTCTGCCACTGATACGATGTCCTGTTCTCCAAATGCATCAATCTTTTAAAAACTGACAGCATCCTCAAATCCCCACCTCCAGTTGTCAGTGCTTTGGCTGTGAAGCTTGCTGGCACTGTACTTGAGAGGCTTCTCTGCCTTCTTCTGATCTCAAGATCTTTATAAGCTACATTGACTCAGTAAACTCCAGCTATTTAAAACTAATGTTGTTTGGATGGCAAATTCAGGCATTTAGATAAGAAACACTAGATCTATGCAATTGCAGTTTTGTTCTCTTTTAAATTAATTTTGTGCTGTCCTTTCAGTGAGAACACAAGTTACTTGCTTTAATTGTGGTTCTGACATTAAAATCAGTACCATCCTAAGCATGCACAGAGGGGAAATAATTACAGTGGCATAAGCAGTAAAATAATTTCCTCGTCTAAGCACTTATCTTTGTAATCTAATAACAGTGAACCAGTCTTCCTCCCAGCCTTCCTCTATGCCTCCTGTCCTCCCTCTTCCCTCCTTCCTCTCTTCCTTCCTTCCTTCCTTCCCATCCATAGTACCTCTCCCCATTGACTAATCAGCAGCATTTGGAGCTCTGAGATTCAGTACTAACAGTAACTACCAAGAAGGAAAGCCACACTTTCAAAGATACAGAAAGTTTTCAGACCCCTGGTTCAAGACTGAAGGAGTGTAATTGTTAAGTCTGACCTGATACTCTTTCTCCTTTGTGCAAACATCAGGAAACTTCTGCTATATGTGCTGCTGCTGTCATACTCTGTAATCAGGGCCACAGGCCATTTCCACTCAGCATTAGCCTGTCCACTTCTCTCTGCTTAGGAGGTGAAGAGTGAGACAAGGATTGGTGTCTCTAGAGTCATTTTATTCCCAGAGAAACCTTAAAATAGGAGCATGTGTGCTGAGTGAAGGAAGTAACCCAAAATATCTCTCTCAACCTTCAGGGTTTTCTCCCTAAAATACTGTCTGAGTGTCTTTGTTCTACATTAAAAAATTTCAATGCTTTATGCTTCAAGACGAAACACATACTCAGTTGACAACAGATGATTTTCATCAGTAAACGTTCCTGCACACTTATTTTCCTGAGTAATAAGGTTAGCTAGTTTGACTTACAATTAAGTAGATACAGTTGGACACTTTAAGCACCTTCCTATCTCAAAATCTGTGGGGATACTACAAGATAAAACCCAAGATCTGTGAAACAGATTGAAAAAAAATCATAATACTGTAAAAAACCAAATATTGTAAAAAAACCCACATGGACCTTACACCCACTGTTCCTTGCATTCAGTATCATACTTCTTCCCCAGTGGGTTCCATTTGTAGTGTAATTAATGAGCCTTTTATCTTGAGGATTTTTGTTTCTTGATTGGCTGTCTTGTGTAGATAACACCTTATCACAGTTCATGGTACACATGGTTGCCAGCCTTGTGCTCTCTACCAAGCTGAGCTGTGCAACCCTGACGTCAGGATCAGAAGTCACTAGGAAGGATCTTGTGCCCACTCAAACTCAGTTCTCTCCTCTCCCTGGTAACTTATTTATATTGGATTATACAGGAACATAATTTTATATCAAGACGTATATCCTTGTACTAGGTGTGGTCAAAGCAGCCACTAGGCTGAAAGAAGTTGATAGCAGGGACACACAATAGAGGCAATCACAGAAATTTCCTTCCCTTGAAATGGTGGCAAGTTGCATGTTGCATGCTGACAGAGAAACAGATGGGAAACACGGTCAGATAGGCTTGGCATTGGATTGCTCCTTTGCTTCCAGGGTTGTCACACCCAACAGTGACTCCATGGGGTGCTAATTCCTCTGGGTGGGCTCCTGAGCCAGCTCAAATGCCTCACAGCTATCTGACAAAAGGTGTTGAAGTGGTGCAAAATCCTTCTGCCAGTTCAAGGATGTTCAAAAGAAGCTTGAAGAAGCGCTTTTGTCCCTAAAGACTTTTTTCTTTCTTTTTTCTTTTTTCCCCTGACCAGATAAAATCTATCCTTGCCCAGATGACACTAACATCATTGTCCCGGGTAATTCAACAGAAATACAATTGTGAGTTCACATCACACCTGCATTAGGGTAGTTAGTGGGTGGTTATCCACAGTTTCAACACAGCATATCCATGTCCTGACATACAGTAAGCTGTCTCTATGTGCAGAGGACTCAGAAGTCATGAGAAATAAGCTCTTATTTCAAGTTCTTCCAAAAACTGTCGCCTTCACCTCTGGCAGGTTACTGAATCTCTTTGTTTCCCTTTTTAATATGAAAAACAGGGATAATTACTTTTCCATGTATTGACAAATGGGAATAATTTCTTTATGTACATTTACAAACAACTGTTAGCTTCTCAGTATTAATTCCCATCTAGTAATCTGTTCAGGAGCACCTTGTTAGTCTCAGGAGTTGCAAAAATTTTTGCTTCTGCTGTCACAAGTGTGGGAGTAGATCAGGATTAACTCCGCTGAAGTTAATAATAAAGCCAGACTGAATAAATGCAGAATTAAACCCTCCCAGGAGCTGAACTTCCTCTAGCCATTTCCAACATCTTTACAATCTCTTGTGACAAAAGACACCTGTTTCACATTTTCACTCCTCCAGGATCCCATACAGACCTAACATTGCTAAATCTAACCCGTTTTCGAAGTCGAGTTTAATTTTCTCAGCTTGAGAGCAGTAGAACACCAATCTGGGTGTTTTACTCCCCTGTACAGACTCTTTAATCTCATTAAAGAACATGTAATCTACAGTGAGAAATGTGAAAAATAAATGTTACACAGTGCAGACAAGTCCAGAAAATGATGGTGAAAGTGATATTAATGGGTTTACATTTTTCCCCAAATAAGTTCTAGAACAAGGGCCACCATGTTCTGGGTTGCATCATGATGGAGGTGATTGTCCTGCTCTGCTCCTGGTGTGGCCCGACCTTGAGTCCTGTGTGCAGCTTTGGGCACCACAATATAATAAGGATATAAAGCAATTGGAGAGTGTCCAAAAGAGGGCCATGAACATGGTGAAAGATCTAGAGAGGAAGCCGTATGAGGAATGGCTGAGGGAACTTGTTCAGCCTGGAGCAGAGGAAATTGAGGTGAGACCTCATCACAGTCTACAACTTCCTTGTAGGGGGAAGAGGAGGGGCAGGCACTGATCTCTTCTGTGTGGTGACCAGTGACAGGACCCAAGTGAATTGCCTGAAGTTATGTCAGAGGAGGTTTAGGTTGGGCATCAAAAAGAGGTTCTTCACTGAGAGGGTGGTTGGGTGCTGGAACAGGCTCCCCAGGGAAGTGGTCACAGCACCAAGCCTGACAGGCTTCAAGAAGCATTTGGACAATACTTTCAGGGACAGGGTGTGACTCTTGGAGTGGTTCTGTGTAGACCCAGAAGTTGGACTTGATGATCCTTGTGGGTGATATTCTATGATTCTATGAAGAACCTTTCATAACCTTTACCAGTGATGAAGAACACACACTGAACACATCCACTTAATCTCTACCATATCTATTCCACTCAGCTATTACTGAATGATGGCGACTATTTCATAGAGTCCTTGGCTGTACACAGGACAGTAAGCTCCAGCTCTAACATCTTCCCTGTCCAAATAACCATGCTGTCTGAAGTCAAGCAGTCCTGTTGTGCCTTCCAGACTCCTTCTAGGTTTCATATGCTGCCTTTAGCATCCAAAATATGCCTGGGAGAAATCCATTATGATGCATTCAGCCTCTCAACATGAGGAAGACACAAAACTGCAAATCTAGCTGAAGCTATATTACATTGTTTCAGAGAGCTGAAACATAAGTAAATCTCATACATATCATTCTCACTGCTTATAGATCTTGAATAGTTTGTTGTTTTTTTTTGTTTTGTTCTCATGTCTACTATATTCCACCTCCCAAAATAAAGGAAATTCTCTCTGTAGCATTTTTATGTCTTTTGTAGAGTTCCAGGCCAGACTAAAGTTCAGTAAAGATGTCTCTGCTTTGGTGTAAGGTAGGTTTCTTTCAAAGTATGCATTATTTCTGGGTAAAAAAACATGCAGTCTGTAGGTCTGGACTCTCTTCACCTCAGAAAGGACATGCAAGAGGAGAGGCAGCTCCAGAGCACAGATGCATGCAGAGCAACCATGTCCCCACAACAGGGACAGCAAACTTTGAGGGTGACTGGAACCAAATAGACTTGAGAAAGACGGTAGACTATGGTTACTGGAACCAATCCAAATCTGTCAGTGACAAAAATGGCTCCAACAGTGCTCTATATGGCCCTCTATACAAAGTGGCCACAGCACAGGCTGAGAGCAGAAGACAGCAGGCCAGTCATATAGGAAGAATTTAACTCCAAATGTGGTGGAGATCCTGTCTTCTCTGCAGCTCAGAGGCCACTGCTGTAGCAACGCTGATAGGATTTCATTCAGCCTCTGCTGCTGCCAAAAATTTAGGTTGCAATCAACTTTTTTCTTTTCCTCCCTCACCTACAGTCCAGCCTTGGCTCCTGGTGCAGAGTCGCTGTCAGGACACTGATCCACAGGACCCCAAGCTCTCCCTCACATCAAACTGCCCCACTTTGCTCCAGTACCTATGCACAAGCTCCCATTACAGTCACCTCACCCAGCCCCTCATTTTACCTAGAGGGGAGGAAATGAGTGCAGGGGAGTGTGAGTTTCCTCCACCCACCCACGGCCGTGCTGTGGCAGAGCACAGATCATCCCCGCCAGCGCTGCCCCGGCCACCCCAGAATCGTTGCCTTATAAAGAGCATTTTGTCTGTGGCTCACACCCATGCCCTGTATACATAAAGAGAAATTGAAATGTTCCAGGCTTCACTGTCATCTTATGAGCAAAGCAGTAATATACAGTCTTGTGAGTCCTTTTCACCAAACCTACTGCTCAGGATGGGTCCCTCTCCCCACACACTGCTGCAGCCGCTGTGCTGGACAGGGCGGCCCCAGTCTGGCACGCTAGCTCCCACAGGGAACCCCCTGGGATGGCTTTGCTCAGCCTTGACTGTTGCCATTGACATTTTTCCCTAAGATGACTGTTGGCCGAGGGTCTTCATAAGAGAAGGGTCTCAAATTCCTCCTACTGTGTTGCCTGTACAACACATAGGCCATTTATAGCCCTCTAAAAACAACCACTTGTACTTTGTCAGCTACCTGGTAATAAAGCTGTATAATTTGCTGGAGGGAGCTGTAGTGGAAGATTACCTCAAAATTTCATCCAGGACAGCTCACATCTTTCCACTTAAAAAACTGCAAGAATGCAGAAGACCAGCATTTCACTCTCAGCAGCTCAGCATGTATTTTGTGGCAAGAGAAAGGCAGCACAGCAGGAGGGTGGATATGCCAGCCCTCAAACTATAACTCACTAAAACAGCCCAGAGCAGCAAAAAGGCTTCTGCTGCTGAGAGAAATGAATCAGGCATAATTTCTGTTCAAAACACTGTCACATCTGAGGCTGTTGCACAGGGCTGGGGCTGGGGTTGGGTAACTCTCACCCTCCTTCTACCATTACAGGGGCTTGAAGGGAAAATCAGGCGTAAGGGCTTTATGTAGGGCTTTTCCCAGTGAGAAATATCATTAAACTCTTCCTTTATTTACAGGAATGCTGGGCAACACCTGTTTTGTACACAAGAATGTGTCTCTACTGGTGGTAAAGAAATCCCTCTGTCCTATCCATTTGCTGCCATTCACCACGGACAAGAAAACCTTGTTGTAGCCTGTGACCTGAACCTCTCTCTAAGCAGAGATTTAGATTAAATATGCATTATCACCCTTAGACATATTGCTTTGTGTATCCCAACATATATCCTGCATTCAGTTCTAATTATACGAGTAGTGACCTCTTCTATTTACAGAAAGGGAAGCTGGTCAGCAAACTTTTTTTTTTTTCCCCTTGTTGGCTACAGGAGTCCTTCTGACACAAATACGTTAAAAGCTTCTGTATCAGCTGATTTATGTCGAAAGCCCAGCTTTAGCTTCAGGCTTATGTTAACTGATTCTTACTGAAGCCATTCCTGTTGGCTCATCAACACTGTATTTCCTCAGCAAAGATGTTTCACAGCAAAACGCTGCTGTAACTTCCCATATGATCTTTTCTGTCATTCCCAGGCAGGCTCTGCTCTGGAACTGATACCTGACGTAAAGAGAAGGGGGGACCAGAGGCCATCACAGCTCACCTTATTTTCCTGTTTTGCTTTTGCTTTACCAGGCTAGTGGGGGCTTTTAGTGCCTGCACTCAGTCAGGGTGAGATTTGCCCATCAACAATTTACAAGAGCATTCAGTGACAGGACAAGGGAGAATAGATTCAAACTGAAAGAGAGTAGGTTCAGATTAGGTATTAGGCAAAAATGCTTTACTGTGAGGGCAGTAAGGCACTGGAACAGGTTGGCCAAAGCAGCTGTGGATGCCTCATCCCTGGAAGTGTTCAAAGCCAGGCTGGATGGAGCTCTGAGCAACCTGGTCTAGTGAAAGTTGTCCCTGCCTGTGGCAGAGGGTTTAGAACTAGATGATCTTTAAGGCCCCTTCCAACCCAAGTGGTTCTATAATTCTATGATCTTCCACCCAATCCCCAGTAGAGGTGAGCAGGACAGTCCCTAGGGGTCCATCTCCTTTCAGATGGTAGACAGTGAGGAGAAAGGATAGACCTGCAATGCAGATGTAGGGAGAGAAGATCTTGACATGGCATACCCTCAAATATACTGCAGACCTACAAATACCAAATTTAGGATGAAAACATATATATTATATTTATAATATTTCTGTAATATTTATACACATATAAATATACAAGAGATAAACTCTTAGCAGTAATTTGTAATATATTAGCTACTTCCTGGCTCAGTGCCCTTTATGTCATCTATAGCAATAGGAAGGAGAGAATCAATGCAAAGAAAAAGCTCCTGACAAACTTGAATTTTAATTTCTTTTTTTCCCACAAAGTAGGCATGTATGTTCTGCAGCCTGGCAAAAGACCCAGAGCAAATTCTGGAGGACAAAGGAGAAAAACAAACAGCGGTTTAAATTAGCAAACCACAGATTTATACACAGCATACACAGCTAGAGCAAAAGTGAAAGCTTAGGGAGAGGATTCAAAAGGCAAGAAGACTGTTTTTCCAGAAGCATGTTAAAGACTTGACTGCAGCCTGGAAACACGTTCAGATCAGGAGCACCCAGCTCCCCACAGCTGTTATATTTATAGGACTAAAATTATTTTCTGCAAAAACTTCAGACAGGTTGATGTGGCATCTGCTGTTACAGTCCAGTCATTGCAAAGAAAATCTAGGTGTGCTGAATATAGACTAGTAATATCTCTTAGAGTGGGGGGAAAACAGTTATTTTGGGAAAAAAATATATTTGTGGTCATTTCAGCTAGTGGGAAGGGTTGAAAAACATGGGTTTACTAATAGGGACTCAATTCAGTTGCCTAAGTAAGTAATTCACTGCCCTCAAAGCGTTCTACAGAGTCCTGTACTTGTTCCCATGTACTGTTCCAGTGGGGCATAGCTGTCCTGTAGGCCCCATAGTTTATCCATCAGTGTATGTGGATGTTCCACATGCTAGTCAGGACTCTCTGTGTACCAGCAAAATGACCTTGATCCCTTGGTGTCATCAGCAGAGCACTGACCATAGCCAGACAGGTTCATGAGGACAAGAAAAGAAAACACTAAATGCAAGTATAGAAACTATGGGGAAAAACACCCCACAAATTTACAAGAAGCGGACAACAGCAAATGGATAAAATTTAAGTCATACTAAGTGTGACTTGAAAAAGTCAGAGCAAAGACCAGAACCCAGTGTTGTGTACACTAATATTCTAATAGAAGTTTGTACTGATGGATGCAGATTTGTCCCTTGGTCACAACCTGGGCTCAGAGGGCTGTGACGGGAGGCACACGGGGTCCCGGGCAACCTCTCTAGCTGACCCCATTTTGACTGCACAATTTGTAGAGTTTGTTCTGTGATTGCATGTGGAAAAAATTTACTTGCTCTCTCTAAGTTATGACTTCTTCTATCCAGAAGCATGACACAGCTGATGAGCATATAATTGATGTCATCGTCAAGGTATTTGCCAGAAATAGCATACTGATAATGGCAGTGGTAGACAATGGACCACAGCTTGATTCCTACAAGTTTAAAAATTAAAGCCTTTGCAAATCATGCCAACATTTTACTTCAAGTGCAGGATATTCAGTGTGTAAATGTCTTGTGGATAGTGGTGCTACAGCAGCTAACTATCTAAGGATGTTAAGGCATGCAGATATTAGGAAAGCCAGATGTTTTGTGAAAAATAACTAAAAAGATGTGGAAAAGCTTATATGAATGACAGGAAAAAAAGAAGACCTGAGTGCCAACAGCCTATAAAATAGCCTGAGGAATATCTGGAATGAGTTATACCAGAGGAATGTCTGTGAAGGGAGGAAAAGAGAGGGAAGATAACCACACACAAAAAGATTCACCAGTGCAGCTCATTGAGAAGGACTAGTCAGAAGATGTGATCTATGAGAAAAGACACTATACAGCTAAGGGAAAGGTGGACATAAGCAGCCCATGACAGATGGTAACAGCTGAAAGACTGAGAAGGATATGAATAAATGAGGAATTTATTTAAGGAAGTACTCTAAAGAAGATGCAATCACATCTTCAGTAAAATATTTTTAAAGAGAGTCTTCCTCAAGGGGATTTCTGAGAGGAAATGGCATGGAAGAAAGATTGAAAACTGTGAAGACTCCAACCTGAAAAGGAAGGAAGGAAGATTATGCAATGGTTGTTCAGTCTATGACAGATTCTTGGAGAATAAAAGAACTCATCATACCCTTGTGGCAGGAAGATAAAGACAAAGCAGAAAAGATTCAGATGCACGTACAGAAATAAAGTTTAATTTTTTAAAGTACAAGATTATGAAAAATGGAAAGGTGTAAAAGAATTTGTCCATGGAAAAAGAAAAACTGTCACAAGACACATGCCAGATTCATCTTTACATTTGAACTGGGATGGCCACAAAACTGAGAAGGTATCTGGGGAGTCTCAACTGTTGGAGCAGCCAGGATGCAATAATCGCTTCCTGACAAAGGTCTTTGTCCCAGGATCCCTTGCAGGGGACAGACTGTTACTGAGACTGTTATGCTGACTCTGCCTGTTGAAGTCTTCGTAAGAGGAATTTTGCTGGATATGGAACAAGGACAACCCAGCAAAATATGGACAAATTCTGTGACATAGGTAATAAACAGAATAAGAAATCAATCAGTGAAGGATGAATAACAGTTAAAAATGCGGCAAAATGCATGTGCACAACAGAAGACTGAAAACAAAAGACAGAGCTTGGAAAAGAGCAGAAGACAGGTGGAAACAATTTTGTGAAGATAACAAGCATCATCATTAACAATGCTGGTATCACTATCTTCATTAGCCAAAAATAAACGCCAAAACCAAACCTGCAAAGATGGATTGGATTTGAAGAATTAGGCACTCAGGAGAAGTCTGGACTTTCTCCAGCTCCATTCAACAGTCAAAGGTGTGAGCAAGATAAAAAGCAGAAACTAGTCAATGCTAAGGAGTGTTACAGATGCCAGAATGTGAAACAAGAAGACCAAAGACAAAGAATTATGGGAGTAAGACACACAAAGTCTACAGCCAGCTCAGGTGAAACTCCCAGGTCACCATGTTATTTGAAAGAAATGCTAGCACAAGGGGGTTGAGGGAGAATTTCATACAGAAGTTTTTCTAGTCTGTGGTATTACCTAAAAAGAGATGAACCAAAGGTGGCCTAATTCAATGGCCAAAACTCTTCTTGAAAGATGGGGCCTTTTTTTTTGTGACTCCACAGGCCACACACTTCTGGAGACCAGAAGCTGAATGCCACAGATAAAACATAATTTGCCAACTTTGCTGCAGACATTTTGCAAGAGCCCACAGTGAAAAATAGAAAGAGAGGGGAAGATATTTTCTTTTCAGCTGAGGTCCTGCCTTCTTCCAATGCAAAATATCCCCTTTCCATGGTGATGGACCAAAGGAACCTCCTCTTTGCAGAGTTTACCAGGACAGAGTATCAAGCATCTACCCTAACTGAACTGCCCAGTGGTTAGTGCATATTAAGTGTTGTGAGACAGCTTGTCTACCCTTGCTGATCCCAGAGCAGAAGGCTTCCAGTCCACCAGTGTTTGCTGACACACTCTGCAAGTTCATCACACTTCTACCTGCAGCCTCACACAAATCCAGAACAGGAAACTGATCTGTTCCTGCATGTAACTACCCTGGTAACTCGTAAGGACTTAAATCAGACATCCAGGGCATGAAGAGGACATGTCGACAATGATATCTGATCTCTGAAGGCATGTTTTGATAATTCAGTCCCATGGGTTTGCAGGTGATGTTACACACTGAAAACATCAGATGAAGGTTGTGAGATTTTGCCCATGCTAATTCCCAGCTCTGGTGTAGTCATAACCTCAGAGAAGTGCAGCTCCACTGTCCAGAAACTCTGACAGTGTTAACAGCACCTCCAGAATTTGCAGGTGAACTCTGTAACCCAATCATCCAGTACTGGAGAAGGTTACTAGGAACCGCTTCCCAGCTCAGGAGCAGGTTGCTGCTGCCTGGAACAGGCTAACCTAAACAGGACAGGTCAGTGGCTAACTAGCCCACTGTTGGCAAGTCACCTGTGGTATTACCGTGGAACATCAGTCACTTGATAAAGACACAGAGCTGAAAACTTGCTGTAAACTATGTAAACATTATTCTATGATACAGACTGGGACATTGAATGATAACAGGACAGTAACTTTGTGAGTCCACATGCTAAGTGGTAAAGGTGCTTCACATTCACTGCAGATGAAAGCACTCACAAGGATCAAACTGCAGCTGAGACATTGCCTGCTCACATCTTTGCTTGTTTTCAGTAATGGGAACATCTACATATGCTTCATGCCATTGAATGTATGAACAGAACACTCAAATTAGCAAATTTTCCTGAACATGATGGTAGGGCCATAATAATAACTATTTATTAACATCATCAACAGCAATGTGCAGGGACAATGTGTATATGTGTATGTAGAAGGGAAGGGGAGCACGGAGTAGCTAAAGAGTCTGTAGTCCTCTTCTCCCCGTAAGTATAATCTGGTTTAACATGCACTCCAGGACATGCAGCACTAGAATGTTCTTGTGGCTGTGCTTCCATCTCCAACAGCAGCTGCATTCAGCCACAGCTCAAAGGGCTCAGTCTGCATCTGCATTCACTGAGGTGCACATATTGGCCAAAAGCCTTCTGGTAAATAAGTGTGAAGCCAACTTTGTTGGTAGATGAGGGAAACAGAGTATGAAACTTTGCATGTTTCTAATTTCCTATATAACTTGACAATATGATTTTATTTTTTTTTTTTTTTAAGATGAGAGTTAAGGTAAAATTAAACTAGATTTGCAGGAATACTGAGCAGTGACTCTTCTCCAGAAGTCTGAGACAAAATTTCCACTGTGTAAAATCCTACTATTATTGTGTGTCATTTACAGCTCAGTTATGCCAAACAGAATTTTGGTTAGATTTTCAGGAGCAGTCATGGGTTACTGTAGTTCACTGTAGGTACTCCTGTATTGAAAACATTGCACCAACATGAATTAATTCACTCGAAAGAGTAGAAAAATTCACCAAGCACATTTGTTAATTGAGAAATATAGTCAAATAAGGCTAGTGGTGATGTTTTGGCCAGGAACTTCATAAAATTTAAAAAAAGAAAAAAAAAAAAAAAAGAAGGCATGTTTCTATAACAGCCCTTTGAGCAATATGGTAACTCTCAAAAATATTGACTGATTTCTCCAGGCATGCTTCTAGAAATACTAGAACACCATACTTTTCCTAGTCACAAATCTTTTAGTCTACTTGCCATCTTCCTACAGCTTATTTTTTACTTTAACCTTTTACTTTCAAAGTTAACAGTTGTTCAGAAATAGGGTTTAATATATTCAAGATTCAAATAGTTCATACTAACAGAGTTAATCCTGCATTTTTGTTTTCCCACATGAACATTTGTTCGTGGCTTTTATGTCTGTTGTAGATTTAAAATATTGGCTTCGATACAAAACATGCATTATTTATGAGAGATTGGACAAGAGGCAAGTTGCTAGTATATTTCCTGAGCTATTACATGCAATGTTATGGAAATGTTACTAAAGTGCCCTACTTCACAGTCAGATCAGCCTCAAAAGAAGCATTTAATACCTGAGAAAAGTTAAGTGATAGGTTTATGCAAAACTTGTCAAGAAAGATCTTGGTTTACATCAAGCTAAATTCAGACTCCCTTCCTTCAAGAAATTGTGAAGTGTCATTATCCCTTTTCATCCTGTTTTATGATCTCAAAGAAAGCTGACATTTCAGCATTTCCTACATGAAGCCAGCACTTAGTCATCATCAAGGTTAAGACTTCAGCAATAGGCAAGACACAAACTCCTTAAAGTGGGTCCAGAGGAGGACACAGAGATGATCAGAGGGCTGGAGGACCTCTATTGTGAAGATAGACTGAGAGCTGGGGCTGTTCAGCTGGGAGAAGGCTCCAGGGAGACCTTAATGTGGCCTTTCAGTACTTAAAAGTGGCTTACAAAAAAGGTTGTGTGAGACTTTTTAGCAGGGTCTCTAAGTGACAGGACAAGTGGCAACATTTTTAAACTGACTGGTAGGTTTAGATTGGATAGAAGGAAGCAAATTTTTATGATGAGGGTGATGATACACTTGAACTGGTTGCCCAGAGAAGCTGGGGATGCCCCCATCCCTGGAAGTGTTCAGGGCCAGGTTGGATGGAGCTTTGAGCAACCTGGTCTAATGGGAGGTGTCCTGGCCCATGGCAAGGGGGTTGGAAATGGGCAATCTTTAAGGTCCCTTCCAATCAAACCATTCTATGATTCTCTGAATCTATTAACAGAAGTAAATTCTGCTGCAGTTTTATTTATTGCTGTACTAGTCAAACAAGTTGTTTGCGTTTTTCATCAATTGTTACTCTTCTATACTCAAATCTATCAATAGCTGTATTTGACTGTTTAAAGGTATACATCCTGGAGAAGCTTTTGATTAGGAAATATCGGGGTAAAAAATCAGATTAAAAAAAAAAGGCTAAAAATTTTTGCTTCGGGTCATCTGAACATTAAACTTGCCTTTTCCATTCTGCTGTACCTCCATAGTTAGAGAAAGTTTGTTGTTCCAAGTCAAGATGCCCCATTCTTTCCCACAGTCACAGAAAGCTGGGTAAACTACATCTTCCATAACATACCAGCCAGGGCAGTCAGAGGGACAACTCTGTGCTGCAGTGAGAGGAACACCAGCCAAATGGAGATACCGTGACAAAATAAAAAAATTGCCTATAAAATTTCAACTTTTTCCCAGAAAGTACATTTTCCAACGTAGAACAGAAGTTTCTCACCAGCCCTAATCACTTCAAAAACATAGACTGTTTTCTCGTCATAATCAGGAAAGCGTTGAATGGAAGTATGAAGGTGGTTTCTTCCCATTCCCCCATGCATCTGGAAAACAGATCCTGGGTGAATGACTTGCTATAAACGAGGCAGGAGCATGCAACCTGTCTTCTGCAGTACTTTCCCTTGTGCAAAGGACAGATGGGGGCATAGAAATTCTTGACTCCAGGTTAGTCCCAATCCATGCAATGACTAGGGGAGTTAGCTAGGAACCAAAGATGAAATAAACTTCACCCTTCAGGTATAATAGTTCTGTACCTCCAGGAAGGTTGGGATTCACTGCCCTGTATATTAACTTTATGACTCAGAATACTTCTTTGAACCAGTTTTGGAAGCAAGCAATTTAAAGGTTGATCTGTATTTAGGGTTGTGTCGACAAAGCAATCCAGCTTTACTGAAATATTACCCAAGAAAGCCTCTTGAAGTGAATTCATGAAATTAGATTATTTTACAGCCAGGCACAGCTAGAGTCAATGATTTATAGTAATTTACTCATTGTTCCACAGTCAGGATGCCACTGCGGAAGGAAGAAAACAATAGAAGAATCTGAAACAAGTACTACCGAATTAAAAAAACGAATATATAATGCCTGTTGACCTGAAATGAACATTTAATTCATACTGGAGCAGCTTTTTAATTGATTAGAAACAGTAACAAATTCAGTTTTCTATCACACGCTAGTCTATTCATGTTCTCACCCCATTGCAGCAACACCCAATTGCTTTCCAGTACTGCATTAAGCAACACATCCTTTGTTCTCCCTTCCTCTGCCCCAGGGGAGACGTTTGTAGGATGATTTGCTTTGATAATTTGGATGCTTTTCTTTAATGTATATGTTGCAATGTATTTATGTCATAAAGGCAGGTTAAAGCACCTTGTTTACATGTGGATGATGACGTTTGCAATAGTCTTAGCTCCTGAGGGAATTAATTCCATAGTCTTGGACCCGACTTTGAAAGTTTTTAACCTCCTGCACAGAGTATATTAAGGCCAAAGAGTAAATATTTTTCCTTGATTTTCATCTTGTTTTTTCACCTTGAGCTTTGGCCCATCTTCTAGACCACTGGTTTTGAAAGTGAAGTGTGTGCACCCAAGGGGTATGCAAGACAATCCACTGGGGTGCAGCAAGAAAATACATTTTGTACCATTAATAAATAAATAGATAAAATTTAAAATGTGCTTCATTAGCTTATCCTTCTTTAACTTCTATGTTTGTGCATGTTTTATGAATGTGCATAATACATCATGATGATATTACATATATATAATTTATAAATAAAAAATACAAGTGTATCAGGGATGTGTGTTCAACATTTTTTTAGTGATAGAGGTACACAACCAAAACATTTTGAGACCACTGTTCTAGACAGCAATTCCCCGATGACAGCATCTTAATAACACAGACTGAGATCCCAAGTTTCGATCAGTGTTCATAAGTCAATGCAAAAGAAACACTAATATATCTCTGTCAGGCTTGCCTAAAGTACTGCTGGTTTTGCGAAGAGTTGCTACAACTTTCCTATACTACATGGATTTCCCTGGTGCCAAGAATCTCCTGCAGAAATAGCGTGTAGCTGCTGTCTAGCCAAGAGGTGTAAGAAATATGAGAATGGGGCAGTACAGCTCTGCCAGGAGTCTCTTGGCCAGGGATGATTAAACATTGCTAGCTTCATGAGCTCCTATTTGGGTATCAGCAAGAAACCCAGAATTGCTCCCAAGCTGTGGACTGAATGGACTGTGAGTTTGTGCATTCATACCTAGAAACTGCAGTGGACATGCAAATTCTTCAAAATAAATTTCTGTAAGCACCTCTTCTGTCTTGCAGAGATTTCTGATTCAAGAGCTCATATGTTTATGTCATGTCCTTGAAAACACAATTGAACTGCTCATATGAGTGTTGATGTAGTAATGATCCTATAATGCTTTAGCATTAGCACCTGCTTTTGAAAATGTAGCCCCCCTAGATTAAATCAAATTGGTACAAAGAAGCCACATATAATTTTGAAAATCCACACATATAGATGTGTCTGTGAGGCTTTTCTAGAAGTAGCCACTTTGATTCAATCTCAATACTACTATACCCTCATCTATTCTCTTGCACACAAAAACAACAAAATGTTTTCCAGTTTACTTAAATCTTCCAAAAAACCTTGTAGTTACTTGGAGGTAAGCCTGAAGTTTTCCTGACTAAACCAGAATTTCACAAAGCTTCAGAGTTCACATTTTAGCAATTTTTAAAAAATGGCCAGGGGAGGGGGGAGGAGTTCCAAGTGAAAATAAGAGATGCCTTTCAGAAACACCCTTTTGGCAACAATGTTCCCCACAGCGACATAGGGCTGTTAAGATTCAGTAGATTAGGTCCACTGCTTGTCCATACCAGGAAGAAGAGGAAGAGGAGGAAAATAAAGGATGTCGAGCAAGAACACTTCAGAGAGGCACTTGAAATGCTGATGCTTCTGGGACACGCTCCAGGTCCACGCCATAGTGAAGGGACCAGTCAACAATATTTAGGCAACACTTTCCCAGGCCTAAAGAGGGTGTCTGAGGTGGCCATGAGTATTCCTATGGCTATTCTAATTTGGATAGGTGAATGAAATAGGTGTAAGGTCATTGACACTGGGTGTGGGAACCCCTTGTAGCACTGCATGTGGAGAGAAGTGTGTTGGCATAGCTGAGGGCTTTGATGGCTTGAGGAAATGTATAATAGGGAGAAGGATGTCACATGGGCAATGCAATGGCAGGCAGTGTTGCTGTGAACTCCCTCCCTTGCTTGCACTAGCCTGCTCTGGGAAAAGAAAACAGGACCATTAGGTCCGGGAGTGGCTGCTGAAGTGGGCAGGGGACCTTTGTAAGGACAAAATGGAGTGTCAGGGCCCTGAGCCCACTCCCATTCTCCCAGGGGTTTGGCTGCCCGAACTCAGGGCCAATTCAATGACAGTGCAGCTGGTGACTTTGGGGAAATAACATTCTGTAATGAGCATAACACTAATAACCTTTGAGAGTGCTAGCCCTGTTTCTTACTGGTCTGGCATTAGCATCTTTGCTGGCAGATTTCCCTCAGTTTAAGGAATTTTTGTTTAAATTTGATTTTTTGAGTAATTAAAGATATCCTGTACAAAACATTTTAGATAATCATTTGAATTCCCTCCAGCAAATATGTTAGAATTATGACTGCTGTATAGAATTGCAGGATTAGCAAAGTGTGCCACAATAAATTGGTTTGTGTTTTTTCCTCATCTCCTCCCAAAATAGGGATTCACTAACATTGTCCTGCAAGGAGGACATTTTAAGAAGCAAAATTTTCAAGTTTCACTCCTGTTCACCACTGCATGGACTAACTCCACTGAGTTGAGATTCTGTGGCTCATGATAACTCTTAATGACTTCTCAATAATTAATATGAGGAAGGCTTAATGCCTTCAATGAGCTTTGGTAACTTAAAACAAAGAGTACCATCAGCCCACTGGCAGACTTAAAAATAAGAAAAATGTGTAAGATCATCTAGAAAAACAAGAGTTGGAAAGCTGCCTAAAAAGAGAGGGATACACTAGATTACCCAAAGCCAGCAGTGTTAGGAGGAGGCTGTAACCTGACTAAACAGGCTCTGATCAAAGTCACAGGGAAAGTTGTTTAAGTACCCAGAAGGGCTTCATCCCCTTCATGATCAGTGTATCTTTGATAGCTAGTTCACTCTCTGAAAAAGCACATCTGAAGACTGAAAAATACAGGACTACTATGAAGGCCCATCAAAGAAACAAAAGACATGAAAGAGCAAGAATATACTATTTTTTCAGTCAGGTAAAGGTCAAAATCCAGATGCTTTTAGAGCTGACCACAGTTCAAAATAGACACCTAACCCAGAGACAGACAAAGGGATCAGAAAGCTGTGAATAAGACAGAACAAAAAAAATCTTCTGTAGAAACATGCTACATTACTTTAAAAGAGGTTGAAGCTAAGAGAGGAAATGTCTTGCATTTGATAAGGCTAACTGGCCATAGCTGTAGCCATAGGAATACCAAAAAAAATCACTTCATCACCCGAGCACTTGGCCCCAAAGAGCGAGAAGATTTCCACCTCCAGCAGCATGGTTCTGATCAGCACTTCTGGTCCTACTTCAGAAAAATAATAATAATCTTTTTAGCAAAATCCTATGTCTTCTCTTTATGAAAGTACATGAAAACACACTTATCTAGAGGTAAACACAGGCTTGAATGCTTCACTGGAAAAAACAATCATTTAGGCTGCAGGTGCTTGGCTGTGTTTAAACAAACAGCAGTGCTGTCCACGTGTAGAATAAAAAAAAATGGGAAAATTGAAACAACAAAAAACTATGTGAAGAAATGCAAAGTGATGATGCAGCTAGAGGAGAAGGCTGTACAACAGAAAGTACACACCTGGAAAGGGGCTGGCAAGGACATTTGTTCACAGTCAGGCAGACAAAACTCATCTCAGAGGCCTTTGGGCAGCTGGATATCTCTAGATTTAAGAGTAATGGGAAGTCATGCACTTGATGACCATAAGAAAATGTGCAAACTGGAATGAAGGCTGACCTCACTCTGTGATGTGAACTTTCCCCAGTGGTGTGAAATCACCATGACACAGCCCCAAAACACACCATCCCTTGGATGAGGGGCAGCAGTGCCAACCTGCCTCCAGGTGCTGCCCATATATCTGGCACCCTTAAGAGGAATAGCTCAAGTTCTGGACAGGAAAATGATGGATTTAATTCTGCAAGAGTAGTCATTGATACTCACCTATTACAACTTTTTACATTGTTTTGTTGAATAAGAAGGTTTCAACACCTCCGAATGCTTTAAAATTGTTTTGTAGTGCCAGAGCGATATAGAAGTACTTAGTCAGTATAAAAGAGACTTAAGCCAGGAATGTGTAACAGAAAGAGCATGGACCTGTCTGGAAGAGCTACAGTACCCACAGTGCAGGCAGACTCAGTCATGTGCTGGCACTCAGCTCGCAGACAGGTGTGTCGGTCGCTGACATTATCATTCTTCCAGTTGTTTCTTACCACTCCTCTGCCTAGAGTTTCCACCCCCGCAGCTCTGTTGGCAGAAGGAATTAAGTAAGCGCTCCCTCGTGTGCTTCCAACAAGTCAGATGGATTAGTCAACAAAGAGGGTTTAAACCAACCTGCTCGCTTTGCCTGAAGCAAATGAAAGTGCTCTTAAACAAACCCTGTTAGCACTGTTACCAGCAGAGCTACAGCAGGAGTAACTACAGCATCAAAGGGGAAGCATGTAGGTGCAAACTGGCAAAATCTTCAAATGGCACAGTTAGGTCTGGAACACAGTTAAGCCTGTCCACAGCTTTACAAGTAAGCACAAGCCATAGCATCTTACACACACAACACCTGTACACGTGTATATTTTGCTCTGCAGCAAAATATAAAGTTCATGCAATTACACTGAAAATTCTTCCACCGTGGGTAAATTAAGGCACGTTATCTTGTATTCGCTGTATACTAAGAGCATATGAAGGAAGAGGTATCAGACAATGGATGGTAAGTTTTAATTCATAATACCTTCTTAACCTTAGAGTGGTTAGGAAGGTATTATGACTGTGGAAAGTATGAAAGGTATGACTGTGTAAAAATAAGCAATTGACCTGAAAAAAGCTATGACTTACAAAGCAATTCCAAGAGGAATTACTGCACAGACTCAATTAGAATTCAGTTTACCTCAGAAATAGGTACCAATTTTAGTCCAAAGATTCTGTTGATATTTACAGATTTTGAGAGTTTTTACTGTCAGGAATTACTATTTCAAGTCTTCTCCAATTGCAATCTGGAAACAAAGACCATTACGTGACCAGGTGTGCCTCTGCCAGGTTGGACAGAAATTAATTCCCAGCACACACAAGCCTTCCCAAGGCACTCAGTGCTCCCTAGGCAGCTGAACCAGTGCCACCAAAACCTGCTTTGGTATGTCTTCTTCAGTGATACCTGAGCACATAGCGTAACCAGAACCGCAGACTAAGGATGGCGTCAAGGTTTCTGAGTCCCTCCTTCTGAACTTCAATTGTTGTACTCTCTTTCTGGTACTTGTTCTGTGCCAGCAGCACCATTCAAACTACAAACTGACAGCTTGTACTATTTATTTTCTGCTATGATCTATTTTTCCACTTCTGCCATATCAGGACAAATGTGCAGTTGTTCCTGCCCTGGTATAAGGCTTCAATTCTGATACACTCACTTTGCTGTGTGATCCCCACAGCAGATGAGCCTATTCTGCAGAGAAATGATTTTGCTTGAGAGACAAGAACACCTTCTCTATCAGTAAACTTCTAGCTTCAAAAATCCCTCAATATGCACGACTATTTGAAACTTTCATATGCTCAGGATTATAGATATCCATAAATACAAAAATCATATTAGTGAGACTTGAACTCTCTGAAAAAATCCTCCTTACTGTATGAACAATCATTGCAGACATGTGCTCTGCAGCAACCCATGGGTTTCAGAAGCTATCTTGGAAGAGTCAGCCTCATCAGGAAAGCGTTTCTTAGGTCACAACAGGAATTTCAGGACAAAAATCTTTCCAGCTATAATGTGTTGTTCATATTAGTAGAATTTTGTTGGAAATACTTATGATTGGTATACACAGGAATTGTGCAATGTCTCTCATGGCATAACCTATTTCTCACTAATTTCTGTAAGAGACATATCAGACTTCAAACACTCTCCTCAGCTGCAATAAAAGGAGACATTGGATGTGTGTAACAAGCTCACTAACCATGGTGGGAGGGTTGGAACTAGAAGATCCTTAATGCCCCTTTCAACCCAAACCACTCTATGATTCTGTGGACAGCACACAGGCTTCAATCAAACAAGCATAAAATTTAATACTCAGAGTCTTGCAAAGAGGTTTATCATCTGAAAGCAAAAGATGCTACTCTTTGTGTAGGAGCTTGCAATTTGTTCACTGAAAACCCAATTCAGCAAAATATACAGACACACATTTAAATGTTTTGGTAGAATGGGCTTTAAGTAGTATGAAATATGGAATTGATTAGTGATGATATTCACCACAAAGGAGTTCTATAAACCATTCTCCCCAGATATGTTTACAGCTGGAGCGATAAAGAGAATTTTATGTGATGCTCACTCCCTTTCACAGCATTATATCCATTTAATTACTTTTAAATACTGAACAAAACAAAAACAAGTGACAAGTGATGCCTTCCTAGACTGTGTCCCCTCCACAAAGTACTGCCAGAGACTGGCAACTGCATAGTTTAGAGTTGGATTATTCTAGATATGCAGCCACACTGCGGTAGTGTATATAGCAATAATGTATTGATTATTAATTCCCTCATCTCATGCGAGCTTTTCATTTGCAGAAAGATGAAACAGTTTATGATTCTTTCCTAATGAACAGTGGGAGAATTCTGTGTCTTTCTGTGACACAGGAGAAAGAAGCAGAAAGAACCAAAGGACTATCAGAGACATAAGGAAGCTCCATGTTGCATCTGGAGAATTTGCGAGGCACGGCAAATTTAAAAATGCTTTTCTCCCCCTTCACAAGTCTGTCCCCTTGCCCAGATTTAGACCACCTTTGCTCTTCTCATGGAAATCTGATACTGTCTTTTACAGTTTCTCTGTTTCTCCATGACTGACTCTCCCCTCCTCTCCTCCCTAGAATTTTAGAAAAACTTTCTTAATCTTTCCAGATTATAAATTAATGTTCTACCAAATATCTCCTTTTCCCAAGTAACTCTTTGGAAGAAAGAAATCATTCTTCTTTACAGAATTTTTATAGTACTCTTGCAAAGGCTTCTCAAATCTATAAGTCCAGGTCAACTCTCTCTCTACATATTTCCAGGCCAAGACACAGGTATATATATTTTTTTACTACTGAATATATTACAGCATTACACGACAGCGACAACATCACATTTCTTCAGCTGGAAGATTCCATCACCCTCCCTCTGTAAGATATTTTGTTTTCTATGGTACTGGGTCTGGCCAGGCTGGAGTTAATTTTCTTCTTAGCAGGCTGGATGGGGCTGTGGTCCAGACCTGTGGTTGCTGAACAGCATTTGCACAGCATTGAGACCTTTTGTTTCACCCCAGTGAACAAACTTGGGGTGCCAAAGAGGTGGGGAGGTGACACAGCAGAGCCAAGGAGAGCAGTACTCCATGCTGTGCAACATTGTGCTCCGGTGTGGAACAGAGAGGAGGGTGTTTAGGGAAGTTACCCACCTTTTTCTTGGGAACTGGGCGGGCATTGGTCTACCTGCAGGGGGTGGACAGTGACTGCCTGAACACCACTTGTTCTGTTTTCCTTCTCTCGTCTCCTGCCTTTTCACTCACTAAACTGTTCCATATCTTGACCTATGAGTTTTCTTGCTTTTCCTTTTCTGATCCCCCACACCACTGGCTGTGAGGGAAAACAAGCGAGCAGCAGTGCAATTCTCAGTTGCCTGATGGGCAAGTATACGAACAGAGGGTGCCGAGAGGATAGAGCCAAGTTCTTCTAAGTGGTGCCGAGCAGTAGGACAAGAGGCAATGGGCAGAAACTGATACACAGGATGTTCCACCTGAACATGAGGCAGAACTTTTTTACTGTGCGGGTGACTGAGCACTGGAACAGGTTGCCCAGAGAGGTTGTGGCGAGTCCCTCACTGGAGATATTCACGAACCGTCTGGAAGCCAATCCTGTGCTCTGGGATGCCTCTGTTTGGGCAAGGAGGTTGGAGCAGATGACCCACTGTAGTCCCTTCCACCTGACCAATTCTGTGACTCTCTGTAACCCACTGGGGTCACCCGGTGGGGTCGCCCCACGGCTCCTGCCCACCACCCTCCCTAGACCCCCAGGTCCGGCTGGACGGGGACCCGCTCCCGCTCCCGTCCCGCGCCGGGACCGCTCCCGCCGCGCCTCGCGCCTCCGCCTGCGGCGGGCTCCGCCCCGCCGGCACGTGCCGATAACGGTACCGCCGCTCCCGCCCCGCCGCTCCTCGGGACCCGCCGCGTCCCCCGTCCCTGCCTCCCTCCTTCCGGCAGCGGAGCGGGCGCGCTGCGGCCCCTCGGCGCGGGGGAGCGGGGCAGGGAGTCGGGAGGAAGGAAAGGAAGGAGGGCAGCCGGGCGGATGGGGGGGTCGCTCCGTCCCCTCTCCCCTCCCTCCCCTCCCACCCCTGGGCGGGGCGGGGCGGGGGCGGGCGGCGCGTGACGCCGAGCGGCCGAGGCGCGCGCCCGCCCCCCGCCGCCCCCCCCTCCTGCTCCTGCTCTTGCCCGCCCCCCGCTCGCGCCCCCCCTCCCCTCCCCTCCCCTGCGGCGGCGGCCGCGGCCGCGGTGCATTGTGGGCGCAGCCCGTTGTTCATTTGCCACCCGAGCCGATCCGGGGCCTGCCGGGACGGAAGCGCCGCCGCCGAGCGACCGAGCGGGATCCATTGTGGGCAGCCCCGCGCCCGCCGCCATCCAGGCCGGACCCGGGGCAGTGCGGAGGGAGCGAGCGGCCGCGCTTCGTCTCTCTCGGCCGCCGCCCCCGCGCGGCAGCCGGGCGCCTCCTTCCCCCGCCCCGTTCCCGCGGCGGACGGAGCGGAGCGCTCGGCCGGGCGGGGGGCGCGGGGCGCGCCCGCCATGTTCGCCGAGATAAACCGGCGGACGCTCGCGTTCCGCGGCGGCGGCCTCGTCACCCCCGCGGCGGCCGCTTCGGCGGCGGGGACCGAGGCCTGGGAGCGGCAGGACCCCGAGGCGCTGAACGGGCGCGGGGCGGACGAGGAGGCGGAGCTGGAGGGGCTAGAGGCCGAGGAGCTGGAGGCCGCCGCCGCCGCCGAGGAGAAGGAGCTGCTGCTGCCCCAGGACTCGGCGTCGCCCCCCGCCGCCGCCGGCCCTATGTTCGCCGAGAGGAACCGCCGGACTCTGGCCTTCCGCGGCGGCGGGGGGCTCCTGGGCGCCCACCCCGCGGCTAACAATGGCTGCGAGGCCGCGGCCTGGCCGCGGAAGCACTTCAATGGGCGGGGGGCGGACGAGGAGATGGAGCTGGAGGGCGCGGAGGGGCTGGAGCCGGAGGGGCTGCTGGAGGGCAAGGAGCTCGTCCAGGACGGGGGCTCGCTGAGTGACAGCAGTGACGATGAGGAGGACGGCGAAGGGGGCAGCCTGGGCGACGGCAGCGGCGCCGAGGGCGGCAGCTGCAGCAGCAGCCGGCGGTCGGGGGGCGACGGCGGGGACGAGGCGGAGGGCAGCGGCGAGGGGGAGAGCATCCGGCACTTCCCGCTGGCCAGGCCCAAGTCCCTGCTGCAGAAGCTGCACATCTCCTTCCAGGGCTCCTGGCTCAAGGAGTTCCCGTGGCTCTACTACTGCCAGGAGACCGGCCTCATGTCCTGCGCCTGGTGTACTGCAGCCGCGGCCGCCGCCGCGCCCCCCGAGCTGATCATGTCCGGCGGGCCCCTGCCCGGGGGGCACGACGAGCTCTGCAAGGGCACCCGCAACTACAAGCGCACCCTGCTGCTGCGGCACCACCTCTCCGCCGAGCATCGCCTCAATGAGCCTGGCAGCGCCGAGCAGGTACGGCGTGGTATGGGGATAGCTATGGCCATGGGCAGGGGGGCGGCGGGGGGGGACGGGGCGGTACCGGCTTCCCCTTTCGTATAGGTGGGGATTTTCCGTGCCCACGTGTGTGAACTTTTTTTTACGTGGCTGCTCGTGGTGGTGGTTGTTGCCCGGCGGGCTGGGCACACTGCGGTGCTCTCTCTAGCCGTCTCCGGAGCGGCAGAGGAGCCCCCTCTCTCTGGGATTTTGGGCGGCTGTCCCTCTGGATGCAGGCAGGCACGTGGCACGCAGGCACACAAACACAGCCTGAGCCGTGGCTGTTCCTGGCTGTGCCCGGTTCCCGTTATCCGTCCGGCGCTGGCGTGTGCCGCTTCCATTTGTTCATCTGTTTATCTCGTGAAGATAAACCGGCGATGTGGGAAAAAAAGTTGCGCAGGAATCCCAGTGTCACAGCACTGATTTAAATACGCTCGTTACAACTTCCTCCTGCGGTACGGGCGGAGGGAGGGCAGTGTCCGGCCAGCGACCGCCTGTGAAACTGGGACTCGCTAGCGTGAAATTGGAATTGCGCTGCCGCGCTTAGCGGTACGGCCGCGGTGCGCTAATCGGATAACTCCGTGTACTCAAGTTCCTCGCATTTAAATCTTTTTTTTGCCGATTCGTTGCTTTGGATTGAGTTGCTGAGCAAGAAGTCTGCTGTCGCTTGGTGTGTGTTTGAGATAAACATGCGGTTTCCTGAAAGCCGTGTTACTATGCCGGGGCTCCTCTAACGCTTTAGGAGTAGTGAAACTCCTCACGTTCCCCGCTGAACTTAAAATCACCGCGTTTCTTGGCTGCTCTCACGAATGAGGCAGAGCTTGCTCTAGAACATACGTGGATAAAAAGCCCCTAAAGAATACGCGCTCGGAATCCGCAGCTTTCTGCAGCCTTTTCTCCTAGGATGAAAGTCCGTTCGCTCGATCGCCTCACTGGCGTTAAACTTGCCTGCGGGCATTAGCTAGTGTGCTTCAGGTTAGGCCAGTCCTTGAATTGTTGGGCTGTTAGCCGGAATTAATCCCCTGTCGCTCCGTTTTTCCCCGTTTAGAACTCAGTTTTAATTACGACACGCACCGTGGTTGTATAGCTTTGTCTGGAGCCTGAAATGTAACGCGGTAGTTAGACTGAGTTTATTGCTTGAGCGCTTTAAGGATCTCAGAGTACCTTGGACAAGAGCTGCAATTCAAATGTTTGGATAGGATATCAGGATGACTGATAAAACGTTAGGTGAACGTAGGTTTTCTTAGAGCTACTTGGAAAAGATATGCAAGTTTTATGTGAAACGGCTGCGGGACTGCAAGAAGAACCTTATGGTGCACAAACACAGGTTATCAAAAATACTATTTTTGGATTTACAAATGCAACATTCACCTTCGTGATTAATACTGCCTTGTCAGTGAGTGTTTCTAAGGCAGCTACTGTTACTTTCATAGCAGCAGGTCGTCGTCTTAGTTTCCTCCAATCTGGATTTGCTATTCACTCTGCAGTGTTTTAGCCAAACACACTTTCAGTAATTTGTTTCAGATTATGAAACTTTCATTCTCAGTTTCTTTTACCTCTTTATATCTTCGCAAATGTTAACTTTTGCATAACGTTATCGCAGTATATTCCTTACTGTCTTGTTGCCTAGTTTCTGAGTTTGAGTTGTGAATGATTAACCCTGTAGAGGTATGTTCTGTCACTGTGTAGCCTCCTGTGTTAGTAGATACTGCTAATTCCTGCCACCTTTGGAAGTTTCTCACTCCATTTAAGGTGCATTTAAATAAAAACTATTCCAGGCATTTTTCCCTACATAATTTAATAGTTTGCTCTTTTTGTCCTCCTATCCCCAGTCTGCTGTAAAACTCTTAAATACCAGGAAGGTAGAAGGGAGGACAGAATATTGGCTTGTTAACATGGTAACCTAAAAGTTAATATAAGTATCTATTTGAAGATTGTGTTTATTTGAAAATCTTTCATTGTCATGGGAATCTTTGTAAAAAATGAGCCTCTGCTTTTAAACCACTGATGGTTTGAGAAAAAATACCTGTAGTAACTGTCATAATAAACGAAATGGTAGGAGAGATAAGTCAGTAGTTCTTTTGCATTGTATTAAAGATAAGGTTTGGACAAAGGTAGCTATACAGAGATTGGTGGTTTCAAGTGGAAAACAGTCCTCTCTGCATCCCTCTGCAATTACATTTTGGTTAAAAATTTCTCACAAGGGAAGGAATTGTGGTGTGTGGTTTTTTTGGGTTTTTTTTTTTTTTTTTTTCAGGAATCAATGTAGTTTTCTTTGTGGTGCGCTTCCAGGTTACACTTGCTTTATCGAAAATCTGATTAAGAATCTCTGTTTTCTTTCCACTTCTATGTTTAATTTCCGTATCCTTTCATACTTTTAATGGCACTTGAATTTCTTTTGATACGTATGTTTAAGTTAATAGCAAAACAATAGCCCCATTTTTTTCCTTAATGCCGTGATACCAGATACTTGGAACAAAAGTAGGTAATTTGTACCCTGACTGTATTTCCAACATACATAATGAGCCAGCAAAGCCGTTTAGATTTAATGAAACTTGGGAGAGATCTTTCAGCCTTTGTGTTAGAGACAGCACACATGTATTCTGGACTTGACAAGCCTCAACTGCAGGGCATGTTTAGCAGCTGCTAATAAACATATGGCAAAGTGCCACTGTTCAAGTGCGGAAAGGAAATTGTAGGTGTTAAGACAGTAAAGCAGTGGAAGTTTCTATAGGTCTGTTGGATATTACACTCATGAAGAAATGAGTGATGATTTCAGTTTATTTTTGGGATATGTTTAATTTGGAATGCCAAAATACATCACAAGTGGTTGCAGCTGCTGTAATTCAAGATTATTGAGCTGTCAGGCGATACTTCTTTCTGAGACCAAATTCTTGACTTTTTTCTATTCTAGTTTTTAAAATAATCTGTCTCCATATATTAAAGCTTGAGGAAATCTATCACCAGCTTGAATTACCTTTGGTTTTTAATAGGTGAACGGTTGTGTTGCAAAAACTTTAGGAAAAGGGTGCTTACTAGGAAAATACTGCAAAATATTTTAATTCTCGATGAATTTAGGTCCATCAAATGCAGAGTTATTGGCTGCTGGGGGTTCCTCCCCTCAAATCAACTTCTTAAAACATTTTCTTTCTGGACATAATTTGAAGCTAAGCTTTGGAAATACTGCCAGAAAAGCTTTCTCCAACCTAACAGGCATGTTGGTTTAAATCAGAAGTTCTCCAAAAGGAGGAAGGCCTTTGATGTGTTATTTTTTCCATGTGAACTGTAATTGTTTGCTTTATGTGAGCAGTGATGAATGGAAGTCGTGCTTCAGATGTAAGAGTTACATTACAGTGTTCTAAGTTAACTTCTTAATTTACTCTTAGCAGAGCAAAAAAGTTTAGGAGGGAGTCAGAGTAAGGATTATTATTTACTGTATTTTCATGTTGTGTTTTTACCTCATCTCGAACTACTCAATTTGATGTTAGTGGAACAATTTTAAATTGCTGAGTTTTCTGTGAGAGATGCTATGGCGTATACAATGGCAGTGGGGCATCATTTTGAGATCACCTTTCTCTGTAGATGCATGTGGTTAAGAGGCTACTAATAGCTTATTTTGTTAAAGTATCCATTTGTCAGGACAAGAATTCATTTAGGGGCATAGGGAATTGTTGTAGAGTAAGATGTGGTAGTGGGGAACGGATTACAAAAATGTGCCCTAACTATTTTTTATATACATACAGCTGAGAAGGAATCTGTGGTTACGTCGGTTTGGGTATTTTTTTCTTCTTCTTGCCCTCTCTGTTCTTGCTCTGAGGGAGAGAGTATGCTGATGGCACAGGAGGAGAAAGAAAAGCAAGTTTTTAACAGCAGTTTTTGATCATCTGTTTCTGCTCCTATTAGCTTTTAGGCAAGTTTAATTAGTGAATTATACGTATAAAATAGTAATATGTCTTTGGGTGTATTCAGGAGGTCTCAACTATTAGAAACAGAGCACAATATTACCTTCCTTGAGTAGTCTCCGTTGTGTTAGAGTGCTTCTCAATCTCACTCACAGAAAGAAGTGTTTGACTTAGAATGCTGTAAATTCCAGAAATTGAAATGAAATTATGCTGATTCTTATCTTACATTTCTTAGTAGTTTTTAATAAAAGGATAAGGTGGTTTGGTGTTGAGATAGGTCATGGTCTGTATTCTGAAAATATGATAGACATCTAAGCAAATACCATTACTTTGTGGTTCTCATCAGAAAAACAGAACAGATGATGTTCTTTGTCAGTAACAGAAGTTTGCAAATATACTGTTTTCCTGTAATTGTTTTCTGCACCTTGCCTCCTGTTGAACTGTATAGTATTTTTTCTGTACAAATGTTTAAAACACTAAGTGATAGAATTTTGATTTCTTAACTTTTCTCATAGTAAATGTCAATTCTACTTGTCATGCTTGGTTTATATGTGTTTGGTAACTGTTCAGATGTCAGGACTCTATTTCATTGGAGTTGTGGCATTAGGGTTAGCTGCTTCCATACCAGCAGTTAAACAGTTGTTTCTAATATTGCAGTTAGTTTTAAAAATGTTTCAGTAAAGCTGTGAGACTGATCTCTTTCACCAACACACCCCCCTATAGCTTGGACATCAGTTACATAATACCTCTTTCTTTCCACTCAACCTTCTGATTTGCTCATAAGTTAAGATTTCAGTCTTATGTTTCTGTATCAATTTGTGATCTGCATCTTCTTTACCATGCTGGCATATCCTTTTCTCAGGAAACAAAAAAACCCACATTGTAAAAATCAATTCCCGCCACTCCCCCCTCTCCCCCCCCCAGTTTGATTGAGTATGTATACCTACTCAATTAAAATGTACTCTGTCTCCATTCTTTAATCAGACATTTGTCAAAATTAAAGAATTGCTGCAGATTGTTGTGGGGTGATGTGCTTTTTTGGGTGGTTTTTTTGTTGTTTTTTTTTTTTAATTTGTGTGGTATTTAATGTGTTCTCAGAGAATGAAATTGGCAGCTATCATGGTATCTACCTAACACTTACTGTCTGAGGTGCGAGTCACTGATGATTGATGAGAGTGACAACACTTCAGGGTACCGTAATTTTCATCTTAATCTGATCCATCGTCAGTGTAATTGGTGTTTTGAAACTACGCAGTGTTCCGTTGCTGAATTGACAGGAAGCTAGTCCAGATCTGAAATCTGCTGAGAACTAAGAGTGACAGACTTAGCTGTCATATGTTTGGGACATACTCTGTTTCAGAGCTCTGATCTGAAGGAGTACTTGGGGTTTGTGAGAGTACACAGAAAAAATTTAACTGAGGTTGGATAAAGAACCATTGCTTATTTTCACATAGAAGGCTAATTGCTTTTATTCCTTTTCACTGAACAACTTGTCTGAGAAGGGTAGAGATTCAGAAGCAGTTTGAATGTGAAAGCAAACTGAAATGATTTCTCAGGAGATGATGAAATGGCACAGTTTTGGGTATACTGAGCATTATTGGCTGCTTATAGATGTAAACACCATTTTCGATGTAGTTACAGCCTCAGTTGTCATTCCAGTGATCCACACTGGGATTATAATTTGAGGTGATTTCATCTACTAATTCCTGTGTGGTAGAAAATTACCTTTTTAATATATATATAGCTGGTTTCTGCCATAGTCCCAAATTAAGGGCAGTGCTTTTGTACACCATATATTTTAGCCCCAGTATAGATTATGGGCTCATGACAGTGTTAACTTTTACCTTCTTAATGCTGATTTTTACCTATTAATGTTGATGCTGTTGAGCTTTAACAGTATCTCTAGCTCCCAAATTAGTTAGATGTTTTATTAAAGGCAGGGAGAAAATAGTATTGTAGCTTGCAAAGTCTGACCTTCTCTCATCCTAAACCATATTGGAGCCATCCGGTTTTGAACTCTCCTTATTTGCGAGGGAAGAAGAGAAATATTGGAGACCCACTGTAAAACAGACTCCGTCATAGTCGCTGCTCTTGATGGCAATGTATGTCAACCCATATAAGTACAGTCTCAAGTATGCCAGTCTGTGTTGCTTTCTGCTTTCTCCTAACTGCTGCTTTGTAGCAGCTCTGAAGCATCACTTTCTAAATGCTCTAAAATTCAGTTCAAATCTCTTGATGCTTACCAGTCTCTCACTGTCTGAACTAATTTTTAATAACGACTTACTTCTTGGTGTTGGACTGGCTGATAATGTCAGCTTTTAGCAGTTTTGAAGCTGTGTTTGAGATCACGTCTTAAAAAAGCTGCATCTGTACAATATGTACCTGTTAAAGGTGTTGCCACTGGAAAGTCTTACCTAAGTAATTTATTTGAAGCTTAAGTGTTTTGGTCATCTGCAGTATTGTCTACTTACCATGTGATACTGTTTCTGTTTAATCCTAAACGTGCCATAGGTAGAAAGTACATGATAAATGCTTAATTTGTAGAACTGTATAAGAAATATATCTGTTATTATATCTACTTCAGCAATATATTTTCTTTAAAACATTCAACACATATTGGGAGATGCAGACCTAAGCTTTATGTATTCTTCTCTCAGCACGAGAAAATGTTTAGTCAGTTATCAGGATTCTGCTTACTTGTTTAAGTGGAGATTTTTAGGGAAGGATAAGTATTTGGGCATGTAAGAATCATCCAGTTAAATCTTTGGAAAGAGAGGCTCATGAAACTTTTATATACATGGATAAGAATAACAAGTACTTCACACTCAACTAAAGCTTTCCTTACTTTTGGCTGAAATTTCACTTCCTTTGCCCTCAAGGCAAATCTGCTAATTCAGTTTGTTTCAAATTTGGGGGTGGAAGGTGCAGAATGAGATCATGACTTTTAGTTTTCAGAAATAGTTTGTTAATTATACGTTCCTGTCTGCTTTTGTGACCAAGAACATAAATAACAAAAAGTTGTTTGATTAAAGTTATCTTCTTAAGATTACTTTCATATCCTTATTGTAGTGTTGGAGGACTAAGAAGAGCATTCACTAAGCACTTACTATGTTTGTGGTTTTTTAATTGCAGGAGGCAGAGTTACCATCAGAACTGAACAATGAAGGATACTGTGATTTTAACAGCAGGCCAAATGAGAACTCTTATTGCTATCAGCTCCTGCAAGAGCTCAACGAGCAGAGGAAGAAAGGCATTCTTTGTGATGTTAATATTGTGGTGAGTGGGAGGGTCTTCAGAGCTCATAAGAACATCCTGGTTGCAGGCAGCCGCTTCTTTAAGACTCTGTATTGCTTTACAAACAAAGAAAGCCGGAACCAAACCACTGTTACCTATTTAGACGTTGTTGCTGTTCAAGGTTTTTCTGTCATCTTGGACTTCTTATATTCTGGTAACCTCGTGCTTACGAGCCAAAATGCCATTGAAGTGATGTCGGTGGCCAGCTACCTTCAGATGACGGAGGTTGTCCAGTCCTGCCGCAACTTCATTAAGGATGCCTTAAACATAAGTATAAAATCGGAAGCTCCAGAGACCGTTGTAGTGGATTACAACAGAAGATCTGTTACTAGGGATGGTTTGTCTCCAAGGGATCAGAAAGTTGCCAGCTTCTGGGCAACACGAAACCTTACCAACTTGGCAAGTAGCATAAAAACTGAGAGCGATCCCTACCCAATTGATGAGGGCCAAATGGAAAGCTACCAAATGAATGACTGCAGTTGGGTCCAGGACAGCTCACCTGAAATGGCTGAAAATGAATCTCAAGGTGAGGGAAAAGTTTTTGTGTGGAATGACATGGGTGCACAGGGACAATCAGTTCAAGAACCTGGAAAAGCAAGAAGGAAAAACCAAACTGCAAAGAGATTTATTTATAATATACCACCTAATACTGAAGAGAACTCAGAAGATTGCTCAGTGTTGCAACCGTCAGTCCCATATCCAGAAGAAGACCTGTCATTTATTAAAGAAGAAGCAGGTAAATATTGCTTAATGTGATCATGTTATTTGAAAACTGAAGTAGTGAGTGAAGTACCTGCCAGTGTAACTTTTTTATAAAGGGATGTTGGATAGGATTAGTAAAGTCAGCACAGCAATCATGTTACTGAATCGTTATTCTGATTCTCTGCCTTGGGGCACGGCAGTGATCTTCTGCTGGAGAGAGGAGTGGCAGTGCTGTGCTGTGCAGGATGGAATGTGCTGTTTGCATTTGGTACTTGAATTGGGGATCCTTATCAGCTGGTACAAACTAAAATTCTTACATTCACATTTAATCTGTGGTGACTATTAGGCACAAAACCAAGGAGTGATAACTGTTGACTAACGAATATTAGCTGGTTGTACAGAGAGCATGGGCCTTTATAATTTCCTTCCCTGTGCTAGCAAAAGATTTTTCTGGTAATCTCTTTCATCTGAGCATCACTCAGAAAGTGAAGTCAACATTCTGCTGATTTTTATTATAGGAGTATCTGGGAACCTACAAGATGGCGTAATCCTGGCTACTATAATAGAAACACTTAAAGCTTGTTTGTGAAACATGAGACAGAGATGCCACAATGACATATTAGAGGCAAATATATTGTTGTTAAATGATGCTTTAAACAAATCCTGAGAGTGACTGAGTTCATAGGATTTTTTCTTTAAGGATCTATGGTTAATGAAAATGGTAGAATAAGATTAAATATTTGTTTGTTAAACTAATAAGGTCACACGAAGAATTATAAGCAACAGCCTCTTGACAGTGTAATTGCGATTTGGGGCAGTGTAATTAAGTCCAGGTTTTTATTTTTAAAATTATTATTATGCTCTATGAATAGCTAAAGTATGTATTTGAAGTACTGTCATTTTCCTTCACTGTCATTTGCATCGCTTTCTGATGAATTAGCAGTTTTGAAAACTTACTGCAATTTAGGAGTCAGATTAAAGATGGATTTGAGACATAGCTGGAATTAAGTTCTTTAGATGTATCTGTTTCTAAAGCAGGTTAAAATATATGCCTGCTTCAACCATGAAGGGGGTGTAGATGTCCTCTGTCTCCTCCAGGGGCCCCGCTCTGCCCCTGCCCGCGGGGCTGGGGGCCACAGGGGAGCAGTGGTGCCGCAGTGGGCACGTGATGACCCCACTGTGCTGTGCGGTGCCCGCCGGTGACATGTGACAGTGCCGGTCTGCACCGCTGTGCACTGTGGATGTGCACCTCCGGTACAAGATACTTCACTGTAGTTAGCAAGTAGTGTGACACAGCAGAGCAGCTCCGGAGAAGCAGCTGTGCTGAGGAGCTAATGTTGTTCTGCAAATGCTTCCTGGTGTTTGCATATCTCAAGCCTTCCTCTCTCAACTGTGGGTAGATCTGCTTTAGTTTTTCTTGGGAGTGTGCACTTACTAAGTGAATTTCCTGATCTTCTCTTGCTATCTAAGCTTTCCTAGACTGTACAGGGTTTTTCAAGCTGAAATCACAATAGAAGCTGTGTTTCAAAAACATGTCAGTTGCTAACAGACCTCAGGTCTATAGCACCGGGTCAGATCTAGCCTTAAGTAAAGCACCTTTAGACTCGGTGTGGATGTTGAGTCCTCAGCACCCACCAACAAATCTATCTGTGCTGGGCTACACTACTCAATATAGTTGCAGTGGCATGAAAAAGGGCAGCAGACAGTCTGGAGCAGGAGTTCAGGACCTGTATATAAATTGCACAAACATCACATTTCTGACACAATTTAGCATGTGATTTCTGTTTGATTTCTGTGGGGTAGATATTCTA
This sequence comes from Pyrocephalus nanus, assembly GCA_038380795.1. Lineage (NCBI taxonomy): Eukaryota > Metazoa > Chordata > Aves > Passeriformes > Tyrannidae > Pyrocephalus > Pyrocephalus nanus. Next base: position 68,344,364 of record CM076261.1, read on the forward strand.
CTTCTTTTACCAGTGGATATACAGAGAATATGTCTACTAAGTGATGTCACTAGCAACAGAAAGAAATACCTGTTTGCATTCTGTGGAATTCATATGTGTTCTGTGGAGCTTTCTTGAAGAAATAACAGAGGACATGGGCAGTCAGTAATGATTAAACAAGTTTAGTCCTGTTTTAATTTTTGGTTTTGGTTTTTTTTTTGACCCAAACACCAAGGTTTTCAGTAACTTGTTATTCTAAAGAATTAAATTACAAAATACATCCATGTATCATCTTTGTGAAAAGAACTGTATTGGAGAATAGGGACATAATGAATGTGTGCTGTGTGTCTTTTCAAAACCATTTCAAGTTCTATTACTGCAGGAGGAAGTTTATTTTATCGAGCTGTAAAATACCGTCAACTAACAATTTCCATGGTATTTTCAGAGCACAGCATATGCATTCCCAAGTACATAATTACATTTTCTGTCAGTATTAGAACTCTTTTGGAAGCCTTATCTAATATTTTTGCAATTATACCTTTTATGAAGTCCTTATGTGCATGCACATTGTGTGAAGCAAGGAGTGATTGGAAGTAGGGCTTACTATAGCTTACTTTCACCCATACTCTGTGCTTCAGCCTTTGGCGTTCTTTCTCCTCTACTGCTGCCTCTTTTTCTTTGCTTTGCAAGCAGATTCCACTCTTAAACATTCTTCTTTAAACTGCTGCCTCTATGCCCAAGAAAAGGTGGAAGAGGGAGGAGAGGAGAGTTGGAAGAATGCCAAGAATGAGTTGTAGAGTAACCTGCAGGTTATACGATAACTTTTTAGTTTTGGATTAAATTTCTTGTGGACATGAAAGGCTTACCAAAAATAATATAGGCACTGGGAGGTAAAAATGCAGAAGAAAATGTCATCTGGAACAGATACAAGACAGTGCTGTGAGAAGAAAAATAAAGAATGGTAAATTCTTATGATGAGAGCTAAAAAGTGCACTCTCTTTGGTTGCTAAAAGGGAAAGAATGAGCTTCTACTATTATGCTTTGTCGTGTTCTGATGGGAATAACCAACACCAGCTGAGCTTGTGAGCTGTCAGTTACATGCAAAGTGAGTTCCTGTGTCCTTGATCGTGGTTTTAGTTAGTCTGGTGCTTTTGTGAGGCGGGGAAAAATATTGTAGGTATGGTGGAAGCATATTTAAGAACACTTCTCTCACTAAAATAGTTATCCCAAAAGCCAGTTCGTTGATTTCTATAGTTAATGGACTTGCCAGTTGGGTACAGCCAGGTAAGCATTAAGTAATAAACAGTAAAAGCTTTCTGAACCATCTGCTACCCCTCTTGTTCCAGTGAAGCAAACATGTTAAACTGGTCCTTGCTGAACATAAGTTTTCCTACGGGTATCCATAAGGATATGTCACCTTCTTCCTTTCACCCTGTGTTGCCAGTGAGTTTATGTTTAACACCTTCTCTGTAAAAGCAGCAGTTTGATGAACTTCAAAAAAACTCCATAAAGTTGAGATGGATTACAAATTGCATGTACCATCTTTTATTTACCTATATTTGCTTAATCTTTCAAGACTTCTCCAGTTTTAGCTATATTAATTCAAGTAGCAGTTTAACTAAAACATTGAATGTTATTACCTATCTCCATGTTTTCCCTTCTGGTTGATAATCTGCCAAAACAGTCTTTACTGTTTGCAGCATCGTGCATCCTACAATTAACCATTTACCATGGTAAAAGTAACTGTGCAGTCAGTCAGCATCTCATAGTCAGTTTCCAGTTCATAAAAGCTCAGTGAATATAATTCATCATATTATTAATGTTGGTTCATAGGAGTTTTTTGGTCAATTTTCATCACTTCTTGGATGTGCTTTTTTGTCTAGGCCTGTTTTGAAGTACACGTGTCCTGTCCTCAGGCTTCCGAACACAGCTGTGAAGTATTGCTCATGCTTTCCAGAGCTGACTGTGTTGCTTTTGAGGAGACTTATATGCAATATTGTTATAGCTTTATGAAGCTACCACTGGATTATTTCTTACCTTGATTATCAGGCCAGTTAATGCTGTGTCATGTGTTGTGGTGGGGGCAAGGGAAAGGATAACAAGTGCAAGATGAATGCAGCTCTTTGGTGGAACAAGAGGGTTCCTGAATGATTTTTGTATGGTTCCTAAGGAATTTAGTTCAGTTTGCTCTAGAAGCAACTACTTTTCAGAAGGATAAAAATAGCAGCTGAACCTACTTACAAAAAAAACCTAGTGCTGGTCACAGCTTTTGTTAAAGGGAGCAGCATAACAACGTGATTAGGACTTTACACTGTAGACAGCTAACTTTGAAGAAATGAAGATTGATGGACTTATCTGGAAATGCATATATTTCTTGTAGGGATAAACCTGACTTGATTGAGTTACAAAGGAAAAAAAAAAATAGCCTAAGAAAACTAAGTGCTTTTCCTGCTTTTCTGTGGTAGTATTACTCTCAGCCAGATTTTCCTCAGGTCTCCTGGGGAAAGATAGCGTCTCCTGATACCCTATTGAAAGATTTTAAGTTCCTTGATGGACCTTTAACCTCTTTTTTGCCCCATTCCCTATGTAATCTGGTATTGAAGGCCTTGTAGGTTTTAGAAGTTCTGTAAAGAGACCACAACATCTGAGGGTCAGTCTCTTCCCCATTCAATAAATTTACTTCTCCCAGGGACGATCCCAAAGACAAGCAGATTTCCACATTCTCATGGTATGGTCTATCGTTGACCGTGCAACATTAAGCAATGTTATGTGTCTTACTGCTGTGAATTTAGTTTTTTGTTCTTATGAATGGTTTGGGGAAAAAGGTTTTGTGATGTCTACAGACTTTTTCTGCCTGAAAAGCTTTTTTTTTTTTTTTTTTTTTTTTTTTTGTCTCATGCAATGCATTCACTTTAAAAAAGATACCAATCTGAAGGTCTGATTTGTTGCATTTATAAAAGAGTGATGATGATGGCAGCAACTCCATAAATAAGGATGGTCCATAAGAACAACTGACTCCCCCACACACGGTGAGAGAGATCAGCAAAACAGCTTTCCCTTTCTTGGGAAGGAGTTTTTCAGGGAATGTTTGGTAAGCAAGTTGAAAAGCAAGTGGATGATATATTTGGCATCATTATATCAGTGAATGATATATTTGCTGGTCATCTGGCAGATGATTAGTTGGTGCTAGATCTGACTCCATAGTTAAGGCAATATACCATGTTTTTCATGAATGAGAAATAATAGAAATGGAGAGCAATTGGGAGCAATAAAGTATTAGTAAAACTACACTGGCAAAATGTCTTAGGTGTCTGGGGGAGCCTTCTATTGCAAGAGACAGTTGATCAGTAATATGCTCCTAGAATAACCCTTTTCAGAAGAAACAGGGTTAAAGATGTGAGAAGTATTCTGGGAACAAATGGATGTTCTTTCCCCCACCTTCCTAGTATGTCAGTCTTGACAGTGCTGTTTCCTCTATCATGTTGCCTAACGTAAGCAACAAATCCAGCTCTCTAATAGCAATCCAGATTGTATCAGTAGATTACCACTGCTTTCTTTGCAATCCTTGAAAGCTATGGGCTAATCGCTTATCCTGTCTACTTTCTGTCTTTTTTTAATTGATCTGAATAAGCAGTCAGTGTCAGAAAAGCTGGTGGATAAAATAGTAGCATTCCCTATTCTCTTATTTTGGCACTATTGCTAGTACTAATATGTGTACAGAAAGGAGAGGTTCACTACAGACAACTGTATCTAATATAGATACAAAGGTTTGTATCTTCTCCCTGAGCTCACCCTATGTCCATATTCCTTTCTCTAATGACCTGTTCAGTGACTTCTGTTACTGATCTTCTCAGTTTCCTTAATCATCCCCTACTCAGTAATTTCCCCCTTTTCTTCCCCCCTCCTTCCCCCCCCATCAGCATATTTTTGGTTACAGAAAGCATGAAACTTGTCAAACCAAGGATGTTTCTCACTCATGTGTTGTCTTTTTCTGGTGATGCTCCCCTACTTCTTACCTTCAAAACTGAAAGTTGGTGTTTCTGACTCCTGCTTATCCTTTTTCCTGAGAAGGAACACAGTAAAACATAAAATCCTGTGATAATGTTTTTGTTAGTGCTGTAAAGCCTACACAGCCACTTAGTTGTGTTCTGGACTATCTGTCTCTCTTCTCAGATTGACATCTTGCAAATTTTAGAGCTGATATTTAGTCAGCTTATTTGGATTCTGTTTTTGTTTTTTTTTTTTTGTTTTGTTTTTTTTTTTTTTTTGTTTTTTTGTTTTTTTTTTGGGTTTGTTGTTGATTTGCTTTTTTAAGATCATGTTACTGATAGTCTTATCCATGCAGGCTAGAAGAATGGGTAAACGTTTAAGGCTAACGTTATTTGTATTATTAACTTAGACCTCTTAGAAATCAACTAAACTGTAGAAAAGTATCATTAGATCAGAGAGAAGTCGTAGTCAGATGGCTTGGTCTGCAGGTACAGAACACTGTTTCTTCTAACTAGCTTTTTGCTTATTTTTTTGTGTTGAAGATCTGCCTTACCGCAGTCTTTATTTTCCCCCTTTGCACCCCACCCCCAGTCTTCCAGTAGAACTGCATGCATAGTTGCTTTTAGTCTCCTATCAAGATCGTCTGGGTTTCAGTTGACCAGGACAGGTCAGATTATGACTATCCACAGTTTTGCATGCAGGTTTCAGAGGGCAGTAGCCCTCTGGGAGGAGGAACTGGAGAAGATACTAAGAGTCTCAGGGGTCTGTAATGCCTTATGGTTGGCTCAGCTACAGCTGGAAACTTACCTGACTGTCAGCTCTACATCCACCTGGGGAAGCTGGTAGAGGCCAGGTATTGCACTTCCAGTTTCCAGTATCTGTGTAGTTTGTGTCTTACCTGTATGGATCAGGAATTAGAGATGCCTTTTTTTGTGGCTTTGTTTTGAACACATTATATGTGTGCTTAATCTAGAAAGCAGGTTTTCTAGGTCAACGAATTATTCTAAGAATAAGCATTAGGTTTAATTATTATCTACTTAGTCCTCTACTGTGCAGGGACTGAAGTGTGTGTAGCAATCTCTTATCTCTTGTGATATCTGTGCTGGTGTTCTTCCAATTTGAAGAGAAAACCTACTATAATATGAAAGTAGAAAGATTTGGTAGGTACTATCTACACTAGACGACACTTCTCAAGTCTGTTTGGCTCTGTGCTGAGTCTTATACTAAGATCTAGACCTATGCACTGATTTGAGCTCCTAACTTCCCTCAAACTTCAATACCAGCCTTGTGCATAAATGGTCTGCTAATGTTAAAAGTAGTTCTCCCACAATAGGGGGAAAAGCAATTGAAATATTTTCATCACTGACCTTTTACTGCTCAGCTAGAGATGGGTCAGTTCTATTACAGCGGGAAAAACCTATAAAGAAAAAATCTAATATTTTAAACAGATTATAAAGATTGTTTTGTTTTTTCCTCTGCTAGATCCTGAAGCCTGTTTTTATTTGCAGATTTTAGCCTTAAAAGCTAAGTCATCTTTGCTCTTGCCTGGAACTGTACAACATTGCTTCCTCACTAATCCTTTCTTGTATATTACAGAAGGAAGTTTTGCTGCTCACCTCAAAGGAATGTGTAGTTGGCATGTCTATAGGGTATCTGTGTTCTATTCCTTGAGCTGTTGTGAGATGCCATTGCTGGGAGTCCAAATTAGCATAAGGAGTTCTTGCCTCTTTTGGACATAACAGCTATTAGAGTCAGTAATTAAAAAAAAAATTCTTCACTGCTTTGTTTCTTAAAGGAGAGAGAGATTTATTCCCTTCCCTTTGCACTTCTTTCTTTCTATACCAAATTAGCTTGGTGGATGAGCTTAAAATACTGCTATTTCTCTTCCTTTGTCTACTCAAGGTCTTGTTTTCTAAATCTTCAATGGAATGCATAGTTTGTCAGTCGTGACTCAGCTTTGCTTCTCATTTGCCATTGTCTAATGGATAGGATAGAATTATAAGCTTCCTACTTCTTAGGTGATACCCTTTTGAACTGTTGTCTTATTCTGGAGACAAAACCACTGCTGCCAGCTGTAACACTGCCTGAGCAGTAAATGAAACTGTACTGTATGTGTCTAATGCTGTGAGGATTTGTAATCTGTACTTTCCTCCAGTAAAACTGTAAGTTGTGAGTGTTTGCATGTGCAGCTTGTTACTAGCTGCATGAAATTCTAGTTTACCCTAAGACAATTTCTTTTGCTGAAAAAAATCCTTAGAATGAGCAGTGTAGGGATAAAGAAGAAAGTCTTTGGACTTGTAAAATGTACAGTTTCAGGCTTGAAAACAAAAATATATCTATTTACTCTTAGCCCTTCTCAAGACTTTTCACAATGTTGACATTGGGAATCCAGTGTGAGGACCCAAGCACCATCCAGACAGATAAAAGAAAATCTACCAGTTACCACTGTAGTTTAATATCTGTTTCTCTGTGAGGAAGGTAATGGATTTATGAGTTCATGTCTTCCAACAAACTCCTGTCTTGGAGACTGGGGGCAAAATTGATTTGCACACTTACCAGAAGAGACTTTTCCCCAAAAATATGATTTTTGTCAAATGTCTGGTGCAGCTTTCTTGTGTACTATTTATAGTTCTCTTCTTTGTGCTCTACAGTAGTGATTCCATGTTCACTGATGTAATGCTTACTTGTTACAAAAGTACAGAATTATCACAGTCACAGAATATGCTGAGCTGGAAGGGACCCACAAGGATCATCGAGTCCAAACCTTACCCCTGCACAAGACCATCGCCAAGAGTCACACCATGTGCCTGAGAGTATCATCCAAACGCTTCTTGAACTCAGACAGGCTTGGTGCTGTGACCACTTCCCTGGGGAGCCTGTTCCAGTGCCCAACCACTCTCTCGGTGAAGAACCTCTTTCTGATGTCCAACTTAAATCTCCTCTGACACAACTTCAGGCCATTCCCTTGGGTCCTATCACTGTCACCACCCAGAAGAGATCAGTGCCTGCCCCTCTTCCCCTCACGAGGAAGTTGTAGAGTGTCATGAGGTCTCCTCTCAGTCTCCTCCAGGCTGAACAGACCAAGTGACCTCAGCTGCTCCTCATATGGCTTCCCCTCAAGGCCCCTCACCATCTTCATTGGCCTCTTTTGGACACTCTCTAATAGCCTAATATCTTTCTTTTATTGTGGTGCCCAAAACTTCACACAATATTCAAGGTGAGGCCGCCCCAGTGCAGAGCAGAGTGGGACAATCCCCTCCCTTGATCAAGCAAGGATCTTTTTGAGGTATTGATCACTTCTAAATGGCTTTGTTCTTTTAAAGAAGGAAAGAGGATACAAAGACAACGTGAACTGCATGAAGATCTTGTCCAAAACCCAAATGTAATTATGCAAACTAGTCTTTTAAACTGATACATTCCAAGTAATTGTGGTCTGTTGAATTGATGTGGTTATGGAGTAATGGAGATGATAGTTCAGAAAAAGATTTAGACACAGCTGTAGGATACTTTATATAAATAAAAGTATTTTAAGCACTTTATATATACCACAGAGTTATTTTAAGGCAATAAAAGAAACTCATACCTCCAGTAGAAAATGTTTACTTTTGTACCAACTAGGCTGCTACTTGTGGCAGACCAGATGAAGTCACTCCCCAAAGCAGTTGTAAAGAGAATCCAGTGGAAAGCCTTCCAGCCCTGTCATGATAATAGTGAGGGAATAAATATCCTTACCATAAAAGTTCCTGTAGTGTGAAAAAAGCTTTCAATTCTTCTCTGGAAGAAGAAATGGTGCTGTGGAGAATAGTTCAAAGATCTCGTTTCACTGAAATGAAGAATGCAGTCATTTCTTAGTTTCAGTATTGAATGTGAAAAAATACTGCTATGACTGTTTTAAGGTTAGAAACTTCTTTGTCCCAGTTAAAACGCGATATATATTTTGCTAAACAGCATGACTGATTAAAGCCCATGAAGCTAAAGTAAGACTGTCTTTAATAGCAACCTCAAGTGACTTCAAGTACGGACTGCTACCGGGTACCTCAAGTGACTTCAAGTATGGATTGCTGCCGGGTACTTCCAGTGACTTCAAGTATGGATTGCTGCCGGGTACTTCTGGTGACTTCAAGTATGGACTGCTGCCAGAATCTTGGCCAAAAGAAGCTTGGGAAAATGGTAAGTGTATCTGATGGAGAGAAGTTTGTCTTTTTTGCCTCTGATAGGGGTTCTTTATCTTCTGTGTCAGTGCTTGTAATATTTGATTAATTTGTTTGAAGATTTATAAGATTATGTAAATGCTTAAAATCTTTTTCTTTATCATTTACCTTTCTGGATAACGTAAATATGAGGATTTCCCTGGAGGGAGAAAAAGGAATTCAAATATATGGAAGAATAAGAACAGAACGTGGTTTATATCAGCTCTTGTATTGTGTCTGAATGTGAAGATACCCGAGGTTTTTAATGACCTGATAGCTTCCTCCCCTTTACTAAGATAATTACAGATATATGGCCTTTGAAATTGAACACTTGAATGATGGAGATAAGGAATTAAATATAATTTTAAAAGGAGATCTCGTCATATGTCTCACTGTCAAAATAAAAGCTTCATTGCAATAATGGTTTTGAGTTCTGTGCAGCTGTAATTAAGCCTTCTTCTGTCAGTTCAAGCAAGCAATTATCTGTAATTATTTTTCTGTCTGAAAACCTACCAAAAACATCACCATATCCAAAACAATTGTTGCTAGATCCTTAAAACACATAAAGTCTTCAGTAAAAAGAGGATCTTAAGACCTGGGTAAAAATAATGCTTACCTGTTCTCTAATTTTGAGCTATTACTGGGATGTGGTTTGCAGTTTACTTTAAAATATTTTGGTTTTTACTGTGGAAGAAATTGGGTCATCAGAAGGTGAAATTTGCTAGCAGTCAAGGGATTAGAACCTGGGTCTTAGGAGGTCTGCCTGTTCTTAAATCATTAAAGTCCTGTATATCTTACAGCCCTGATGTCTGCCTGTTATACCCCTGGTGATGTGTATAGGACTTAGTTTTCTTCATAGAAGCTATTATGTGGCATTATGTTGACATGCAGCTTGCCTGAGTGCTCCAGTATACCAAAGCAAACTTCTGAATGTTAGCAAAACTTAACTTCCATATTATGATGGATTTTGAAGCTCTGAGGAGGCAACTCTAGGTATAGGCCTGCGGGCCCATGCATGTAACCCGCAATTACTTGTGTTTTCTTTCTCCCAACCTGAAAATGAGAAACTCTTGTTCGTAATCATATAGCCTTAGTCAGTGCTTTTTGTACGCTTCTAGATGGTTATGATTATGTTCATAAATTATCTCACCTGTAGTAGGTTTTGAGCCAATATCTTATTCTCAAAATCATCCTTGTATTCCTATGTGGCCTTCTCCATGTCATAGCATCTTGTGTTCTTCTCTTTCACACAGTAATAGGCAGCTGTAGCAAACCTGTTTTGTACATATCCTTTGAGCAAATTGTGTTACCTGTGGTCCAAGGATATGTAAAGAGCTCCCCTCCATCATAAGGAAGAAGTGAGATATTGCTACTTCCGCAAGTTTTTTTTCTGCTCTCAGGAGACCAAAGTAGAAAATAGATAAGATCTGAACCAATAACTTTCCTTTTCAGCTATTTCAGAATTATGCTACCTCTTACTGTCCTACTCCTTTTGTCAATATTCGTTCTTGCTTAGTTAAATCTTCTTTTATTGATTTGTCAAGTCAGATCTTGGCAGACAGTTACTGCATGTAATTCTAAATACAATATTGGGAGAGAAGATTGTATCTCAATGCTGCAAAGTTAGAGTTTTCCAATCCAGAAGAAAAATGTTTTCTGTTATAGGTGACCTCTAGAAAAGTGGAATACTGCTAAGTTGTAGTTAACTTATTAATGAAATAAGACTTCTTTTCAAAGAATTGGTTTGTACTTCTGTAGTAAAAATACTTTGGTTACAAGTAGGTGTTTTTCTAGCAGGATCATACAAGCAGAACTTACTAGCATTTCTGATTTCTGCAGACAGGCATTCTCCTGATTTGGCTGATGAAAAGTCATGTGGGTGCTTTATTGTTTTGGCACCTGTTTATTTTTGTGCAACAAGCAGAACATACTGAAATATTTTCTCGTGTGTGTTTCATCTTTTCTCCTGATGGCTTATTATCTTGTAGGCGATTCCTCTGCTTTAATCATGAACAAGCTGAAGTGTCCACACTGTAATTATGTAGCCAAATACAGAAGAACACTAAAGAGACACTTGCTCATTCACACAGGCGTGAGATCTTTCAGTTGTGACATCTGTGGGAAGCTGTTTACACGAAGAGAGCATGTAAAGAGACATTCCTTGGTAGGTAATCATAAGTGTATGTGTGTTAAGTGGGTTTCTGGTTTTTTTCACATGTTTTGGTAGTTGGAAGAAATGCTGTTCTCTGATTTGTCATAATGTAAATCGTTTTATCTTAATCTAATTGTTTTATCTTAATGAATGAAGATAACATCTCTTTGTGATAACTATACATCTTGTATTCTCAATGGAAAATGCAGTGTCAGTTAAGTCAGTCACTGGAATTCTGGTAACTTCAAGATTATTTTGAAAGTGGCATGATAAATGCAGTATATGTAAGTATTCTGTAGATAATGAAAGACAGTTTTGGCTTAGTGTTGCTCAGTAGAATAGCACATCTTGTTCTATAATGCTGCATCACCATTTTCTGTGAGGGCACCCTGTTAATTTAGCAATTGCACAATATCTTGGGGTAGTTTTGAAATGTTTATTTCCCAACTAGACAAAGCTATAGTATAGTATCTGCTTTAAGATTTAGGAAAGAATGAAAAATATCTGATGCAGAAAGTAAACATCTGTCTGACAGACTACCAATGCCATAATCAGCAGTTCAGCTTACCCTGTCCTGTGCATGTTGCATAACTCAGGATTTGAGTAGTTGTTTATCTGAGGAGCCAGAGAAAGTGTTACCTGTCTTGGGTATTTTGCAGGTACTTTGTATCTAGTCTGTAAGAAATTGCCTTTGTTATGATATTTACTGTACAAAATCCAAGGTTTTAGGGGAGTAATAAAAGCAAGATTGTATTGGTGGTAAAAAAAGTAGTAACATTTCTCCAAGCTGTGATTTAAAAAAAAATAAATCTTATTTTGCAACATGCTTTGTAGGTAGACAAAAGAGGTTAGTAGATGGAGTGGGGTAAATTGCACTTCTCCAGAGTGCTGCACCTAGGTTGGGGCAACACCCCATGTCAGCAGAGGCTGGGGAATGAACAGATCGAGAGCCCAGCCAAGAGGGACTTGAGAGTGCTGGTGGATGAAAGGTTGGACATGAGTTGGCAATGTGAACTTGCAGCACAGAAAGCCACTGTAGCACTGTATCATAAGCAGTGTGGCCAGCAGGTCAAGGGAGGTGATTCTGCCCCTCTACTCTGCTCTTTTGAGACCCCACCTGGAGTGCTGCATCCAGCTTTTGGGTCCTCAGCACAGGAAGGACATCAGCCTGTTGGATTGGGTCCAGAGGAGGGTCATGAAAATGACTGGAAGAATGGAGCACCTCTCCTCAGAGGAAAGGCTGAGAGACTTGGGTTTGTTCAGCCTGGAGAAGACAAGACTTTTAGGAGACCTAATTGCGGCCTTTCGGTACCTGAAGGGAGCCTACAAGAAAAAGGGAGAGAGGCTTTTTGCAAAGGCATATAGTGATAGAACAAGGAGGAATGTCTTCAAACTGAAGGGGGGTATGTTTAATTTAGATGTTAGGTAGAAATTCTTTATTGTGAGGGTGGTGAGGCACTGGAAGAGGTTGCCCAGAGAAGTTATGGATGCCTCATTCCTGGCAGTGTTCAAGGCCAAGTTAGATGGGGCTTTGAGCAACCTGGTCTAGTGGGAAGGTGTCCCTGCCTATGGCAGGACATTGGAACTGAATGATCTTTAAGGTCCCTTCCAACCCAAATAATTCTGTGATACTGTGATTTTGGTAGCTTTCCTCAGTCCTTTGAGGATCAATGGACACTTTGCTTTTCTCGCAAAGGTGTTCTGTAAGTCTCCATAGCCTCCCTGTAGCTGGCTTTTTGTGAGTAGAAAAAGTGGTAAGCTTCTATATGTTCATGTGGATGCAGAAAAGAGCTTTTGGTATAAGTCTTCCAAACTTTCCTTTCTAGCTTCTGTTATAATGAAATTGACTTTGTTAGCCAGTAATGTTATTAATAGCAAGTAATAACCTGAGTCATATCAGGATATAATTCTAGAAGGTATTTATAAGACCCCTGTAGTAATTTTTTAGTGTTTCTTGAAATGCTCTGCAGGTAACGAAGGCATATGTTAATAGTTCCTGGGTAAATTTTAGAACCAGCATCTTATGTTCTGCTTGACTATGCTCATCTTAGATACACCTCTTACCACCCTCCCACTGCTGCCTTTCTTCACCTCCTGAACCATCTAGTGAAGACTTAGACGCCCAAAGGGCCAGGAGTACCTGTGATGTTACTGAGACTGAGGAGCTGTTGTGCCTGTAGGTGACTGCAGTGAGGGAGATGGTGATGGTGTGGGGCAGCTCCATGGGCTGCCAGAGGAGGTTGGGGCATTATCACCTCCTTGATGGCTGTACCCAGCAGCTGCTCCTTCCTTTGCAGCTCACTGGAGAAGTCAGCAACACAGGGAGATAATTTACCAGGAAGAGTAGAGTGGGACTTCAGGTTTCTGTTGTGCAGTATCTGAATAGGTCTTGTAGCTGAAGATTTTTTTTTTTTTTCCCTTCTGGAAAGGAGGTGAAGTCAGACTGTGAAAATTTCTATAGAATGAGTTCAGCCTAGTTCTGTGCTTTAACTAGGCCTTTCTCTGTTGAAGTCTGAATACTTTTTCTTTCTTTGTTTCTTTTTCCCCTCTCCCCTTTCCATTCAACAAATCTCAAACATTCTGCTCTATGTAAGTCTAGAGGCTGAGGAAAACATGTATCAGCTATACAGATTATACAGCAGGACTGAAGTAACTATTTGTATCTTGACCTAATTTTTTTTTTCCCCTCATCTGGATGGTAATTTCTGTTTTATCTAAAATGGCAATTTTTCAGTGGGACCTCGAAGGAGATATTTAAGCAACAGATAGAAGAAGGAAGTCTTCAACCTAATTTTTTTGTAGATAATAACTAATATACATGGCTACTGAATTCAGTTACATGTACAAGTAACATACTTCCAAATTGAAAATTAAAATTTAGTAAAGTTAGTCAACAACAGCCTTTTAACTTTTACGCACAGGCTCCCGTACAGGACAAAAAACTCACTAAGGGACCTGGAAAGTTGATGTTGGTTTTAGTCATGTTGGGATGAGATGTCATGGAAGAAGGATTTTGCTTTTTGAATTCACACAGAATTTAATAACTCTTGCTCATTCTAAATGTTTCTAGAACATAAAATTCTAAAGGCAGTTTTCTAAATGAGGTATTATCCTGTGTGCATTGTAAGTGCTTGCGCTGTTCTCATTGCCTTTGAGTCTTGCTCTGTAGGTTGAGTATTTGTGGACTGAACACTCACCTCTGCATGGAACAGGCAGGTTCAGCTGCTTGCTGAGCTGTAAGGAGGGAGTTTGGTTTTGGAAGTAGTTCGTGTCTGTTGAGGAATACATAAATAGACCTCTAGTAGTCCTTCTCTTACTCTGAACAGTGTAGAATATCTTGGAGAAGTTCAAAAAAGGAATTTTTGTATTAGTAATTGCTATTATTATTATCAGTTTTCTAGTACTGTATGCAAATGTAACTTGATATCTGTATTTTCAGCTCTTAAAATTTCTCTTCCACAGGTGCATAAAAAGGATAAAAAGTATAAGTGTATGGTGTGTAAGAAGATTTTCATGCTAGCAGCCAGTGTTGGAATAAGACATGGATCACGACGTTATGGAGTTTGTGTAGACTGTGCAGATAAATCTCAACCTGGAGGGCAAGAAGGAGCAGACCAGGTGCAGGACACAGATTTCCCTAGGGATGAAGAATATGAGGAAAATGAAGTGGGAGAAGGTGATGAGGAGCTTGGTGATGATGTAGAAGAACAGAACGACCAGTCCCGATGGGATGAAGCTGGGGAAGTTTGTATGCCTTTAGATGACTGACAGAGCATATGACTTCAGGGTGCTGCAAATGGACACTGTATGGATTGACTATTTGACTATATAAATTTTTGGACTGAAGGCTTGCGAAATATGGTACAGGCTGGATGGTAGTTACATTGCTGTGAAAAATGTAGGGTCAAAGCCTTATAGCAAAAAAAAGGATTATTAATTTTTTTATGATATTTGCACAGGACTGTACAGCATACAACCATTTGGTTGAATTATACAGAGTCCTCACATCTACAGTCAGTTATCAAAAGAAAAATGTATTTTTTATTATTTATAGGCTATAGCTACTTGGGTCCTATTCAGACATAGTAGTAACTGTAATTATGTTACACATTCATGTATCTGTTACATGAATGAAGAAAATTGCAACTTTGTATGGAAATGCAGAGACAGCTTTCCCAAATCCACTTCTATTGTTGGTGAGTCAGTGAAGCTAATTTGGGCTGGTGGCTCGTTTTCCACAAGCATGTCTTTGCCATACAAATTTTACCTCTCCCATAACCTGATAGGTGAAAGCCAATCATTTAAATATGCGTCACAGATATTGCCAAAACCATACTGAAATTTGGTTTGAAAACTTTTGGCTCTGTGCTGGCAGGTGGTATGGGTGATAAGCACTGGAGAAGTTGTTAATGGCATTAATTTAGTGTCTGTTTTCAAAGAAGGTTGTTGTTGATTCATCAGTTCAAAATAATAATGCAGAAGAAATGACCAATAATGAAAATAATAGACTGGTCAGAGCATGGGTAATTCTTGTGCCACTTGTAGTCAAAAGAGACAGTCATGCTAAAAGGTATCTGATGTAATAATGTTTCTTCCCACTAAGGTGCCCCTTCTCTCAAACGTCTTGATTTCCCTGGTGTATACCTCAGTCCCACAAAATAAAAATACAAGGAATGGAGAAAGTGTCATATTAAACAACTCTTTGGTCAATAATTTCTTACTTGTCCGCTTTTTGGCTAGTTTGTGATGTGAATTGAACACTAGGCTATTTTGCCCATCGTTCATCATTACAATGAACACAAACTATTTTTTATTCTTTTATACTTAATGGGTTGTTGCTAGTATTTAATATAAACCAATTACGTTTAATTTGCTCATTTCCTGGAAAATGATAAAAAAAAAGTCCAAAGCAAAATTATACTCTTTGAGTTGTCCACTTTTCAGGAGGATATGCTCCCTGTGCTCTTTGCTTCAGATTTTCTAGGAGGCATTGAAACTTGAATTTTTGTAGCCATGTAGATTTATTTCTTTTTTTCCTAAGCTTGTAATATTCTACCAATGATTTCAGGCCCCTTTCATAGGGAGGGGAGGGCATTACACCTTCACCCTAAACTCCTCTGTGTTGTCTAGCCTAGGGCAAACCAATTCAGGCAATCATTGGAACAATACATCTGATGTACTTTTATGTCACAACGAGTAAATATGCAGAGCATTTGTCATGACACATAGCTAGGCCAGTGTGACAGTACTGTATAAAAACCAATTGAGGGTCACCATATTTTTCAACTTTGTTTATTTTAAAATGAGTATATTTTTTCCTATTTTATATCAGGTAACTAAATTATGGTAGTTGTGTGGATAACTTTGAATTATGCTTTGACAGACAAAATCTTACTGGTGCTCCATCTGATCAAAGTTGGTATGTATTTAAAGAGACAAGCTTTACTGTTGTCCATAGAACAGTAACATAATGTTAAGACATTGTTTTTGCTGATTGAAGCTAAGTTTGAACTACAGTTATATGGGAATTAAAATGCTTTTTTTTTTTTTATCATCCACTTGTTTCATTGGTAGCTTCCACATCATTGTAAACCTGACGTGATTAGTTTTTTTGGGAAGGGGGGAAGGGTGGGGTGCCTTTTTTTTTTTTTACACTGAAGAATACATTTTATTCTCATTGTTCTAGACTGAAATGAGTAATGTGTAATTCTGGTGGGGTCCAAAGTAGAAACTAGTTGGGCAAAAATGATATGAATTAAAAAGTATTTTAAACGTTAAAATAATGTTCTGCTTTGTGAATATGTAAGTATAGCATAAAGATTTTTCCATCCCGTTTATCCCTTTTAAAACCATAGTTTACAATTGGTAGATCTGTCTATATATATAAGTATATATATATATCTGAAATTCACCTAAATCTGCTTTATTAGGATACTGCTCACTTAATGCTTAGAAACTGGACCTGGCTCTACATTCTTAATGTATTTTCCTTTTTTTTGTTTGCTTTTTTTTTTTTGTTTTGTTGGGTTTTTTCTCAAGTATGAACTTATTCTCTTGGAATTGAATCTTCTTTTACTACTTAAATCATTTATGTATATCTGGTAAATTATGACCAAATTTGTTGTTAGACTGCATACAGTAAATTGAAATATACACTTGGTACACTACAGAATTGTTGTGGTTTTGTTCCGGTTATATTTGGAAAAGCAGGCTTTAATAGACATTTGTTATTTATAAAGATTCAGTTACTATTCACTGGCCTTAATACTCTGTTGCATTTTGACAATCATGTCCTTGGTAATACTTAACTGCTTGCTTTTAGAAGGTGCGTATAATTGCCAGTGGTAGGATTGGAGGGAGAGGGATGACTATCTTTAGCAAATGATGTGAAATACTTGAATAGAGATCTGCTGTTCTTGTGTTGTAGAACCAAAATAATTCAGATACTATCTGCAATGTGGATTTTCTGAGCTGTTTATTCGGAAGTCATTTAAAATACCTTAATTTGATTGGATAGTTCTAAATAATAAATGTAAATTTCTGAAGAATTAACTTTTGAGGGACAGCTCAAGTTTCTTAACTAGTATAAGAAGTATAAAGAGATTTCTGTTTTGTGCTAGAAATTCTTTCCCTCAAGAAATGCTGGAGTTATGCTGTAGTAACAGCGGATTTTAATTTGTTTTGAAATTCGTTTTCTTTTTTAAAAAAATGAAAGACTAATGCCCTTACACTGTCTTTGTTATCAAACGAAAAGATACCCAGTCTCTCATTTTGTTTTCTGAAATCCTTCTCAAATCAAGTTTGAGACTTGCTTATTTGGGGCAATGCCACATGAGTAGTTTTATGAAAAGAATCGTGTACGTTATTAAACAAGCACAAAGTTCTGATGTTGGGATTCCCCCTTCTTCTGTGGGTTTTTGTTTGCTTTCTGATCTCTTCAAGTAGTGGTGAGTATCTTTTAGAAAGAAACATATAGAGCACTTAGTGGCAGGGCACTGTGATGAAGGACAAAATCAAATCATTAAGTAAGTTCACTTAAGGTTCGCAATTAGAACTCTTGGTCAAAGTAGGTGTGATGTAAGGAAGACACAATGTAAGATGTGTTTGTCCTATGCCATTGTTACTACAGTATGTTAGAAAGCATTTTTCAATTGTAGTGACAAATGCATTTTGAAGGAAAAGTGTCATTTTTTCCAGTTATTTAGAAACTTTGTGTAGTTCTGTTTGCAGACAAATCCTCTTGTAAAATAACTTTCCGAAGTGAAGCCAGTTTTGCAAACCAGTAGTGGTATTTAGTTGTTAGCATGCATCCTGAGAACTAAGAGTTGGAATTTCTGGTTCCCATAGTGTACACTTAGTTTTTGAGATGTGTACTGTTCTGCAAATGCAGTTTTCAAGAATAAGCACTATCAAGTGAGAAGAAGCTTGGGCCAGGACACTGACATGAGGAATGCTCCTCGTTGTGGGTCACAGCAGTAATGCTGTTAGCAGAAGATGCTTTCCTTGCGTAGCTTTAAGTTGGTAAGGCTTTTAATAGGATTTGCTTTAATGAGGCCAATCTCAGTTGTGTGCTTGTTTTTTTGTTTCACTTGATTTTTCTTGTTCTTGCCACTCAGTAATGCAAGTCTCCCACTTATTCTGAAATATTTGTTGTCTGCTGACTCCACACAGATGCAGAATTCACTTTGCAAGTACTGTACCTTATTTGTGGTTTCTTTATTACCTTGTTGTATTTAAATGGCTTTGGAAACTAATCACAGAAATGAAAGCAAGACAGTTGACACCACCAGCAGCCCAAAAAACTTGTGCCAAAAGAAAGTGAAAAAGAAGAAAAATGTGGAGTGCAATGTGATGAGAAAAAGGCTTTTGGATTTGAATTGTTACAATTCTTCTTGTTTGTTACTTGAATATTTTGGACAATTCACTGTGCTTTTCTCCAGCACTATTTGGTGACAACCTTCTGATGAAGAAGCTATGCAAGAAACCCAGTTTTGAGTTTGTTCAGTTCCTCCAGAATGTGGTTCAGGCTCTGCAGAGATAGTACCACTGAGTAGCTTTGTGTATATGTTTTACTGTAGACCCTTCTGTTAGCATCCCTCTTCCTATGGGATCTATTACCCAATTTTTATTTGATAAATGTTTGCTCCTTTGCCTTTTACACATTTTAATAGCACATTACTGTGTATTACTGAATAGAATGGTAAAGGTTAAATATTGACACAGTGGATAAAAAAAGACATAATTTGGTTTTCCTATGGAATCCTTGAACAAACCTGTAATAACATAATTCTTTTGTAATAAAGAAAATACAGGTTTGAAATCCAGGGGCATGGGTGTTGCTGAGCAGAACCCTTTGAGATTATGAAGATTCCATACATAATTCACCATGGGTTTTTGAAATACTTTTATGTGGGGAAAAAATGCAAAACTACACTAGAAAGACTTTGGCTTAGACTTGAAAATAAAATCGGCTTATCAAGTATTTTGTATTTGACATTATTGCAATTTGAAGTGAATGTTTAAAATAAGCTATACATAATGTTTCTTACCTGGATCAGTTTGGATTAGCTACTTCAGAAGACAGATAAAAGTGACTTCTCACTAACATTTTGGTATATAAACATAATTTCAAGACTTGTAATACTGTGGGCTCCAGTCTTTAAGTTACCGTGCTGCAAATAAATTTAAGAAATAAGTTTTATCCATTTTTCTGTGCCTTACCCCCTCACCCTCCACAAGAAGATGCAGAGAGATTTCTTTGGATTGCTAAGCTTCAGCATTCAGTCATTTGCTCCAAATAACTTCTGCTTCTGACATAGAATAGAATTTATAGAAAACAGAATTTATTTTAAGGTTTTATTTTAAACTTCTCTGATAATAAGGCATTTCACTTTAAGATGACCCATTTCCAAAAACCAGAATTCAGGTGAGGTGTTCATACCTAAAACTGGATTTAGACAAACTGCAGTGCAAAGCTGAGCAGGTCACTGAAGGGGCACTTTAGCCACAGTCTAGTGCATGCCAGAAGTTTTGGATCCCCTCAGAAATGCAGTGGTACTGTGTGTGCCCAAAGCTTTTCCATTGGTGTTTTGTTCCCTCTCTCCATTTCCACCAACCTGAGAAGCTGGAACAAGTCCTTTCAACTGAGTTTTTCTCAAAAACTTCTTGACTGAATAATGCTGGGTATGTGTTTGAATTGATCCTTTGTTTTTTGTTGTATGTGCTATATGTAGGTTATTGTTGGTAGGTTATACACAAGTGGATTTCTTCAGTTAGGAAGTAATCAGCCCTTTGTTGGTTCTTTCAGGGATTCAAAAACTTCAAAATTTTCTCTTTGCCCTGTAGAGAAAACTTCAGGTTTGGTATCCTGGATAGGCAAGTCTGCTTGTGTATCTTGACTTGGATGCCAGGGTTTAGTGAAGACCAAAGGCCTTTGTCCCGTCAGCTTTTCCTGTTAGGTGCACCTGCACACTGCAGTCTGATGTGTAGGTACAGTGTGTAAGGGAACTGTCTTGTGGAGGACTCTAGCTCTGGTTTGGGAAGAGCCCGGAAAATAACTGCTAGGTCATTGAACAAACTGCATTACTTCAAAAACTATCTGAATGGTGGTACACAGAGAACTGTTTCGAGACTTGAATATGTTTTTAGCTTGTTAATTAAGTGCAATATAGTAATGTGATGTTCTCTTAAACTATTGTGTTTTGTCTATGTAAGTTATGAAAAGAGCTTCAGATTGCACAGAACAGTGTCAACTTTGTAGCTAGAAAGGAGCAGCAGGAAAAGAAATATGTTTGTTAAAATTCAGCAAATTCAATCTAATTAGATAAGAATTAACATTGGGACAGCAAGCAGCTGCAGAAGAAATTGTAAAGTTTGTAGGCGGGTTGTGAAAGAAGCCAGTGCTGCAGGAAAGGGTCTCCAGAAGCTTTCTTAATGGGCCTGAAGTCTAGCTGCATTCATCAAGGGCCAGGAAAAGATGCTTATCTTTGATAAGTGGTTGAGTTGGTGATGCTGTAAAACCCTTAACTCTTGAAATGCTGAGCTTTGAAGGATAGACCTAACGTTAAACTTTGAAATAGCCACCCTCTTTCTAACCCTTTAATTTGAAAATGCCTCCAGGATTGACTGCTGAGATGCCAAATTTATGCTGAGAAGTAGCCCTAATTATTTTCAGATCAAATGAAGAGGGTTTTTTTTTTTTTTAATGTACATGATAATACCACTTCAGTGCGTTTATTTCCAAAATTCTTAACAGTAGAGGCATAGTACTAATCTGGTTCCTTCAAAGAATTTGTTGATACTGAATGCCAATACTTGTAAGCTTGACAAGAAATGGTAACTGCATACCAGTCCTAGTAACTTCAGATGCCTCTAGCTTGGAAGGATTCCTGTTATCAGTCTGTGTGCTGCCTTCTCCTCAGATACTGTCTGCATAGGTTACATCTTGTCAAACCAGCCTTAAGTTACCCTTCCTGGGTGTAGATTGCAAAATGTTTTCAGTGAAGAAGTGTCACAAAATAAATCTTACCCAGGATCTTTTTTCTTGTTTTCTCCTTGCTGAAACACAGGAAATAAATTTCTAAAGCACTATTTTAATTAAAAGATCCTTTAAATAACTGTTTTCCTTCAGGAACACTGATTTGTGCTCTTCAGGTATTGTCATGACATCTTTCTGCAAGTTATCCTCTGCATCCACCTGAAAACCCACACTACTGAGGTCATAGGATATAATATTAATACATCCGGTAATTTTTGCTGTCTTTCTCAGAAATTGAGGTAATTGGAAAAGAGGGGAGTGGGAAGGTTTATGTTTAAACTCTGAGTAACTGGAATTCAGGAAGGTGCTTTTAAACCTTACTGAGACTTGATCTGCCAAGATGTTTATAAACTGCATGGGATATATCACTGGCTAAGTTTGCAAAATTTATCACTGTCATTTTTAATCATATTTTTTCAAAACTACTGGTGTTGTCATCTCTCTAATCTTTATTGTCATACCTCTGACATAACTTGCAACTTTATAGGATCTACTAGCTTTCTTAGAAACAGTAAGATATGAATATATAATGTTCACAAAGAACTTGTCAATAACTTTCTGTTGAACATTATTATTCTGCCCCGGATTTCTCCTTGAACGGTATGTTTTGTCTGGAAGGTATGGAAAGGGGCTTGGTGACCACTGTCTGCTCACAGGGCTTAAAAAAACCTGATTAGTCTGCAAAAAAGGCATATGTATTTTCATACTGGAAGCAGACTTTTCCCTTCGAGTTTCTTACACCTTGCTGTGAAGCATTTCAGTTTTGAAACCTGCATAGCAGTGTGAAGAGGCGACTAGTCAGCCTGAACTTGTAATTTTTCTGCTTATACACCCTTTAAATTAATAAAGATGTGACCTTATTATAATGCTGCACAGGTCTTAACTGCAGTTGTCACTCTTTGCCCTGCTTTAATAACAGCAGCTATTCAAGTGGTGCATCTGAGGCAGCCTTTGACAAGGCTTTTAAAGCTGTTTTATTGTCCACATGTGTCGTGGCCTGCTGGGTAATATCGGGGAGGTTATTTTGCCCTCTCTGTTTCATTTCCGCAGGTAGATTGTTGTCTTTTTTCTGAGATACTTCATAAAGCTCTTCTGAAGCACTGAGGAAAAAGTGCTACTCAAGAGCCAAAGTACTGGAGTAGCTGTGTAAATCTGTGTAGTGTTTAATGAGAATTATTGGAAGTTCATCCTCTTTGATGTAGGTTTAGAAAAGAATCTAAAACTGAATGTGGTTTTGAGTTACCACATCAAATGGTTTAACTTCAGAGTTTATTCATCGTGATGGATGATGACTCATTACTTTGTCACAGGATAAAATCTCAAGCAACTGTTCCTTAAGAAACACTTCTACCTGTTATCTTGCAGCAGGTACTCCTTTTTATTGGCTGGAATTTGTCAATTGAGTGCATAATTATCTTTTCTGCATTTCTTTTAGCTGGCTCTGAAGTGATTGTCTATCTAGATCCATGGATTTCCTTCCTTGCTGGAGATGTAAAAACTCCGAAAAGGAGTTTCTGCAGGAAGAACATTAGTGGAGTTAGAGATCTGGATCAGCCCAGTGTTAGCTGATCATGTCAAAAACCATTTGAATTTTCTCAATGTGATCATAAGAAACTATGCAAAAAAAAAAAAAATTTAATTCATTAAGTATCTTTGTGGGGCTTTTGTGATGCTGCCTGTTTTGTTTTTACTGATGTTAATGAAGATGACTGGCTTTTCCCCACACCTCCTGCTGAAAGTAGAACAGTTGCAGTACTTGAAGGGACTGCATCATGGACATTGGCTAAACAATTCTGCCTGTAAATTGTCTGCAGATTTGATGTATTCTGAAGATTGATAGCATGCTAGATACATATTTGTAAGAAAATGAACAGTAACTTTCAATTTTGGATTTGATGACTCTGTTCTATAATGTTTAAGTAGCTTAAAATGCAGTTAGGGGGTTGTCACCAGCATTTGGAGCTCTATTGCACTAGCTGGAAATTACTGCACCAGGTAGCCTGTATTTCTAGAAGTTGATATTGGGCTCTCAAAGCAATGTGTTTAATAACAAGAAACCATCTGATTGCTGGATCTGATGTAGAGCCTGCCAGACAGTTCTCTTGTGAAGAATGGCAGGGAACAACTGAAAGTATCATAGGAGGGGGAATCCTCAGCTTTGACCCAGCAGGGAGGAGGATCCCTGCCTTTAAGAGTTTCTTTCACAGTAAAAGTGCATGGAATTAGATTTATGTACTTTGGAAGGCGGAAGGACTGAGTCAGCCCTGTTGGAATGTGAACTTTTGTGCTAGGGCACTTAGATGATTCCAAGTCTGAGCTTACACTGCATCCCTTTTAACATGTATAAGAGCTTAGTACATTGGAGCATTAAGTCTGCTACCTGTTATTGCCATGTGAAGGTCAGATTTTGGTTTTAAAGAGACTTAAATTCTCAGCTTGAACTTTAAGTAATTTTTTTAAATGCTACTTTCAAGTAATTCTCATTTGAGAATCTACTATTTGTCACCCTGTGTGTAGTCAGGTGTTAAATGCAATCAATACATAAAAGATAAAATATGCAGTATCTTTTCACATGCAACAAGGGCTTTATTTTTCATCTTGCAGTTCTTAGATAAGCAAGCTGGAGCTCAGGTTGTGTCCCTTTGTTCCTTCCAGGACCCTGGATTGGAATTTCCCTTTGAAATGCAGCTGCTCTCTACCTCTCAGCTGCTTTTCCTGTACCAAATCAAACATCAAAATCCTCATATCACGTTTAGCTTTATTTGTTAAGCGCACAGTTTGAAACTTGGTAATTTTTACACACTACATAAATTCTTTTTAAAAAAAGTGGTTTTCCGGTGCAGAAATGAAGTTTGAACATTTGATCTCTCTGTGTCCAGGATGGCCAAAGCAATATCTTATTAATGCACTTAACGTAATGCCAACTTTGCCTAGAAGTAGACTCTGTTGGCTTAATGCTGAGGGGTGTGCCTTCAGGCACAACTGTCATTATGAATAAACCATGGTACAGAAGGCAGTTGTATTAAAGTGCAGCAGATCTTTTGGGCAAGTGGAAGAAATCAAGGGATCACTAAAGCTCGGAGCTGCTGGGGCACAACCATTGCCAGCCAGCCTTGCGACATGGAAAGCTTTTCTGAAAGCCTGGTCTGGTTTGCTCTCTGCCAAGAAGCAATGCTCATCCTCTGCAGTGCTTGGCTTTCCCCATGGCATTCTCTCCAAGGTACAGAAGGCAAGTGCACCAGGTGTCCCACTTTCTCCTCAGGGAGAGTTATTCTTTTGAGCTTGCTGCTATTTAGCTTGCACCCCTTTTTAAATGGTGTGGGGCAGAGTATGATGATGTTGAGGCTTCATTTACTTAGTAAACTCTGTCATGAGAAGTGGTTTATGTTCCACTTTTCAAATTTGATACCAAGCTCTCACTTACCTTTGAAGAGAGATGCCACCTTATGTCGGTGCTAGGGATGACAGGCTCAGTGTCGTCAGACTTTGTCAGGTCTGTACTGCTCTTACTTCTTGTAGATTTTAACGGCCAGTGATTGTTGTGACTGATTCCTTGGCATCCTGTATCTTCTGCTGTTGCCAGCTAAAAAGCAAGGAGCGGGGATGCAATTTCTGATTTAAGTCCTTTTCATGTTTGCTGGCTAAACTGCCAGTGCTAACAAGCTATTTTACTCTCAGGATTTATTAGTTTGCTACAGCTGTTGTTAAATCTAAGTAAAGTACAAATCAGCTTTGTCACATTGTTACAATTTAAAACAAATAATAGAAGAGCTGGTACAGATGCTATAAAAAGGACAACTCTGCTGTTTTTCAGTTCTAGCTTGTTTAGAAGTTACTGTACTCTCTTTTCAGAATAGACTAGACTTACTAGACTTCTCTTTTCAGAATAATAGTTACTAGACTTCTCTTTCCAGAATAATGAAAATTATTTTCTGAAAATTTGTCCAGCCCAGTCTCTCACATACTTGTGACCAACCTTTTTTTGTTTCTAGCAAACTATAAAACAATTACAAGCACTTACTCCAGTCCTCTTTTCTCATCCCCTTATTTTCTCTGATCTCTTTTCTGAACTTTGACTTCCTTGCTAAATATATAAACTCAAATTATGTATTGTTCTGAAATACTGTAGGAAACTGATTAAATTTGAAAATTTGCACATTTGGATTATTTTTTTTTTCACTGTGCAAAAGAGAACTGCAAATAATTGCTCAGTTAAAAAAAAAAAAAAAAACAAAAACAAAACTAACAAACCTGCAGCACAACACCCTCCACCCTAAAGTTGAGCATTTTTGCTAGTATTCTTGAATATCTTGTTCCCTGTCTGCTTGTTAATGACACACATACAGAGGGCTGAGGAGGCAAAGGAGATTTAGTTTTCCAGGTGCCTTCTGCAACTGAAGAAAACATAACCCTCTGAGACTGATTCTGGGAGAAACTATGAAGATCCTCCATCCGGCTCCTGTTACATCCAGCCCTCATCTTTGCATTGCCAGGTGCTGGTTCTGGGCTGGCAAGAGACCAGAAGACTTGAACGGTCCTGGAGCTCTTGCTGAGTCAAGGTGCAGTCATTTCATTCCAGTCAAAACCAAACTAAATGCATCCAGGTCAGGGAGTTAGTTTAGATGCAGGGTCGCTCCTGAAGCAGAGGTCTCCATCACCCCCACTTACCCACCTGCAGTTTATATTGTGGAGCTCTCTGAACACTTCATTGAATTCCTTTGGGACAAAACTAAACTTGAAGGCATACTTTAGGAGTGCTCTTGCTATGCTCCAAACTACAAATGCTTCCCTGTCCACAGGACCAAATTAAAGATAATTAAAAGGAAAATTTCTTTGAAATGTGCATAATCTGGACAACTGTTACAAAGTCTTCTATGGGTCACAGACCTAAAAGACATAGCCCAAATGGTCACAAATCAGTGTTACTCTAGAGCTGTGCTGCTTTTGCTTTCATCAACTCTACCAGGGACCAAAATGAGGGCATAGAATTTCTTAACTTCCAAAGTAATTCCTGAAAAAAGTGATTCACAAACCATGATAACTACTGGCAGTTTTTTCTGACCCAAGTTCTTTAGCAGTGTGATGCTGCACAGCCTGGGAGTGAGAGGAGTATTTCTCTTCCCGGTGGTGAAACAGTACCTGCAAACTTGCATTCTCACTTTTTGTCTTGCTTCAGTATCCTGCTGTTGCTTAGGTGGTTGGATTTTTTTTTTTTTTTTTTTTTTTTTCATGAAGCTGAAACCAACAAAGTATCTTTAAATTTTAAAATCTTTAACTTCCTTTTTGGAACTGTTCTTCTGGTGAAGCAGTGTCTTTACTGGAAGTAATGATTAAGGCAGAAGTGACAGTGCTGATAGGAGGATTAGTTCTCTTTAAGTTGTGGATGTGATTATTGTGACCTATTTCCAACATGGTGGAGAGGAAGAGCTCACAACCACTGTCCTAAAGCTTTTCAGATGGATTCCTATTCATAGGGTGTTGTGATGCTTTTGCTCTCACAGGGCTTCCTAATATTTTAGAAAACATTAGGGATAAAACTGTTTGCTTGTGGATGCTCAGTTTGCTGAGCACCTTGCTGAAGAAGGCTGACTGAGCAAGAATTTTGCCATGGAAAGGGAAGCCCTTACTTGTCCCTTTTCTGTTGCTGCATGGTAAATACTCCTTGAAATTGCACTGACTGAACACAGGACCTAATCACGATACTTCCTTGTGCCCAGCTACCATAATTTTGGTAGAGAAAGCAGCTTTGTTTTTTTTTTTCCTTCTGCCAGCAGTGCAAGCAGTGCCCAGATGAGTCATGCACGCACAGGGAGCTGTCTGGAGTGGCTTGAGTGCCTGCTCTGCTATATATCACAGACCAGTTTGGGGAAGGTGGACAGAAACAACTGCAGAATTAATTGCAGGCACAGAGCTAAAGCTGACTAAACTCGGCAGCTCTTTAGGCCCCTGATTGGACCTCCCTAGAATCCTTTTTTCTTTTTTTTTTTTTTTTCTTTTTAAGATCTTTTGAGGAAAAGCCAAGTAACCAATGGATTTTATATCCTGTCCCTTGGATAATGTACTATTTCTCAAGCTAAGCCTTTTTCCTATTACTCTGGGAGTTGCAAGGTTGGGTCCTAGAAAGGATAACAAACTACTTAAGGTATTTTGACAAATCGTCATTTAACAATGCATGGGAGTGCATTTATATCATGCAAAACTTGTTCAGAAATCTTCTACTGTCTCTCTGTCATGTTAAGTACTCACAATAACACTGATTGTAATCTTTCTTCCGTCTGATTAAATCTTCATCACATTCATACAAGCTACATTTTGACAGACAGTTATAAATGTTCATGGAGCCTGTTGAGAGTGAAAAAGACGGCTGGTAGTGTGAGAAACTAAGCTATACTTGATTATTCTTGTGCCCATTTGCTTAAAGTACAGTTGTGTGTGCTCTTTAAGGAAGGTTAGTTTGGAAACCAGCCATTTAATTATTCTAGTTCACAAAACCCACTAACCAAACTCGGATTGATCATGCAAAGTGGGAAACTCCAGTAACTTTCGCAGGCGTATCTTAAATTTGTGGAAACAAATTGGGTGCCTTCCAGAGATCACAGTGATTGTGCTGGGATAATGTGAAGTGGGCAGCAGCCACAGCTCCCTGCTGGAGGGTGGAATACTTGCTGTAGGAAGCAGGTTGGCATCTCTTGCCAAGTGAGTGAAGTTGGGAGAGAGGAGGGGGAAGGGATGGTTTTGGGGTGCAGGATTCAAAACAGACAGAGTGTGAGTTTGTTCCTACCTGCATAGTATCAGTGGGTGCAGTTTAAAGATAACATCCCCCCTACAGCTGTCTTCCTTTCTTTTTAATAGCCATTTGTGATACATCACAGTGTTTCACCCAAGGAACTGATAAGGTGCCCTTTCCACTTGATTCTTTTTTTCCCAGCTCATGTGGCCCATCTGTTAGGTGTGACTGGAAGTGGCAAACATGTTGAATTAATTGTGGAAGTTCTGTTACCCACCAGGATCAAAAGTCTTTGCCCTCCAAAAGATGCTGTGCTAAGGTTGAACTCTGATTAAACAGGACAACCAGGATTGCTTCTCAGCAATGGACCTGGTGGAAGTAGAGGAGGTTCATTTCAATGCCATATTTGACTGTGGCTGCTGGTGAGGGCCCTTCTGCTGATATATTTTCAGGGAATAGTTGTCTGGGGGTTTTTTAGGAACCCAAAACCTATGTCATAGCCCCTGCATTCTAACCTACTCCAGCAAGGCATGCCCAATTAAGTCTTGGTGGCTCAGTTTAGTTATGCACCTCTGGATTTTTTTTTTTTTTTACCTTCATGGATGGAACTGCATTTTAGCTATTGTAATTTTTGAACCTATAGAACTTTGTGATTCCCACTTTTGCTTTAGAAGGGTGGCTGTCACTGTAAAACAGCAATAGCCAGGAGCAGGAGGTACAAAAAAAAAATGTTCTCAGAACAGCAGCTTTGACTTTGAGCTGTTTCTCTTCATAATGGACTTGTAACACAACAGTTTGTCTGCTCATGTACAGGTTTACTACTGTTTTCAATCAGTCTTGACAATCAGCAAATCCAAAGCGAATATTTAATTCTGGATCATTCATTTCAACTTCTTAAAATGCTTGTTCTTTGCTTTGAAGCAGCTTAGTCAAATGTTTCCTGAAGTTTGATTAAAGTTTTTAGGCTCTGATTGTTTAAAGCTCTTGAGTATAGGTTTAACCTTAAGTGTCTTCAAAATTCTAGGTCTTCATTTATGTAAGGAGCTGGGGGCCTGATCCAGTGCTACTGATCACTGAGCAGGCTGAGACACTGGCCAGTTCAAAAGAATTCTAGTTCATAGACTTGAATGCTGAACTCCTTTTGAAATATTTACTACCTCAAGTTACACAGAGTTTTGGGGATTGCTTGACGGTCCTAAGAGTTTGCAAAGCCTTTAATACCGTACAGGACAATAAATCTAGGCTGAGACAGTTACAGGAATCAAAGGATGCAGTGAACACCTTCGCTCTCCAAATGTCTTCTAATTACATTGTCTGGTAGACTTCAGATTGATCATCCTATTTCCAACTCAAGACAATTAATTGGGGAATTATAGTAAGGAGATGATATTACTTCATTTTTGAAAAGATGAATGCCATGTTCTTTTTTCCTTTGATAGTCGATGTTTTTGTGTAGTTCTTGCTGGTGTTTTCTTTATTTGTCAAATGTCCTGAATGGAAATTACCAACCATCTTCATCCATGTAGCACCTTTGATGAGTAACAGCTCTCCCATAATTTGCATTTGTGTAGAATATTCAGTTATCCAGATAGCTGTTGCATAAATTTTAATGTGTTCCTTAGATTGGCAAAAAGAATTATCAAATTTAATTTTTACTAAAGCGCTGTATTGGATGGCCCTTTGGAAAATGAGAGGGAGAGGAAGAAAAACGGTGTTTGCAGCTAAATTAGAATGTGTTAAAGAATGTTAGAGAGCCTTCTTTTCAAGTCAATTTTTAGTGTTAATTTTAATTGAACAATTAGTTCTTCATTTTAGAGATAAATATCTTCCAGAAATCCCACTCTATTCCCTTTCAAGCATCTTCTCAGAACCCGTTTGTTTTAGATCTTTGTCAAGAAGTGAAGTAGGAGCATTAGCTTTGCTTTGCAGAAATCTGCATGGACCCAGTTATGTGTGTCTAAATGAAGTAGCTGCAAGACTCAATCCTTTGTCCTTCACCTTTTTTTTAATAAATGACCCTGCTGAGGTTACAAAAAAGTCCATTTATCTTTAGTCTACTTTTCCACCAAATACAAACGTTGATTTTAAAGCTACCCATGTTTTTTAATCACACTGTTGTGATCCTCTGTTCAGTGTTATACTCTCCAGTCCCTGAGCTGTTGTTGCTTCCAGGGAAGTGTGGTGTGATACCATTTGCTCTTCCACTCATATCTGTGCAGCTGCCTTTGGCTGCTGTTGGAGAGTGTGATGCTAGGAATGATCCCCATCTTCAGTTTGAGACAGTTTGGCAGGGCTTGCTCTTACAGTGCCCAGCTCAGTTTTGAGTGTCATCTCCACTTTTGTCTTGCAATACCATACTATGGTTCAGTCATAGAATAGTTAGAGTTGGGAAAGACCTCTATGATCATCGAGTCTGACTGTTAATGCAGCACCACTGAGTTCACCACTAAATCCTATCCTCAAGTGCCACATCCACACTCTTTTTGAACACTTCCAGTGATGGCGATTCCACCACTTCCTGGGCAGCCCATTCCAATGCCTCACCACCCTTTCAGAAAACAATTTTTTTTTCCTAATATTTAATCTAAACATCCCCTGGCACAACTTAAAGCCATTTGCTCTCGTCCTGTCATTTGTTACTTGGGAGAATAGACCAACCCCCACCTGGCTACAACCTCCTTTTAGGTAGTTGTAGAGAGTGATGAGGTCCCCTCTGAGCCTCCTCTTCTCCAGGCTAAACAACCCCAGCTCCCCCAGATGCTCCTCATCAAACTTCACCAGCTTCGTTGTCCTTCTTTGGAAACATAAATAGTTCAAATAGTTTCACTTTTCTGTATTTAATTGTCTTACTTAATATACACATTCATATTCTCAAAAAAAACCAACCCTATCCTCTGATAAACCTTTGTGACTGCCCCAGGTAAGTGCTGTCTCCAGAGTGGTGTTCAAATCCTTGACAGAATTGACAGACATTTTCACACAGTTTGATTTTTCTGTCCCCAAAAACTCTGTGTGGCTGGCATTCTTTCCAAGTCTTAGCTGGACATTATTTATTTCCGACTGCTGCTGCTAAGATGGAAGCAAAGAATAAAAATTTCATGTGTTTCTCTGAGTTGTGCTGTCAGGAGAGGCATCAAAGCTTCTTCCTTCTGGAAAGAAGCCAGGCTTTTTAGCAAACAATAAGTTCAGTAAAGTGAACAAAGAGAAAGCATGCAGGCATGTTTTTTAACTAAAGGGATAAGAATCTAATTGCACGAGCTGGGAAGACTGAGTTACATTTAGTTAGAATAGGGGAATGTGGCTGCTAGTCTGAATTTACAATGATGTATGAAAAAGGTTAGCAATCTCTACCCTTAATCTCTACAGGCACACTTTTCCACCCAAACAAAGGCATGGGAAGCTTTATGTCAGCACTGGATTGCATCTCACCTTGGTTGTCTATGTTCACCTCATCCCTTTCAAACATCTGCTTTAGAATAACATGAACTTAACCCAGGAGGTGCTTATGCTTTTTTAATGTAAAAGAACCCCCTTTCACATGAAGGGAGCTAGGGCTTGATCCAGCTGCCCCATTTCAGATCTTTCAGGGTATCTCACTTGGCCTTCAGCTGCTGGTCAGAAAGTGTGTGGGTGACTTGCAGCTCTGCCAGTCCCATATAGGTGTTTGAAGAACTGAAATATAGAATTGATTCCATAGGATGAAATTTGGTTTGATGAAAAGAAACCAGTGTAGGCACCTACACATCTGAGGTATGTGTCCATCAGAGTCAGTGAGAACTAGTCACTACCTGGACTGCATTAGAAGATCAGCTCAGATGTACACTAATGAACCTTTTAGCAGATGAGCTATTCAGAGTCTCTTTTAGCTTAAGCAGAATCACTCTGTAGACTCCACTGTGCTTATTTAGACCTGGATTCAGGTGTCTTGATTTGGAGCTAAAACTCACCTTGTATTTGGTCAGGTAAAAATTTCATTTAATGCCTCTATTGCTTTCTGAAGGTTCATGAAGCAAAAGAGCAAAAGAGCACAGGAGCTAAAAGAGAGCCCAAGTGAAGACCCAGAGCAACATTGGGTGTGTGACCTTGAGAAAGGCCTTTAAAAGGTTTGTTGCCAGCTAAGTGCTGGTGTGTACAGTGATGCTCCTCCCTGTTCTCTGCTGAGAGAAGTGGGCTTTGTTAAGTATAAAGGGACAGATGAAAAGCCGTTTGGCTCTTGTCTTCACTAATCCAGAGGACTCTGGGTTTTGGGTAGCTACTGGGGCCAAATACTAAGACTTATCTATCCTTCATTCCTCATTTCCCAAAACAGAGTGGTATAACAGCTCTCACAAGTGCATGAGTTAGCCATGGTAAACAGTGACACAGAAAGTCAGGTAATGCTACATCTGCCAAGAAAATCCTCAGACTGGAATCCAATTCTTTAAATCAGAATTTCTTTAGAAGTGGCGGCCGCTTATGATTAGATTCTTAACACTGTGATGTGCAGAAAATAGAGTATCTTATTGTGGAAGAAGCTGTATTATTTGCCTTTGATAGATCCATAGAGTATAATAATTAAAAGAAGTCAGGAATTAAGCAAAAGCTCAGCAAAACAAACTTGTGCTGACATACACAGATGGTGTCAACTGATAGCTGGTTGGCATTATGAATTGTTTTATAATTAGGTAATTAAAGCAAGTCTGTACACACTTTAACTTTTCAGGAAACTCTAAAAGTACATGTAGCTGTAAAATTATATCTATCCATTAATTTCTTGTCAAGTCTGTCATACCTACTCATAAAATGCCTAATAAAGAAGTTTACACATGCACAGTCTCATGCATTTCTTCTAGAAACCATAGTATGTAACAGCACAGCCCTAGAATACCAAAGAACAATTGTAAAAATATATACAAGTTTTTGCTCTCCATTTCTTTTCAAATTGAAGTTGTTATTACAGCTTTCATCTTTTAAAGGCAGGGGAACACTTAAGGCTCACCAAAAGCCAGTCCCCCTGACTCGGCCAAGATTGCACCAAGGAAGATCTGTGGACTGAAAACTAAAATTGTTGGTTACTGGGATTCAGATTTCTTCCCAAGTTTCATTTCTATTCCATTGCCAGAAAATAAATCCTAGGACTTCACAGGGAAAACAGATGTTAGTTGAACTCACCCAGGGTCTTTCTTCTGGGTCCTGTAGATCCTAGTAGGTATTGTACACAATATATGGATATCTCGTGACAGACATGGTCATGTCTGAGGATAAATGAAGGCACACAAGCAGATTCATAGTAAAAACCAAACAGAATACAAGAACAGGCTTAAACCTAGGATATTTAGTTTGACTCTCAGTTGCACTTGGAAGTCAAGGAAATTTTGTACGTGTAGCCTGAATATGAATTTTAGTTCTGTATATCTGAATTTCCAATTATCCATCCACTGGACCCAGGTTCCTTTAAAAGCATGCAGACTAATTTTCTAAAACCTTTTTGCATTTTTTCGAGGACTGATGGTGAAGCATTCTTTGCACGCTACTTTCAGTTAGCTGACGTGTTTTGCAGAATCAGACACTACAAGTTATGTAGAACAGACAGATGTCTATTCTAAACAATATTTGGTGCTAGGTATTTCCTTCTAACATCGAATAAATTAAATGGAGAAATTTATGTACAACTAAAATATATTGAAACCAACATATCACAGTTATAAAGATGGCTGAGTTGACTGATATGAAAAGCTCCTCAGTTTTGAGTTGTGTTTCTCTGGGAGGTGAACACTGTTGCTGAACAGTCCATACTGCAACAGTCAGTCCTTTTCACAAAGATGCAGGTTACCCCCACCTCATACTTTGTTTATTAAAATTGCTTAGCTATCCAATGCATCTTTGATCATGATGCACTTGACTCCTCACAGCAATTTCTAAGGGCATGTTCATTACTAATCTAACCTAACTTATCCTGTGTACAGCTGCTAACACCCTAAAAAATTGTGATACAGTAGAATGAAGCAAAATGGATAAGACACAGGCAAACTGAATGCTGCCAATATTAATTGCTTTACATATTGCTTTATACAAGCAGTTTTCCTTCACTGGAAAAAATACTTCTGACAGTGAAATGAACCTTCAGGTGCTCTGGAGGCTGGCACAATTTTACTTCCTTTATTTTTCTCATGCTTTATTTATGACCTGCCAAATGCTCCTAGAAGAAAAGCCAGGGCTTGCTCTCTCTTGACATTTCACAATGATTTTTAATTATTGGAGCAAAGCTTGAACCTTACTAGTGTACCTTTCTCTCCAAGTTTTAGCTATAGTACCATAAAAAGCAAAATAAACTGAAATATTGGTATCTGTAATGCTTTTCTCTTCCTAATTGTGTTATTATAAAGGTGTATCAAAGTGACAAAGGGTTGTGGCCATCACTAAATCTGGATGGAATGCTCAGTTTTCCTAGTGCATGTGTTAACCATTAGCATAAAAATATGCCCAGTTATTGGAGCTTCCTATGTATAACTTTTATAAAAAAAGGAATGGTCATATTAGTTCCACTGTAAACTTCGTCAGAGCTTCAGTTTCAATTTTATATTTTATTTTCTAAAATAAACAATATAACATTAAGATATTCTGCCACTTTTGTGCACCTTTATACTCTGTTAACCATGTTGTCCCTATCCCAAAGGACAATATTTGCTTTTAAGCAGGCATAAATTGCCTTTTGTCAAAATGAGACATGAAGAGATTTAGAAAACAGTGGCCTTATAGGCAAGAGAAGTCATAAATTGCCTAAATGTTTGTGTCTCAACACTTCGGCCTCTAGGCAGCCAAAGCTAGAATTGTTTGCCCACCAGCTTTCATCTCCCAGATATGGAGTAGGTGTGCTGTAGCTGCTGGAAGGAAAAAATTGAGGCTTATCATGTACTTGGACATACCAGTAGGATGCTCTACAGAACAAATACCAAACTCCTACAGCAGGGACTTTGAAGTGCATTTGGAAATCCAAGTCCTTACCTGTGTCCCAGTGAAATGACTTTGGCAGTCTTCTGAGCTTCCCCAGTCTACAACCACAGTGCAGTTTCACACAATATTCTCAGCAACCAGGAGCCTCCCAGATCTAATCTGAGCTCCGACACAAACTGCCCAGCTAAGCTCAGGGGCTTTGAGGTGACAGAGAAGTTTTCTTGAATCACACCAAGGTGGTGGTGGGCATAGCCAAGGTCAGCACAGAGCTCGCACTGCCCAAGCAAGCAGAGAGAACATCAGGCTACAACAAATCCACGTCTGTGCTGCAGCCACCTCCTCAGTAACACCAGTTCACCCTTCTCAGCAGGTTAAGCTCATGTCAAGAGTGGGGAATGGGAGCAGCTCAGGCAGGAATATACAGTTCATTCTGCTCTGCGAATGAACTTGGAATGTTCCGGGAAGACGTGGCTAGTAACCTTTGCAGGCATGAGGATGAAGTACCCTCTGTACCCTCTTAAGATGCTACAGAACCAGTTTGCTGGGTGCAGTGCAGCAGAGGGCAGCCACCAGACAACCTACATCTTGAGAGGGAAAAGGCCCATATCAGTGAGCTGTGGAGTCACACTTCAGAGATTTAATACAACAGGGAGATGTAAGTACTTAGAATTAAAAACTACCTTCACCTTCTGCAAGTCTTGTTCTGCATGAGTGGTGGGTTTTGGCTGGATGCTGGTAACCTTTTTGGCCTACTCAAAAGATAAATTACTATTCAGGGATTGTTGGCTTGGCCATAAAGCAATATGGGCTTTTTTTTCCCCAAAGATCACGTGATAACTGGGATCACGTACGAGCTGTAATTTTCTGACTTCTGGCTAGAACATAATATTTTGATACAACAATTAATATGTATACCTACTGTTCTCATCTTGCAGCAAAAAGACCACTGCATACCTCTTCTGAACTCTTGTCTTATTTAAGTAATGCACAACAGCGAGGTGCCAGCTTCTGTGGGGTTTGTTGCCCCTCATTTTATAATATATTTTCCTTCTCAAGACTTGGGTTGCAGGAGTAGAGCAACTGCAGTAGAACAGAACTTTTTTAAAGAAAAATAAAGCCCAAACAATCCCTCACAGAACTTGCATAGTGCTTGGAAAATATGAGTCAGGTCCACCCTCAAGCTCAGAAACCAGAAAGCAAATAAAAGAACCTAACAATGTTGCCCAAAATAAATAACCACAGTGTGGAGGCACCTAAATGGGGGACATGTGGGGGAGAAGCTCTTCATTTTTTTTAATTCTCAGGATTAGCACATATGCCACAAACTAAACAAACAAATCGTTATTGGAGTCAGGAAAGGACAACTAATGTAAAACAGGCTGAGACACAAATCAGTAGTCATGGTAATCTGTCACAGGTGAGCGCTTCTCAAAGAAGTCACTTGAAGTGCCAAACAAACCTTCTACTGAAATCCTGGAAATGTGTTTATCCGAACACTTTATTTTAATCAAAGAATCAGAAACAGCTACTATGAAAAAATGTGTATAGAGATATATAAGCACTTCAAACTGTTGTAAAACTAATTACTAAACTTCCTCTTGTGGCTTCTCTGCCATCACAGTGCCCGTGCAGCCCTGTACAGTGGTAAGCAGTCACAGTAAGTCAGGCCTCTCTAAATCAGAAGCCATGAAAACTTTAAGCACCACTTTTTCTTTCCAAATTTCATTGTCTTATGGAATACAATTCCTTTTTTTTTTTTATTTGCAGCCATTAGAATTATCAATGGCAATGAAAATAAAAGATGAAATTCTCACATAATCTTAACTCCAAATGGCAAAGAAAATAAAGGATGAAATTCCCACATAATCTTAGCTCTAACAATGGAGTTTATGGTTTTATGGGGGGAAAACCACCCATGGTGCAAGACTAAGGATAAACAAAGACAGTTGGTAACAAGTAAATGTGCTCATCTTCCAAATGCTTTCATACTCACGACAACTGTTTGAGCAACTTTGCAAAAACTTGTCAGGAATTGTCATATTATTTCTTTGAATTTATTCCTTGGGTTAGTGCTGGCTTGTAACATTTCAATATCAACATGGTACATTAGGCAAAAGATGGTAATCATATGAACACTGAGGAAACTGTTAAGCAGAGGTCAGAATTACTGCCTCAAATAGAAAAAAATTAACATTCCTAAATTTGACCCAGTGAGTAGACCAACAGAGCTCACACACAAGAATACATGCCCTGAAAATAACTGAACAGGGGCTATTTCTGGAGGGCTTGAGGAGCATTATGGCAGTATGTTTGTTCTTACAGTTCATCCTGCCTTAATCATCACCTCACATTTCTCACTTCAGAATACAACTATCTGAAAAATTACTTCTGTGTAAAGTGCTGATAAATTTGGAAAACAATGTGGTGGATTGACCCTGGCTGGATGCCATTGCCCACCAAAACCACTCTATCACTGCCCAGCTCAGCTGTACAGAGGAGAGAAAATATAGTGAAAGGCTCATGGGTCAAGGTAAGGACAGGGAGAGATCCCTCACCAGTTACTGTGAGGGGCAAAACAGACCTGACTTGGAGACATTTATTTAACTTACTGCCAATCAGATTAGGGTATGATAATGAGAAATAAAAACTAACTCATAAAACACCTTTGCCCCACTTCTCTCTTCTTCCCATTTTTCTCTACCTCTTCCTCCCAGTAGCATTCCCCAGGGGATGGGGTTGAAGTCAGTTCATCAAACACTGCCTCCTCCTCCTCAGGGAGAGGACTCCTCTCATTCTTTCCCTGCTTCAGCATGGGTGCCTTCTATGGGAGACAGTCCTCCACAAACTTTTCCAGTGTGGGTCCTTCCCACAGGCTGGAGTTCTTCACGAGCTGCTCCAGTGTGGCTCCCTTTCCATGGGCTGTAGTCCTTCAAGATCAGCCTGCTCCAGTGCAGGTGCCCCACAGGGTCACCAGTCCTGCCAGCAAACCTGCTCCAGCGTGGGCTCCTCTCTCCATGGGGCCACAGGTCTCTACCAGGACCCTGCTGCAGCTTGGGCTTCCCACAGGGTCACCTTTGGGCACCCACCGGCTCTGGCGTGGGGCCCTCCAAAGGCTGCTGGTGGATCTCTGCACGACCTTGGAACCTCCATGGGCTGCAGGGGCACAGCTGCCTCACCATGGTCTGCACCACGGGCTGCAGGGATATCTCTCCTCTAGCACCTGAAGCACCTTCTGCCCCTTCTTCTTCACTGATCTTGGTGTCTGCAGAATTGCTTCTCTCGCATGTTCTCACTCTTCTCTCCCAAAAAGCCATTTTGGCTTTTCTTTCCCCTTCTTAAATACATTATCCCAGAGGTGCTACCATTGCTGCTGATTAACTCATCCTTGGCCAGCAGTGAATCCCTCTTAGAGTCAGCTGGCATTGGCTTTATTGGACATAGGGAAAACTTCTGGCATCTTCCCAGAGAAGGCACCCCTGTGGCCTCCCTGCTACCAAAAATTTGCCATACAAACCTAATACAGTCCATTTTCTGTGAGAAGTACTGTCTGCTCAGGCTCACCTTGATTTGATCAGAACTCAGTGAATAGTGCAACTTTACATTTCTTTCTTACATGTGAAGCTGAAACAGTCCTGGAGGCGTTATTGAATCTTCAAGACCTGTGCTGAGTATAACAACAAAGCAGGTTTATTTGATGGCTGAACAGTCTTAACAGAACTAAATAGCTTAGACAGCAAATCTTTATTTAGATTTAATTGCAGCAGAATCTAATTAACAGTTTTATATTAAAGACTTGAGAGTCTCTGATCTCTTTGAAAATCACCGATACTGCCAAAACTGCAAACTCATAGAAACAAGGAGATATGGAGAGATTTTTGCCCTGAAGTAATTTATGCAATTTCTTCATAAAGAAAGTAAGAGTTGTAATGAAAAACTAACAAAAACACAAAAGTGATTTAAAGGGCCAAATTTGTGAGAAAGCATGAAGAACTAGTAATGAAGAGACTTGCCAATTGTAAGCAGTAGAATACCTAAATATCAGTTAGGTAATTCAAAGTTTCAGATATTTTCATGCTATCATAAGGAGGAATCTAGGAAACATATTTATATTTTAACTACAGCGTTATAAGGGCAAGACTGTGCCCCTAGCATGGGTGGGGATAGCCCTGCTCTGCCTGGCTGCCAAATGGTGGGAGAGCCTGTGGGCTCCAGGTAATGTGGGGCTGTAGCTGATTTCTCACATTTCTCTGCAGCAGTACAGACACTCTTTGGTTCTCGTGGTCTGATGTGCAGACAGGAAAAATAAGAAGTTCTAATACTTCACTGAAGAGGAGGAAAGCAAGAGCCAAGGTCACCTACCATAATCAGAGAATCACAGAATCATAGAATCATTAAGGCTGGAAAAGTCCTCCAAGTTGAGTCCAACCTTTCACCAAACACCCCCATGCCAACTAAATCATACCACTAATTGCCATGCACAGTCATTTCTTGAATACTTTCAGGGATGGTGACTCCACCACCTCCCTTGGCAGTCCAATCCAATGTTTAACCATCCTTTCATGTCTAACTTGATGTTTAACCTGAACCTTCCCTGGAGCAGCTCGAGGACATTTCCTCGTACTCTTGCTTGTTACCTGGTAGAAGAGGCAAACCCCCACCTTGCTACAACCTCCTTTCAGGTGGTTGTAGAGAGTGATAAAATCTCCCCTGAGCCTCCTGTTCTCCAGGTTAAACACACCCTGTTCCCTCAGCTGCTTCTGGTAAGACTTGTGCTCCAGATGCTCCACCAGCTTTGTTGCCCTTCTTCTGGATATGCTTGGCACCTCAACATCTTTCCTGTAGTGAGGAGCACAGAATGGGACACAGGATTTGAGGTGAGGCCTCACCAGTGCTGAGTACAGAGAGATGATCCTTGCCATGGCTCTGCTGGCCCCAGTACCCCTCATACAAGCCAGGATGCCATTGGCCTCCTTGCCCACCTGGGCACACTGCTGGCTCGTGTTCAGCCAACTCTTAACCAGCATCCCCAGGTCCTTTTCTGCTGGGCCACTTTCCAGCCACTGTTTCCCAAACCCGTAGTACTGCATGGGATTCTTGTGACCCACACGAAAATATGGCACTTGGCTTGCTGAAACTCATACAGTTGGCCTTGGCCCATGGATCCAATCTGTCCAGATTCCTCTGCTGAGCCTTCCTACCCTCCAGCAGATCAACACTCCCACCCAACTTAGTGTCGTCTCATCCAGATCACCAACAAAGGTATTAAACAGGATGATTTTATGTCTCTTGTCCCTTCAAAATCCTTGCCTGCTGATTACTTTCTGATCAGGAGAAAGCATGGTTTAGAAATAAAAACAAACAAAAAAAATCATGTGACTTTTTTTCTTTTGTTTATCATCTTGTCCTTCCTACTGCTCCACTGTAGATGACTAATTTCCCCTTCAGTCCTCACGGGGGACTGACAATACAGCATGACCCCCAGCTGTTTCAGGAATGGCCCTTCATTTTGCCAGGAGAAACTTGCATGAAGGCAGAATGTGCAGCCCATGTGCAGACTCCATACTGTGTCTTTCTTCAGTGCAGCTACTGACCACATGTAGGAAGTGAAATAAGGCCTACAGCTTCCTTTTTGCAGGTAAAATGCTACCAGAACAGGATGGAGACCTATAACATCTCTTCCTCTGTCCCATAAGCTCTATAGGTCTGGAGAGGACAAGTGATCATGATTGTTGTACGAGCAAGAGAAATCCTGCACTAGTCTGCTTACCTGTACAACTCCCCTCTGCTCTTGCAAACCATTGTATCTGCCCAGGTTCTACCTGCCTCTTGGGCACGTGGGTCCCCTTTAAGGAATTCCACAGCCACAGAAGAAAATATAATGCTCGAAACAGTAACATGCAAATTCTCTATGCAATTCTAACAAAGTCAAACAGTTATTTCATATTTGCTCCCAACAATTTTTTGGTGAGCAGGGAGATGTAGCCATTCTCTGACACTGCAAAAATGCAGAAGTCAGAAGTTTCTACAGGTTAATGAGACCATGAAAACTGCAAACTTAGTTTTCTAATTTTTTTTCCTTTCTGCATGGAGCTCTGGTCTAAAATTTTTTTTTGTTTGTTTGTTTGGTTTTTTTTAAACCCAGAGCAGCTGGGAATATCAGCCCTCCAGAAACAAGTTTTGCAGGAAAATCTAATTACATACACTATATTTCAACTCAGAGCACATTTTACAGCCTACTTTGAAAACAAAGCTACTAGTTATGGTGATATAATGTTATTACCGACGCTATAATAGGGATTTTGTGTCTGACCTGACTCCTATCTCACCACTCTATCAGATTGGTTGGCTTTTGCAACGTCTGATTAAGCATTAACTAAAAACATAAATCCTAAGGAATTTTCCCAGTCACTTTGACATTTTCTAGTTTGCTGCCATGAATAAAAACACCATCCTACAAAATCCCATGCTGTTGCTTTAGCGAATGAATGCAAAAGACTCTTGGAGCCATGGTAAATACAGACTTTTACATGGAGACACTTAATTTATTCCAGCTGCAAGATTTCTCCCCTGTTGCTGTACTTTCCTAATCAAACCACCTGTTGTTTCAGATAAATGGCTAAAACTACTATGTGCCTGTTTAAAGTTTACAGTCCAAAGAGGACGTAATAACAAGATGGTGATTCAGTCTGTATTCTGCAAACAGATAACTAAATTCAATATTCAAATGAAAGACAAATGTTCAGTTGGACAGAGAAGCAGCTGAAGCAGCTTGGTAGACTGCATTCCTAGTGGGAAGAAAGTCCTCTGCCTTTAAAATCTAGGCTGTTCTCACAGTTAGAAACACACCCTTAGGAAACAGCAAACAGATTCTCCCAAATACGGGGAACGGCACAGTTTCCAAATAAGGAATTCTCCATGGAGTCTTAAACAAAGGAAATCATCCTTTTCCTACTGTAAGTCAAATGAATCATTTTTCCCCTAGAAGAGCCTTAACTATACTTTCCTAGATGAACACATTCACTTCAGCATTTTGTAGGACCTACACTTTTGGTTTTGTTTTTGCAAAATGATATAGAAACAGTGTCTCGAGTTCCAGCAGGCAGACTTCTTTCTCTAGCTGCTTTGTATTCTCAAATGTTCTCAAACTGATTTGGGAGAACTCAGCTGTCTGCAGAGATAAGATGAAAAGCACTTTTTGTAAAATGCAAACTATCTTTCTGAAGTTTGCAGAGAATATGTTCACATGAAAAATATTTGTTACTGCTCCCAGAACAAAGGGACCAAACTTAGATGTGTATAACTTACTTAGGAAGGGAGAAAAAAAAAAAGCCTTAACCACTGTCTAATCTGCTTTTGCTCTGTTAGCCTTTTGCTGAGTAACAGGCTTCAGGAGCCTCTTACAACCAAGGTCAAAGATTGCTACACTCTAACTGATTTAAAAAACTGCCTTTGAGCCCAAAGCTGACATGCCCTTTCCTTCCAGTTCCAGAAAAGACATCTCTACTGCTTATGTTACTTGCAATGCCAGCTTGTGAGCTCCTGGCCAGAGCTGAAAATGTCAGTTATGTGCAAATCTACAGCTCCTGCCTGGAATTAGGATTTTCCCCCTATGCTTTGTATCAAGTCCTTACTTGCAACTTTCTAAGAGCAGTTTTAGCCCACAGGCAGACCTTCCAATTACTGTTTCAAGATCTCCCAATAAAATCAGGATCTAATTATTAGTGATTTTTTTTCCCTCTGAGAAGTTGGTAAGCAGTCAGATGTAGTGGGAGCATGGCTTTCGACCAGAATACAACCTAAATATCCTCCTGATACACTCGAGGGCAGCAGCGGCTGCTAACATCCAGCCCACTCAGTCCTTGCGAGGTGCCAGCAGGCCTCCTAGTGATGCTCTCCCAGAGCTGGCTTTGAGAAGAAATACAGACTTAGACCCTATAAAGAAGGCAACACAGTTGGAATTTCCATGCATATCCTCTGACACTTACTTTCCACCTCCACAGCTGAGGGCTATGTCTCAGTTCAGTACAATATTTTTCTCCTCAGACTTTTTTTTTACTGGTATCAGCAGCACAATCAATAAACAATGTGAAAGGAGTACTGGAAGAAGTGAAAAGGTTGGATTTTAGGAAATAATGCCATCAGTCCATAAAGTTTCTTCTTCTACTTGGAGAGAAGGGGGAGGTGGGGAGAAGTAAGAGAGGAGGTTGATGCTTCTCTGGTTTCACTTCTCTATGATAGAATGGAGGGAGTTGTGTTCCACATCTGGTCTTAAAATGAGCACTAGACAAAGCCCACCCGATCACTGCTGAGAGTTACACTCTCTATCACTCTCTCTCAGCTGTGTTCATCCCTGGGAAGGTTCTCTCTTGCCAGGCATGTTCTTGTCTCCTCCCACTCACTCACCCACCCGAGTTTCCCTGGCAGCTGTGTCTTAGCCTTGCTCCAGCCCTTAGGATATCTCCACCTACCACTTCCTGCCATGAAAACCCTTTAGATTTATACCAGATCTGCTAACTTGGATAACGAGACATCAAATGCTGAGCTGCATCACCTCTCAAAGGCACAGATGGGGGAAGGGATGCAGAAGTGACTTAATGTACCTTGGCAGCTCTTTTTCTTCTTGGGTTCTAGGGGATTGGCACACATTGAGAACTGAATCTGTTTTAGCAGCCCTTGAATTCCTTTAATTCATTCCAGCAGCCCCTGTAGTGTGTAAGAGTAACCGCAGTGAACACTGCACAGCATCTACTGTGTGGGAGTATTTATGACTGTGCTCTGCAGCTCTCAAGATGTGACAATTCTCCTGCTCCAGTTGCAACCCTTCATGATTCTTCAGCTGCCATAGCCTGGCCTTGATGTGACCCTTGGTCATTGCTAGGACCATTATGCCATTCCCTGGTGCACAGCACAAGGACAAATACGCAGCTCTAGTCTAGCCAAGTGTGGAAGGGTGCAAGGGCTTGTAAGACAGAAAGAAGTGGGGAGAAGGGACAGGAAGATAAGAGCTGTGTAGCTGTGTGGAGATTAGGAAAGGAGCTGCAAATGGTCGCAGTCTTTTGGAAGGAGATGTTCCACAGGAAGCTCAGCAAGAAAGAGAAGTGTAGTTTAGACTCCCTTTTGACATCTTTTTTGTGGAAAAGAGAGTAAATTTGTTCAACTACTCATTATTCAGGAGGTAACTTGTTCCATTTGCTCTGTTCCAAGTTATTAAAAATGGAAATACAAAAAATTAAATCAATTTTCCAGACTCTCACTCCATCAGTGACTGAAAGGAAACAAATATTTTTATATACTATTTCTAGCAGGTATGCCATTTAATGTTGCAAAACTGTAATGTTTGGGCTGTAAATGCTTCAGGGAACTTGAAAGAAAACTATTTCCACTGGATTTTATATCACAGGAACATTTCTATTACTATGAATTTCTGACATGGTACAAAGATTAGCCTTGATGAGTTTAAAATTAGCTCTTCTTTATTTACCCCCTAACATTACAGCGGGAAAGGTTTCATAATTGAAACCTTATTGTAATATTGAGTATTACACCACAAATAATGTCAAAACAATGAATGTCAAGATTCCTAAAGAAAAAAACTGTAGTTTTATGACAGTAGGTGACGGGAGAAAGAGACGAAAAGAGAAGGTAATTTACTAGAAGCTGAACATTATACAGAAGGAAATACGTGACTACATTTCTACTAATGTAACTCTCAGGAAATGTATGCTATGAATCCTTTTGAACCCCTCAAGACTTGTGTGTGGAATGCAATATGTGCCGGAGGCCCAAACCAAAGCACACATACAAATACTTCAAGGAATTAATTTAAAATATTGTAAGGTTACCGCATGTAGTGTAAATTCTTGTGACTGCAATTTCAAGATCTTTATGCCTCAGATGAATAAAAGCCAGTCTGCTATATTCCCAGAATATAGGAATAGCTGCTCCGTGGCACAATAAAACACACCTTTCTCCCCTCACTTTTACTGGCTTTCTTACATTAGGAAAACCACATTGCTGACCAAAAGCAAGGTGTTTTTTTCCCCCACAAGGGACCAATGATTATACATTTTTTTTACATTTCCTATCCACCCCACATTTCTATCTCTCGTTTCCTGGAGACCAT
Organism: Pyrocephalus nanus; assembly: GCA_038380795.1. Classification (NCBI taxonomy): domain Eukaryota; kingdom Metazoa; phylum Chordata; class Aves; order Passeriformes; family Tyrannidae; genus Pyrocephalus; species Pyrocephalus nanus. Next base: position 68,388,995 of record CM076261.1, read on the forward strand.
TTCTCTCCAGCATGCTAGCCTAGTTGTCATAATAAAACTGCGCCCTGTTCAGTTTCTGAAAGAAAAAGCAGGATCCAAATCCAGGAAAGGGTTCATGGCTATGAATCAATTAAGGAGACTTCCTCCAGTCCAGAGTTAGTTAAGACCCTGAGCCTCAAAGACTTAGATGTCTAACTTGTATTTAAAGGCACCTAATTACCTTTAAGAATCTGAGCCTAAGCCCCTTGGGGTTAGCTTGTGGCTCTCTCCTTAGCATTTCCTACAGCTATTTCGGAGAGATCCCTGTTCAGTTTGCTGATGCTAGGCATTTTAGAAGGGAACAGGTCTCTTATTTCAAATCTGTGGATGCTATTATGTATCAGAGTAGTTAAAAGCTAAGGTGCTTCTTAGGAACTGCTGGCACCTTTTAAATCACCATCGTGAATTTAGCTTCTTGTTCCCACTGTCTTGACTTTGCACAGTCCTGAAACCCACCAAGTGTCCCTTATTCTTATGCTTTCCACCTTTTATATGCTTCAGTACAACCACTTCTTCCACAAGCCCTATATAACACATCTCCTTCCTCTAAGACGCAGCAGGCTTTTCTTCCCTCTCCTGCTTTGCAACATCCTTGCTTTGGAATCCCTCCAGTAAGCTCCTTAAGCACATGGAGTCACAAGTACTTAGCACAGGAAAGAATTACATTAATAATAATAATAATAATAATAATAATTAATAGCCCATAAATGGAAACTTAAGGGGCTTCTAATCTTCACACGTGCTTGGAAAGCAACTTTCTGAAACTATGTAATTTGGGTGAGAGTTCTTAGCGGCAACATAATAATCAAAATATCAAACAAGTTTGTACAATTACATAGCCAAGTGGGATCCAGCACAAGACAATATGTGTATATAGTTTGGCTGTGGCAGAGCATTGCCCATCCCTGGATTCCTTAGGTCGATTTTTAAACAAAGTTTGCTGGGAATGTGTAGGATGCATTACTCTTCTGTGCTACTCACTTGAAACTGGGTGCCAGGTTGGAGGAGTGAATCATTTTGGAAGCAATGGGTTTCTTTGCGTTTCCTAGAATAAGACACAACATAATGTATGCAGTTACATAGCACACACTAGCAATACACTGTTGATGCCTATATTTAATGATCTTGATTTTTTAAAGTTAAATGATGTATATATAATTTTGACAACTCTGGTGTTTGTAAGAACATCTTGTTCTCTATTTTCACGAAGGATTTCAGAATCAAAATTCTGAGAAAAAATGAAAAGAGTTAACAGTGCTGCTGTGTTTTCTGGTCTTTCTTGCAAGTGAAATGTTGCTTGTGTGTGGAAAAAATAGAGATATCCTTGAATGAATAGTGATTTTTGCTTCAGACCAGTTTGATTACAACATCAGTCCCCCAACTGATCAGCAGTAGGACTTTCAAAGAGATACTTAACACTGATTTTTTCATGAAATACATTTATTTTAGTAAAAACTTGAATGGTTGAGAGTGGAATATTCAACTGCACTTGGAAAAGAGCTGTCTTGGAAACCCACATTCCCAAAGTGGCTCCAGACACAGGTCATGGACCCTTTTCCCTGGCATGGCAAGTGCTAGTGTGCTGGCTGCTACTTTCCACTTCTGGTCCTGGGAAACCACCATTGCGTTTTCCACAGGGACGTGGAAATATCCTGGGCAGAACCAGCCTTCCCCTGGAAAAGAAAACAAGCTGCCATTGCTAGCCTACCCAGGGACGGGGACAACTTCTGGCTTGGAAATGGCTGCACTGAGGCAGCCATCGGGGCTGCGTCCCTCTCACTCAGCTTTCGTGTAGGGTAACGGAGGATCTTCTGGGGTGAAAAATAAAGATTTGTCCGTATCAGCTCTCCGTTTCCCTCAAGATTTCCCTCCCGTCTCCTCGGAGAGGCCCCCGGGGGGGGATGACAGGGCCGGGCAGTGCTGCGGCCGCTCCCACCTCTCCCGGGCAGCGGCGGGAAGGAGGCGCCGATCCGACTGAGCGGCCCTGCCGCCATGGAAACCCATCCCGCCCCACCGCTTCCCGGGCCGAGGGCACAGCATTCCCGCCCGCTGAGGAGGACAGAACCCGAGAGAAATTAACCCAAAACTGAAAGAAATCAGCGCCACGAAGTGCTGGGGTGCTTTGGTGGTTTTGTTTTGGATTTTTTTTTTTTTTTTTTTTTTTTTTTTTAATGTACGGAGAATCGTCCAAATTTCGTCAGCGCACCACTTGTTATATTTATTTACTTTTAATAAGCCAGGAAAGCGGCAATGGGCCGAGCTGGTGGGGAGTTTTTTCCTGGCTGAAAGGGGAGGAATTGTAGTGGAGCAGGGAGCCGAGGGGGAGGCAGCGCTAGGGGAGCCGGGCGGGAGGTGGCGGGGCTGGAGGATGCGGAGGGATAGCGAGGGGGGGTGTGTGGAAGGGTTGCCTGTGGCGGGCAGGATGGAGAGGTCGGGCGGGATCTGGTGTAGGCAGATGGTGTTGCAAGTCTCCTCCTACTGTGTCTGGAAGGACCCGAGTATGGGGGCTGCAGCTGCGTGCAGGGACCTAATGTGCACGGGGAGGCAGACAGGGAAACTGGAATGTAAAAACAGGCAAAGAGAAAGAAACACAGTGGGGGAGGAATCTAAAATCTGCCTGGGAAGAACAAAGGCAGCGAGACTACCCTTCATCAGCTGCCTCCCAAACGTGGAGCACGGCCCCCCTCAGGGGCTGACTGACCACTGCCCAGGTGGTCCCAGGGTCAGCTGCTGCTGGAGCACTGCTGTGCAGCCCTCTGCCTCCTCCTTGCACCATCTTTCCTCATCCCTTGCACTGACCCCTACTAATCCTTCCCAAAACCAGGGCAAGGAAGCAGAACAGTGGAGGGGCTTATCATTATAACAGAGTTGAGGAGAGTGGGATGTCCCCTGCTGATGGACCAGCTGGGTTGGAAACGTGGAGCTGCACCCGCAATTTGCTATTCCTCTACTGTCAACAAATAACAGCAAGAAAGCATCAAGCCCTTGCTCTGCTCATCTGTGTAAAAGATGGCAATTTGCCAGTGACAGAGGTTAATCCTCCAGCTCAAATGGCAGAAGGCCATGCTGTGGAGTTACAGCATTCATCAAGCCTGCTAATGATCTTGTGGTAACATACATGAATTCAGATGATGAGCGTCCTCTCTTTGCTTTTAATATAGCCTGCAAAATTATGCTGCAGGACTTGTTCTTAATTTATCCTCCTTCTGCACATATTCAGCATGTTGCCTGTTTCAGTGGCAGGATTGTGTGTTGTTTTCCACAGGATGCCTCTCTTCCTCAGGGTATGAGGTGGATGGTGCTGTGGGGATGAATTGTAGCTGGGCACTGAAGAGGGATGTTATCCAGATGGCTTCTGTTCTAATTTTGCAGACACGGGAACGTGTATAGTGAGCAATGTGAGGGAGATACGATGGAGACAGGATGGTCTTAGAAGCAAGGTAAACACCACTTAGCAGAACTGGAATCTCTGTTTTCCAGCATGACAGAGATGCTTACACAACTTTGGGCATCACCTTAAACTCCAGCACACTGGCCACTGCAGGTATGTGGCCCTTTCTCAAATGTCCAACCTGTGCTGTTACAGCTTGAGCTGAGATCAGCAGATTTCTTGTCCCAATAAAGTGATGCAAAAAAAATAAAATCTAAATACTCTGAAAAAGTAAGCAAAACAAAAGTTGGAGGTGACTCAAACCAAGAATCCAAGCGTTCATGTCTTTTACTGGCCTTAAGGTTTAGTTAAATGCACCTTTTCTGCAGTATCAGAGCTAGATTCTGTTCCTTCATGTCACATTTGCCCTTACGTTGTTCCCTGCCCCTCTGTGGCAGCTACCAGCTCCCCAAATGCACTAATGAAAGTGTCTGTGGGCCTGCAGTGCAGATGATTTACAGGCCAACCTCATAAAGGATTGTATCAGTTCTACCATGGAGGCAGCAAACTGTGCTGCCAGAGTGGGACTGGGCAACTGGAGATGGGAGCCAAGAGAGAGGGAATGTCTTCAGCTTCCTTTGCCATGGCAGAAAACTTTCCTATAACAACACCCTGAGTCTTGAGTAGTAATGACGGTGTGAAAACTTGCCCCCTCCTCCAGAAGCCCTGTAAAAGCATCTACATTAGTGTTCATGAATAACTCGGCCATCTCTGAGCCCCTGAGCAACACCAATGAATAATTTTCTGGCAGGGCAGAGCAGAGCTGGAGCAACAGTTGGCATATGAAGACACACAAGCAGAGGCAGAACAGAAAAGAAATCAAATTATTGACTAGGGGCTCACTGAGTGGTCACTGGCTGTTCTGCTCACCAGTGATGGCAGAATCCCACAGGAAAAAAAAAGCACCTTAGAACACCACATGTAATTACAGACTGCATCCTCACACAATTGTGCAAGAGGCACAGCTCTTAACTCTCCGTTTGACTAAAATACTAATTTCCTTCAAGATATTCTGTTTATCCAAAAATACCTCTCTTCCCATTTAGATCTGGTAGGGCCAACTGTTTTTCCATTTCAACTTGCCTGGCTGAGGCACCTGGAAAGGTGCTGCAGTTTGTGAGCAGCATCCCGGTGCCCAAGGAGTGACAGTGAGCTGATTTGGCATCCCAAGTCCTGCCTGCTGCAGGGGCAGCCCAGCCCAGCCCAGCCCAGCCCAGCCCAGCCCAGCCCAGCCCAGCGCTTCAGCCAGACCGTGGCTGCTGCCTTCATTTTCTCCCCTGAACTGAACCACTGCAGGGAGGCAGCCTGCATTCCCCAGGGGAAAGCAGGCTCTGGAATACATTATTGATTTGCTGGAGGAGACTCTGGCCAGAGGGCAGTGAGAGACTGGGACAGCTGTGCCCTGCACGAGGATGGCTTGCTGGGCCAGAGATCAATATATTTCAGTATTCCAGGGAGCAGGCACCGGCAAAGCCAGAAGTTAGAAGGGTAGAAGTTTCCTTTGTTCTGTTTGTCTTATGGAAAAAAAAGAGGCAAGAAAATAGGTTTAAGGATTCTGGATATAGAGGAGGAAATAACCTCTTTATTTACAGAGTAGCACAACCCAGCCAGCAGTGACAGTTTTAAAAAGGACTGTTTTAAGGTTGTCTATAGCTGAGGAAATGGTGACTGGTAAGGGTGGGGAATCTAGAGAATTTAGTACATATTTTTTGGGTTACTTTTGGTTTGAAATAAGGGCAGCTTCAAGTTCCCAAGTCAGTATTTTGTGGTTTTACAATCACACTTTCAAAAATGTTTTCTCCTTCCTGTTGCTGTGTGGAAGATCCACCAAAATAGCCCTCAAGATTGCCAACACACCAGGCAAAGGAAAAAAAAGTATTGCTAGTAGCATCTGCTAGTTTTGCAGTCTGTGTGACATAAAACACCAGAAGACACATAGATTTGAAATGCGTGTTTTCTATTGTGTTTTATTTGACAGTGACTCTTTAAGAAAATAACATTGCCTCCAGAATTTATTTTACAGTTCCCAGTAAATAAGAGCTAGGCTGCCAGGCGTGGTTACTTTGGTTTGTTGTTTTTTTTTTTCTTTCTTTTGCAGTTGCTCCTAAAATCATGGTCTAAAAACTCCTATAATGCAGATTGAGCTGTTGAATGGTTTTGGAAGGACTTGTTCATTGTGTCCCCACAGCACTCCACAGTATGCCTCACTGTTGCACAGTTGCCTGTAAGTCTGTATTCAAATAAATCATTTTCATAACTTTGTTCTCTTCTGAAGAGCACTTCTTTTTTTTTTTTTTTTTTTTTTTTTTTTTTTTTTAAATAACTACAATAAAAAAATAATGAGCTAAATAGGGCACAAGTGGTGACTGATGAGTTCATGCTGACAGCAGGCTTCTTGGGATGGCTTTGGTCCATGCAGCCCATACTCCAGCCAGCAACTGTTCCCAGGAGACATCATGAAGACTTGTTTTAGGAGAGAAGGAGAATGCTGCCACATGGACACAAGCTGGGCAGTGTCACTGGCCCTTACAGTCAGAGGACAGGCACTGAACCTCTTCAGTCTAATACAGATGTAACTGTAATCATGTAACTAGTAGGAAGTTCTACCACATATTTCAGCTTCATTAAATGCTTAGCTGTCCTACACCTCTCCTGTGTAGTAGGAGCCCACAGAATGGTCCTGGTCCTCTGCAGTATCTGTTAGGACAGTCTCAAACTGGTGGAACACGTTGGGTGCATGAAGCTCCTTGCCTGGTTTCTTTACAGAGTGTGATTTATATATGGTGATTTAAGAAAAACAATATAGATTTCAGCTGCACCAGATATATCTGAGTAGTTTTCCTTTTGTCAGAAAAATGTGTGTTTCCTCTAGGATGTGAAATATGAGCTTCAAGGTAAAGGGAGAAAGAAGATGGATAAAATTTGTATTTTCTTGTACTACTACAAGTCTGTAACCTCTGGCAGTGAGTGTCATGTCAGCTGGGCACTTTCATGCCTCAGACATTACTGCTAAGCCTGCCAGCGTTTATGTCTGAGAGAACATCAATTTGAAGGAGAAGGGAGATGTCAGGAACCTGTCTCCTTCAGCATGCTGCTTCAGCTATTCAGCCATTAAACTTAGGGATACAGCAGCTGTAAAACAACAAAATAAATTCCAGCTTCCCTTCCTCTCCCTCCTCAAACCCCCTGGGTTCTCCCATAATGTCTGTGGTCACCCATTTGGCTTATTTGCAAAGTTTCCACTTACCACAGTAATTTCGTAGGAATGAGTTTGTTCCTTCAGTGCTGTGTGATAATAAGAGCAAAAATAGGGAATGGAAACAGAGGAGAGTAGAGGCTTACCTAGAACTGCCCTTTTACTGAGTAGCCTGAGCAGAGGATCAGGGGAAAGCCAGGCAGGGCTTCTTTCTGAGCTATCGCGCCAGTTAAGACTGAAAGTAATTACTGACAAAGTTTCAGGGTTAAGAACACATTTACAATTGGATGGTGTTTTTTCAGGCAAGAAGTGTGTCTGTGCAGTTAACTCCAATCACTTTAGTTAGTCTGATTTACAGTTTGTCACATCTGAAAACAGTGAAGTCCAGTTGAATTTGAAAATGAAACATGAGGATTCATGTGCACCTTAAAATTGCCTTCCTTAAAACCAAGACAGTGAATGCCCTCACTTCTAAAACAGCCGTACTTTAAAATCCCTGAGGTTTTGTTCCTCTCTCCTCCTGTTAGGCTGTGTGAACACCTGGAGAGTTTAAGTCACTCAGAGTTTCACTGCATAAGTGTGTTGCTGACTTGAAACTTCATAAGTAGCCTTATACTCTGGAACAGCTGTCTGTAGAAGAGCAGGTGGGCTGTGCAGCCCTCAAAATCAAGTAACAAGCTCAGCTGGTACTTACACAGATACTTAGACAGATCTTTTTCAAGGTAGGAAAGACAGAGGTTAAGGAAAAGGTAATATCTGTGCGATATTGTATGCAATTTTGGGTGTCACAATAAAGGAAAGATATAAAGCTACCAGAGATCATCCAAAGGAGGGCCATGAGGATGGTGAAGGGCCTGAAGGGGAAGTCACATGAGGAACAGCTGAGGAGGTCATTTGATTTGTTCAGCTTGGAGAAGAGGAGAGACCTCCTACAGCTCCTTATGAGGGGAAGTGGAGGGGCAGGTACCGTCCTCTTCTCTGTGGTGACCAGTGACAGGACCCAAGGGAATGGCCTGAAGTTGTGTCAGGGGAGGTTTAGGTTAGATATTAGGAACAGGTTTGTCACCCAGAGGGTGGTTGGGCACTGGAACAGGCTCCCCAGGGAAGGGGTCACAGCATCACACACATCAAGCCCGACAGAATTCAAGAACATTCGGACAATACTCTCAGGCACATGGTGTGATTCTTGGAGATGGTCCTGTGCAGGGCCAGGAGTTGGACTCAGTGATCCTTGTGAGTCCCTTCCAATTCAGGATGTTGGATGTGTGTGGAATAAGGAGGTACTAATCCAGATTTGCACAGATAACACCCAGAATTAATACATACCTTTGGTTTAGGAGTTTCATTTTTAGAAAAGCACCTCTGGGATTTAGGTGTTTGATTTTCAGTGGTACCAGGGTGCTTCAATGAAGTAATTACAGGTACAGACTTACTGTGAAGGCTCAAAAAGAAGAACTGAGTGGGTCTGAGTAATAATTTTAACACCCAAAGCAATGCCAGTGTGTGCTCCCAGCTCCCATAAAGTGGCCATAGCTGTGCAGCTTTTCAGTGAGAACAGTGTTTGAACAACTCCCAGCCATTGTGCTTTTGTAATATGGCTTTCAAAGGTTCTAGGTTTTCCATGTCATTGTGGAGGAGGACAAGCCTCTTCAGAAACACGTGTTGATCCTACTCTTTATCTTACAAGAAGGGCATCCTGACTTGACCCAAAGAAACCTGCATTGCTTCTGAAATGAGCTGTCACTGGTTTTGCATTGCTCTTAAGTGGAAGGGTTTCTGTGCTTGGCCTTGCAACTGTCAAAAGCCTCCAACCTAAATCCTACAGCCTCATAAGTGTATTTCACTTTTTATTTCAGTCTTTTCTCAGAACCTCTGAGTACAGAAATATGGTTAAAATTCCTCAAGCAATTTTAGTAATCAAATATGAGAACAGGAGAAAAAAATTTCTGTGTAATTAAAGGAAATCTTACAAAAAAATCAAGTGGATTTTCGGATAGCATAGTTCTAGAGCCAATCAGTAGCTTAAAAATGCACTTCATCTTTGGAATTTCACATGAAAACCACTTCTAAAAGAAAACATCTCTGTTTCTCCTTTTCTTTTGGTTCCTGGGGTACTTGAAACAGTTTGTATTTTGTGTGGTGAAATTAGTGTAATAGGCACTGAATTGAAAGAAAGTAAATTATATTTGTCCTTTGTTTATCTTGTTTATTTGCTGACTTCTTGCCTTACAGACCTGAGTTGGCACCTTTTGTGTTTTACAGAAATAGCATTCCTTTACATCATAGGCCCAAGCCACCAGCCCCTTGGAACAGCCCACATTTTAGACATCAGCAAGCTCTCCCATCTCCCTTTTAAAAAGGCCAGTGGGCTGAACTTATCAAACTCTTTCTGTGGAGTCTTTTAGCATGTAAAGGGGAATGGCAAGGAGAAAAGACCTGAACATAGTAATGGGATGAACTGCAGTGCACAGCAGTGTAACCAACACGTACAAAAAGTGGCTAAAGGAATACAGAAAGGCTGAAGAAAAATCAGAAGAAAATTTTAAGACTCTTTTAGCAAAGCACGTGTCTATTCGTGCTGGGCTTTGTGGCAGCACTTACAGAGTTTATCAGCCAAGCTTTAAAAAGTCTTGGCCTCCACCCCTCTCATTTACGTTGCCATCTAAGCCAAAGATTTCAGTGGCTTTCCCTCCTTCCCCAGCCCTGCCTTGCAAAGTTCCTCCTCTTCATTCCTTTTACTCCACACAAGGTACTTGTTAGCTGTCCACTGCTTTCTAGCCCTTCTCCCTTTTGTGTCTGATCATGTCTTTCAGATAATTTTAAGACATTTTTGAAAATACTACATTAGAATGCCTCCAGTTTTGAAGTCTCTCTTGTTACTTTTCCTTCATCTGTAGAGTGGCAGATGAAAGAAGCAGAAATCATTGCCTGCTTAAGATAAAACATCTCCACAGCAGCTAAGCACAGCTCTGTGGTGAGCACAGACTGTCTTGTCATTTGTCTGTTCTTTCCCTATGGCTGCTGTCCCTACTAGCCCATTCTTCAATCTTCTACCTCAGCTTGTGCCAGAAGTAGTATCTAGTATCCAGGTATTAAGGTATAATGAAGTGTGTTAGAAGGACTCAGAAGTTTATCTTTACAGCAGGGCCAAGAGGCACTGGCCTTTCAAAAAGCAGGACCAAAACCAGGGTGTCTCATGTTTTACCTTCCTGGAGCAAATTGAGAATTGCACAAAGATGTGAATTATACTCACGTGGATGGCACAAAATAATGGAATAGAAGAGTATGAATTGTGGTTACCTCAGCAAACAAGATGGGCACTTTGGACATCTAATCCAAGTCTTGTTTGCCTGGACCATCATTTGCCCCTAAGTATACTTTGTCTCACATCTAGTGGTAGATTGTGTTTTAACAGGGATAGATCAAAGACATTGCTAACAGGCATCTTCTACAGGTTTTAAAAAGTCTGTTTTCAAATCAGAAACTAGATGACTTAAAATGTCTGGTGGCCTATTCTCAGAGACAGTAATTTGCTGAGTTTGCAACACAAAATTCTCTGTCTGCTGTAACCTGCCAAGCCAAGACTCTGACATCCTCAGAAATGGTTTGCATACATGCTGGCCTTCACTGTGCAGGAATCAAGCTGGTTTAAGCAAGCCACATTCCCTATCTGGTTCAAAACACAGCCTTCACACACTTTGGAAGTTTCTTATGATTGGAAGAGTTTTGACCTCCCCTTGTTGCAGTCTGAGCAGTGCTGGTTTGAAGGGCTCTGCAGTGATGAACACAAGCTGCCAGGCCTTTGAGTTAGCCACACAACCCTGCTTTCTCAGTGGTGAACATCCTTTAACTCCAAGTTTTCCAACTCCCAGGCAATAAGCCATCAGTCTGCACAGTAGGTTGTGTAAATCAGGACTGCACCAGGATCGCTTACCTCTTAAAGCACTGTAAGACAAGGCCAGCACAAACACACTGCAGTAGGTTGCCCCTTTACTTACTCTGTCAGTGTTCAAAGAAAGCATATGCACAATCCTAGCTCTGTAAGAGAGGGAAGGATGCTTCCCAGCATGGCATGCTGTAGGGGAGAAGATAACTTCCACCCCACTACTTGGGTGCACAGTCCAGCAGTGGGTAGAGCTTTGTTGCTGTTGTAGCTCTCAGTCTTGTTAGAAACTTGGACTTGAACTGACCTCAGTTAAAGCTGCATGTGTTTTGCTGAACAAGTAATCAGAATGCTTTCAGTTCTAATATTTCAACAGAATGTTTTCATCTCATGTTCAGGATAAAGACTGAAAAATACGACCACCAGTATCCCCCAGTAAAATACATAGAAACGTTCTCATGTGGAAAGTTTCATTTTGACATCTTCTAATTCAAACCACTTCCTTTTGGCTTTGTTTCACATGGAGATGTACACTCATATGTAGTTTTACTGCTTTACAGGCCTTGGGATCTATATCCCACTCAACACTGTCATGGTTCTCCTAGTGCACCATTCCAGCCAGAGAATAGAGTGTGGTGAGGGAAAAAAATACCTTGATAAAAACCATCATCCCAAATTTGTGTCCCATGTGTTCCAGCAAGCCATGTTTGAATTAAAAGGATTGAGTCATTAATCAAATAGTTCATTCTTCTAGGAAAAAAAAAAAAGTTAACCTCTTCACGGCTGCATTTTCCTATATTTTTTTTTTTTTTTTTGTGCAAGTTTTAAAGCAGCTGTAAAACATGGCATATTTGACAATCATCTTATTTATGGACCTTAGTACAGACTAAGGACAGATTCAGCTCTTCAAAGTTTTGGTTAGGAAAGAAGTATTCAAATGTTTACCGAACAGTACTATTATAAACTGGATTAATCTTTACCATAGTTTTCCTAGACAGAAATGTCACTTCCTGCTTGATTTTCCCCTGATGTTGATCTTCCCCTCCTGTAACCGAGTAGTCTGCAGCACAAGCAGAAGAGCTCTGTTGTGAAAGAAGGAAATCAGCACAGCCACAAATTGTCATCTCAGAATAATACTAAAGTCTCAGAAGAAGGGCTGAGGTTGAAGAACACCATTCAGAAGTTGCAAGAAGCCAGACTAATTTGAAATAGACCAAATGACAAGGAAGTCTTACCATGAAATTGAAGCAGAAGTCTTCAGGAATGCAGCTTTCACAATATAAACCCTGTATTTTTATCTTCTGTCACAAGTCATTAAGAGATGTCAGTTTCTGTTCAGGGAACCTTACTGCTGTCTGTACCTCAGTTGGAGGCATGGCTTTTCTAATTTGACTTGTCTTTGCCTTGCCTTAAGACCACTGCACTGAATTTCACAGTGACACCTGCAGTTAAGGTGCCTACAATGAGAATGCAATAATTGTTCCTGTCTGGCTGGCTAAAGAGCTCTGGTAACCAAGTGTTTCATCTGGCATCCATGTACATCCTTCTCCCTACAGCCTTTGTATCTGTGCTCTGACACCGTGTTTGAAGTCAGCAGGTGAAAAATACACACTGCAGAGTCTCCTTTCTGAATTGTGGGATTGCTGTTGCCAGCACCCTCTCTCCTTCCCCCAGATGAAACCTGGAGTAACAGGGAGGAGCCACGGCCTCATACTCTGTCCGGCTTCCACTTTGGAGAATTATACTCTGCTTGTCTGTATCCTCTTTGCAGATTGAACTAGGCACAGTGCACAATTCACTTCCCACTAGAGCCTGCCATGCTGTGTGCTGGATGGTTAATACACAGTTCAGGAAGAAGATGGTGCATAGCCTTTGTGTATCTGCTGAAATACAGGCTGTGGGCATCTGAGAGAAAACAGTGTCTGAACAGACTGAGCACAGCCTTGAGTCTTTAGTCTATGAAAAAAGAAAAGTCCTCACATCTGCTTCTGAAACCTGATTCCTGATGAAACATGCACCACACAGACTCGAGATCACACCTTAAGATCAGAAGAGAAAACATCAAAACCCAAGACAGATCTCAGCAGCTAATGGTTCACTTCTCCCCCTTATGATGGGGGACATCACGCTCGGGGAATTGTAGTCCACTTACCCTAGGAGAGCAGCCCACTAAGGGATTTCCCCGCACTCCACAACTCTGGGCTCCTGGCAGCAGGAAGCTGCCTAGGAATTTCTGACACCCCAGGAAATCCAAGCTGCCAGGATAGCCTGTGAGAGCCCTTCTGCTTTGTACTGTGAACACAGGCGAGGCTGAGCAGGGAGCAGAGCCCACGTCTCATGGGACAAACAGAATATCTGTCTCCCCTCTGTGAGTGTCAGGCACATCACCACGTCAGACAGAGTACATCTGCACACATATTTCATCAGTGCTCTACATATGCTGGCTCCAGCCCCACAACCCATCCACAACTTCTTGTTCATGCTATGAACTAGCAGACTGACCACAGATAATACCTCTCACCAGCCTGCTGACATAACTGCTACCACTATTATTTCAGTAGCGATGCCTGCAAAACATTATTTTTCTCTTAAAACCTTGGAAATCATAACACCACTACCCAGCAAAAATAAACCAAGAGTCTCCTTCCCTCTTTCATCCCTTCTTTTATCAGTTAATCATAAGAAAATTGAATCTCTACGACAGACAACCTACTCCTCTACCAAACTCGAAGTCTTTGAAGTCTCTAAGCTGGGGCATCCAGCCCTGTGAGTCAATTCATGTCAGCTGTGCCCATCCACACTCCCCAGGAGGGCAGCTGCCCTTTGCTAGTCTTCAAGAGCCTCCACGGTCTGTGATACATCCTCTGCACATAACGCTTTCCAACACTTGGTAGCCATTTGTTGACTTGCTGATGCTAATGCTCTGTGAACTCTTATCAGATGTATTTATTACCACAGTTGGTAATGTTTTGGGAAGGCACAGGCTGGCTTGAGTTCAAAGGAGAACCACAAGAACGGAAAATAAGCCCTGAAGGTGCTTATTTCAGGAGTCTGACTAATGCATCTTGCTAAAGAGAAGGTTGAAAAAGGCGACGTGGTGAGTGGGTGTTGATACTCACAGCTGCAAAAGGTGTTTTAGCACAGGCCTTTCAGTTCTGCAGAGCAAGATCCAGTTCTTGCTCTCGATGGTAGAACCTCCAACAATATATCAAGTGAGGTGAACTTCTGAGAGGGAAATGTAATTAATCACTGGGGGGTGAGGGGATGGGGGGTTGTGTGACTAATTGTAATGGATCACCAGGGAGCGCAGAGGAGCATCAATTAACTCACTGTTGTTTGAGATTTTAAAGAGAGAAAGAGGGCTAAGATGCATCATCTGAGATGTGACAGCATGTTAAGAGAGTAGTGCATGTGAAGGATGTGAGGTAGCAACATCCTAAGGTCTCTTTTCTAACTCAATAACATATGCAAATCCTTTGTGTGTTTTCAGTGTAGTCTGTGAGCGTGGCAGTGTAAAGATCTTCAGGGTCACGTTGTGATCTAAGAATACAAGAAAATGAGGGGCTGCATCTTACTACTGGATTTATTTCAATGCAGAGAAGTATAAGAAACAACTGTGGCCCTGTTTAATTCCAGAGAGACAGTGCTGCATGTGCAAGAGCTTACAGCAAAAAATCTAAATGCATTTTGTCACTTTCATCTCTGCAGATGCTTTGTTCCATGCTTATTAGCACAAAACTCATGCAAAGGAAAACAAAATGAAATCACTTGTTGCTCTTTTAAAATTTCAAATGGCTCTCCTCTTCAAAAGGAAGGGGCTAGTGAGGACTGCATAGGGTGGTGATGGATGGGAGCTTGTAATTGTGGATGTGGAAGTCAAGGAATGACACAGAATAAATCTAGAAGGGGAACTGCTATTCTGAAGGATATGAAGAGCAGATGCTCTTTACAGCCAAGGAAAACAAAAGCTTGTCTTTTCTGGATGATGTTTTGCTTCATGGAAGATTTGAGTAGGCCAGGATAAGAGTTACAGTTTAGGTGATATCCTAACTCCTTTCGGTGGCTCCTTTATCCTGAGCTTTTCAGCTGCTCACTGTAGCTGTTTGACAGGAATTCAGCCCCTGTGAACAAGGCAAAGAAGAAACTTTCCATCGTATTCTATGTTCCTTTTAAAACCAAGAAGTTTAATTAACAACATTCACACTACAAGCTGCTTAAACATTTTGTGGACTTCGGTATTTTTTGACACTCCTTACAGCGTTCACAAGTACGGAATACATACATGCAGTTGACTACTTCAGACCATCCAGACTGTTCTTTCAGTGTTTCCTTCGAAAAAGAATGAAGATGAGACTTCCCTGTCATCCAAGGCCAGTGTGTTTCATACACTCTGAAGGACTGAGTACAGCTAAGAAAATATGACCCAAAACCAGTGAGAAGGAGAAAAAAGAGCACACAGGGCTTCACCTGGTCTTGCCTGGTGTCAGCCCTGTAAGAGAGTGGCTGTCCCTGAGTGGGAAGCTGCCCTCCCTCTGCAGAGGGATGGGGCCAGGCTGGGCTGGGCAGTTCTGCTTTTCCTCCTGCTTCCCAGCAGAGATGGAAGCACCGGCTTGTTTTCTGGAGAAGGAGCATATTCCCTGTTGACTATACGACTGACTCTACTCTGTTCCCTGTCATCTCAGGGCTCTTCTCCCTGCCCTCAGGTCTCAGCCTTCTTCAGTAATGCTTCAGCCCTTATTCCAGCCTGTTTTGCAGGGACAAAGGAAGCTGTGGTCCCAGGAGAAGCTGGTAGGAGGGAGGGGAGGGAGTGAGCAGTAGGAGAAGGTGAGTTTTTTCCCAGAAGTTGAAGACAAAGAATCCAAGATCTGCCAGTGACAGGTTGGTCTCTTCTTTGTTGAACTCAGCCTAGCCTTGCCATGAAGAGGGGGATAGGTGTCCCTCTCTGTAGATTGTGTTCCTTTATTGCATACAATTATAACTGTTAAGTTGTGCAAAAATAAAATGAAGATGATAGAAAGAACTTTCCATTTGCAAAATTTTTATTGGGAGCTGAATCAACCCTAGCTGAGGTAGGCAGAAAGGATTTTGTAAAGGACACTCAACTCTGGACTTGAGAGACTTAAACTGGAGACACAAGGGGAAATGAAGTTGAAATAAATCTATGTTTTTACATACATATGCAGCAGTCACACAATCAGTCATATGGCAAGAAAGCATGTACTGCAGTGGATCAAAGAGGAAGAGCCTAGCATGAGATTAAAGGGGGATAATTGCAAGCAACCAGAAAGTTTTATAATAGAGGTGATAATAATATACAGCAGAGGAAGGAAACTGCAAGGAACAGAAATGAGGATAAAATGCAAATAAGAGATCCTTTGATCCTTCTGGCTTTCTCCCTATATAACAGAATTATTTTATCACTCACTTACTTCATTTCCCTTCCACTTTCATCTTGCTTTCCTCTAATAGCTTTCTAGTTCCCCTGCCCTGACACTACACCCAGTGTGCCTCCCTCCACATGTCTTGTAGCAGTGCAGTGCAGGATACATCTTTATCAAGTACCCATTCTAAATATGAAACATCTTCAGTGAGGGACTGTACTTCTTGTTTTCCTGCTGACTTTGTGAAGCAGCAGAGCTGGCAGGGGGAGGAGTTCAGAAAATCACCTCATGTAGTGAGCCTAAGTGCAGTTTGAAATGCCAAAACTCCTCATCAGTATTCTGGGAGAAAGCACAAATATTTAAAGAGAAGAGAGAAAGAAGTGGCCTGGGAGTGGAATTTTGCAGATATTTTTGGAAATTTCTGATTTTTACACAGCTGTGGAAGTAAAAAAACATTCTTCTTTCTCCTTCCTTCACTTATTCTGTATCCTGTTTGCTTTCATAGGTCAAGAGGTCTTTGACCAGAAGGAAGGAACTAGCCCTTTCTATGTCCTCCTAAAGAGGACATTATTTGAGTCTCCAAACAGAAACCTCTGCACTACAGCCCTGCAAAAAGCCTGGTCACCCCTGGCTAAAAACTCAGGCTAAACTTGGTTACGTGAGTCACCACTTTACTAACTTCATACCTCAGGCATGACGGGAAATAACAGTGGTGATACTAATATACACCAGACCAGGGAACCTGCAAACTACAGCAAAGAGGGGAGAAATAAGGAGAACCAAAACAAAGAGACAGTTTCTGCTCTAAGGTGGATAGAAGGTGTGTTGATGGTGATAAAAAAGACTTAAAAGCGTATCTGGCATTGATCGCTGGGGGTGGCTTGCTCTCTGCTCACTGTGAGGGGGTGAGACTTTAAAGCACAAGATCTGCAGCTAGAAAGGCTCTCATGTTTGTGTTCGAGTAGCAGTTCCAGCTGTGTGGGAAGATGAAGGCATCCTTGGTGTGCTCCCATTTTGGAGGGTACATTGGGAAGGCCTGCTTTATACACGGTTCTTTTTCTGCTGATGCTAAAGGAGCAAGGCTGCAGGAACAGATCTGGTCCCTTTCCTGAGGCAGGACTCAGAGCACCGTTTGTTGAATGCCTGTATGGGCACTGTTAGTGACAGCCTTGTGGCTCTGAGGGTAGGGGATGCTCTGCACTGGCTGGAGAGTGGGTGTGGTGTATCCTGGGGACAGGAAAGCAGGTCTAGTGGGACATGTATAGGTGCACCAAATGAAAGGGTACCTTGTGCAACTGGACTTCAGAACGGGCTAAGGATGTGATTAATCCTGTCCTCCTTGTCACAGCCCTCAGGCTTTGACAGTTCACTCCTGGCAGAGCTACTAGTGTCTGCTTCCTGTGACCTTCAATGGGCTCACCACTGAGGGACGTTATTAAAAATATTTGGGTTCCCACTTAGCAACTCATCGTCTGATCCTCTGGAGCCTCAATGGAATGGGTGAAGTGATTTGAATGATATGGACAAGTGCTTAGAGGAGTGAATAAAGGGACTGTACAGCATATACACCTCACTGTGACAGTAGTGGTGTTGGTGTGCTGGTGGGAAATGGAGCAACAAGGAAGACTCGGTCTTCCATAGATTACTTAGTCAAATGCACTCAACCACAAGTAACAAGAGAGGGATTCTCCAGGCCTTGTACACACTCAGATAACTCAGCATTGGTGATGGTACAAACACAGCTCTGATCTGCAGGGGTGAATGACAAAATTCCCAGCTAAAGCTGTTCATAAATCTTCGCAAAGAATTTAGATAAATCCTCAAATTTAAGAACTGTTTTTACCTGATCTATTCACCATGTTTAAGTGTTGGGTAAGGTATGGGTTTTTATGTGCTGAAGAGTTAAACACGAAAACTTAAAGGGGTGTGTGGTCTGTGTATTCCCCTGGGACGTGCTCTTCGTGTTCCACGAGTTACCAGCCTACGGGTATTTCTCCAACCTCGCCTACTGTTAACTCTTGGCTACTATTTTTGGCGACTGCAGATTCCTTGCGTACCACAGGAGGTCAGCACTAGATAAGTTTGTACCTCCGGTGAAAAAAATGTTTCTGATCTTGAGAATGCTCAGCTCCCACCTGGTGAGCGCTGAGTTGCTTTTGTTAACGGTTGGATGTAATACAATGTTAGGCTGCACATCTTTTTAACCCCATCTCGCCCCCAAAACGACTGTTTTCTTTGTGGTTATTTTCCCTTTTTCTGCATGTTCTCATTCTGCAAAGTAATTTTATGAAAAGGGTCTATGAACCATACATATACATGCACACACACACTATATATATATATATATATATATATATGCACGCACACACACATATATATACATATGCTTCTTATAGTATTAAAAAGCAAAGACAAAAAGCCTGCAAAGCCAACAATATAAAAGTATAAAAGTCAGGGAAGGAAGAGTAAGTTTGCTTTTAGCCAACAGCCAAAGGGGAATGTTCACATATTACTGAAAAATACTGAAATGAATATTTGGTGGACTAGCAGTGGTCAGACTCAGACTGAGACACTTGGAGCTATGGCAGATGCTTGGTTAAAAACAATGCTAGTGGTTTAATCCAGTCCTTGGGAGTGGTTCCTCCCTTTCTCATCATCCATAAATTTCATTTTGGTTTTACAACCTGGCAAACAATAAAGTCTTGTCTCAGAGCAAGATGTTTGTACTACACTGACCACAAGGCAAAGCTGAGACAGAGTAATGAGAAATTTGCTTGTCATTTGTCTTGCACTGAAATAAATGTATTTGCAAACTCTTCTCCTTCCCCAGAAATTGTAAAAAAAAAAAAAAAAAAGGCAAAAAAAAGGCTGCATCTGTTCATAGTGGTATCATCTGGGGATAAACCAGGAAAGTATAATTCAGGAAGGTGCAAATTATTTCTCTTTCCTCTTCAAAGCTAAATTTAGAACATAAATCTTAGCATAATGTTTGCTTTTTATTTTCTAGCCAAAAAGAGAAATGTAGCTTAGTCTTCAAACCAATATGGCAATTTTTATAACTGAAATATTTTTCTTGGCACCATAAAAATGAGTGTGTGGGAGAGGGAGGAAAAAAGCTGGCAGTTTAAGCAAATAAAGTAGGAAAAAAATGTGTTCAGTTAAGGGCACCAAAATAATATTATTGTTCTCTAAGTGACATTTTCATTGTTATAAAGTTGCTTTTGGTGCAGTGGATTTCTACTAGGACCTCACAGCAGAAGTAATATTATAACATAATGATTCTGTTAAGGCCACATTTGGAGAACAGGTCTCAAAGGCAGTGGCATAAAACAAGACAATGGCAGCATGTGAAGTACAAAATGCATAGGACATTTCAATATAAATTGTCTTCTTTCCGCTAAAAGTATTTGAAGTCTAAATTTGGATGCAGTGAATTATTTTAGCTAAAAGGAATTAATTTAGAGGAAGTTACTTATGCAGGCAGAGAAGGAATAATTCTGCCTCAGAATTTTCTACAGGAAGTAAATGAGGATGGGAAATATTTTAAACCAAAGTAGTCACGTTTCTTAAGTGTTCAGAATGGACTCAGAAAGAGACAAAACTCATGCAGCAGTGGACAGAGGGAGCACAGGGATTGAATTTTGGGTTGAAATCCCAACAAAATCCCTTTAGTGTAGAAAACATTGTTTGAATAAAGAGCACTGTGACAGCCTGTCTTCAGAAACATCAACTACAGCAGAGATTATTATCTCTCAAAGTGGCATTTAATTAGTGGAATTTAACCTGAAATATGAGATTATCTCAACTGGTTAGAGCATGGTGCTAATAAAGCCAAGGTTGTGGGTTTGATCCCTGTATGGGCCATTCACTGAAGAGTTGGACTTGATGATCCTTGTGGGTCCCTTCCAACTCAGAATATTCTGTGAAATTCTGCAAGTATCACTAAAACCGCTTTCTTGATGACTTCAAATCCCTTCCTTTTTATATCTACAGGAATTAGCCATAGGATTCCCTGCTCTAATGATAACAAGTCAGACAGCTTTGGGTACCTGCCTGGGAGGAGAGGGGCTGTGAAGACAACCAGCTCCTCCAGTAGAAGCTGCAAGGCACACCGCTCACTCAGCAGTGCCTGGGAATCTGTTGGATCCAATGCACGTTCAGGAGGGGAGTGTTTGGACAGGTCCGACTGTAGTGCCCATGCGTGTTGTTGGGCAGCAGGGCAGGGCCTCTTGGCCCGAGCTGTTTTGCCTCTGGCTTAGAGAACAGGTTAGTTTACAGATCTTCGCTGGAGATGGATGACGGAGCATGCACGTGTGTGGTGAGGAGGTGTTGCTTGAAGGGAGGAAAGTGTGAACAGAAGAAGAGTGATAAAGCCACTCATTAAATTTAATAGCCTTGCTATTTACATTGGAGTTGGCATTGCAGCCAGTGCGTAGGAATGCATCAGCCAAAGGAAAATCTAAATATGACCTAACAAAGCTAGAAATGGGAGTTGAGAACTTGGACAGAAACTATACTAGTTTACTTTTTTTTTTTTTTTTAAGAAACTACTCCCTGTTTCAGGAATGTCTCTCCAACTTGCGAGTGTCAAGCAGTAGGTTCATTAGCCTTACCATGAGAAAGGCATACCCTGGTCAAATGATCCTCTGCCTATCAGGATTGTTCCTTGTTGTGCACACAGAGGCTGCTCCTTGGCTATCAGGGAAAAGCAGGATAGGGAAAGTGTTGCTAGCATAATGATCAGGAAGAGCAGCATGAGCTTGGAAGTGGCAAACCACAGTCACTAGCTAAAGGCTGCACTTCAAATTCACAGGGTCAAAACTTAAAACTCAACATCTCCGTTCTGTGTGTCTTACTCATAATGTCTAAACATCGTCCCTCTGATCAAAGGGAAGGAAATCAGTCCTGTTTGTAATGGAGTCGATGCAAAGGCTCTGACTGACTCCAGCCGGTCCTTGGTTGATGTGCTGACATCATGTCTGTAAAAGAACTAAAGTTCACATAAACAAGTAGCAAAAGTTATACAGAAGGGGTTTATTACATGAATAATTTGACATACTCCACAGCAGTCAGATACAAGTGCATTTAATAAACGTTTTGTGGACATCGTAACAGTCGGAGTATTTCAGCTGAACAGTCAGTATTTGGCTGAATTCAAGCCAGTGCAAACCATGACATAACCATAAACAAGGAGTTACAGGTCTACAATGAGGTTAGACTAGATAGCAACAGCATATTTATTGTCACATCAAAGCATTACAAAGTATGAAAGCCCAATATTTCAACTATCTCTAAAATGGTATTTGTACAAAGCTGTCATAGATACCTAAGTGTAAGAATTCGTCTCATCAGTAATGGATCATGACTTGATTTTTGGGAGTTCTTTCAATATTCAAAACTATTTGGGGCAACAAGAAGAAATGTAAACATCTGACAGTCCTTTGAAAGTCCCTTCTGAGAAAATACATTGTGTGCCACAGGAAAAGTGCATTCTAACTGGTGTGTCTGCTATGGCCAGTTTGACTCACATTCACTTAGCACCAGGTATTTATCCATTTCTGCAGTAAAAAGTTAGAAAATCTTTGTATTAACTCAGAAAAGAGAAAACAAAGTCAAAAGTTTTTTTTCTTCTTCTTTTTTTTTTTTTTTTTTTTAGAGGAACAACAATTAAATTAAAAACCCCACCCAACATTTAAACAGTTACCTCTTATGTACAAAGGAAACAAGAGCTAGCAAAGCGCATAGCCACTGAACAGTCTTTATTATTTTTTTTTCTTCAGGTTCATGTACCTGAATATATGAGTTTATTTACAGGTGGACAGATATCCACAGAAGTAATAATCAGAATACTTCTATTTGGCTAAAAGTTGTATAAAAAAAGACAAAACACTTTGTTCAAATACTTTCCAAATATATATATATATATTAAAAGTATTCAGTATTTCCATCAGTGCCAGAGTTGGAAGCTCTTTCTCATTGTAAAAAGTTAACTTTGTGGTAGTAAGTAACAGCAAAGGGCTGACTGTGCCAGTCAGAGCTTTGATTTGAGGAACTGCAGCTGGAGCTACCCCAGGCCCACCGGGCAGTTGCAGATTGCAGGGAAATGAATCCGTGTCTGACTGTTGCAGTGACAGGCAACCCCCCAGTAAGGGTGACCTGCCCCGCTCCAGGGAGTCTCCCACCCATGCTGGGCACCCCTGTGGAACCCTCTGGGGCAGATCCCCTTTGAAAACAACCCAAAAACCTCTGAAGTAGTGGAAATAGTCTTTATGTAAGTGGACAACTAGCATGGGCAGGTAGTTCAATAAATGGAAAAACATAATTGCCACACTAATTCTTGTAAAGAATACAAAATTAAAGGCCTTAGCCCATCAAATACAAATATACACTGCAAAAATATTTTTCAATTAAACATAACCTAGATGAGTGCACATCTCTGGATAGATGAGAATACTACTGCCTTCATACTGGTATCAAATATTTAAATAATTTGCATATAAACAAAATCTTTCTTTGTTGTTGAGTCCAAGCTTGCTTTACTTTAAAGCAAGGATATTCTCAATACTTCTACTTTTTGTGTCTTTCTTCCTGTAGCATGAAGTGTAAAACATTTCATTCATTTTGCAGATTGGCTGATACATACTACAGCAACAACCCAAAATTTAAGAAAGAAATGTTGCATGTAATATTTTTTCCTTTAATTACACCAGCTACAAGAACAAGACATCCATTTTCCATCTTTCCTACTCCCTTCCAACAGAAGGTATGCTAAAACCAAGCTCTGATCCTTTGTCCCTTCCACATCCCAGCCCTGAAGTCTGAGCAATGAAGGGCTGAGCGCTTTGAGCACTGTACTGCCCGGGGCAGCAGGTCTCAGCAGTAAGACCACAACCCCTGAGGAGCCACCCATGCCTCCTAAGTGCCACACAGCACCTTGGGAAGTGATGGGCAGAACAAAACTAGGCTGGTAGGGTGGCTAAAAACACTGTCCCTGCCAGCCCAGGTGCAGCGGCTCTTCCTTGGCACAGCCTGACCAAATATTGCTGCAAACTTCTACTGATCCTGTGTGAGAGCAGCTGCTGGTCCCACTCAGCTGCCCCAGTGTCCAAGATGCTGAGCAAGAGGGGCTGGAGCAGCTCTGGCAGAGCCAGCACAGATATCACATCCCTGTGTTTGGCCACGCTGGGCCTGGGAGCCCAAAGTGGTCTGACAGAGCATGCCAGGTCCCTGCCTTGGCCACAGGTCCCCACTGACTCTGCTCCTGGGGCCCTGCTGCTCAGCATTCCTCATCCTGCATCTCGAGTTTTGGAGAGCAGAAACAAGACAGGAGACAAATAAATGCTAAAGGAGATGGGAGCTCCTTCGGCTCCTGAAGTTCGGGGGTTGCTAACCTAGGGGAAAGGTTGGAGTTGAACCGATTCAAGATACAGTATGCAGCTGTGTGAAAATGCATAGTTTGTATGTATACATTCATTTACAAAGATCAAAGGAAGATTCTTTGCTGTGTAGTTTAATCACCATCGGCTTTTAACAGAAATGCAAGCTGACAAAGCAATAGGAGACCCGTTAAACACATCACCTGGGAGTCAATGGTAGCTCAATGGCATTTCCCAAACAGAGAATTAGCTGCTTTTTGTTTTTTTGAGATTAAGCAGTTTTTCATTGAAAGACTGTTGTTTCTGTAATAATGTATTTTAGGATTTCAAGAGATTCCTATTCAACCATGGTAATCTCAGTACTGACATACCCTGCTTTGGGGGTTAAGAAGTAAGTGCCCTCTAAGACAAACAAGCAAACCAACAGAAATCTGGTTTTAACTATGGCATGTGAGCTAGATAAAAACATGATTCTTCTGAACTGCTGAAATTCTAGGTCAGTAGTGAATAGTATTTCCTTGCCTTTTTTTTTTTTTTTTTTTTTTTTCGGCAATACCTGAGCTAGTATTTAGAAAGTCCTATGAGTTTGCTCACTTTGCATTTATTTAGTTGACACTTTGGAACCTAGCTGCTTCCCATGAGGAATGTCTGTTGTCCTGAGCATCCCTGAACATAACAGCAATGTACCAGGCAGGAGGGGCTTAAATAGAAGGAGAAAATCTTGGTTTAAATGACCTATTTAAGTGTTGTTTTCCATTTGCACCTTTTCTGGGGAAAAATTGCTTTGTCACTTGTGACACTTACTAAAACACAGTGGTTTGCTACTAAATATAACTTTAACAAAGATCACTGCTCTTTGCTAATCAACATGTTCTATAAATATTTAATTCAGCAATAAATTGACTTTTCTCATGATACTTTATCTTCATGGTTGTTTCATGTACTTGATTTTCACTTGGGATTTGACTTCGATTCTTTCTTGCAATTTTTATTCAACCATATCAATGGAAATTGCACAAAAGCATTTCTGAAGCTAGAAAAAACTAATTATCAGAGAACCAGGATTCACATGGAGGAGTAAAATTATCAAAGCATATTCTGCAATCTAAAGTCAAGAGACATTGCCTGTAGCTAGAAAACTGATCATTCACTGGGAAATGAAAAAGTAGTAAAGACTTTTTTCCATATAAACAATGAATATTAGAAGTGCAAGAGGATGAGATTTGCTCATTCTAAAACCCAGTGACCAGAAAAAAAATTATTCATTACCTGAATTACTTGAATAACTTCTGAAGAAAAAATCTTTCTTGATTTTTGTAAAATGTTAGTCTGTTCAAAGCTGGTTTGGTGCATTATTAAAACTCAGGAGCTTGTGCTTAGCAAATCAAGAATTCAGTAGTCTTTCTTTAAAGTTTCGAGTGCAGATACATCTCAGTATTTTAACTCAATTATTTTCATTAGTTTTAGGCATTAATAGACACATTGCTTATTTTGTCAATGTTTTTAACGTAAGAAAAACACGTGAAATGTTTGGAGTGTCCTGACTTGTACTGAGAATGACTCCTTAGATATCTGAAGTCTACTGGAGCGCTCTTGGATCAGCAGGCAGAATTGACTCAGATGCAGGCACAAAGATTTTAGCACTTTTTTTCATACGAAGTAACAGCAAAATTGTCAAGAGGAATTTTGGAGAGCCCAAGTCTGTGTGGTTTTGATCTAGCCCCAAAACATTTTCAGCAGCAATAGATTGCAGGGGCTTTTTGATGAGTTATGGCCAAGGCCCTCTGGATTCTGGAGTTCTCCCCAGCTGCCAGTGCTAAAGGGAGACAGTGGGAGTCTGGCAAAGGTCTGAACTGTGGCATTTTGTTCTGTGGGTTTTTTTTTTGTTTTAAGAAACAGAAAAGAAAAAGCACCTGCTTCTTACAAAAACCATTTTTGTTGCTATGTGCAAGTCCATGGAAGCACCTTATCTAAATGTGCTGTGCTGGCCCACAGGCTGCCCCCAGAGGGCAGAATCAAACCAGACTGCAAAGGAGTAGCATCTACACACGTCTTCTCTGAGCCTTCCTTCAAACGTACATGGAAACACAACAACTAGTCAGGCAACAGAGCTGTTATTTGTGCTGCCTGACAGACCACCACCTTGGAGGCCTGTCACTGCTCTTGCTCCTCAGCTGAACACAGAATGAGTTTTCAGAGAAACTCATTACAAAGGTTTGAAGCTTAATTCTCCTGCAACTCCAAGACCTGAGCAGTGCTGTGCAGGCCTCATCTCTCTGGTAGGATGCACAGGTGATATCAGTCTATGCTTTCTCTTCAGCACAGGTATCAGGTGCTCGCTGATGTCACACACAAAGCTTGCACACCACTGCCAGTGCACTTGCCTCCCTCCAGGGACTCCCAGTGGTCCATGAAAGGACGCAACAGCTTTCCAGCAGGCAGAAATACCTGGATAATGCCTATCCCTTGCAGGCAGAACTGCAGCTTGATTAAAAATGGCAAGGTGATGTATTTGCGGCTCAAGGTTGGGGTCATGCCAGGCTATTGGAGCAGCAGTCAGCTTTGACTTTTATGTATGGATGTAGAAGTGAAAAAGCAGAAAATTTGAAAGTCTCTTAAAAGGAACTGAGGACTCTGGGAGGTGGCCAACTAAAAGCTTTTGCAGGGATTTCACAGGAATTCCAAGCTGTGCATGTTCTGTGCAAACACACTCATCAACCTGGGTGAGAGGAGCCCAGGAAGGGCTCATGCTGGGAACAAAGTATCTCATCGCTGCCTCTCTCTCCTCCCTTCACTACCATGTGCTTCGTGTTTGCCACTTTTGTGAGTGTGATTTGGAATAAAAGAGTTTGGTACGAAGTAAAAGTCAAAAAGGTCTTTATTTTTCAACATACTCCCCAAGATTTGAAGGAATTCTGTGCTGAAGCAAAGTAGCTGCTCTTTGTTTAAAGTGCTGAAACTGGCACATACAAATTTTTAAGATAAACTAATGCAACAGTATTAGGGCTGGAAGTTTAACACCAAAAACAGAGGGAAGACGAGTTCTTCATTAGCTCATTTAGGAACAAAAGGATTGTCTTCAGGACACTAGTTCCTGAAAGTAGTGCAGATGAAGGCAGAAAAAACACAAATGGAAGTACCACTGCCAACCTGGCAGTGGGTCTGCAAGTGCAACAGCTTGGAGCACTGCTGTTTAAAGCAGGAAGATCCATGCTCGCACATGGCTTCTGCTGGTGCCTTGTACTTGCACGAGTTCAACCCCTGCAGAGCTAAGGGGCTTCGCAGGCACCCACCAGACAGCACTGCCTTAGCACAGTGGAAAACACAGCTCTTTGGTGGTGAAGTTAGACTAATTTCAACTTTTCTGCGAGCTTTTTTTCATTTTAAACTTGCCTATTAAATAGTTTCACACTTCTTTAAACTAGATTAGGCTGATTTTTTAAAAACTCCTATCAATTAAACTAATTCAGGTTTTGCGTACAAGCAAACTCAATGTCTAGAACTTTGTCTCTTGCGTATTCATATTCCATTTTAACTGATGATATCCAATAATGTAACAAATTTACCAAATGGCAAATAATTTCAGAAGTATAATATTTGTCAAAGTATCACTAAAAACGTCTCTGATCTAAACAAATTATTTGCTGCATTTTATGGAACTTGCAATGTTATAAAAACATTTTAGTTTCGAGGTTAATTTATAGTTAAATCTAGATTAACAAAACCTTTATTGTTTAATATATCAAAAATACATGGCCCAACAAATGAAAATATATTTAAAGTGCAATGCAGAGCAAATTAAAGCCCAGTAATTTTACACTGAAGTGAAAGAGAAAATGCTCTTGTTCTAAAAAAAATAATTCAGAAAAAATGTTTTTAAAAAGTACTTAAATTTACTTTTTATTCTCTGAAACAAGACTGGTAAGAAAAAAAGAAAGAACAATGTATGCAGGCAGGTCTTATGCGATCTTTATGAGACCCCAGCCAAGACAGGGTGGGATAAGGGCAGTATTATCATGACTGCCACAAGAAAGAGCAGAGGTACAAACCCAGAGGGCAATATGCTGATCTAGCCTTTAGGTATTTTATATAGACCCAGACTCACAGAAGTGGTTCAAACCAGCATAATCTGGGATACTTCTCTGGTGGGTAGGAAGAGCTTCTTCAACAACAGCACAAGCTTATGTCAACCTAATCTGCTGTGAACTGCAGTGTTAGGTGAAATGTAGAGGTCTAAATCTAAAATAATATTCCCCAAACACCCTGACTGACAAAGATAATGTGTGGCTGCTTGCAAATGCAGGGGTGGCTGGTGCCACGTGACAAATGCCCCTGGAACAGTGATGAGGCGATGCCCCCTTTATAAAGGTCTACTAATAAAACACCAACTTAAAAAGGATAAGAGTTGGGAAAGAGTTGGAAAGAGCCTCCTTTATGTGGGGGTCAAACTCACATTGGCCTCAGTTTAGGGCTCAGTGCTGGGTTCCAGCAAATCTTTGGGACAAAGACTTGGTTAAGGTTACAGGGCTCTGTGAGAGCCCCCATGGGAGCTGCAGAATGGATCTGGAAGGGGGGAAACCACCCCTTTGGATTTCAACATTGACAATACTATAATTTATTCAGTGACTTTATTTAACATAAAAGTTCACCCACAGTTTTATTTTAATCTTTGAAGAAGAGAATATTCTTCAAAAGAGCATTCTGTCCTATGAAAATGCCATGAATGTGTGAGGATAACCAACTACCCTCAAGCTGGATACAACAAAGATAGCACTTACTCCAGCCAACAGCACACGGCCTATGGTGGTGACTCCCTTCACAGAAGCTTGGCTATCTTGGGTCTCATCCTGAGAGACCTCCTTCTCCCTGGGCCTGATATCAGTAGGATGGATTACAGACTGAATACCACCTGCTTAACAGCTCTTAAATCTGTCAATAAGTGACATATCCAAAGTACTGCCACTTTGGTATTACCAGAAACTCTTCCAACAGCTGTGCAAAGGTGCCAAGGTACATATCCCACCCCTCTCACAAAGCCTAACAGCAAAATCCTCAAGCACTTAGAAAGGGAGGGTCACAATTTCACACTCTCAATTCCAGTGGAAAGTCACAGAGAGGAAAACCCTTGTGCCTCTGTTCTACAACCATTACCCATGTGAGCAGTCCTTTTCAATGCACGGGAGTAACTGCAACTCTCCTAAGAAAACCTGTACTGCTTGAAGGGCTCAACTTACAATGTGATCTGCATTCTGCTCTTAATTGTGTAACAATACTTTTTATCATCAGGTTTGTAATTAAAAAAAAAAAAAAACAAAACCAACCAACACCACAAAAATCAAACCACAGAATTTCTGTAATTGACTTAAGATGAGTTTCCTGCTACTGGGATTCAATTGTGAGGAATTTTGTTTCAGGTCCTGCCTGACTGGCTCAAGCCTCTTTTGACTAAGTTGTCTCAAAGTTCGAGTTTGTCCCTCGGTGCCTTTGCTAGAAGTCAGTCAAACAGGGAACCAACCAAACACCCTTCTGTTCAACAAATCTGATTATTTCTGGCTTTCAGTTAATTCTGGACTCTGAGCACAAGACAAGAAAGAGAGATGGAATGAGGACATGTATGTCATTATCTAACAGAAAAAAACCCACAAACAGCACCAACAGCTCCCCTGCCAGGTGTAGGATAGCCAGATACACTGCACTTGGCAGCCTTACTCCACTGACCCCCCAGTGCAGATGGAAGGAAGAAATATGTGAGTGGAACTTGTAGTTTCACTGTTCAAATTTTTTTCACGACTGAACAATGAATCCTCAACACAATCTTTTTTCCTATAATCTTCTGCTTGTAAGAACTCCCCATTTAAGTCAGAGCAGATCATGTTGTACGATCTCATTCAGACTGTACAGTGAATGAAGTGAATGAAGAACTCTCTCCATTTTAAAGGTTATTTTCAAAAGAATACAATTTCAAGCCAAATACTACTAATTTGGGAATATTTTCATGATCAGAATACAAATAAAATCCAGTAAGGAAATGCAAGAGACAAAGCAAACACTGAACACTGAAGTAAGCATTTTCATGTCACCATGGGAAATTTCAGACTAAACTATGTCTGTAACCAAGGGCAAGAGATTTTTTCTTTCCATAATCCAGAACTTGTATGGCTTTGTAAAGGTGTTTCAGGTTACCTCTGCCATGTAAAACAACATACCACTAGTCTATGTGATTTACAATTTCCCCTCTCCTCCTTTTGGTTCTTAGGAAATCCCAAATCCTGTTTCATAATGTATAATAGATGGTTACAAAATTATACTAACATTATAATTTCAGAGAGGTAATAAGATCCCAGTGCTATAAAAGTCAGTTTTCAGAGAGTGCACATATTGCAGTGATATACAAACACACACCACTTGTTTCCATAATTTAGCCCTTTGTAAGTATTGCACCTGGTTAATAAGGCTACCGTCTATTTTGTCTTAATACTAAAAATTACATATAGACAATATAATTTGTGGTTTAAAAACACAGTATTCCTAAAGTTTTTAGGTAAATTCTTTAATTTCCTTCCATACTCAGAGCTCCTATGCCTCCAGTTGCCTGGAGGAGAGTTGAGTGTACAGGGAGTACAGATGGAACTATATAAATTTATATAATGTGATCTGCTTGTGCTCAAATGAGTTCCTTTGAGTTTGATGGCAAATACACGGCTTTTACAAACCTAAGCAATGCTTTCACATGCACATGAAATGTGCAGCTGAACTTGTCTTCTTTCTCACCTTCCTTTTTGCAATGCAAATAATAATAATAAGATAAAGAATTCTCTAAATTTGTCTGGTCTTTTAAATACAAGGTAAATTGCAAAAAACCAGCAAAAGATAGATTGTCCCCCAAAGTGCATATTTCAGACAAAGCTTTAAGAGTATCTGCTCTTGCCAAGGCCTGATTTCACAGGAGCATAAAAACATGTGCCAAACTTCAGAAACGCAGAGACTCTCATCAGCAAACTCAGCAAGTTGAGGTAAACACATATGAGTGCTCTGATGAACCTGAGCCTACACTTTATTCTTGGAATACCAGTAGTTCTACCTCTGTGCAGCCATACCTCCTAATTTACAGATTACGTGCTCCCCTTCCCCGAAAGACTTGTTGGGATCACTGTAAGAATTAGTTACTACAGTTAAATACTAAGAATTCGGATACCATTTAAATGCTATTTACATTTTTAGGTTCTAATACTGAAGATCCTGATTTTTATTCACTTCAGTATACACATTTGGAATTTGCAGAACAGATCTCTGGACATGGGAAAAAGTTGACAGTAAAAAAATTACTATGGATCAAAAATTATTTTTCTGTGTAAAAATAAAGCAAAATTGATAATTTTCAAAATTTGCAGAATTTCAAAATTCTAGTTAACATGTTTTGATAAAACTTTGGGTTTACAGAAGCTGATACCTTTGCAGATAAGAAAAAAATGTGGTGACATGTTTTCTTTTTAATTTTCGATTATTAAATTATAATTTATATTATTTTAAATTTTAATTAGCCCTTTTCAAAGTGCACTACACAACTCTCCAGAATATTGTGCTGACATAACACTTTTTTGCTTGCTGAAGTAATTTGGTAAGAAGTAATCCAATTACAGACAAAGCATGCTTTGACCAAGCAACTATATAAACAAGACACTTTTATATTTACAGAAGATCCTGAAAAGATTCACACAAAATGTATTTTTATTAGGTTATCATTCAAGCTAATTTTCTATATTTTTATAAGCTACAACATTAAGTAGGATCATGTTCATCTATTAGTGCTTCATTCTAATTTTAATAATTCAAGTACTGATATATTGCTCTTTTAATTTTGCCTAAAATAGAAAAAAAATCAATTTCCTAGCAATCTTCCATTCCAATAAACCCACATCCTCCCTTTACAGCCCTCTCATGTTCCCTGAGGAAATTTGTATTAACTATCTTTTATTTCCCTGTTCTCCCATGGCAGTTTTCTACAAATAGTTTAGTAATTTCTGTTTATCTGGACATTAAACATCATACACTAATTGCTGCAGAGTATCACATACTAAGAGAAGGACTCCAAAATCAAACCTGAATTTTTTTAAGAGAATTGGCAAACAGCAAATGCTAATATTCAAACATTTTTTAATGTTCAAGTCCATCTTTAGCACTGAATTACAAAAAGAATTTGGATTTAATTTTGAAACACCACCTCATTAGTACAATGTTGTGTATGTGCCCAAGTAGCAGGAAAGCTGAAATAGTACTTCTATTGCTAAATTTATTTCCCTCAAGGGTATATTAGAGACCTCACATTCAGATCTGAATATGTAAGAAGAATCATTCCTGGTGCTAAGATGTGTTAAAAAAAACAACAGTAGAACACTGGCTTGTCAATTCATTTATCTAATCCCTTCTATTTCATCAGCTGAATGAATTGTAGCTGTGGAGTATGAGCAAGCATCAGAGCAACCTGCATCTTCTGCCATCAGAAGCAGGCCTATTTCTGTTCTCAGGGTCTTTCTGGATTGCTATTACAAATGGTCTGTGTGAAGCACAAAGAACATGATGACTTTTTTTTTGTATTGAGGAATAAACTCAAAAAGTTGCAAGTAGAACACTCCTTAAATCCCATATGTGACAGAAGTGAGAGCATGGCTGATGCAAAACCACTGTAGTCCAAGATGGAAAGAGCAGTTCAAGTGGCACTACCAACAACAGGTGTACATCAGCTCTTTTGCAAGCCTGAAGCTTTTCAAGCTCCACAGAGATGCTGGCAAGGGCTGCTCATGTCTAGCAGACACAGAACGTATTTAAACTCTCAGCTTGGTTAATTTTTACCTATCACTTACTTTCTAGCTCTTTTCTAAGGGTGCCATAAAACTCTGCTGAACTTACACTAGAACAAAATCTACACTATGACGCTTTACAACTGCCCAGTTATCTACCAGAAAAATGCAGGTTAAATCCCATACTCCATATTGCCTCAATTCCAGTGCTACCACCTTTCAGGAAGATTGAATAAAATATAAGACCAAGATGAGACTTGATAAATGTTTCCATATCAAAGTGTTTCTAAGAAAAGGTGCAGCACAACTTTCTCCAGACGCCTATAGTTTGAACCCACAGAAAGAAGCCTCACTGGCAACCACCTATGTCTCTGCACATGGCTAGCAAGCTTCTAATTTCATGTCCTGTTTCTGTGATGGTGTTCTAACATATTTACAGGCAGGGGAAGAAATAAATCACTTTGTATTGCCACATTCACAGTGATTGTCCTGGATTCTCGGCAGGGCCACTTTAGCTGGTCCCAGGCCACAGCAAGCAGTAGAAAAACATCCTAACTCACTGGGTCAGAATGATAAAGTCAGAGACAAGAACATCTGGGACACTGTATGGAGCTGGAATCTGTTCCAACATGCAGGTTCTGCAACAGCTTTTGGCTAAAGCTTTACCTCCTGTTGTGTTGCCTATCTAGTCATTATATTAAAAGAAAAGGGAGAAGGAATGAAGACAGTGATGTCGGCAAAAGTGAACGGCTGCAAGGAGGCTTGTAGATAATTAGACAGCTAACGTTCATACAAAGCTAAGGATTTGGAAAAAGTAATTGGACAGACAGGCATTCTGCTCAGCTTATTAGCACAAGCATGGCTGACATGCCAACAGGTACATGCTAGGTGATGACTGGTATTGGTTAAAAGTAAGTGTAAACTTGCAGATTGGAACAGAAGAGTCTTTGCTCACTTTTACATCTTGTATATCCTGTTACATTTGTGCAAGGCACTAGAGAATCAGGCACATTGTTCTGGGTGGAAATCGTTTTATGACTAAGATGATCTGAGTTTTAACGTCCAATAGCTTCATACAGGAGCAGTTGGATCGCAGTCCCTTATTAAAATTTTCCACTTCTAAAACTATCTCATTTTCCAGATCTTTCATGGGATGGGAGAATGGGGAAGTGGGAAATAGCTTTGTTCTAATAAGGAAACTCCTAAAGCAAAATATTCGGAATTAATACAGTTGATCTCCACGTTGGCAATTTCTGTTACCAGTATCAAGAAGTTGTTAAATAGATAATAAGAGTAACAATAAAACAGGTCCTTACATTTTTACATCAAGTTCTGTCACTCAACATACTTGAACCCACATCCAAATCCCTGCAGCATACAAGAGACTGCATGATGTGCTCAGGCCATTCCTTCTGGCTTCCCTGGAAGGTCAGAGACAATGCCCTACCTTCCACAGAGAAACAGAAAATAGGGTAATTGGCATGTACTGATGACAGTAAATGACCACAGCATTCAGGCTAGCTCTTCCTCGGGAAAACAAAGAAATCAGACTGTTTTGGAGAGGTCAGTGCAAACATGTGAGATAAACCAGGTGTCAGAAGGACAGCGAAGCAGCTCAAAGCAACACAGATGCAAGAGACTGAAAATGGAAGAGGTTACTCCAGATTACACTCACTACTGTCAGCAGAGGAAAGCCTTTGCTGACATTTCTGTCCTTGCTGGGTGTGTCGGGATCACAAAGGGATTTCCGTGCCCATTGAAGTGCTCATGTGACAAGTGACTGGAGCTCAAAACACAAAGCCACCAGTGCAGGCCCGGACAGCCGTGCTGTCCTGCTGTCGTGGCCATGGGTGAGAGACATGGTAACTCCAGAAGTGCCTAATTATGAATCAAAATGCCACAGCCATAAGATCCAAAACTGATTTAATATAAACTCCTGATTAAAGGTTGCGTAAAAATACTGGTAACTTAGTTTTGTCCTGGCGGGATTTATCAAGTACCTTTCTGTCCTCTGCCTTGTTGACACCAGCTTTCTCTCCGATTTTGATGGTTTGTGGCTTTTGTCCCTTACATAATCCATATCCAATTTGAACAAGAGGGCAATCTGGTCTGGCGACAAAACCATTCTTCTGTGTAGAAATTCATAAAGAATAATCTTATTACAACAATTCATAAAGTGCCCTCAGGAAAGGTGCTCGCAATGCCATGACATTATAGAAACAATACACAATCCGATACATTATTTTCAAAAAAATCCTCCAAAGCAAAAAGGAGGGGAACAACAAATACATAGGCAAATACTGTTAGTCTGGCAACAGTCAAATTATTCATGGAATGCTTTATAGTCTTGGAGTGCTTGTAAAAATGGGAGCGGGGGGGGGCAAATTGGCAGGAGTATCTTGAAAAAGTACCACATTTTTTAAGTTCTATCAAAGTAAGCACACCACCAGCAAGCCCAGTGTTTGAATATGAAATGTCTATTAATTACTATGAGGTATTTTACTATGGAAATTGAAAAAATACAACATTTAAAGAAAACCCACGACCTATGTTTAACTAAGAGAAAAGAAGATAATACATTAGTTATGTATATCCACTGACCCTTAGTGTCTTGCTTTTTCTGTTTGTAAAGAAAACAATCTTTCTCCTCCCTGTTGATTCCAGATTTTATATACACATATAAAACTATATTATATATATAGTTTTACATATATGTATACACACATACAAAAATACTCATACACACATATATGTGTGTATATTTCAGGGTCTTACTAGCTTTCAGAGTCTATTTTTCTTTTTTTTTTAATGACTTAGAAAACACAATTGGGCAAAAAATCAAGTAATTGCATGCATGCAAGTATATCTTGCCACTTGTGCATGTAAATCACACAATTTGTAAATAACTGCAGAAATAGCATGCTCAAATTAGGCACCTGATTGCCCAATTAACTTGTTCACAGAAAATCAGACTATAACCTTCAGTATCTCCTATTATAGATTTTTCTTTTCCATGCTACCTTACTGAATCCATAGTGTATATTCCAAAATTCTGCATTGTTATTCTGTGCTTTTACATAGGCACAAGCAGCACTGCACACTTAATAAAGCTATAAATTGAACTTTGGACCAGATTTTAGAAAGTTGTTCAGATATTTAAAAGTTCCCTTATTTCACTGAGAAAAAGCCAGCTCAGACAATTAAAAAAAAAAAAAAATTAGGTCTAAATTTAATTTGTTCAAATATTATGAAAGAAAAAATAATCCAGGGATTTTCAGCCCTTCATGCTGCAATTAATAGGCAAAGTTTTGCTTCTGTGTCTTTGATTTTTTTTAAGGTGTCTTGTTTTCTTTTACAGGCAAGTATTATTTAACCATATACATTCATTTCCTAATAAATCCTTACTTTATTTTTGCATTGAAGTAATCATTAATTAACAGTAATTTGATACAAGTTGAGACAGAACACATTCTGGTGTATACTTCCTAATGGACTGAGAAAGTAAATGACCCAAATCTATCGAAGTACTGCAAGGAGAGAAAAATTATTTAAGAAATTGATTTTTACCATAAATAATGCTGCTCCTTTGCTGTTGTACTTCTTTTTCTGAGATGATCTTGTGGAAAGGGGGTATTTTCTTTACCATTTTTTTGCATCAAATAAATTTTAGTAGCTTTAACAGAAAAAATAAAAAGCTGAGCAAACCATTATCTCAACAACAATCTCTCAAATATGAGAAAAGGAAGCAAAGCAGAACTGCTGGGCTGGATCATGTCCCTGAATGAATATTACATATAATCCTAGTGGCTGCAAGTACCAGTTCTTCGAAGGCCTCCTGCAGCAACAGCCGTGCTGGTCCTACTATTCATCCTCTCTCAGAAAGGGAAGAGTGGTAAGAAACCTACTGGACCGCCAATATATTCTTATGGGTTTCAATCAAGCATCACTGGTTTTTCTTCCCTCAACTTCTAGTGACAATATCTGCTGGTGACTTTACACTGCCGCTTTTCTTCCTCTAGAGGGTCAAAATCCAATTTTGTACTTAAATTACTTTGTTCCACTCCACTGGTCTGTGACTGGTTTAAAAATCTTCCAGGAGCACTGCTTGTCCTTGCAAATTCAGACTTTGCTCTTCCCCTATAAACAAACAAACAAACCAAACAAACGAAAATCCCAACTCCTCCCCACATCCCCTTTTCAAAAATATAATAATGATCATTCGTATCAGGAGAATTATTTAGCAGTATCCAGTCTTAGTACAGCTTTTGTTGAGAAAACTGTAGCTTATACGACTCTGAAGTGTTTATTAGAAAGCTTTCAAAAAGATATCTTCGTTTCAGGAAAAGAAAACTTAATCAGTTTAGCAGATACAGATGTTCACAGCACAGAGACTGAAATGGTTAAAAATGATCTTAAGGAGCAAGTAGCTCACAGAGTTAGCAAAATAATTAACTTTTTTCTTTCTTTTACAGAAGAACACTAATAGCTGCTCTGGTTTCCATGCTTACTAAGACAAAATTTTGTTGTGTGTTCTTGGTTTTGCTTTTTTTTTGCTCTATTGCTCCACACAGGTTTTAATTAGTGCTTCTCCTTGGCTACAAGTGCTTCACTTTGAAATACAAAGCTCTTAAAAAAAAAACACCACCCCAAAAAAAAACAAAACCCCCAACACCACATCACTGGAGGGGAAAATGGGAAGTGATACAGTGCAGCTGCAGCAATCTGGTTCTGCTGTTGTCCTCCCCCATCCCCAAATCCTCTGCATAATTTCAATCGTTAGTCGATGAACCTTTGGCAGGCCTTCTTCCATCGGCAGGCAGTACACCACATATCTCTGTTCTCCATCCCATAGACCTTCCGACACTTTTTCCCCTCCCCTCTAGGCTTCCTGTCAGAGAGAAAGGGAAGCTCGTTAAGGAGATGCTTTAGTAGCTTTGCTTTTCACCCTAAAATCAGGACAACAATCTCAGTGGAGTGCAGCAGGCAGAGACCCCTGGTGTTTCCAAAAGGATTTAGGCTGTTTTCAAGTCAGCTGGGAGCTAATGAAGCAGATGGACAGACATGGCTGTGAGTGCACATTTCCGAAGGACCAAGCCTTCTCCTCGCCTGGCTTCCACAGCCTCTGCAGCAGCTGCTGAGCCTGCTCCTCTGCTCATGGGATGAACCCTGACTTCAGCCAGCAACTAAACCTGGACTAATAAATTGTAGTTTAGCCTCATGAAATGCCTTAATGGACAGTCATAGCTGTTCCACAGTACAGGCCAGGTCACATCAGGCAGAAGTGCTGCAGAGCTGCGGTAAAAATACTTGGCATAGCATCAGACCTTGACCACCAGCAGGTAGCAACTTTGCCAAAGAGGAGAAAAGCTACCAGCTCCTAAGCTTACCAGTCCTTCCTGCACAGTTTGCTCTGAGCTCACTGATTGAAAAACAAAAAAGTGAGTGAGAAGTTTTAACCCTTACCCTCACCTGCAGCACATTCACATGCTCCTTCTCTGTCATCCCCAAAGCCAGCAAAGCAGGCAGCACCTGCTGTTACAGCTATAACAATTGTCCTGCTTCCCATCTTACAGCCACACTCAAAACCTTCACAAGTTTGTAAAATGATTCAAGTAACTGTTAAAATGGAACTTTTTTTATTCAACACCCAGCAAGCCAGCAAACCTGAGGAGCAAAGCTTCACCAAGCAACCCAACATTCACTACAGCAGTGCCAGCTGTCGAGGCATCTTTAAATGAAATAACTGTACTGACAGAACTGTTTAATACTGGTATTATATGCTGCATGGCATATGTGGGAATTGCCTAGTGATTCCTCTCCTGCATGCCTACACATTTTCTGATCATCGAACATTAATTAATGGGCACAATCCATGAATTGGGGAAGATTCTGAGTTTGGTTTGTAGCATATGCAATGATCTGAGAGTCCTGAAGAAAATTAAAAGCATGAATTTTTTTTGTCTCATTTTAGGATATAGTCATCTTTAGGACTGTGAGAAATAAGTTTCTTTACCAAAAGAAATTCAGCATCAGAGTTTGATTTTTTAACATAATTTTTGAGCACTTTTAAAGTAGGTTCTGGTCAAACATCAGTTAACTTCAATGGAAGTGAATGCAGCTTATGTCTAGGAAGACAAGGCATAAAAAGCTTTGCCTTGATCTAATCTATTGTGAGATATATTTTTTTATAATTCAATTGAAGTCAAATACCATTCTGACTGAATGGTGGTGAACATGTAAGATGGCCCAGACTTTCAGGGAAAAAAGCAAAGCCACACAATGCAGTTCAGGATGCTTCAGCTGGGGCAGAGAATCTGGGCAGCACTGCTTTACAGGGTAAATTTAGGACTGCATCTGAACTCCAGACGTGCCTGGCATAAGGCATGCAGTTTTGCTTCACAGTCTGCCTTTTTAATTTTGCAGTAACTCACTCTTCCCCTGAACTTTACCTTTGATGGAAATGAAAAGCAAAATAGGTTCTGAACACTTTGAAGCATCCTAGTAAGAAACTGCCTGACAACTGCAGTTGGGGTTGGTGGTGTGCTTTTCCTGTTTCTTTGGCCACTGACATCTTATTTACTGAACGCCCTCCAGGTTGTGAGGCTGCTGATGTGTCAGCAGGAGCTAATGGTCCCATACCTCAAGCCAAATGCTACTCTAGGCGGTGACGAAAGAACTGTGTGGGACTGTTTCTGCTCTCCACTCCCTGCAGGACGATTATGGGTTGGTGAAACCTGCCAATACAGACAAAAAGGCTGCTTATGAAGAACATACACATATGAATGCAGTTTAAACACTTTTTCCCAGAAAACGCATATTATGATTCATTGTGGCAAGGATACCCAGGAAAGTTGATTATATAACATACAAACATAAGTAAGCCATAGGTTTATTTAGAAAAGATGTCTATTTAGCATTAGGTACATTGCATCAGCTCCACTTTGTTTCCCTGTACTTTCAAGAGCTCCTCATTGAGAAAATCAGAATATAGACCAGCATCACTTTTTGTATTTGGGAAATAAATATGCATTCATTCTTAAGAATTCTGAACAGCTCTTAGGAAAACTGTCTCCAATTTAAGCAGAGAAAATAACTGGAAAAATAAACTCTGTCCTGTGTTGAGATCAATACCAAAAACCTGCTATGAAATAAAGGGATTCCCACTTGTAGCTTTCTTCTGTGACTAGGCATTCTTTGTGGAGAGACAGGCTTGAAGAAGGGGCTTTGCTGCAGGGCAGTTAAAATGTGTCCCCTTGAGGTTTAATGGGAGTGCAAGGGAGCTCTTCTGATCAAGGCTGCTGACAAGAGATACTGGATTATCTTTCTTCCGCACAGCAACCTTTTCAGCAGGCACCCTCTTCGTGAATGTGTGTAGTTTGGTCTCCTGAGACTTTCCAAAGAAGTTTTCTATGTGAGCTTGGGGGCTGGCAATATTATTTGAGTAATCACATGGCATGATGCTTGCCCTTAAATAACTCCTAAATTATTTACCACTACAGTTTTATTTTGCTCCTGGGTAAAGATCACAACAGTTTTACATCTGAAACACTAGAATAAAATTATGCTCACTCATTTTTTGTTGTATATTGAACATAGCAAGCTTCATTTGGGTATCTGGTGCACGGAGTCAGCCTCCTGCAGCCAGGAACTGCAGATCCGGTCATAGCTCTCTGGACACTGCTACAAGTTTTCACTCCTGCCTTTTTGAAGTCTTACAATATTAGGAAGAATGGGAACTGACTGACCTGACTTGAAGAGAATTACTGTACGTGCTTTGATTTTTGACACAAAGTCTATTTTATATCTACTACACAGTAGCAAAAAACTAACTAATGCTTGTAATGGAGTACAGTCACTCTTTCAACTTTTACTCTCAGCTAGTAACTATGGAAATTTCTGATTTAACTGCATGTGTGGCTCACACTCTAAACAAGTTTAGACCATTACTGATATACGAAATGTACCTGCAAAGCTTGAAAGAAACTTCCTCTCTCTCTGCCTGCTTACCATAAGTCACGTTTTATACTTAGAGAGACCACACTAGCAACTTCTATCACTCCAGAATACTAAAGGCAGCTTGTTGTCTACTACTTCTTTTTCTGATCTTTTATCAACCTGTACCCTTGTTTACCTAGAATGATTGAAATACTGAAGATAAAATTCAAAGCAATAGCATTTTTCTGGTATTTGTCATTTACCACACACTGCACAGTTCTCCAGTCATTACCAACAACCAGAGATCTCCAGTCATTCTGCTGGGGTTCTGAAACATTTTAAAAACCTGAAACTGTTTTGTGTCTACCATTACTAACTGACACTCAATATATTAGCTGGTTGTCACTGAACAGAAGAGTACTTAGATGGCCTCCTATGTTATAGGCAATTATCCTGATTGCTTCCAAACACAGAACAGGCTTGAGCAGTAATTGGAGTGTGCAGACTCCTCTCACCCTCGACAGGGAGGTGTCTCCACCGGCTGGCACATCAAGGCAGCCAGATTGCACTGAAGGTGAATTTCGTGTATTTTGATAGACTTTGCAGCAGGTCTAAACAATACCAGTCAGCCGTTCTCCTCTGTAGGGGACACTAGAAGCAGATTAAGAGGAAGCCCTGAGAATGCAGTCCTTGCCCTTTCAGGGGGGCTTTTCACCTCTGAAGTGCTGTTTAACACAGAGTGAAATGACAGTGTTTATTTGAAGCAAGAACCTGGAGTCTCCAGTTACAACTACAGGTGGGAAACTGTGGTTACAGAGATTTGTGATCTGTAAACGTCAGATTATCAAACTTAAAGATCTTGCCTGTTCAACTTTTTTGGGTTATGAGCAGGCAGGTAAAAGCCAGTATTACACAGTGGAGATCACACTGGTATTCAGGAAGACTTTTATCCTACATTACAAAAAAGTGGAACTCTATGGTCATTATGTTAAGCCCTCCACTACCAACAGATACAGACTCCACCATGGCTCATTCCACTTGCATAACTTAGTTCACCCTCCTTGTACATCCTCAGGCTGCGCCTGATTTTTTTCTCCTAGTTCAGTCCCAAGTGGTAGAGCAAACATCATCCTGTTTATTCTGCTTCATGCAGAGAACAGCACCTAGCAGTAACTCATAACTGTGCCAACATTCAACCTCGCTCCTGCAAAGTTATCTTAGGAAAATAGTAAGAAAAAGTGTATTTTTCATGTGCCTTGGGAATCTAACTTATGCATGATTGAGAGCACAAAGAAGTTTGAAGGTCCCCCTAATTACAGAATCATAGAATCTAAACCTCCCCTGACTCAGCCTCATGCTGTTCCCTTGGGTCCTGTCATTGGTCACAGAGAAGAGATCAGTGTCTGCCCCTCTATTTCCTGTCACAAGGCAGTCGTAGACTGCAATGAGGTCTCCCCTCAGTCTCCTCTAGGCTGAACAAACCAAGTGACCTCAGCCTCTTCTCCTCCCTTATGACTACAAGACTTCTAAATAAATGCCTGTGTTTAGATGCTGTGAATACCTCCAAGCCTGAATCAGCCACATACTGAACCCTGACTGGTCCAGCTGTATGCTTGGCTTGTGTAGAGGCACTCAGGAGCCTGCTGATAAGCACATTCACATTCACAAAGGCCTGTCAGTGCTATTCTGCTAAAGACTGTCCAAAAGCGAGGGCTTAATGTGAGTCATGATGTCTGAACACCCTGGTTCCCAGGAAAGCAAGCAGGGAGCGCTCAGTGTCATTGAAATTCAGTGTCCACAGGAATGAATGTGGAAACACTACAGTATGTGTCAAACAAAACCAAAACACAAAAGGAGACTATTTTTAAATTCTGTCTCTCTCGTGGATCTAATTACTGACATACATGTCTAGAAGAAGACTGCTCAAAACCAGGATACAAGAGCCTTCTAATGGGTCAAGGGCAGAATGGCCCCATTCCAACATCACTAGTAACATGAAAAAAAGTGTAGACCTATGCACTTTTGTAAATGTGTACCTAATCTCTTCCTGCTCAGTAGTTTGTCCAGACCAAAAAAGTATTCGAAAGCCATTTTAGAAAACTGCTTGAATAAATATTAAGGGTCAGGCAAAAAGTAATGGTTTGGACTTACTCTCTGAAGTTCCCTTGGGTGCTACAGACTTGGGTCTAATCCCAGGATCTGTGTATGCACACAGTGGTATGAGTTTATAGCATACTGCCTCTGTCACTTAGTCTGGGCTTAAATAAACACCATCAGAGAAGGAGAAAATCCCCTATAATATAGCTTTTCTAAAGTAGCTACACTCTCTGCAAGAGTGGGAATTAAAAGAGCCCTGTTTTTATACAGCAATATCTAATTTACTTTGAAACAGGAGAAATAAAACTTTCATTTAATACTGGTATTTATTTAACATCATTTGGCATCTGTACCCTCACTTACTGCACCTAATTTTTCACTGCAGGCAAGCTTTTGTGCTTCATAAATGATCTCACTGATGACAGCATAGTCAAATGTGTGCAAACCTAAAAGATTTTTTTCTTATTATTTTTTTCTTTGTTGAACAGCCTTATAAATGTTGTTAAGAGATATAATAGCAGTTTATATGGTTCCCTGAGCAGTTTATAATTCTGCATCACTGCTTCCCCAGGCTTTTGTATTGGGAGTATTTTCAAATTGTATTTAAATCATTGGCATCTCCATACAATTCTCAGAAAGTGATTTGGCATTTCTTAAATTCTTTTGAGAACTCTCTAGTCTACAGCCACTGATCAGCGTTGTTGCCTGAACAAGTAAACTCGATATGTACGTGTCTAATCCTGTCCTCTTAAGTTTCTGATTTACAATGTGGCTAATTGCATTTTTAGATTCCTGGCACCAGTTTTTGCTACACCACAAAAGGAGCCAGTTTCATAATTACTCCGTATCAACCCCATTGTTGGGAAATCAAATTCTCAGGGAACTTTGCAGATAGCATGCTCTGTCAAGGCACTCTTGTTGAAATTGCTGCCAGCATGATGTCTTTCACTGTTAGTTGTTCCTTGATGGAATTTAATAAATATTCATTGGCAGAGTGCATTGTAATTGATTCAGCCACTTTCATTTTTTATCAGCTCTGCAGGATGCCACAGCTTCTGCAGAAAATCTCCAAGATTTGCCAAAGGTTGACAGTAAGAAGCTTTGGAGATTCACTTGGTGAAGAGAAGGGAGGGAAATAGTATCTCTTATCGCCTTGTCTAATAT
This sequence comes from Pyrocephalus nanus, assembly GCA_038380795.1. Classification (NCBI taxonomy): domain Eukaryota; kingdom Metazoa; phylum Chordata; class Aves; order Passeriformes; family Tyrannidae; genus Pyrocephalus; species Pyrocephalus nanus. The sequence continues at coordinate 68,432,273 of CM076261.1, forward strand.
TCGCTGTCATGAGAAAAAAAGCTGTATGGTTCTTTGGATAAGCAATGTGCCTTATATAACACACTTTAAAAATTCACAAAGTGTAATATTAAATGAGATGTTATGATATAAAAAAGGTTTATGATTAGAGAATATAAATTTATAATGAAAAAATTATTTCCATTAAAACAAGGATACATTACATTACTATCTATTTATATTTATTATAGAGATTTTTCCACTATTCATAATAGTGATTTACATTGTTTTTTCAGCATTCTCCATGCCAGGCACTAGAAGCCGAATCCCTCCGAACTCTTCATAAAGGTTTTTCACTCCCCCTCCATACCCACACCTACAGCATGTATGTTTAGGGCCACTGGAAGTCTGTGTTTAAGCAAACACTGCATTTCTGCAGTCCTGTCCATGGAATCAGGCTTTTTTGAGGAAAGGATCAGTGTTGAATTTACGTCTAATACATCTTAATTAAAAAGTTGTCAAAGTGCAATATATATTAATATCAAAATGCAATAGATACTGAATGCATTTTCTGTATAAAACCACAATTTTCTGCTATCAGTAGGGGCTACCTATCTGAAGCCTCCTGAAGCTGGACTTTCCATTTCATCTTACTTTTTCTTTCAGTTGCCTTTCAAGAGTCCATTTAGGTAATAGCCCTACTGCCTGAATCCAACTGGCCTGTTAGCATAACCATCACCTCACTCATTTTCCATCTAGTTTTTTTAGAAAAGGAGCACATAAGTGCCAAGCTTTTCATGTATTGGAATGTTTTGTAAGCATATAGTTAAAAAAATATACTACAGATTAACTTCTTTTTTTGTAGAGAGAGATGCAAAAAAAAAAAGTAAATGTACTGAATTAAAGAGACTGACAAAGGTGTTAAAACCAGCCATGCTGGCAAACTGAGGCACGAGTTTAATTTGTTTCTTTCTGGTATCTGTTATGTCACATTTACTTCTATCACTACACATTGTGAAACAAAACAAAAAGATCTAAAACCTTTTTCCTTCTTTTTTTGATGTTCACTTACTGGAATGCCGGTGAAGGTAACTGGAGGCGACTGCCAAGAGATGCTAAAGCTACTGCCATTGGGAGTGAATTTTGCTGACCCTGGAATGTTCACCGGAGGAGTGGCCTGTGTGAAAAGAAAATATTATTCCAGCAAGAAGAGCCATTCTTCTTCCAAAGCATTTCTAAGGATCTTTCACTCCTCAAAATGGTAAATCTATGAGAGACTTCCCAAGGCAGAAAAAAACTGCATGGTGACAAGCATTTTATCTTTGTGAGACGGATAATCATGGATAAGCCAGTAAGGAAGGGACACAGTTATATTTATATATCACTGCTCCTAAACCTTGTTTAGACAAAGATGATCGCTCTTAACTTCTAAAATAATGACAGTAAGAAGCAAAAAATACTACAAATGATCACCTGTTCCACGGTGATGAACAAGGCCATACTTAAACTGACAGCACCTGGTTTACACAACTGAAGTGTGGATAGTGAGGCTTCTTGGACAAACCCAGTCAACAGTAAGGCCTGGCCATTTCTGGTTTATCAGATAAATGTTAACAATCATCCCAATTAAAACAATCTTTCCTATGAAAAACAAGGAGTTGAAAATCGTCCTAGGGATCCAAAATCAGCTCTTAAATACGAAGCTAAAGCAAATATTTAAGGACTCCTGGGGTCCTTGAACTCTTATGATCTTCCCATCTAGGATGTAATACCCAGTGCTGCCCTGGAGTGCAAAACACGATAATCTGAGCTCAGACAGTTGTGCGTCTTTCATCTTGTGCCTTTTCTTTGGTTTTCTCACTGGGCTATGAGTCCTCAGGAATTCTTTCCTGCCTCCTTTTGAATCCCATTTAATTTTCAGAATCAGGAAATTCACAGCAGTGAAGCTAACCTGCATAGCAGGAGTGTGAGCAGCCACCATGAACACAGGTGCACTTTGACCCTTGAATTTCAGGTTTTTTACACCACAAAAAAAAAAATCCCTCCTTAAACTTATTAAGAACTTGCTAAAACGAGTTTTCACTTCTGGCTTCTAGTTGCCTGTGCCTGACAGTGCTGCAATACACTCATTTAAGTAGTGTTTGTGTTTGAGGCTGCTGAAATTGTCTCACTGCTTCAGGGGAGAGAGTTCTTTCCTGAGCTGCCGGGCACAGAGGAGTGATGACAAACTACAACCTGATAGTCCCCACTAATCTTCAGAGTAAACAAGTGCTGAAGCAATCCCCTGGAGTCTCTCCAAGGAAAAGTAAGTGAGACCACCAGATGCCTCCATGTACAGCAGCAATGCTCTGTGGGCTGCCGAGCCTGCTGACAGCTCCAAGAGAATCCACACAGGCATGCAGAGCAAACATCCACTGAACTCCATAAAATATAAAAACTTTGCTGAAAGGCATCAAGAAAATCTGGCAACTCCCTTGTTCAAACAGGACAGAAAGAACTGGAGGCAGCTGGATGAGCAGTGAGATGGCACTGCCTCTTCTCAGTATCCCACAGGGGTACTCAAACCTGGCGTCAGCACAGCAACTTCCTCAGGTATTTGAATAAGACCTGAAAGGGAAATCCTAGATGCTGAAAGAGCCCACCTGTAGTTCCTCTGTAGCTAAATTTAATAGGTACAGGCACAAGTTTTATAAAGAAACACAAAGTACGTGAACTTTAAAATCAGCATAATTTGCAGTTGCCTGAAATACCACAGTGCTCAATTCTTTTTTTCTCAGTGCCTAAATGTCTATATCAGACATGATCAGACTTAGTCAATCAGCTTGTTCACTTGTTTCCCAGACGTGCATCTTGGTTCATCAAGCACTGTCCCCTTTTTCAGGCTACCATTTTAGACAATCTCTTCCATGAGGTACGCAACCATAACATTACAACGAACTGAAGAGTTTCTATACCCTAACCTCGCTTTGCTTAGAGACCTCCATCTAATTTCCAATCAAAATATATTCATGGGTAACCTATAGTTATTTCTTTGTGCCAACACAGTCCTTATATTTGAAATAGTACATATTCATCCTCTTCCCCTTTTATACTTGTCCTCTCACTTTATTCCCAGGCAACATCGCATCCTCTCCTCACCCCTGCTTGCCTGAGGTACCACTCCCTGGGCTGGAGACACTGTCCATGTCCTCTCTGCCCTCCTCCTTCAATGCTGATGACTTACCAGAACTCTACTCAGGATCTTAGCTGAAGTTATATGGGAGTCTTGGATAACAGCATTAAAATTCCCTGTCTCTCCTAGATATTTCTTACCCAAGAGAGCTGCAACTATTTTTTCCCCCCTTCACAGCTCTACTGTTGTTGGCTCATGGTCATCCTGTGCTTGATGAATAAACAGAGGTGTCCTTCTCACATAATTTTCTAACTACCCCAGTTTATAGCAGAAAAATCTCATTAGTTCCTTAAGTGCAGAACTTTGCATGTTCTGACATTAAACTGCATCCAAAACCTATTATTCTTAAGATCATCCAGTCATGTAAGCATGATACTGCTTACTGCTGATGTCTCCTGAGTTTGTTATCAGCAAACTTTATTATACTATTTGTGTAGTACCAAAAATGATTTAATGAAAATGACGTCAGGGCCAAGAACAGCTTTTCATTCAACTCCACTAACATTCAAAATAACTCATTGCTGTTCTTAGTGACTTTCCATCTCTCTCTCCTACACTAAATTTAATCTCTAGACTAACAAATACTGCTTATATGTTTTAAGATCAAATGCTCTCCTTCAGTCCAGAAGGATTTGTTCTTCTGTACTGCTTCCTAGACTGTTCTAGTATCATCTTTCTCTGGGGTTCCTCCACTGCAGTTAACTTCAACAGCAGTACTTTCCATAACTTCTTCAATTATTTTTCTATATTTTTCCTCACCCATAGGACTGGGTTAGAGAAGAGTGTCAGGACTTGCCTGCTCATTTCCTGTTTATACCTTCCTTACTGCAAGTAGTCTGCTTGACACTTTCCAGTCATACAGGAAGCAGCAACTAACAGATTCTTGCGATCCAGCTTTGGGCTCCATTTTTTTTTTTTTTTTTTTTTTTAACAGGAATCCTGGGATGAACATAATTCAGCCTCCCTTATCGAGGGAGGTTATTGAGCTGAGAATTTTGCCTCTTCACTCCCAGTGTTTTCACTTTCTCCTCTGGCTGGTGAGAGCTGAATCTCCACCCTGCCTCCTGGCTCTTCCTGCAGGACTGGAGGGATCTCGGCACAGGATACCACTGACCTGCTCTGCAGAAGCTTCCTCACTTGCAAGGACAGCCTGAATGCTTGAGCAGGGACCTTGCCTCCTGATTCCAAATTGAAAGCTGTGAACAGTGTGGACTCTTGTCACTCCTCACTGATGAAATAAAGTCTTGAAACCAGAGCAACTTGAAAAGGAGACATGGCTCAGGCACCTGTAGTCTCACATTATGGAATACATCAATTCAAATCCAAGTTGAGTGCCTTAAACATTTGAATTAGGATTTCCTTAGTCAAGTGCTTTATTCAGAGGCTGCTTATCAAACAGGATGGTGTGAGTCTCCACAGAGCAGCAAAGACTGTCACTACTGCAAATCCCAAATGAAGCAAGACTCTTCTCAGTAGCCTAAACTTGGTGCCTCACTCTCTGAGGCAGGGCTTCAGCTACACTGAGATAAAAGTTTTTCTCCTAGCTGGCTTGATCAGTCCCCAGGTTGGTGTGTTACCTGATGCAGCTTCCACCTGAGATATCAAGCTTTAATGCTCACAAAAGTCTAAAACAAGCCTGTGAATTCTGTACAGTTCCCTCTGGCCTTTTAGTGGGTCTGTTCCAAACACACAAAGGTTTTATCTGCACAATGCTGTATATCAAAGTTATTGCATCTGATAAATTTAACAGAATTCATTTCTCTGGTGCATACATAGGTCACAGACCACACTACTTCAAAGCCTCTACCCCTCTTTTCTCATATGGTATCCACCCCAAAACATGTCAAATTTTAGTGCACTATTAAAATTAATGCTTTCTGTACAAACTTAGTTGGAAGGTTTTGGTACAGCAATTTTTGCCATTTGAAAAGCATTACCTTTAAGAGTAGAAGGATACCATCTATGCCTTTTCTTTCTTCTTGCTCTACTTCACATATGCAAACTGACATCTCACACTGTACAAACTGAGGAAATTAATTGTTCTTGGCATCCCTCAGGCACTTGTCTACAAACACATCCAGTACAAGCAGAGCTTAAATGAAGACTCTGGGAGGGATTCACCTGATATAAGTATTTTTACAATGCAGACGACCACATCTTGAGCATGTCACCTTGGGCCCTCCTTAAGATCAGAGAAAAATTAACTAATGTAGGCAGTGGGATCACAGAGCAATTCTTCTCAACCTAAAGCATGCACCTATGTGTGGCTGGATAAACAGCACCCCAAAATCTACAGTGGGCACATAAACAAACAAACAATTAGCTCAGAAGCAGACATCTACATTTAAATGAAACAGCCCCCTTGGGCTGCCCCTGAAAACTTTTCAGCCCATTAAAGCCAATGGCTTTTTAAACTTGGCTCTTTAAAACCCAAACACTGCGATCTGACATTTCTTTATTTATTAATGACATCACTGCAATCCCTGGAGTTCACTGACTGGCGTTACCTGGTAAGCATGGTCCGTGTGTACGAGGTAGAGGTTGGTAGGAGCTGAGCGGCTCAGAGGTGTCATCAATTTAGTCTCAGTTTTGGCACAGGAAGTTTCAGGACGGATTGCATCTTGGGTGGGAAAGGAAGGAGGAGATGCTAAAGATGGAGAGACTGGGGAAAGACTGCTTAAGCCATCAGCTACTGAGTCCGTGTTGAGCCTGATTTCTGTATAGTAAAAATCCTCCTCTCCATCACTGTAGTCAGACTCTCCTATACGTCTGTATCAAGACAAAGAACGAAGAACTGATTAAATGAAAGCAAAAACGCCAAGGTAAATTTTTAATTCTAGATGCATGAGCAAATATATTCATATTGTCAATAAATTAATATTCGAAGTTTCAACCCTACCTACTTTATCAGCATTCTGGTTGCAGGGAAGGGGCAGAGGAAAATAAAATCATCTAGTCTGAAGGGAAAAGAAGTAGGAATTACTTTTTTTTTTCTTTCTGTGTTACTCGTGAATAATTCTTTGACCTTGGAGTAGATGTTTGACTCCTTCATCTTAAGTATCACCTTCTCATTCCTAAAGTTAACAAGAACCTCAACGCACTCTGACTTTGGCAATGACAGAGAAGCCACAGAATGACAGGTAAAGATAACAGACACAGGCAAGATATACTTTATTAATGTTACAGCAAATAATATGTAATCTTATAATAAATTACCTAAATAGACCAGACATAGTTATGGCTGTCATTCACCATAACTTTCCTTAACATAACATGAGAATTTGCTAGAAAACATACTCACCATGCAACTCACTCAGATACAGGTAGAAAAGGGACTTACACAGGCTGGCTTGCAAGGGCTAGGGCTTTCTGGTCCAGAAGCAGACTTGTTGAAGGAAGGGATGTAGGTTTAATTGCCTTAACGTTTAATCTGCTGCAGGTATGAGTGCAAAGGCTAGCACTGAAGCAGCCCAGTCAAACCCCTATTGCAGCACATTCATAATCCACATGCTATACACAGGTAACTCACAGCTCACGTATTTCCTCTGAGATCTTCCCTACAGGAAATCTGAGAGCTCTAAGTGTCTTCCTGCCTTCATATTCATATCAGGACTGAACACTGGGTCTCCCTTTTCCCATAAATGTACTCCAAACCCATCCCCTAGCCAGTTTTTCAGCCTGCTTGCCTGTATACCTGTACCTGAGGTCCTCTCACCACCTTACTCAATAGACTAGTTCAGAGAGCACGGATCCAGCGGGTTTGAAAGGCTCTACCAGAGGTACCATCCATCAGACTGTAACTAGCTACTCACTAAAACTCCTCTCTCAGCAAAGTTACTAACTCCAAATTCCAGGAAAGTTCTGCTGTTTACTTCTCCCTCTCCTATGCCACAAAAAGGATGTTCCTATAATATGAAGGGCAAAGTTATGTTCCTAACTGCATTTTGAGAGAGATTTTCTCTGTTTCTGGTAGCCTTACAACAATAACTGCTACGACCTTTTCAAGACTATCCTGAGCTCCATATCAGATTAACTCCACATGGTCACTTTAATTTTTAAGCAGTGGGTAACACAGGCCTACACAACAAAGATGGATTTTCACATACCTAACAGGAGAAGAACATGAGTCCCCACTGTAACTACGTATGAGATAGTTAGATCGCTCAGTGAACTGCACAGGAGACTTCAGCTGCAAACTAAAGCTCTGAAACAAACTTATATCCTAAAAGATTCATTTGCTTTTGCTTCTAGTTCAAGTAACATACCCATGCATTCTGGTTTCGGCTGGGATAGTTTATTTTCTTCTGAGTAGCTGGTACAGTGCAGTCTTTTGGATTTTGGATGAGAATAATGTTGATGCTGAGCAGTGCTTACTTTAAGTGAAAGGACTTTTCAGTTTCCTGTGCTCCGACAGTGAGCAGGGGCACAAGAAGCCAGGAGGGAGCACAGCCAGGACAGCTGAGCTGAACTGACCAAAGGAATATTCCATATCATGGAATGTCATGTTCAGTATATAAACTGAGGGAGTTGGCTGGGAGCCACCAATTGCTGTTTGGGGACCGGCTGGGCACTGGTCAGTGCGTGGTGAGCAATTATATTGAGCATTACTTGTTTTTTTTGAGTTTTATTCCTCTCTCTCCTTTTCATTACAATTATTATTATCATAATTATTATCATTAACATTATTAGTTTTAATTTTTTTTCAATCATTAAAACTGTTCCTATCTCAACCCATGAGGTTTATTTTTTTTCCTTCAATTCTCCTTCCCCCCAGAGAAGGAACAGGATACTGAGTAAGCAGCTGCATGGTACTTAGTAGCCAGTTGGGGTCAAACCATAACAACATGGAATTGAGGCTCAGTTTCTTTTCTTTTTTTTTTTTTTTTTCAGGTTTCTTAGGTGCTTTGTGGTTTTTTGTTTTTTTTTTTGTGGGGTTTTGTGGGGTTTTTTTTGGCATTAATTTTCTTTGGTTTTGCATTAATTCAACTCAGAACTGGTGCAAGCACCTGACCTAATGTGAAACAAAGCTGGAAAGTATTTATGCAAGACCCTGAAATGTGTCTTCCATACAGTGTCATCCCAGATGTGATGTGCACACAGCACGTACCACATAAATGCCACTGAGCTGTGAGGCTGATAGGGAAGTGCAGTGTGACCTAGAGCTGTATTTGACCTTCTAGCAAAGTTCATAAACTTCAGGAAAGAAAGTGCTTCACTGCTGGAATAAGTGCTCATTCACTTTGACCCACTACTTCACCAATTCCTCAGAAACACAGGGATATGAGACAGAAAAGCCAAGGACAATCCAGATCATCTCCCCAGCCAAGTGCAATTGCTCCCCTGCTAGATCAAATCCTTTAGACTTCCAAAGAGACTGCTCTCTTACCCAAGGTGAATGGTCCTTATGTGTTTCTGAATCCCTGCAGCTGTGCTCAGTACCTTCCCACAGTTTTTCCACAGGCATTTGAACATCACCTTCATGGAGTTCTGAAAATTATGAGTAAAGCATGATTAGATATATGGAAGTTGTATGGATATTAGGTAATATTTTTTCACTGAAAGGGTTGCCAGCATCAGAACAGGCTGCCCAGGGAAATGGTTGAGTCACCAGCCCTGGAGGTATTTAAGACGTGCAGATGTGTAGCCTGGGGACATGATTTAGTAGTGGACTTGGCAGTGCTGGGCTAACAGGTGGACTCGATCTTAAAGGTCTTTTCCAACGTAAACAATTCTGTGATTCTATAATTATATGAAGATAAAAGAAAACCAAACCACCTAAAACGGATAAACAATTACCAAACACTGTGAAGGTTCCTCCAAATTAGTGATGATCTAATAGTTTCTGTCAAGTGTGTCATCCTACTGAATCCAACAGAATCCCAGTGAAAAGCTGCAGGAGCAGCTTGTGACAAAACTTCACCTCTCTTTGTTCACTGGCAAAGCTTTTTCATTTTAAATTCCAGTCTGTCTCCCCACTAAAGGAGGTAGATGAGATAAAAACTGTCTACACTTCTTTCAAAAAAAGAAAACTGATGAGGACTTCTCATTTAATACAAAGCACCTTCTTAAATTCAGGTCTTTCTAAAGCAAGCTCTTATAAATGTTTCCGATCATGGAATTTGCAAAATACAGAAAATACTGTGCCAGAAAACCATAGCTTTAGCCTCTGCTATGTCAATAGTCACCCATAAGCTGGAAAAAACTGCTTTTATTGCACTCAGAAGCTGCTGTTACAATTATTTGGACAAGAGAATGAGAAGCCACCTGGCTGTGTTCAACATGTAAAAGAAAAAAAAAAAGTGCATGTTCTCATTTTAATATTATTTTTATATTTTTTAATATAACTTCATTGATCTAAACTGAGTTATCACTGATTTAGAGCACAGCCAACAAGGTTATAAGCATCCCAACCTTAGATGTTTTGAAGACTGGAGAAAACCAGTCTTAATGTAAAGCACACTGTGTGGTAACAAACAACACAGATGTTGCAAAACTCGGAAGATATTTCAAAGCTAATTTTACTCAAAAATGAAGCCAATTTTGTACATTTTAAATTTTAAAAAAATCTAAATAGTTTATACTACTCAAAAGTAATTTTCTCTATTATTACAGAACACATTATTAACATCAGGAAGAGCTTCAAAATACGGTATTACTATTCTGCAATTTTAGTTACATGTAAGATGAGGTGAATTTCTTGAACAAAAGTTGACTTGGTGCTTTCTTCAATTTGGACCCTTTGGAACTGCATGCCAGTGGATGGTTTCAGCATTTGCTAGAAAGATGATGATTAGAATATAACTTACAAAAAAATAATCTCAGCTGATGGGCTTTCTAAAATATAAGTTGATTGCAGTAACATTCTCATGCTAGACTTGTCAGTCTAACATCTGTTTGAAAGTATGGCTGCTAAGGGATTTGGGACTTGAGATACCTGGTCACACTGTTTATATGAAAAACTTCTACTTTGGCATAAATTGCACATAAATTCTATCTCTATTATTTTATTTCATACTACAACTATCATTCAGATAGATACAGAATTCCTTTTCCCCCTCCAATGAAATACAATTTACCTAGCAATTCTGACCGACACTTTTCTTACTTTTATAACATAATACTAAATACTACTATCAGCTCAAAACCACACAACCAATCACCAACTATGGCAACAAGATGATGAAGGCCATGCTTATCATTTAGGTTTTAGGAATTCCAATGTGACATCACAAACACCCTGTGCATCTTTATGAACACAGAATGGGTTTAACATCCATCCCCAATTTGAGGGCGAAATTATTTTCCTAGCTCCACTGTGGTTTTGATGCCATAAGATCCTTAACTGTCAGTGCTAGGAGTTTGCAAAAACCAGTGGATTTTAACATAGTGAAGTGAGAGCTCACTGAGTAGAAATAAAGAACAAAACCTATGCTTCCATTTCTGACTAGTCCAAAAATTGCCTATTCAGGTTTAATGTTTTATTTAAGAAAATAATGGAACATAAATGGTTTGGTGAGGAATAACTACATTCGTGGAAACTTTTAAGCAAACAACTTTCTTAAAGGGAAGTGACTCCTAACATGAAACGGAAGAAACTTTATTGAGAAGAAGTAAGGTTACCAATCACCTGATTTACAGGCTTATTCCTTCTGACTTTTGCAGCCCTGAAGAAGAAATAACCTGAACATTTTTATTTCAGCTTCTAAAGGTGAAAAGTTGTACTTAAATCAAGTATTCTGCTGGGGCCAGAATAAAAAAAACACTGCAGGAAAGCAAGTTAATTTATAAAACCAAGTTTGGCATCGAATGTTATTATTTACCTACATAAAACATTTGCCATACAAAGCAAAATCCCTGTGAACCAGCACAGACAGTGTAATAGACCTATGGTGGGTGCATTAATAGAAATATTTGAAAGCAACTTGGAAAACAATAAAGATGGCAGCTGCAAACCCATCTGTCTCATCACAGCTGAGCAGTGAGAATGATGCAACTAAGATGAATTTTAACCGAGAAGCAGAAGGCAAACCAGCACACTTCTGCACCCCTACTCTCCTGTCCCACATGCCCCCAACTCATCTCTGTCTTTAGTTTAACAGTCAGCTATAACTACTAATTTATCATAACAGTGGTGTCCTCCAAAATACTTTTCCTTCTTAACAAGACACACAAACATTTTAAAATCCTCTCCCACGATCAAGGGAAGAGCAGCATGGGTCAGCAAATAAGCAACTTCTGGAGCAAAAGGATAAATCTGAACAGGTTTAAACGATCATTAAAACTTCTTCCTGCTGGTGATGAAGCAATTAACTGTCTCAGACTAAGCCAGAAACAAATTCACTAAGGGGAATAAATTTTCTGCTTTTTCTCCTTACAAAAAGCCCTTTTTCATCTTGGTATGTAAAAATCTGTCCCGTTGTGTTGGGAGGGATGGAAACTTGGACTAGTGCCATCTCTTTGTTTTCTTTTTCTTCCAGAGGAGCTTGCTTGCTAGCATAAGAGTGCTTTTCGGGGGTTAGTTTTGGACCTTTCTTTTTATTTTACATCATGTTTTATTTAGTCTGCTTTTGCATTCTGACTGAGGATAAATCTGGCCAATGCTAATACTGTATCAAAAGCCACCAAGCTGAGCTCTCTCTCTCCTTCTTTCACTCCATATGTTTGTGCAGAGAAAGCTTCACAGTATTAAGGTATCTGACATGCTGTCAGACAAACAGCACTTTCAGGGAACAAGGATTATTAAGGCCATATCCAGTTTCTGTGATGACATATAAATGCTGCCTGTTGCATCCTGCACACAGATAATTTGTCAAAGCAGGACAGAAATCCCATGAATGGCCAGAGGCAACACCTTCTGGAAATTACTCTAGTGTTTCCTGAGCAGGAGGCTCTATAGAACCTCACCATCTGCCAGGAAGTATGTGGTGCTGACGGCAGCGTGTGTGTGCGGGAGGTGACCAGGTTGAACGAGACACAGTGACTAGCCTAAGTACCTATGTTAAGTGGGTGCCAAGGAAGAATACACATACAGAGCTACTGGGTGATTTCTCAACAAAATAGCCTATCAACATCCTATCTGCCCATGGGTATGGAATATAATATAAGCCTAACCTTTCTCTTCCTAGGAATGGGTTCATCGAAGAGAAGGTTGCTTGTTTCACCTTCATCAATACCATCATCTGGCTGGGAAGGTGTCCGAAAAGTTTTGAAGCTATCAGCTGACAGAGGTGGAGATGGGGTGGATGGGTTGGACTGGTCACTGGGAGCATTCCAGCTCCAGTATCCACTGCTGCTGGTACTAGAAGGCACAAATCCTCCTTCTTTCCAAGATCCATTCAGGGATTCTGTCAAGAAACAATAACAACCATCATTACAAGAGTATCATTGTTTTAGGGCTAAGGAGCTCTTTCTTCTAAGGCTTAGATGCAATGTTGATAATTAACTGTATGTTCAGTAAAGGAAAGTGAAAGCATTGGATGTAGAAAGGACAACCACATCTATCCCACTGCATACAAATTACATATTCCACATGATTTTTTCTTTTTTTTTTTTTTTTTAAACAAACCAACAAAAAAAAAAAAAAAACCAAACAAAACAAAACAAAACAAAAAAACACCACAAAGACAAAGTAAAAAGAAATGCTGGGTTTGGAAAAATAACCTGTTCTGGAGCATAAACAGCAATAAACAGTCAGATACTGCATACATGATTAAAGGAAAACATTTAAATTGATCTTTAGAGGTCCCTTCAAACCCAAACTATTCTATGATTCTAAATACATCCTCAACTTTTAACAGGAACATATGACTGTAGTGAGCCTGAGAGCAAGCCCCACATGGCCAACAGGAGAGGGGACATATACTCTGAGCCCCAGAATACTAAGCAGATCTGCAAAAACATGATCATCATCCCAGTATTAAAACACAAAAGAAAACCATAATTACACTCTGCCGTCTCATAATCTCTCAGTACACATCTCCACCTACGTGAGGTGGCATGTACCCCTTGGGATACCCCATTTTCTTCACACAGGTGTACTGATAGGTGTCTGGTTTCAGAAGTGGAACATACAGACGCTGGATCACCTCCACACCTACTCCCTGGAGGAACCGCCTCCTCACCACAGCAGTTCCCCTGGCATGAGGAGGTGGGCAGACACAAACCAACAGGTTACACTCTACAGCACTGTGGGTGGGAGTAACAGCACTGCTCATGCAGTCCGAGGCACAGCTTGAGCCACGCTTCACGTGCTGAGGTCCTCAGGCACTGGACATTCACACGTCGCTCTTCCCAGCCCCTAAAGGGCTTTTGGAAGGAGAGGAGCATGAAGGTCATCAGCTCAGCAAAGGCATGGCCTGAGCACACCCAGTGGTGCAGCCACAGGCAGCTCTGCCAGAAGCCCCAGGTTCTCACGGGGCTTGGGCACGTGCAGGGACGGTTTAGGTGCGGCTTCTCCCTAACTCAGGCATTGGAAGCTGCTCCCAGTGACACTGTAGGTGCTTGAGCATTGTGCAATACCTGACTTTGGAGCTGGCAAGCAAATAACTTCTTATCTGTTCATGGAACAACAGTTAGGTGTGAGAAGAGTCTTTTCAAGCCAGTGCCTGCCTTTAAGAGTTCTGCAGAAGTCACTCCTTCACTCCTTCTCAATACCTTACAGGTAAGTTAACTAATGATATCAGCAAGAAAGTGAGCTATCAAAAGCTTACCCAAAAACCAAGGTTTTTTCCTTTTAAGTCTGTTGGTTTTGGATGAAATCCTAAATCATAAACATTGGCTGCTCACAAAACAGAATGCAGTGCCCCCTTGAGTAGGCAGCAGCCAAGTTCCTGAGTTACTGATTTACTGAGCAGGGCCATGCAGCATAAACGGGATCAATCCTCCCCCTCTACCCCTCCAATTCCTCTTTGGAAAAGGACATATAGATTTCTGGTAGCTAATAAGTTAACATATGAAAATGTCACGTTTTGGCTCATGATTACAGACTTCATGTGACTGTAATGAAGGTGGGTTTTGTCTCTTACAAGTATTTGTACTTCAGTCTTGTGCCAAAGCCAAGAAATACATCTGGTATCAACTTGTGACCTTAGCATAGCTTTAAGTTTCCATTTCTTAAGAAAACCAAAGGAAACAGCACTCTTTCAACTACTGCTGTCTGATATATTTATGGTGGTACTTTGTATTCTCAGGGTTTACAGCTTCTCCTCACCTTGCTGAGAAAGAGATGCAAATCAAGAACACTTTTAAAGTAGTATGGAAAAGGCTGAATGAGGCTGACAACAGCAAGAAAACCTAAACACTGGTTCTCATTAATGCTAACAAATCTGTCAATGTGAAAAAGTTTAAAATAAAAATAAATGCAATTTACTCTTATTTGGAGGCTCTTTTCACACTGCTGGAGTTGTGTGAAAGAGAACCAGACCAAATATTACTCAGCTGCAGGGAAACAAGGGCCAAACTCTGATCCAGTTTACAAGGGTGATCATCCCCAATAATTCCAGTACAGATCTGTCTTTAATATTAATGCTAATGTTATTTTTTTTACTGCTAGGAAAAAGTCCATTTGTTTAAACAGTGTTTCTTTAATGACACTGCTCCTTACTGGCCTTTTTTGGAAAATAATGTAAAAAGAACTAATCATTAGTACATTTGTTGCTTATATTAGTAGGATCAGAGCCTCACTTTGCAACACCAAATGAGTTTTATATTATTAAGTGTTTACACTTAATTATTTAAGTCCTTAGTATGTCTTAGTTAGTCAGGCAAAACTAAGATATTCAGAGAAAAGGTGCCCAACTACAGCTTCAAAATCTTGTCTGTGACTACTGAAAACACGTGAATTACTTTTTCAGGCTAGTCTTCCCAGATTTTGGGAAACAAGCAGACAAGCTGTGTGAAGAAATATCAAAGAGCACTCAGAATACACAAAGAAATATCAAAGGTAGCTAACAGCCACCATTTACCTATTAACAATTCAAAAGGCTTGCTGGGAAGCTACTGTGCACTGCCGCTCCTGACAAGTGTCAGCTGCTCAGACTGTTTGAGGTGGCAAGTACTGCCCTACCCACAGCGGAGCAGCTCCCGGGAACAGGGATGCAGCAGGGGACATGTGTGAGCCTTGGCATCTCCAAATCCCTGCCAGGCACATCAGCACAGATCCATCTTCCGCTGTGAGCTGAGCAGCTGGAGAGCAGGTGTGTTTTTATCCTTCTGCTGGCCTCCACCAGGGGCTGGCAACCTCCTGCCCTGAGGCAGGACAGTCACTGGGGATGTCACTGGTGGAGGTTTCCCAGGGCTCCTCAGAGCAGTGGTACTCCATAAACAGTTCTGGTTTTCCACACTGGAAAGCACACAAACAAGAGCCAAGGGTGTTCATGGCTAGAATTCCAGCTAAACGGATAAAACTTACATTTTCTGGAAATAAATGGAAAAACCACAGTGTTTGTTCAAAAATGTTTAAAGATGTGACATTTGGTATGAATTCCTTTTAAGAACATCATTCAGTGGATTGCCTGAAGAAATACAAAGACTACATCCCTCTTAATTTGCATCTGTAAATATTCCTCAGTCTTCCACTTACTTACAGGAGAAGGGCATCTAGCGTCTGTTTAGCAGGGTAAGTGAAAAGAAGAGCCAGTGTCATACAAACAGTGCTGAGGTATCCTATCAAGGGTGTCCTAATTTAAATTATTCGTTAAAATAGAACACTTAAAAATTTATTGTAACTCCAGTCAAGCTTGCATAGATTAATTATATTTAATTACCAAACTCTCTATTACCAAAAGCTTTTTTTATTTATTTTTATTTGTGCGTCTTCTGTTATACCATGAATGAAGTGGTCTCTAAAGGGGTTATGGATCTGATGGAAGACATCAGAGAGTTACAAAGAGCACAGGAATTGAGTGTCTAGTCCTGCATCTGCAGAAGCAGATCTGTTGCTGTACAGATTGCTAGTGTGTGGCCTTTCAGCCAAGGGCTCTGATCTGAAAGTGCTTTGCCTCATTGTGGTTTTGGGATCTGATTTCCATGGAGTGGAGGACAAGAACAACTGCTATCACACTTACTGGCTATGGCACTTGAGGACAAGGTTCAGTGGTGAACATGGTGGTGGTGCCAGGCTGATGGTTGGACTTGGTGATCTCAGAGGTCTTTCCCAACCTTAACTTTCCTTAATTCTACAATTCTAGGATTCTATATGTGCAAATGCAAACAAGATCTTCAGAAAATTAGTGTTTCAGTGAGGTCAGGATATCTTACACATATTCCATTTATGGCATGGGGCATCTCCCATTTCATGAACTGGAACCGTTACAGTTACAGTAAAGATTTCCAACAATGCTGCACCAAAGGCTTTGATCGGGTTTGAGCAAAGCTCAGTATGAACCCCAGAAGACAGCCTTTGTTCTCCGCCATGGCCACAACCCCTGGACGCAAATCCCCAAATAAACAGTCCTGGCATCCCTCCCCACAGCCCCTGGCTCCAAAGGCTTACCATTGGGTCGGACAGGAGGGCTGCGGACCAAAGGGCTGGTGGATAAACTGGTGAGTACCATGGCTGCTGTTACTTTATCCATGTCCAGTTCTTCTGAAGACTTTCTGAAACACAGTGAGTGGGAGGCAGGAAACACATCAGCAAATATTTAACTTTTTTTAGAGGGTTTTTTTTAAGTCTTTTTTTTAATACCAGCCCAAACCCTAAGCCAGCACAGCACAGTAACAAAAACAAGCTGCTGCACAGAGTTCTCAAAGCTTTAGTCTTCTGGCAACCTGAGCATATCAAGTGGCTACTATAAGCAAACTAGCTCAGTGTAAATAGGAAAAGAAGCAGGAAAAAAGAATACATCTTTGTATAAATTGTCAGGGCTCTTCAACCTTGTTCTTTACTTTTCAGAATTTCAGCTATTCATATTCTTAGAGCTAAGAGTATACTTAAGCTGGTTTTCTTTTTCTTGGATGAAGACACAGAGATGCAAAGCTGGATAAGATTAGTAGCAACATTAATAACATACACTACTCTCTGAAGGGTGAGGAAGAACTATGAACTGGATCTAAGGGATGTGAGTTTGTTGCTTTTGCTTAATGCTATTTACCTTTCCCTACTCTCTCCAAAAGACTGATCCTAAATTTTTCACAGATTATGAACAAGTTATTTCAAATAATTAGTAAATTGGCATAAAAACCAGGCGGGGGGGTGGGGTGGGCAAGGGTGGGGAGAGAGAGAGAGGGAAGATTTTTTTTGCAGGTGTGATGGGCACCTGAGCCACTAGGATGGCACAGTGGGAAGAGAGGGGCCCATCACTCCCTTAGGTGGGAACCTGTGTAAATCAGAGCAGAAGGCATGGGGAATAGGTGGTAAGGAGGGCAGCCAGCTTTCCAGAGGAGGGAGGAGGAGATTTGGACAGAAGACAATGCCAGCAGGGCCCCATTGCTCAAGGAGTCATGTTTTTCTTAAGACAGTGCAAGATTTTGTCTGTAAAAATTGTATGTTTTTTTTTCGAGTAACTCTCTTCCTCACAATGCAAAACTTCTGAAGAGTGAACGCACCAAAATAAAACTACTAAGCCCACTAGGTTTGGCAGACATTTGCTTTCCAACCTTGTGGGATTTCTACCTTGTGGGTGGAATCAAAGCAGACAGCTTCCTGTAACCATTTGCTTTCAAACACATGACCAATGTCCAAAACCGTTCTTTCATTTCGTATATGTCAAGTTAATTTTGTTCTCACAAAAGGTCACTTCCCCCCCCTCTATGCTGCATTGTGGGGTTTCTGTAATTGCATTCTGTGCCTTGCCAGGAGCTCTATTTAACCAGTCAGGTTGAGTCCAATTTAAAGCCCAATATGAGAAGTGGCCAGCTATCTGATGTTTCCCACTGACTGCTGATTGGTAAGTCACCAAGATGAATAGGACATGCTGGGTGCACCCCCTTTTCTAGAATCCTATCTCACCCACCAGGTGGAAGGCTTATTAACTGGAAACTACGCTACAGTCAAAGCCTCTTGATAATTTTAGTGAGCAAACCTCGACCATGTCCATGAAACAGTCCACAGCTGCTTTCTGGCTAATGCAAGGACCCACACAGGTGCTGATGAACACTTTCCCACGCCACACAACAGCTTAGCTCTCCCGACTGTCTTTTGCAACACATCAGTGCCTGGAACCAAAACGCTGCTGATGGTTCCTGCTGCATTATGACTATATCTGTAAAAAGCTTCTTTTCCCTCAGCCAAGGCTTTTGCAAAGAGCACAACAGCCATATGGTCATCGTCAAGTACTGGAAAGGTCCCGGACATCTGCTATAATCAACTGAGACCTGAATACATCACCGATCAGGTCCTCATGCCTGCAGAGGAGTATGTCACTCAGAATGCCAAATCCCTTTGGGCTCAGAAGACCCTTCCTCAGGGATGACATGGGGAATGTTACACTTTCTGAAAACCAGCCCTGCCACGTGATTTTCCAATTACTTAATATCCCAGTAGGAAAATCCACTTTCTGAGAAAGATTCAGTGTCTCTCTAGTCCATTCCTGCCAGACAACACCAACTGTCCCTCCACCTTTATCCTGCTGTGGAAGAACCACTAATATCTCCACTTCTGCAACACAAGAGGACAAAATGAGCACAAGTTCCGGATATGCTGCAGAAGTTGATCCCTCGTGTTTGCAATTACCCTTCCAACTAGGCTGTGTGTGTGGCAACAGGACTAACCTGCTCTCATCCAGGCCTCTGCAGAATTGCAAAATCACACCACAGCAGCTGATGCAAGTGTTTCCCTACTTGGTGTTGAGATGTCAGAGTGTAGACTTGGACCTAATCCCCAAGTTCCCCCAAGCAGTCTATAAATTTAACTTCTTCTAGCTATTTTGTATTGATTTTTTTTCTCCCCTCTACAATGACAAGCACTGCTGCTCTGAAAAACTAACCCTTGCTCCAATAATTTTGTTATGTCCCAAAATTGTCCGCATTGGCATTTGAGCCTAAGGTGAAAGTTTATACAGGCAGACAAAGGGCAGAACAGTCATGAGAATCCTTGCCATTTCTAGCCATGCTAAACCATACTCTTGCAATTACTGGAATGCTTTTCTCTACCTGATCCAATTTAACAGGCTAACAGCCCAAATAAAACAAACTTTGGACTTTTTCTCTGCCCATTTTGAATCACAGTCATTTTTAGTACTTACAGCTCCTCAGCTGCATCCAACAAACAAGGAATGCTCCTCTCATGCTTCTCAGCCACAAGAATTTTAGCAGCTACAAGTGCTGGCTTATGTGACTCTGCTCCTAAACACATTTTTACAGTTTGGCTCATAAATGTAAACACACATATTTCATATATCACTCAGCCAGTACTGCTGCAGCAGCAGCAGCCTTCAAGAGACAGGCAAAGCATAAAACTGAAGACAGGAACCACTTAAGCCATCTGCATTTAGTCAGCATCGCATGTGAGTTGATGCCTTAAGACTGCCCCAGTATTTTCCAGCTTTCTCTGCTGGAAAGCTGAACCTGCATACAGCTGTTAAACAGTATTTGCACTCAGAGGGGAGAATAACTCATTTGTTACACATGGATTGTTCACAAAACATTGACCCCATCATTGCTGAGGTAATTTTCTGTGGACTGAAGTTATAACCCCTGATATTGCTTATACTGTTATTAGGTGTAATGAAATTTAAATAAGTTGTACTATCATCTACATCAGCTATGAAGATTTTTTCTTTCCTCCAATCCCACATCCAAGTCTCCAAAAAACCATTTCCCAACAAACTGATGGATGTTCTTGTGTCAACCCAGTCTGCATTTGAGACCAAACAGTTCTGCATCCTTTGTAAATCCAAACACATGCCAATAGAAGCGTCCTTTTCTTTAATAGCCGAGCCCAAATTAAACTTAGTTACTACACTTACTCTTGCTCAATCCTTTCCTTGGTTTTGCTGATGAATTTACTACTTTTTTGATAATAACTTATCAAAATGTTAAGAAACCATCACATACTCCTCAAAGCTTTCTACAAGGAAAGGCTGGGTTTAAGTTGCAAAAGATAAGAAAAAGTGGGTCCAAGACAAGTCCAAAGCTATGCAAGTGCTCCAAGCCAACACAATATCCAATCTCCTACTGTCCCATTTCCTCTGCCTGCTTGTGGCCACTGTGACCTTCACACTCCCCACTAAGTGTTAATCCCATCTGGACACACCTACATCACACTTCAGTATTTTCTTCTCTATCAGTCATATCATATCTGTGTTGGGAACCATCTTATTAACCTGCTCTCAAAAAAAATCTTTAGAAATACACATTTTATTCTAGTTTTTAAGTTTTTAGTCTATCATTTATTATTTGCCTGCCTTAGACGAAATAGCCTGCAGTTTTTCCTCTTAGAAAAAAGGATATTCAAGCATATTTTAAGGGTACTAGAGAATATTCTTAGAGCAGAGAAACTGGTAGGGGTAGCAGGTGTTTTTGATAAAATTGACCTTACTCAAAATGACATCTAAGTTCATTTAAAGAAAAAAAAAAAAGAAAACAAAAACAAAAACACACAACTCATTTTCCTTGTCCACAACTCCAAATCTTTCAGTTAATTCCCTGACCAGAAACCTCTGACTCCAGTGCAGCAAAGCTCAAAGCAACCAGGCACAGGTTCACTGTATGGAAAGTGCTCTCCTACACTCTGTAGCTGCCCCAACATGACAGGAATGCAGACCAGGCAGCATTTCTTCACCAGGGCTTTGCTCCCACCAAGACAGGGAGAGGGACAGCAGCACCCTGCAGCTGGCAGGGCCAAGATGCATGGGGATAGAAACGGCTGTACCAGGACATGAGCCCAAGGGGAGGGGAAAGGGAAGGGTATTTCCAATTACTTCAAGTGGATGTTGGCTACAAAAGTCGATGGTCACAGATTCAACTTTCTTCTCTAGAATCACATACCCATGCTTTCCAGCACTGTTGAGCTTGTCTTTCCTTAATTTACTCTCTAAACATTAAGCACCTGAAGCTCATATGCCCTAAACATTCAGATTTATTAAAAGGTTTATATTTTCCTTTGTCCTGGCAGAGGCATGTGCTTACCTATTACTTACTGCTATCCTCACCAGAGGGACAGTAAAAAAAAAAATAAAAAATTAAAAATTAACTAGGATTGATAAGGACAGAGGAAGCCAAGCACAAAAATTCTACTATGCTATGTTAGCTGGCTACTGTCCTCCACTAAAAAAACAGCTTATGACAACGGTTCACAAAACACCTGGACCTTTTGTTAAGGAAGTACCCTATAAATATGTGCGCATTAATACGGTACAACTAGGACAAAATAACAGTATCTTTAGATACCTGTTTATATCTCCCTCCCATACTTATATGAGCTAAATTCTCATAAAGAGACCTCTGAAGTCTGACTCTGATCACTTGATTACAGCCACATCACACTGATGCTGTCATACTGAGCACCGCATCAATACTGATTGATAAACACATTGCTACAGGCTTTTGTACACCAAAAACAGGATCCATCATCTAAGTAATCAGTGCAAGCAGTGCACTAATAATAACAGAAACACTTCTAAAAGAAATAAAAATCCTAAATTACATTCTTCAGGTAGAAAAAAAATAATTATTTTTCTTCAATTCATCATTACTGGCAAAACCAACATCCTAACAAAGAACCAGAAGAAAAGCCATGTTTGTGGCTGTGACTCCATGCATCCAAAGTGACTACAACCACTCTTCTGTACTGAGCAAAATCTACATTATGCTGCAAAATATTCTTAATCCATAAAATACTTTACGTTTACAATAACACTTGGTTATCATCTAATACAGATAAGTAAATGATCTTATTTGTTGATCTTATGTTTGGCTGCTGATTATAGAGATTAAAAATTACCCATTTGCCAAAGACAAAAGCAAAAACTATAGAGAGAATGATCCATACATGCAGTCCAAGGTCCTCAGCATTCTTTAGTAAAAGCCACAACTTTTCATAATAAAGCAAAAAGCAAAGGGAAATATTTTCAAACAGTATCTTAAATCAGTATAGTACTGTAATGGTAATTACTATTTGCACATTTAAAAAGAGAACTGGTGTTTGATATTTGAAGCGGAGATACAATAATAATGCACTAATTAGAAGCTAGGGATTTCTGCCTTTGCTCATCATAACCAAACATAAAATTAACGTTTTCCACACTATATTTGCAGACTAGTTCTTATGCACAATAAAGGGCCTTTCTCTGTCTGTTTCTGCTGTCCTTGTCATGCACAAGCAATTTTGTTTTACGCTGACAGCTACTAGAAATTAAGATAAAAATCCTCTATTACACAAATATAGGATCTTTTCTTCTAAAAAACACATATATACCTGCACTTCTCAAGGAAAAAAAGAAAAATGCCCCAAAGGCCACCTCGAAGCTCTTCACCTCCTCCTGGCCATGTGAATAGATTTAGTGATTCAGTTATTTAAAGGGCCTTTGGAAGTCTGGCTGGTGTGTTAGAGCCTGAGAACACTTGACAGAGTCATCAGTAACTGAGATACTGACTTTCCACTTGGACCATAATAGTTTAAAGACAAAAAGTCTCTGCAAATTAGTCCTAACAGATGGGAGACATTCACAGAGTGGTTCTCAGCATCCGGGAGCAGAAAATACCTTTAACAGTAGAAATGAAGAGAAAGTGGTGTGTAATGCAGGCAGGTTTCTCAAAGTCTTTTACTTAACTCGCATCAGACCTTGTATCATTTTCCCCTGCTCCACAATAAAAAGGCCTGTTTTTATAAACATGTATTTCTCTAGCCATTGACACTAAAAACACTAAAACTTGACAGAAAAGAATCCATTCATTTTTGCAACCATTTTGTACATTTACATATCCAAGAAACTGTGATATTTGGTTCCAAAGGCAGGCTGATGTACTCCCCCACACACAGGGCTCTTGCCTGTCTCTCCCTCTGCTATTCCTGCCACCTCTTCAAGCCAGACAGCTTTCCAAGCCAAGTGTGTCCCCAGGAGCACCTGGAGCACCCTCTCCCCACTGCGGGAGTACAGTCCAGTGATGCTACCCTGTCTGCTCTGGAGGCTACCACCACACCAGGCCTCTTTAGGGAGGCCTCTTTAGAGAGGCCTCTTTAGGGTGCAGCAGCACCACCAACAAAAAGGATGCCAAACTACTGTGATTTCTGCTGACTGCTGTAAACACCCCACAGATATGCTCTGCAGTCCAGTGGCAGGAATAGCTGCTTTGCCCTCTAAGACTCCCCAGAAAAGTTTGCCTAAGTTTTGTAAAACAGATGGAAAATACCTTTTTCCTAGAAACCTTTTTTTATCACTGCTTTTCAAGCTATCTGTCTGACTTCCTAGAAGGCAATTGAAATTTCAAACCTATCCAGATGGGAATAGGACTGAACTCTACATCTCGCTATCTGTTTTACAAAATACAGGATACAGTGTGCTGGGAGCTGGGAGGGAGAGGATGGGTAGTAAAACACGGCTCTCATTATTGGCCTTTGATAAGATCTACGGTTTTAAATGCTCTGCATAAACAGGAACAGTGAGGCAAGCTAAATTCCACACTGGGAGATAAGCTGCAGTTCACAGGAACAATTTATTCCATATATTGAAAAAGTTGATCCAATGAATAATTTTTACTTTTCAAACAGCTGCAACATATCAGGAAAACTTATCTGGCAAAGAGCCCTTGGGGCAATGACAGAAGCTGAAGTAGGAATATGACACAGAAATTGTCTGCTTCAAAACACAGCAATCAAATGGTAATCACTTGATAGATTATGAGTGCAAAGCAAAAATTAAATTCAGAGTGGAATAACAGAACCCTGCAGGGAATGGTTATCCCTTATGGTCATCCACAAACCTTGAAGATTTTTTGGGAAGATTTTCTCTTCCATTTCCTCTACTTTAAAGGCCACTTGCTGATATAAGAAATAACTCGGTCTCTGCAAACCAACTCTCAATAGCGCCCTGAAGCAACAGACCAATTATTCCAAAACTTATCCAAAATATTCATGTTCATCCCTTTCCTGCCTTTGCCTTATGCTACTGTTCTAGCTTGTTCACAGGCACATCCCCACTCATAAATGAGATCACTTTGATGGCGTACTGTTTACAAAAAGAAAATTTCAAACTTCTGATGCTTTCCTCAGGGAAAGGGGCTGAAACATTGGCTACAATGCCTGAGAGGTCCTGGTCAATGAATTATCATGCTGAAGATGAAAAAAGATGGAAAAGTAACAAAATAAAAGGAAAAAACCCCAGAGAATCCAAGCTTATCAACTGTAACAAGAACTGTGCCAAGAAACGTTTTGAGGTGCAAGGGAGGAACTGGTGCCACCTGAGAGCACAGAGAGGGTAAGACACTCTGCCTATCCAGGTAGCTGGTTCCCACTGCTGCTGAAGAGAAGCAACATTTGTGACCCTCACCCGGCCCCACAGTCGAACATTCTGATGTCTCTTTTACAATGTTCTTACTAAGCCTGTTGTAAAACTCTTTTTTCCATAGATCTTCCTTAACTTCTGAGAAGAATTATCTTACCAGTGATTAGCTGAACATACACTTAAAGCAGATGCAATGAACTTTGATTTTCCCAAAGTAGAAGAGAAAATACAAGGTCAGAAATGTTTGCTCTTCTTTCTTTCCCCATTATTTACTCCAAACAGCATGGTTCCCATCCTGTATGAACATAAGTCTAACGTTCCCAAAATACGTATATATAATATTAATGCCTATATACAGTCCTTATGCATCTACATGGATAATTTGTTTAGCACAATTTATCTTTAGAAAGTTGCTGCAAGTAAAGTTAAAAATATTTAACTTTTTTTTTGCCTTCACACATTAAAATATACTTTTTTTTCCAAGAAAATACACACTGATGAAACCTGCAAGTTTTCCTCTCGCAAATTGCAGAGCCATAGGCATTATATCCTGTTGCTACGTATATCTACCATTGTGAAGAAGATGGCAAGCACTTTGCTGTAATCAAATCAGTCTCAAAAATGACCCAAGGGTCAGTTTCTGTTTACTGTTAATATTTAGATGTCACTCTTTTTGAGCTTTTCAATTCCTTATTTTTTTTTTTTAAGCAGGAAGTAAAGAAAATTGGAAATAAAAAAGCCACTGACTCTGGGCAAGGCTGTCCACAGCCACCAGTACTGCTGAAAGAGATCTGGAGACTACAGACGAGAAACACCTCTGAGATGATTCTCTGCTTCCTGTCAAAGTGAGATAGCATATCCCAGAGTGGAACCATTAAACCATTGTCTCTATGGCATACAGGAGCCAACAGGTAAGCTATCTGCCAGGGTTATCCTTGCTACTGCCGCAATTCAAGAGACACCCACCAAGGTTCTCCTCACAACTGGCTGGGTTTCTGTCCTTCTCAAGATACCTGCTTCAGAGCACGGAAAGCACCCAGAGCTCATCTTGTCCTCTCCCCTCCCAAATTCCCTTCATCTCTATGTCCTTGGACCAGTTCTGCAGGGCTGCATGGACAACAGTACCTGTGATAGCTAATTCGCAGTTGTTTGGCCTATGTCCACACGTTCCATGGAGAACATCAAGGTCCACCTCTTCAGATGGGTTCTTTTTCCATTTCCCTGATCATCTACAAGTCCATGCTCATCTCTTGTTGATGTGAGTATATCCATCAAGAACAGAGCTACTGTAAGAGTTATTAACATGGTGTTGTCCACATCTTCTACAAGGACAGTATTATTTCCCTGTCCCACTTGAAATCACTATGATTGGACTCAGAAGGATAGCTCAGTCACCTGTAATGAACAGAAGAACCCCACTGCTGTTCCCTTCATCTCTTGTTTACAGCTAATGAAGTCAGAATTAATTGGTGCTAATTAACTTTTCTTTCTTTTGAAAGGTTGACTAAAATGTTTCCTTCAAAATAAAGTAACAAATGCAACACAAAGAGAACACTCTAGATCTTGCAATACATCTTCTATCACCTGTGCCTCTGGATACTCTTTTCTTCCATGTTTTCTCCATCCTCTGAACATTGTCATCATGTCTGGGCTTCAGTCATGTTCTACACCAGGAAGCACTGCAATCCAGTTACATTATTCAGAGACCAATATTCTCTTTTAGCAGGTCTGATTTAGTTACTCTTCCAATTGTTGTTTTCACACTATCAGACATAGAGAGCAAAAGCTCATCGTTTTATTTGCTATGACATTGCCTCCTATCTTAGATATTGCCTCTTTGACGTGAACATACCACATAACTTCAGCATTTCTTTACATCAAGGTCCTTCCATGTTGATCAAGCCACAGTTTGGAATATGTCATTGCCAAGGAAAAAAAGGTAACAGGAGTTTTCGGAATGATAATGTCTCAGTCTGCTAGGGACCCAGCCACTGTTTGATGTACTTTATAGCAACCCACAGTTGCTCTAAATTAAACATGAAAAATACAAAGCAAAGTCCCCGAGGCTATTCTAGTGTCAAGAAACTGCCTTCACCAATTCAATGCCGTGATGACTCAGGAGACGAGCTGATGTTCTGACAACACACTGGCAACGTGTGAAGAGCTACTGAAGGCCTGGGTCCTTCTGTTTTAGGAAAGAGAGTGCTAGATTACAGATTAAAATAGATACCACCACATCACCACATTAAAAATATATTCTGCAGCAAGTAAAACCATATTGCACACACTGTACACCACATAATCTTGTTTTGGGTGACACACAGTTTACCATTAGGTCTTTCAGACTTTTCAGGCAGGTTGCGTGGTTTTTTTTTTTTTTTTTTTTTGTTTTGTTTTGTTTTGTTTTTTTGTTTTTGTTTGTTTGTTTTGTTTGTTTGTTTGTTTTTAAATCTCACAATTATAGATGAGAGGTTTCTGTTGTTTGGTTAGCACCTGCAATTTGAACTTGACAATACGAACTGTGAAGTACCCCCACCAGATGATTTCCAGGCCTGGAGAGGCCTAACACACAAAATGTCTGAACAAGGGCACATGGCCTGAAACAAATAGGGCACAAAACCATCTCTTCTCTGAACCATCTCTTATAAAGATAAAATATATTTAAGTCAAACATCAGTGTTTCTTCTTGCCTTTTAAAGAATTGTTCCAACCTTTCAAGGATCCTAAATAACTTCATTTTTTTCCATAGGAACCAAATACAACTTCATGGATAGCCATCTTCTCACCTCAAAATTTAAACATTTGTTACAGGGATATGATATTTTAAAAATCATGTGTATAAAACCAGACACTACAAAATAACTAAAATCTGCCACAACATTTGAGAAGATGAATGGGCAGTACGTTAATGCTGCTGTAGACACTGGGCAGAGCAGAACCTGCTGGGCATGAGCCAAAGGTGAGTGACACCACAGAGCCATGCCCAAGCATCACCAGTGAGGGCTGCCAGCCTTCTGTGGCTAAGCAAGCCATCCGCACAGTTGGCGTGTGGAAAAGTCAGAGCTTCCTAAAAGCACTGTCCCCTGCATGTTCACTGTACAGTGTGTGCATGTGACTGTCAAAGAAACCCCAGGCAGGAATAACTGCAAAGGAATTTAGGTATCTGTGTACAGCAGAATGGTTTCAACGAGAAAATGAGTAAGTATGGGCTATCCAGACCATCTGCTCTAAACAGCAGCCAGTGTTCACTGACTGTAGACATGAGTCTTCATCACTATACATATTTCTTAACCATCTTCACGGAGCTGAAGATGCTCCTTCTTAACAATCCCGGTTTAAAATAATCTCCTGTAGAAGGCACCTCTTTAGTCTGTAAACAATTAAAATTGTTTCCGTATTTCCCAGCTCAGGGTACAATTTTCCTACTGATAGATGTTTTCAGAGAGCAGTGGGGGCAGATAAGTCATCATTTTGCTTCAATTGCGTTAGGATCATTTGCCAAGTGTCCTGCACGCCAAATAATGAGAGTTAAAAATCACAGCACTAGACCTAGAGTTGTGCTTTCAAAGCATACCATGGCTATGTGTCACAGTGTGAAAAGGGATGTTTCACACACAAATCTGGTGACATTTTGGCTGGGAATGATCATGCTTGCTGGAATAGCATGAACTAAAAAGGTTTGTTGTGGTAGGAAAACCAGTACTGTGAACCACTTCTTTGCATTACACTGCATTGAAGGATATCAAGCAAGTTGTCATAGTTCATTTATATGACATGACATTATTGTATCTACATCAGACCTTCAGATCTACCTTAAACTAAATAAGCATTTTACTTTGGGCCCCTTCACCACTATTTAAAGTGGATTTATTCACTTATAAGCAGTTCTAGCATACAAAAACCAGCAGCACAAGTGATGATTCATAACAACTATGGATACACAACTGTTTCTCGTTTAAACCACTGGGAAAGTCATTCAAGCGCTCACAAAATTTCTGAGCTCTGGTTTCTCACCTTTGATACTGTTCTATGAGGGAAGTGAAAGCTTTGTCCTTTTATGGAGAAATGTCAAAGAAAAACAAACAAAAAAATGTCATAGTTTTCATATCACAGAACCACAGAATGCTTAGGTTGGAAGGGACCTTAAAGATCATGTAGTTCGGACCCCCTTGCCATGGACAGGGACAGGTTACTAGATCAGGCTGCCCAGAGCTACACTGGTTATGTTTTTTTAAAACACTGTTTTTTTATAACAGTGGAACAAACGACCTGAAATTAGAATCTAACCCTGTAACTGCAATAACTGCAACATGGCAATATCAAATCATCAAAAACTAAAGCAGCGGAAGCCTTTCACTCAATAATCTACAAGTGGCAAGATACAAAACACCTTCCAAAGTGGTAGAGGATGCAGAAAAAGTGTGGGGGGGGCAGCAATTACCAACTGTAGTTCTATTGGGATGGTAGATTTGGGCAAAATAGATCTGAAAATTATTGCCCTGTCATTTGTTTCCAAGCAGCTTACCTATGATCTGTAACAACATTACAGGAAACAGTACTCAAAAGTCATACTTACATTTTGAATGAAATAAAGGCAGAACTTAACAAAAAGTCTGAAGATATGGAAATAGAAATGGATTAAGAAGTTCTATGAAACTTGTTTTTGATAAAGCACCGTAAAAGAACTAGATGGTCAATTTAGATGGAATAAAACTGAAGGGAAGGATCAGGAATGTTTATAAGTACTCCCAATCTGTTTTTCCGAGATGCTTTTAACATTAAATATTCATTGTGCTATTTAATATGTCTGCTCCATGAATCCAGGGGCGGGCTTCTTGTGTTTTTGTTTGGTTTTAATTACTTGAATGCTTTGTATTTAAAAGAACAAAACCACTAACACAAAATGTGGTACCAGAAGACCGCTTCTGGCTTAACTCTACTGTCATCTTTAGTGTTTTTTTCTTCTGAATTCAACCTTTTTTCATTACAAGAAACTACTAGAACTATGGCCTGCAGGTATCAAAGGGATATTGAGTACATGCTGCCCAGCCTTTGGCTAGTTAGTACTAGGTCCAGCTTGTTCTCCAGTTCGTTCTGTTAGATGGAAACATTCTCCTTGGGAATATATGTATTTGTGTTAGTAACTGTTTATAAAGCCACAACACAACACTGCTGTATGGCCTCAGTTACTGAATATGGTTTTGTAGTATTCAAATTACACAGCAGAATGTGCTTGCCTCTTTGTTTGTTTTCATTTTGTTTTGTGTTGGAAAACTCTGCTGTAACAAATATTACAAGCGATAATTACCATGACATAAAATAGCCAGTCACTTACTGTGGGCCTGCTATTATGCTCTTGTTACCAATTCTCAGACTTCTGTAAAGTTAATTCTGCTGCTGACAGGTACAAGAACTGTCACCAGAAGGAATCACACAAAAAAAATTACCATCTTACCCACTTTCCATATCATCCCATGGAAGCAGAATTCTGTGTTAAACTACAGATGTATGTTGTAAAAATCTACCAGTCTTACTGAATACTTATAAAATGTTCATGTTACTGTTGATACTATTAACCTTATTTCAACTTAACATCTACCAGAGATAACACAGGCTTTAATAACAAGATGGCATCATTTTCCATTATAGAACTCAATTCTCTTCCTACTCCCATATAAAGAAGTGGATTCTTTTCCACTATTAGTCAACAACATACAACATTTTCCATCTTTTTTTCTATTTTCATGGGCTTTGTAATGACCTAATGGTCTCGATTCTTTGTCTTCATATCACAAACACAGAAGAGGCTGGAATGTTCCATGATAATGAATGAGAGCATTTGTAGTCACAGAGGCACTGGCATTTAAGCTTTTGCCTAAAATTATTTAAAGAATTCTCTTCATACACAACACAGAGAATGGCACCTCTTTCTTCAGAATGGAGTCTCAGAGGAGCACTGTTATTAGTTTCATCTTAAATCATACCCACTAGAAATGGAGGCCTGGAGAGCTGTGAGAACTGCAAATGCAACACATCCCACTTTGCACACTGTCAGAGACTGTCCACAATTGTAATAAATTCAAACATCCTCCCTCTTCAACTTCTCCCCTCTCATCTTAGTCCCCCTGTGATGCCCTGCTCCAGTTTTCCTATACTTCCTTCTCTTCCTGACACGGGACTTCCCCCAGCATGCCTGTCTTTTCCAACTACCATCCAAGAATTTCTGGGAGAAATAAAACCCCTACAATTTAATGAAAACTTAAAGGTTGAGGCAAATAAAGCCATTAACAAATAAATACAACAGATAAAAAGGAGAAGCTTCAGCCATGAGCAGCTGGCAGTCAGGGTTTGGTGCCTGCATAACATTTCCTTTCACCAAGTCCTCCCTGAGCCCTGCACAGGACCTTATAATTGATTTTTTTGCTCACTGATTTCATATAAGATAAAGAACCATGCACCAGATGAATATTTGTCATTCACTTTAAAGGAATATCTTAAAAAGATAATTGCTAACTTATAACGGCAGAAAAAAAAATCAGTCACCCACTTGTGTCCGTACATGCTCTACAAATGGGATTTCCTAACAAAAGATATACAGCTATAAACAGTAATATGCAGAGCATGATAAATCACTTTGAAGCAAGCATCTGTAATGACACAGCCTCCAAAGAACATTTCACAATGAAAAATACTATTAAAACAGTAACACATGCTTTAGGACTGATTTTCCTTAGTCTCAGTTTGCAACCAGGAACACCTTTAGCAGATTTGAAAATAAACTCAAGGGCAGATTCAGCGTGTGACAGTTTCCGTACGCCTGCCCTCCTCCCTGCCCTCCCTGCTCACTGCTGTGCTGAAGGGATGCTCTGTCACAAGGGATACATCAACCAGCCGACCAGCAAGGCTGTTACGCAATACGTCCATCTGTGGTTCCTCTGCTGGCATTGACTGCTCGCCTTAGGAAAGCCAAGCATGTCAGCATCCCTGCTCTGGATTCAAAGGCTCTCCTTGTTCTTTAAATAACTCTAAGGATGACGTTTGTGTGTCTCCTCGCTGTCATACCTGGCTCACAAAGAGCAATGCATGGAGTCCTGCCAATACAACAGCAATTGCATTGCCCCTGGAACTGCAGTACTGGGAACTGGCAAAATCCTGCCTTTCCAAAGCAGAAGTCCAGCAAAAAACCCAACACAACAGGAGGTGAAAAAGCAACAGCTTCATCCCTGAGCATTTTAGTTTGCCTGAGTCTTCAGGCTGACATCTGATGACCAAGCATGCTTCTAGCTGGGCTGTACAGAAGAGACCAAGCCCAGAAAAGCCATTCCCTCCTGTTTCCACTGCTCCATCAGCAGCCCAAGCATCCCAGTACTGAGATGTATAGGACTGGTTTGAACTGGTCTGGTTTCTGTGTTTCTGCCTGGATAATGGAACTGTTGATAACTACAAAGGTTTGTCCTCAGTTTAGTGGTGTTTAGATGAACACCCACCTCAGTATCACCTAGGGCCTATGCCTTAGCCAAATATTAATAATTAGAAAACACAGATTTTCTTTTGGACAGTGCCAAGTGAAAACACAGCAGTCAAATATACTTAAAAAAGTAAAGAAAAAAGCTTTGACCAACTTCTGTAATTCACACCTTCCTTCAGCATACCTCACTACCAAGCAACATATCTCAGATAAATTCAAACATTTGTATCTATTGATGTGAAAGAGACAATTGTACCATAAAGTACTACTACAAGTGGTAGTAGTACAAGTGGTACTACAAGTGCTACCACTACATGTGTACATTGTACATGTACCACTACATGTGCTGGGCTGTTTAAACATACTCATGTGCTGTCAGCTTCAGCAGACAGATGTTACTTTGGTATCCAGACTCAGGCAAGAATCTGAACCACCTCAATCACTTGATGGTGGAAGGTTTGTCAAAGGTATCATCTTTTCAAAATACTTCATGAAAATCTAAAGCAAAATAAAAAACTATGTTGTTGCATGTGTGTTCATAGTTGTGCTTTTCCTAGAATAACCAGTAATTCAGAACACACAACCTTGTAAGGATCAGTTTTTCAGAGAATGTTAAGGTAAAAACTTAAAAAAAAAAAACAACAAACAAAAAACTTTTAAAAAAAAAAAGTTGCAATCAGTTGTTGCAATCAGACACTGTGATCAACACAGCCTCATACATCACTCTTGAATCAAAGATGTGTAGAAGTAAAACTGACTTCACATTTTAGACTGGAGGACATCTGAGTTAGTCAGGGAAGCCCAAGTGTCTAGCATAACTCTGCTGTGGTACTATTGCCATGGTGAACAGCCAAGATTTTGGATATATCGCAGTAATCACAAAAGTAATCGCAGCCTTTGTTTATTGATTAATCTCCCAATTTCTTATTTCTCAAGAAAAAGCAGTTCCTTTCTCAGTTGATTTTTTTTTTAAATACCACTATGGAAAGAATCATAGGAGACTCATTAGAGTCAGAGAAATGTGAAGCTTTAAAAACTTTAAAAGTTGTCTTCACAGAAACTTTCACAAGTAACTTAAGTTTAGAGTACAATCCAGTAAACAAGGGCTGTATTCTCACCAAATGTAACATGGAACAGTACTTCTCTAGTACATGCAATATGTTCTCTGACACTGAAAAATGTTTGCAAAATAATATCCAGTATTTCTGAGTCGTTACAAGTGGGTTGGGGTTACTACAATGTCAATTCTGAAAAGGGTATTTGCTTCAAAAGCTGGGAGAGAAGAGACTGCTATTAAAGAGAGAGACTTTCTCTAATGATTTCTGGCATGGATCTGAATTAACGTCTGTTCCTAAAGCTAAATCACAGGGAAAAATCTGTGGGGTCAACATTTATTTTTCTTAACTCGAGACTCACTTCAGCCTCAACTTCTATGAGCAGAAGTCTGTAAAAAACAAACATTTAGAGAAGCTTTTTTGCAGCCAGAATTTTAACTGTACTCTTAAATTAGACTCTGGAGCTTCCATTTTCCCACTTTTTTTTTTTTTCCCCCCATGGAAGTTATGACTTTTACTATTTTGTCAGAAGAAAATCACACATCTTCAAGCCATGCCTTAGAAGATGATGTTGCAAAGCTGTAGCTACAGTCTGGAGGATTTCAGCATATTTCTGGACTGCATTTTCCCACATCAGGCAGCTGGGAGAAATCATTAGTTGAAATTTTGCTTCAGTAGCCCACAGTCGTCTTTACTAAACATAAAGCAGACATGATAAAAGGGGTACCTTTTTTTGCCCCTATACTTGCATTCCAGAAATATTTCATGAAGTTATATATTGCTCTTTCCTTCTCTTAGTTAAGATATAATTTGACAAGGGAAGTTTAACAAGTTGAACCTGAGCTTGCTAACGTGCAATAGCAATTGATTGCATAACGTTTTTTAAAATTAATTTACAGCAGTGACAAGGATATAGTTGCTGCTGGAAAGAACAAATAAATACCTGTTCCACTCAGAAATCAGCTTACAGCCCTGGTGAGTTGCTACTTGATTTAATTTCCATTAATTTTCCTCTGGAGAAATGCCCGGCAGGGACCACAAAAGACTCAACAAGAAGTTTCTGCAAATACTTGGCTCCTTTAGCCAAGCGATCCTTTCCCCTGTGCTGTTCTTAAGCCAAATGTGCTAAAATCAATGTTTTTGTGCGTGACTGGCTATTCCAACCCTTGTAGAAACAACCAAAACATTGGGTACAACCAGTGCAACTCCATGAAATGCTTTGAGAAGTCCTCAGAAAAAATCAAATTATCAGCTAATGAAAATTATGTATTTTCTTCAAATATTTTACTTTTTATTACATTTGTCATAAATATTAAGGGTCTAATCCTGAAAAATTTAGTTTGTACCAGGAATCTTAGCAAAACTCATCTTTTTTTCCCTCTAGAACAGAACCTCTGTCCCCCCAGAAAATGCCTGTTTGGCATATATTATAGGATTAAAATGCATTGGTATTATGGCTTTAGCTTTATAAAAGGGACTTTGATTAATTACTTCAAATTATTTTTTGATTTATTTATCTGTTTAGGAAAACGAAATGTAGAATTATGTGCCAGCTAAGTTGATAGACTGCCTTACATTTCCAAACCAGGCAAAAATGTTCCCATTAATTTAAAACTCAGCTCTGGAAACCATGTCCTAGAAATGGCCACATGAAAATCAACCTGTCAAGTCCCTCTGAAACAACCGTTTTCAGAACGCGAGCTCTCAGAATAATAACTAAACAGAAGCACAAGTTTGTGCTTCTGTTTAGTTATTATTCCAGTGTGATGCCAGCAAGCAAAGCTCAAACTTGCATCCCCCATCTTCCAGGCAAAGCTCTTACTGTTGCAGGAACCTGCAAATCTCAGCTGCACATCAGGAAATCAAAATCCAGCCTCGAATTTAAAACCTGCATTCTGTTGAGTTTGTTAATATATGAAACTAAGTGTTGGTTTCCCTCCTTCCCATCTTTTCCCATCACACCTGTAGTCACCAGTATCTTAAAAAATACAGCAAACAACAGAAAAAACTATTCAGAAAGCTTTGGTAACAAATCTAGGACACTCATGCCTGTATTTAAGCTTTTAAATGTAGTAAAATATTGCCTCCAGCTTGATTATTCACTTTCCTGGGAACAAAAAGGGTATAGTTGAGAGCACTGATTACTCTCACTCTCCCGCAAGCCACTTGAAATCATACTTGATTTGTAGTTTCCATATGCTTCCTTAACTACCATAATTGAGGGATGCTTTTTAGTTGCAGTTCTGAAACCAATTTTGTATCTTTATCAAGGCTAGCAGGAAAGCAGCACTACACCTCCCTCTGCATCCCCCTGCTCAACCCCCCCCATTTTAACCTCACTGCCTAGAACAATGCTCGGTGGAGCACCCAGGGCTGCTCCAAAGGGAAGTGTGGGTTTCTGTCAAGAAGCTCTTCTCTCACAGAAACCTTTTCCCATTTTGACACAAAATGTCTTTAACACATCAGTAAGTTTTCCAAACCACTGCCTAAGCAACAAATTTGTTTTCAAAACACTCCTTTTGAGGATTTTTAAACGAAAATACATAGGATACTTGACATTGAGCTTCAGTTAAAGAATGAGTTAGAAATATATGCAAAGCTGGCTGACACAGGGTGGGATTCAGCTCCAGGTTAGGATATCTATATTTAGGTATACAAGTGGGCTAAGTGCCTGCACTCTCATTAACTGGCAAGAGAAGGCATGGTCACAATAATTAGAAGAACACAAGACTAGACATTACCAGCAGGGTTAAAATTTGGCTTGCTTAAATTTAGGTATCCAGCATCTTCAAGATGCCCCCAAGTCATTAGCTGCTGCTCCCAGAGCAAGCTCTCAGGAACTTCATGGGTCACATCCAGAGCTCTGCACAGGCATCTCAAACACCTGACAGCACGTAACATGGCACTGGGTGTTTATGTGTAGACAACTCCATCTTCCACTTGGGCTTTCCTTCAGGGTAAGATGAACTGATCTCTAAGTCAATTAGCCTCTGTACTGAGGAGGTATCCTGACCACAACAACAGCTTACACAAGATACTTACATTCAGCTCTCTGAAAGGCAGATCCCATTCTTACTTAGCTTTTCAGTACAGCAAAGTAGTCCCAATTTTACATATGGAATGGCAAAAGAGTGACAAAGTTTGTCCCCAGTATCAGTTACACCACCACAACTGGTGCTACCAATTCAGCAGTGAAACCCAGAGCAGATCCCCCTCCATCATCACTTCTGGAACCAACAGCATCCCCAACAGCATTTCAAGGTAACTTTACAAAACAATTAATTAAACTTTACTTCAACAAAATCAAGGTGAGGTTTGTCTCAAAACTTCTAAATCTGAGTAGCAGGCTTATTTTTGCTTTTGTCTCTGAATGCAAACTGCTTGCCATCTCAAAGATTAAGTTCATCCTCAAGTACAACTGTGTATAATGTGCCATAAAATACTGGAAACTAAATAGTCTTTATTTAACATTGTGGTGTTGTTTTTTTTATACAGAGGGCCATGCTGGGCTGTTAATGCTGAAGTTATTTTGAGTTCACCTCTGAGTTAAATGTTTTTTGGCACTGCTCCCATTCACGGTGTGAAATTAAAAGATTACTATTTTGAAAGTATACAAACTGGCATGGTATGCAATTTGTCTGTCACAGATAAAGTTGATTATAAAGAAGCTGACACTTAAAACTGCAAGTCTATTTGCTTTTCTCCAGACTTTCCTAATGCTCCTTGAGTGGGAGAAGGACAGGGAGCACTAGCAGTCTCCCAGATGAAGCATTTCATAGGTGCTGAAGAGCTGTTACCTGCTGCCCATGCCTCTAGGATATTTTCATGAAGATAAAAAAATCCTGCTTCGTTGTCTGTTTGAGTTATGGAGACTACAAGAATTATACTAAGTCCTTCAATACCTTCAGTAGCAGGAGATTTTTATTAAAAATCTACCTGTAGTATCATATACTTAAAATACTCTTTTCCCTTCAGAGAAGAGGATAGCTAGTGCAGAATTCTGTGCTCTACCTAGATGAAGTTAAATTTAGAAAATTACCTTTTTCTTACTGGGCTACTTTTTGGTGAACTTACTGATAAAAGCTTGGCCTTTGGACTGAGTTATTTACCCCAGCAACAAGCTTTTTGAGTATTATTCTCCAACAAGACATTCATCTGTTTGTCACTTTTGGGATATTCAGACCCCAAACCCAAATCTGAAAGCGGAACACAGTGATATTAGAGTAAACCCACTGTCGTAACTCAAACCCAACCTCTGCTTAATTTCAGATTTCCCTGTATTTGTATTGCTTGCTGTCCTACAGCTACCAAGACAGATGCATCTAAAAAAAGGTGGCTAAAGTACCTTACACATTAGCAGTGAATAACCTATAATGCTGCTACAGATAGCAGCAATAATTAGGTTTAGAAATACAGAAGTTCACCCTGTCCTCATCTCAGAAGGTAGATGTGGCACTGAAGGAGAAGGAACAAGGTATCTGTAAGAACCTAAAATAATGTTGAACATTTATTTTGCTTCTTAGAGAGGTTCCAAAGTATTTTCCAGATGCTAGGCACAGTTCTGTTCTCACCCTTTGAACGCATCATCTCAACCTAGCATCTTAATCTTTAAAAAAATCTGTTAAATGCAGTTCTGAGAGAATTTCACTGAATCTAAGTATACAAAAGCAGTAACACCTCCAGCCTGCAACAGTGCAGGAGGCAGAATACAGCAGAAGTAGTTTCCAGGTACTCTGATTTTCAAGTAGCTGCTCTGATCTGTTTGCAAAATGGCATAGTTTCTTACAAAAAACCCAGACTGGATCTCGAGCCGTTTTAGGAAGCCAACTTCTTTCACACTGGAAGCAAAATTTTTAAATTATTTTCTTAAATTTGCATACAGAAAAGCCTAACTATCTTCTATTAAATGCAGCCAAATTCCTTAAACAGTGAAGGGCAAACCTATGTAGTTCTCAGATATTTTCTCATGGCTTATTAAAAAAAAAAATTAAACATTATTAGTCTAAATGTGACCCCTAAAAAGAGAAGAACATGCTTGGGTTTTTTCTAACAGCACAAGTTTTATATTGAAATTACTATTAGAAATGAGAACCCAGTTATAGAGCGGAACAATACAGCTTTACAATGCTACAATGCATCTAAACAAGAAATATATATATATATATATATATATATATATACACATATTAGGTCTACATATTCACCTTCCACAAAAGGCAATTCAGATTGCTGCTGAAAACTAGTAGGGCAAAAATGTTAAGGAACAGGAATGGGGGGAGAAAAAAAATACCTGCTTATCCTTTTGGGAATGGCAGACATGCCATTCTCTAACAACACTGTGGAAGCAAAATAGAGTTCACTCTTTTGTTTTGCACTGATGCTTGTTTTTATTTAGTAGAAGCTCTCATAGGTCTTTAAATAATTCATAACGCAGTGCCTGTTGTTTAGTTCAAGGAGGGAGCCTGGAGAATGTTAATCAAACCAGAGATGAATTGGCACAGCTGTAAATCTGCAAGGCCCCTCCCCAATGAGCTCATCCCCTAGCACTGCAAATTAGAATGACATCATACTTGCAACGCCGCGGGCGCACTCACACTCCCTCCCTGTCTCCTCCTCCCCACACAGGATTTCTGCTACTTTTTCACATAGCTTTTTTCCCCAAAAAGCTCTTTATATACAGATATATCTAGGTAGAAGGAACAGAAGCTGGAGGACCTGCACTAAAATCATGGGGTTTGTCCTCTTAGATCTGTCACAGCTCCAGCACAGCCACAAAAGATACATCTATCTATCTGGAACAGAATGAAACTGCATGTTTATCAGTCCAACTCAAAAAATACTTAAAAAGAAATTAGAGACATGCCTTAGAATAAGATCCACAAGTACTTTTCAAAGGACCACTCATTGCTTTTACCTCCTTTTTCATCAAACATGCAACTTGGTGACCTATAGATCACAAAACCACTCTCAAAACCAGGTCCTCGAAGAGATATATTTTTTAAAGAAAATGTTCATAAAGCCATGCTGTTGAAATCTCTCATTTCCCCAACACCGTTTCAATTAGTTACCAGACACTTAGGGTGCAGATACAAAAATATGCAACACAGATGAATAGTCAGAACTTATTAATAATGGGTAATAAACAAACTAAATAGCTAATTAAAATCCCACAGAAGAAAGAATGTTTGGGAAAGAAATGCTCTGAGAACAATTTTGATACTGACCTGCAGAAATCCAAGGTGTTTTGTCCATGAACAGAAAGGGCATCTGCATTTGTTTACTCTTAAGCATATGCTAGCCCAGGTCCGTAGCAAGCTTACTAACTTCAGAAAGTACAGTAAGCATTAATATTAACAAGCTCATTTAGGTCTATTTCATACTCTTCAATAATTAAAGTTATTGTTATACTGAATAAGTTTATAAAATTACTGATTGCAGTTGAAAGCACAGCTTGGCTGTCCAATGCAGTCAGCATTCCACTCAATGAAACAAAACTGGAAACACCTCTCAGTCTCAGAGCATCTACTGCTCTGGTAAACAGCCCATGCAAAGATCAGGTTTCTTTCTTCACACTAAGGGAAGAAATGTAAGGAAATATAAGGAAAGTTTTAAACCTTATAATCATGGATTCCTCAGAAAACACACAAAAAATATGCTTTTGGCAATTTTGAAATTTTAGATGCCTTTTTTTGTTTCCTTGTAGAAGTCTTTATAACAAAACACCTGAAGTTAACAAACCCAAAGCTAAGTAATGTAGTTTTAATATGCACTTCTTGTCTTGTAGTCTGGATCAAAACCAAGGGACCAAGTTTCTGCCTCGAGTGAGAATGACAGAAATGTGGCTGCAGGAGAGGTTTACAGGCTTGCTAGTTTCCTGTTGAACTGGGCTACCTAAAACCCACAGTTTGGAGAAAAAAACAGACACACAGTGTATTCCTGTCTTTGCAGACAGCAATATACAGGAGAATTGAAGCAGGCCCCTGAAGGAAAAGACTGTAGCATTTCAGACACACAGGAAAAATAGAAAATGAGAGAAACCAAACACAGGCTGCAGAAGCAGCACACTTGACAGTGATGAAGGATGCAGGGCAGCAGGATGCATCCAGAAGTCAGTACCACACAGCCTAAGCCAAGATAAGAGGTGTACCACAGCAGGAGGGGCTGCCAGGCATGCAGGAAGCACTGAGGTGTTTTGAAAGTGTTAGAAATGAAAAAAAAATGAAGAAAAGACTTGGTCAGAGGCCACAAGGAGGGGGGTGGTAGAGGGGCAAAGGACCACTACAGTCTGACATGACCTGCCTGGTGCAGAAGTAAAGGAAGAAAAAGCTCTAAGGTTAGAGGACTTTTTTAGCTTCGACAACTTTAGGACTGTGACATTTTTAGTGTCTACTATGGTGGTGTTATTCCTGGACCAGGACGTTTTTCAGATGCTAACAGAAAACAAAACAGAAAAGGTTTTTGCTCAACAAACTGTGAAGTAATTTTTCCATTAACAAGCAGGAAGCTTTGTTATTTCAAACTAATGCAAGCCCCACATACAACTTCAGATATAAGATGAAGAGACCTAAAATTTACATGCCCAGAATGTAATAAATGCATTAACAAAACCACACTTCAGCTATAGCACTGCACAGGTAAATGTTACTGCAAAACACCAATTCCAAAAAAAACATGGCAGGCATTCTGTGGTTCTATTATCTCCCCCTGGGGCTAATCTATCAGGTGAAGCATTTCGAAGTCCTTTTGGTGGGTGGCAGGTGAAACACCAGAGGTTCATATCACAGGAGAGCCTGCCCCCTGATTTCTGATTTCAATAGGACTTTGGGACATGTACAAACACAGGATGCCGTAAAACAGTGTCTGCACTAACACTTTGGCTCTTCCTTGAATCTCCATCTATTCCAAGGAATCCTGCCTAGCTCTCCTATGTAAACAGTTGCACATTGATATGCTCAAGGTTTCAGAAAATAAGATTTCAGCAGAGGAAAACAAGCCAAAACATCCATTCTGATCCAAGTGCAGATTTTGAATCTTGTAAACAGACTTTGTATTATGAAGAATTATTTGGAAGTCTCCCATGTTAGCATCAAAGTCTTTGGCAATTAGCCCCCAGATCCAAATTCCTTACCTTCATTCTACCACAGTTTGAGGATACATACTTATCCTTCAATATTTACTCTTCTTATAATGTCAAACAGCTTAAACTGCTCCCTTCTCTTCACTCCACCCCCCAAATGGGATACTTTGAGTTAATCTGGACAAAGTCTAACCAGAAAGTTTAGATTAAACTACAGATTGTTTAATCTCTATATGCCACTACTTCTCCCCAGAAGATGCTAACAAAATGTGCCAGTAATGCCTCTGCTTTAAAAAAGTAATTTTAGATTTGTAATTTAGAAAAAAACCAAAACGTTACCTAAGCTCTTCCACATTTTGCTTCCATCTGCACAAAGCAAATATTTAATGCAATTTAGTGACTAATGGAAAAAAAATTTAGCCTTTAGTGCTTGATAAACCTCTCAAAGTAGAAAATATATAAATGAAGAGTCACAATATGTAAAAATTCTATTGATATAGAATTTTGGTGGCTTTCAAAGGATGGACAGAATGACAAAAGGATGTACAGAACGGCACCCACTTGGATAGTCAAAGTGATAGGTGCATTTTTATTACTTATTGTTAATTTTTAAAAAACCTGTCTAATTCTGTAGAATTTATTCTGAAAATCTATGGAATGTAAAACATCTTTCCTGGGGAATGCGTACAGCAAGTATAACTTATTTATAATATTTTAAGGATGGGTTTAAAAACTTTTTACAAAGTACCATAATTGCATGCAAGCTTTGCTTATGTGGCTTTTTCATAATGATACGTTTTAGTTTACATTTCTTTAATCTGCATAACACAAGCTCAGAGTCAAGGACTGCTGGCAGGGATCTAAACCATTAGATACAAGATGGGCAGGGGCACCAACACTGGCATGCCCGAAAACAGAAGTGGTCAATCTGTTGTGTAACATCTGGCAGAAGTGGCACTTTAAGGAATGTCTAAAGATCTGTGGAACACATCTGTGCAAGCCATGGGAAACATGCAGCTGGGTACACAGGAAATATATAGAGAACATGCCAAAAAGGGACTTTTGGATAAAATAAGCAGAAAGACTTCAAGAGCTACAACAGTCAGAAGTAAACAGAGTTGGACAGCATAGAAGGATAACTAGCAAAGAGAGGACTATGTGCCAGGTGAGAGTCAGAAGAAAAATCATGGCTGAGAACAGAGTTTTCACCCTGATGTAGTTCCCAGTGGACCAGAAAACACATCCAGCTGTGAAAATGGGAGGGAACATATCCCAGGGTCCAAAACATGTAATCTGTAGGACAAAGCTCAAAGAGATGTTGAGGCACCAGCTGAAGTGCTGAAATGACAGTGGGCAGAGCAGAAGGGCTCCCTGGTCAGAACAGGATTCCAGAAGACATCAGAGAAGACAAAATTGCACCTTCTCAGATGTTTTCTTCGGCTGATTTATCTCTGCTTCTTTTGACTAATGACAGACCATCACAGTTCAAATACAATTTTGTTTTCTTGGGCTCAGAGGTTTCCATTATGTGGACCAAAAGAGAATTTATCAAACTGAGATTAAAATCTTTTAAGCATTTCCATGCTAGTCAATCCTTGCAATGGGATGCTTAGTTTGGAGAGTCTTGCTGAACAAAAGTAAAGCACTGCAAGAGACCAGCAACATATGGTACACAAACCACAGATGCTGTAAAGAGCCACTGGTACCACTGTGACTGACTGACATGTATTTTTCTGTAGCACTGTTTGATTCATTTATATATACTTATACAATACTCACACGTGCTGTATAGCCCACTTTAACTCTTCCATTTGTAGTAGTTCCTCATGAGGCTGATTAAGTGTGCAACTGCTGAAAACAGTACAGGTGCTTTGAACCCCTCACCTTCTAGTGGCAGAAAAGTCATCCAGCTCATTCCTCTGGCCTGAGCTGTGGAGAACGTGAAAATGTATTGTCTTACTCAAAAAATGTACCCTTCTTCTGCTCCTTACTTTATATCTGAGGTGAGGTGCAAGGGTTGGTATCACAGACACTAAGCTGTTCATAAGGTAAGCTACAGTAAGAATGAATGATGCTTTCATTCTTCTTTAAAACCTCAACTGCTGTGAAGCACACTCTTCTGTTGAAGGCAACCTGACTACAAAGTGGGCTTTAAACCAGATGAAAACATAAAAATTTCACTTCTGTATCACCAAGACCTCTACTGAAATTTGCTGTTTAACACCTCCTCTGGATTGATCAGAGACTGGCAATAATCTAAAATTGCTACATACAGCAGGACAGATAGAATCTCCTATGAAGGCTAACAGTGCCCTTGTGTCCATCTAGACAACTCACTTATGCCACGATTTTCAGAAAGTGGACGATTCAGTTTCACAAACTCACGCACAAGTCTCACCACAAAATGCCCTGGACAACTGCAAGTCTGGGTTCTCAGCAGCTTTAAAGCCATGCTTTGCATGATTTGAATTAAACACCCAAAGAGAAAAGGTTTTAAACAAATAAAGTACATTTTGAGAATATATGCTTTTGACCATCACTGCAATCCAAATATGAGAACAGAAAAAGCATTTTAACATCTAAGAGGAACCACAGACAACCATGAACTTTTTTTTCAAGGGCATTAGGCACACAAGGGAGGAATGGTACAGATTTTTTTTTGTAAGTGGAGCATAAGATTTTATATGAAGTAGAAGGTATTTTGCTTGGTTAG
Source organism: Pyrocephalus nanus (assembly GCA_038380795.1). NCBI lineage: Eukaryota > Metazoa > Chordata > Aves > Passeriformes > Tyrannidae > Pyrocephalus > Pyrocephalus nanus. The sequence goes on from CM076261.1 coordinate 68,476,096, forward strand.
ATTAGAGGTTTTTCCCTATTTTTCAACTCAACTTTGAGGCGAATTTTAAAGAAGAGACCTTAGATGGGAAGTGCAAATGGGGCATAAAAGTTAGAAACAGAATCAGCCTGTTGGGAATCAGAAGGAGGAGGGGCAGGGCTGGCAGTCAGGAAGTCTCCACTTATAATCCTGGTACAGCCTCTGCCTTGCTGGGCAGCCACTTCCTCCTGCTGTATTTCTTCTTGAACATCTTTAAAGTGGTTTTGCTTACTGTTCTTTGTTAGTGTAGAACATGCTACTGTCTCTACAGCACTGAATTATAAAAATGCTGTACTAAGCACTATTATTTTTACTGTCAGCACAGTAGCTATCCTGCACACTGAAGCAGACCTGATGAATTTTGAAGGTATCACCGAGTAATTATTTTTTCCTCAAATGTAGTCATCGCTCTGTGCATGCCTAAAGTTCAGTTAAAAAGCAGAAAACATCATCCCTTCTGAATTACACAGCACACTAATTAGATGCTAAACAATGTGCAGGCATGGACAAGGGAAGATACATGGGAAATCATTTGTACCATATGTAGCTGGCAAAGCAGCCATTCTCAGAGTGATTCATTTTTGGATGCCCTGAGTTTCAACTGGTTGATGCACCTAAAAATACCCTCAGAAATGATCCTTCACTTTTAACAATGGGTCATCTGTTCAACCATTCCCAGGTCTAACTTCAACCCAATTCCAACAGAAGACAATTGAAATCTCCTTGGAGAGGGGGAAGGAGGGAAAATAGAAGTGATCCTCAAGACTCATCTAAACCACAGTCTTCTTCAGTGCATGTCCACAAGGTTTTACAGATACGTATACATATTTTATTTATACTTTACACACATGTACACACTTAGGCAAAACAAATGCTTCATCAACACTGTTTTGCAATCTGGAGTTTGTCAAAACCTATCTAGTGCATCACTATTCAAACAAATAGTAATCAAGTTTCAAAGCTGCACAGATGGATGGTTGCCAACTTCCCCCTTCCTTTAGAGCGTAAAACAATGCATCTTCTTCATACCTGCTGTAAACAAACTGCATTCAAAGCACCAAATCCTCAGAGCAAGCCTACCTACGTCCAGCAGCACTCAGGTGTCGAGAGCCTGTGTACATTTTGGGGAGCACACAGGGAGAGAGGTGTGGGCAGAAGGAGCAGGTGAAACATATTAAGCATAAAAAAGAGAGAATACTTTAAATTGCAGAGCTAGCAGTGGTGATATTACTTTTACAAGTGAATAACAGATATGCCTTCTCTAAACTAGTTTAGAGTGGATAAAAGTGGCCATCCTTTAGTGGATAAAATGGCATTTCTGGGCTCCCAACCATGCATGAACTACAGCAGACTGAGCCCATAAAATGCATTAATATGGAAAAACAAATGCTGGATTCAGTTTTCAGACCATGTTACCTCTTTTAGCACATGAAACCATCATCAGCCTCACCCAGTTGTTCTACTGACTAACCCCACACAGATACCAAACCAGCTGTGGGGCTCTCTAATCCTCTTCACCACTATTTTACGTTCTGTGTTAAAACTGTAGAACAGAGGAAGAGGGGGGAAAATAATAATAAAGCCACAGAAAATGCAGATGCTTAAAAAGCACAATCAACAAATTCCTTGTGAACAACACAGAAACCACATGCCTCTTTGGTTCCTGCTTGCAACATGCTCAAGGGTTTCTGCCACCGTGTGTCTCTACTGACTGGCATCAGTCCCCTTCCCATCCCACACCATCCCAAATGTGACCCCCCAGTTTCCTGGAGGGTGCTTCAATCCCTTGCGCTCAGCAAAAGGCCAGAGCCTGAACATCTATGCCAAAATGAAATGGGACACCCACTCATGGAATGCTAATTTTCAACTTTATTTATGCAATCTGCATTAAAGAGCATATTAAATATGATAAAAGGTGTCCCTTCCACTATGTAAAATGATAGTGGGGAAGAAAAGAAGGAAAGGGTTATAGAAAGAAAAGAAGAAAGGGGTTATATTGTTCTCCATGCCCACTGGGGTATGGGGAAGATGCAATGCATGCAAAAAGCAATGAGGGAGGGTTTAACTAAAGCAAAAAACTTCAGTTTTAACTAACAATAAAAATATTTAAACCTGGAACTGACTGTCCTCCTAAATGACAATCTGTCAGTAGGTGAAGATGTTTAAGAACAGATTAGACAGTTACCAAAAACGGTAAATACAACTGATTATGCAAGACCTATATAACCCATGGAGGACTTTCCACCTATGTTTTTAATATTTCAGTGTTGTAAATCATATTATGCCATTATCTATCGTATCTTCTAAAAAAGTCTCTGAGGCAACAGTATTTAAACTACCAGTATAATAAATGAGCAATTACTTGGCATAGATGATGATACAGGAAATCTGGCAATACACCAGAAATAAAACATGCAGTCATGCACATCCTAAAAGATAAGAGTTTGGAGTAGTATTCAGCATATTTTTTAAACAGAACATGGTATGAGTTTAAGGTTGTTAAAATCTGTTCAAATATTTTCCATTAAAACAACAGCAATTCTCTCCATAAACAAGGCAAGGCTCTGCAGTAATGAGAGCATACCGATTTTCCCATCAAGATGAACTCTAACATGAAGAATTTACTGTATGTACATATACACATATGTTTCAAGGAAAATCTTTACCGATCACCACCTAGATTTCCATAATGTCTTTCATAAATCCACAACCTTTCTCTGCAAGTTGGGTACTGCAGGTGATGGTTAGACCCTGTTTTCGTTGAAATCAACTATGGAAGATGTACGAAAGCAGAGCGAATTTGCTTCATTACAGCAAGAGCAGTCCAGTGCGTGTACACCTTGGCATTGCTCACTCCATCTCCAGTCCTTGTCCTCCAGAGGCAGCTGCCCTACTATGTAATGGCCAACATTTTCCGAGAGTCTAAAAAAGGGCATGGTTTTGTGTGCTGGGAGGAACAAAGGTCCTTTTAACCCTGTAAAATGTAATTTCCATAACAGATACCCACTCAGGTTTGTGCAGAACTGGAAGAATGGAGAGCTCCTGTTACGGTCTAGAGATAACTATGCAAGTTTTGGGCTTAAGCATAGCATGAAAAAAAACCAACTCATTAGACTTAGCAGTATATACTGACAAAACTAGTCTGGGAACAGAGGAAGTTATCCATCTGTTCATAATGGTTCCTCTCCAGGCTTTCTGTTGCCTATCTTTCACTTGGCTTGTAGGGCTTGGTTTGGGGTATTTTGTTTGGCATTTCTAGTTTGTTTTTTGTTTTTTTTTTTTGTTCTCTTTGTAGTTAGAAAGATAAGCTTCTTCAAGGTCTAGTGTTTTCTTTAGGTTGTACTGTTTACAGAAATTGGAAACAATTTGTCCCTCACTGCTTACATAAAGAAATTAATGTGTACGTTGTTTGTGGCCTCACCACGGGTGTTACTCAGCAAATTTTAATTATCCTGTTGGTGATTTAGTGTTGTGTAGAAACATATCCTAGCATGTATACACATCTGCCCTTGCTTATTAAAGTCTGTTAGTTTTGGCTAGCTCACATATATGAATATACTTCCCACCAACTACAGCAAGTTTTGAACTTCAGTCTGTTTATTCACTGTTTTCCCCCAAACAAAAATTGGGTATGATCAGCTTATATAACAAATGTTGATAATTTCACAAAAACAGTAGTGAAAAAAAACGACAACTAGGATCACATATGTAGTTAGCCAGATTTGCTTTCTCCCAGCTACTTCCTTCCCTCCATGAGCTTGCACAGATCTTGGGAGCCTTCCTTTGCAATGTGGAGGGGCAGGCAGAGGTTACCTGGATATTTTCCAGGTGCACAAATACACTCAATGCATAATACGAGGACCATGTAATTCCTTAATTCAGCACAATACCATTTATCCCATACACTGTTTATAGAATACATCACACAAGCATGAGGAGATTTGAGGTATATCCTTTGGAGAGGAAGAAAAATGTTTTCCTCACTGGAACTGAAAGTAATGTTTTAGAAGTTCAACTGTGAAAAATATAAAGTATTCAAAAGAAGGCAGGTTTGGAGAGTTGCTGGTGTTCTTAAGGGATGGCTAGAGAAGGGGCATTCCCATGGAAGGAACCTGGGGAGAACAAGCAGGAGGAAGAGAATACACAGCGATACGTGGAAGGTTGTAGAGCACAGTGAGTCAACAGATTTTACAAAGCAGGAGGGCACTCTAGGCCAGATGCTTTGTACATTCTCATGGCATCAAGGGATACACTTAGCTCAGACAAGCTTTAGGTTTAAAAAGTAGGTAAGAAAGGCAGAAACACACAGAATGGCTTAGTATTTGCCCTCTGATATAGGGATGAACAGAGGGAGAACTTTTCAGTTTTAAAGTCTGACTAAAGATTTTATCTTCTGTATTTCCTGTTTCTGACATATTTGATAGCAAGTAAATAAGCCATACTTCTAGGACCACCGAGAGGCAAATACAACAAAGCCAGCAGCACTTTAAAAGGCACCGATGGCACTGAAGTACTGCAATCAACTGAAGTTCCTTTATGAGGATTGTATTTTACCAGGTATATACAATCAAACCTGCCTAGGAGCCAGGGTCTCCTCAGTTGTACCCAAGCAGTCCCCTCCATCTCAGGGGGATTTCACTGGTGAAATGAGGCCAACATCTCCTGCTGTGGAGGTTTAGCTGCAGCCATGACTCTGAGGGGCAGAAACTGCTGAGACCTTAATCCTTGTCCCACAGAAGAAAGTCATGGCCGTGCCAGGCAGCACTGGTAGGTGGGACATCTGCTGATCCCTCATGGTTTCTTTAAAAGCAATTATATTTTTCCCTGCTCATAAATCCAACTCCCCATTGCAGATTGCTGCCTCTCATATTCCTCTGCCACAATAATGACAGGCAAACTCAACACTGTGAACAGTTTGGATGTCGGCACACCAGGTTGCCAAACAAAAAAAAAAAAAAAATCCCAAGGGAAAAAAAAACAAACCACCAAAGATAACTAAGAACATTTGCTGCATAATGTAATTCAAAGCTTCTATCTGTAGGACCAATACAAGCCATGTTTATTATGTCTTAAATTAAGATGTGAAAGCTTGGCTTTGCACTGCTTTATTGTTAATGATTTATTATAAGTGTAATGCATATCTAGCTGAGTAAGACCAGTATTATACATTCAATGCAGATTTTCTCTCCAAGATTCTTACTCAGATCAGAACACAATAAAGTGACAAAATTGTGTATTACTCTGCACATAATTCCTTCAGAGATTAGCAAGAGAAGACTCATGTATCTTCCTTTGCAATACTTTAAATTTCTGTCAACATCATCATAAAATATATACCACAAAATACAAATCAGTGTAACCACAAGCCTTTTATGTGACATATTTTAAAGGGCTTTCAACATAAATTAGATTTTTACTATTGCTGTTATTATTCCTCTGATTTAAAAGTATTCTAGCTAGGTAGAAGTAGAAACATTAGTTTATAAAGGCTAAATATCAGCAAGACATTTCTCAAGATATAACAGATGAGCACATAAGTATGTCACCAAACACATAGCTTACCCTCCACTCATATATATATATATGTATGCACACATCCATAAACATATTATTTAATAGCTACTCTGCACTTAGGGTGAGAACTACTCATCTGTAATCTTGGAGCCAAGGGCCCAGTGCACCCTATAAAAGCAACTACCATTATATAAAATAAATTCACCAACAGTGAGAAGCAAGAGATACCATGAGCATGCCCCATACTAATAGCCTTGGTATTTGGAGAGAGGAGGATAAATCATTTAGTCCAAGAGGACACTGACACAGGTCCATGACTTCAGGACACAGTTCTCAGGAATTAACAAGCTAGGAAATTGCAGCCAAAATATTCTTTCTAAATCATCAGCACAGACTTACCAGGAGGTGACATCAACCCTTTTTTTTCCACACTTCCTTCTCATTAGAAATAAATATAAAAATAGGCCCAGCACACCCTTTCCCTCCTCACACCAAGCTGTCAAGTGCACGGTGCAGTACATGGCACTGTGTTTGTGAACATAGGAAAGTACTAAATACCTTTTCTAACATCTCATTTCACTGCCTGCCGCAGCTTAAAGGGAGAAACCAATTGGACATACTCAGTGAAAACAAAAGAGATGATTCAAATTAAGGTGAAGGGAGGAAGCAGGCAGACACACCAGGGAGCACAAGTTTGGGAGCACAGTACAGGATGAATGTCCTTCACCTGTAAAATTAGGTAAAAGACTACCAAGTATTTTAATGGAGGTTTTCCTGGAGAAAGCATTACCTAAACATAGGCTTAACTTCATTGTAAAGCTGATGATAATGATAGCACGTCTACTGGTGGAAACATCACCCTCTGTTCTTCCTCAAACAAACAGCCATGACGTTAAGTTTTCAGTAACAAAACAAATCCAATTAGGATCTAATGTGAGCAACAGGTACAACAACTTACAATATAAGAAAAACGTATTAAAAGCATCAATTGGCTATTGACTCCATTTACCATCTGGAATACTGCTGTTACTGTAAAAGAAATACATGTGTCAACATAGTAGCAGCCTCAGTGCAGTATGCCAGTATTGATGCTGCAGAGAACAACTAGGATAACAAAGCTCAGGTGTCCCAGGGGCTTCTGACAGGGTCGTAGAGAGAAGGATGGACAACACTCTGCTCCTGTATTTTGACAATGCTGGTCTATACTTTTCGCTCAGTTCCCCAAGGAGGTTGTTTTGAAGATGTGGTTATTAAACAAACCATTTCACATACATAGCCACTAAGAGAGAATGTTTTATCCTGAAATGAGAACAAACAAATGTTTATAAACACTGGTTCTATGCAAAGTGTAAAGATACATTTGCTTGGTAACATTATTTTTAGTGAAATGTGTCATTTCATTTTCTACTCTATGGATGGAAGAGCGAGGTACTTGGGGATGTACTTTCTCTGCTGGGACAACTAACAGCAGAACTTCATATTTTACACACAGCTTCCTCCTTGTCCTCTGAAGATGCTACTACTGAAGATGCTACTACCTTAATTCTGTTCACTGGGTACCAAGCACAAATGGCCCGAGGTCAATTGTCAAATACAGTAGCAGATCACCTGCAGGAATTCTCGTGGTAGAATTTAAAATACAGACCCATGCAAAACTGCAAAGCTTCCTGTGTACTGAGCTCAACTAGCATACCTGAATGACAACTATTTTTTATTGTTGGCTTGAGAAAACTATAATCAGGTTAACTCTTGCAAACTTCCAAAAAGCAGCTGTTCATCCAGGTATGGAACTATGCTTTTCACAGGGAACAAAAGCCATGCTGCAACTCATATGTAGTATATATGTGGTACAATACCACGTTACCAAGTGCTGCTTCAGTAACAAAATCACAAGTGTTTTTTTTTTTAAAGACTAGCTGCCACCACGCTAGCAAACGATCAAGTATAGTGTAGTACCGCCTCACTAGCAAATGACCAAAACCTGCAGAGGCTTCACGCAGATCTTGTGTATCTAGCAACACTTCTGTTCCACCTTTTTCCCAAAATGATCAGGGCGAGGGAAGAGTCACAGCTTATATTAAACCATGCAGATTAGTAAAATCACAAGAAGATGTGGTTCTGCTTGAAATAAAAATAACCCTTTAGAAATATCTAATTTACGTACATGTCCTAATATTGTTATTTCAAAGTCATTAAGTGTTCCATTCTTTGACGATGCTCCCATTGTTACAACAACTGAAGTAGCAATAGGCAAAACAAGTATCTGATGCATATAAATCACCATATAATAGACATTAGAAAATATTTCTTATAGATATTAATAAAAGACATCTTAAAATAGCCTTTCATCTATAGAAACCAGTTGTACAGCTTACATACCACAGGAAAAACATAGGGTTATATGAGTTCCACTATAGTGTAGTTTTCTTAGGGACACAAACACAACTCCTACTACACAAGCATATTACTATACACGGAGAAAAGTCACACTTTCTACCTACTTTTTTCAAAATGTGTAAAATTAATGTTTTCATGCAGATGATACTAAAGGAGTTAAAAGCCAGTGATATAACTCCTCGCAGAAAGGCAGGCTTCATATCTTTGCTGACCTCAATGATAACATCGAATACCACTGCACAAACTAGAATGTGTTAGTTTTATAGCATTTAAATAAAATTATAGCTATGAACATAGCTATGATGTGTGTATTCTGTGTAACCACATATACGGTAGCCCATTCTTGCACGTTTCACAGATACACAAGTTACAAACCACAGACCCACTGACTTCTTTCTTTTTCTCAGCACAGATGGCACTTCAAGAGGAATTTTTTTTGTGCCACAGTTAACACAAACCACAAAGAAATTACTCTTATTGAATATTGCCTGCTGTTGAAGAGTGTTTTGAAATTACACTCAATTTTTTAAGGGAACTGAAGAGCTGAGAACAAGCCATGCATTCACATCAATGGCTAACAGATAGAGCAGCAGTGTGACTGAATGCAGCTCTTCACGAACCAGTGCCTAATGGTTGCTGCAGATTAGGGACATATTTTTCCTCTGTGCCACTTTAGAGGATTTCATTGAAATTTGCTTGGTAATGAGATCACTGTCTGTTGGCAACTTCCATCATGCAGATAAAATTATGTAGCCCTTTGTCTTGGCTACCAGTGGAAGAAGATTTTAAAGAGAAGTAGTTACACTTCAATAGATGAAGACAGATCTTTCTCAGCAGTGCTTTGAATACGAGATTTCCTAGAGAAATGGGAAACTTACTTACATGTATAGATGCATACATGCACACGCAAAGCCGCCTTTTGAAAATAGTAATTACCTAAAATAATACAGACTCCAATGTCAGGCAGTAGAGCAACTTGGCATTGCCACACTTAATTGCACAATCAAATTTTCACACATTTGATTTTTCACTGGGTAGTAAGTCCACAGTTAAAAATATGGACACTAACATTGGCCAAAAATCCATATGGCTGAAGTCACTAGCTGGTGTGAAGTGCACCAGCAGTTCGGTCCTCTAGCATTAATACTATGGAAACCTGGGAACAATGAACTAAGAGGTCTGTGTGATGACCAGGTTCTAGAAAAAGCCCCACCAAACAGAAAGTCACTGTTTCATGAGAAGAAAGCTTCATCCTTATTCTTGTTAGGTCTGTCACTCTTACATCACATCCTGATCTCACAGGACCAAGTACAGTAAACCAGGATCAAAGACTACAATCACACATGGTTGTCATTATACCAAATTGTGTGAGAATCACTATGAAATAGTGATTTTATTTGCAATTTAATCCACAGTTTTCAATGAAGTTTCTGCTACACTGCTTTTGCCTGCTGCAGGCAGACGAAAGGCATCTAGAGTTAAAAGGATGCATACAGTCCTTCTAGAATGCAAAGAAAACAGCATCAGGAAATAGTTTTTATTCCAAAATATGCTAACAGACTGATTCTCTGATTGCTCTTTGGATGAGACTCTTTTTCCCCATTAAAATCCTAGAAGGCACCACACCTTTTTGTAGCAGACTATGATGGCAGTTTACCATCAATATTAAACATAATCAAGCTCTAATGACTACTTGGGTGAAATTCAATCACGCTGCACACATATTTAACTAAAGAAGTCTAGCAAAACAAAGCAACAATTTACTACTTCAATAATTAGCTGGTGTGGGTATTCTGAGAAGCTGCTTTCAAATGCATGGTATTGCCAACTATCAGCACTTTTACAGAAGTCCTGAAATATGGGAATGACTCTGCAAGTAATTTTCATTACAGAAAAACAACCAAACAATCAAGTTTCTAAATAACATGGGCATAAAGAAAATGAAATTTAAGCAACAGGAGCACCCAGCCCATAGGATGGTGAAAGAACTCAAAGAAAACCTCACATCTCAATGAAGTGCTCTTGGGCTAACAGGAAAACTAGAGAACTCAGAAGCTCACAGAGCTACTACAGTCAGTAAAACTGAAGCACAGCCTGGTTTCTTAGCCTCTTGTTTTCATCCAGGTTGATTGAAAAGCCTCAGCAGCCAACAAATAGCTGATGCCCTCTGAAGTTGCCCCATCAATCCCCTCTGCAAAAATTGTGAGAGATACAGGAAAGAAGCTCCCCCAAATGAACTAGAACAGAAGAGAAGAATAATAGAAGACAATCTCTGAAAAAAACACCACCTCTGGATAAAGAGAAAAGCATAACTTCATCATCAGGCTCTTCCCTCTGCAAGCAGATTGGGAAGTCCTCCTAGTGAGGTTATCATAGTTAAGCAGATACTGTTTTTGATCTTGGAGTCAGGCTCCTGGAGATTTCTGGCTAAGAAAATATGCAAATGTTTCCACTGGAATGCATGATGCATAATCAATCACGCCCAGAAGGCCTTATGGATCAACAACACACTCTCTAGTCAGATGGCTGCCCAGAGCCATGTTCCTGGAGAGATCGGGCAAGAAAATCATTTAGGGATGAAAATACAGCACTCTCTGTACTGTTTCTTTATGATGATGGTCAGAAAACGTGGCTGCAATTCATTTTGCCCCAACTTTCTGTAGCTATTCTAGAAGGTCTAAAGAGGCAATGTCAGAGAGAATTCCTAGAGATATTTATTTCAATTATTTTCACATATTCTTCATTCAATTATAAACTAATCAGTAGATAAAATATGGGTACATGAATAAAAATTATTTTTGCAGTAATTGAGCAGCTTTTTTAATGTAGAAGCAACTGAAGATAGTAAAATCCAACATATTCTCATGGCAAATGTCGCTTCTTAATAACAGTGAACCAGAGGAGCACAAAAAATAGGTTTTAAGTGCAATAATTATTTTAACACTATATAAGGAAGTGCTTAAGCAGCTGACCTTTAGCTTTGGCTTGTCGTTTAAGAGCACAAACAATGTAAAAAAAGACAGAAAGTTTATCTTTTGTTCTTTTTTTCAGAGACAACAGTGTACAGTAGGACTGGGGAAAAGAAGAATGCTGTGATATGGTAATACATCTAGCAAAAGCTTAACAAAAGCAAAACTATTCAAACATTCCCACCCCTTTAGAGGGGTAGGAATGATGCCTGTCTAGTTCTTTCTGGGATACCCAAAGGATACCACTTATGACACTAATGCATTTAAGTTTTGAAGGTTTTCCAAGTGCCACTCATCAAAACACTTCTGTCTTAAGGGTCCTTTAACTCCATCACCATTTCCAGACATTTATTCCCACATTTTACTTAAAAAAAAGGTAATTTCATGTCTTGTTCTCCACTGCTCACTCTTCCCTCCTCCTTCCTCCAAGATGCAGAAGTCATTCCCTGTGTACCTGGTCTGCACTGTGCCTCTACTCACATGCTCACATCCCCTGTATCAGCAGTCCAGGCTTTTTTTACATCTTTCTTTTTGATTTTCTTTGGAACTAAGTCTGCATGATGGTAAGTAACTGGTGAAAATAAAAATAAGCAAGAAGGCTCTGTTAACTTCCACACCGCTGCCTACAGGGGACATCATCTCTGATTGTATCTGACCTCTACAGATGTAGTTGCCTGAAACAGCTGACCTGGGCTTGTTTCTGCCCACCACACAAGGTGATTAGTCCCTCAGTGACACCACTGTCTCTTTACAAAAAGACCTTTCACTACTCAGATCCATGGATCTGGCTGTGTTTGATCGCTCCTGTTTGAACTGGAGGTCAACCTAAAGCATATTTTCCTCTGTTCTACAGATAACATCTCAATTCTCAGAAATAATTGCAGTTCACAGTTGAGTGGTCAGACCTCTTTCTCCAAGACTCCAGTCCTTTATGCATCAAAACTACCAATAAATTTACACTTTAAAGGGAAAGTAAGGAATTCAAATTTCCTTATTATATCAATTCATTTACTCAAGCTGAATGGTTTCATTTATGCTTATCTGAGTTTCAGAAGTAGGAAAGCTATTTAGCTCGTATAAATTTTGTTCAAAATGACCAAATGAAGAAATATAAAAAGGGAAAAGATTTAATGCTGTTAACCTCTCATTTCATTTTTGCATTCCAAACATAAAAATCATTCAGAAAAAGTCACAGTCTCCTCCTGTTTTAATCCAAAAGATACTTCCAGCAGAGCACCTAACAGAGAGAGAAAGGTCCATTGTATTTTTGCAAGATGAAACAGAAAATATAAATAATGAACTTTAAAAGTAATTTAATTTCAATCTTAAAATTCTCCTGCATGCAATAAAATATTTATTTCAGGTCTGCTGCACTTAGCCTGACACTATTATGTTAAAGAGCTGCCCTATGAAGCACCTGAATATGTCACCATTTCAATGGTGAAACATCTCCACTGTGCAGCAGAGACCCCAGTTCAGGTCCTTCTTCCAAATACAACAGCAGAAGAACCTGAACCCACATCTGCCAGGCTTCAGGTAAGTGCATAACTACTGAGCTATTAAATAGCATGGATCTATCTCTTCTCTCCAGATATCATTATAAGCCAAAACTCTAAAGTGTCCTTTGTTTCCAGTGGTTTCCTGTTCTCCTGCATGTGCACATTAGACTGATGTGGCACATGTAGAAGGTGTGCCACCTACTCTACAGTTCCATCTCCTGTATTTTCAGCACACCTGACTACCATTCACCTAAAACACTAGGACTGAGCTAAGATATTTTCACATTTCTAAAATTTCAGAGTCTATAAGCAACAATGAAAGCCTGGCAACCGAATGTCTCACATAAGCATTTATTCTGCTGGTGTTTTCTGAACTGTTAGTTATTTTAGATGCAGTCCCTCACGAAGATTTCCATTCTTTTTCACTGAGACCCTTAAAAACAGATAAGAAGGGATGGGCTTTGTTTAATTTTGTGGTCAAAATGAAGCATGTTTATCCATGCTCTTAGCAGCTACTTTTGCAAATACTTTTTCAGAGCTCTTTTGGAGATACTCATATGCCCATGTTAATAAGGAATCTGCAGTTTGGTAAACTCAAAATCACTTAAATATTGTCTTGGGTTTAGTGGGATACTGTAAAATTTAATGTGACCCTTTACTTCAGCATAAGAAGTGAAGGGGTAAGTCCCTCAGCTCCACTAGGGTTTTAAAACAAAACAAGTAGCAAGCTTCATTTTTATAGCATTTTCCTATTTCAAAATAATAGCTGAATTTTTTGTGTAAAGATGGTGTATGTAGCAGTAAGAAACTGAAGACCATATTAAAGCCCTTATTTCTCCCACACTTTTTTAAACATCATCTGCTTAATACAAGATGATCTTCCACAACTGGGTGTGACCAATCTGCAAAGGTGGATGGATGCTCCCATCAGAGGAGAGGACAGTCAACCCAATAACTCCTGCCACGAGGCAAAGGGAGGAGGAATTCACCTCTGAAGAACACAAAACTCTATCAGCACAGTCCTACACAGAAGAGTGGAAGGAAGGATGCAAGAGAATTTCAACTGCATGGACTCTTCTTGGGGAATGCGATTTAGAGATCAAATTGTGCTGCACAGGAAGAGAAACCAAGCACTCCCTTCATTACAACAACAAACATTTAGGAAGATCTCCAAGCAAAGGTTTAAGTGTTCCTCCTCTCTGTTATGGATAAATGGTTCAATAATTCACCTCAGATTAAAAGAAAAACTTGACCTTGGCTGCAAAAATTTAGCAAGAATGACCAAAATGTTTATTATGCTATTGAATTTAGTCTCTAAGTTTGTTTTCTATTTCATTCTCTAATTCTGCTAATGCAGGAGCTCAACTTGCATGTCTGAAAACAAGCAACAACGTAACACAGTAATTTTTCTGTTCCCAACAAAATACAGAAACAAAGAACAACTTTAAAAGACACCTTTGCAAATGAATTTATATCCTATAATCTAAAGCAGCCTGTGCTCATAACTGGTGTCACAATTAGCCTTAAGAAGGCATTAAAGATATTTATTCATCCTCTTTTCCAGCTCATTCAGGAAAAAATATCCATCCCTCCAAGGAAGGATGATCTTGCAGCTATGGAAAACGGGAGCTCGACTACTACTTCAAGTGGATTATCTGCATGAAGTCATACAAAAATACACTTAAATCTTGCACTTTATCTGTCTGAATTGTTAAATGGAAATGCTAACATATGGTTTGAGTAGGAGGTTGGCCTGGGTGACTTCCTGAGGTCCCTCCTGACCTAAATTTTGTGGTGATCCTATTTGCTTTGAGACACACAGGATCAATAAGAAGGGCACTCAGACATTACGCAGTTGATTAATGGGGAAAATCTCAAATAAGTATCCTAATATTTTCACATTTTTAATGCATAGCTTTTTACTAGATTTTTATGGGGGAAAAAGTCTTGCCAAAACATTCATGAACTCTTGTGCTTTTCACAAGTGTCATCTATGAAAGCCAGAGGAAAACTGGAGTCATTCTGTTCTGGATGATATGGCAGAACTCGCTCATTTGTGTTGGTTTTTAGAAAGTCAACAAACCGAAAAACAACATTCATTCTGACTACAAATTTTTTAAGTGGCACTATAAACTCAAGAAGCCTTTCACTGAATATTATGTGCAAATGAAATCTGCACTTTTTTTCATAACCTGGTTAAGAAAAATCTCTGCAGAAAGACTGATGCCAACACGTAATCATAAACAAAAAAAAGAAGCAGCACTTGTCTTGCAACGCAGATTATCCAATTTATTGTCAGTTTTTCACCAATGACAGAAAAGACTCTGTTCAGCACTACTGAATATGTTTCTTTTATATTAATGTTCAGTATTTCCTAGAGGAGTCATTACCTTTCTCTTTCAAAGCAGTAATGTCCTTCCAAGAAGTTCAAGGTTCTATACTCTGTATTTCTGAAGGGCCTTCTCTTTAAATCACTAGCCAGTATTAAATTCTCAGTTTCTCCAGATTATCCTTCTCTCTTACTACTATTCTGCTTAAATATGAAGAAGAAAAAAACCCAGACAAACATACCTTGAATTTCTTGCTGTGATATATGTCAGGATCAGATTAAAGAACAATTATTTTTCTCAAAATAATTCACTATAAATTGTTCATAATTAAAAGTATAATGCACAGATGCAAATGCTGAAGACACAAACATTTATGTGCATGTGCAAGAAATCCTCAAATAATTAATTAAGAATTTAAAGGAATTAAAAAGCAATAAAAAAAAAAATCCCCCTTTTGTATAAATTTGATTTCCCTGCACTGGTCTTTCCTCACCATAGTTTTTTATGAACCCGCTTCCCAGACCACATTATGACCCAGATGTATACCCATACAGGGATATAACAGAACATAAGATACCACATCCTCACTATGCGCTGCACATTTCCATGAGTATAAATTCTTGCAAGTATGACAGTAAAAATATTTTAAAAAATAAATTCCTATCAGGTAAGATGTTTCTATGCCTAATTTAGAAGATAACTTCTCAGGGTGAACCTGGGTCAACAACTTCTTCCTCTTCTGCAAGTACCTCAGCTACAGCATGTTCTAAAAGCAAAAACTGTAAAAAAGAAATGCAAAGTCCTACTCTGGTCTTGGTTTCTGCTGCTAGTGTCATTAGTTTTCTAGCAGATCTCTCAAACAGGGGAGTTGTGATTGACTTAGGACTGCTTGGGCATGAATACTAGTCTTAGCAGTTCATAGTGCTGTTTACAAAACTTGCATCTAATTTAAAAAAAAAGGCACGGAAAAAGCATAAAAAAACTTAAAAGAAGACACAACAAAAAAAAACTCCAACTCTTCTTACCTTGCTGGAGGCACATCAATATTTGAAGAAACAACCTTGCGCTTCTGTTCCAGAAGACAAACAGAGCGAGTGTTTTCCTTTTCATACTCATGAGCTCTATTTAGTTTTTTGGTCTCTGCTGTTTTTAAATCTTCCTCCTTTGTGGTAAACAGGAGAAACTGTTGGTCTGGCAGTTTTTGACTGATGTCACTTTTTACATCCTCCTGTTGAAATGCAGGGAAGGTCATTTCACGCTTGATGTTGGCTGCCTGAAAAATTGAAAGCAATTATTAAATTTTCCTCTAATGCTCCTAAAATGTAGGGGGGGGGGAACCCAATACCCGCAGGCGTTTATTTCTAATTAGTTCTTTGAATTAGTGTATACCATTTCTTTGCCCTTCATAAATTCAGACACTACCATTAATTTCTCAACAGTGCTGAAGACTACACAGGAAAAAAGCAATTCTAGTCCATTTGATAAAGCAATCATTTGCCTCTCAATGTTAAATGAAAAAGGTATTTGAATCAGTATTTGAATTAGAATGTTGGAAACCACATTATATAACATATCTTTAATGTACACACATCTGTGCTGTATAACTATGGAAATCGTAGCTGCTCTCCTAAAATTCCAGAAAAAAGTCAAAATTTATCCATACAAAAGGAAACCAAGAAACTAAAGCGCTTCTCTGAGCCACTTACTGGATTCTTTAACAGCTGTATTTGAAAATGAGGGTTTCTCAGGAGCAGAAAAATAATTTACTGTGATCCAACTCAGCTGCCAGAAGGCAAAGGGGAACAAGTGATACCAGCAGGATCTCCATAAGGAGGCTGTCCACCAACAAGGAGCACGGCCCCACACAGGAGCAGTGTCAGGTTGTCTCTCTGCTTACCAGGACTTCCCAGATCTTCAGGTCTGCTGCTTCCCATAAGCAAAGACTATCTAAGCAAATAGGTATCTTAACAAATACACTACCTCTCTGGAATACAGTGTGTTGGTGTTTATAAAGCAAACTATTGCAGGGTTGCAGTGAAGAGCCTGGAAAGCCCTCAGAACCAAGACACTCCATCTTCCCAGCAAGCAAAACAAAGCCCAGGATCTAGATTTTCCTCTGAAATGGCATTTCCTGGCCAGGTACACTTCCCCAGCTTCATGAGGGGCAGATGGTATGATGACATTTCTGCCCATTTGGCAAACAATGCCTCTACCCAACTCAAACAGCCAAGAAAAATACAGCCCCACAAAATGGCCCACCTTGAACAGAGGCACTTCCACACAGGTAGTGCCAAATACGCTATCTCACACCAATCCAGGCACCTTCTAGGACTGGCAAACTGAATTTTTAAATATTTGTAAATTATTGCTGATCTTTACAGTGGAGATATCCATGCTGTGTTGCCTCAGATAGTAACAGCATCAATAACCTGAAACTCCTATGTCAAGTCTTCCCCCTTATTCCTCCTTTTCATCATCCAAAAAAATTATTCAATGTCCCTATGTATATATTTATGCATAAAGATATACCCCTTCCTCCACAAATCTCTCTATTTATAGATTTCAAACCCCGGCAGGTATAAAAATGGTGAAAACAATTTTAAGTTCACAGGAAAGACATTCTTGCCAAGGTAATTTTGTTGTGTTCGGGAAAGCATACTGAATCGCTAACGCATAAATGTATTTAGGACTGATGATTTAATTGCTTCTACTGCTTCCACTGAAGGGCTTTTAGCAGTTTCTTCAAGAACAAAACAAGAATTGTTACTTTATGAATGTAAATAGTAGAAAGAATTAGTCACTTTACACTTCTCCACACACAAACAGATGACACATTACTGGGAAAATCTGTCTGGAAGACAAAACAGTCAGCATGTGATCCTACAGAATTAAGAGAAGACATATAAATAAGATAAATTTAATTCTGATTTATTTTTTAAAAACTTCTTAGATTCACAATAAGCCCTCTTCTCAAAGTCTGAAAATCTTAATGGATATGGAGATGCCTTCAATTTTCCGGAAAACTGATGTAACAGTGATGTCCTAAAGTAAAAAAAACCCTAAAAATATCCAAGTTCCAATATCCAACCCTGTAAGTGTCTTCAATTTATAAAACTGTAGAATTGTACTCAGTTTCAGCAAACATGTTGTGTCATCCATTACTGAGTTTTCTTTACAGACCTAATAGTGAGGACAGAAGATTACAGGCTCAGACTACAGATAAGGCCTAAAACATAAATAGCAGAATATTTGAACTGTGATACCAAATAATTTATTCTTATATATCAATTGTATTCACATCCAGTTCAAACACATTCAAACAACACCTTAGTTTCCATATGTCAACATGCCCTAATTAATAGCTGGCCCCATGCAGCATATGGAAGTGAGGAAAGACAAAAACCACTGAAGCAAACGCTAAAGTTGCAGAGCTGCTGCCAAGGTGTTTGGATTCTTGGGCTAAACGGCCAGAAACAGCAGAAGACCAAATCCATTGCTTAGACTAACTCTCTTCCTTTCCTTCAGTTTTCAAGAGATTTTTGGAAATATTAACCTCTTTCTGAACTTTCCCTTGAGAGTGGCTGCATATAAAGAATCTTTTCTGCTTTAGAAGCAGATGATCACGAGAGAAGGCCAAGAGTTCCCCCTTGGTGGGCACTCTGCAGTAGCCTCCTCCTGCTCCACAGGCAGTTTTTCTATTTTAATTCATCCATGTCTATGGAAGCCATTTCCACTTGAAAGACCTGCCCTGTCTGGAAGGGTACAGGAGGTCTTTTGCCAGAAATACAACCACCTACACAAGCAGCCACTGATGTGGGGAGCGCTGAGTCCCTTGAATGATCAGGTTCCTCACTTGCTGGCAAACACACTGATTAATGACCAGGATCCCTTTGATTTCAAGCTCTCACAGTTCTGAGATTAACACAGAAAATTTCCAATATATTTTTCCAGATAGACTGTCCTATCTTATCAGTAACTTCTTTTTTTCCATAGATCCTTCATACTCTTTTAACCTGTTTGAGGCTTGTGGTGGCCCTTTAAGTCCCCAGTGTTTCAGCAAGAATTTTGTGGAAGGTGTAGCCCAAGCAGACAGCCTGTCTCACAGACAGACAGACAATACCACTGTGACACCAGTTATGTAACACCAGTTTCTTTCAGTTTACTTGTAGTACTCCACACTTCTCTCCTGTGCTGTTCTCAAACTTTATGACTATGTTGTTCCCAAATGGTTTGGCTTTTCTTGTCATCATACCTCTGGAATTGCCACCTTATAGCCTTCAGTATCAACTGCTGATAAAAGCTTAGGTCTTTTTCACACATTTGATGAATTATCAGTCACACAAGCCATTTTATAATATGTTGGTTTTCTATACAATTCATTAGGTGTTTCCACCCTTAAGCCATTAGCAACCTTCAGTTTATTTTCAACTGAGTCCTTTGCAACCTGGCCTGGGGCAACCAACATCACTAGGAAGTTCAGTCACAGATACGGGAGTTATAAACCACCAGCAAATTTTAAAGACTGGTTTTGTTTTTCTCTGCAGTTACCCTCACCTGACTTTGACAACTTCCACCACTACTGGGCAAGAGAAACTTTAGTTACGCCACCACTTGGAAGCGACAGCTCAGTATTACCTGTGCCTTCCTTGCTGGAGGTCGTGCACGGGGCAGTGCTGGAACTGGGGTCTGATGTGCCTTTACTCCTTGTGTAATCGTCCTGCAAAACCTGAAAACCACCTCTTGCATTGCTTTTTAAGTAAAAACTTTATTACAAAAGCCTTTCCATTTCTGTTTTGAAGTTGTCAAGACAATGGTTTATATTTAGACTGAGGGTTTTAATTTTAAGTTACATTCTTGCTTGCTTCATTATTATTAAATGACAAAATTTAATACTCTATGTGACAGCTAAATGATTACCACAATTACTATCTTCAGAAGTATATTAATAATTTTTCATTGGAAAACTCATCTTAAACTGCCTATAGAAATTTTATTTGGTGGTATCTTGTCATAACCAAATTGCTAGTTCTGAACTCCACATGCCCCAATCAAGACCATGTGTTACAATGTAAGTCCTGCCCTAAATGAGCATGACTGACACTGATACAAACTTTGAGGAATTTTAAGAAATTTTTCTTTATTCTTTACAAAGGATGTACAGGTTGCAATTTTTCAGTAGTTTAGGTCCTAACTTATCTGCAGACAATTTTTGCTATGCCCAAAAGCACGTCCTGATAAGATGCTGACATTGCAGTCACACTTCAGTCTTCTCCAATTTCACTTAAATTTCAGCTTGGATTTTGCCATGAACAGCAAAAAAAATTATTGATCAAACAGATAACTCAGCCATCGCATTGCCTATTCAAAGGAGTAGCAAACACTACAGTAAGTAGACCTATCACATTTATATGCAAACATGGAGACTTAGATTTGACAGACTATGTATGTCATCCCTTGAGTACCATCTGACGGGACTTTATCATCTTCTCTTGCTTATGGTGCATTGTTGCTTAAAAACTGAAGTAGGTTATTTTCAAATAGTTCCCTAACCCTTAACAGGCATTGAGATGTCTGTGTTTCTTATACAATGGAAAGTATTAAACTCCCAAGAATATTAGCATTATTTCCCTCTATGTGACCCAACTGTATAGAAATGCATCTTCAAATGGGAAAACTGACTCCCGCATATGTTCTTTCCTTTTTTTTGGTGCAGTACCTGTAGACTCAGGTGGGCACACCAGGAGCAGAAACCTAATTTTTAAAAGGCTTTGTAATGGTTTACACGGACAGAGGGTAATACAGAAAACAAGTGAAAGAATTGCCACGCCACATACCATGCCTACTTTGCTGACCGTTTCATAAACAACTCAAGGCTGATTTCCCAATGAGGAGTCAGCAGGGGGTACTGGATGCGACGGAAGCACACAGGCAGAAGAAGGCAGCTGCCCAGGGCAAAGCATTGCTCCCCAGGCAGCACTGCTTCCCACCCTGGGACTCGATGCAGCACCTTCCATGAAGCTGCGTCACTTTACACCAGCTGAAGAACAAGTGATTGCATCTGCCTGCCACAAAACAGGCCAGCAAACACAGGTTTGGCAGAGAGAGGCTGGCACCATGCTGTCAGGCAGCAGGACAGCAGTGAGAGAACAGCAGGCTCCCTTTATCTTCTAGAGGAATACTGGAAAACTTTGGTTTCTCCTCACTCTGTCTACTGGGATTCTGGAAAAACTCAGATATCTGAGAAAGTCCCCTCCATGCACAGTTTGAATCCTAGAGACCTGGGTAAATGAAATAATTTTGCAACTGTGGCCTACTTTGTGCCATTATGTTTTGTTCATACAGATTAAAAAAGCTCATTTTACAACAGTAGTAATAGAAGTACCTCTAAAAAACAGTAAAACTATTTTATGAGGGTGAGGGAAGCATCTATAAAAAAGTTGACTGCATCCAAGTCTCCGTATAAAAAACCCACGCTAGTGGGAATACATTTGGGGAAGCTCTCTTAAAAAAAAAAAAAAACAAACACCTTATCTTAATAATCCTGATGCCATTGCCAGGTTTCTGTTTCTCTACAAACTTCCTTTTCTCCCTCAACCCAAAAGCTGTATTTCCTTTACTTCAGCTACAGACCACTGTAACTGGACTCAACCTCAGTGTCACTTCATTCCAAAAACAACAAGATGCCTCACAAGCCACAGGGGCTGCTTTCCAGATTGGGGGGGGGGAGGCAAGAAAGGGGGGAGGGGGAGCATGCTAATTAAAAAACACATACCAAAAAAAAAAACAACCACCCACCCCAATAGCAATCACCCAAAACACTGTTCCGATTTTGTATATTTGCACTGTCAATAGATAAATAAGTTTAACTTAACTGTGAGTCCTAGGCCTATGCACAATATTAACACTACATAGCTGTTAAAATTTAGGATGAGGATTTTTGATTTCCATCTGATTTACTATGTAATCAGTTGGTCTAATTCCATCAAAAAACTATTTTGATAAAACACCAGTTAAAAACCCACCAATAGCTACAAGATGTTTTAGCGCCAGCCAACCTGCTGTATAACTGCTGTTTTTTATGAACAGTTTTTCAATTCTGGCTTTGTGATCATCTCTTTTCATTTTCTGAATTAGATATAAGCATCCTAAGCATTAAGGACTGCCAATAAAATTCCCAACTGGTAAGAAAACAAAACTCTCAGGATTTTTTTTTTAAACAGGGCTTTAGCAACATTTTTGATCCACTGCAGAACAAATATGCAGCTCAGTGGGGGAAGGGAAATGGAATCAATATATTTCAGCTAGCCTGTAAATGGGAAACAATAATGAAATGTGCGTATGCAACATGACATACATTTGTTCAGCAAAAACAAGACCTCAATAGCTGCAAGACCCTTCTCAGGCCAGCCTGAACAGCCAGACTATGTTCTAGGGACAAGGATAAGCCACTTTTTTCAAAAAGAAAGAAATCACAACAAGCAGAAATGAGGAACACCAAAATTGCTACCAAAATTAAATGCAAAAAAAAAAATATTTAAATTAAATCCCTGGAAGGACAAAGGTTGATTAACTCATACTACTTTGTATAGTATTTCCAGTTCAAGTTCCTGTAACAGAATTTTTTATGTAAAAAGGCCCTAATTTTTGATATTTTAAAACTGTCCTCACTGGAAGGAAAGAATGCATTGAATTTCCATTTTGCCAGAGATCTCTATTCATACTGGAACACAAAGAGATAAGACAGATTCTCGTAATGATGCTTGGAAATAATCTGCCCTGAAATTCAATGTATTATTACATTTTTGAGTATACTTTGCATTTAATTACTCGCTTCACCAGTGGTTGCTCATTACACATAAACCACGTCAATCTAATCACCCTAAGCATTTGTAAATTGCTGGTGTCTAACAATATAGAAGATAACGCATTTTAAGGTCACTGTAAGTGTTCTTTACAATATATAGTACACATTAATGTACAGTAATGTACTATCATTTCAACCAGGTAGGACAAAGTCCCTATCTTCACCATTTAACTGAATATAGAAAACTACCCATAGAACATATTTTCTAGTTATTAAAATACAAATCCAAGCATTTTAAGTTGCCTGGATTCGCAATACAGGGTTAGGCAGCAAGACTTGGAGTCAGCAAGAAGTTTCTACCCTCCCATCATCATCATGTGTATATCAGCACTTACATGGTTAAATCTAACTCATCTTCGAAAATCGTTAATCCCAGCACCAGTTTAAGGTGTTTACAGAAATCTTCAGTCCCACATTTGAAAGCCAGCACCCATCCAGGTACCTGTTGTACCCCAGATGAAACAAGGACCAGTCCTGTGACATCTAAAATTCTGCACTAACTGGCACAAGAAGCATAAATGTTATTAAAACTGGACAGAAGGGTCTTAATAAGATTACAGGGGGAGATGGCAAGGAACACTGTGAATCCATGGTCCTTCCCATAAACCATTTTCAGGTCTAAACAAAAATGATTCAGAGATATTTTAGAAGCCTTTCTCTCCACCACATAAACAAAGGGATGAGGATGGGAAAGTATGGCAGCTTCCTTTCCCATCCCATATGCAGGTGTAGCAAGTTCATCACAGAAAGTACATGACAAAACTTCTAGGATAACCAGACACTAATTAGTAACAATTAACAAATTTTAATACTAATTATTGGATGTGTGTATCTTCAAAATTTGCTTGCAATGTTTAAGTCTCAAAGAAATAACTCCATGTTCCGTATTCTGGATATGCTGCCCATGCAAGGGGATGACTTGTGGTCACCGCTCTGCAAATCCAGCCACCTGGGTTCAACTGGGTATTAGCCCCCAGGCTTGGCATCTCTGGCAGGATCTCAGCAGAGGAATTTCAGCCCTGTTTTCCTTTTCTTAAATAAAACAAGTGCCTTGGAAACACACTGACTCTAAAAAATCTTCTAAAAATTAAGGCTACCTTGAAAAGCCTTAAACAGAAAGAAAGTGGAGGATCACAGTTGCAAAAAACAGGTTCATTTTTTATTTAGCAATGCTGTTGCTGCAGTTCAATCTTTGCTAAACACGTTCACCATTGAGTGCTTGGTACTCCACCATGTTAAAAAGGACTTGTGGGCAAGGAATGGGCAGCCATAATTGCCTTCCCAATTAGTGGTTTCAAAAAAAGTGAATTTAAAATGAACTAAACCAATTATCACTTTTTTTTTTTCCTCACAGGGACCTATGTGCCTGGCCATGCAAGCAGGAAGGAAGGGTGCCTCCCAGGCAGCAGGTTTCCCTCCCCTCTCCAGCAGCAAAAGCAGCATGAGCAATGCCCAGTGCCACTAGAGCAACCTACGGGCACAAGAAAGGAGAGGAGAGCCTGGAAACATCTGCCCTGGGCTGGCCAAAGAGCACAGAAGGAGAAAAGATGAGGATACAACTGGATCTTGCTGATCACCTCTGGGAAAGTTTAAAAAAAACTGCAATTGGAGACAAAACTGAAAACATGCTAATTTGGGGCAGCAGGGAAGTTCAGTTAAACTTTTTTGTTCTTATTACTAGTTCTAACTACAAACTGCAATTAATGAGCAACATCAAACCAGGTATTCTTCCTGCCCTGGTTGAAGCTCCAAAACATCACATATTTTCTGTTGCATGCCTATGAACATCTACTTCCTATGAAATGATGATTTTTCCTACTTGTAAGATATGCAAAGAGGATCCCAGAACCCATTAGTGAAGCACCTACTGTCTTTGCTGCCCCTGATTTTGATTCTGGCTAATTTTGGCACAAACATAAGGTTGCAAGTGAGTGGCTGGGGGCTGGAGGAAGGACTGAAGGACAGAGAGAAGAATACTTTACCCTTTTTTGGAACTGAGGAAACATCAAATCCGCAAACAGTCTGTTTGCCCAGTGCCCAGGCACAAAGCACTCTGTGCTGCTCAGGCTGCTTGCTGTTCCAGCAGTTGGACCTACCTGGCTAGATTAAGAAATTGTACACAACAGCTTATGTAGCTTAATACAGCCTTGTATATGGCATATCTTATGGACAGATATATCAACGTGGCCTTTACTTCCTGAATTTCATGTGGAAATAAAGTATCTTTAAACTATTTCAAGACAATTGTTGAAAATATTCAAGAAACTCCGTTTGTTTCTCTTTACATTTGCTGGTGATCTGGGATCAGTAAGGATGGCAGCAGCTCAAAGAAGTACTATCACTTCTATAATCTCACTCAGGATCAGACAAGGAGAGCTCACAAAAATCAGATTACGGAAAAAGCAGTAGGGAACTCCCCATACTTAGCAGAAGGCTTTGGAAATGCTGCCTCACTGCTTCTCAGTAAAAAAAATCTTCATTGAATCATCTGCATTTGAAAGCCTCCCTGGATAGAGACATATAACAGGATATCTCTAGTGAAAATAAAAACAGATTGCATTTATTTTCAAGATCTCTCACAAATAAGACACACAGGTGTGGTATTTCTGAGGTCAAAAGTTATTATCTGACTTTGGAAGCAGCCATCTGAGATGAGATGCTGCTGATTTTAGATAACCTAAAAGGGTATGGAAATGTAATATATGTGCCTTAACATCCTGGGAATAAAGAGACTTTGCTCTTTTTTATTTGTTTGTGTCAATTATGGGATTTCAGTGAAATTAAACCAAGGTAGTTCACAGATATATCCAACTGTTGTAACTTCTGAATGAAATAGGCGCTGTGAATGAAAGTTTCAAAAGGGCCAGTGCTGATCCTGATGCTGAAAGCCTGGAAGAGGTATTACAAGATCAGAATTAAGCCCATGTCCTTATCTCCTCTATCGGATCTCGAGCCTAGAAGTAGAAAGCACAATCCTTCAGAGGAAGTGAATATGCAAGAAGCATTGCTTCCAGTTAAAAGTTCTCCCAAATATATGTTTGGCTTGAGACAAAAAAAATGTAGCAGTCTTCCTGTTCAGAGTAGGAGAGGTGCCAAAAAAAGGAGTTTATTTTTGGGTCTGACTATGCAAAGAAATAGTATCACAGAGTTACAGCTCATTATCCCTGGAAGCAATAGAATAACACTAGTAAAAACATGCAGAGGCCAAACACAACCTTTTCTTCTTCAGCCACTCCAGAAAAGAGCCCTCTTTCAAACCACTACAGGGATGCAACGATATCTCATGGGAGAAGAGCCCTCACTAAGAACCTGAAGGACCACCAAGCCCAAAGTGAAGCACAGTCCAACTGCAGTGCAGCTTGTTTTCTAAAGGATGACAGCTCGGTCCATTTCTAACCTTCTCTTTCCTCCCTATTGATGTCCGAGCTGTGATATCCCATCTTTTCCTCTGCACTATCCAGATGCTTGACAAGCCTTTCCCTGATCCACCTTAAGTGATGTACGTTACAGAATCCACAGACGCTCTGCTGCACATTTCTCACTGTTTCAGTGCCCTCAAAAGCATACAATTTTGGCACAAACACAAGGTTGCAAGTGAGTGGCTGGGGGCTGGAGGAAGGACAGAAGGACAGGGAGAAAGAATACTTTACCCTTTTTTGGAACTGATGAAACATCAAATCCGCAAACACTGTCTGTTTACACCCAGTGCCCAAGCACAAAGCACTCTGTGCTGCTCTGGCGGCTGCTCCAGCAGTTGGACCTACCAGCATGGAAAGAGAAACACCTTCAAGACCAAACACTTCTCTCCTGCTCTGCAAAAGTAGGGACAATTGTCTGAAACACTGGTGGCCACATATGTTGAAGCAATGTGTCACCATAAATTCTTACCAAACACCAGTTTACCCTTACTCATTTCTCTGCTTTTTCCATATAGCTCTAAGCCAGATGAGATTGCTTTCCATGGCCTTATGAACCACCACTAACCTGGACCTAAGAGCAGCAAGAACTGCATCACTGTGTTCTCTTTAAAGTATTTTAAAGTAGAAAAAACAGGGGTTTTTCCCCCCTCTGGCACTACTCACACTTGTTATAACTATATTAAAGAAAGGAACTTGTTGAGAAATTTTCTGCCATTTCAAAGGGATATGCACTTATACATAAGAGATCAGGTTAGTTCAAATGTTTAGTTCACCAACTTTATGAAGTCCAGTTTATAGAAGGTGACTGCACAACTTGCTCTCTATGTCTGTATGATGCAGGCATCAACCACTTTATCTGCTGAAGCAGAAAATAAAATTTAAGTAATCATCCAGTTTTATGACTGCTTGTCATAAAAGCACTGCCCACCTGAAGTTCAAATAACCTCTTATCCAACACGTTACAAAAATACATTAAAGATGGTAAAACAATGAGCTATAGAATTTCACACTTCAGTATCTAATCATTGAGGCATTTTACCTTCCCTCTGATTCTGCGCTCAGTGACCGTAATGGTCTTCTATAGTTTGAAGCAACACTTAAGAATTATTAGGACTGCTATGGAAAGGTTTTAGGAGACTAATGGATTCACACTTGTGGTTAAGTAATTGGGTTGAAATTCCAAATCTGCTTAAATTAGCCGGACTTCTTCATCAACTTCAGCTGGGTCAGGATTTTATGGAAATTGGATTCTCTGTTTTGAAAAAGCACAAATAAAAAGATCTGTGCTTTTATCCAAGGTTCAAGAAACAGAAGTTGTTCAGTTTCCTGTCTTCATTAGTTTTGTTGTCAAACAACAAATACCACCCACACATGTACTTTTTAATACAATGAGACAAATGTCACTGCAATCATCATTTGTGACTGGAAAGTTTGGCAAGGTGCCAGAGCAGTGAAAGTGATCCCATCACAGATTGTTCAGCAACAGCCATAACATCAAATTCCTACGTGCTCTGTTCCACAACACGCTACAGTGAAAAACATGAACACAAGTCTGTGAAATTGAAGCTGATCACAGAGCCAATGAATGCTCTTTTCATTCACCTTGTATTCAATTTTCATTCAATTTTTGTAAATAAACAAAAACACTTACTAAGAGTTTCCCTTTTAGCCTACTGTCCTTCTGCAGTCTTTGGGCTGGCCTTAAGCTGCAGGAATACTCAAGCTGCTCACTATTTTTAGTAGTAAGCAATTCAATAAATCACTTGAATGTATTATAAAGCAAATGGTCAGTCTTATTCTGAGGGGAAAAAACATAAAAGTATCATTGCTCAACCTACAGCAGTATTTACAGAGCAGACACTAGCAAGGACCAGCCGGCTCCTTGCTGCCCAAGCAGCAAAGCTCCCATCTTTGAGATAATGATTTATCCCACAGTCTAATAAGATCTCTCTGGTGCTCTCATAACACTGGAATTTATAATCTAGCAGCTGGGAAAACACAGAGTAGGACTTGGAGGTTCAAAGCCGATCTACAGGATTCAGGCTTCTCTGTAACCTCAGATCTGAAGAAAGATCCAAGAGCACAGGATCAAGAAAGGCACAGATGGTCTCCACATCCACACTTGTCACAGGACACATTACAAATGTTAATTACCAGCCCATGAAAAGCACTTTCTCAATACTTAGTTTTCGGATTAAAAAAAATGTCACTTCTATCTTCAAGGAAGACCCAGGGAACTACAGGCTGGTCAGCTTCACCTTGATCCCTCAAAAGGGATCACAAAACACAGAGGAGTGACTGATACACCAGACAGTCATGCTGCCACCCAGACAGATCCCAACAGGTCAGAGAAATGCGCCAACAGGAACCTCAAGGAAGTCAACAGGAACCTCAGCCAGAGAAAATATGAAATCCTGAACATGGAGAGGAATAACCCCAGGCACCAGTGCATGCAGGAGGTCACCCAGTCGGAAAACAGCTTTGTAGAACAGGCCCTGAGTTCCTGGTGGACACCACGTTGAACATGAACCAACAATAAGCCCTTGTGGTAGAACAAGCTGAACAGTGTCCTGGGCTGTGTGAGAAAAAGTACTGACAGCAAGTGGAGGCAACTGCCCCTCCACCAGGCACCAGAGAGGCCACATGTAGAATGACAGGCTCAGTTCTGGGATCCCAAATACAGGAGAGACATGGACATACTGGACAAAGTGCAGCAAAAGGCCACTAGGATGACTTCAACCTGCAGAACGCTTCCAGGAGACCTCACTGCAGCCTTCCAGTACCTTAGGGGGCTTATAAAAAGGAGGGAGAGGGACTTTTCTTATGGAGAGACAGTGACAGGACAAGGGGCAATGGTTTTAAACTGAAAAGAGGGTGAGTTAGGAAGAAATTCTTTACTCAGACAGTGGTGAAGCAGTGGAACAGGCTGCCCAGAGAAGTGGTGGATGCCCCATCCCTGGAAGTGTTCAAGGCCAGGTTGGGTGGGGCTCTGAGCAACATAGTCTAGTGAGTGGCTGCCCATGGCCAGAGGCTTGAATCTAGATGATATTTAAGGTCCTTTCCATTCCAAACTATTCTATAATACCACGATTAAGGGACTGGAGTATCTCTCCTACGAGAAAAGGCTCAGGGAGCTGGGACTGTTCAGTCTGGAGAAGGGAGGGCTTAGGGTGATCTTGCAGACGTCTGTAAATGCTTGAATGGAGGGTGCAGAGAGCCAGGCTCTTCTCAGTGGAGCCCAATTCCAAAACCAATGGGCACACACTGAAACACAGGAGGTTCCCTCTGAGTATCAGGGAACACTTTTTCCTTGTGAGGGCAACCAAGCACTGGTACAGGTTGCCCAGAGAGTCTGTGAAGCCTCCCTCCTTGAAGATAATAAAAACCCATCTGGACATGGTCCTGGGCAACTGGCTCTAGGGGACCCTCCGTGAGCAACGGTGTTGGATCAGATGATCTCCAGAGGTCCCTTCCCACCTCAAACATCTCTAGCACATCTCTATCCATTGGTAGGTACTGCATACCTGAAGGTTGCCAACCGATAATTCTCAACTGGACTCATTCTAGACTAAAACCAGTATAACAAATAAGGATCAAAACCGTTAGTGGCTTCACCTTTATTCTTGCACAGTTATAGTTTTCTAATACAATTCCTTTTAAGGGCAAAGTGGTTATGTTTGGGCTGTGTCCAAACAACTACAAAAATTACATAAAAAGTCCTTAGCAAATTACTCCCATTCATTCTTTATTATGGGAGAGTGGGATCATCCTACAATCTCACCACTCCCATCTCTGCCGCCAGTAATCCATACTACGTATAAACTTTTTAAATTTTTCATAAGGAAGAAAAAAAATCCCAAATCTAGTATGTATCTTCCACACCAGCTTTACTAGGCAGGTTTCCACTCGAGAACTGTAAGAAACCAAATGACAGCTGAAATTTAAAAATTAATTAAGTTTATCTCCTTACAAAATTATGTCTAAGCAGCTGGTGTTTATCTGACTCTCGTCTCACCCTTTAGTTGTTCCTCACAGTCCATCAGTACCCATTCATATCTCGCGTTACTCTTCTACTTTGTAGAAGAGGGTAGAGCAGGATCATATTTGTTCTGAGTTTGTACACAGCCTAACCTAACAGGATCCTGCTCCAAGATCAAAATGTGAGTTTCAGTGTTCTAATAACTAGCAGTATTTACAAAAATAACATTATTAGTCTGAGAGGGAACATTTCATTTTACTCTTATGTTAGTGTGCAAGTTCCTAATGTGTCTTATGTCTCTCCTCCACTAAGCAAATCTAGTATTTGAAGTTTGCATTCTGCAAATTGCCTGTTACAATACATTTGCACACACATATGAAAGCTAAATTCATAGCACCTTGTTAATCAAGCAAAAAACCCCACTTTGTTTCGTCCATGATGAGCCTATAGCCCACTCAAACAGCAAAGCTGAAAGCCTCACTTAAAGGGCAGCAATGAATTCACACCTGGCTTTAGAAAGAATGCAGAGAAAAGGGGCAAAGGAGCAGAAAGCAAATTCAACCCAGCCAAACAACAAATGTAAATAACAGGCAACTGATTTCTTAGACACAAACTCTGAAGATTCTTCTGCATCCCATATACCACACAGATGTCTCTATCTTTAAAACAAACAAACAAACAAAAGAGGGCAAATAAATCAACACAAAACATAACAAACCACAGAAATCATGCCCCAAAGCATACCTTTTCATGGACTAAACTCCTACCAGCATCAGTCACCCCTACTCTGAAACCTCTGGAATAGGCTTGTAAATGCTCTGTACTGTGTATCTGTCACAAATTTCACTTTGTGAGGTGGGTAAAACTGAGCCCAATGTGTGAGAAGTTAAAGTCTTCCTTACACACCTTGGGCTTTCATATTCCTCCAGCATCACCACACAGCTCTCTGGGCCTTTAGTTTTCAGACTTCTCAACTAATCATTTCTCATGATTTTGAAAGCTATGTATTTGTAAGAACAAATACTTTTGTGGGAAATTCATCCTTTAAACTACCAAGAGGTGCTCACAAACCAAGCAGTATCTGGGAATAGGTAATTCCACAGGTGAGAAACAGGAGCAGTGCCCACAGTCAGCTGGGTTAGAAATGTCCTCTGTCCATACCCTCTAAGCCTGGGGACAGAAATTGGGCTGGAGATAAAGTGGCAGCTCAACTAGGCTAAATAGAAGAAAACACTAATCTCTTCACTATTTATAACAGTAGAGAAAATACTGCAACAATCTGGCATGTTATCAGAAGCCCATGTTCACTACTACCCTAAATTCTCAATCATAGTGCTCTAGTGGTTTACAGGCAAACTAGCATAGCTCTGCTACTTGCAATGGGGTTTTCTTTCAAGTACCTGATAAACTCAGCATTGCAGGCCGCTGATGGACCCTCTACTTCAAAACCTCTTCTTCTTATCAACAAAACCAGCAGTTTCCACAGGGTGTATTAACTGCAGTGTGGTACTAACGTGGCTGTTTGTGGCATCTGAACTAGGCTTCATACAAAAGGTGAATTAAACAGGACTGCAAATTAATCCACACTTCAAGACAAAGTACTGGTAATAACACTACTTATTCTTTTTCACCTAGTTTCAAATGGCTGGAAATCCAAATGCAGCCAAAGCAAGGATGGGCTGCCCAAAAAGAGTTTCATGCGCAAAATGAGTCTGTAGTGTCAGCACCTTGGTGTTATTTGTTTCTCCGTACAAGTTAATGAAGTAGTTCTGACAAAGTATGAAAACACAGAGCTTCTCAACAAGGCTTTATGGCTCTCAAAGACACTCTGGCTATTCTGCTGTTACCCACCAGCCCACACACAGCACACTCATGCCTATTCCAGCATGACAAACAGCACGAGCGAAAAAGCAACAAAAATGTTCTCCACTGTTCTCCACTTGGACATCTACATGGCTACAGCAATATAAAGAAATAAATTTTGTATATTCCCCAAGACTATCAGTTTCTCTTACTCTCTTTTCTGCTGTATCTGTTTTCTCCTTCCAAGGCTTCAGAAATTGGAGAAGATTCATCTTTATAAAGTACTTCTTCCTCTCTTTCTATCCCCATGTTTAAGAGTGAGGGTCAGAAACAGACTACCACTGGTGCAGCCACACAGTGGACTTCTTTTTGAAGGAGACAATATGGTTCTAAGACCTAAAGGTGCAACTACTTTCTTTTAATCTTGACTACTGGACCAAATTCTCAGGCAACGTTTTAACAATATTAATTCCATCACAGACCTATGATGCATTCATCCCTGTATCCCAGGCAGTCCACAGAAGTGACTTTGTCAAGAGGCCCTGAAACCTCTGTCTTTAAAATGCCATTCCGTCCACGGGCACACACATCAAGTGTTAAGTGTGAATTACCTGTACCTACACTGCACACCAGAAGACTGTGTGATGCTTTTTAATTGCATTATCCAGGTAGCATGCACCACAAAACCAGTACCCAGATCACTTTGCTTTCAAATCTGATTAAATTCTGAAGCTTTTCAGGACATCTTTTTTTCTGAAGAGTACTCATCACTGCAACAGTTTATACAATCTCTCAGCCGTGGACACCCCTTCAGTTTCTTTTGCTCCCAGCTCAGAAGTCCAAGTCTGGGAGTCAAATGCTGTTGATCGCATGCTAGTTCTCCATTTGGCAGGTATCCCATTTGACAAATCACAGCCAGATCGTGCCAGTCCTATTACCCTCCCACAGTTTGCAGTTAGACCTCTGCATTCATTTTACACCTGCTTCTCTCAAGTTTAATCTGTTGCTTTAAAATTACTTGGAAGAACACTCAGATTAAGCTTTATGTACTCCCACACTAACAATCCCTAAAGAAATACACAGAAACCAAAGATAATTTCTTTACAGTGTTAAATTGTAAGTTTTCTTAGTTTATAGTACTCAAAAGTATAAGCAGAGAAAGCAGAAACCAGCCAGGTCATGACAGTTAGACGTACTCTTCCAAAGAGGGTAACTATGCACACCTGGTTACCAAAAATGACTGGAGAGTTGATTACGTACACTAAAAGTAGCCTAATAGCTATGACTCTACTCATCACATCTATGAGGTAGGTTTTCTATCTAAGGAAGTAAATACATGCAAGAACTACGTTTTTATATGAACACATACTCCTAAGTGTAAGGCAAAAATACCAGTTCCATTTAACTGTCCTTCTACTCAAAAGCATGTTGAAGGCTGACAAACAGAACAGTGCACTCTGATAATCCACGTTATATACAGACTACACCTATGTAATCCAGTTGATAATTCAGATTACTGTGCTCCACTTGAGAATTTCACTTTTTTTTTTTTCTATTGGTTATATACAGGAAGTTCCTCTAAGCCTCCTCTGCCACTTAAGAGTTTCAGTACGAACGGGAGACGGATGAGACCAGAAGCACGTTAAGGTGCCTTTCATGCTAAGGCTGCCAGTCAAGTGTCAAAAGGTTTTGTACCAACCAAGCTGTTCCACCCTGTCAGGCCTCAGCACCATGGATGGTTTGACTCAGGCACACCATAACCACAACTCATGGCCTGTGACAGACTCACCCTACTCCAGTGTCCCAGGGGCATAACACTGATCCTGTCAGTATTGTAACAATCTTGCTCTGAAGTAATATGGAGATAACTTGTATTTCTGCTGCTATACTTTCCTTCAGGGATTTTTTTTACGTGTTCTTTGTTTTGAATTTGTTTCCTTTTTAAAGTTTTTTTACAACTGTGGGTACAGAGAAGATCCCAATGGTAATATGGCACTACTACTTCCCTAACCCTGAACTCTTGCTAAATAAGAATCATTATCCAGATTAAAGAAAAAAAAAAAAAAGTAATTCAAATGGATGTCTTCTAAACTTCCATTTTCCATAACCACTGCACACCTATCACGTGAATCCTCCGCAGAACTACACACAGACTTAATCTTGCTACCCTGGTTATCCCAAGAGGAAAATAATTACAGAAAACTCTCCACGATAAAATCATTAAGCCTAAGTCTGCGGGATCTCAGCCGATAGGTGTGTTCAGCAGGTTGTTCCCAAATGCACCGAATTCCGCGCACTGCCCGCGCACTCTTCCATAGGATTCGAATCGGGCCTCTGCACAGTACTGCTCCATTCCCAAACTTTCCACAGGTCGCCCACCCAGGTCTCCTCCCCATGGCCACCCCGGGCAGCTCGCAGGGCACGGCTCTCCAAAACACCTCTGCGCACATGACCGAGATGAACATCCTTCCCACCCCTGGCAGCCCCGCGCATCACCCAGCCAAGTCTCCACTCCCGATGCTCAAACTCCTTCGGACACCGGTGGCGCCCCACGCCCCCCACCCGCTTTTAGCTGCTTTTCGCCGCCAGCACCGGCCGCCCCCGGAGCTCCGGCAGTCGCTTCCCCTGGGACTTGTTGAGCGCCGGCCCGTCCGCCCCCGGCGACCCCACAGCCCCCAGTGCCCGCCCGCTTCTCAGCCCCGCTCCGGGCCGCAGGCCGCCCCCACCGCTCCCCGGCCTGGCCCGGGACACCGGCCGGCCCGGCCCGGCCCGCCCCGCCGGCGCCGCACCCCCGAGCGGGCCCCTCCACCGCTCCCGCCCTCGCCCTCCCGGTACGCACCTTGAGGCTGCCCCGGAGGGGGCCCTTGCCGTGGCCGGTCAGCGCCGGGGGGGCGCTCCCCAGGCCGCCCTCCTCCTCCTCCTCTTCCTCCTCCACCTCCACTACCACATCTTCGTCTTCGTCCTCCTCCTCCAGCGCCGCGGCGGAGCCCTCCCGCCGGGGCGGCCTCCAGGCGCTCTCGGGCTTGGGGGGCCGGACCGCGTCCACCTGCGCGGCTGCCGCGCTCAGCCGCCGGCTGCCCATGCTGGAGCGCTTGGCCAAGCGCCGCGCCTGCATGGTGCCTCCGCCCGGCCGGCCCGGCCGCCTCCCGCCGCGCTCAGCCCCGGCCGCGGGCAGCGGCCCCACCGAGCTGCCCAAGGGGCGGCGGCGGCGCTCACCGGGGGGCGGCGGTGGGTGTGTGCGGCGGGCGCGCCGCGGCCATGGGGGCCCGCGGGCGCGGCCAGGCGGGCCCGGAGCCGGCGCGGCCGCCCAGCCGCTCGCCCACCTGCTCCCGGCGCCCGCCTCCTCCTCCTTCCCCGCCGGCTGCCGCCCGGCCCGGCCCGGCTGTCGGGCGCGGCGCGGGGTCCGCTCCCGCTCGCCTTTCTCGCCGCCGCCGGTCCCCGGCGTCAAAACCCGGACTGGATTCCCGCCGGCCGCGGTTCCGCCAGGCGCGGCGCGGGGCGGCGGGGCCGCGCTGCCTTGGCCCGCAGCGGCGGGCGGGCTCCCCTGCGGGCGGCGCCGGCCCCACACACACACCCGCCCCGGGCCCAGGACGCCCTGCCGGCGCAGCGGGGCCCGGGCCGGCCCTGATGGCGACGGGTCTGTCTAAAACGTCAGGAGGGCCGGGAGTGCCCGACAGGACATAGAGGGGCTGGAGCGAGTTCAGAGAAGGGCAACGAAGCTGGTGAAGGGTCTGAAACACGAGTCTTACGAGGAACGGCTGAGGAGAGGCTGGAGGTGTTTTTCTGGAGGAGGCTCTGGGGTGACCCTATCGCTCTCTACAACGTAAAAATACCTGAAGGGAGGTTGTAGCCAAGTGGGGGTCGGCCTCTTATCCCAAGTAACAAGCGACGCAACGACAGGACACAGTCTTAAGCTGAGCAGGGGAGGTTCAGGTTGGACACTGGGAGGAATTTCTTCACAGAAAGGATGATTAGGCATTGGAATGGGCTGCTCAGGAGGTGGTGGAGTCACCGTCCCTGGAAGTGTGTAAAGGAAAGACTAGATGTAGCACTTAGTGCCATGGTCTAATTGTCACGGTGGTGTTCAGTCGTAGGTTGGACTCGATGATGTGAGAGATCTTTTCGAACCTAATGGATTCTACATGGTGCCTCCACCCGGCCGACCCGGCCGCCTCCCGCCGCGCTCAGCCCCTGTGCCTGACAGCCTCCACCCACAGAACAGGCTGCCAGAGTCTAGGGTTTCGGTGAAAAAATTATTTTACCTCTCCCCCCTAAAAAAGACAAATGGGGGGAAAATATTGAACTTTTGGAGGAGAAAAAAAGAAAAGCACAGAGAAAAAAAAGTAGGGTTTTTTTTTTTTTCAAGATCAATAATTGAAGCAGTGTTACTTACACCCTGTTGGGGAGAAAACTGTCCAGTTAGGGAAATAGTTATG
This sequence comes from Pyrocephalus nanus, assembly GCA_038380795.1. NCBI lineage: Eukaryota > Metazoa > Chordata > Aves > Passeriformes > Tyrannidae > Pyrocephalus > Pyrocephalus nanus. Next base: position 68,512,324 of record CM076261.1, read on the forward strand.
GTTTAAATTGTCATAATTCTGTGCTTAAAATACCTTTCTGAAATTTTTTTTAAGCTAAAATAGTTTCCCAACAGTTTGAAGTTACTACAGTTGTCATTTAAATTTATTATAGGCTTCTATGCCATTTATGAATGCCTCCTGAGATTGAATTATATTTAAGGTTGTCATATGCTTTTCCTAACCTCTTCCATTATAAGTCTTAAGGCTACATTTACATGTTATTTTTGAGCCATACATATTTTTTCCCATTTACAAATTAATTACAGTAATTCCCTTTTCAGCATTCAGTACCTTTCTCCCTGCACATTCTGTTTTAGCCACATGCCAACAGGCCAAATGTACACCTAATATGTCAATATGGGGCCAAGCTTCACCCTAGGTTAATTTGTCTGTCAAAAAGTGATTATATTTTTCATTCTGGAATATAGCGTACAGAACTTCCTAGGCAAAAAATTATAGACAATACAGTACCCATTCTTAAAGAAATAATGAAGTTACTTTTCATGTCCAACTATGTTGTTCCCAAAGTTGTTTGAATTTTTTCAGCCCAATCTACAAAGTTGGTTTTGTTCATTTTTTCAAGGTTACCAGAGACTATACGACCCTGGACAAGATCTGCAACAAAATTGCTGGCAAATTCTGGCGTATCAGGTGTCAGCAGTATTTCCCCACCCACCCAAAAGTGTCTCTTCCAGATGTTTTACCACAGCTTTGACCAGCTGCACTGCAACATTGTCTCAGCTCATCTCACAGCAGAACAGCAGCCAAAACCCCTGGTACATGCTGCCACAAGATGTTCTGTCTTTTTTCCTGCCACTGCATGCGCACTTAGCTTCTTGACACCTGGTTGATCAGTCGCAGTTTCTTGAAGCTTATGTTGCATAAAGGATAGATTTGTGGAAGAAAAATAAAGGAGAAATAATTTTTTTCATTTTATTCCTATGCTGAATGTTCAGATTTAACGTTTTGATTTGACATAATTGTGTTTAGGTTTTCCATTAAACATGAATTCCAACATGAATTTCTATGGTACTTAGAGTTCCTGAATACTTGTACCTCAAAGGCATGGAAATGGAATCATTCCAATACCTCCTAGTCTTAAAATTATTTGAAATGTTTTGTATCATTTGAATAGCACCTGAAACTAATTGTGGTTTTCTGCAGGGGCCTGTGTTCGCAGTTATCTGAATTATAATCATGTTATTGAGGGTCCTATTCATATCTGCCATGTATTTGGGATATATGCTGAGAGATTTCCTTGACTTTTTTCAAAGGCCTTCATGCTTTAATTGCAGCAAAACCAGAAACAAAAATTAGAAATTATATGCACTGAATGTGTTATCACTGAATTGGCTTATATGACCCAGCATGAACACTGCACATAACAGAAAGGAGACCAAAGGATCTCTTGCAGAAAACAGTGGTGATAAAGGATAGTTGGGCTTGCACAGGCACGTCTGTTAACTGCCATGACAACTCACACTTCAGCCTCTGTTTGAACTCCCTATTCAGCCTTTTTGCCATGTTAGTTCCGGGACCTGCTGTAAGGTACAGCTGACTTGACACCTCTTGCCCTGAGGTTTGGTGAGTGAACACAGAAGCAGAGATTGTTAACCAATAATCAGGCTTTCATTTGTCAGTTCAGCAATTGTTTCAAAAATTACTAACTGGGTTCCCTGTTTTGGTGGCAAGAGGCAGAGAAGAGAGGCTCAGACAGGTTCTCAGGAACCAACAAAACATTCCAGGCCTGCCTGCCTGCCTGCCTGCAGGAGGGTGCTCCATCCCCCAAGGTGCTGCCTCTTCCCCCAGAGGACTCCAGCAGATCATGGCCCCTTAGATCTCAAAGTGGAGCAGGACAGCAGTTGGTCAGAGGAAAAGTGTAGCCAGATTATGGTGGAGAAAGAGGTGATACAATAGTTTTGAGATCAGGAGGGTTAAGGAATGGCAGTCCAGAGTTCACTGGGCTGACGGGCAAGGCAGTCCTGGGAAGGGGCTTAGAGAAAACTAACATTTATTAGTAATCTGAGCTGCTAGGGCTTCTTACTCCTGCTGGGTTATCAAATGCAACGAGAAGCCAGTGTTGACAACTCTACAACAGATTGGTTAAAGATTTCTAGCACTTCTCAGTCGAGCCAGATTGGAGCTGTAGTAAGAATAACTTCTCTCGCAGTATTTGATACAAACAAAAGATAGAAATGACTGTTTGATCCATTTGTCCCAGTCTGTCTGACTTGCAGTATGAATGGAGCTGAAGCTGAACTCATGTTGCCCTCACAGGCTTCCCAGGGGAGCTAAATTATGTAAGAAGTCTTCTAAGGATAGTCAAGGAGTCCTAGATACAGTCCTCTTCAGCATCTTTACATTCACAAATAATTAAGAGTCAAACACAAGCCATAATCCCCTATCACTCAGTCTTAGCACTCTTGGGGTGAACTTGCTGAACAATTCTGGCCCATAGCCACAGCTTGACATCAAGTAAATTCTTGCAATACAGGGGGTAATATGGTATCACTTAGCTTAACAGAGATATCTCATGATTGTACTACAGCATAATATGCCTCTCACAAAAGTACGGGCTCTGGCTGGAATAATAGCTCTTTACATGTCAATGATTTCCAAGCTTATTAAAAGTTAATGTGCACATTCACACTCCCTTTGTGTACACAGCTCTCCAACACAGCAGAAGTGTTTCAGATGCTTCTTTGCCTCTAATCTTAACAATCAGTTAATATTTCCAAAAATGAAATGTCTCTCTCTCTCAACATATAATTCAAATAATAAGTACATATAAGCATATATATCCCCCTCTTGAAGTTCTTCTAGAACAATCTGTGAACGTGAATTAGTGACAGCTTTTCAGTCCATCTTGAATAATTATTGTCTAATTTGCTTAGTATATCTACTGGGCAGCCCTGTGCACTAGCCAAAAAAAAATATAAAAATCTAGCTCTCCCTAGCACTGCCTTAAGTACTCTATACTGACTAAGATCAGGTGAAGTTTTCTTAGGATATTTATTTCTTCCAAACATTTTATACGGTCCATCACTCACTTATTACAGTTAAATATTCCTCTCATTTTTAATATAATTATTAACTGATCTGTTTGACATTTTGTTCCATTCAGCTACTGCTACTTTGTACAGTGATCATCACTGCGGGCAAAGCTTGCCTGACACCACTCTGGGGAATGAGTTCCTTCAAAGAGCAGGTATTCTTCCATAATGCTCATGGAGGTACTACTCTGCAACCACCTCGCTCACTGGTCCCAGAACTGCTCCCACCAGGGACCATCACTCAGCGGCGCAGCTGCCAAGCAGCGACAAGCACTAGCACGGCTAACAAGCATTGCTATGGGGGTGCTTTAGTTTGCCTCACAGGAGCAGGTACATACATGGCAGCGTGCATTTTACTGGACCACCCACAATCCTGCCTCTGCTAGCTCTTCCTATTTTATCTTTTATTATTTTTTTCAAAATGTGCCTGCAAGGAACAATACATTTCTTTAATATCTGAATATTTCCCCCCTTGTCCATGAATGCCAGCTTTTTATCACTAGAGGCAAGATCCCCTCTGCCCCTACCTCCTCCCAGACTGATGCTATGGTTTAGTTCCTTACATTTAAAAGTCTAGCAGCAAGAGGAAGCAAAGAAACCCTCAATATTCTGCACATAAAACCACCACATATTTTTCAAACATAACCTGCTCAAGTAGTCATTCACTTTTCACTTTTTAGTGTGCAACAGATGTATTTGTTTGAGCTTCAGTATTCAAACCAGCATGTATATTAACTGTGTGTGTGTTCCACTTCCCTCATAATCCCAGGCATTTGAGCCCCTGCCAACTTCTTTATTCAGGGACCTGCCTTCTCCACACCCCCTTTGTAAACTTTGCATTTGTTTTGCTTTATAGCGATCATTGAAGTTCTCACTCCAGCTGGGAGGACAGCCAGGCACCTTCAAGAACAAGGGAATGATTGACAATATTAGGCAGAAAATTGTCTACCAGATGCTGCTCAAAAGGAGAGGTGGCAACCTTCCGACCCCCTTCTCAGTAAGCAAAATCGTCGCTTCTGTAACATGCCTCTGCCCCACTTGTCAACTGAGTGGGGAGCACAAGGTCACTTCTGCGTCTGGCTGTTGTGCAGCAAAATGCCACCCTGCAGACAAGGCTGTGCCTTCTGCATGAAGGAGGTCCCAGTGCCAGCCATGCATTGGAATGAAGCGGCAAAATTCATCAGCCATCGTGCATTACTTTTTCAGTTACTGCTCTGAAACACTGACTAGGTCTCAATAGCCTTACTGGTACAGAAAGGACAATCCATCCTTCGACTGTGAAAGAATAAACATCAACCAGACCCGCACGGCTTTGTAGAAAACCCTCCAAAGAGGTTTTGCTGTTGTCATTAGTACTTTCACGCAATCTATATGTTTATGTCTCTTAAAAGGCTTTGTTCCCCCTCCTCCAAAAAAGAGGTCAGCTCACTGGAGTTTTATGCTAGTACCAGTACAATGACTACAGTTCCCCTTTTTACAAATTAACTAGTCTGCGGAAAACAAAGGGATAAACTTGAGAAAAAGTAAGACTAACATTTTTTTACTAAATTAGCTGACTGAACATGCAGGGGAAAAAAAACAGAGAGAAAACAATTTTTCTTACCAAAAGCAGTGCAGGACAAAAACCCCAAGCAGTCTACACTGAGGGCAGGAACAAAGGACACATAGGCCTCTGTAATGCAAATGCTTGAGCACACAATAGAAATAACCATATATACATTATTGGATTTTTTTTTACACAAAAATAAATATTGGGGGGACCTTCAAAGTTATTTGTGCTCATTCATGTGTCGTAACAGCCATGTGTGTGAATAATGACCCCTGAAATGACACTGAAATTAAAAGATAGAGGAAACTAAAGATGATAGCTGAAATACTATTTTAAGCAAATATATTCATTAATTGTCTTAATTCAGGTGGAACATCCCATGCAAATCAGATTAAATATATACTAAGAAAAACTGCAAGATTGGCATGTCAACTTCCTCTTTCTCAGTGAAGTGTCAAAGAAATCATCTTGATTCTGGAAGTCAAAGCTGAACTTGCAGAAGTAGCAATTACAAAGAAAATAACTAGCTGTTCCTTTCAAAATGAACAAATTAGACACTCAAAACCCCATAAATATTACAGGACCACATAAAAGTACTTTCAGACTCACTTTTTACATGGAAACTCCATTGTAAATCTTGTGGAACCAAAAAATAGACTACATAGCTGCCATTCAATCAGCAATAAAAATATTTACACCAATAAATTAGAAAATGGGTACAATTTTATTTTGATCATCTTGCTACCAATCATAAAATAGTAGTTTTATTTGCATAAATTCTTTATTCTGTTATTAAGATGAACAATCTGCTTTGAAGAGAGCACTCAACATTTTTTGGCTTGCATACCACACTGACATCAATCCTAAAGGCTCTTTCAGTGAACACGATAACCAAAATTTACAAGAAACACCAGATAGCCAAATAACTTGAGGCTCCCCCACGCCTGCATTACCAGCTGACATCCAGGTCACTGGCGTGAGACGTAGGAGACTTTTTTCTGTGTTGTACATGTTCCTATTTTCCAGTGGGTACAGAGGGATCATTAAAACTATTTTTTGGTGGTGTGGGAGTTTGTTGTTTGTTTGCTTTGGGGTGTTTTTTTCAGGGAAGCTCCCTGATGGAAGTTTCTCTGGAGATTCTCCTTCTCCTTAGGAGTTTACAGGAAAAATTGGCAGGTTTGATGGCCCGTTTCCCCCAAAAGGCTGAACGAGTCAACTCTAGACTGTTCCCGCTTTACTTTTCCGTCCTCCTTCGGGATCAAGCTTCCTGTTCTCCATGTGGAAACGCGGCTGACCTCTTCCTGCCTCTCCCACCCCTCTCTTCTCCATTAAAAAAAAAAAAAGAATCCGAATAAAGGAACAAACAATTCACATACACGGAGCTGGAAAGGCGCAGATAGAGCGGACTCGCTTGGAAGCGGGCTGTCTGCCCCATCCCAGGACAGCGCCCCCTGCTGTCACCCCGCAGCTCCGCGCACATCCCCTCGCAGCGCTGCCCTCGCAGGACGCCGAGGGCCGGGCCGAGCCGGCTCCCGCCACCCCCGCTCCATGCTCCGTGCTCCCGCCCGCGATCCTGTTCGGCTTTTGCCTCGGATTCCTCCAGCCGCCGGCGGAGCGCGGCGCGTAAACATGAGCGGCGCTGTGAGGGGGTCGGCCCTGCCCGCCCGCCGCGGGAGGGGCGGGGGCGCCCCCGGCACCGCCCGGGCGCTCGGAAGGGGAGGGGACAGGGTGGGCCCCGGGAGGGAAGGGAAGGGGAGGGGGGGGACGTGTCCCGCCGCCGCCCGGGCTGCGCATTTCCTACGAGGCGGCGGGGGCGGGCGCTGCTCCCCGCCCCGGCCGCCCCCGCTCCGCAGGCCGCCTCCTCTTACACCCCTCTCCCTTGTCCTGGGCACTGCGGGGTCTGCCGTAATCGGTGCCACAGTTGGTTATAAATATACATCGTAAAGCCCCCGTTGCCGACGTTGGATGATTGTGTAAGACTTTCGTCTTCCTGAAAAAAATACCCGAATAAAACCATTGTAATCTTTCTCTGCGAGGGGAAAAAAAAAAAGTTTGGAAACTTAATACAACAGATGAGAAATCGGCAAATATGTAAAATGACCCAAACTTGGCTCTGTCTCATCTCATGATTGTTGAGCTAAAATTCGTGACCAAAAGGACCCTTTGACGTGATACGGCTGAGACTACTTGTACTCAAGCAGTTACCTGATTCGCAGGCACGATACAAATGTAAGCATATGCTGTTAAACACAGAGTGGGATTTGGGTACAATATGCATAATCTAAAATGCAGTCAAAGTTGTAGCTCATGGTTGTGGCAGGTTCAATTCAACTGCAGCAAACCCCACCCCCCACCCCCCCCTTCCCCCGGGAAATAGGAAAAGATCTTAAATTCCACATGCTAATTCGGACTTATTTATCTTCCTGGTGGTTAAGGCTTTGGTTTTGTTTTCAGAGGGAAGATAAAACTAAAACTGAATTTTGAAGAGGCGGTGTTTTCTTTTGATTATCTTTTCAGGTGTAATGTTTTGGTTTGAATTTGTAAGTCCTTTTAATTTTTGGTTTCTGGTTGGGTTTTGTATAGCAACACTTGAGCTATTCTGTTTTGCTGGCTTCCTTTGGTAGAGGCATTTTGTATTTTAATGATTTATGTAAGCAAAAAGAAAACCTTGCGGGTACTGGAAGTGTTACTAAACACAAAGAGTTCTGTGTTTATGAAACAAACTTATTTGTGTATAATTTTTTTTTTTTTTTTAATATGAATGAGCTGCTCTGCCTGGCTTTGTTGTGGGAGGAATGGAGCAGCAGGGAAGAGCAGAGCACAGGAAGAAGCCAGAATGAGTCTTCCCAGAGGCTTTCCCTCCTATTGGTGTTAAAGATATTTGGTCAAAAGGTGACACAATGCACAAATTTGGTGTAGATGGCAAGATAAAGAGTATCACTTGAGCTAGAGTTTAATAAAGCATCTGCTGCCTTGTCTGAGTTAGTAATTTGGAACACGTTGTTTGGATAAACGGTCTCAAAGTGGAAAAGAAAGGCAGAGTAAAGCAGCTGAGGGAAGCACAACATAGAGAAGGAGGAATAGGAGTGGTAGAGGATGACTCTAGTCACAGAGGAAGGACAGCAGAAGATGAGTGGAGGGACAAGGGGATCAAATAGTAGGAATGGGAGAGTAGCCCCAGGGCAGTGAATGATAGCAGAGATGTTGATGAAACCAATAGTTTTGTTTCTAATATTTATTTCCTCACAATTTTGCCTTGAACACAACTCTTCTTCATGAGCAGGTTACTGGGACAGAGGAGAAGGGGACTAAGTGATCAAACTGACATTATACCCTTGTGAAAGATAGTTGGGATAATTCTTATGACACAGGTAAGTATTCTGAAGATACTTGATAAAGATGTTGTTAAGTTTGGATCGTTTTCTTTCTGTATCTCTATTTTTGTGGTCACATTGCTCCTTTTGTCACTCATAAGTTCAGCTGTCTGCAAACCCCAAACTTAGGGGACTTGGGACCTAGATTACCATTTTCCTACAGTAGCATGAAGTTCTTACAGAATAACAGACACTCATTTTAGAGAATTAACCTCTTCTGCCGCGGAATATTAGGTAAGCAGCTTGTCACGTGAATTATTATTTTGAGTGTTTTAATTTTAATAACTAAAGTGCAGCATAGTTCTTTCAGAAAGGAGATTAGTTAACAGACACCATCTAACCCTGCTAGTTATATGCAAGGAGATTACAGAGAATGATATTCCGTTTGCACATGCATTTTGCAAAAGTACTCCTTGGCTGTACTCTTTATTTTGCAAATTGCCGACATTGAGATGAAGGGTCTATAATTTCCTAGCTTGCCTTTCTCTTGGAACACTGGTGCTACACTGGCACGCATCCACTTTGCTGTGACTTCATTTGAATACAGCAAATTCTTTATTATGATGAACAAAGGGTTGCTCTCTGGTCTGCTTTGAATCTCAGTCTGCTCATGGAGATTAGTGGGTTTTGAGCAATGCCAAGTCACTAAATATCTCCGCTTCACTGATCTCAAAGATATTTGTGACAATGGATTTAGTAGTCATTTTTATGCATGTCTTATATTGATGTTTATCGTACTACTTTAGTCAATGTATTGGACAAAACCTTCTATAATAAAGCAGGATCCTGAAATTATGAATTTTAAATTTTCTCCAAGAATGGTGGTCCGCGTTTTTCTGCTTCCTGAAAATTTCTTAGGGAGTATTATTTTATCTTGATGTCTGAGACAAAAAATGATAAACCCTTCAAAAATAGTGGGTTAAATTTTCCAGAAGCAAACAGATCCCAAAAGCCTTGTGTTTTTGCCAGGTCAAGCTGTAGACTTCTCTTTTAGTTGCTCCAGGATAAGAGGAATTAATCTCCAAAGCTGGGACAGGTTTCAGAAAATGGATGAGCACAGTGAATTCGTTATTAAACTAAAGAAATTTTCTAAGCCAACTTTCTCAAAAGAGTAAAAGCAAAAATGTTTAGAGCTCTTAGTTTACAGAAAATTTAGATCCACAAACACAGACAAAAAATTGGTAAGAGAAATATTAAGTAATGCTGAAAAAAAAAAAGAAATAGACCTTAATGCTAGCTTCTCTACAGTGAAGTTGATCCCAGTGCAGGATTTGACTGTTGTACTACCAGTCCATGCACAGCAAAGGATAGAATTTATTTACAGTATTTCAGAAGTTTCTTCTATGCAAATCTTTGAAGATTTGTCCTACTCATTATCTTTACCTGCATTCCAAAGGCCTATACTGCTCCCTGAGGTACACATTTCCAGTGATGAATCCAGAGGATCAGCCAGGGTCTTTGCTTCCGTACATAACACGCTCTGACATCAGCAGCATAAAACCAAAGGAGGTGACATAAAAACCTTTCAAGAAAGCTGTGTCAGTGCTGTGCTATACTCACAGGCAATAAGCCACAAAGAACGTGTTCAAGGGTAGCAGCCTGCCTGGGAGAATTGCTGTCACTTTTCTCTTGCTCTGAGTGCCAGATCAGCCTGAGCTGAGAACCACTGATCACTTCCACCTGCTGTTCATGATGTTGGGCGGGAAAGAAAACCACGGCTTTGAGCTATTAAATCTAGGGCAAGGTTTCACTAGAGGCACTGTCTGAACTGCCACCCAGCAGTGTGAGGTCACCCTGCATCATTACTTGTCCAGGGATGTACTAAATCTTGATCAGTGCCATTTGTATTGTTATAAAGTATTAAGAAGCTGGAATTTGTTTTTGTACTCAGATAGACATTTTTCTGCAGTGTGACCCTGGTGTTTGCTGCTCAGGTAGCCACTTCCAGCTCTTCTTACCAGACCCAGGGTTTCCACATCCTTGTTTTGGGCTGTGCTCCACAGGGATCATATCACCTTTATAGGTTTACATAGCTTCCAGCACAAGTCATACTGTAGCTAAGACGTCTTTCAACTGTGAGCATTTCAATCCCAGGTGAAAAAATACAGACCTCTAATCCCTGAGATCTGATTATGCTCCAGCCACCTTGATTCCAGTGCGCTGACCTGGCCTGAGGATGCAAGTGATGGCAAGAGATATTACTATTTTGGTATGTTTCTTCTCTGAAAGCATAATTGTAAGCCACAAGTTTTGCATGTAGACAGACATGTACCAACAGGGGCTGGGCCTGTTGAAATTTTTCTGTTTATTGAACTTGAATTCCATTCACAGTTACAGTCAGGTAAGCAGCTTCCAGTGTATACACAGAACATTTGCTTGATAATGAAGAATTTAAAAGCCTGTCCATGAAACTTTGTAGTACTAGATGAAGTCAGAAGGATTGTTACTGCATCTGCCCAAAATTCCCACTGTTGGAAAGAGCAAGATGATTGAATAAAAGGCAAAATTTTCCCATTTGCTTGTCAGCAGTTATGAGGAACAGGAGGCAGTAAGAAACTAAAGGCATTCATTTCAGGCCAGAGCACAAAAAACCCAGTGCATGCTTCATCACAGGGCTAATACTGTATAGTGATTGATGATTCTGTAATCAAAGCCCACATAGAGAGAAACAGGCTGTAAATTAAATGGCAGAGTATTTCATAAGTGGGTTGGAATTGTAATGCAATGATCAAGAATTTACAGAGAAAGACTTTATGCCCTTTTTTAACAAGCTGCAGTGCTTCTAACAGAAATAATTAGGGTTCTGACAATACATTTGTTTGAATGAAGGATTGAGTTTGACCATAAAAAATAGCTTGTAATCTGCGTGACACATGCAGCTTTCTACTGACACAAACTCATGGTCTAGTGCACCAGCATTCACAGCAAATTAGTCTCAGTTTTACTGTACTGTTTAAACACACCAAATGGTACCTGGAGAAATGCAGTTCTTTTACTGCGTCACTGCCAGTCAGGTAGCTCTTACAATTGAATCATAGAATGATTCAGTGATAGTCTTAAAATAAATGTCTCACTATGTTTTGAACTTTCTTTTTTGGACTTAGTAGTAAGGAAAAAGGAGGAGAAGGAATCCATTTCCCTTTTCCTTTTGAAATCCTGTTTGGCAAGCCAATGGTTTCCTCGAGCCATTCACTGCAATTCCTTCCTGGAAGCCTTCCTCCTCTCTAGAAACGAAGCACTCCCCTTAGCTTTCCATGGAAGTGGAGAAGTAAATTACAGTGTTCATTTGAAGAAATGAGTAGAATTATGGTTAGTAAACTGGACTAACATGAGCAAACATGCACCAAACACTCCGTATCAACTTGAGCTAAACAAAGCATGTGCTATATCCAGCACATGGGCAGATCAGTCATGCAGCACACATAGTGCCTCTGATGCCTCTAGGAAACACAGGGTCCAGAAAACTTGAGCTGTCCATGAAGTTTTGAATTTATCTTGCCTGTGTTCCAACACAGCACAGTAAATGTTTAATTTAGGAAATCCCACTGGCAGCAACCCTGAGATTCTTTCTAATGTTAGGTGGCACAGTGCAGCTGACTTCTTTCTTGAGGCAGCCTAAGATGCATTACAATTGCCACTTCTCAGAGGTTCTGAACACAATTTTTCACCAGCTCATCAGAAAACTGGACAGTGTTATTAACCATCTATTAAGAAATTGATAAATAGAAAGGAATATTCCTTTCTGTGATGGCTTGTGTGATCATAGAGTCTATCAAAACACTATTTCTGAGTTATTTAACCATTTTGGGGGCCAGCCTAATAGTTTCAGATTCAGAGGAAGGTAATTCCAGCAATGACTACTTCTGGGCATTTAGAAACTGCTCTCAAAGAAGTCTGAGTCTCTGCTCAAGTTGGGGCAGTCCTTACCAGTGGCATCCATCTTATTGAGAAATTTATAAGCCTGGTTACTACCTTCTTTTGTCATTCTGTTTTAATAATGGTTGTAACAAATTGTCCATTTGTGGACAAAAACCCTCAATCCTTTAACATTTAATTCAAGGAAGTGCCTCCTGTGTTTTTGACTTGTCATAAGTATTTAATGCTCTCATTATTGTTTTGGTGATAGAGGCAATTTTGAGGGGTGTTGAGACAACACTTTTCACACATATTCAGTTTATTTACACTGCAGCTTTTTTGTGCATTGCCTACAAAATTGTGCTTCATAGAAGAAAAGCCTGGCAACATGAGGGAAATTGTTGTAAACAACCAGAGTGAACACTCCAGCCTGTGTACAATAGACATGCTAGAACTCAAATAGCACCAGAGGAAAAAAAAACCCTCCCTTAACAAACAGTAAGAACATTGTTTGTTTTTAAGAAACACTGAGCTTTGTTTTTAGTTTCTAGATTAAGCCCAATTGCCAAAAAAGCCTTTGTTGCTGCCTAAACCAAACTCAAGTTGGGAAGCGTAGCCAATAATTATTTCAATTAAGAATGTACCATCAAAAATCCAAGGGTGGAAATGTGAGAAGCAAAAAGTTGTTCAAAATTATGAGCCTCATCCTCTCCCTGTCCTTTGTCTCTCTTTTTTCCCAGGTGTAGGAATTGCAGCTTGAATGAACAGCAATAGAAACTGAGTTTCTGAGGAAAACTGAGTTTCAAAACGGAGAGCTTTTGGCAGCAGTCCCCCTCCGCCTCTTTTTGAGATCCTTAACGCATGCCGAAATTTTCCTCTTTACTACTGCCGGGGCTATTGAATGCTGAAGTCACTGTTTTGAACTTAAAACCTTCTAGAACTCTGAGACCTCTGTATGGAGGGTGCTTGCTGCTCTGCACATCTGCCAGAACCCAAACCTGAAATTTTAATCATAGATTCAACTTTGCAGTCTTAGAAATGAAAATTATCTTGACTGTATTCTGTCTCCCATTATTTTCCCTCCCTTCCTGGCTCTTCCACTCCATCAGGCACAAACAATACAGTTTCTTGTACCCTGCAGTACTCACCTTCAGAACACTTGGCAATCTCTCTGGATGTCCATTCTGGTCCAAAATTGTTTCTGGGGCACATGCTTTCTTTTTGTGCTGCAAGGGATGTACCCCTCACTCCAGTGACCACGATATTGCTCACATTAAAATGGGCAGGACCGGAAATTATTTACTTGTGGCTGTTCCTACAAGCTGGTGGGTGCATGCTGTATAAAGTAAGTGTGCTGAAGCTAAGGCCATGGATTCTGGGGATTGCCTCTCTTCTCATCCCTTTGTTACTGAATCAGGTACAGAAATGGGTTAGGGAATTATTGTCAACTAAACGGCAAGGGTTTTTTTTCTGTCCCAACAGGGAGTGCAATTCATGAATGAAATAGCCCTGAGAAAAGCTATGTAGGGACCCCAAAACCTACTTACAAGGATGGTAGTACCCTCAGGAGTGCTTTGAGAAGAGCATTTGAAGTTCTGGACCATGTGGAGACCACTGGTGGATTCAGAGCCAATAGTGCAGCTGTCTAGGAAAGAGAACACTTTCTCAGTATGGTGAGGAAAGGCAAACATGAAACAGCAGTTACTGGATAGGCTTTTGGTGTCAAATCCACAAGCTGGATGTAGTAACGTGGCAGATGTTGGCAAAGTCTGTCTGAAAAAAAATTCTTGTAATTTGTTCACCTACCTTAAACTATTCTCTCTGCCTGTGCAAAAGAAGTTTACCAGTAGCAAAAACCCCATGCAGTGTTTTTACATTCCTTTTCCTTTGTTGTTTTCCTTTCTTTTTTCTTTGTTGCAAATGCACTTTACAGAGGAACAAATGAATTAACTTTGTCATGAATTAAAACTACACTTCAGATGGCAGTGTTTGACTTGCCTGGTTTTCAGTGCTGCAACTTTCTTCTTCCTGCAGTCTGAAAATTGCACTGGGGACAAGTCCTTCAGGAAGCCATTTCTGTTGCTATTTCTGAAACACTTGAGGGAAATCTGGACTTCACTGGAATCAATGAGAGATGTCCTGGCCTGACCAGATCTTAATCTCACATGAGTTCAAGCACTCCTCTAAATCAATTCTGAGTGCAGCCTAAAGTGTTACACAGCACTTTACATTTCTCAGCATACTATAATGGAGATGACATGTACTTTAAAGCATTGGATTTATGCAGATTTGCCAAGAGGGCAATGGTGCACAAATAGAGATGTTTTTAACTGAAAGGACATGTGCTCCCCATACGGATGCAGTCATGGTTGCTTAGTCTCTGAATGAGTTCATACTTGCACTTCTCCAGAAGAGAACATGTGCTAAGTATTTCTTCAGGCTAATTTTTTCATGCTAGAAATAGTAGTTGTCATCATCTGAACCAACACACAGGTTTCAAGACACAAGCTGTCAGAACAAACTGGAATGGTTTGTGTCTGTGAAAGATGACTGCCAGGAAGTACCTGCCCATCCTAGGCTGGGCTGGCAAACCTTAATATTGTCATCTGTGTTCCTCACTGACTCCCTCAAGCAGTTTGTTCTCAGTCCATTGCCTGTTTGAGACTCCTTTGAAGTCATCCAATTACATTAGTGGTGTGAGGGTCCCAGGCACTCACCTCTTAATTTTGTGTTAAGCATCTAGGGTTATGATAGCCTCATGAGTATCCTCCCTGCATGTTAAAAGTAGTTTGTTTTTTTTTTTTTAAAGCAAATGGAAAGTTGCTTGGCTTGGGTCCAAAAATGAACAATTAGTATTTTGAAGGGGTTTTTTTAGATTAACCTAACATTATTTAATTTATTAGGAACATGCCTGTACAGCCACCTCAGGCACCAGTATAGTAATTTTGGTCTTAATTTTTTCATATATGTGCCTGAAAGGTGCAGGATAACAACCAGACCATCTTCCCTTCATGACTGGGGCTGCTGTTGCTGTAGCACCTCATAGTGCTCTTGCCTTAAGGTCACACATTTCCAGTGGTAGAGTTCTCTACTTCCAAACTCTCTTCTGTGAACCACACTGACCACAAACAACCTGAAAACTTTCTCAGGATGAGAGGCTCTTTCTCCATTTTCAAGATTCCAGCCTGAGATTCCAGCCAGTTTTCACTATAGGCCATTGCTCAGAAAATTACAAGTGGAAAAGCGCATTAGAAGAGCTTTGAAAAGGGAAGTTACATGATACCAAACCTGTGATTCTCTCTCTTCTCCTCTTGACACACAGGCATACATGTATTTAAACAAATAAAACTACATATTTATCTCTCTTACTTGGCTAGTCTGTGGCCAACAAAGTTTGTAGTGCGGGTGCAGAGACCTCCCAGTCCCATCTGCATGGGCTTGGTGAGCCTCCCTCTGTGGAGGCTCAGCTGGGGCTTGGTGCTGGACCTGCAGGACCAAGGCTGGAGCTGCGCTGAGGCAGCTCAGGGGATGTTACCCCAGATGACGGAGCTGACGGTATCTTCTGGTAACATGGGCTGCAAAAGTGGGCTGTGTTTGAGTTGGGAGGCTCACTAGGCACCACATATATTCGAGAGCACTCACATATTTCATACAACTTTGTGCTTTTTTTTGATGCTTAAACCTCACTGACACAGTTTCTGTGGGGAAAAAACCCCACACCTGATCAAGCAATTAAAGACAAAGTAATTGAAAATAAGGGCACAGTACTACTTTTCAAGAAGAATCTCTTAATTTGGTGAATGAGGTGGCTGGATGGGATCTCCTTGAAAGAGTCCAATGGGACAAGGCCCTGGAGGGATCTAAGAAAGCTGATTGATATTCAGGATTCACCTCCTCCAAGAACAACAGGGGTCCATCCTAAGGAGCAGGAAGTCAGGCAAAAATGCCAGGAGGCCTGCATGGATTAGAAGAGAGCTGATGGAAAACTCAAACACACACAAAAAAGGTGAAAGCAGGGACAGGACGCCTGTGAGGAATATAGTGACACTGTCCAAGCATGCAGAGACACATTTAGGAAAGCCAAAGACCAACTGGAATTAAATCTGGTAAGGAGTGTCAAAAGTAACAAGAAGGGCTTCTGTAGTTATATCAGTGACAAAAGGGAGAATGTGGGCCTGCTGCTACTGAGGGTGGCAGGGGTCCTGGTGACACAGGACATGGAGAAGGCTGAGGTACTGAATGCCTTCTTCACCTCAGTCTTTAAGAGAAAGGCCAGCCTTCAGCAGTACAAGGACATAGAGACAGAGGGAAAGTTTGAAGCAAGGAAGAAATACCCTCAGTGTAAGAAGATCAGGTTAGAGAATACTGAACTGGACATATGTGAGTCCATGGGCCCCAATGGGATGCATCCAAAAGTGCCGACGGAGCTTGCTGATGTCATTGCATTTTGTCTATCTTTGAATGATCATGGTGACTTGGAGAGGTGCATGAAAACTGTCAGAAAGCAAATGTTACTATCTTCCAAAATAACCTGAAGGAGTACCCAAGGAACTAGGTATTGGTGCCTCTCTCCTCCTGCCTGTGACAGCCTTAGCCCTCTAAACCAGAAACAGCACAATGCTGGTTCTACTGCTGGGTTATAAGAATCATTACATTACTTGTTGCAGCAGCTGATTGCTCCCTTCAGATCCCATCCAGACAGATTTTGCCCAGATCCTTTTTTTTTTCTTTGTACTTTGCTGCTGAAAATAAGCTGCAGGTGAGAAAATAGAAAGATATCTTAACATTAGTTTGAGTGCCAACCTTCAAGTATCTTTTGGACAAGTCTTGGCTCTCTGCTGGTTGACTTGAGACACAAGTGCAGCCTAAGAAGGTTCAGGAGGTTGTTTTTTGTTTGGTTGGTTTTGCAGGCTCCCATAATTTCCCAGAAAAATTCAGGAAAGAAAACAGTGACTTTTAGGGCAATCTGACTTTTGTAGTTCAGCCAAACCCTCAACAGAATTTTATGAGACAAAGAAAAAACACAATGCTAGCATTAGACTTTTGCCCTTGCCAGATTTCAAAGATTAACTACATAAATATGGGGCACATATGTGCTTCTCAAAACAGGTCACACAAAACTTTTGTATGATAGAAATAGTCCAGCAGTCTAATTATAGAGATTGTTACAAGATCTGCCTTATTTCTTGTTCATCTTGTGGCAAACTGAATATTTAATAATAATGTTCCTTGCTATTATTATCTTACCCTATTCTAAAAATCCTTAATTACATTAACTGCTGACAGGATTTATAGTCACAGCTGTAAATATGCAGATTTTGACTACTTTGGTCAATAAACTCTTTAGCAGGAACCGTTTCAGAAATATCTATTGTAGCTCTAATATGCTTTTTAGCACCACGACAAACACAGGATCCCTGTTTTCTGCCTGAACTGGCAGTTCTCTGTTCTTGCCTATCAGTCCTTCCACAAAGGCTGCACAGAAATTCCAGTTGTGTGAGTTATATGAAGGGTCAATCTCATTTATGTAATAACCAACTGAGAAGAAGTAGCGCTAAAGTATCGTGTCAGCTAGCGTGCTAGAAGATCATGTCACTGCAGTTTTTGGCTTTTGAAACAAATCTGTCAGACACATTTGCTACCAAGTGATGTCAAACCACTCTTTAGCTCCAATGCTTTCTAGTTCTATATAATGCTACGCTTCATGAACAGAGGGTGAACTGTGAGTCTCTGAGTGAGTATGAACCCAATTAAAAGTAAATTGTCAGCCACACTTCACAGAGAATGATTCTATTTTAAACACCAGGTGTCACTGCAGCATACTCCTGATTCCATTCTGACCTCCCATTAGTTTAAAGCTTTACTTTTAAGTGATGTCAAAGATCAGTGGAGATCAGTGGAGAGAAAGTGCTTGCACTTCCTATTCCCAAGTGTGTGCGTGCAGCTGTGTGATTAGCCAGAACCTGGGCAAATTGTTCAATATTTCAACCAGCCACATTTATAGTTCTGCATGGTTGGCATAAAACCTGAAGCTAACTATTGTAATAGAGCTATTTTATGCGTGATAGCAATTGTTCAGAATTACGAACTCAAAAAAAAAAGGTATCTGTGATGCAGTTCTCTTGACAATAATAATGCATGCATTTTTCAGAAGAACAGCCTGTATTGGGTAATATTCAGTAGTTAATAAAAAATTTATACTGAATTACGTATTTTGCAGTTTCTTGATCCACGAACAAAGGTTCAGTAAAAAGCAATCTTCTTTTATGCTTTTGAGATCTTGAATGATTTTTCACATGAAATATTCCTTATTTTTACAAGTCCTCTATTTGACCTGTAACATTATATCTTTGCGCATTAAAATACACTTACCCAGATTAAACATTAAGGAGCCATCGCTTTGACAGTGAACAGATACTTTTTGCCTGTCTAATTTCTTCAGCCTCTCAGCACAGCATAAAAAAATCCCTATCTGCACTGTGAATTTTCCAGGATCCTGTTCATCAGTAACTACCTACTATTAAATGGGTAAAGCTGCTCTTTTCTTATATGTAATTAAAGATAATGAGGAGGAAGGTGCAAGGCATAGAGAATGCAAATCCCAGCAAGCTAGGGACTATTTCAGCCTCATGCTCTAGTGTACGGCAGCTTTCTTCCAGTGGCACATTTAAAAGATGTAATTTCTCTGCGCTAGATTTACATGCAGAATCTGTGTTACATATTCAGCTGTGGTACTAAGTCAGCTGCCTCTGAAATGCTTCAGGATGCTCTTAAAGTATTTCTACACAAATGAATGTCTTGCTATTGACAGAGCAGTGCAGCAAATGGCTGGGGAACATTACCTAGAGAGCTTCTTTAGCAAAGAAAAGGAATCAAATGCCACAGCAATTTCAGAATATAATCCATAAGGCTGGTAATTGCAACCCTTTAAAAATACTGAAAGCTGCACAACTTTCAAAGGCTCAAACTCAATATTCTTGCCTGCATTGAAGAGCACAGTGTCACAATATTCATGGAAGTTCCTGCTTTAGTCTAACAACGTAAAATTGGTGCTTTTATGTGCATGCTTGAATCTTGATGGGATTATGGCTTTGGGAAGAGTAAGGTGCTATATAGTACAAAGAAGGCTTAATATTTCTTGTCAGATAATGAGATCAACATAAAATGCCCAGAGCAAATAAAATTCTATCAAATAATGCAGATTTTAAGACCTGCAGGAAGGAATGACTACAAGGACTGAATAAAATGTTTGTTAAGAAAACAACAAAAAGAGTCACAGGTAAAAACAAACAAACACTAAGCGAAAGACAAAGCTTATTTATTGTGATTTATTCTGTCTGGCTATAGAATTTATATATAGATTTCAATCCAAACAATTTTGCCAGGATTTTTGAATTAAACTCATTTCATTGCAATGTAATATGTTTCCCATTTGATATAATTTACATGGATTTCCACTAAATTCAAAAGTTATTTGCAAATACATTACCAGAGAAATTGGCAGAGCCTCTCTTAAAAGTACAGTACAGAATCTTACGATTTTTTTCTGCATATAAACAAGTAAATATTAGGATACTAGTGTACATAAATAGAACCTGTATTTTATATTATTGACCTGTGTTCTTAGTATTAGATAACTGCCTCATATGTTCATGTAGCATTTTTACCCCTGAAATATTTACATAAAACTTGTCTACATTTACAGTAAATAACCATAATTGCCTACTGTGCTTTCAGCAGCCAAAAGCTGAATTGGCTAGAAACATCCTATGAAGATTCTTGGAATAAAGGTATGACTAAATTACATCAACTCCTGTATATTATTACAAAGTGTTGAGAGGAATTTAATGGCATTTGTTAATTTACAAAATGCAACTTAGTGTTGGATCCGAACTGCTCTAACAGTAGGATAAGCCCTGCAATTACAGTCAAGCTACAATTTATGGAACATACATTCTACAAAACTACAGCATTTCAGTGTCTGCAGTGGTGTTGATAAAACTGTGTTGGTTTCAAACAGGTAGCAAGCCAAATAACCCCTCATGTAGCAAACAAGCCTTAGCTACTGCCATCTCAGAAGTCTGCATGCATTGACTCCAGCTTTATACAGCATAGTCATTTAAGCACTGAACTGCTCTTACTGCCTACAGATCTGAACTTCACAGTATATTTAACTGTATCCACTCTAAGACAGGCAGAGACAGTTCTAATCCTCTCTTTGCACAAGCTCATGGTGGTTTGAGGATGTTTTGCAGTTCTGTGTCAGTGACCAGAGACTCAAATGGTTGTCCAGAAAACACATTTTGTTGCTAGAACATTATGTAAGAGAACATTGCTGGGAAATATTCCAGTAATACATATTTTTTCCATTATAAAACAATGGATAAAATAAATGAAAGTGTTTGTAATTACAAATACTTATTCACTATGTTCTAACTATGCAATGTTCCATTTGTAAAGCAATTTTATGCTGAAGCTCCTATAGCACCCAATTTTAAGTGACTCTTACTGAGGCATGATAACAATTAGCTATTAGGCATAATTATCCATATACCAGACTATTCTTTGTTTTTCTTATGGAACTCATATAAATTCACTAATATAATAGAAAGAAAATATATTTCACTGAAAACACAAACAAAAATACCTAGCACCAAACCAAACGTCTTCTAAACTCAGTCTTCGGACTCAATCCTGCACCCTCAGCTCATGCAAATAATTCCATTTAAATAAAGTAATCCATTTAGGGTTGGTTTTTTGTTTCTTTGGGTTTTTTGGGGGTTTTTTTTTGTTTGTTTGTTTAGTTGGTTGGGGTTTTTTTACTAAAAACCCCCCCTCTGTGCAAGTCCAGATCTACACATGGCTCTTAAATATTAGTGCATCTACATTTGTCCATGTTGGGTTTATGATTGAAAAAAACCCATGTATTTACAATTTATTTATTCATTTCAGTTCTGTTGATAGAGAGGCTTGATAAAAGATGATCCAACTGCATCACAGCTGGGCAAACAGGACTTGCCCCTGCCTCTCTAGGTATAGGGAATACTGAGAAGAGTAAACAATTCCATCTGTCTCCTGTGAGATTCTCAGCAACTTATCCCTTAATTATAGTCTCTTCTACTGTAAAAATATTTCTAAATAGGGGGTCTGTGAGATGGGTGAAGTGCAAACAAAAGGTTAGCTTTTGTTCCTTTACCTCTCTCTTCCTAGCTGCTGCAGTGGGCTGTACCTGTCTTGCCCTGACAGTGAACGCTCTTTTCTGGGTCTGCAGGCTCTTAGCACTCTTTCCTGAGGAGGAGCAGCTCACACCGTCTTTCCTAAGTTAAAGGGTCAGGACTGTGAAGCAAAGGGCCATTCCTAAGTAGTCATTGCCACAGAGATGAGATAGGCCCTGCTGGAAATAATGAAGGTAGTACATGCAGAAACTCAGGAGTCACCAGTGGGACCCAGATGCTCCTTCAAAGACTTGTATGCTGGTAGGATGTTTTGAGGAGACTTGTTATGTGACTGTTCTCAAATAGTCTCAGATATAAAGACCAAATTCCAGTATCCTCAGACATGTGAGAAAGAAGGTTGTGCTCTTAGGTGTTTTTTTAATAATACATTTAAACATTGTGACAATTTGCATTTTACATACATCTTTGAATGTCAGGAGAGTGCTTGCAAGATACAGAACTTCTTGCCTTGAAAGAAAGTGAA
The DNA here is from genome assembly GCA_038380795.1 of Pyrocephalus nanus. Lineage (NCBI taxonomy): Eukaryota > Metazoa > Chordata > Aves > Passeriformes > Tyrannidae > Pyrocephalus > Pyrocephalus nanus. The sequence goes on from CM076261.1 coordinate 68,533,854, forward strand.
GACCTCCACAGATATCCTTCAGACAGGATGCCATTTCCCCAAAACATCTGACTGAAGTCCAGGTTCTTAAATCTCATGGGTACATTAGAAATGTCCCATTCAGAACTGCTATGTGATGCAGTTTCTGTGCCCTCTGTACAGCTGTCATATTTCACTAAGGACAGAAGAGGTACTCAGATGGTGACAGCTGAACGTGGTAGGGAAGAGCAGTTCCATAAATAGAGTAGTCCAAATCCAACCTATGCTGGAAGTTAAAATATGAGTGTCTTTGTAGACATTAGGAATTCAAAACATTGGCACTGTCTTTTTTAAAGTAATCATGTTTGTAAGGTTTAAAACCCCGTGCCAAATATTACAAGATTAAAAGGACAAGAGTTGATTACGTTGTCTTGCAGTGAACAGGAGGCATTCTGAAATCACAAATGAAGCATTCTGAAGTCAAGTGATACTTACATACTTTATAAATAACCTAAGCCAATCGTTGCATTATCATAAGAAATAACACAGTTGCTTTCTAAACTAACCAAAATCTCGTTTTATATTTTCTGTACAAACATATGCTAATTAAAATTAGCCAATGAATTTGCAGAGAAAAAACCCTTGTCAGACTGTGTCATTATAACAATAAATAAACACCACAAATGACAGCCAACATTTAGGAATGTGCTTGGCAAGAGAGTACCACATACAGTAATCAGGTAGCTGTGCAATAACAGTGAACATGTTTACCTTTACAGAGACATTTGTATTTCTAGGCACTTTGTTATCATGTTTGTAGTGTTGTGGCCAGTTTAAAACTGAAGTTTTAAAACTGAAGTTTTAAACTCCAAAATCAAAATCTCGGAGCTCTAAGAAACCAGAACTGTAAGATTTGTATTATCTATAGACCAAGCACAGGCCAATGGTATGTAATGCCAAAATAATCCAAGCATTTGCTATGGAAATTGGGGTGCTGGAGTAAACTATGTGAGCAGGTCAGACCAAGTGAAGCATTAAATTGTTCTAGTGATTCTGCTTACAACACCTGAGCTGGATCATTTAGAGTTAGCTTAAATTTATCTGTATTGTGTAGACACTTTCCGACCTTTGGACTGTATATAAAGTAACTTTTATTAATTAATCAACAGAAACCTTGTATTATAAATAAGCTCCCAACTTTCTGCTGTTCAGAAGAAAAGAACAGTGTCTAGTGTATGTGATATCCTAATGCACTCCTGGAAAATAACCACATTCGCAATTAATTTGTTTAATACTTTTTGTAAGCCTGGGATCTTTTGGCCCAGCCAAAAGGGGTTCTTCCTCCTTGAAGAAAGGGAACCCTGTGTTGTTATCATTGTCATGTTCCACTTGTAGCATTTATCTTTACCCCAGTCCTGAACATATTTTGCTAGCCAGCAAGGGATATATATTTTATATATATTTCTTTTTTATTTTCTGATGCTGAGATCTGCTCTGGCGATGTCTTTAGCCATGACCATCCCAGAGGAGATGCTACAAATCAGCTTCAGCAACACGGTAGGAAATCGTGTAAATATTAATTATGTTCCCTGCTCCCAGGAAGAGACCTGCCCTTTAAAGTCTTCAGCACATCACCACATGAGCATCTGTCAGGCTGAGCATCTTTCTGCATTCCTGTTTTGCAGTAGACTACACACACTAAGTTACTTGTGAAGCACATAACCAGTTAATGCTAAGTTCTAGGAAGCAGACAATACCAGAGAGAGCACTCTGTGCCACAGCTTTACACATCAGCTTTCGGAAAGCACATGAAAACCATTTATCCAGCATCTTATAAAAGCACCATTGAAAGGTTGAACAGAGAGCACCGCGTATACAGAATTGTGATCAGAACTGCGGACAGGAGCTGCTCAGGGAGCCATGGAGAAGCACACAGCCCAGAAGAATCCCTGCATGATGGATTCTCTGAAGGCACAATAGATGAACAAGGCAGCTGGTCATCAGCCAGTTGCAGCTGTGGAGATGGTCCAACTCTGGGTGACTCATGAATATGAATCCCCAGACGTGCTCATCCCTCACCCCACGAATCCTGCTACATGTAAGCAAGCCTGCCATACATATTACTAGAAAGACTGGAGCAACTAATTGTTCACAGTTGACATGGACACCACCTCCCTGAATGCTCACTATTGAAAAACTTAGGTTCTTCAAAAGAAGACTGATAATTCTTATTGCAAAGCTTAGTCATCGTAGCTACATTACTGGGCTTTTTAGAGGATGTTTGTGAGCTACTATTGCTATTGTATGGCCAACTGGGTTCCAGAACATTAAATGTGTCTCTGTAAAGATGCTTCCAACCTAGACAAGTAAATGTTGGGATTGTCCCTTTGTACTTTTGAGTTAAACACAGAGTATGGAAAAGAGTATGGAAGTACTAGCTACTTTGTAAAAAAGGCACTATAACTGATTTAAGTGTGGTAATTAAGTACATGCCTGTGCTACAGGTATCTGCAAAGAATCTATTTCTCTCTGTGACTGAGAAAGTAATTCTACACTCATAGTAGAAAGGAATGACTGGTTTATGTATGGGGTTAGTACTGGTTTAAGTATGTGGTAAGAACAACTCCCACAGGAAACACAGATTCATGGAAGAGATGTCTGAACTGCATTTCCTATTTCTACCAGTTCCCAGAGGAAAATCAAAAAGACCTTTTCATTAGTGCAGTTGTGCACACATTAAAGCATCTCTTGGCCCTACTGTGGCAATTTGATGTGAGATCATCTTATATAGTTATGCCAAAAAATGGAAACAAAGAAATAGACTGTGAAGCTTCCCCAGAAAAGATCACCAGGTAACGAATACTTCATTTTGGATGTTAACATTTTATTTAGGGATATGGTGAAAGAGGAAAAATAGCAATAAAGGGACTAGCAGAATAGACTCCTTTTTCTTCAGAATCAAATTAATCTATTTGGGAATTACTATTGGAAAAATCATTCTATCTGATATATTAGTGAAAATGAAGCATTGGCAACAGCCAAAAAGGAACAGATCTTACTTCTGGGAAGAGGGAACTAAAACAGAAGCTCGATTCTTTGTCAAGAGATGTAATTATTCACTTAAGAACCTTGGACTGAGTTATAAAATATTTTTCTTTAGCATTAGACTGCATAATGGAGATTTTAGGGGAGCTATGGACTCCCCTGTTCATGGCTGTTCAGGAGGGTAATTATTTTTTGCAGTTCTCAAGTCCAAAGTGTGTGTGTGTTTCTCAAGGCTGAAGGCAGGTACACATCCCACAAGCAGCAATCCAAAATCTGAGCTGCTTCTCCATGAGGCTGAGGGTCTGGTTGACAATTAAAAGGCTGTCACCACCCTGAGAGTCACTTAAAACAGGAAGGAACATGCCAGCACCACAGAACTGCAGACACAGTACCAGCTCCCAGTGTGAGGCTGTATGACACAGGTTAAAAATAGAAACCAAAGAAAGAAGAGAGGGGGAGGGATTTCACTGTGAAAAAGGGAAGTCTGGGGGGTCTCAAGGTGCAGCTGTCAGAACAGAGGAAAGAAAGGAAGGAGCTGAGTCTTGTGTCCCCTCCTCCAAACCAACATTCTTGATCCAGCTGTGAAAAACCATGAAGAGTGACAGACAATCCTCCACCACCCTTTGACTTGCTGATCTTCATGGGGCCACTTCTAGAGTGGTGTTTGCTTTTCTTCTTTAGCACCTTCAAATTTTACAATCAAGAGCTGAGTGTTATTCTTTGCTATCAACTGGCATTATCTCTGTCTTTGAATTGGTCTTGAAATTGAAACTGGAGAACCTGGCAAATCTCATGTTCCTACTGTTTCTCCAAAAGCAGCCATCCATGTAAAGGGATACCTTCATCTTACGTATTTGGGAATTTCAGGAGCTGAGGTATGCCTGCCACTAAGCTGCAGGAGTCATACTGAGGACTACATATATAAACCAGTACCCCTGAGCAAACGCATAATTAAAGACTTCAGAAATTCTCCACACTTAGCACAGCAGATCTTCTGAAATGTGGTGCATCTTATCTTTGGCCTTAAATAGTGTGATGTAGAAGGAGAGAACAGTCAAAGGCGAACTTCATAAATTCACATTCAAGGGAACAGAAACTTTTATAAAGGTAGTAACTCCAGAAAGGAAGATCAAAGTCAGCTTTAAAGAGCACTGCAGTGAAGTGGAAGCAAAGGGTTTGCTGCAGCTGTCAAAACATGGCAGCATGGCCAAAACCAAGATGGATGTAGACTGCTCTGAACCACTTCAGCTTCTCCTCCAGGGAAGAGAGTCATAGATCAAGTGTGTTGCACTATTGCACGAGGTCAGAATTCATGAAGTTTGAATCACGCCGTGGGCAGAGTTTGACTGTGCACTTGCACTGCTCCTCAGAGCTGTATTTACAGGCAAAGCCCATAAAGCAGCACACTTCTTTGATCTGTGTTTGCTCTTTATAGTACCAAGTAATGTTGAGCACTGGCCAGTGATCCAAGAAGGACTCAGTCTGGTGTATCAAAACCCAGTGACAACTGAGCTGAAACTAAACCTGCTTTGGCTACTATGGAATAAGCCAACCTCAGTTTATGTACTGTTTATTTTGAATAAAAAAAAACCCTGCTCTTCAAGCACATGCCATATATTACATATTTGAATGTTACCAAGCTTGGACCATAATTTATACTTGTGTCCAAATTACAAGTGTATGTTTATATACATGGGGATATGTGCACACACGTACACATGCATATCACACAATGCCAGTTCTGTACCGCTGGACTGTTCTCGTACCATTTATTGTACTACTCTTGAGAAAAAATACGTACCAATTCAGTACCTACTTATTTCATCCAAGCACTGTACTTTGTCTTTCATAGTAACAGAATAACTTGGCATCTTTAAAAAGCCAGTGGCTTTCAAACCAAGAAGGTCTTGGTTGCCCTTCTGCTCCTTTCAGCAGAAGAACAAGGAGGACTAGTGGCTATCCCTGACTAAATCCTACTGTCTCTTCTGCCTCTTTTTTGCCCTTTGGCCATGTTCTTTTACATAGACTCCATGATTTTGAGCTTAAAAACAGCAAGGCAGGTTTCACATCCCTGCTTAAGGAGACAAAAAAAAGCCAACAAAACAACCCCAAAGCAACTGTTCATTTACCTACTTTTGAAATAGGAAAAAATTTTTAACGAAAACCAAATAAAGCCCAAACAAAGAATGGGATTCTTTCTGTTACAAAAGCCAGTAAGTTATCTACAAAAACTTTGAAGATGAAAAATATGTTGTAAAAAATAAAAATATTATCCACTCAACACAGTACATAAATTTTCTTATATAATAAACTACACAAACGTATTAAAATATTTTAAGTCTTAAAAAAGGGCAAAATTCTTAAAAAAAGGACTCAACACTATTAAGGTTAGACTAAACATTATGCCAATGCATTCATTTGCATGACTTTTTGCAACATGACAATTGTCTGGGGTATGCGTGGGTAGGTATTTATCTTCATCTAAGGGAAACAGTGCAAGAACACTAAGGGTGACAGTTGCCATTTTAAAGTGGTATTTCACAAATAATCAAACAAAACCCCTACAAATACCAGTACACGTCTCAAATACTGCAGGTCACATTCTACAACCCTTGACATTAAAAAAAAAAAAGAAAGAAAAAGCCAACAGAATTAATTCAAGTACATCTGGAGTAGGTCCCTTGTGAAGTACTGTTGTTTGCACTTTAGTTGCAATGAATGTGGACAGAGCTCTGCAAAAAACACCGAAGTGAGCGTGCCTTCCTCAGCCCTGCAAAGCAAGTCTGAGTTGAGGGACAATGATCCGTGATTTGCTCAACATTGTGGATGCCCAAACTGGAATGAAAAATGATGCTTGAAAAACACTTTGAAGAAAATAATCTCTCAAAATGAGAAGTTAGCTTTGTGTAAAGGCAGTCTTTTTGGTATGTAATCCTATTGGGACACCAAGCATGGCACCCACTTCTTCCCGAATTCCGGTCGCCTCAGAGCTAGCAATAAAGAAACCTTTACGTTGTCCTGGTCATCCTTCTGACCTGATGTACCCTTTGCCATAAGTCTCAGTCCACCATCCAAATTAACCTAGCAGGTATCACACCCCGGCTGAAACATACATTGCCTCTTCTCAACTTGTGTTCTATACTTAGCTTTGTTCCTCAAAAGGAGAAGCACTTCCATGTTTCGCTTGTTCCTTTGAAAATACCAGCAGAGAAATCAGCTGCCGGAGTAGTTAAAGTCTGGTGAATTCCCTGTGGTGCTGCAAGTCCCCTATGCTCTCATAGTCATTCTCTCCTGAAAGAGCAGTGTGGTTTGTGTTAGGCACAGACAAGGTCCTGTCTTCTTCTTGGCTCACTGACTGGATAGCTTCATAGTCCGGCTCCAGTTCCCCGTTTGGTCTGTCTGCTGACTGAGGCACAGTGGTAGAATTTAGGGTGTTTTCAAAGTCTTTCACACTTGCATAGAGGCCACTGCAAATAGATGGGGACCTCTGAGATGCAATTTCTTGAATACAGGTGTAAGGAGAATCCAATGCCTTGATGGCCTGTCCCGGCTTACTCACTGACGAGTACATGGCGGAGATCTAGGAAAAGGAGACACCTGCTGAGTATCCAAGCATGGCATAAAGCTTGTGCATCAGTCTGTACACTTGTACCACAAGGATGTTGGTTACTTAAGAAAAGACAGGATCTTCTAAAAAAATCATATCCTTTCTTAAAAGGGTATGGGTTTTTCTTATAAAAAATAAATTACAAACCCCTTCTTTTCTGGCATGCATTTATAAATTGATTTTCTTTCAAAAAAGGAAGGCTTTATAAAGTAAGTTTATAAATGTAAAAACTCCTTGAACATAAATCCCTGGCAGGCAAATCAGACCTGGGTAAATGGGAATGGCTTTGTAAACAGGAGCTCTTGCAGATTTTGCTGTGGTCCTGGAGCCAATTTGGACTCAAGAGGGAGACAGGCATCAAAGGGATTATCAGGTTGAATTGCTGTAATGTAGGAGAAGGATGCTGTCTGATCCCTGGGGCTTTTAAATTTTTTTTTGTTATTATTTTTAATGGTAGCGTCTATTTTTCTGCTTTTACAGACACTCCAAAAGGAGGGCAGTTAATTGTTGTGTTTATAGGCAGGACTAAGGAGGCACCAAGTCATGTGAACACAACATAAAAAATGTTTGCTCTGTTGACTACACTCTGCCTACAAAGAGGAGCCACATCTCAGTCACTGCACAGATCTTTATGCTAGAGAATGAAACCTCTCAGCTATAAACACAAGAAAGGGAGGAGCCAGCGTCTCACTCCTAGCTCTAAAAATCCCCTCTGGTGAGGTGGCACACTTCAAGAAGTGCACAAAGAGGTGAAGAGGTGAAGGAAAAGCCCACATCTTCATATGTTCCTCTGCTCAGGGCTTATTGGGGCTGGTGCCAAGCACAGGGATCAGTCTTGACTCCCTCTGCCAGTCCAAGTAGATACTAACCCTTGCACAGGATGTCTGATATTGCCTGCAATGCTTCTCTGATACCCAATATCACAATGCAACATAGCTCTTCTCTTACATTTGAAGTCTTTCCCAAGCATGCAAGGCCACTCTGGATTTGCATCAACCCAGTTAAAAGAATAGATTGGCATGAAAATGTCCATTATGGTTAAGCAACACTGATGCAGATGAACCAGACCACTTCTGTTAATTCTGGGATGGTTTTTCTGGTTTGTTTGTTTGGTTTGTTTGGTTGGGTTTTTCGTCTGGTTGGTTGTTTTTTGTTTGGTTGGGGTTTTTTAAAGAGACATTGAATTGCAGATGGCAATACTTCTTACTTTTTACGGATTTCAGCCAACCAAACAAAAAATGGGTTTTCTGCTCATTTAATAATTCAAACCTTTTCACTATTAGATTATGTGAATGCATTTCAAGGAATAATTTATTTGCTAATGTCTGGGAGTGCTTCTCCCAGCAGAAAGCATTACCTCATTCAGCTCATTGCCAAGTTTGTGTTTATTTTTATGTCGAGAATGTATTTACAAATGGCACAGGTGTATTGGAGGTGATCACAAACAATCTTATTTCTGTTTAACTTTTCTGTCTTTGTTTAAATCTCCTCAATTTATTTGACCAACTCACATTTTAAAGAACAGTTTATGTTCCAGTGCTTTTATTGCGCTTCCATTTACTTCCCAGAGTCCCAGACACTTTGCTTGGGGAAGGTGGAGCATACCTTTCAAAAGGCTGCTGGTTATTATTCTTAAGTAGAGCTTGTCATCCAAATGAAGAAATTGCTCTAACGATCAACTAATTGTGGCCTCCTGTTATTTCCTGAAACCATTTTTAACCTATTGGTCTGATATAGACACAAGAACACTTCTGACTTTAAGAATGTGGCAATACAAACTCTGTGCAGAGAATCTTGGGCTTTAATTTTCCCTTGAAACAAATTTCACCTTTCTCAGATTCTGCTTAATCATGCAGATCTTATGCTAATTTCTGCCTAAAAAGTGGTCTTTAGTTAGTTATTGAATTTCATGCAAGAAACCTACCTCATCTTCTGTAAGAGATGGATCTTCCTCTCGAGACTTGTAAGACACTGAGCTAAGCCTCTGTAAAAAAGGAAGAAAGAAAAAAAAAGGCTCATTACCCATTACCACTGTAAAACCTATAATAAAACCCTCCCATTACAATCAATACATTACATTTCATGGTCATTTGCTCTCAAGTTCCATTTTCAATAGATAATATCCGTAATATCCAGAGTACATCTCTGGAGATAACAGCCCTGAGGTTAGTAATGCTTTTTAATGTATCTGCTCTTGTCCTGACCTTAAAAGGGTAAAAATAATGTAATGATTAAAACAAACTCTGCTCTGCTATATCCCAGCCTTTACACTTCTAATGAAGCACCTGCAAAGGCTTCTGAACAATCAGCTGTTGTGACACACCAGATGGCTTTTCACATTATTTTCAGATACACTTTTAGATGACAAAAGAACAATGGTCAGCTGGCACCTTCCTGTTATCCTTCATTCTGTGGATCCTAGAAGTGGTGCAGGGAGACCCTGTGTCCTCCCTGCTCCTGGAATGCAGCCACTGTGCAGAGGTTCCCAGCAACCCAAACTCACAGCCACTTGAACCTGCTGCAGCCCACCCTGAGCTGAAGCCAGGTCACACAGCAGAGGTACTGAAGGATGGAGGGCTTGGTTTGGTATCAAGAATAACTTCAAGCATGTAAAGTGTTCTATGGAAAACAGGTCATGAAACGTTGGGGAAAGAGCATTTTACTCTTATGAAAATCATCTTAGGACCTTTACAGCAACAAAGACCCTGGCTGCTACACCAGGGGTGGGGAGTGCCTCCTCCCTGGGGCAAGAAGTCTTTGCTGGACTCCTGTTCCCCAGGGACTCAGAGGGTGCCTTCTAGCACTGTAATAGGCTGTATTTTGGAGTTTCACACAAATTCACCACCTAAAACACTTCATACCTGTCCCAGTGCCAACCAACATGGAGGAGTGGAGGAGTAGAGCTATTTTTAGCACAGTGAATTAAATACCGCTTCCAGGCACACAAAACTTGTTGCCTTTTTTTTTTTTTTTTTCAGAGGCTCATTGCAGTAGATTCTTTCCTACTTTCATTTACTTGGCATTTTTACTTCTGATAAATACCAAGCTTCAAACTCCTGAGCACTTCTGACAAGGACCATGACCCAAAGTACACTGAAGTCTGCGTGCTGCTCCCCAGAAACTTCCCTCATGCTGAAAAATTCTCCTGCTTCTTTCTCACTGTCTAGAGAACATGTTCTTTAACCTCTGTTTTGTTTACTCATAAAAAACAAATAACAGAAGTTCAAATGTATTTTGGCCTTGTATTAGATCTGCTTCACTAAAGCAATTCAGTTTAGTCTTTCTTATTTGCAGGACATTTTTTTGTGTTGGGGAGTAAGTTACTAATTTCATCCTCACACATTAAAACAAGCATGTGCTCACATATTCTTCAGTGATTTTTCTGTCATCAGTGTGTCTATAAGCACCATGTGTCAGGACCCCTTTTACAGTTTCCCACTCAAGTACTGAAAAATACCCCAAGGTATTGGCCATCCTGTATTTGTTTCCCCAGGATCTACTGTTTTTTCTTCTAAATGTGAAACCTGTGACACATAAATTTTGAAGGATATTGTTATCTTGGAAACTGAAAAAAACCCCCGCTTGATCCTAAACATTTTGTACATAGTGATACCGTGCCTGAAACCTCAAAAGCAGCAAAACCCCAGCATGTGTCCTTATATGCCTTCCACTTTCCTTTTGTTCTTCAACAGCAGTCGATTTTTTACTCTTTGGCTCAGCTGCTACTCCTGACTTGGGCAGCAGAACTGGAAGAACTTTCTCCTCTGGTGCATTTGTAAAGGATACTTTGCCCATCCTCAGGCTGAGCAAGGCTGACATCAGATGGCAGCAGCCAGATGTACATACAGAGAGCATTCCTACCAGTGCTCACTCAGGAAAGACCTGGGTGAAAAAGGAGATCCATACTTCCTTTTTTGTTTTATTTAATTAAAAGAAAGTACTAAATCAAAACTATTCTGCCTTTCCAGTTTTATTAGAAGAACTATGCTCAAGTTTTGCAGGTGATAAAGGCCTGTAAGAAGCCTTGTGCTATTAAAGGTGTCCTTCATCAAAAGATTTGGCTGGGTCACAGCCAATAACCAGTTTGGATACTTAATTTTCACCTGTTTATTGCACACCCAGCTCTTAGAAAGATGCTTTATCCTTTTCATGCTGTTATATACTGAAATGGTCTCTGGCTTGGTCCACCTAGCTCTCTCCCAAATCTGTGTGCTTTGGGAACTGGCATGGGCTGGGGATCATCCTGGCTGCCCTCTTTTCAAAGGTGAGACTGAAACAGCTTGGACACGATCTGTTCTCTCTTGGTTGGCAGGTACAAGCCTTGGTTACACAAACAGCCTCGCTGCCTGTCCCTTCTTTGTGCCCTATTAAAGCAAAGCCTAATTGCTGTGATGGAGTCTTGCATGACTTACACACAAATTGTCTTCATCAGGGCCAGGGCAGAAGGTTGAAGAGTTTGGGATACAGATGTCATGTTAAGCAGGGCAGCTAAGTAGCCCCACAGGGGAGGAAGCAAAAAGAAACACCTATGGTGTCTAACTCAAAAGAGTTATCAATACACCATACATTTCCATAAACATCTTGGTTTGGGTTGCCACATGGAGAAAAATAGGCACTGCTCTGCATTGTTGGAAGCCGCAAAATAGAGGGGAAAATTATCATCATCACAACAGAAAAACAATCCCGCAACCACCTCCCCACACACTGCCAACAATAATGACATTTATATATTCCATCAATTACCATTTCCAACTCTGTTGCAGCTGTAGCTCTCAAGGACAGGACAGGCACACGCTTCGATGCATAATGCATGTACCCAGCAGCAAGCGCGGGAATGATCTGATGCTGCCAAAGCTTTAACTCGGGATGGCTTCAGCTCTGAATAAATTTTAATTAGACAAACACCTTTTTTCTGGCACTTAGGGGACTGCATGTGTCATCTCTTGATTAATCCTTCAAAACCTGAACCATTTTAATCAATTCCCACTCCTTGCAGTTACTGACACTGCGTACATGGTGTGCTGGGGAGCTACAGAGCAGCAAAGACTTTTCCCTTTGTATCGGTGACTGGGAAACACAATAATTTTCTGCAAGTCTTTTCACACCTGGTAGGAGAAGTGTCACTGTTACAGAAATCTGTTTCTCTAAAAGTTTAATTGGAAATTACTTATGGCCTGAATCTGGGAGGGGTGAATGTTGGTGAATTATTGTTGACAATCATGTCTTATTTTTTTACTTGACGAGCTCATTATTTGTAAGAATTGCACTGAAGAGTCCAGCTAAACAATTTTTGTATTATGAGTAGTCTTCTGTTTATTCATTTGGACACTATTGTGCTTTACAGGTTACATGGCTAGTTAGTTATTTAACAAGGGGGTTTTTTTTGCCTTTTGCCTGGATTACTGAAATATTTCAAGTAAGAGAACAACCAGAAACAAACAAAAATACCTCAGCTCTGCTTTGATTTTTCTGGTAAATGTTAATATTAAAAATTACATCGTAAGAATTTTTTTGAAATGTTCATCAATACAAAATATTATTTGATGACTCAAACACCAAAAATCTTCTAAAATCACAGTTCTTTCATTTAAAATTAAGAAAATATCTAAACTAGTTCTGAAAAATGCAAACTCAACAGTTTATGAAAGGTCCATGCAATGAACTGAAAGCATTCCTTAAAATGAATTCTGGTTAAAAACTACAGATGGAAAAGAAATTGATGAAAATGTCATCATTCTGTTTTTCAAGGACTTCACCACCACAACTTGTTCCTAGCCAGAAAAAATAAGTTGCTGAGAAAACTTAACTTTAGGCCATGATTTCACCAGGTAGAAATTCATTACTGTGTTTATATGTGACATACAGGATTTGACAAATATAAAAGCCTACTGCTGCAATCTCTCTCTCTTTCTGTCCCTCTCTCCTACAGAGAGAGACAAGAAGAGTTGCTTTGAGCAGGTGCCTAACACTTCCATGGCAATGTCAAGGTGGCCCAACAAAGGAGGCACATCTAAAGTCAGGGCATCCACCAAAGATGCCTCCCTCTCCTTTTTGTAAATTGTGGTTTCATTAGAAAAAAAGAAGAGGGGGATTCTTAACAAGATATAGATGCTGACAGAGATACTAGATACCTGTTGTAATACCTTCCACAAGTATGTTCAACAAAGAAGCAGAGGCCACCTATGCAATTCCTGGATAACATTTGGGAAAAGCTTTATATAATGCAAAACTGCAACAATCAAAAATATAGGCTGCAACAGAATGAGTACATGTCTATAATGCAAAGCCTATACTGTACACTTTCATATTTCCCTACTTTAACCTTGCATCACCTTAAATGTTAGGTTTTTTCTTGGCATTTTTTGTTACTAAAAAATAAAATCCTCTCCCACCCACATTCTCTGTCATTATCTGTCTGTTTGATGAGAACAAGTATTTGCAGTATTTACCTTCTCTGGTTTACTTGCCCCTTCTGTCACTTCTTCTTCCACTTCTTTTTCTTGCACATTCTCATTTTCATCAAGAAGTTTCATGGGTACCGGAGGGGGAAGCTCATCCTCTACATCTGGTATGTTGTCAAGAGGACTTTCTGAATTAGCACTTTGGCGACTCTTCTTATTTCGGTCAACAGATGCATATTCTGCTGATTCAATTCTGCAGTCAGGAATCTGATTCTGACCTTCAGAAACTGCCACTGAAGTCTTTGATTTGCTGTTACAGTTCCCTTCCATGCTGACTACTGCTCCAACATCTTTAATTTCCTTCACAGTTTCATACAAGCAGTCTTCAACTATGTTCTCCTGAGAGGAGCTGTCTTTCAAAACTTCATAAGGCCCTTCCATTCCAAGACCTTGGTCATTTTCTGCATTTCTAGCTGCGATGATGGTTTCCATGGTGGTGTTAGGGGGAATACTGGGTAGTTCCCGGCTCTGGTGACATTTTATAGACTTTCCAAGACTATCCTGTTGATCTAGTAGATCAGACGTCTGTACTTCTTCATAAGGCTGGATACAGGCAGTTGTACTGTCTTCGGAAAGAACTAAAGAAAATTACAAAGAAGTATTTCAAACAAATGCGTAACTAAAGGATCAGTGTGATTTGGTACTCTCTACATCACTTTGTTTTTGTGACATATGGGAAGGGATAAATGATACTAACTGCCTGGAAATGTCTAGTGGTCATCATGCTTTTTGTTTATCAAAAAGTTTCAGATTTCTGCACTCTACTGCTAAAATATATTTCTCACAACATCTAAAACAGTCTGTACACCCCAAAGTCACATTATACGGCAAGAGCATTTACTGTAAGAACAGGGGACAAGGAGAGTAAGTGCAAGTGTGCATGGATATTCAGATGCCTTGTACTCAGTTTCACTGAATAATTACAAAGTGCTCAGGAGTCTCAGATGGGAAACACGTGGGAAGCCTCAAACGAAGAGTCTTGAAAAAAAAATCCTTCCTGATTTAAAAAAAAAAATCCTTACCAGATTTAAAAAAAAAAATCCTTGCTAGATTTCCTTTTTCCATTTTCCTATTCTTTGGAATCAAAAGGAAAGTGGTCTTGCTTTCTCCCTACCCATCAGTCACCTTGTTTAACATGCTGGCCAAATTCTCACTGGAATTGCACTTTGCTCAGCCCTGCCGCAGCCAGACTCCCTGCATGCGACACCAGAAGCTCCTCACTGGAAGGCTATGCCATAATTCTCTTAGTCTCGCAGCACATAATGTAGATTGACAACCTACTAACAAGCTGGCCATATGCACAAAAGAGAAGACTAGACTTCAGAAAGTAGTGTTAGGCAGAACATGTTGTCTTAAGTCCCAGAAGCGGGCCATGTGTCACTATCACTAGAGGGTATTAAGGACTGAAATCTGTGGGGCTTCTCATCCCACACTGCACATGTATGACATTTGCATTCATTCAGGGATGTATACATGGGCATATACAAGCATGCTTCAGGGAGTGTATGGTATGGAACACTATTTCTTTTAAAAAACATTTCTGAATAGCTTTACTTCTTTTGAATAGCTTTACTGTTAGGTTCCTGTGGTACTCTCTCAACAAAGTCAACATGTCCTTCCATGTGTTTGACATGATGACATAAAGTGTTGCCAAAGCAGTCAATGCCCTTGATTTGGTAGTTGCCACGGATGTTGCTTTTTCTACATTCTGGGCATGCAGACATGGTCAGCACCTGCAAGGTGCTGCAAAGGTGACTGCAAGGTGACTGACTGCAAAACTCAGGATGGAACTGGAGGTATAAGATGGTAATCACTGTCTGAATGGGAGATGGGAGAAGAAGAACATCCTCCTTTATTTATTTAGCTCTGGCATACAACTTGAGGAGGAACAGGAGATAGACAAGTTGTCCTACTCACTGCCCGGGATGACTGTAGATTTTCTGGAGGATGTCAGGAACCATTCTGGAGAAGCTGGAACATGTTTTGCTTTTCTGGCCCTTGCTTCAGGGATTTCTGTGCTGTGCAGAGCACCGCCACAGAACCTAGACAGCACACCCCCCCCATTCATCCTGGAGGGGATAATCAGAAGTAATGAGAGCTCATGTTTCTGTGCTTCTGTGGTTATGGGTAGTACCACAAAAATGGTTGGTGTAGCTAAGGTGTTGGCATAGATAAGACAATTCTGGCAGGCTGGGTAAAGGAAAAAAACACATCATTCAATGATTCTGCTCCCGTAGCCCTGTCCCTACTCGAAAAGCCAACAGAAACAGTAAAAAAAAAGAACTATTAACAAAAAGAGCCCATAAAATACAAGTGAGAAACTAAAGCGCATTGGTTCCCGTGATTCAGAAGGGATGTTACGCAGAGTGTAAGCTGAGTAATATCAGACAGTCTGAAAACTGTCTGCTGGCTGACAGCAGCTCTGACAGCTGCACATGTGGTGACTCATGGTAGAGAGAAATCCTTCCCTTCTGCAGGGCTTTGATCTGTGCACCGACTGCCTCTGGGGATGACACACCTACATACACAACAAGCCAATGGATGGAAGCAGCAATTAGCTGCAAAAACAAAGTTAAAAACATCTTTGGATACTTGTGTCTGAGGGGTAAAGGCTGAATAGCTTAGCCTCTAGTTAAAGAAGGAGATGAGGAGGTGAGCTGTAACTTGGAGTGCAGCCCCTGGTGTTGGTGCCTAGTGTGAAGACAACAGTTGGCTTCCAATGGCTCTGAGCTAGAGTGAGTTTATTTTTAGGTGCAGCTGAATAAAATATTTTACAGTGATACTTCAGGGTGAATCATTTTGAGTGTTCAGCAAAGCAAAGACTCAGAAAAAAAAAAAAAAAGCAGCTTGTTTATGTTGCCTGTTTTCTAAAATACAAAAATATAAGTGAGAGCCTCTCACAGTGCAGGACTATGATCCCAAACCGTAGTCCCTGGAGGACGTGAAGTATTTCCACAGTCTCCTGGAGCATTCCTGAAGCTCTAAGGTACAACTACATCTTCTGGTTTTATCTCAGTTCCATAGTTTGCCAAGATTACGGAATGTCACATTGTTTGCCTGATGGCCTGGTCACTCTGCAGCTGTGGCTTGGTGGCCGAGGCCTGGTGGCCCAGGGGAGGACTGTAGCACCTTCCCAGTGTTGGCTGGCGTGGAGGACTGGGAGCTGGGGTGGAGGGCTGTCCCAGAGCACGCCCAGCAGTGAAGATGCAGCCCAAAACACCATCATCTCCATGGGATGATCATCTCCATCGACTTACCAGCAAGGCAAATGAGGTCACAGCATTTTTTAACTTGGCCCTAAGTTCTGTGTGATCTGGTGTCAGGCCTTCAGAGCTGAGCAGAGTATTCAGACAAATGGCACGACTGTGTGCTTGGAAAGCTGACGGCTAGAAACCTGAGACTGGAGGGATCACCAGTGTGCAGCTAAGGGAGGGATCATCATTGTGTAGCTAAGGTGGGAGCTGTGAGCACTGGGATGGTGCAGCTCGCCCATCCCACCCACAGGGGCTGCCGCTACTCACCCTCACCGTTGCTGAGTGCCCCGTTCTGTTCGCTGTTTGGGGGGGGCTCTGTAGCCGAACTTGTGATGGAATGGCTGAAAACCTCCTTGTCAGAAGGCTGCAACACAAGTTATTAACCATAGGATCAGAATAAATGCTCACATGAATAGATAGGCAACAAATTTCATGCTGATCTCTGGAGCTCTGACTCATAGGCGTTACTGGCAGGAGAGTCAAACCATGCCAACTATACTCAAAGATTTAGGTGTCTGTGTTTACAGATGTTAAAGCAAATAAAAGCAAGTGTGTTCAGAGTGATCTCCCCTGAGGAGGGAGCAGCTGACAAAGGGCACACAGCACTTGTGCTGCAGAGTGAAGGAAAGGCAGGAGATTTGGAGTGCAACAGTGGAAGAAAGAGCATTGGGAAAGTGCAGATTATCAGGATCTACATAAGTTCTCCTCCTCTTCCTGTTCTGCAACTTTTAAAGGCTCCCTTGCTCAACCTCCTCGAAATTCCTGAGCTATTTTCTAATCTGTGGTATTTTGCAAGGAGCTTGGTAGAAACCAACCACAAGACAGACACAAGCTGCCAGAAATAAATACTTACCACATTCATCAGATTTTCATGATCTCCATTCTGATGTCTGGCCTTCTTTTCCCTTAATTAAAAAGGTGTATGAACTGTTACTACAAATTATGCTTATATATGAATGGCAATCATTAATAGACTTTACACAGCTGCAGGGAACAGAACTGCAATTCACAATAATATTGAAAATGGAATAACTGAAAATTATTACAGGGATTAGTATGACCTCTGAAGAGGTACAACAAACACACACAAAGCTTTTTCTCATTCAGTGTAAGATCAAAGTGAGGAGTGACTGTTGATAATTACAAGATAATGTAAATAATTACCAGAGCAGGTAGAGACAGGACAAGGGGCAGTGGCTTCAAACTGAAAAAAGTAGGTTTAGATTAGATATTACTAAGAAATTCTTTATGGGAGGATGGTGAGACACTGAAACAAGAGGCCCAGAGAAGTTGTGAAGTTGTGGATGCCCCATCCTCAGAAGTGTTCCAGGCAAGATTGGATGGAGCTCTGAACAACCTGGTCTAGTGAAAGGTGTCTCTGCCCATGGCAGGGGGGTTGGAACTAGATGATCTTTAAGGTCCTTTCCAACCCAGGCCATTCTATGATACTAAAAATATTATTATATTCAATTTAATCATATCTGAAATGCTCAGATACAGATTTTGCTAACAGACTACCTGGGGAGTTCCTTCAACTGTGTCAGTAAAAGGTGTTTGTTCTATGAAGAATTAGAAAAGGCCAGAAAAATCCAGCCTACTCCCACTCAGAATGCTAGTTAGAATTAATAATAAGCATGAACAATTCAAAAGGGCCTACAAATTTCATAGCAGCAGAGCTCTAAATTTTTAAACAAATCCTGCATCATGGGGTACTTCACAGGACTCACGTTTACAGTTTTTACAATTTTGGAAATACAGCTCTTATTTAGAAATATTCCAATAATAAGCTTAAAGTAATCTTAGTATTTCCCCTAGATGAAAAGGCAAGTAAAAAGGTGAGATATTATTGACAATATGGAACCCGTGCTTCTTCTAAAGTCTGTAGGGAACTGTACTTCCCACATTAGCAACTGTTAAAATTCTACCTAATTGGGAAATAAGAAAACAGCAAGTAAGGCTGCACCAATGCAGAGCAGTGAAAGTTAAATGCTTAATTTCCTCTCTGTAAGTTTTTCTGACTCTGATATTTTAGAATAGATTTTATTCAGTTTTCCATGTTCTCATCCGTTTTTGAAGAGTAAGCCAGGAAGAAATTTTGCATAATTGCATTTATGTGTAAACAACCTGCTCTACAGAATGACCTGAAACAAAAGATACTGTGTCCAGACTAGCAACACAAGAATTCATAAAAGAACATCACCAGAATATTTCTGGCAATGTATATCTCTAATTGCAAACACATACTCAGTGGTTTGACTCATCTTTCTAGATATGTTTCAAGGACTGGTGTGTTACAAGACAAAACACAGAATCAGAGTCATTTAGGTTGGAAAAGGTCTTTAAGATCAAACATAGTACCTAAATGCAATGTTACCGGGCTAAAGAATTTTTAAAGTAGATTTTTACTTTTAAATAAATTAAAAATACATTGTTCTACTATTTTTTACTCAGATTTCACTGGAAACTGTGGCAATAGGAAGATACTGAAATATCACCTAATGGCTTATAAAAGCATTTCTTCTGAGCGGCTGCACAGCTCCCTCAACGCTCTCAGTGCTGAAGGGTGAAAGCACATGCTCCTATAGGCGTAAGCATCCAAACCATAGATTTTGCTGCTGTATTGAATCATGGATAGGGTTTTTTTTTTCCCCATACATTTGGCTTATTGAGCTATGCTTGTAAAACACAGCAATATTGACCACAGCAGTCCCACTCCTCATAGGGAAGGGTCTGGCCTGGTGGAAGGGCACTGTGGATGAAGCGCAGGCTGCCCAATGCAGTCAGCAGGGCTCAGCTTACGTGTCCTGAAGGGGCCTTGAAATGTGAATAAACAAAGTCAGTAGAAGTGCCTGTATTGGTGAAATTGAACCCTCTTTTGGAGAAGAAAATAAGTATAAGACATCAATTAGTATCACCATTTGATCCTTCCTCAATTTCGCTTGAGTGGCAGGATCAATTCCCTAGACTTCAGGAATGGCCAAAGCAAAACTGAAATGCATTTAAATTGCTTTCCTTTCCTTTTTACCTATACTTTTTTGGTCCTGTTCAGCCCACCTAATGTTCTCAGTTTCAGCTTATTGGTGTGATCTGCTAACAGTCAATGTCCACCTGTGCTCCAGGCTTCACCTTAGGGGTAACCACCAAGCAAACAAAGCAGTGTGCTTCTTTCACAGCAAAAGAAAAAAAAAAAAAAAGAAAAAAAGCGCCTTTTAGAAAGAACAGAACTGTTCCAATTCAGTTTTGCTCTGAAAACAGATTTTGTACTGTACCTTTTTTATTTCTGTACTTAAGTCCTCAGTGTTTCCTGCTAACTAGTTATTATTGAAGCTATGTCAATCTCTGCACTAAGTGACACAAGAGCCATTACTGTGTGCTAAGCCCCTAAGCCTTACCTGTTGCAGCTGGAGCAAAGGAAGATGAGGAAGGTGAGGAACAAAAGTGTTGTCATGGCTGCCAGACTCCCCCACAGGATGACATGGATCTGTCCACTGCCCCAGAAACCACCCTCTGGCCCCATGGTACTAGCAGGAGCTAGTGTCACTTGGGGATGAAGAGGTTACTCCTTGGAGAAGGCTGGCATCTGTGCTGCATGCACCTTCTGTTTCTGCAGGAAGAAAAACACCATTAGAGCTTAACAGAAATTTTGAAGATAATGAACCTGACAGCTACAAGTCTGGCAGGAGAGATTTTCAAATCCAGATCTTACAAAAACCAGTTTCAAGTACAAGCCAGCCAGCCAAGAGATTTTCTGCTACATTTCTGACGTCGACATAGAACAAATTTGCTAAATATTAATGCAGGATGCTACCTATCTACAATCTCAATGTGAAAAAAGGTACAGTATCTCTGTATTTTCAGAAGAAAGTTTATAAACCCACTTTGAGGGACAAAATCTATTTTGTGGTGATATTTGCTAATTTCATTGCAAATTAAGCTTTCGAAACCAACTACAACTTCTGCAAATTTAAAAAGCCAAAAAGAGAGCTGCAGCAGGTAGCTTCTTCCCTCTCAATGCCTCCTGTCTACATGTGATTCAAGTCTTAAAGTGTAATGGCAAATAATTTACGTAATTCTTTGAAAGGAATACCACAACAACCTTTCTTGTGGCAGGTAAGATCTAGTTGTATTTTCTGAATAGCATGTCTGGAGAGTAACAACATGGAACTTTCTTTTTTTTGCTTCTCCCCACCTGAGTCTAAGAAAATAGCAGAGAAAAGTAGACAAAGTGGTTTTTAACAACTTGAATAAACACAGCTTTTGCTACAGCAGAGCAGCCCCTGGAGAAACATCCCGGGTGAACACAGTTTAGGCGATATAAGTTTTGGTATACAATATATTCTAGGATTCTTTACATATTTTTAATGTAATACATTGCTGACATGGCAAAATTAAAAAGAGGTCTTTCATTCCTCACTGCTGAAGGTATCAGTTTCTCCATAATTTAGGAAGAGGTTATGCAAAGTCCATTGACAGGCTTTCTTTACAAGTGACATTTCTGTTCCCGCATAAAATGGGCTCATTGGTTTTGACTATGCAGGATCATACTTCTGGATTCCTTCCAAGAAGTAGCAACTCCTACTAAAAAATCCACAGTGGATAAAAGCTTTTTATTTTTTTTTTTCTTTTAGATAATAATGGCATGGAGATATCTTGGAATGGGAAGCAATAAACAAAATATGGCAAAAGTCGTCATTTAGAAAACATTACAAAGCACAATGCTGGCTGCCTTAACTAACTCCAAACCTTTGTTAAGGGCTTTGAACAGAAAGCATTTTTCTTTTCAAGTTTTACTTTCTGTGAATTTTCAAAGATATTTTTGTTATCTTTTATTCCTCAGTCTTCCCTAGCACTAAAAAGGAATTCAAATGAAAAAAGAAACTGTTTTTCCCCCAAATAATGGGCAAATAAAAATCAAAGAAAAAGAATAGAGATTTAAAAATTATTTTCTTAAAACAGAAATACATATTTATTTCCTTTAAAAGCAGACACAGAGCTGCCTTGAAAGATATTAAATAATTCTGCAAAGTTCATAATTTTGTACCTACTCTGAAGAACAATACTATACTCCTCTCAGAAGACTAAGCAGTGTAACATAAGCTACTACGGTGGGAAAAATTGTTCTTTTATTCTAAATATATATTCTTAAGTCTTATGGCCTTTAAATAAAGATAATATTTGAGCTAAGGAAAGCTAAGGCTACATGGGGAGCAGCCCCATGGAAAAGCTGCATCTTTAAAGACTTCAGTACAGAGTTAGGAAGTGTTGGGATGAGCAGGAGCAGATGGAGTTCAGACTGAACTTCAAAAGGACTGAGATCAGAGAGAGAGTCAAGGGAGACCTACATATGATGTCAGGAGTGAAGTGTGAGATTGATGCTAGACATGAGGCATCCCACCAGGCAGAAGCCAAAACAGCAAAGGGAACGACAGAGGACAGAAGATGTAGTTGATTTACAGGAAAAGAGCAAGAATTGCTTTGACTGTAAGTTGAGGGAAAGAGGTCAGAAAAGGACAAAAAAGTACAGTGGCACTTGAACCAGGGGGGGCAACCACTGGAGACACCAGTTACCTGTGCAAGTAGAATAGAGTAATAACTAGGAATGGACTGATGACAGATGAAGCCCTCCATAAAGGAAGTAGAGCAGGCAAGATGTGACCAGTGACTCCTCTTAGCTCCTTGAAAGGCAAGAGTTTGGTGTAAGTGCTAGAGGACCCAGAAGCTGTGCAGCATACAGGACAACCATAAGTCAATATGAAACAAAAAACCCTGGCCATCCCCAGGACCTAAAGGGGACCTACAGGAAAGCCAGACAGAGTCTTTTTACAAGGGCATGTAGTGACCGGGCAAGGGGCAATGGCTTCAAACTGAAAGAGGGTATATTAGGAAGATATTTTATTTAGATATCAAGAAGAATTTTTTTACAGTGAGGGCAGCTGAGCCACTGTAAGAGCTTGCCCAGAGAAGTTGTCAATGCCCCATTCCTGGAAAGCCCAGCTGGATGGGGCTTTGAGCAACCTGGTATAGTGGAAGGTGTCCCTGCCCACAGCAGGGGGTTGGAACTAGATGATCTTTAACATCATTTCCAACCCCAGCTGTTCTATGATTCTACAATTCTGCATTCACCCTCTGTGAACCCTTCTCATGTAGTGACATCATAGGGCTTACTCCTTCTGTTTAATGCCTCCCAAAAGATGAGGCTGAAATAGTATTCACTCAGGCTGGTGCCCTTAACACAGGAGAGTTTCTGAAGTAATTGAATCTGGACTAGTACCCATCAGCTGCCCCAACCAACCCTGGGCAGGCACCTGCCAGAGAGACACATTGAAAACACAATGGTCTGGACTCCTTCTTATTCTGCTAAGTGAATGCCTGGACTGCAAAATATTAATGTAAGCCTAATACCTTGGATTTTGGACCTGCTACAGAGGTTAGCTTTAAAGAGAAACTTACTTTCAATCATAAAGATGGAACAACAAGCAGCTAATTTCCAAAAGCTCTCAGACAGCTAAAATTAGTAACTCCTGCTTTTACAATAAAAAGTGATATTGTGCTGCCCCCTGGTGAATCTCTCCGTTTGGGAACTGGGATTTGTGGCTCTTGCGAGGGTGCTTCAGAGCTGGATGTTACTGAGCTGTTGCTACAGATGGAGTTCACATGGGGTCCTTCATCCGTGGGGCTGGAAAAGGTCCTACCTCCACCACTGGAAGGCTGTCAGACTCAAACAGTTCAACCTTGCAGAAAGACATTGCTGAGACAGAATAATGGTCAATTGAACTGGTTTTGTTGTTTTGGGTTTTTTTTTTTAAATGACTTTGCTATGTGATGATCTTGTAAGATGAAGATTTCTTCCACAGATATCTCCATACACCCTTTCCACAGATATTTCCATACAAGCTCCTGGAGATGCTGAACTCTAAACAAGAGTAACAGAAATGGGCCTGGAACATCTGAATAAGAAATCTGGTTCTTTCATCCATGGCAAAAATGAAAACAGTCTGTGTTCATGTTTCAAAGTCACTATCACTTCAGAAAACTAATCCTTCCACTATACTGGATAACATTTCTCCTTCTTGTGGGAAATTCCTTTTGCTTTTTAGACATCAATATTTGCAATTATTGGAACCCATATGACAAATAACACCTGTAGTCATTTCTTCAAAATTGCACTTAAACACTCAATTATGTTTGTGGTTTCAGAACAACAGGTATTTCATTGCATGACCAGCACTTCTATGGTAAATAATGTGTTATTTTTGTTTGCAGCTGTTGCAGGGATAAAGCAGAGCTGAGGCAGTTCAGCCTGAGTTGATGATGAGGAGAATGTGTGATGGACAAGTACAAAACTGGTCCCACCTCTGTGTGGAGTGAAGCAGATACACAGGCTGCCACTTTGGGGAGCACATGGAGTGTAAGTTTTAACTAGTGGGGAAGCTGCTGCAAAAGCTTGGACTGAGACCTGAACACCTTTGAAGCCTGGGATCTGAAAGACCCAACGAGCTTCAGGTCCAGGATCGGGCCTGGATTTTCTGAGCAAAGACCTGCCTGAGCTTATGGTGATGCACATACAGGCTATGCTTGTGAGAGGCAGACGCTGTGGCCTGGTGGCCCAGCAGGAGATGGCAGCGTGTCCCTTTCTGGCCACTTTCCCCTTGGCTCATGGGCTTTAGAGCAGTTTCATTCATGTCCTGCTGCAAACCACGCTCAGCCCATGCCTTCCAGAGGAGGAAGAGTGGGAAAAAACAATAGCTTCACCTCTCTGGGTTTCTTAATGAATTATAGATGGAGCATAGGCAAGAGGAAAATTGTTCTGACAACTGAGCGACTTTAAATGTGAGAAGCCAAACACAGCAGGACAGGAGAGATTCATGGAGGGCTTTGGGACTGCGACTCACTGTCCTGGGCTGTCAGGCTGTATTTGGCTAACGGGGGCATTGCCCTGGAGCTTCTCATGCTTGCCTGGTTCAAGGGCTCCTTTCTGAACTGCTCAATCTCCTGCTCTCTTCTCCTTCCCACCCCTCCTACGCCCAGCACCTTCAGTTCTCCCCTGCTAACCTGCAAAACAGATTAGTGAGATCACCCAAGTCAAAAGATCCCCTCCACCCCTAGAGTACAGACCTAGCAAGGAGCATAGGGAGTGGGAAGGGTCAGACTTTTTAAATGAGATTTTTATTACTCCGGTAGCAAGCCCCCAGAGTGCTGCGTTAAGCCAGAAAATGGGGAAGTACAAGATATGTGGACCTATAAACTGAAACAGGCTGACATGTATGAAACTAATGTCCTCTTGTCTACATCCAGCTGCAAATGCTGTCATTCAACCACAAAACCAGAACTGGAACCCTGGGCTACAACAAAGAGACAGCAGAAGATGTGCAGGAGATAGAGCTTTTTATCTTCTGCTCCTCTAAATCCTGAAAACAGACTTTCTCCATGAAGCCAGTATCCTCCAGGAGACCCTCTCCAAAAAGCTCCCTCGGCAACTTCAGGCCCAGCTCAGGCACCAGTGGGCACAGTGTTATCTCCAGGTGCCCAAAGACTGAGCACCTCCCTTGTATGTGACACCCTCAGGCCAACCTAAAGAAAACACCCAAAGACAGGCAATCTACAACTCCTGTACCAACCAGAGTTCACATCAAACTACAAACTTGATTTAGAGAAGGGGGAGAAGCACTTTATTCAATCCAGCACTATTTTCATGACAGGATTGTTCTCTGCATGCATGGAAATACCATGCCACTGGCAGGGAAATCCCATTCATGCTCTTGGCACGACCTTAAGTGTAGCACTATGCTGAACTGGGTTAAAATGAACTTAAAGCACCCTTCCTTCACCCAAACAACCTTTATTTAAACCTCTTGATTTTAAATTGAAAGTGTTTTCTGACCTTTCTGCTTTGTGGCCTAAGCAAGCCTTAACAGCAGAGCACCTGGAGGCAGCTCCTGAGTGTCTCTGTTCTGTAATTTGCCACAGCTGGTGGATTCCTGACACCATAACCTAATAAGGTGTTACACCGAAATTCTGTGACATCATCAGGGCTGCATTTGTTCTGGTGTGAGCAAAATACTTGGGCCAAACATTTCATAGGTATCTCCTACTGCAAGTCCTAGTTTGGAGCCTGTCTGCAGAAGCTGATGGGAGTTGTGCTTTGAACATTAAGGTTGGATTCATTGCAGTAAATAAACATGTTGAAGATAATTGTCTTGTAGAGCCCAAGCCCACATTCTTAAACTGTCTTATTCTCCACAGAATGGTGGTTGTATCCAAATTATCTTCCAGGAGTGGTCCCTGACCAGAGTTAACTCTCAGTGGTGCCTGGGATTAGTTTTGAGAAAGAACCTTTTGACTGCAGTCAAAAATATGATTCAGGCTGTTCTAACTTGGTAAAACCAGATCCCTCCTGTCTTAGATTGAGCATCTGATAACAGTGGGACCTTTGGACCTTGATCCCCCTGTGCTAGAACTCCTCTCAGTACTTCTTTACCACAGGTCATGTCCAGCTTCCTACCCACTCCAGCTCCTCTCTCTCTCTCCCTGTTCTGTTTGCTGCCTGAGGCAACCACCTCTGCTATAGGTGACACAGCCTACATAAAGATATCAAAATGGCAATAAGCATGGATAAGAATCTAATAAAGTAAGTACAAAGATGTTGAAATTTTATCAAAAAGAGAAATATCAGGCAATTTTCAGGCCCTGCCACATTGAAATAGATGACACTGTGAAACAATCTGAATATACAATTATCCTTGTTTTCGTTGGTGTTAAGTGAACAAAAGCAATCGCAATTAAATGCTTCTGGGGCCAGTAGGCAACAGGATTACTGTTGGACTGAGGTCCTGCCTGGCAGAACCTCTCCTAACACCACAGTGTCACTAGCATCAAGACTGTGAAGTTTCTTCAAATGCACTGCAAAGGAGTTGTAAGACCAATTTGTAATCAGTTGATTTACTGTTTCTGCATCTGTGATACCTTCTTTTGGCTTTTAGCTATTTAAATGCAGATCCAGTACTGAACTACACAAACCTTAAAACCAAGATTACCTTTCTCATGCAGTACCTACTGCATTTCGTTTTGGAGGTTCCTGTGTACTAAATCAGGACAGATCCTTTCCTATAACAGGTTAAAACCCTTCTGGTGCAGTTATGTCTTGAGCTCCTTGGCTTGGCAGCACCCATTTAACGAGAACAGTTCAAGACAGGCACGTCTTATTCCAAGCAGTGAAGACCAAATGTGCACATAATTAAGGCCTGGTCCTGAAAGCCTGATGCTGGAAGGAATTACTGACATGGACTGAGCTGCTCTTGCAGGCTGTCAGACAAGCCTTGCAGAGACTGTGCACGCCGTAAGCTTTCAAAATAGTTCATGTTTCTGCTTTGTGCAGCAGCAGAATAATGAGGTTCTGATCTAATTCCCCAGTGTATCTACTTTTACGGAAATCATAGCTGGCTTATCAAAGGATGTGTGTGCTCTATAATGCAAAAATAGATCTAAGACAAAACTGAACGGTCCCAAGCCACCGGTCACTTTTAACCCCTTCTAAGCTTTAACATCTTCTTAAGGGAAAAAAAGTCTGTCTAAAACCATCTATCTGTGGCATTGCAGAAAAATTTAAAAAGGCTTTTTTCAGTAACAAATGCTGATCTACGTCACAATCTGCATTCATACTCCAAGCGACTCATTCATGCCTTGTCAGACCACGTCACCTCAAGGTTAACATATTCAAAGTTGACCTGACCTCTCCTTCCACTCTTTCCTTTCTCTTCCTACTAGGATTTCTGCAAGTACACAGGAGCCTGCAGCGCAGGAGGCCTTTCCTCCTCAGAAATAAATTTGGGAAAGTGGAAAGAATCAGGAAAGTTGTATGAACAATTAAGTGTGTGAATTCAAGAGCTCACATCAAGGCAGTGGAATAGTTTCTATTAAAATGGTGGAGAATTTCAGAAAATAAGAGATGTCGCTAGCAGGGTTTTCTAGCAGGCTGTAAAACTAGATTTCCAAAGGAAGGTGAGCATAATTGCATGTGAACATGATTATGTCTCCGTGAGACATAGTCTGCATCCTGGGGTTAATACACATGCATAATTATGCACCTCACTTGTCACGTAGCTAGCACAATTATTTCCCACATTCACAGGGTCTTTCTGCATATAAACCATATGCTCACAAATCTCTGACAAAAGTAGCTTCCTCTATAAATCAGGCCTTGAGCAAACAGGTTTTTAAACTAATAACTTAAAGCTCACAAATTCATTCCACAGTGGCTAGTAACACTACCCCCCATTCCAGTACCAGCAGTACAAACCTCCCCAAGCACAAGCAGGCAGAAGCAGAGTGCTGAGGCCACAGCTCTCAAATGCAGAGCATCAGCTCGGCTTGGCCAGCTGCTGAGGAAGAAAATTATAATGAAGCCTCTGTGCAACAGCCCCTAGGAACACCACTACATATTTTCACCAGGCTGTAGCAGCCAAATAATGACTGTTTCGAATGCGACAGCAGAAAAGCTTTATCTGCTGAGTGACCATGCCAAAGATTACAGCTTAATTGTAGCATTATTATGTCCTTTCCCACACCCCCACAATCTCCCATATTGCTTTCTGGCTGCATTGGGGTAATTAGACCACGATTACTGCATACTTTAGAGTATATAGAAATGAAAGCTGTCTTTGTGAAGTGTTTTCCAGCTCTGACACAACTAATTCCTGATAGCTTTGCTTTTCCTGGAACTGGATGCTCTTTCATATTAAACATGTCCTGTTTGTAACTGTACTTTGCTGTTCATGTAATTCTACCGTGCCAAGTCCCTTTCAGTCTCTGCAGTGCAACCACATTTCAAGCAACCCTTTTGCAAAATCAGGTAGTAATAATGGAAACAGATAAGTCCCCCCTAGCTTGGGAAGTGGGCACACACAGAGATTGCCTCAGTCATCTGACTTAAAAGACCTCTAAAATCCATGGCAATCATACTTGTTCTTAAATTGGTGTTTGAATCAGACCCATAAAACATAACAAATAGATAGTACTTTTCCAGAGGCTATTTCCAATTTCCAAAGGACTCCGATCTTGTAAAATTGCAAAAGATTGCAAAATGTGCAGCAGCAAAACACAATGCTCTGATTGTCCCCAATGAAATGTTGTTTAAAAAAAAAAAAAAAAAAAAAGAGACTCCTATTTAAAATGGGATTCCTCTTCTGTACATTTACATCTCTAAAAACAGGCTTCTGTTCACCCAGATGCTATCTACAGGGTCCCACCTGAGAGATCTCACCTCTGTTCTCATCACAGGAGAAGGCTAAATGAATTCTGCTGATACTGAACTTTTAGACAGCTCAAATGTTACTACTTATAGTGAGATTAACTCTACCTAAAATGAGAAATTTAAAAAATGTCTTGTATCCAACTGTCAGGACACTACAGCCTTTTAATGTGCCTTGAATGAGATCCCCGCCCAAAATGAAGCACATCAAAAAATTTTGAAAAATATAACCAAAAGAGTTTTAAATCTAAGCAGCCCAGATTACTGAGTGTCAATGCTAGGATATAATCAATGGATATAAATGTCTGGAAGACAGGAGTGTTCCAGGGAAACTAAGTGATGGTCCTTGGAGGTCAAGCAGAAATTATGTCAGAAGGGCCTGTTATATTTAAGATTAAATAATCTTGAAGCAAAAGGAATTAGTGAGAATTGAGCTGTGCGATAATCCACAGCAAGAGAGTCAGCAGTCATTTAACTAAGTGACAGACCAAATTTAAGAAAACAGTGTTCACCTTACGTGTTTTGTAAAGGTGAAGAGCTATTTCAAGCCCAATTTCTCATTTCACTTGAATTGATTCAATAAAGTGATTTTTAACCTTTTAGCATTTGTATATCATTAGGAATGTCAGTTTTTCTTAAACAATTGGTGCATATATGCAGAGCCTTCTTCATTTCTGAAGATGGTCCCTGTGTTGAAGAGTTTACTTGTTACTGAGATAAGACAAAGGCAGTATATGACAGAATTCCTGTGTAGGAAACTTCCTGTCCAAGATAAAGAAAGATCTGGGGGTTTTTGAAGAGCTCTTTGAACTTATCGCAGACACCTTGTGTCCCTACTCAATGCTGCATCTACATGATCTTCCTTTTCTCCTTTGAGCTGAAAACATAGCCACGTGATCCTTGAGGATAGGTGCCACCCTAACTTCAGTCATCTAAAAATCATCTAAACTGGCTGCCTGTATGCTCTACATGGTCAGTGAAAACTAACCTCTCTGCCTGGAGAGTGAATGGCACCTTCAAAGGTAGCTGTGAAGGTCTTACCTAGACTCTTACAGACTAGTGAACTTTCACAGACCTAGAAATAGGAGAGGAGATATCTATAAATCATGGTCAAAAGTAGGGGAGGTTAATGTGTGATGACCCGCTAGGAAAGGTCCTCAGATGTGTTCCTTAGAGTTGACCTCCTTGGCTGATACATCAAAACAAACAATGTGGCTAACTAAGCCTTTGGACAGGGGGAGCAGCACTGACACAGCCTCATGTTGTTGCACAATTTCATTGCAATTTCTCTCTGAGACTCGCATAAATGGTGTAATTCTGTCCTTTCATTTGGAAGCAGAGCTGGGGTAAATGAAAACACCACTTGCTTTTGACAGTCCAGCATATCCTGCAGCTTCACCTCCCCACTGAGGTGCAGGCAGTGCCCTGCTTGGCACCTGTAGCAACATGGGGTAAGGAGGCAAAATAAACCCAACTGTTTCCTGCCATTGCGTACCAATGTCCTGATGTGGTGCATTTTATCTACCTTCTCTCCTGCTGTGGAGAGGGAAATACAAGTCTATGGGCTTGATCCCAACAGACCAAGGCAGAAGAAACTAATCATGAGTCCTGCAGGACTGATCTGCAAGCTGGGTAGCCCCCCTCCAACACACCCAAACCCCTCACTCCCTCACCATGACACACAGCAAATACAATTACAAGATCTAATCAACTGCAACTAATGTAATTCTGAAAGTCTTCACAGCTAATGAAAACCAGGTCCTCCCCTTCTCGATTTAATTGAGATGTTTGGTTCATTCACTGTGGAAAAGAAGCCCTCCATAAAGTTATGTATGAATATTGCATTTACATATTCAGCCTGTCACAGTATTGGACTTTTATCTCCTGACTGTTGGATATTTAATGGTAGAAAACCATATGTGAAGGGAAACGGACTTCACAAAATAAATACTTTCTCACATTGTTTCAAGGGAAACCTCCAGTCTGAATGTCATCTACTAGCTTCCACTTTGTAGTCTGAACTTGGTATAAACAGAACATTTCCTTAACATGAATAAATCATGATCCCTAGTAAAAATACACTCCTCTTGCATTTAAGCAAGAATCAGAAGACAGAATTTGGCCTATAGCTTGTAAACTCAAATTGGTTGAATAACAAATGACTAAAAAAAAAAACATACTTTTTTTCTCCTTCCTCCAGTCTGTTCTTTTTGCTGCCTGCTGGCATCAGTTTTTCTGCAGTTTAAGCACCACTAATGCTGCAAGACTTCCCCTGCCTCTGTGTTTTCCCGTGTTACTATGATTAGCATTATTTTAGTAGGAATTTTCATCTACAATATGGGTAGCACTGCAGAGAGAAAAAAATACCTCATGCCTCCTGCAAAAAAAGTTTTGCTCCTACTTTGCATTACAAGCTGCCAAAGCATGATGACAGAGAAGCAACGGCTGGTAGGCAGGACAAGCACAACATCACATCACTTCATACAATCAATAACCAGCGGCTTTGCTTCTTCCAGGTTTCTCTTTTATGTTTACCCAAGTCGTTACTTTTACTCCACAGAACGTGGTCTTGTTAAGGTTTTGGAAGAGAAGAGTAAGACTTGAATTTGATGAAAACCTGTAAAGATGCAGCATAGCTGCTCTCCAGGGACAGGAGAGACAGTTAAGACACACTAGGTAAGGAGAACAGTCTTGCACTGGTGATGTATCAGGGAAGAGCAGAGAGCAAGCTCAAAACGTTTGCATGACTGATGAGCAGTAAGCACATCTCATTCACCAAGTGGTGATGGGAGTCTTAAGATGTGTAGATGTGACTACAGCATATACACACACACACCTTCCCCCCAGAGGCCTGCACCCACATCCACAAAACAGCTACTGCTTCCGCTCCTGCATGGCCAGGAAGCCTTCACTTCTCTGTCCTTTTGCCTCCTCCCAGTACCTTCACCCACCCTCTGCAACTCGCAGAGCCTTGTTCTTCCTTCTGTGACTGCCTCCTCCTCCTCCTTTCCAGAGGCCACGCCAGTGCTGCTGCAGTGCCACAGCTCCACGAGCTGCCCTCAGTTCTGCACCAATCTTGAGGCTTGGTGCTTCTAGCACAGAGCACTGCTACCCAGGCCATTAGCTGAGTACTTCTCACAGTGGGCAACATTTTTGGTTTAGCACTTCTCCCTTGACTTATTTTTCTGTACCAATCAAACATACTCACACAAACTCCTTATAAAACTACCAGTACTGATAACAGCATCTCTTGATTACTTTGGTTATGGCCTATTAGTACCAGGATGCCTAAATGGTGAGAAAAGACAGGGCATGTCAGAAATACAAAGAGCAGATACCAAGAAATATATGAAAGCACTCTCTCAGAAAGAGAATGAAACTATAGGAATTAAACAATAGAAGTGTTTACCTAAAATATGATAAATAACCTTAAGACACATGACAAACATATACATGATAATGAGAAGTGAGGACAAGAACATATACAGTTACAATAGACTATCCCCCCTTCCCCCAGTAATTTCAACAGCTACTTATCTTTTACAATGTTCCATTACATCACTGTTACAACACCCTGTTCAGGTTCGATTTTCCTTCACCAAGCAATCTGGATTTCACCTGCTTTATTCTTTCAGAAATTTGCCATGTTCAGGCCTGTTGAAATGCCTTCTGAACATGGCTCATTTTAAAGGATAACGTGGTATGTTGAACAAACCTTTTTTTATTCTTTTTCATCACTTAGGGAGACAGTTTTATTGCGAAGCAATCTGATTCTGCAGAAGGAAGCAGTTTTCAAAGAAACTATTCATAAATCCAGAGGGTGACCATTAGTTATTGAAAGCTGAAACACTTACAAGTTGATTTGATGGCAGCAGTAGTAAATTAATTTTTTGCTTTTGTTGAAAGATTTTCTCGACTACAACGAACAGCTGGCAAACTGCCTGAAGAGCAGAGGTCATCCGGCTCTGCATTTACTTAGATTCAATACCAAATTGATGCACTACTTTCAGAAAAACAACCGTGTCATCCTTTTAGAGAGTCCTTTTTGAATTTTCAGCTGACTTGAAACACATGACTGTAGACCTTAGTTTGGGGCAGCTGCTAAACTACTTGCCTTGCTATGTATTTCCATGTGTTATTCAACCAACGGGACAACTGAAAGACTTAGTTCGGCTGGAAGAAAGCAAAAACAACAGAAAGAAAGACTCATCACTCTCCCCAGTTTCACAAGTAAAAAAAACAGCAGAAGGGTGCTAACACATATTATGTGGGTAAGAATGAGAAGTAGATTGGTGACAGAAAATTTATTCTTGGAAAATCCCTCCTTTTGGAATGGTTACACTCAGACATGCACTGACCCAAATAGATCATGGCTCCTATCATTCCCTACTGCATGCAAACAGATAAAATGCTGACATGCATAAAAAAGGTCTGGGGCAAAAAAAAGCAAGCAGAATCTGCACGGAAACTGCCAAAAAAAAGAGTATAACAGCTGGTACACAACTGCTAATAGGCAAAGACAGCACTGCTGGCAAATGTAGGTGAAGCAAAGGAAAGGAAAAGGCAAAATGATGATGGGAAATTCAAAGGTCAGCTCAAAGGGATGAAGAAAGCAAGCCCGTTACCATCGGGTAACCTAGTGCTGTCTCAGAAGGACAGTCATTTAAGCCATTTCAGGACACACAATTTATTCCACTGTGGTGGTGCTGCTCAGTGATCAAGCCTCAGGGACACTGACTTCCCCTCGTGCAGCTTTCTGACTTGGCTTGATTGCCCACGTTGCCATTCTGTGGCTATAGAGATAAGGCAGGAGGATTGGGATAGATCAAATCCACAGCATGTCTCACCAGCTGAGTTACAGAGCACAGTGCAGCAGTAACATGGGCAGCAACTACAGTTTCCTCTCCTTTCGTCCTCTGAGCTCTTCCATATTATTTTCATTTTCTATCAACAAAGTCCCAGGCAGCATTGCAGGCTCAGTGAAATGTCACATTTGTGACATGATGGGTGGGAGTCAGCCACCCATCATGAGATCCGTGAGATGCCCGAGTGTGTCTGTGTAAGAGTGATGTGTTTGAGCCTCCTGTGTTCCCGGGGGCTGCCAGGCAATGGAGCCTCATAAGGGATTCAGCTGACCAACACAGGAGGATGCCATTTAGTTGCCTAAACACTAGCTGCTAGAACCACCTGAGTTGCCCAAGGCCATCCAAGATATCTGGATGTTTATGCAGATATGTCCATAGAGATGAACAATTTGGTACATGAACTGCAGGAGATTTATGCCCTGCTGGAGTGGCAGCTGGAGGCCAAGGGGCACAGCCTTTATAGCATTTCAAACAACATTCAGTGCCCTCCCTTTTCTGTAGATAAAACTTGAATCTGGATGTGGTTAGCAGACATGGCACAGGACCTACAGAAAACTCTTGTCCTTCTCAAATAGCTATTGAAGACTACGAAAAATGTACCAGGGCCTCTCAAATGGCACCAGCTGCTTCTGCATGGGCAGCTGAACAGGGCTCTGATCGCCACTGTCTAAAATAGGGCCTGAAGATGCCTCGCAGGTACTTGACTAAATTTAGGAATTTTCATTTGCACTTGAATCTCACACCATTAACATAATGCTTAATTGTTACACAGGTACAAACATCTTCCTTTAAAATAATTTCCTACATAAGGCTGAATGCTCTTAGCACTAAATCCTTCTCAGAAAGCTGTAAAGATTTACGGAGAGATGAAATGTTTTAGTCTAATATCAGAAAAACACTTTTCTGCAAGCAGAACAATGCCAGAGCATCGCACTCCTTCCAGCTGGCAGGACAAAAAAATTAATGTCCAAATTTTCAAAAACATTCACTATCACAGACTCTGTAATGTTTAATTATCTGATGGTGCTTAGGACTGTGGGTAGAGAAGAAAATACGCAAATAAACCAACACAAATCTAGTCATCATATGAATATTTAAGACCCCTCTGCCTGCAGCATCAGTGTGTGGGCTCCTATCAAAACTGTATTAAATGTCCCTATACAGCTACAGAACACATATGTAAGGATAAAATTAGCAAGCAACCTTCAAGAGACCTCTATTCAGAAAAAAAAGTTCTCCTCCCTTCGTGAACATTTTTGAGCAAAGCGGTTTTTTCCCTGTAATTTTTTCCCGTTAAAATTTTATGTTACTGCAAAGAGATAGCATGCAGGGAACTTCTAACAATTCTGTTCCCAATTGCTCTTGCATAGTAACTGAAGGCAAGCCTTGTTCTCTCTGTAGTATTACGTGCAATTCTAGGTTTCATTTTATATAATGAACATTAACATACAGATACACAGGCTAAAGTATTAAACCTGCACTACAGGCAACTACTTGCCCAACTAATTCACATAAAAGTAAATAAATAATAAAGCCTCTTATTATCCAGTTAAAGAAACCAGCAACATTTATAAAGCTACAAGAGAACACAGAGACCGTAAAATACAAAAGTATTCCTGCTGCAACGGAAAGTTTTCAGGAATTTCAGAAATTCTAAGCCATGGACTTCTTTTGTAGGCTATTCTTGCTTTATCTTTAACACCGGTGGGCTGCTATTAAAAAAACAGCTACGTGTCCTGTAGTTAGTTCTGAGCACTGGTTACTATTTTGTGAAAGTAAGTTGCAACTTAAATGTCCACTTTCAGAGTAAATCTGTTGAGACAGAGTCTCTTCCAAGAGTAAATCTCTTATACTTCAGTAAATAGATGAGATATAAATAAAGTAGGACCTCTGCAGAGTTTAAAACAGGCATTGCTGCCGTATTAGCAGGCTTGTGGCAATGTTACTTAGCAGTATTTGTTTAAAAGTCTCAGCAGGCTCATCCTGCTGAACATTTTGCATAAAACCATCTGCTGAACAGACAGAATCGATCTCGGAGTGTGTCCTGCTTGGTTTGTAAATTTACCTACTGTGACTAAGTACATAACTCATTATTAAAAACAGTCAGACCTGGTCTTTCCTGAGGGTAAACTAATGTTTCTCATCACCCTTAGAAAAACACACAACATGAGATAAGGAATAAGTAAGGCATTTAAATAAGAGCCATTATTTCAAAGGCTTACTCCCATGGCCTGAATCAACATGCAAACGTGGACTCCCAATTATCTTCACAAGATAATTATAATTCATA
Organism: Pyrocephalus nanus; assembly: GCA_038380795.1. NCBI lineage: Eukaryota > Metazoa > Chordata > Aves > Passeriformes > Tyrannidae > Pyrocephalus > Pyrocephalus nanus. The sequence goes on from CM076261.1 coordinate 68,569,581, forward strand.
AATGGCACTTCAAAGCATTTTCACAGAGCTGTGCAAATATTGACTAATTAGCCACACCAGAATCCTGTGGGGTAGGTGAGCAGGTACACTAAGCCCCTTTCATATCTGAGCAAATTGTGGGGGAAGAAAACCCCAACCTTCACCTGCTGCAGGGGATGAGAAGGCGGAGAGGTTTCCAGCCCTATGCCCCTTGCCCAGTCCACACTGCTCCCACCACCAACATTTTACCTCTTCTGGAGAGGGGATGAGATGAGATCTAAGCTAGCAGAGCTGGAAAAAGTGGACAAACCTCAGTTCATTATAAGTCCTGTTAAGCAAAAGGTCTAGATATTCAAATGTCAAAATAAAGCCTAAGGATTTGATACAAGTATATGCAGTATTTACATGAGGATGGTAGCCCCTTCTGCCAAGGAACGCTCAAACAATGATGTACTGCACAATTATGACTTACTCCCAGAATCAAAATATTACACTGATACTTGTAACTAAATAGTAGAAAAACAGCTCTAAATGTATGGAGTAAAACACTCATTTACTTAAAATTGAGAGAAATCTTTTGGGCACTGTGTGCCCAAAATTAAGAGTAAAGAAAGTGTGGTATCCCCTTAGAGCCTCCCAGAGGCTCTACCTTCACAATGTAATAAACCACGCAAGGCAATCAGTATTTTCAATCTACAAGATGGGTGTAAAAATGGACTGAAGATCCTTAGAGACCACAGCATGTAGAAAGTCAAATACACCACTGAATATTTCCTCCATTAAATCTGGCTCTTTAATGAAATTGCCTGTAGGAAAGCAATGATTAGTCTTTAGTGTCTCAAGTTTTCAGGCTTAAACCAGCAAACAACGGCTTTATTCCAGAGCTTCGTTACTAATCAGCACATTCCGGATGACAAACAGGTCTTTTCCAAACAATTGTATTATCACAAGCTTACAATGTACACAAGATACACAACATGAACTGTTTCTATTCGGTGTAATCCTGCTTTGTCTATTGAATTGGTTATAAGTTGTGTCTAATTTCAGCTACAATCTTTATAAGGCAAAGATTGTGTCCCTGTGGTTTTGTAAAGCCTCATTCACAGTTGTAATGGCATATAAATTGAATAAATAATAAGAAATCATGAACAGTGGGAATTTATTCTGCATTTATCAGGAATTCACAAGTGAGGATTTACATATTTTTAAAATGCATTTTTTTAAGATAATATCTTCCAGAGATCTGGTTCTCTCCTTTTTTTTAGAAATTGGGAGGTGCCTTTTAACTCAACTGTAGCAACTATTTAGGTAAACATAACAACAGGAAAAATAAGGTTAGTGTGGTGACTGGTTGAATAATAAATCCAGGGTTATTCCACTCTGAAGCTCATTCTTCAGCCTGGTTCATGTTTAACTGCTTCTGAGACAAACAGGTTTCCATCCCTGGTAAAGAACATTAAGATGATGGTATTTTAACTACTGCATTAATTATCTACTCTGAGCAAGGCTAGACAAAACAAATAGAAGGAATAGAACAGAACTGCCTTAGTGAGTAAAATCCATTTAAAAACACCCAAACTAGAGGAGTACAAATTGGGTGGCTTGAGCTGCAACATGATAAAAGGGAAAAAAGGGCTTCTGTACTCAGAAGCTTTGGAGAACCATGAAACAGTCTAACAAAAATCAATATTTTTTTACATTTGGCACTCCTGGCCGCTCATCCTACATGAGTCCCCTACATGCTGGGGACAGGGGATCATGGCCACAGCAAGACACATAGCAGTAACAAGCCAGTCATAAGCCAAAGCAAGTCTATGCTACAGCTCTGTATGCTATACTTTTAATTTGGTGTGTGTGCATTTTTTCCTTTTCAGGAGAAAGAGAGTGAGAAAAAAAAGTAACGTTTTTTATCTCAGTATAGGAATATGTTCATGTAAACAATCATTCAGCCTGCTCTGAGGATGGTGATGAGCAGCTCAAAGGACCTCAGGAATCTACTAGTCTCTGACACCTGGACCTGGCAAGTAAGTGAAAACACAGGGTGACTTTGGTCTGTAAGAATAAAAGACAAACACTGGAATGCATGCTTCTTTTCAGGTACACCAGTCTACACCCACAGTAGGTAAAATGCAGCAATAATGGTAAAATATGTCGTCTGTGTTATTAGAAATGTTAATTGTCCTGGCCAGCCTTCTGTCCTTAGAGGTCTGCAACTTCTCACGCCTGTAAGATGAGGAGTCTGGTCCCCACAGCCCGAGTGTGTAAGTACAGATGGACATTCCCCATCTTTGAAGATGCCTAGCTAAACTCATCAAACTCATAATATTTCCCATTTTTCTTTTTGGTTCAGAAAACTAAAACCTGTAAAGGGAATAGCACGTGAGAGCAACTCTGTACTCTAGGACAGAAAATGCACTCATTTGCACAAAGTTAATAACATGTCCTACAATGGCCATTCACTCTCAAAAGGCATTAGCATGTAATAGCAGCTGCTCATCCTCTGAGTGCAGATGAATGTTGGAAAGAGGTGCTGAGAGGCTTTGTCCTAGAATTACATGTCAGTGGTTTAAACATGATGTGTGGAAATTATTTTAATTGCCCATATCAGTCCAGGACTGAAATGGTCTTATACTGGTAGGAGTGGTGCAAAATGTCTTTCTCTGGTCCCAGTGTTGTTTGAGAAGAACATATATACATACCTGAAGGTCTAGAAAGCCTCACTACAAAATAAAATTTAAAAAAATCACCCCAATAAAATAGCTTTGAAAAATATTAGCTGGTAATGATAGTTTTTGACTGCAAGTCTTACATAAAAAGATCCAATTTCTTGAAAGTATGAGCACTGAAAGAGCAAGAACTGCTATTTTTGAGATAAATATTACAGTTCAAATGTCACAGACTATATTAAAGACATTCACAATTGGCTCTGAGATTTAGAAAGAAAAAAAATAAAAGACTGACACTGTTGTAGGAAGGTTGGTGATGATCACAGTGCTAATGACCATGATAGAAATACAAGATTTTTTTTTTAAAGCATCATTATCTAGTGGCCTTGAGTGCTAATCAAAACAAAGACTATAATGCCTGCTTTAATGGGGTTTGTCTCAGTAATGCTCCTAAATGGAATAAACTACATTAAACCCAGACAAGCTACAAAGAGAGATAAATGGCAAAAAAAATACACTGGAAACCTAAAGATTCTTTTAATCTACTATTAGCTGAGTTACCATCCATGCCATTCAGAGTTAACTGTGGTTTTGTAATCCATTTGCGGAACTGTACAACTAAAATAGAAATGTTGCTGTCCTTCTGTTTAAAACAACAGGCTAAATAAGGCCCAAATGAACCCCCAGAATCGCTAGTCTGGCAAAGACTATAGTAGAAAAACCTGCATATCTATTTTCTTATTTAAAATTAAGGAAAGCAGCTCCTCTGGAGTTTTTTCTCTAAGTAGAGGGAATCTGACCCCACCGAGACAGTCCTGCACATAAGCTGAGCCTCTGTGCACCACAAGGATGCCCCAGGCAGACAAAGGACCCCACACACTCCCTCACCGACCACTGCCATTCCCCATAGCTCCAGTACTGCAGGGACAGACACTCAGGCTTCAGATCACCCTCTTGATGTTTACAGGCAGGGGCACTGAATGCCAGGAAGATGAATTCATTGCCATCCTCCTCCTCCTCCTTGTTCCTTTGGCCTTGCTCATTTCTCCTCTGCATAAGCTGGCCCAATGCACAGACATGCTAAATTTCTTCAGCTTGATTCCTCAGAGGATCAATTACATTTGAGTTCGTCAAAAGCAAGTAAATAGGTTTTCTGATGTATTTATTTTGCTGTATCTCTCACCCTGTGATGGGAGGATCCACATCAGCTGGGGGGGAATGCAGACTATAGCATTTTGGTCAGATGCTGCAGGAAGAGGTGGCAATTTACTGATAAAATGACAGCCAAGGTATAGATGTAGTGACACTTTTATGTTCATTTAGATGCAAGAATGAAATATTTCCAGGGGCCCAGTCTTGGAAGGATGGATTAGCTCTTTGTTCATGGTGTACACAAAGTGTAGGATCATGCACTTTATCTTGAAGAAATTTTCAATAATGGTCTTTACAAACTGAAGCTGTAGCTTAGGGAACATAAAATTCATTCTCTAATTAATGAGTTCCCTCCAGAATTACAGGGAAGAAATTCCTATGGTTTTATTGCTTTTGTAAAATGCTTGTTCTACTGCTCTCAAGGGACTGCAAAAGGTCAGTGGTGTTGAATATACATGATTTATAAAGTACTCTGGGATGAGAGGTGTTGAGTAAATATAAAATATTATTAGAACATACTCTCCTTAATTCACATACACTGAAATGGAATTGGCTGTGCCACAAGAGCAAAACTAAGAAACCAAGACAGTCTGATGGCAGCAGGTTGTCTAAGGCTACTGACAGTCCACAACAGAGCAACCATAAATTCATCTCACAGACAGATTTATCTGATGCTGGAAGTTATTGCTGTTCATCTGGAATCAGTTATATAGATATAAATGTGAAGACTATGTTACATAGAAAATGACTAATCAGGCAGAGATGATGGACTGCTCTGTACCATGATGAAAAAGTGGCTTCTGAAGCAGCTGCGAGTGTAGGAGCAGCTCAAGTAGCCCATCCACCTTCTGCAGAAACACTGCCTTACATAAGTCTGTTCTCAAGTATATACCAGAGATGCTTGGGATTCCATGGTCCTCTGCTTTGTAAAGCCACACTCAGATGGCACTTTCAGCCTCAAAATTTGCATCCTATTTATCCCTGGCTTCAATGGACGCTTCCAAGCTCCCCTAGAATTGAACCTTGAGATTTGTTGACTTACAGATATATCCAGAGAGTCTTTCTAGAAAGCAGTCTCTTAGAGAACTGATCTAGAATGAGCCAAACTGGACTAGCAGTCTCTCATTCCCTCTCAGGGAAGCATAAATTATGCTTTCACTGCACTTTGTGGGATTGATTCCAGTTTCTCTCATTCTTCTGTTCACAATAGTCTACAACACTGCAATAAGTAATCACTTTGAAGTAGATTTCAAAATATTTTAACAACTGGGGCAATGACATTCTTACTCCACTTTACCATAAATGGAAAAACTCCCATACCCCCTCCCAAAGACAGAGATTGCAGATCATTTTCTGAATTCTTTTCAAAACCTAGGCCAAAAGATACTACCAGCATACTCTGTTCCCCTTCACATGATTATTTCCATTCTCACAGATTCCTTTCTCTAATTCCCTTCCCCCCTGAAGTTTACACTCTCCTTTCAAAAATTTTTCAACTGCATTTCCCATCTTAAATTTCCTATCTCTCATCAGCTTTCAAATAATGTGACTGTATTTTAGAAAAATGATGCTATGAATTCAGCATTTCAGACTACTAATTTTAGATCCTTAAAAAAAAAGGCACAATACAGGACTTTATCAAAAGTATATAAAGTATATGAGCTTCCTGCTTGTAAAGCAAAAAAAGTAAGTTCTTACTTTTGACTGTATTCATGCTTTCCCATGAAAATTGATACATCTGTCTGGGAGGTAAAGCAGATTTGGATTATCTGTATTCGAGAAAATAGTTACACCAATTTATTGCATAAAATGATTAGATTTTCTAGCAACAGAAGTTTGATTCTGTGATAATGTCAAAGTTATTCTCATATATGCAAAATACTTCTCATCTGCACAAGAAGGGCTCTTAATTTCCTCTGTACTGAAAAAAATGCCATTGTATTTTCTCGTTCCTGATAATGTAAGTATTTGGTTTCCTCTACTTTCTTTAGATAATTTTTACTCTTAATAGATTTGGCTATAACTAAATTGCTGTAGTAATGGCAGACAATTACACTCTTAAGGCTATCCTATCTATGATTAATCTGTGCTCCAACTGAAAGCATTTATCATCTGAGGGCTACCCTTCCCATTTGTCTTTTCCCTGTGTTTTTAGTTCTCCTTTCCTATCAAGGAGAACAACAAAAGTCATTATAGGTTTTTAACTTAGGGAATGACACTTTTAGCTCTGAGGCCAATGTGTAAATGTAAATTTCCAGCTGTTAGAACAAAGAAATAGCAAATGTGAGGCAGATGTTAATATATTATCCTTTGTTGGTAATACAAGCAAAAATCAACTTTAAAAAAATCCCCCAGCTATTGCAGTAATGAAAGTTTACCCGCTTGGGCATTTACATATACCTGTGCCTGCAGAAATAAGATCTAACTAGTTTCTCACAATCCATGGAGTCTAGACAAATCCTCTGTGTTGTTTCTTCTTCTTTTGATATTAATAATCCATGGGCTAGAATGTATAGCAAATGAAATCATCTCCAGATGTTTCTTCTTCTTAGCAATCTGATGAATGCCTGAAGACCATTTACTGTACGATGAAGTAAAGTGGAATCTGGAGGATTCTGGATCCTGTTATAGCACTGTTTTCCAGGACCACATTCAGCACCAAAAGTTAAACTGCGTGTCTGGTTTCTATCAAGTACCACTTGGACATAAGTCCTCAAGCACTTCTGAAGCCAGCATAGCCAGAGCTAATGAGCTCTGAGCTCCTTAAGAACTCTGCTTTTCTTTGAATCCACCAACTGAAAAACCCACAGCACATCTGTGAATGCAATAAGATGCTCCTTGCTCCATCTAGTATCTTTGTTGCCTCTACCATCTTCTCACCCTTGGAAACTTCTGCATTAATTCTCCTGGCATGGTGAGCATAGAATCACAGAATCAATTAGGTTGGAAAGGACCGCTGAGATCACTGAGTCCAACTGAACACCACCATGTCAACCAGACCATGGCAACTAAGTGCCAAGTCCAGTCTTTCCTTAACCACCTCCAGGGATGGTGACTCCATCACCTCCCTGGGCAGTCCATTTCAATGTCTTTCTGTGAAGAAATTCTTCCTTATGTCAAACTAATTTACTAAGGGTAGACTCAATGCCCTCATCCAGATCATCAGTAAAGAGTCATAGCCAGTGGCATGGAGTAGCATGGATATTTGGAGCATACTTACTGTTTAGGTTCCCCTCCACAGAACCTTCAGCCTCTGTCTAGCTCTTACCATATCACATCTCTCATCATCCTATCTCTCTCATCTCACATCATCCCTCCTAGGGACCTCGGATCCTCATGAATCCTGTAAAGCCCTTCCTTTTAACATTAATACAGCATGACTTCTGAATGCCTTGTGTCAGGCACATTTGTGTTTGTAATTCCTTTCACACTAGGCAATTCATTAAGGGCTCTGTTTTGATTACCAAAATGTGTGAACACAATTTTGTATCTCATCTATACAGGGTCACTCTTATGTCAGCTCGTTTTTGACTGTGACAGTCTTTTCCCATCCTAAAGGCAAAGCAGTGTTTACATTTGGTTAGTTAAAATATTTACATTGCACATTCAAATGATGCATTTTCCCAGTGACAGGGCTCTCTGTGGTATTTCCTCCTCTACCTACTATGCAGCGGAAACAGATGATTAAGATGAATATTCTGGGTGTCTCTAAACAAGCAGATTAAGGAAATATGCAGCACAGCTATATTATACTAACACTGTTGGGCTTTGTAATATCCATGCAGGCTGTGATCTGCCCAACGCTGGCATGAAAGCCTGTCTTTTAGGACCCCAAATCAGAAGAGTTCCACGTTTTCCAGTCATCATAGTTCAAATAGATTCTTCATTTATTGACAATGTATTTGCTCACTCAGTGCCTGAGGTAGAGTAAAACGGGGCAGATGTAGGCCCTGGGAGAGGAAGTAGGAATGGTGCTTGTGCTGATCATCAGTGTGTCTGCAGATAAAAGCCTCGAGCACACTGTGTCTGCAGGGAGGCAGAAATGATGGGTGCTGCTGCCCAGATGGAGAAGAAAGAAGGGGAGAAGTAAAGGTGACACTAAAGCTGGCAGGGGAAGGCTACAAAATTGCAGTATTTCTGGGAATCAGAAAACCAACTGGACACCCCAGTCTTAATGTCACACTACGAAGTTGAATAAAACACTGTGAGTGATGCTGCACCAAGAGGTACACCAGACACACAGCATGAGCCTCTCCCCAAAGAGACTGTTTGAGGTTTGCAGGGGAGAAGGAGTATGCATACAAAATTTCACACAACAGTGAAATTCAACATTACTTAAGACATATCATCACCTACATGGTAAACAGTTAATTTTGCTCAAGTATCTGTTATTACCAAACAGCAAAGGACAACCATATGCAAGTCCTCCTGAGAAGAAATCAGATGCAGAGTGAAGCAACTTCTCACACAGAAACTACGTAGCAGTGCAAAATTAAGAACGTAAAACCCCCGGCTCTCAGTGACTGTATTCCTTACCTTATAACATCATCCACGCAGGTCTTCATATAGGCTGTCCCAGTGAGGAAGCAAAAGCTTCTGGGCTGAAAAAAAATGGAAGTGCTGGTTAAGACATTACCACGAAAACCCTGTCTGTGCTTACATCCATCACAAACTCTGCTGCATCTTTTTGTTTACAGAAACATAAACAATTGACCAAAGTTAACTTTGGAAGCAATAGCTATTTATTTTAAATTAAACCTGCCAACTTAGTGTCATATACTCTGGAGGAAATGGGTTATAAAAGTTGCTGTATAAATGAGGCACGCACCATCTAGCAAGTGAACTTTATGCAAGATTATTTTATGTGTGGGAGATGTATTTCCTCCGCTTTTTAAAACTAACAGCAAATGAAACTTTGTTTGCCAGTTAAAACACAGCAGTAAAAGTCTCTACATTAGTACAAGGTGGTATATTCACTATAATAAATAACCAATTTTGATTTAACCTAAAACACGTTTATCCACATGTATTTTTATTTCCTGATATGAGTGCCTCTAGTAGAGCATCCACTGAAAAACTTTTGGAAATTGCAACCCCTTTAATTATTCTGGCTTAATTTTTTTGCTTGTGCCGACAAGCTTCAATTTGGGATTTCCACACTTGCTTGCCCCTGACAAGCACAAGAAAATCAATGAAAGAGTCTAATACAGGGTCTCACTTCTCTTCACAGAGGTAATGACCATAAGTATCTCTCATTTCATAGCTTAAAAAACTCTTAGGCAGGTCTATATGTGCTTATTATTACTTTAAAATTGCCTTCTTTACTGTAGCAGGTGTTTTCTAGAACCTGTCTCCTTGCTGCAAAGGGCTTTGTTAAAATGTTAGAATGGCAGGATGTGGAATCCAGCATCATCCAGGCCTGCTGCCCAACCAAGGGGGTTGAGGAGCGAGGATTTGGCTCCCCAGTGCTGGAGCCCCCAGTCACCCTCTCCCTTAGCAAGGAGGGGTGTGTGGGAAAAGCCACAGAGAGTGTGAACAGGCTCATTACCTGCCTGCCTGACACAGCCCTATTGCCAAGCAGCATGGAGGTGCACAGGGATTAGTGCAGACACTCCTGCCGAAAGGGGATGCCACAAAACCCCAGCCCACGGGCCAGGATAAACCTAGATACCGCATTTTGAGCCAGCAGCCATCCTCGGGGATACACAGCTTGCAACTCCCAGCCTTTGGCTGGCCAGCTCACAAAGCCCCGCCGTTTTTGGCAGAGGGACGTCCAGTGTGATGGGCAGCGGCTGCCGCTGTCACTAGCAGGATGTTTTCTGGAGTTTCTCCTACAAGGCAATGTGTTTATTCTTTGAAACAGTTGCTCCCTAAAGATTAAAACTGAATGGGAGCACAAAAGCAGTGTGTCCCCTCCGGGGCTGCTACGTGCTGTTGGGCAAAGAGGAGGTACAAGCAGTGTCCTCCCAAATTACAACAAACGACGCTGCACTGAGAGAATAGCATTCTTCAGTACACAAATATTCTCTTCTTTTTAACCCCTCCTTAGAAAAAAAATCAACAAAAAATTCCCCAATATCTTTCAAACACTGTTTATGTAATTAAGAGCTCCAGATCTGGAGCTGTGTTGGCAAAAATCCACCTCAGCTGAGCCCATTCACCCTAAAAGCATGTCAATCTGGGCACATGAAATGAACAACAGCCACTAGGCTTGCACTTTTAAGACTACATTTGTTATCATCCCCAAATAGCAGTAGACACTCTCAAAAAACAGACTTAACAATTACACGGGACAGATAGCAATAAGAAGAGCAAAGAGACCAGGACAAACACTCAGACAAAATATATCTTTAAATTAAAATAATGATAGTAATTTAAAACTACTAAAAATAGGATTGAAGTAGTGAGAACACAGGAGAAATACCTGCACAACAATGTAAAATCTATTTGGCACAGTCTGTGTAATCATGGTTATTGCAAAATGGTTGAAAAAACAAATGCAACAATGGTTTTTCTTTCTGCTGAGCTGTGTAGAGAAATGTTAAATTTTTACCACTCTACAGGATGCTTGGTACCCCAGGGAGTGCCTTGAGGGGTGAGGAATTGTCTCTGGTAATAGGAAGAAGTATTTACCTTGCCTAATAGCGATATGTTGATGTATTTCCATTAGCACAATTAATTTATTATTGCATATACAGAGTACTTCTGGCTTAAAAAGTAAGAAAGATCGAAAAGGAGACTAAATGGTCTTTTTGACCTCTGATGGGAACACATACAGATTTTCTCATTATTGGTAACACAAATTAAGCCCACATAAAGGGAAACAGACAAACTTTAACAACCCTCAGCTGCAGCACAATGGCCACCATGAAGATTTATTCTCCTAAGAAGTACAGCAGACTTCACAACTTTTCTCTCTGTGGCATCACCCTTATTTTAGTGAATAACCGAACAGCAGCAATCGCTACCACGTTCCTCTAAAGATAAAAACATTACCTCCGATTAACAAGGACTCCTCATCCTAGTTCGCACTGTGCAGAAGACACCAGGAGAAGCTATCAGTGGTGCTCTGGAACTCCCTGCGGTCTCTAAGGCAGCTCTCAAGAGTTTCTCGACCCCTGTCCCCCGAGCGCTCACCGATTCCGTATGCGCGGCGCAGACCCACCTTCTCCGGCTGCCAAGCCGGGCACAGGCTGCGAACAATGCCGCCTCTGTCAGCCCGCCGAGGGAGCAGTGCCACAAAGACACGCTCATCCACAGAACCGCGCTTTTTTTTTATCTTCTTTTTCTTCTTGGAGTACAGGGTGATGAGAACGGATGGGAGAAAAATGCTTATGTATGTGTGATTAGCCAAGGCTTCATTCTGTTCAGGAGGGAGACGGTGTCAGTGCACGACGGGCATCCCGGCGCCGGGAGGGGAGATGGAATCTGCACTGGCGAGAGGGCTCCCTGCCTCGCTTCGCACATTTTTGTTTCGGATCTGTGGGTGGCTGCATGAGCAAGCAGCCGAAATAGGGGAGGAGTTACACGAAATGCAATTTAGGGCTTGGAAGCCTTGTCTGCCTTTCCGAAAGCAGGAGGAAGAGGCGAGATCGCCGCCCGCTGACGGAGCAGCACGCCCTGCCCACCCCACCTGCTGCCACCTGCCCCGCCGAACTGCCCGGGAAAGCGCCTCTCCTCCCGGCCGGGATCCCCGGGACAGAGCACAGGAGCAGCAGCTGCTCTCCATCCCTCCGTAACCACATTCGACAGACTCTGAGCACGCTGGCTGTTCACTCGCGACCCACAGCATTACCAGTTTAATTTTCAAGGAGGCACGGTGCTCCATGATCTTAATGAGCAACTACAGGAGGAGACAATGAATGACATCCTCAGCAGATGTTTACAGCTGTCACTAGGAAGAGGAGATGACCGCGGCATCTCAAATATCAGTTTTCTACAAAGCTTTCCTTGGAAAGCAGTCAGGCAAAGCTGGAAGTTCTTTAAAAATCAGATGTCCCTAGTTTTCTTGTTTTGAAAGGACTATCATGTGCATATATTTCATGCAACTTCAGCTTTGTTTTCTTTACTATCAGGAATTGAGAAGCAATCTGGTCTGGATGAAGAGGAGACAATGATGATCCCTGCTGAAAACAATTAGAGTATTACAGTTTAAATCATATATTCCCAAGCCAAGCTCCACGATAGATGAGCTGTTTCACATTCCTCCATGTTAATTATAGTTCCGATCTTAAAAGATTGCAACTCAATGGAGCAGCAAGCAATGTGTTTTCTTCTTGAAGCAAATACCAAGGGACACACAGCCCTTGGGTGCAGCACAGCTATGAACTGATTCCAGGTCCCTGATGAACCATTGCAGCCTTACTGTAATTTCCCATGCAATTAGTATTAATTGGTGATTTGCTGGCAATCCCCCGGGGGCCCTATCTCACCCTTTTAGCCAGTCCTACTGGATCAGGCTTGAGATGATCATCAGGGCCAGGCAGTCATCACTTCTGCTTCAGCTCTCAGGACTCTTTTTTACCCTTAAAGTTTTGGGTACTTGGCAAGGATTATCTTGCGTGATGAAAAATATGCCACTTCCAAATTAATGCATATGAATTTGTACTGTGAGACAGCAAAGAGGGAGATTTCTAGAAGGAATTTATAAACTTTTTTTTAAGCATCTTGTTTCAAAGCATTTCACTGAAGCCAAACTCCAACATAATTTTCAGGACAACTGAGCACTACTATTCAGTGTCTGGATAGTAACAGACCAGTAAAACTTCCTATCTAGTACTCAAAATTACACTGACAAAGGAGAGCTCTAAATAAGCAACCACCTCTTCTAATTTTATGCTTTAGTAACAGTTCTTAAGGATACTATTTCCTTTTATCTATTAATAAGCTCAAGTTATTTGTCTTAAGCATCCTGTCAAGTGGACTTAAGCAGGATCAGGATTGCTTTATATCACCAGAGCCCCACCACTGAGTGGCAATAAACAAAATCAGATGTTCTTTGGCAGAACATTGTAAACATCTAAAACATATTCCAGGGTAGCTTCCAGGGTCAGTATCCCAGCTGATGGATCTCTTTCTGCAGAATTACATAAGTAATCTCAAAACTCCGTATACTACTATCCTTTAAAAAACACTGCTGAGGCAGTTCTTTAGAGTCAAAAGGATGCCCTAAATGAGAACTGTGCAGGGGCCAGCCCACACACACCATTCAATAACTACTAACGGTAAATACATTAGGAAATGCTTGTTGCTAGAGGCAAGCAGTATTACTTCAACTAAAACAGGTCAAGTATAATCAAGAGCAATGTCCTACAGGCCAGCTTTATTCCTCCTCCCTTTTGGGCTACTCCTAAGTTTCCAGTCCATATTAATCAGTGGTCCTTGGCATTACTCTTCTTGAATCACTTTTGCCTTTTACTGTGCAATGTTTGGAAATCACAACACAACATCAGTAGGGTGTCTAATACATGGTGTATTTTGGCTTGAAGGTAGTTGAGAACATTAATTATGGTTATTTCTCAAGGAAATATTTGGTTTGGAGTGGAGGAGAGTGCTACAGCCTGCCTGTGCCACCTCACTTCATCTCTAAAAATTTGTACCTCTAGATTTTACTCATGTTGTACTTAATATACACAAACTCAAATGTGAAAACTGAAATTCAGTACAGAGATTCTTTTACATATTTGTGGTTTATATGACATAGTTTAATGACTTCTTTTCCTTGGAGATCCTTCTCTCTGATACTACTTGATTATAATTTTTTAAAAGGTGTTATTGTCTTTTTTTCACACATCTGTGGCATATAAAGATCCAGCCATTATTTGTCAGTGCCAAATGAAAAATGAATACTTTCAGACTATTCTCGCAATTATTTTAGAACTTTCACTGGTGTAATTTCACAGTAATTCCTTTAACTTCCAGTATCTCTGAATGTACACCATGCATCTGAGATATCCCTCACCTCTGTCTCGCGCATCCTTAGTTCTCAAAGAGTATAAAACCACAAGGATATTACTCAGGGCAGTTTAGATGGCAGAGGGGTTCTGTTGGTCAGTGGAGGGATGGGTTAAGGAACCACAGAATGAAAGTTTCAGGGAAGATCTTTTCTGTGAAATCACACAAGAGGAAGGAGCACAGCACACACACTCTGGCGAGGACAGTAAGATGCAGTATGTGTTTCTGGAAGTGCAGAAGAACTATTAGATTTCTTAGTATGATGCTATTCTGAAAAATCTGGTTTGCTTACAGGCTTCTAGAACATACATGTTCAGATTCCCACTTTACATCTACAACTAACAGAGAGGGACAAAACATTCAGTTTTAGGAAACACAAGACCAAGAGATTCTTTCTCCAATGAAATATGCTAAGACTTAGACCTTGCCACTCTAATACTCTGATGGTAAATTCAATCTTTACAAATACAGAGAAAACATCTTTAAGGAAATTTCTAATAACTCTGGACATATGGATAAGACTTACACTTGTAAATTACTTCTCTAAATAGGTGTTACCTCAAATCTCCAGCTAGTCAAGGACAGATGTGTTCAGCCTGCATCAGGTGATAACGAAGCCTGAACCCTTAGTTAAATTTGGATTAGCTGTTGATGAAAACCAATTTGATAACACTGCTTATTCTAAATTTCCCTTAATTACAGCTTTTCCAGTCAAACTTCTCACTGCTATTCCTTCTTGCATTAACTTTCTAAGAGCATTACTGCCAGTGACAGTTTTATTTGTAGCGCTACATGGCACTGGTACGTGCTCCTCATCAGGTCCTTCTATCTGCCTGAGCCCAGTGCTGGATTGCACCAGGTTCTCTCCATCTACAGGAGGCTAAACACAAAATTATACTTAATCAAGCATGACCTTTTGCTCTGGCTGGGAGCTTGTCTGTGTATATCCCAGGTACTTGCATGTCCTGTGCATGCTGAAGACACACACACACGCTGGAATGCCTGCATTGCCAAGAGGGCTATATGTCATTTTGGGCTATGGATCTGAAGTGTTTTACTTGGACACAGATCACTTGGGTCTATGGTCTGTTCTCTGCTAAAAGGTCTTGAACTCTTGACTAACTTAGGCCATGTGGATTTTTAATTTAGCATACCTAGCAGGTGTCCAAAGCCCCCTCTTAGAGCAGTCAAGTCAAAGCCTTACAAAGATTTGAAGTGTACTAATACAATCTAAGTCAATATTCTGTACTACAACAATGCAAATATTTTTCTTAAATCTTATAGTAACTAGGAACTACTATACATTCAGCAAAGTATTTAAGAATAACTGATGTAATTTGGAAATTTATTTCTCACCTGTCTGATTAGCACTGATAATGGAACTGAAACTTTCTCCTCATCTGCTTCCAGTATTTATCAAGCATTTGAGTATGGCTCTTTGGTTACCATTTGTAGTAACCAGAATTTTCAACCATTTTTTCACCCAAGTATTTGATAGATTTGGGCTTGCTTCATGCAAACAAGACCAAATGTATTCAATCCATTACAGTCAAGACTAAATACTTGCATATGGTTTCCTAATGCTACTCATTAGGAGATGGATGGCTACAAATGTGCTTCCTTTGACTTCAGCTTGCTTTTTATTCTTCCCTGCAGCTTGCTCATTTTTATTAAAAATGAAGAAAGAAATCAAATTACTAAGCTTTCATTTTCCACTCTTCCTAATTTTCAGATTTATCCCATATGACAAGAACTTTTTACACCATTTAACAGGAGCAAAATCTTGAATGAACAGGGATTTTCTTTTTTGTTTAATCCTCTCCTGATTCCACCCACTTTTCCTGTTTTCCACTCCTTAATTAAATTTCAAGTCAAAGATCATTTTGACTCAAAACATTCAAATGTTTTCATATTTGGTTAAAAAATTTCACAAATCCATTATCCTATATTGCCATAACTAACTATGAGAAACTCTCCTGAATTATTTGGATATATGGACAAGATCTGATTATCTAAATCAAATTGCTAAACTCTTAATGCCCAATGGAATTTTTTTTTTTTTTTTAAATCGACAGATCTGATTAAAGTATGCTAAAAATAATCGGCCAGACTATAAGATACTAGTGGGCAGAGGCTCTGGAAATGAAGTGACACCATGCTAATTGGCAAAACAGCCAACAGAAAATACAGATCTATTTACAATTTGAGGATTTAAGTTTGAGATTATAAACATAAGAGACAAAGAATGACATGCTCCTGTCATTTGTTGACAAGCTGCAATAGAGAGAAGCAGTGTCACTACTTCATCACCATACACAACTGCTCTGCATCCTGCTTCCAACAGCTGACTTGCATTTCCAAGTCCTGCTCCTGTCAGACATGTTTGAATTATTCTGGCTTTTCCAGATGAGTGGTGGCATCCTACTCAGCAAAAGCATACAGACAAAATTGTTTGTGTTCAGGCAATTGCATTATAAGAAAAGTAATTATTAGGATGTAATTTTCTCTGTACAAGCATCTGCACAAACTATACAAGTCCTCTTACCACGGCCACTGCTCTGTAGAAACTGTGGAAGCTCAATTAAGTATTGAATCAGTTCTAAAGGTGTCTGTAGCATTTATTTATTCATAAAACAATGAATATACAAAAAAAAAAAAAAAAAAAGAAACAGAAACCACTCTTACAAACTTTTGTTTAACCACAGTGAATTGAGATAGTCTTTAATACTCAAAGTTTAATTTCAGGAAAAACAGGATGGTATGTAGACTGTCAGCTAACAGTCCTTAGTCTCTTTGATTATCACTGTATCTTTCACAACAAAAACCTGTTTAAAAAGCAGGAAAAACAAGATGAACAACTTCAAATCCCTTGAAAACATAAAGTTAGTTAATTATGTCAAACATTTCTTAATGCAACCAAGGTTGTTTGTGTGGTCCTCCTAAGATTCCACTAGAAAGAGCAGGGAACTGGCTGCCCCTGCACGTACTTCACTTGGCACTGGACTGAAATCCAGCAACATTGCCCAAAGGTCATCATGGTATAAAAGAAAACAGAAACAGTCTAAAGAAGCTGCTGGCTCCTCGAATTCATAGAGCTCCTAAGGCAGGTGAACAAGAGTAAGTGACAGTGTTCCCATCTTCTTTCTGCTACTGTTGTGAGATTTTATGCTTTCTGCCTGGACTCCATTATTTCTGTGAGAGATCAGGCTGGTTTTTTATCTAACATTATACTGTCCTTTGATACTTTGTTCTCCCCTGGACATACTTGCCATGGATGGATTAGCACATACCTGAAAGCCTCACTCAAGTTTGGTTCACAAGGCCGGACTGAAAGAACTGAGAGAGTAATTAAAAAAGGAACTTAAAAGAGCAAATCTTGCAAGTGTCTGATAAAGCCAGGGTTACGCAAGGCTGCTGAGAAACTGGACTCTGCCTCGACTTTAAACAAACTTTCCTACTTTCAACAAACATTTCTGAGCGTGAAGTGGCCGGGTAGGCCAGAGGTGTCTGTCCAGCAGGGCTCTCCTAAACCTCTGAAAGTGTTTGCTCTCAAAGGATCACATAAGGCCATGACAGAAGTTGGTTGACTTGTTTTTTTAAAAATTAACTAGTAACAACATAACAAAAACTATCTTGAGCATCAAGAATCAATTACAGCTAGCAAACAGAGGCTCAGCTTTTGGAATGCCTCTACTTTGGTACATGAAAGACACTATCTGCACAGGAAACTTTACTCTGTAACATCAAGGCTCTACAGGACCATGGCTCAACAAAGGAGACGATGCCGAATCCAAGGTGGAGGTAAGCCACTATCTATGAGCCTTCCCCTACCATAATGCCTCCATTTCAGTGGATGAGTTTTGCAAGTACCTGCTCTTTGCATGCCATCACTTACCACCTTCCTCCCGTGCAGGGGAAGCAGCAGGCAGAGTGGACTGACGGACAGAGAACATGGACCATCACCCCTCTGACCAGTGCCCCAACCAGGAGGACTTTCCAGAATATTTGTGTATATCTCTTTGGAAAACAACCTTTTTAATCACTCTGCCAGTGAGAACTGAACATGATTTTTAAAGAATCCTGAAGTAACTTGTGGATAGCAAGATAGTTTTTTTTAGTCTTTGAGTGCAACCTCTTTCATTTAAATAAGTAGTTGAGACGGACAGAGTATTAGAAGCCTATTTCCCACCTTCAGACTCCATGTTGGACAAAATACAGTGGAGAAGAGAAGAAACAGTATTGTCTATGCCAACTCATTGAACTGGAAGAGACGCTAGCATAAAATCCTAAAACAGATCAGAAATAGGATTTGCTTAATCAAGCAAGTTTTGGCATAAGATGTAATCACATACTGAAGAGGATTACATTAGCCTTTCAGAAAAAAACCCACTCTTAACCAAATCCTGAAATTCTGCTTTGGAATTTGCATTAAATCCATGGGAATTGTATGGGCTTCAGCATGCGTTTTCTCCCACACCAAAGCAGCCAGATGGACAGACAGGGATGTGAGAAGAACATTTTACGCTAGCCTGAGGGGAGACGAACAAGAAAAGAAGCCCCCATGTGCTTCCCCTGTCCAAAGCATACACCCCACGCCCTCTACTGAGAGCCTGGCTTTCCCAGAGCTCTCTTCCCTTGACTGTGGAGAAAGCAGTGGCTGGGCAGCCAGCAGGCAGCAGTCCCTCCAGCACCTCTCCCACAGATGGGAAGTGTTCCTGGGGTGCTCTGTGCTGTGTCAGAGCAGGGAGGATGCCTGGCGTTCTCTACCTCCATTGCCCTGCCATCCAGCAAGGCCCTTGACCCCCAGGGGTCACCCTGTTTTACAGCCATCAGTTATTGCTACACAGAAGGTGGCTTTGCATAAATAGCTTTTGTTCTGCTAAAATACATCTACCCTAGCTTGTTTGCTACCTAACAGTTGTCAATGGGTTACATTACGCTTTTTCTCCTTTTTCATGTACATTCCTCCCTGCACATTGGAGCAGCTGCAGCCAGCTGTGAGCTTCCCCACCAGGACCCCGACTGCTGCCTCTGACATACCAGTGACAGGCCCATGACGATGAAGAGCATCTTAACTACAGACAGATCGCCTGCCGCTGCTGTGGGAATCCAGGCAGCAAAGCACTGCTCACATTACAGCCAGGAAAAAGATAAGTGTGCCTTACACACTGCAAGCAGGACCAGCACTTCATTTGAAATCCATGGGGCAGAGGAAACAAATTCATCATGTAGTATGTTTAGGAAAGCCTCACCTTCTCTGAAGTGTTTCAGGAATAATGTTCATCAAATGGTAATTGTACCCTCCCCACCTTGGCTTTTACTATCTGAGGAAAGACAAAATATTCATTCCCTTTTTCCATCACTTTTAAAATCTGATTTTTAGGGTGGCTGTTAGCATCCTCTCTGTAATAAAGACACCTAAAATCACAGTGAGTCAAAGCCTAAGTCTTTGCTCAGACAAATCTCCTGAAAGCATCAACTTGGAAAGCATGCCCTGGGAAACCAATCACTACACCCTGCCACTGGAAGCATCTCAGCCGGGCCAGGTACTGCAGGTCTCTTCTTTTTTTTTTACTTTCCTAATTTTATAGAACATAGAGGAAGTAAACTCAAATACAGGTGGGTTATTTCATATGTGCAGCCCCTTCAAAACTAAACCACAGACATTAAGAATGTCAAATATCAGCCACACACAGATCTTCTCTAATAAACTAAACCCTGTGAGCATAGAGATATAGCACTGGGCTGACAGATATACTTTCAAAAATTACAGGCCTTGTACACATAGAGATATCTCCTTGACCCTCTTCATCAAGTAGCTTTTTTTGTTTGTGTTTTTCTTAAGTTCAGTCTTTCAATTAATTCCAAATCCTGATAAAATAAAACTTATTTTGCTTGGTTATAAGTTCATAAAACACAAGAGCAGCTTCATGCAAAAATATGAATAAGTTTGGAAGTAATTTAGATATTTGCATATTAAATAGGAGGCCATTCTTTGCATGAATTTAATGCTGTCAAGCACAGGAGGCATCAAATGCTTTGGCTTTTATGTTGCTCCTTACTGAGGTAACAATAATTGCCAATAGCTCCTTCATAAAAAAAATTAAAACACTCACTGTGCTATTTGGGGTTTTTATAAAAATATTCAACAGACGGGAAGGCATAAAAGGACAAGAACCTGAAGTCATGCCTCCAAGCAAAGCACATATTTACCCCCCAGTATAATCTATGTGCAAAATCACTGACCACAGATACAAAGACAAGACCAGTTCAAGGACTGCTCTTACCTGTGACCTCTTCTTCAGCCACCCCTTTGCTGCAGCTGCATCCCTCTTCTTCCCCTGCCAGCTGTTCCAGCCCCTCTCCTCCAACAGCATTAGCAGTACCACTCACAGCACTGGATATTGCCTACTTGATTCATCACTGAATCAACACAACATAAATCCCCCAGGCACACCAAAGCAATGCTACATTAATGCTTTGTCTAAGCTGCAAGACCATCTCTTAAAATGCCTGGAAAATCATTTAAGATGACCATGGCTTTGTTCTTGCTGCACTCTGGCCAGGAAGTGGTTAAAACAAAGGGGTGAAATCACAGCAAATAATCTGAAAGACTGTATTCTCATCATGCTTGCCATTTTCAATCCGATTTTTTTCATATAAAAATCTTTGTGCAATATCGCTCTGTTGAAATTATTAGAAATGCTTTGGCTTTCTGCAGGTGGAAAAGGCCAGAACCTGACCCAGCGTGCAGGAGTACCACCATTCCATGCACCATGAGCCTCAGGTGCTGTGTTACTCCTTTATTTCTCCAGACATACACCTGCATAGCAATAAGCTTCTACATTGTTTTAACTACATTCTGTCCCATGCAAGTGGGAAGCAAAAAAAATTTAAACCCTGTTCTTGACATAGTCTTTTTCAATGCAGACGGGAGTTCATAGGAATCATTGTCTTTCACATTTGTGTTTTCAGCTTTATAATTTCCATTTGCTTAAGACCCCTTGTCACATCTTATTCTTATTTTAGCACTAGCCCTAAAAGAGTTACAGATATGATTATTTTGACTCAGCATCATCTTGCTATCCTCAATTTGCCTTAACATCAAAAAGACAAAAGCAACAGCCCTACCCCTCTATATAACTTTATGTTCTCACTGATAGTGTCTGAAGGGCAAATGAATGTGTGAAAACAAACTGCACACATGCAAAGTGAAGGTTTCATATCATTGCAGAGACCTTATCTTCTCTGTTTTTCTGACTCTGCAGTAAATTGGAGACAATCCCAAATGGTGACAATGAGCTTTGCAAACAATTATTTTAAAAAAGCCTTGCAAGAAACTATTTGGTAATGTTAACATTTTTCTCTCTTAAACACACAATTATCCACTGCAGGCAGATAATGTGAAGTAAAGTGCCAGAAAATGACGTGGCTTAAGATTATATATAGTCAGTTGGGCTTTCTCTAAAGAAACATTATAAAGACCCTTTCCAGTTTGCAAAGCTGAGTTTCTAAAAGCAAAAAGAAGCAGTGTGGAGTAACTGAAGGGTCATGTCAAAGGACAGCAGCAGGCAGTACTCCACAGAATGAGTCTGCATTGCAACCACACTAATAATCTCACTGCATGAAAGGGCAGAGTGATAAACGGGAGTGAAAGGGAAGATTAATTCCTGGTGGCTTTTACAGCTAACAGCCATTTCATTGGGGCAGCAACACCAGCCAGAAAGTTTTGGTCCCGATGGCTAAGTTGGTCACCACTCTAAACCGGAACCTTGACTCTGCAGCATCACAAGCAGGACACCCCACAAATGCGACAGATGAGGAGGCTTCAAAGAACTGAATGTGGAAATAAGCATGATCCTTGTTGTTTAGGATACTTGATTTTGGCCATTGGACCAGCCCATCGTTTCTCCATTGTCAGAAACATCTCTTATTCCATGGGGCACTGCAAGAGGGTGTGGCAGCTAGAGAGGAAAAAGATGGATCTTCAATCCTCTGGAAAGATGAAGGCAACTCAGGATAGCAGCTTAGATGTATCTGTGCTAAAGCAACAAGCAGTGAGATGAATAAGTGGATATCCTGGATGGGCACACGAGATTCTCTAGGCTGGAGCTGTAATTTTCCAGACATGGTTTAGGAAAAGGTGCCTTGAAACAAGATTTAATATCTTTTCATTGAAATAGAAGTTCAGAAAACTCAAGATAACCTTGCAGCAGTTCCCTTTCTCCAGTGAGATCCAGCTTCTGTCTGGTAAACACTCAGGAGCTCCACAAGACCATAGCTTTCCTGTTGTCTTGTGGAGCCTGTATTGGGAATTTTCTAACAGAGCATGCCTAGTTCAAATAACCTCATTTGTGACTTTAACTTCTGAAAGGAGCAAAAATAAAAGCAAAGAAATAATCTAGCAATGCTTGCAATTACTGTCAAAAAGAGGACTCTACCACATGAGCTGAAAAAATATAAGAGTTTAGGAGTGTAAAAAGAACTAGGTGAAATCAGCAAAAATGTGGCTTGCAACAAAGCTATAAAGAGGGTAACAAATAGAACTGGCAAAAATACCGGTACATTCAAAAAAATAAAAAAATTAAATCATCAAGTTCAAATTACAACTACTTAAGCAGCTACAGGTATTAAAAGAAATATACCTATAATGAATCAAATAAAGCAATATGGACTTGACAAGAAACATAACTATGCTAAAATAAAGCCATGTAAAATTCTGTGCAAGTTGAAAAAAGACTCTTCAACCTTTTTTATTTTAATAGTACAGATTCCCATCTGTTTGTGGGTAGCACACAACAAGAGTCCTCAAGCCCTGAAAAAATCTACCAGAAATGTCCATGCTCTCTCTAGTGTCCCATAGCACAGCCACACCAACTTCAACTCTCTGTATGCCATTCAAAGTGTTTCTGAGCAAACCAAGCAGCTCCATATGGAGAGCTCCAGGATCCCTGAGGAGCTCACGTGTCTCCATTGACACTGTGCTCCCCAGAAGCACCAGTAACCAAGGAACATATCCTTTAATTTTGGCACTCAGGTCACCTAGGGACTTAACCATCCACACAGGTCAGTAGAAATTAATGCCCCTTGTAGAAAGGCAGTGGCACTGCCACTGTCCCCTGGCACTGCCGCAGGAGCCAAGCCATGCTCCTCACCAGATCAAACAGAGAAACTGAGACAAAAGTTCTCTCTTCATTCTGCCCTGTACAACGGCCTGGATCTTCACTGTTTGTGGCAAATCGCCACCTCTAAGTTTTTTATCTTGTCTACCCCAAGCACTGCTACTGTGGGTACTTCCAGGCTGAGGACACTGCTGCCACATCAATATTCATCGAGGAGATCCTGAAGAAAGTTAATTTATTTTTCAGAATTATTACAGTTAATTGGAAACATCTGCTACAAATATCTGTATGCCAGAAGCATCCCAAACCTCTAGGCAGTCTCTGCAGGAATATCCACTCTGTCCTTTCTGGATAGGTTTTGCCAACGGCATCTTTATTGTCAAAGAAAAGACACCATGAGACTAGTCGGCCAAATTCAGAGTTTAAATTGTCTCTGCTCATTTTCACACAAAGCAGTAACATATGTTGTGCTGTCACAGCTGTGAAAGATATTTTCATCTCTGTGTTGGCTTTTAACTGCTTTCTTGCAGTGAACCAGGTCAAAGAGTTTTGGGAACAGTGGTCCCCTCTGATACCCAGCAGCATCCTTAACCTAATACAGTGCTGCAGTGAGAATATCAAAGCACAACCAATCAACATTTTACATTTTTATTGAGATTAATGTCAATATAATACAAGAATGTAAGTACATTATTTAATGTAATGTGAATGTTAAATATTTGTCAAAGTATTTATGTGAATAAAGGATAATTGTTTGAATGGCCAGTGGAAAAACGTTCACGTTGGGATAGAATACAGCCTAACTAAGAAGTATTTGCAAATCCCAATAAATATTCATTGAGACTACTGAAAATCTGGGTTGGAACTTGCATACAGAGAATTTCTGAACAGCTTGTCAATCATAATGAAAAATGTAAGCGCAGACTGGACTTTCTAAGTATTATTAGCCTTCTGTCTGACTCTGCTGTAATTTTCTTTTTAATAGGCTGAAATGTGAGGCATGATCATTTTTAGTAGAAAGATTCTGTCAAAACTGTGAATAATGAATGAAAATCACAATGTCAAATTTATTTATTTAGGGGAAAAAGATGAAAAAAGATATTCATATTAAGGAGTGAAGCGTGGTTATATCTCTGATGAAGTCAGATGAAACTAGACAACATCTACACTATAGAGCTTGCCCATAACAGCTGGTGACTTCTTACTGGCTATATGAGGCAGCATGATGGAAAAACGTGTTTCAAAATGGAAGGACTAATAACTCAGAACTTCCAAGGACATCTTTGAAGCAGATGCTCTTCCCTAAGATGCCAAACTAGGAAACTTTTTTTGGGGGGGAAGGGGGGGCCGGAAAGCAGCTGAGATTTTTAGCCAAGTTTTTTGTTGTTTTTTTTTTTTTTAAATTAAATTACTGTGGGTAAAATTTTCACGCAGATGGTCACTATGAATTCTCATCTTAAACCAGATTAGAAATAGATTTCCTTTTTATATGAAGCGCAGAAATCAATCTTCTACAATACAATCTTCTTAGGTCCTTGCCCACCCCAAGGGTAAGAATAGCCACAAATTTCTTGTTTAACAGTGTGGGAATGGACATTTGTTTGTCGACACTGTTCAGAAGTTCCAAATTATAGTGAAAGAACTTGCACTCATTGACAGACAGAAAAAAATGAACTGTGAAAGCAGAAGACCACGTAATGTCTGGATACACATTTGGCAGAATTATGATGCTAATAGTAATAATAAAAAAATAAGGCTTCTGACTGAAAGAGCAAGTATTCCCTTATTGCCTGGAACAAAATAGTTCCCACACTACATTAAAACTGCAGCAATAATTAGAATCTGAACTTCAGGGCCAGTTTTCTTCATTTTGTGTAATGAGTTTATAAGGACCTTCATCACTTCATTTCTCATGTTTGAACAAACTAGTTTATACTTTTCTCTGCTTTCCTCAAGAAGAGGCAATGATAAGGCCGACAGTGCTTATCAGTGAATATCAAGAGATATTAACTGAATAAACCCATGAACCTCCCTGTTCAGGTTAAAGTTTGATGCCAGTTAAGAAGTACTCTTGAACCCTCATGATACTGCTATATAAAAAATAATACAACTGCTCTACAATTTTAAGGCATAATCAAGTAGAAAATTATACAGTGAAGTGTATGGTTCTTGAGCATATTCATGTGTCTTTTTGCCATGAAAAACAAAATTATATCCTTTCAGTCATTTGGACTGTGAAGCAGCTTTTTCTCAGAGAAGCAGTGGATTTGGTGGACAGTGCCACAACTTCCTCTGTCCCCTCAAGGAAAGCGCTAATCAAACTCTTCCGGACTCACTGCAGAAATGCAGAAGATTTACTCACAGGAAAGTGGGAGATGTGCCATTTCTGTTGGTATTAAACAGAACTAGATGACAGGAAGAAAATCACACGTTCTTGTCTGTAGCATCAAGTCAATCTCGATTCTCACGTTTGTTGGCTTGCCATGCTGCACGTCTGACACAAAAGACAATCTTATTCTCAAAGCACAGTAAATCAGCAAGAAAAATTCTTGGAATAACAGCTGTGAAATCAGTCCAATACTTTCCTAAAAATGCGTATTAAATCTACTTCAGGCATGAAAACTTGATTAATGTGTTTAATATATTTGGAAGAAATAATCATTTATGTCAAGGGTAAACAACGTAAGCACGAAAACTGGGTGAGAATAATATGAAGGAAAAAAGAAAAAGGCACATGCTTCAGGATACAACCCCACTACTGATAACCACTGTCATGGCTAATGCAAAAACCAAGCTTCATGTGTCCTAAGTAGAATAAACTGTCACCTCTACTCTTTCCTTCTGTGACATTTAAGGCAACATGAGCATTAGCACACATATGTAACTAATGTCTGGATTTCCTGTGAAACCTTGAGTTCTGCTTTTTCAAGATTAGGGAGAACAGAAATCAGGACGTATGCTTTCTCCTGAAATCCACAGAGCCCTACAAACCTCCAAGGACCATGTGCAAGGAGAGATGATGAACAGCAAAAAGAGCAGAGAAGAAGCAGCATCTGCTCTGACCCAACCCAAGCACCACAAGCATGGCCCCAGTGCTGATCTGCTACTCCTGGCCTCCCTGTATGGCTGCGGGCTAGCCCAGGGGCTCAGCAAACCACCCACTACATCCTCCTCTCATGCTCAAGCTCCCTCCTTCATACATCCAAGGTCCTCTCCCAATGGCAGTACTAAAGCAGCAGAGAAGCCGTGCTTTTCTCAGAGCACTTATGGCACCCCTTGGCAAAATGAGCTGCTGGAAGGTGGCACAGCAGAGCTGGTATTTACTCATAGTGTGCCTGGCATGGAAAGTCATCTTGACCAAGTAATCAATTTAAGAGCTCCAGCCTGCCTTTGGGAACTACAAAACTGTGGGACGTGGCATTTACCTCACCAGCAGGACTCACCTATCTCATCTCCTGCACTTCAGCTACCTAAAACTCATTCCAACCAGAAACATTCCTGCAATTGGAATCTTCCAATCTAATGTCTGTCTGCATGATTTCAACACAGTTCTGCAGAGAAACTTCCACAGGTAGTAGAAGTTCCATCCTCGAAGATATTAAAAAGTCTGGTGAACCAGCTCTAGGTGGCTCTGCTTGAATGAGGGGGGCTGGACCAGATGACTTCCAGAGGTCTGTTCCCACCTCAACCCTCCCATGATTCTGTGAAGTTTCCTTCACAGTACAAGTAGTCTTTCAAGAGTAAAACTTATGTGCTGTAGAAAGGGAGTTTTCCTATTTCTCTGCAGGCAGGTCAATATTTAGGTTGTGCATATGAGCAGTGATTGCTGAACATCCCAAGAGGAGCAGAAATTCAGCACATTCCCACAGCAGCAAAGGGCCTGGGATAAGCAGATGTGACTGACAACCATCCCTTCAGGAGTTACAGAGTTTGCTGCCTCCTAAGTCTTCCCCCTTTCCTGCTGTGCTGCAGCTGCGTGCACGAGAACACATCATCTTTCCCACTGCTCACAGCACATAGATACATACACCACCGGGAAATGCTTCAAACACATGGAAGCAGCTAGCAATTTAATTAAAACATCCACACACAGAGAGGCACATGCACATCCAATTCCTCATGAGAAACACCTCAAATAAATACAGGAGCACAGGACTACAAGGAAACTCCTGAGTACCTTCTATGAACCCCATGATGCTCCAACCTAGAGCTGCCCTTTATTTTTACCTCTGCTACACCTGGAAAAGGCTGTTCACAAACCTCAGGGATAATCAGGAACCATATTTTTTTTGCCTGGCCTTGCTTTACCCATAGTAAAAACCACAGTCTTGTACTTTGCACAATTACATTTCATGCCACACCTATCACACCAATCCAGAAGGAAACGTGACCCTTTTTGTATGACGCTATGATCCTCTTCTGAAATGTCAGGGACTCTAACCTTTGAATCACCTGTAAATTCTGCTGCCTGTCAAATTCATAAGCATTCTACTGCTTATCTATGACAATGATAGGAAAATACTAAACATGTTTCATCTCCTCTGAGGAATTTAATTAGCAGGCTCTCTTTGGCCCAATACTCCCATTTCAAGACAAATACTGACATCTCCTCTTTATTCAATTCTCTACCTATTTAAAATTGCTTCTATAAATTTCCTTTTTCTCTTACCTTACTAGAAACCTCCATGTGGGCACCACATTCAAATTCTTTATCAAAATTGAGATGGATCACACCTATTGCTTTTATTCAGCAACAGAACTGAAGAAGATGAAACAGCTAGCCTTGGTGCAAAAATATTTATTACCAATTTTTCATTTTATCCCCTTTTTCCATTTGCTTCCCTGACTTTATTAAGTTGTTCAACATTTGTTCTAAAATATTATATACTCTAGAGGTTGGCCTAACAGGCTGTTACTTTCCAAAATCCACTTCCCCTGGCATCTCATATGGTATACATTTTATATTTCTCATTCTCTTGCCCCATTGTTCAATATATTCATTAGAAATTCTGCAATCTCATGTAACAATAAATGGCTTTCCAGGGAGGAGCAGAAATGTTTTTGGAAGTCAAATTCGTTGATCTCTCGTTGCTAGTCTCTGGAAAAGAAGTGCTATATTATTATGTTTCTCTACCTTGTCTCTAAAACTGCATTGCTGTTCTCAGTGTTGCACTGCACTGGTTTTCTTTAATAGCTAATATGGAAAACATGGTTCCTTTTAAAAAGGCCTCACAAATCAAACCTAAAATCAAATACCCCCCCATAACTTAATATAATAGGTTAAAAAGGTCAAGAGTCTCTTCACCACCAAAGTACTTGCCCAATTCTCAATAAGAAATTTAATTTCTGTCATCTGGAGCAAATGTGTATAATGCAAATGGCATTCAGAAGCTCTACTGCACTTTGAAATGAAACCCACTTTCTGCAGCTGCTGTTTTAATCATCATCATAGTCTGGAAATAAAACAAAGCCTTGTCTCACTGACATATATCCCTGCATTAACATGAACTTCAGCAAATGAGTTAAAGTGGGTTTGGCCACCAACTGTGGAACTCCACTGTACATTCCAGGGTACACTAGCCTACAACCTAATTAACAGCCCTGCAAATATTCTGGATATCTGCTAATATTATGCACAAAGACCTAATTAGAAGTGTGTGTGAACACAGATATGTTTGGAAAAAAAAAGAGAACAAATGCACAGCTCCAACTGATATCTTTATTAACTCATTCTCAGTGGCAGTATCATACACAGGGTTAGTGTGAGGTTAATGTATACCCCACACTGCGACCTTTCAGACTGAATTTAATTGCATCCCTACCAAGGATAGAGAAAAATGATAAGGTGAACTCTGATTGATTTTCTTCCTTGCAGACCACAAGAGCTCATTTCAACCAAACCTTGCCATTAAATTTACAGCACAATTGAAAAAGAGTTTTAAATGATATACACCCTAATCTAATTTTTGAAACTGCTATATCAAAGACTCTCCATCATAAGCTGCAAAATCCCTATCTGCCTCTTCTGTAAAACCTCTACACTGTGTACAGCATTATCCCTCAATTGTTAGTGCGCTTAAAATGTGTGTCTAACACTGTCAGAGCCATGCTGTCAAGCATTAAAGAGCACTTTTAGGCATTCTGCCCCTGTAATCCTTGGGGACTTCAGTAGCTACAAGCCAGGGGAAAATCAAAGTAAAAAGAAAAGACAGGTCATCATGAACCTAACTGCAATGTAATCTCATGATAGACATTTCTACTGTACATGCACAACACATTTAGTTTCTACAAGAATTTTATTATTCTTACTTCAGTAAAGCTGGGATGAGCATCTTTCTTAACATACCAGTGCACGGTGAACTACCTGAACTGGAAAATTTTGTCACTGTTATTACTGTATAAAATGTGATATGCTTTATTATAGCAGGTTTTATTCAAGACTTAGCTTCTTTTTTTTTTATATAAACTTAGATTTTTTGCTTATTTTTCATTATTTTTTGAAATAAATTTTTGTGATATTTTCAGATATTCAATACTAAGACTATATTCTGCATTAAAAATGCCCATGGGAAACTTTGAGATATGTGTCTGTTTTAAGCCATTTCTACTTGCAGTGGATGAAAGTAACAGCCAACCACACTGGGATTTCAGAGCTTTTTTTTAAGGAGATGATGGCAGGCACATTTTGTTATTACTGTATAGGAGTTTTAGCTATTGCACTCATCATTATAGTCAGAACAGCTCATCTGTATTAAAGTATTGAAGAGCACTGTGCACAGCTGAACCATTACTTAGATCCGTTGTATTTAGAGGAATGGAAACTTGGATGAGCCCCAGATTATGGTAGACCTAATGTCTCATTTGCCAACAAATCATCTGTATCAGAAATGACTTTAAATGACTATACGAAAATGGAATTTGTCCCATGTTTAACATGCTCATTAAAAAGAAATCCTTCAATGTCATTCACCAAGGCTCAGATGGCGATGGTCAACTGACCATGTGGTTGGCCACAGCCCACCCTCAGCAATATCCCTGACTTTGACAATCTCCAAATGCTGTGGAATGAAGGATGAACTTGCCCATCCAAAAATTCACCTTTATAGCTCCTCAATTTCCACCAGTCCTTGATGCATTAAGTTAATGGGAGTTAACAAAACTCTGGGGAGACTGGCATGATCTGGCCTGCGCAAGATTTTGTCAGTTTACCAAGA
The DNA here is from genome assembly GCA_038380795.1 of Pyrocephalus nanus. Taxonomy (NCBI): domain Eukaryota; kingdom Metazoa; phylum Chordata; class Aves; order Passeriformes; family Tyrannidae; genus Pyrocephalus; species Pyrocephalus nanus. Next base: position 68,599,668 of record CM076261.1, read on the forward strand.
CTCAATTTTAATTTCACAGCAAGGCCAAAGCAGAGCTGAAGCCTCCTGAAGTCTTCAGTCACCCCTAGCTTCCCATGGATGACCCGCAAGAAACAGAGCACAGTGGCAGCAGAAGGTTGGTGGGGCCCTGAGGGCGGATGAGTTTCACAGAGCTCTAACAAAGCAGACTCCTTCGAGCCCACCATGAACCCAAACTCCTAATTTCTCATTTAATTCATCAGAATGCAAGCTCAGTGTGAACGACTCCACTAAGGCAAAGACAGAATTAGCCTCATCACACATGCAGCAACATATGTCTGTTTCTAAGTGCACTGCAAAATAGATACTGAATGGAAAACACATGATTTTTAACTTCCTATTCTGTCTACCGGTAAAGAAAACATTCTCAAACCTCTGCATAGCTTCATGTAAATTACTCTATTGCAAAGATAAATATCAAAGTTATGCGAGATGCTGGATAAGTAGAAAGAAAGGCTTAAAAGAACAAGGAAGAAATAAAAACACCAACAAAATCTCCACAGACAAAAAATAAACAGCAGTTTATTTGTGTTCCCAGGAAAGCCCAAAGCCAAACATTAGCATTTTCTTGTGGAGGCAACTTTCTGCATATTGAAAGCCAGCTTAAATAAACGGCTGGCTTTTCTTCTTAGAATATTTGGGGAGTCTGCAAATTTTTTTCTCCTTTGAGAAAATAAATGTGAAAACCAATGCAGGAAGAACTTCACACAGGAAGAGTACAGAAGAAATTCAAATACCTAGTTATAATTATAAATCAGATCTTGGCCAGCAGAAATGCATATGAAATGCTGTCAGGTGGAGTTTACCTTGCCAGACACCCTTCAGAGCAACAGAGAAGTCCACCCTTGTCATCTCCTTGTTGATCTTGTTTCCCCACCCTTCATGCGTTTTCTACAGCTTTTCATATTTATTACCATATTGCTCTCTTAATCTTACCTTAGCCCTTCCCCTGCTAGATCCCAGGGCTCTTTTGTATCCCAAAACCTCAGCTGACGATTTGCTGCTATCTAACATTAGAGGTTCACGGGCTCCAGTCAGCTTTAAGCTGCAGTCATTGTTTTCCTCTCTGTAAAGCCTGAAGGGAAAGTACTTTTTCTTCCTTGCTAGATAGTAAACATTCCTCTTCCACTGGGCAAACAAATTATCTTCTGTTGTTTGTAAAGACCCTCAAACAATACTCTTGTTTACCTTTATAAATGTCTTTGTGCTATCCGAAGTCTAGCTCAGGGAACTAAGCCAAAAGTGTTGCTGCTAACATATTGCAAACAGGAGTAAAAGCCTGAACAACCAGAGAAGTCTGTGCACAACGAAGTACAAAACCAGTCACTCTGAAGTCTGAATTTGGAATAAGATAGCAGCAGCAAACTGGATGGCAAGACAGTATCTTCGGTGAGCAAATATTAATTTTACTCATCAACTCAGCAGAAACATGGTTTTCTGCCTCCAGGGAAGGGTGCAACGTGTATTCATTAATGACTGTTTATACAGATCAACACTTACTGCTGTACTAATTTACCATCACCACCACCTTACATTAGATGTTTCATGATCAAAGTATTGAAATCAGCACTGCCAAAGCAACATTATTTGAGCAGTCAAGTTAAGCGCATGCATGTTTGAAGGATCAGAACTTAATGAGGTTTTATAGTTGGGCTATTTTGGCATGAATACAACAAACACTTCAACACAAATATAACTCTGCCCACACAAAGTACAGAGATCTGCTCATGCAATTAGCATCTACAAGCATAAGAAACTGTAAGAATCAGACAAATTATTAAATATTATTAGATTATTTCATAAATAGACCAATTAGTTCTGAAATAGGCGCTTTCTTAAACTACATTATTCATACGTAATCTGTTACCCTTCATTTATCAGTTTTCATTGAAATGAATCCTACAAATCTGACTTAACTTAATTAAAACCAACATATGTTGCTCAAATCTTTGCACATGGCACATGAAACTCAACATATCCAAATGAAAACCAGTCTACTGCCCTTCCAGTCAACGAGGCTGAGGACAAAGCCATACCTTTAACGTAGTCATCACTACCTCAACTGTTTGATGTGCATCAGCACACACCTTAGAAAATGTAAAGCCCGTTAACTCATACGGTCATTCTGAAAATGTGGAAGTCATCTACTTCTCATCCAGGTTAGTTTAAATTACCCAAGCTGGCTCTAAATTATCAAATACAGTTTGTAAGTGGGGACTAAAGTGTTTTGCACTAATATGTCACTTCCTAAGAAAGCTGCGGTTAGAAATATTCCCCAGATGTGGGTTAAGATTTCCAGATGAATAGAGAGTGCAGATACTTGTTCCTGGCCAAAAGCTGCTGACTGACTGCATTAAACAGCAGTCGCCCAGGATGTGTCAGACAAAACCTGAGGCTTGGCTCTTGGTGCTACAGGAAAGTGCCTGGCCAAAATACACTTGGCTGCTCTGGCAAGAATTTCTCTCCATAATGTTTCATTAATGTTTCCAAAGCTCAGTTTCGCTTCTGTATCTAATAAAACCAACCAACCAAAAAAAACCCCAACCAAACCACACCCAAAAAAACACCCAAAAAACCCCACCCCTCCTCCCCCAAAAAAACAAACCAAAGAACCTGCAAGTTTCAAATCTCACATTTTGCACCAAAATAAATTAGCTGTTTTGACCAGGCACAGCCACGGGCAACCAGGCTTCCAGTGCATCTCCCGAACTACCAGTACACAACAGGAACTTAACATGAACTTTTCATAACATTTAATATAAAAGCTTAAGTATTTCCTATAAAATCTGATTAGTATCTGCCATATCTCAGATTACTTTTTTATTTTCCTGTACATTTCCACATTCAAAAATATTTTTATGGTTTTGGATGTTTTTTTATGGCATCAATAAGCTACATGAAGAATTAGGCAACAGACATGACAAAACCAAATCTAACATAAAAGGTCTCTAAAATATACTGTAACGCTGTCAGAAACAGACAGTAACAACAGAAACATCACAGAAATAATACAGGCAATAAACTGAAACTATGTGAATATTTATTTTTATTTTCAAGACAACTCCTGAAATTATGAGATCAATTTGGCTTTGTTTTTCTCTCATCACTTTTCCATCTTGTCAGAAGGAAGTGCAAAAGCACTGCAATCAATACTCTCTTGCTAGCCTGGATTAATAGATTTATGTTAATTGCAACTGTCTACATAAAAATATTCCCTAGTATTCTTCTTCCATAGGACTTAGTTTACTGAGAATGAAGTTCTGACCACACAAATAAAATAAAAATAAATGGTTTACTTTACTTTTTTTAAAAAGAGAAAAAAAAAATTACCTCATAGTACACTTTCAGTAAATGTCATGAGAAGGTCTGATTGCTTCCAAAGGCTTTGATCTTGCTATCATGCAGCAGCTCCTGACTGAAACAAGTGACCTCATGGAGACTCAGAAGGAACAGGGATCACTCAGCTCAGAAAGGGTCTCCTCACATCAGACATGCTTTTTCATACTCTGTTTACTTTCAGGCTGGATTGTGTGAAATATCAGATCTCTGGAGCTCCAGCTAATGGGATGGGAGTTATCAGCTCCTCAAAGGTTCACACTTCTCAGCTGTGGACAGGACAGTGGGATAACTGCTCCCACTGAGACTGATGATTTTGGTGGGGTGATGCTGAACTTCACCTCGGTTCTCTGAAGAACATCCAAGAGGGAAATAACTGAAAGACAATTAGTCAGCATGCATTGCCGACAGCTTTCAGACATGGAAAAAACTACAAGAAAAAGCCTAGCCAATGTATGGGGGATTTGTGACATTTGCCATTTCTCTCAACAGTATGAACTAAGCCCCAGTAAGCATCAAGTGAAGAATGAGTTGGTTGTCCTGGCTAAGCACTGAGCTTAGATAGAGTGATAGAAGCTAACAAGAAAACTCATTGAAAATGCAGCATCTGTTGACATTTTCCAACATGCACTGACCTTTGCAGTACCATTACATTTGGCTTCGCAGCACAATTGCGGTGTTTCAGCTCTACGTATTGATAAGATCCTCATTATCTGAATCCTGTCAAAATCTTTACACATTTGGGGAGAGCAGAGAAAAAGACCTTACTGTAAAAGGTCTGTCTGACACAATGTTCAGTTCAGTGACACCAGAAAGACCCCTACTCTGCTGTTGGACTTAATTGTTCACACCACTGCACTGCAACCTAGACAGGTAAGCAGGGTGCAGAGACTGACCACTAACTTGAGGATGACTCCTGATGACAGTAGCAGATTAGCTAAAGAGCACAGAATGCAATATTCAAGGACAAAGCCTAGAAAATGACCCTTACAATCACAAGCACATCTGCAAACCAGAAATCATTTAATGGTATTTGAGAAGAATTCAAGTTAATTTATTACTCTGATCACAAACCCCTATATTATCCCTCGTTTAACTCACCTTATTAAGTTATAATGATTAGTTTCGTTTCTGGAAACCTACAAACTTGCTTTCTTTCACTTTCCCTCCTCCACTTATATTTGTTTAATATGCAAAGGTAATGCATTTTATTGAAGAAATAAGGTAGATCTGCATTAAGTCATGTCTGCTTCAGAACTCAGTTGACTCCCCACCAGCTGGAATCTATTATTTGATTAAAAATGCTGTTGTGCCAGCTGCTATGCTGCATGTTTCATTACCCTGAGTTTGGGTGGAATTAAATCCATACTGAAAACGTAGTCTAGCATGAATCAGCCTCTTCTCAATATTAATACATACCTGGAAAATAAAAGCATTTAAAAAAAACCCCAAACGCAGCCCTCCTAGATCTGGCCACCCCAGTCTCTAAAACAGAAGGTGTTCAGCGGGGAAAACTTCAAATTTCACATATTATAAGGTAGTAATTCCATAAGGCAACATCCTAATTATACCCTCAGGTTTGTTTTTAAAAGTAATCGTTCTTATCATAAAAACAAACCTAACTCCTCTTCCAACAGAATCAGTCCTGAAATAAGAGTTGCTAAGTCCAAAGAATTAAAAGCTCTTGTATCTCACTAATACAATGAAGTATTTACTAGAGGAGGGTAATTATTAGAGAATGTGCCCAGAGCAAAAAATAATTTATAGTTAAGTCTGTTACTGCTAATTCAGTTGGAATGAGAGACTGTGCAGGGCAAAAAGCCCACTGAATTCAAGGGGGATTTCTGCCTGATGTGAACTGCAGGAATACATGCCAAGAGTGTATGCTGTGAATAAGCACTGAAAATGTTGCTTAGCTTCTTGCAGTGCAAGAACATTAAAAGCTTTAAGGCATCTATTTGCAAAGGCGTGCTTACAAGGCCCGTAAATAGAAACATAGACGGTATATTGATAGGACTGATTCTTCCTGTTTTCTTTTTTCAGTTACCTCAAAGCAAGTTGAAGACTGCAGTTTTAGTAGCTCTGAAAAAAGTTCATTGTTAGCTCTGAAGAAAGTTAATATTCAGTGGGATATCTGAAGCTTTCTTTGTTCAGTGGATGGCCAAAAAGTTAAAAAGTTAAAAGGTTTTGATGGCTTCAGACAAGATACTGTCTCTTAATATGCAGACATAGGAACATTCAGAGGGCAAGGCTGAAAGCCCAAGCCCACATCCATTCCTGGCGATGTGAAGGCAGAGACAGAGTACTCAATACTTTATTTGGAAGAACTAGGTAAGTATTATGTGGATATTTGACTGGTTAAACTGATTACCAACAGTCAATCCAAATTCCCAAGTGCCAGTTACACCATGTATAAAACAGCTTGAAGAGAATACAGCAGGCTTTAGTCACGGTACTGAACATAATTGAGGGGTCAACTCACTACTGACCCAAGCTGCTGTGACTCAGTGGTTGCTTAAACTAAACGGATGCTCTGAGCGTGGCAGAGTAGCCCAGTGTCTGCACTAGAGAAAATGCTATCATGATGGGAAGCTTTGCTGACAGTGTCTGCAGGGAAGCAAGCCCCTGCAGCTGGAATCCCACAGGTACTGAACTCCTCTTGAACCCTGAACATGCATGTCCAGTTCTGACTCTCTGGAGAAACAAAAATAAATGAAATTTGTTGCATCTTAGAGATCTTCCTTTCAAATATATTTTAATTCAGTTTGGAAAAGCTTGAGCTAATACTTCTGATTTTGTGGTTTTAATTTATTTCCATTCTCTGATGCATTATACAGCCTCCTCAATAAGCAAGAAACATATTATTTCACCTATTTTTAGAGACTAAGCTTTGTATATTTTAACTTCTTACCCAAGAACCTCTTTCACAGGAGTATAAAGTATTGTAGTGTAGCTCTCTCTCTATTTGTTCAAACCCCAATTAGAAATGCATTATGTGTACATAGACTGACAAGCATCCCATAAATACAGAAGACACGAAAATCATGCTTACGCAGTTCTCCTATTCACTATCTTTTCCGGCAGCATATGCCATCAACCTCAATCCATCATCATCAAATGAGTCAACTCACCACGGATGCATTCCTCTTGTCTGTCATGCACAGTGGAGATACTTGCCATGCCAAAGACACAAGTACCTGGACTTCTAACAGTACCTGATTTGCTGAGAGAAAGCAATGGCTCATCTAAAGACATCACAGAGGATTTACACCTCTGGAAAGGAACATTGATTTCTCCTGGGTATACTTGTTTCAAGAGTGTCATACACAGTGACATTTAAAATCATTATGTTCATACACACATTAAAAAACCCCACACATTGAGATTTAGCATGACTTTAGGAAAGGAATACCACCAAACCCTGTATAATAACAGTACAATGCCCAGAGAGACATTAAAAGGTAGATTCGATGGCAATTACAATATTCGTATCCCAAATGGTAGCTAAAACTTTATCCTATCCTACACTGGCACATACTGTGTGTAGGCCCTACATTTCAATAAAAGGAAGCAAATGCTTTTAAGAGCATACTGGAGAGTTTTTATGAGGTATACCATCTACAGGAAGATTACTGTCACTCAATAAATATTTGATGACTAAATATGCTATTTCAATAAATACAGCCCTTATTGAAATCAAAAAGATGCTGAAATTTAACTTAAATTTTAAGAAAACTACTCATGAGTAGCAGCTGTAAGGTATTTTATGTAAAAAAAATAATGTATATGTATATTTATATTTCAATAGTACTTGTGTAAAAATCCTCCATACGTGTTGCACGTGATTCCAGCGCAAAACCACCCAAATCTCTCCAGGCTGAAGCTCTCCCAACAGGAGCAGCCACCCTGGCTCAGCCAAGTGCTGTGGCAGCGCTTGGAGCCCGCAGCCGTGCCACACACACGTGCCTGAATGTGTCAAACCCCACGTTACCCTGAAAGCACAGCTCCTGACACCTGCGGTCCTGCTTCAGTCTGTCATTACAGTCCGGGCACACACCATGCCCTCAGGTGAAAGCTGATGGCCTTGCAGTGGGTGTGCATGAATGGAGGTGTAGGTGAAGGCTCCTCTATTACTGATTCTCTGAATATTGCCAGTCCATAAGATTGTGTTGCCTTTCATTCATAATATGGGAGGCATAAAGTCACCACAGCAGAAGACCTAAGAAAGTGTTGTGATTTAACTGGTAACACGGGTTCCGGCAAAGAGCTCCTACAGATGCTGGGGAAAACACTGAAGAAACGTCTCATCCACACTCAAAACTCCCATTTCCCAAGCTTTCAACCTGCAGCAGTGCTGAACATACACTTGCAAGTGGAAGCTCTGGGAGATCTGATATGAAATACTAAAGAATGTCACAAGCCCTTCTTAAGAAAAGATACCTGTATTTCAGCTCAGACTTTTCAAAATTATTAGAAATATTTTAGGAACATTCCTTATTAAGGACATTTGCCATCATTTTTCACCTTTGTCATGTGATATCTAATCTAAACTTACTCTCTTTCAGTTTGAAGCCATTCCCCCGTGTCCTGTCACTACGTGCCCTGGTAAAACCTCCCTCTCCACCTTTCCTGTAGGCTCCCTTGAGGTACCGGAAGGCCACAATTAGGTCACCCTGAAGCCGTCTGTTTTCCAGGCTGAACAGTTCCAATGCTCTCAGCCTTTCTTCATAAGAGAGGTACTTCATCCCTCTAATCAATTTGGTAGCCTTCCTCTGGACTCACTCCAAAAGGTCGGTATCCTTCCTGTGCTGGGGACCTCATCTAGCAGTCTCAGGCCAGGGCAGAAGCACACTGGAGGTCGCGCTCAGTGAGAATAAAAAAGATGATTCTTGCCCAGAAAGTCATATTTAAGTATAAAAAAAATGTCCAGTAACTGGATATGGATGGTTGACAAGGAAGTAGGAGGAAACAAAGAGACAGCATCAGTCAACACAAGCGGTAGTGGCTATAACACATGACTAACCTACTTTTTTTTTTTTTTCAGGGATTATGGCAGAGGAGATTTTAAGAAGGGATTTAAAAGGAGAAAATGAGGTTAAGTATGTTGATGTCTGCCCACAGCTCATCCTTAACTTCAACGTAGTAATGAATAAAGCCCACAGATGCTGTTTTGAATACACAGCAGGGCAGTGACAAAGTTGATATTGCAGGTGTACTGATGTTCACGAGGGCTGTGTGGACGGATGGGCCAGTAGGGCTTTGGATACGAAATCAGACTGCTTCTTACTACCATTATTATAAGACAGATACATGAACATTACAGAAATGCTCACAAGAAAACAAATTTCTTTTAACAGCAGGTTTGAACAAGGTAAAAGGTACACAAGCTGTATGTGGATACATGCTTGGCAGAGGACTAAGGGGGGCACTGCTTCATGGCCACAGGCACCTCTAGGGCGGTTCCCAAACACCTCTCAGTCACAGAGATCTCTGGAGGAAGAGGCACGCCTTACTCAACAACTTTCACAGTTTACTTTTTAAGACCAGGGCATCATTAACTATGTTGGTTGTTATAGTGAGTTACTATCTTCTAGTTGGTAACTTCTGTGTTCCATAGCTAATTTGGGTCTTTTATAAATTGATTTACATATGTACTTGCTATTTAATTCTGTTAGAAAATATTTAAGGTAGTATTTTTTCAGTCATCTCCTTAGTTCACCCATTTACCAAGTTAAAAGAGCAGCAGTTAAGGAGTTCATTTGAGCTCAGTAGCAAACTTTGGTCTTAGAACACATTTGCCTGTCAGCAGATGATAGTCTCAACATCAGTGCAGCATATTATCCAACTGACCCGTGAGATGGACTAGTATCTGCCCTCCTCTTACTAAGGCTCTGAAAATATCTCTTTGTTTGCTAAGGGTAGGTGTTTTATGAAAGGTATGTTGGCAATAGGTAAATTATTCTCTAGGGAACAAAAAGGTAAAAAGTAGAAAAAGGCAATAGACATCACCTTCCCATACAACACCTTTTTAACAGTGGTTTCCAAATCAACAACTTTTCATCAAAAGTTCCAGCAAAGCATCAGAAGAAATTAATTTTAGGAACACAACATCACAAAATTAAGAAAACTCTTTGAGATGTGCTTTACTGTATTCACAAAACCTTAACAACAAAATGTCTGTTAAAAATATGGCCTATCTTTATTTTGCTTAGTGCTCTTCACTATGTTCTAAAAATTAGTAAGAATCAACACCCAATGGAAAGCCAGTCGTTAACATACTGGCTTGCTATGTATCACTGGCATAAATCATTATAGGCTGGAAAAACACACCGAGTCCCAGCATCCTGGTAACATGAATATTATGTCCCATCCAGCCCGATCTTTCATCTGTTGTGAGTGATTCCACCAAGCAGCACCTGGCTCAAGGAGTGCTTTCCAGGCTCCACAAGGCTGACATCCCCACTGGCTCAAAGGGAGATGATGTGCTCACATGAAGACCCAGCTGCTCAGAAAGGAACTCAAGGTGCACGTGTCAGCCTGAACTGAATTCCACCCCACAACTCGGTACTTACACTCCCTTCATGCTACAGCATCTTTTAAACTTTTTATAAGATGCAATTTACTGTAAAATAAAATAAGCCTCCAAAATAAGTTAAATAAACCATGTCCTAAAAGTAGCCACTTCCCTCCACTGACTGGAACAGAGCCTTGGGTGACCAGCTCTGGTGCACACATCCTCCATCTGAGTGTGCTGAAGAGCACTACGGGCTGGTGAAGCAGAAAATGAGTGTATTCATGTTTTAATGCTTTATCTGGGGGTGGGTACTCTTCTGCTGTCACAAGCAGAGTTGTGTTCCTGACAATGGTAATGACGAAACTAAATTAAGAAAACAGAGTTCATAAAGGCAGAGAGATGCAGTTGAGCTTTTGATGAACAAACCTCATTAACTGACTGGCTACCAGCTATCTAAATAGATTAAAAGAATTATTATTAAAGCTGTGGTTTAATAGTTTGGAAAAGTGACATTTAAAGTCACTACATAACATTCAGTCATCTGTAATGCTATGCAATAAATTTATTTGAAATCTACTAGTAAATACATGGTAATTCTTGCAAGATAATGGCAGCATTCAAAAGTATTGGCAAGAACAAATACAAATGCATCCATTTTTTTGGAAATTAACTATTTATATGACTTCATATTCTCATCAGATAGCAACTATAAAAAATGTGTCCACTACAACACATGTAATAGCTCAGAAAAATGTCATTTTTGCTACACTTTCTTCAAAATGAAATTAAATTTTCAAATCCATGAAAGACAGGCATATGAAACACACTGCAGTGCTTTCCCAATGCCATCATATGTCAGAACACTAAACGTGAAAGTTCATAAATTTGATTTCCGAGAACATACCAGTGAGGTATTGCAGTTTTCTCTTCTTTTCAAAGCCTGACCATTTCCTGGGGAAAAAAAATACAAATGCCTGCACGTTCAGGCATTCCTACTTATTCTGGATAGACGCAGATTATGCTGTCCTAGTTGAGTGATTTAAAATCGCATTTATTGTGATGTGTCATGATTGAAGAAGTCAAAGCCTCCCCCGGGGAAAACAACAGTAAGGTGCTCTGCAGACCAATTAAGGAATACGTGTGAATTTAGCTTCATGAGGTTAATGTGTGCCTTGGTTCCACTGTAAATAACACAACCTTCTTATTAACCAAGAGAAACACATTAATTTTCAGGTCTATAGAGTAGAAATGAATTAGTTTCTTACACTTCCCCTCCCCACTCAAAATATGCAAAGCAAACTTTGAAATTCCCCACCCCATATATATCAAAGAACATTCAGGTTCAAAGTCAAGTCCTAGAAAGTCAAGAAATGCCAGAACAAATTTAGTTCAGGTCCCTTGTGCTTATACATTAAGATGAAATATTTAATTACATGATGGCATGCTATTTTTTGACTGCATTATCTGCATTTTAAAGAACAAGAAACAAATTCCATAGTGGCCTGATTGGACCAGATGTTTGAATGTCCATCTCATTTCAGATATAATACTTCAATAGTTATTTATCTTGCTGAGAAAAGTATAAGGGCAGATTAAAATTTTCGAAAGATTACCTGTGAGTTTGATTTATCTTTTTAGTAGAAAAAGCTTTGTTGGAAATAGAATACATGTTCCCCCAGCAAATATTGCTTGCTAGGATGCTGTGATCTAATTTTGAATGAACAAAAACCAGAACAAATCTCATTTTGCCTGATTTTTTTTCAAACAGGTCTATCACAATGACTAGCTTATCAAAATATTTCAATTCACATTCTAAAAATACCAGCTATTTATTATTTTAATCTGCTGTACAGACATCAGTCTAACACTCAATTAGAGTAAGTGGTGATGAATCATGCACATTTTGGGAATATCTTGGCTCTCTGTACATTTGGGTACTAAATCTTTATTGATAGAAATATCTTACTTCCAACAGAAATCTATGTACAAATGTGCAAATCAGGGCTAGAGCAGCAAGCTGGTGTTATGGCTAAGAGGCTAGTTGCCTTCAATGCCTACTTCCACCTTGGCTCAGGGAATTGGAATAAAGATGAATGAAAATTTAGGCCAGCAGTTTTAATAGTAACTATTTGTTATTTAAATTTTCTGTTCCACAGTGAATGATTGCAAGAACGTGTGCTCAGAATTAAAAGGCTGCTCTTTAGCATCAGCACATTGATTTTTTGGGGTCCTCGCAAAGCTTTTTACATTGTTTCTGGACCACAGCTCTACACCCCTCTAACTGCCTGTCAGACATCATTTCTGCTTTATGAATAAATAATATGATGCCCAGGGGAAACGTCGGGCTAAGACAAAAAAATCAATATGTGTCTAGCACATATTAGGCAGTTGTTCAGTTGAATTCTGTCTCAAATATGTGGAGTAATTTTAATAACAAAACAAATTATTTCTACATTGAGCTTAAAAGAGGGCTATTAAAAAAGCACTACCACTATGTCACTGTGTCTCCTATTTGAAGATTAATAATATTATCCTCCTAAAATATGAATAATTCCAATTGCAAAGTATTTGGTGATTATTTCTCTACAAATTTCAAATATTCATGTTACAGAAAAATGGTAGTAAGTGATTTTTTACTCTATTCCTCTTAGAGTAGTGCTGGTGCACATCTGCATAGTAAAGCTGTTATTAGAACTGACATTTTTTGTTTTAAAAACATCTTCCAAAATTGCCCTTTTTTTTTTTTTTTTTTTTCAGAGGGGCCTGGGATCAAAAGTGAAACAAAAGCAGGGTAAATTAATCATTCATGCAGCTCTATAATCATCCTAGTCTTTCCTGCAACATAAGCCTATTTTTGCAATAGGCGCAGTTCTTGGTTTCTGTGTTCAGACACCCACCACCCACAGATGCAAACCCATCGCAGGAATGTTTGAATCGCTCCACTTCTGCAGGACTGGTCTAAATAAACAAGTCTAACTCCTGTCACGAGGCAGCTCTTAAATTCTTTTGCCTTATGTCTGAGAAGGGCTGGTTATATTAAACATACCATACAGCAAGCAGCACATAGCTGCTCACTTGCTTTACCGCACCTTATCAAAGGTGCATTTGCACAAGCTTGTCTCCTACATCTCCTTCCTTCCACGTGTCCTTCACCACCAGGAAAGCTCAAGCTGTGCCAGGCAGCAGCACTTGGGCCTGCTGACAGCACATCACCTCCCTTCCCTGTTCACGGAAGGGCAGCGGGGCTGAAGTCTCACTGATCCTCTCTTCAAAAATAACGCATTCCCACCATGTTCCTTGAAAACATAGACCTCATGCTGGAAAACTGTAAGGAGACGGACAGGTTATTTTGGGACGGGGGCAAGCTGCCAGTGCTGCAAGCAACCCTGAAAGCCACACACACCCCAGGCTCAGCAGCACATCCAGGCAATCAGCAAAAGGGGAAGAAAATGAAGAGGGAAAAGGCAAGCTACCACACTGCAGTCAGACTCATGGACGACCCCTGAAATCCCTGGTTCCAAGTCACCAACATCCAGCCCAGCAACATTGCTCTCAAAGGGTTTTTTTTCACCCCCCTGCTGTTATGCAGACCTTTTAGTGCAGATCCTCCCCATGGGAGCATGCTGACAAGCCGGCTCCTCCTGATACGTTCAGTATAATGAAAAGCACAAACTTCATGTGTTTATGACCCTTTCAGATTGAGAGGCTGCAGCTGAGTGCCCTTGCCTGGGGGTGCTTACTTCTGCAGGAGAGCTGGCCATCTGGAAGGGCAATCTAAAGAAAGCAGAGGGAAAACCTGACATCTCGGGGAAGGAAATCTGCAGATGTGCAGAAGCTGCTACTGATTATGGCGGAGACATGACATGTCTTGAGGCTCACGTGAGCCAACGTGGTAGAGCCCATTAGCATCAAAACCGATAGAAAACACTTTTACCAGCTCAAAGAAAGTGAAATGATAAAGACAAGGAGAGAGGGCTTTTCAGAAAAAAAAAAAGAAAAAAATTCCAGCAATCCCAATCGTGAAAAGCCCATTAACAAACAAAAAAAGCCAAAACACCCTCCAAAACCCACAAAGGCAAAAAGACAAGGCTCAGGCTGAAACGAGTATGGATTTCTATTTATGCTGAATATTTACAAACCCTAGGCCCTAGGTGTTAAGTGGGAAACAGCCAGGATGGAAACTGAAAGCAGAACTGCTACTCCTGAGTAACTTCCAATACAGACAAGCTGCAAATTGTACACACCAAACCATGTGTCCTGTGCACCAAAGTCACATGGAGAGAAGTGCCCCTTTATCCCTTCTTGCTGCATTCCTGCCGAGGGGCACAGCCAGGTCCCTGACAGCGCTCCCTCCATCTTCATGAGTGCTCAGGTGCCAGCAAACCCTCTCTGACTGGCACTCAGCTCACACATTTTCCTTCAGCCACAGCCCTTCTTGCCCCTGCCGTGCCAACACCAAGCCAGACAAGCCAGAGCAGAGACACTGGGAACACAGGCAGACCAGGGTGATGCCCAGCCATAGCCACCACACATGTGAAACAAAACAGTCCTGCATGTTCTCAAGAGACGTAAGTTGCAGGGGAGGGACCTACAAACACTTCTGCTGTTCTGCTATAGAGACCCACCCGAGAGACCTTGGCCCTGCTCTTCACCCCTAACCACACTTACAACATCGAATCTGTGTTAGACATCAATCCACTGCTTCTAACAAAATGACTGCACAACAGGCATTTCTGCCAGTCCCCAGGGGACAGGACCCACTTGACCTTAGACACTTGAGCAATGACCACTCGACTCGCACTTTCTCATCCTTTCTATGCTATTTAAATGAGTAATTATGCTTCCTCAAACTGACTGGCTGTAACCTCTTGACTGTAATGTTGAGAGCCTTACTAACCTCAGGGAGGAACCCCTCAGTGAAACACCCAAACACATCTGTGCGTGCGGTGCCTGGAGATGTGGTTACACACTGACAACCTGATTGGATAAATGAAGTCCTCAATTCAGCAACCTCCTTTATCATCAGTCACACTTGCCTTCCCCACCTCCATCTCAAGGCATTTCCTTTGGCCACTCTCTAAACCCTCATGGTTGATCTATGTGATCTGTGGAAAGGTTGTTTGTTTTTTACACAGTCCAAAATCTGCCAGGCTAAAGTTTGATACTATTTCACCATCAACCAGCTGGTTGAAAGGATCCTGTCCTCACCTTCCAGCCTCACTGAAGACCAAACAGCTGTTTCTATAAATGGGATCAGAGAAGTACATCTAGATTTCTGAAAGTTCTGCAGGACTCTAGAATCCCAATATAATCACCTCTTTTTTCAGGTCTAAGATTCTCAGCTTTTTTGAAATGCAAGGATAATGCTCATACAGTTGCTCTCAGAAGGCACTGTATTGCTGTCTAATGCTGATGGAGGATTATATGGCATGATAATATCTGTTCACAAGTTCTGATTTCCTATGCAAGAGTTCAGGTTATCCAGGTCCTTCAGACACGCATCACAGTCATCAACACATTTTTACTGCAAACAGAATTTCCAAAATGATGAGCTAGTCAACAGAAAAGAGAGAGGGAAAACCCTCACCTTTCAGAGATGTTTCATTTCCAGATTTGAGTCTCTTTCAGAGAGAACAAGAGTTCAGAACTAAAACACTTCATCTTTAACTGATTTAAAGACAACTATCACTGTCATTTGGCTTCCACAAGATAAGAAACCACAAGCATGAGTGGTATTAAATTGATTTTACATTAATTTTATCTCTAAGGTGTCTGTTCAAGCCCATGGAATTCATTTTAAGACAAGAACTCCCAAGAAGCACTGGTTCTATGAACCATGTTTGTTGTATTTATGCCTTTCTCATGAGCTCAAAATCTGGGACTAAAGCATCTCTGTACTACTTACAGGTAATAAAAAAGAAACTTAGAGAAGGAGTAAATCCACAGAAACTTATAAAACCAGTTGCTGTAGCTCAGGAAGCACCTCATCAGACAAGTTGTGGTAATGAAGTATGTTAGCAGAGATGTCCTCTCCATTTTGCGAAGGAAAAGTTAAACCTGTCTGAGGTTAAAAAATTATGCTTGTCTGAGTAAACCAAATTTCCTTTAGGAAAAGCTATGAACATGCACCAGGTCATTTAGCAGAGTGGGGTTACCCTGAAAGTGTTTTGTTTGTATTGTTACCAATATGCCATAATAAAGACCACCTGTTTAGTATGCAGAAGCCAAGAACTGATTCCCCATAAAGTTTCAATGCTATCGCTGTCCTAAGAAAAGGACTTGAAATCTTAGCAATATTTCTCAACTCAGGCACAAATTGTGTGTGTTACATAAAACCAAGTCAGGCCCAGACTGGTACCATATCATCACATGTCAGTAACAGCCATCCAGCAAGGGCTGGAACACTTGGAATAAAAGATAACTGCAGTCTTTGAAAATTCACCGTCTGCCAAGTGTCGGGAATTGTTCATTATTGAAGTAGCAACCCAATATAAATTTGGTGTTGCTCAAATCTCACCAGACCTCCAGTAAATGAAATAAGCAACACCAGTCTACATCCTGAAGGCTGGATCTTGTTGATCTCCACGCAGAAGTACCAGCTACGCTCTGCAGACTGCACGCCCACCCTAATTTCCTAACCAATATAACCTTTCTGCACCCACTGCAGTGGGATAGCTTTTTGTAACTTCAAAATGAAGTATGAACCCCCAGCAGTCTATTTTGTTTCATTTCTGCATATACCCATGTGACCTCATTAGCTATGCTTGTAAAACAGGCTTTGAAATGAGCAAATTGATGTATGGATCTACAGCATCTACCACAACTGCAACAGCGGAAACAGCTGTTATGAACCTTGCAAACCAAGCTAAGATGGTGATTTCCAGTGAGGTGGTCATCGCTTTGCCTGACCAAAATATATACACTGGCCAAATCTACCATCACCTGGGGCAGGAAAGCCTGTGCCAGTGCTGCAGGACACATGATGCCTCTCACAGAGTTTCAGAAAACAATCAGCTAGAAGACTGGGATGCTGAGGGGTAAGGAAAGACTTCCTGAATGACCATATACAAACCCATATTCAGCTGATTTTACCATTCAGCTGGGACTGGTAGTGCTGCCTTTTTAAGACACAAAAACAACAACTGCCTTTTCAAAATGTATGACATCTTTATTTTATTCATGCACACTGGCACACAGCTCATCCTGGATCACAAAGTTGTAAACAACAGCTTCTGTAAAATCTATTTGTAACATTGTTGCTACCCAGTTTAATTGCTTAGCACTAGCACCTTCATAAATTACAGGGGTCTTCAGAAAACCAAACTTAAGCCAAGCTGACCAGCACAGGAAACAGAAAGCAGTTGCATAAACAATTACCTTGGAGTCTCTGTAGGGCTTGATGTTCAAGTGAGATACAGTACTGACAAACCTTCCTTCTAGGCAAAAAAAAAAAAAAAAAAAATTCACAATTTTGAATTCAACTATGCCACATAATAAGAATATGACAATACACATTATTCTCTGGTTCATCCAATTAAAAATCATATCCAGAGAAAAATACTTTAGGAAAAGGTGTTCTTCCCATATTTAAAATACTCAGGAGGAACTAATGCAGTCTTTAAACTCCTTTTTATTATTTTTGTCTGTAAACTATCTTTTGGCTTTCAAAGATCTGATAAAGAATTTAGGCTGAGAATAAGGATATTTTCATTGTCTCACCTAAGCAATGTTGCCAGTAATATGGATTTCATAGACCAAGTAAGAATTAAAAGCTCCTATATGTACAGTTGGGGTGGTTTATACTCATCCGTTTGACAGTATCTTTAGAGAGATTTCTGTAACAGCTTGGGTTTGATGAGTAGAAACTCACTGTTATGTAGTAATTTACTGTCTAAAGAGGGAGCATCCAGGTCAGTGATGAGAGATTTACTAGGAACAGAGAGAGGTAAAGAGGGTGCAAATTTTCCTTTACCACCAGCCTTGCAATACATACTTTTATTTACAGGATAACAGAGTGGCCATGTGGTGGCAATTTGCTCTGCAATGCCTACATAATAAAAATGACTAACTTCTTAGATGGCTTTTTTTCCCCCCCCCCATTGCCTACATGAAAAATTAACTAACTTGGTTTGTACATTGACTTAGTTAGAAGAAAGTACCTTCTGTACCTTGGATGTTTATTTCAGATTTAGAGGGTCTTAAACAGTTAACTTTGTAGGGACGTACTTCACTGCGGTATTGCAAGACTGGTTTAAACCAAAGTTAGAGCAATAAATAAATTAGGCTCTAAAGTGCTAACCTGTAAGATTAGGAAACATAATTACCACCAAAGTAAGCAGAAATAGATATAAAATAGATTATTTCTGAAGGAATATGCCCTTTCTTCTACACCATTAATTTTCAGTTTCTAAAGCAACTCAAGAAATCAGAGACTCTCAGACTACCTGACTGTTTGGGCCACAGAAGGATATACTGATTCAATTACTTTCTTTTGATGTAAACCCAAATTAAAATCAGGATAAGCACATATTACAACTCAAACTTTTTGCACAAAGAAATTTTTTTATTTTTTTTTATTTTTTTATTTTAGGTAAGCATTAACCAGTTGTTTTGCTCATTCATACCCATGTGTCCCCTCCCCTTACTAGCATACTCCACTAAAAATAAAGCAGTGTATGCTCCTGGAGAACTGTTGCTTAGCTACATTCTCAATTATCCCAATGCTGGTCTTACTCGCTCAGTGTCAAGGTCAAAGCAATTGTTTCTTTACTTTAATGATGGAATTTCCTGTTTATAAAAATCTTATCTGTTTCCTACTTGGTAAAATATTGCACATTTCAGTCAATCATTGCTGGGTAGCCCTCCAGAGAGACACAGTGTGAAAATATAACTGGCAGTGTTCATTTCTGCCCTTAACAGAGTGGTTTTTTCCCAACTCTACACCAAATGTCAGCTGTCTCACAGTGACACACAGGCAAACAATTATATCAACATTCTTTTCCTTCTTTGCTGGGGCCAGGCAAGTACGGCAGAAATTAAGTAGTTGTATATTTATTCTTCCTCCCATGCAATGACATGCATAAGTAAAGTTTGCAATTTCTAATTAGCATGTCCTGAAGCCAGTGTTGTGGGAAGCTAAAGAAAATAACAAATTTCCCCATCTCTTTTAAACACAGAAGAACTTTTTGGTTCTTCTTTGCCTTTGAGGGCAGGTGTTTGGCTGCAAAGACTGCAATTCTCCCCAGGCTAGTCTGGGCTGCTGAATATTTCATAGCCCTTGAGAAACGCAGCTGTAATCAACTTGCAAATAATGAAATGGGCAGCAATAATACAGCAGAGGTAAAGTGCGCCTTTAGAAAGCATCAGTGCTTTGACTGCTGCTGCAGTCTTGCTGTACCAATTTATCGGGTTATTTGATAAAATAATAATGCCATCAACTATGAAATAAAAATGAATGTTACGCCAAAAAAAAAAAAATCAGGAACTGTCTCAGGCAGCCAACATGAATAGCAAAGAGAAAAAAATCAGAAAGCATACCAAAGGAATTACATTCAAGACTGCAACTTCATTAAATTTATCAATCACATGCCAGTTACACACATCTATGTCAGGTATTATTAGAAAAGTAAATTTACAGAGGTTACTTAACTCAAAGAAGTTTTATAAATATTAAAATAAAGCAGAGAAAATATTTAAGAAGCAATAAACATTTTCATCTTAATTAAAGCTTGTAGAGTAACCCATCTGCTGTCTTAATTTCTTTGTAACAGGATCTGAGGTCTGACATTTGGAACCTTAGCTGTGTAAGGTGTTCCCTCTGTCACTGTTTGGTGCTGGTGAGCACTGAAACACAGCAAAAGACCAGCAGTGGAATTACAGCAATGGCATTTCCTGAAGATATGACATGAGCTGTGATTAGGAATTTCATATTGAAAAACGGGATGGAGCAAGTAGTAGTAATACAGGTAGTAACTGGGTGGATAGCAAGATGTACTTGTGAATTATACAGGGAGGCTCCATAGAAATTCTTCACATCACTTCAGAAACCCTGCTCAAAACATGACTGTTCCTAATCCGCCCCAGGTTTTGAAGGAACAAAGCACAGACTACTTGTACAAACATAAGTTAATGTCACAGATGAGGCTACAATAGTTATGGGGTAAAAGGGGCCAGTTCATATACAGTGATCCATATGGATGGACAGTGAGACAACTACCTGAGTATTTTCTATCAACGATATCTCTACACATCTTTATGAATTTGGATGGAGATGTGATGCAAACTGTCTACCCTGACGAGCATTGATAAGCATGGATAAGTTGGGAAATGCATAGTCTACATTTATGAAAGGACTACCTCAAATGGCTTTCTCCTAACCTCCTCCAGAGCAAAGGGAATGGTGACTGAGGCAAATATGGTCTCACAGACATGACTTGTTAACCTCATGGTCTGCTGTGTATCATCAGCACATTCCACTGTACAGCTGGCATCCAAACAGTAAAATATCAGAAAGAACCAAGTATTTCAGCTGTGGGAAATGAAAATTGCTATGTGCTTTGAGAAAGAACCTCTCCATGCAGGAAGTTTTCAATTTATATCAGTCTAATTATCTTTTAGATGTTTCAAAAAGTAGTCTGTAGGAACTCAAAGAATCTAAGCAGACTGTGAAAGAAATATTAATCAAATCGATAAACATATCCTCTTCCTTCAGTCCCTTTGTACTTGCTATCTTCTCTGTAAGGATACTTTGTATTTTCGTTTCTTTCCTCACCAGCAACAGATACACAATGGGGAGAAGGTTAATACTGCCACAGAATATCTGGGGGAAATCAGCTTTCTCCAACATCCCTAATATCACTCATCACTCTGAAAGAAAGCTGTGTCTCAGGATAATACTGCACTGGAGTAATTCCCATGCTTTGATAATTAAAGTACTCCTCCTAGTGTTATCTTCCATCTGCCAGAGAAGAGATCACACAGATAGACCCTCCAGCCAGATGGAGCCACCAAAAATTCTCTTGATCTATCAGAAAGCTCAAACATAACTAAGATGCCCTCATTCATATTCTCCTACTCTCCCTCCTGCAAATACCCAAAGATAAATTACTCAGACCAACTCCGATTTGGACTTTAAATGTCACAGGCAAATCTTATGTAGCTCATTTTTCCTTTCATGAAAGAATTATTATTAACTCCCTGGGGATCATGTCTTCATTCTACTACCTCAGAAAAAGTTCATGATAGACAGACCTTGAACAATATAAGGCTGGTGGAACTGCTCTCCAAGCTTATCCATTAAAAATTCAAAAATTTCCTTCAACAGCTGTGAATTTTCTGTGGTATCACCAGTCCTTCTCCAGATATCAGCATCCCCATCTGGCCTTTCTATAAAATAGTATGACTGTGGTGATACAGGCTCCTGTAATTTGTGAGGGGTCTTTTGTTTTTTGATTTACAGATACAGAACCAATCTTGGAGGAAGGATAATTAGGAGATAGACAAATGCACATGCAGTCCTACCATCAAGGGACTCACCAACAATTCAAACTCCAAAGTGGGGCTCTCACTCCTCAACTAACTCTTAAAAACCAGCAAGGCAGGCAGCAGTTCACTGCTCATGCATCACCTCCTTCTTGGACAACTGACTCTTCTGGGAGCCTTGTAAAACTTGCAGCATCATAGTAAATCTTTCCAAGACCACATATTTGCCAACATGTTGTGAAAAAGGACTTTGAAAACATTTAAAGTCAAATTGGCATTTCCTGGTGTGAAGGAGGAGGTGAAGCTGGCAGTGTGCTGCCTGCTACAGCTGTTTGACACTTTCCCCTTTCCAAATAATTTTCAACTGTTAAAAAATGCAGCCTCAATTCTAAATGTAATTTGGGGAATCTCCACTAAAACAATGCATATGTTTCTGAAAATGAAGCCTAAGAAAAGCACTTTTCACTGCCAGAGTAAAAGGTCTTGGCATCCTTTTTTTTTTTTTTTTTTTTTTTGAGAAGCTCAAGTATTTCTACTCTTTGAAGACAGAACTCCACATGACCTAGGAAAAAGCTTTATGTCAGAGAGATGCTTTTTACTGCCTTCTGAAAAGAGAAGGGCGTACTCCTGTGAGAACAGAAACAAGAGTAAGGAAATGGAAGAAAAGTAAGGAAAAATGGGGAAAACTGGGATTGAGAGATATGCGGGAAGACGAGTGGTCAGAATAAGCTGGGGAGTCTGGGAGGAAAGCACGACAAAAGAGAGTGAGTCAGTCAACCTAGGCAAAATCTGAGGAGAAAAAAATGGGTGAAAAAGAAGAGTGAAATCAGGAATTATTTGAATGAAAACAGAGTGGGCTGAGACCCATCCAACAGACTGGCAGAGACAGAACACACAGCTAAGGAGGCAGCAGCAGAGACCTGAGAGAGAGACTGGATGGGAGACTGGCAACAGTGGGGTGTCAAGTGAATGATGGGAAAGTCATGTAAGTCCTTTGGAGCAAAAAGCAAAAATATACAAATTGTGAAGACGGAAAGAGCGGCTGCAGAGTGAAATACACTTAGTGGAGCTGTAAGTGTGACGAGAACATGAAAGAATAAGGCTTAGGAGAAGACAAGCAACGTACAAGTAGAAAGAAACAGGTCTGTCAGAAGCAGAAAGTCAGCAGAGACCATCTTCTGGCAGAACTACGAAGAAAAGTCTGTTTCACTAAAGCACATTCCCCTCCAGAGCCAGGTCCATGACGGAGTGCAGGTATGCACACACAGTAAAACATACATTTCAGGGACAATTGGACTAGACCATATTTTTTGCTCTATCTCATTTCTCATCTGTGCTGGCACCAATAGCACAAAGCAACAGAGTAATAAAATGGACTGTGATTACAGGACAGTTCTTTCAAAATGTGGAGCGGTAGCACTCTGTCCCTGTTAAGGATGTGACACCAATTTACATGAGCTATGGACTTTGTTTAAACTGACTTCTTTAGACATGCCAGTGGCTCAGGGGTCTGCCATAGGTAACTTGTAGGTACACAAGCACTCCATTATGCTGTGTTCTCTTTGTGCAATTTAATACACAGAACTGGTGTGCAGAGACCAGGAAAAGAAGTAAATCTCACTGTGATTTTATTGAAGAAGTTGCAGAGGTAATGCTGCTGATGACTGCTGCTAGAGTTATAGATGCATCAGGGTAAAATACTGCGCTAGAAACCTTTCCCATGACCCAGTACGGAAGTAGTTTTTAAAACAACTCAGCAACACACTTGGATGTCAAAAGCAGCCTCTCAGCTTCTGGAAAAAAACATAGGGGGGAGATTTCACCACTGCCTGATGCAGTCATTTCAATAAATTCTAATTTCATATAATCAGCTAGGGCAAGTTGAAGGGAAGATTCAGGATAGGGGAGAGATAGGAAAGACAAGAGAATAAGCAGCAGTCATTCAAAACCATAAAAGCCAATTTCCTGGTATTCCACCTACCCATGAACTTGAGGGTTCTGTGCCCAAATTATCCTTAAAGCCTCAGTCAAAAATTTTTTTAGCTGTCACTTTAGCTAGAGAAGTCAAGTGACAGAGATAATGAGACTTTTGATACAAGAAGGTATCCAGCAAGAGTTTACTATAGGCACACCTTGAAAGAAGTGTAGGAAAGTTTGAGCCTTGCCTCTTACTCCTAACACCGATCAGTATAAACACACATCATTAATAGTGGTATTTCATTTATGGATTTTTCAGGATAAATTAGAATAAGTTTGCAAAAGCTTTCTCCCAGAATTTTCCCGTTTCCTGCAAAGTACTCTCCTACAATGTGGGATCTGGTTCACAGCTCTTGAGCCAAACAGGTGAGATTACTGCCTTTTATCTCCAGAGACCTTTCTGTAGCAATATCCCAGTAAATACACACCACTTGGGGCTGCATGGCTTACTTCTGAAACAAAGACACCAATTTCAAAAGATCTGGTACTTGTAAGCATATTTTATATCATCTGGGCATCAGATGATTTCCTGCAGTTTCATGAATACTGTTGCTGCAGTTTAGACCACGTTTTGGCCCTTTTTTTTCTACTCTCAAAGGTTATAAGCTACCTCAGGCTGCTCCTTTGCCTACCCAGTCCCAATGTAACAGTAATAAATATCAAAGACTAAAGGTCTCCATCTTCTTCTGTAGTAATCCCCCATACTGACTGCATTTTAGAATACTGGAAAGAACTCTCTTCATCCCAGAGGGGTTAATGGGCTGCAAATTATTCCTTTAAAAGTGAGGTACAGCAAGATACAACTAATTTAATGGCTAGTAGCACAACACAGAAGTGCTTTCTTCCCCTTTAGTCTAGACCCAACTGCAAGGCATCAAAGGTATGTGATATATTTCAGAATAGTACCCACACACAGCTCTCTTTACTGTCCTCCTAAGGGCCCAGCACAGACCAGTGCTAAGTTGCCTGTGGAACAGAGAGCACAGCAGATTGTTGTCACATGCCAGGCTCTTAGCAGATTTGCCTTTAATCAGCCAGCACAGTCCAGAGCCAGATCAAAAAAAGGCATCACTAAGAAAATACCCAGTGTCTCAGCTACAGAGAGCTTGCTTCAGGAAATCTGCGGATGAAGCTGAAAAGGTAGCAATTTAAAACAGCTAAATTGGACAGTAAGAGCATTTATCTTTTTTCTGAACGTGATTCATGAGACAGCCGTACAAAGTGTCAGACAACAGCAAAGCAGTTCATCTCCTATTGATAACCCAGCATTCCCAAGCCATCAATACTCATTTGAGTACTCCTAAAGTAAATTTAGCTTCATCTTCATTTTTTTCCATATTGAAAGACTGAGGACATATTCACGGATGTTTATGCAATGGCAAGAGAGCACAGTAGTGTATGTTTTATTACACTAGCAAAGCAGAATCTCGTTCAGACACTGCTAGCATATAATTTCTGTCTCTCTTAACGCTAGAAGGCAATCATTAGCATGTTGGATCTGGCAAGTTCGTATTATCTATCTGGTAATTACAGAAAGCTGTAGAAGCCTTCAAAAAATACCCACCAACTTCTGCATTTACTACACACCTGATCAAAATACTATCTCCATTACCTAAATTAGCAGATATTTCCCATAAACCATTATTCAGAACATTAACATTAGTATAAAAAAAATTAAATAATTATTAGAGGCTGTATCATCTATTAATTTATCTTCCTTTCCAACTTCAAAATCATAAAACTATGCAATGTCAACCTCAGTACAGGAAAACATCTTACTGATGGTGATGACAGACTAAGTTACATGATCCTTTTTCAGGCATTACTAGGGCCAAATGAACATTACAACACAACTCTAGGTTTCCAAAATATATTTACCATTAGTCAATGCTTTTCACACAGTAGCAGGAAAAATGTGCTAAATACACACCAAAAGATAATCTCATTCTCCAGAGACCACTGCAGAAAAGGACAGAAGGATGAGAGACAAGGGAGCGGGTGAGGGCATACATATGCCTATGTGTACAAAGTAATTGGGAAAATTGGCCTGTGTCTCATTATTTCAGTTATTCATGCTTCAAGTAAAGGGAGATGAGGAGGTGCCAGGAAGATCAGAGAAGCTGGGACAAGACAGGTACCAAAGAACAGAAAGAAAAATCAAATAGAGCAAGGAAAGTGAGGCCAGGGAGGAGAGACCATGAATGAAGAAGGTCAGCCAAAAAGAGTGATTAGGGGCAAAAAAAACACAAAACCAAATGCAAGGCAGAGACCACGGGGAGCAGAGGGGTACATCTGTGAGATACTTGGTTGCTCTGTTCTCAGGCAGGGGCTTCACACAGTCCGGCACCTCACAGACCCCCACCAAACCCCATGTCATAGTCTGAGTGACACAAACTGAAATGGCAGGGCTCCTTATCTCCCTGGCTTATGCACCATTTTAATCACACTGGTTGTTCAGGCCCTGGGCGGGTTGTCCCCACGGGGAGGGGGGCAGCCTCCTGGCTCAGGACCAGAACAGATAACCAGGCTGCCCCCAGGGAGCCCCCGCCTGAGCTGCAGCACTACCGACCCCCACCCAGACATTTTCCTCTCGTTTTTTTTTCAAAGCAGCCTTAGGATAGGGTAAGGCTATGAAGGCTGCAGTAAAAGCATGTCAGCACATGTATCTTGCTTCCTGATAATTCCCAAAACTACAGGAACAAACAAACAGATTCAATTACCAAGATAGACGCTAGCCCAATTCAAGGGGATTGGTATATACATTATAACAAGATGCTGGAGCTGCAGCCTGATCACATTTACATGAAGAAATCATTTTATGCAAATCTCTCATCCACGGGTGAAGGCCGTACAGGAGAGGAGAAACAGCTCTGTATGGAGATTCATGATGCATGGCAGATGGGCAATTTAAGGTAAATCACACAGTTCAGTTATAAAAGACATATAACCTGGGGAGAAAGTGTGGCTTCAAAGTCATAAATTATTTATAAATAATACAGCCTTCTCATGAAATATCCAAAAGGACAAGCACCCATTTTTTCCATTATTTTTCTCTCCTTTCACAAATCAGAGGGAAACTGAAAATGAGTATCTCATAAAGACTGAGGTTTTTTTATAAAGCTCATTGCTCTGTAAGATGGACTTGCGGGAGGATGGATTTAGATGGTGGAGCTAGTTAGGGGCTTGCAGGCAGGACGACAGGAACTGAAGGCAGCAGGGCTGCTGTGCTCACCCTGGAAGGGAAGCAGCAGAAGTCAAAAGGAGGGAGCTGGAGCGGGCTGAGGAGAGAAACTGTCTGCCTGGTAACTCATACCCTCCCAAGACTCTCACTGCCAGCCTGTTCAAAATCACCACCTAATTTCCACCAAATATTTCAGGGTTTTTAAACTGAAATCCAGAGCTGAGGTTCACAAAGTGCAGCTGCAGCATTCACACACGTGGTGTGTTTTCTGTCAGCAGCGCTGCCTCTTCAGAGCACTGCCCATCCTCTGTGCAACATACGGTCACACCTCTGTATTCTCAGCATTTCTGTTGTGGCACCTCAGCAGTCTGACAACTTCTCATCTTCATTACCCAATGCAACACCTGCCCAAATTCTCCTGCAACGACCAGTTTAACTGACTTCTCATTTTTTCTGATGTCCTGCCTGGTGACCCTGCATGCCTACCAGTGCTCCTACAGGTATCCACCTTTTGACAGATACACACACAGCTCATAATTCTCTTATGTTGCAGACTCTTTACCTTTCAAAATCCTTTTCAGATCTTCATGCTCAGCTTGCATTCAATTCAACACAGTCTGGCTGGGTTTTTTGTTTGAATCATTAGGGGCAGATACCCATCTGCTCAAGGATATTTTTGCAGTCTGAGCAACTCCTAACATTTGGGCTTTCAGCAGACCACTGTTTCTGCTTGCTTATATACAGATGCCTTGAGTGACTTTTACAATGTGTTTAAGGAGCTTCCCATGCTGAGCCTGAGGATATTAATTTCTTTCCTCTGACTTTTTTCAACTGATCTGCTGTTTTCTGGGTGTGGGACAAGTACTTCATTGTCAAAAAAGCCCTAAAATTCAGAAGATACATTTTTACATACATAATTCAGAACTTTTCCGAAACTCTTTGAAGTCTTGGTGTGTATTTTCCTTGTATTACAAGTGGTAAGTTTGCCTAAATGCAACAGCAGCGTTATTCTTGAGTTCACTGCTGATGTCACATGTGCGGTATAAGGCAAATAAAATATCCATCAGAAAAAAAAAACCCAAACTGATTTATTTTCTTACTAGCTAGAGATATTAGCATCTCTGACTTGTATCAATTAGTTGCAACAAAAAGACAGAAATACAAAAATATTTTTGATCAGTTTTAGAACTGTAGTATTTTTACATGAGCAAAACTAAAAATAAATATACTTCCTGTATGATAAAGAGCAAATGCAGCACCAAATGGCACTTCATCCATGCACTTACCTCTCTGCACCAGAGGTTTGTAGGTATAATCCCTCCAAAGCCACAATGGAGCATGAAAATGCAAACTCCAAAATGGCATGAAATGCACATTTTCCGTTATCACGGAAATCTCAATAGCCATTGTTCATGTACACCTATGCCTGTCAACATTTGCAACCTTTTGGTTAACAAAGAGGTCTGTTTTTTAACTTCCCTAAATATTTTTACATTAACTAAAATGCCATCTGAACTCCAATCCTCCAAAGCATTTTTCTTACTATGACACAGACTTCAGGTACCAAAGCCAAAGAGCAAAATCTCTTTTCTGGAGGAAGGGATACCTCTATTGGCTAAACTTGTTCCTACCAAACTCTGCATCCATTTCCTAAGTCAGATGTTAAAAGAAGAAACTGTAACCCCTTTGGCAGCTCACTGAGGTCTTAGCCACTGTCACACATGCAGCTGTTACTCTTTTGAGGTCTTTGCTATTGCAAGCATTTGAAAATGTAAATGGTAACTAAGCTCTTGTGCACACTTTTAATTGGGGAAGACCTGTGTAAAGGCTTGGGTTTCATCCTCCCAACAGTGGGAACAGTCCTTCTCCTTTGGGAAAAATCAAACAACTTACATGAAAGACTGTTCCTCTTTTGCCTCAAAAAACTATACCTGACGAGGAAAACCTACTATGGTCTCCAAGGATTGCACTAGAGCAATTGTATTGACACTGAGAAGGCAGCAGCAGTATATCTAAGATCAAGTTCTTTCTGGATTTTAAAAATCATGAATATGAAATAAATATACAAGCAAAATGCTTCAGTCTTTATTTTTCAAACAAAGAGTCAGGTCATAAAACAAATTGGACGTCAATAACCAAAGGATAACTCTTACTGCTGCTGTACTGTTGGCAAAGATTAAAGCTATGCCTGTAACAAATACAAAATTAGCTTGCAAGGCAAAGGGAGAAGGCTGAGGTCACTGATAACAGCTCCACCACTCCCACATGCATCAAAAGCCGCACATTTGGTGGGGTTTTTTTCTAGGCGGCTGTTAATTCACCAGGAGGAGGGAACATGCAGTGGCACACCAAACCATTGTGGTTTACAAAAGCCCGGTCTGTAGGCTTGTGTTGATAAAAGTCTCCCGCCCTGAGTCTTGAATATGATACTGCTTAAGGCCTATTAATATGACAGCTAAGCTCAGCACCTCATCTGCTATGCTGTGGAGGCACATGGGACACGATGCCAGCTACAAACGGCTCAGAAATGAAGCTAGTAAGAACCAGGCTTTAAAGGAAAGGAAATACTTCAAAAACAAGAGAAGGGGTGTGCACAATAAGCATTATTTGTCCAACATTTGCAGGCTTAAGTCACTAAGAAGAATTAGATTTTCCCTAATTTTTCACATACATAGTCAGAACAGAGATGAAATAACTGCTCTTTTGCACACATCCTGCAGGAACAGGAGACAGCAGGTACTGTGTCCCTGCTGTACAATCCAGGGAACATAGAAGACATTTTATCTTTTAAAAACTAAAGGTGAAAAAGTAGGAGCACACTGAGAAGCAGCCATGAGATGCCAAGAGTATATCACTACATTTTTTTCAGTGAGAATGGAGAACCTCAGATTTTTAAAAGAGCCAACGAGAGAACTGTTATTTTAGAACAGGCTCTCAAAAAAACTTTGCCTGCAAAGAAGGTGGCACAGAAGTAGTCCTACCACCCATTCAATGCAGCTGCTTAAGAGTTGTAGAATCCCAGAGTGAGGCGTGAGAGGACCTTTGGAGGCCATCTAACCCAATACCCTTGCTCAAGTAGGGCCTCCCAGAGCCAGTTGCCCAGGACCATGTCCAGGTGGGTTTTGAGTATCTCCAAGGATGGAGACTCCATAACCTCCGTGGGAAACCTGTGCCAGTGTTCCGTCATCCTCACAGTGAAAAAAGTGTTTCCTGATGTTCAGAGGGAAACAGCTTCTATGTTTCTGCTTTTGCCCACTGCCCCTTGTCCTGTCACTGGGCACCACTGAAATGAGCCTGGCTCTGTCTTCTTTGCACCATCCCTTTAGGTATTTCTGCACATTATTGACATTGTCCCTCAGCCTTCTCTTCTCCAGGCTGAACAGTCCTAGCTCTCTCAGCCTCTCCTCATATGAGAGATGTTGTAGTCCCTTCATCGTCTTCATGGCCCTTTGTGGGACTCCCTCCAGTACGTCCATTTCTCTCCAGTACTGGGGAACCTCAGTACTGGCCCCAGTACTCCTGCTGTGGCCTCACCAGTGCCTAGCAGAGGGGCAGGATCAGCTCCCTCCACCTGCTGTCAATACTTTGTCTAATGCAGCCCACAACACTGTTCACCTTCTTTCCCACAAGGGCTCGTTGCTGGCTTATGTTCAACTTGGTGTCCACCCAAACCTCTGCACCTTTTCTGCTTTCCAAATGGTCATCCCCCTTCACATACTGGTTCCTGGGGTTGCTCCTATCCAGGGGCAGGACTCGGCACTTTCCCTTGCTCCTAGTACCTACCACTCACAAGTTCAAACTTTGGATGTGGGATAACTCCTAGCTGCTCTCTGCAGCAGAGCAGAAGGTGACATTCCCTGGGCACAGCACTGATCAGCTGGGGCCAGCCACAGGTATGGCTGCCAGAGCACGAGCCAGACCCTTGTCAGCACAGAACTTGGGATCTCTTGATCCCATGTTGGCTACATGCTCCAGCAAGGTCCACTTTACAGTCTGCACTGTATCAGCATCTCCTCCTTTAAAGCTCCACAGGCACTGAATTGCCAGGCCATGCTTTTGAAAGTTAACCCTTTCCTGTAGCAAACACCCATCACTCCCAGGGTTGGGGGACTGAAGTCCACTGGAGAGGATGATGCAGGAGAGTGAGAAAAGGCAAGTTCAAGTTTGCAGTGCATGCCTTCAGCCCCAGCACTCCTCCACTGCTAAACTGAGACACCAGGTGCATGAAGGAAGAGAAGGTAGCACTGCGCTTCTCCCTGCCACCAAAACCTTGCTCCTTAGCACACAACTAACTTAACAGCAGTAATTTTTTTTGCAAGAGGTTGCTCCTATCTGCACACAGTCAGGGTGATGCAGACACACACACACCACAGGTACTAGAGTGTTAATAAAACCAAGTAGGTAGGTGTTTAAAAGTTATAAATCTCTTAGCTCTGGTCATTCACCTACAGCAATCCTCATACTTATCTTTTCTGAATTCAGTCTTTTTAAGTGCCAGCTGCTGATGAACTGCAGGAAAAATAATTTTTATTAAATGATGAACACTAAAACATCAGAGTTATTCCTCTGAAAATCAATTTCCTATTGCCAATTGACAGATGCCTTAAGCCCAGAAATCCCCAAGGGGCTTCTGTGTGCACTTTTTTCATTGGTTTGGGTTTTTCAGGTTGCTTTTGTTGTTGTTTGGGGGTTTTTTTCCTTATTTCTCTAGAATCCAGTGAAAAAAAGCCTTTTCTGTTTAAAGCGGTAGCTTTTTTTAAGCATCAGTGTAATTAATTACACAAGCTAATACACAATATAAAAAATACAACTGCTCTGTGGAGCAAGGCACAGTTCCAGTTGGAACACAGAAACTGCAGACTTCGAAATTCTTCTTCTCAGGGAATCACACCACTGCAACGTGTAATTTCTGCCTAGCACAGAAAATCAAGGGAAAACAAGTTTTCTTGTTTACTGTGTTTCCTGAATAAAATATTATTTACTGCTGATTAAAACCAACAACTTGTGCTAATTTTACCACTGTCCAAGAACACAGCTGCGAGAAGAAAGAAAGTGGCAAAAATCAATCAAGAGTTTCCAGATTCCAAGACAGCCAACCATGAGGTTAAAACCTCCAGGGCTCTGGTGTTTCATGGTAGATGCAACAAGCATCTTGAGCCACCCCTGCAGGAGGCTGGGAGTTCTATTACCCATTTCATAAACTGGGCTTCTCCTCCCAGACCAGCTACAGGTGTTGATGTGCCTGTTGGGAACCAAGTGCACTGTGTTACTTGTGCACACTATGTCTGAGTGCTGAATAAACGGGAAACACACAAAGGCCGAGTTATTTGCTGCTTGCCTGCTTTGCTGAGTAAATAATACAGCTAATTTCCTCATAATAATGACTTCCCATTTTGGTGGGAAACCAATCTTCTGCTTCTGGTTTGCTTTCTCCAGTTCTTTCCTAGGTCTGGTTTTAACCAAACCTTTTGAGGAGGATGATAACAGAATCACCAGGAAACTAGTAACTGTTAATTCAGCGTAACTGGTCAGACCCCAGACATCACTTCTTTCCCTATAATTTACCTTACTGTTAATGCTAATCAATTCTTGATGTATTAACTTTGCAGAAATGAGATGGACTTGACAGGCAAAATCAAAGTCACAAGTAAGGGCTTCAGGGTTCACTCACAAATATTAAAATACACAATTGATACTGGAATGTAAATCAAGGGTATGAAATTAAATCTTCAAGAATGGAAAAAAAATTAATTCTTGCTTTCAATTCAGTCAGTGTAATTGACTGGAGAATTTAAAAGGTTTGACAAACTGTCCACCAAGACACCCCAGAAAATTAAACTGTTCTACCTCTACATTATTTGCATAAACCCATTTCCCAATGAACTGGCACATTTCATGTACTAAATTGCCAGGAATATTTTTTTTTCCAAATTCAGTTACACATATAACACCAAAAGGTGATTATATGTTTGTATGCTTTTTGATTACCAAGGACATAGTTAAGAAAACAAATAAAACTAAAGGAAAAGAACATCATATTAGAAAATCAAAGTGCATTAACAGATAATATTTCAGGTGCACATTCATTATAGGTGGTGTATAGGTAACTGTTTACCTCAGGTCAACATGCATAATGTCACATACTGCTACTCCCTTGTGTGATTAATTAACCCACACAGAAAAGCTCCACGACAAGTCACATCATAAGTCTTGAAATGGAGGTCACTGGGCCAGCTAGCAAATGACACATTAAAAAGAGGGGGGGAAAAGGCAGCAAATGCTCTTTATACTTTCCACTTCACTATGAACATGAGGGATTTATTTTACTAATCCATGGCTGGCAGTGTCAGGGCTACTTGGAGCTGCAGAGATAGAGAGAAATATGCAATTTTCAAATCCCCTCCAGCTACATGAAGGTAAGCAAGAAGAGCACATCTGCCCCTACTGCTATTGCATCGCTGCTGGCGTTAGGACAACACCATCTTCCAAAAAGGCTGAAATAGAGGAAGGCACGGTCCCTCCTGTAACTAGGGAGTCAATTAAGATGGACAAGGGAGTGCCAAAATATATCTTTTTACAGGGTGTTCATTTGTATTTTATTTTGCCAGGCCAATTACAACATTACATTCCTATATGAAGAGTGTGAGAGGAACCACACAAGTGACTTCGCCTATCCAAATAAGGGCTTACTCAGACTACTTAACACCATTAGGTCACCATTTACCTTTCTAAGGGCAAAACATTGTCTTTCCTATAAAATGTACTAAAAACAAGGCAATATTTGACAGCGCCTCAAAGAGTGAGACAGAATACACACATATCTCGTTTGGCCTTTCTATATTTTCTTGTTCTTTTTCCTTAGGCAAGCAAATATATAAAGCCTCTCATCTAATGTGTTAGATTAATAAATGATGAAGCTACAAACAAGAGAGCCCCAACCTTCTATGATGTTTGTTCAATTATTTTGCATTTAACATGAGTAAAGGAAAATTAAATTAATTTAACCTCTGTAATTGCCAAACTAAATGACACAATCTTGCCTGTTATAATAGATCAAACCAATACATTTACATTTACCAAGTTGTTGTAAAAAGTGTAATTTTTAATCTGAATAGCTCTTTGTGAAGTATTAGCTTCCATTTGTGGAAAAGTAACTACCGAATGTTGCAGCAGAGATCATGGAGGTTGTGCTTTTCCCCACAGCTAGGCTCAGGATCAGAGCTACTTTTAAGCTAAGCCCTATTACAGCATTTCAAAAGAAGGTAAAATTACGTTTTAGAATGTGCTTGGTGAATATTCTGAACTAAAGTAAGTCTGGAATCACACGTTTTCTAGTTTCCATGCCCTAGCAGTCCGAACACTGGTCTACACACTCTACTAGAAGGAAAAGTAGCTGCTATTTATTGAATGAAGAAACTTCTGCAGGCAGTGCTGTTTGTTAGGAAATCAGCCTCAACACCATTTGTAGCAAATTCTTTAGCAATTTCTTCCTGTCTCTCCCTTACACTCCGGTCTCTCAAACCAATGTGCCTGGGTGGCAGCCTGAGCAGTGGCAGGTATGAGAGCATTGTGTAGGCACCAGTGCTCCTCTGCACCCCTCACTGCCCAACCTGATCCTATCTTCCATGGCTCTTCCTAACTCCTGCTCTCATCAAACCTCCTTATTAACTCTCCCCCACCACAGCACATTCCCTAGAAGAAGAGGACTTCAGGTCATCTTTCTCTGTGTACTTTTTCCAATTTGAAATCACCTTGCTTGGACATGAGGAACAGCCCACTATCTGCAGCACCCCAGGTAAGCTTTCTCTGCAGCCCTGCACAGTGGCACAAACCCTTCCAAATGACTCTGAAATAGCCTGCCTGAGGTAAATGAACATTTGCCTTTGCCATTTCTTGTGGGCACACCCCAGCGGCTGTGTGGCAACAAGCATACCCAGGGCTTTCTTTCCCCTTCAGTCACTTCTGAACGATGGATCTCTAATCCCTTTGGCTTCAGCTGCAAAATTCCCATTGACTGATAATGGATTTTCCACTGATGTAGAATCAGGCACTTCAACTACACCACTACGAATTAACAGAAGAGAGCTCTGTTAATCCTTTATAAGCAAGCTTAATCTTGTGGTTTATAGAAGAAGCAAAGGCTCTGTTCTGTCCAATATCAGCCAGAATGTGATTACCATTCCAGAAAATCTTTTGCATTTTCTTTGATCAAAACCAGTATTTCTTTGGAAGACACAAATCCAGACACCACCACAGATGCATAATTCTGCAAGGTAAAAAAGGAAGAGTTTGAGCTATGAGTCCTGAAGCTGAAAGCTGGGATCAGCACTCTGGGACTTCCAGTTACTCCACAGAGAATGCTGTCATCTGGAAACAGCAGTCTGACAAAGCCTTTATAGCATTCACCTTTCAATTAAACAACAGTAACATCTGAAACCTCACATTAAAATACCTGTAAGATTTGTTAGGGTTCTCTCTCAATGATTTGATTTGAACATTTCCTGTACATTAGCAATAGTTAGGGCTATTCAATGCAAGCAAGTATTAGCACCTCTAAAGACTACTACAGAACTTGGCTAATAACTGTAAAGTAATCAAGTCATCAGAAAGATGAACTGATCTTACATTAAGACACTTTTCCCACTAAAATGAGATTTTGTTAGATCAACTCAGGCTTTAAGTCAGTGGGTAGCAGAACGGCTCCTCTTTTTTCTTGCAGGAAAGCAAAATCATCACTATGCATCAATGTCTGGTAAATCAGAACTGACTCACACAAACGCTTGCTCAAATGAGAAACCACTGCTTGCTAAGAGTTGTCTCATTTGCAGTAAACAGTCTGAACTAGGATACTTAACAGTATCCATAGCAGTAAAATCATAGAAGATCAAGCCCAAATATTACAGCTATAATTGGTACTGAATAGCAAATGTTTCTTAATTTGATGTCCTGTCCTGCAGCACACTAGATGAAAACATTTAATTGATTTCATCATAAGCACTACTTCTATGCTAGGATGTAAAAAAGTCTGAAATACAGCAGCTTAGTTGTTCCTCTCAAACACTGGAATGCCACATATCTCCAAAAAATGTTTGTCTTTGTCATGCATTTCTTTGCTGCTGTTGAGCTGGATGACCTTTGGGAAGGAGCAGCGGAGGCTGACGAGGCTGACGTGCACCTTCATTAAAGCAGCACCTCCTTCTTCCCCCAAAGCAGCACCTCCTTTTTCCCCTGCCTGTGAGAACAATGAGCGTAGGAGGGAAGAGGTGAGTGATCCACGGAGTAATGAAGAGATTTTGTTTCAGAGGATTATCAATTATTTATGAGTAAATCCCCAGATGAACACGTCCAAAGCTGAACAATTTTTAATACATTTCACTTCTGTATACATGGCACAACACAACCAGAAGCAAGCTAAACTTGGTCAGACTATTTAAGGTGTCAAACAGTGAGTTGAATTTGGACATTGGTAAATCACTACTATGTTTTTCGAAGTACAACAGCCTCCTAGATTTAAATCTCTTCCACAGAATTCCTCTAATGCTCATAGAAATCATTCTTTACAGTGTTTCCTACTCATCAAGATCTCAGCAAAGAAAAAGCTCATCCTGAAGATTTCTGTAATTATGCCAACATAGTTGTCTAAAAAGTCCAATGATCAAATTCTTATAAAGCATATTGCTCAGCTTTGCACGGAGTTTTAGTCTACAGTGGATCTGAATTTTTCCTATTAAGATAAAGTAAGACCAAGTAAAGAGCTTTTTCTCCAGAACAGGGTTCAAAACAAAGCACTCGTCTTTAAAGTAAAATTCTTTTAAATTGTGTTTTTTAAAGAGAAGATCCATGATTTCCATATCCATGACATGGAAATACCAGCATTACACATTGATCTTCTTCACAAAGCAAGGGCAATGAAACCAAACAGTTGCATGTGCAGGACACATTTTGCACAAGAAACTAATCTGTTCCCCAATGCCACCAGTGAAAACAGTCATTCTGCAAGTCTTGAAATGAAACCCAATCCACTGTCACACAGTAAATATCCAGATCTGCAGAAATGTTCTTTGAGCTCCACTTCTCCACAGTTTCCAACCAACAAGACTCTGCCAAAGTCACCACAACCACTGCAATCACCCTTGCATCTATGGCTTGCGTCTATGGCTGTGTCAACGGCAGCTGCCATGATGGCCCTGAGGCCACCTTTAATACCCAACTCAGGCACTCTGTGAGCCTGGACCCAGGCTGGGGCACTGCCAGGATGTGTCCTGCAGAGCAAGCCCCTCAGGCAGGTAGCACCTGGCCAAGCAGCGGCACATCGTGCGCAGGAGGCCCCAGAGGCAGGCGGCCAGTCATCCCATACTTGGACAGCTCTCTGGGTGCAGCCTGGGCTGAGCTGCACCCAGCGGGGAACAGGCAGCAGCCTCTGCAGGTTTTCCTGCCTCTCAAAGCCTCATCTGCAAGCTGCCTTCCAAAGGGACATATCTGGGGAGACACTCCTCAAATAGCAAGTTTGGAACTACACATGGAACGAGCACTTCCTGCCTTTACTGTACAACTGTGCAGGAGAAGAGCAAGGTCTCTCATATTCCCTCTGCCAGCATTCACCTCAGCATGTTCATAGCTCCAGGAGCAAGCTCCACTCCCAGTCTAGCCCAGATAGAGTAAACTGCTGCAATATCAAGACAACAACAAAAAAAAGCCACTTAGAAATCCATTTTAGATTTGTTTGCCTTACTTTAGAGGGTTCACTGTGTATTCGGATGAAAGAAGCCCATTAAGAACATCCATATTTACTTCATTATAGTGTGGCTGGCTCTTGAAGTTAGATGAAAAGATTTACCCTGGCCAAGTTTGTTTATTCATCAACATCAGCTAGATATGTTTTCAAAGGCTCATCCTCATCGTATTTACATGAAAGCACACTGATTTTTTTTCAACAGTTGTATCGCATTCTGAGAGCTGGAAAAGGACAAAAGAAACTTTAGTGAGAATTACAAAATCAAAGAACAGTAGAGGCAAATTCCTCTCATTTCCTGTTATTTATGGGGATGGAAACCCACTTTTCCCCACTTGAAGTCCTTTTTCTAACCCTGCAGATGTATCAGCAACAACAAACTGTACTTGGATAGTCAGTACACATAACAGCACCTGGCATGCTGCTTACCCAGGAACACCACAAGCGAAGAGTTTACCCCTCCTGAAGCACAGGAGTTTAAGAAGACGCAGCCTCCCAAGTTTCTAACATTTTTATCTGCATGTTGACAAGAACAAATAAGATTTTTTTCACAGGTGGCATTGAAGAAAGGCTTTTCATTATGGCTAGCAAAGCATTACATAGGAACACAGCCCCCCACTGACCAATGCCAACTGTACAAGTCCTAGTTATCTCTGACAGGAACCCAAACATGACTTGATACTTGCATGCCTTTAATATCAAAATTTTATCCTCAAGTTATGTAAATACTTAAATGACATTTATGAGCACTGTCTTTCCTCATGAGTTTACATTTTCCCACGGAAGACTTCCAGAGTGATTAACAATGCTGATCTTTATCCTTCACACTGACTATTCATTCATCCTTTCTAAAACGAATACTGCTTACATATGACCCAAGAGGGCTGTAACAAGGCAGTATTTATCTACCCTAATAATCTACTGTGACTGCTTTAATTAAAACTTGGTTATATCACATCCATGAAGCAAAGGCACACCTCCCGCCACTCATCATCTCCATCCAACAGCTGTGCTTGATGCACCTTTGCAGGAGCAACCTTTGGAGGTCCCAACACCCTCATTCTCCCCTGCCCAGGTAACTGCAGGCACAGTGTTGCAAAAGAATTTCTTCACCACAGAACAAAAGCAAAGTGAAACTGCAGAGGGGTTTGCAGTCTGGG
The DNA here is from genome assembly GCA_038380795.1 of Pyrocephalus nanus. NCBI lineage: Eukaryota > Metazoa > Chordata > Aves > Passeriformes > Tyrannidae > Pyrocephalus > Pyrocephalus nanus. The sequence continues at coordinate 68,638,067 of CM076261.1, forward strand.
GCCTCGAGTGAGTCACCCTGCAGGCTGGCATTCACCCCAGTTCATGAGCAGGGCAGGGCTGCCAGTGTGGCACAGGGGAGCTCTGGGAGGCGAGAGGCCAGAGGGAAGAAGAGATTGATGGAGAAGCTGTAGCACAGCAATTCAGAGAGTGAGGGATACCAGGATGGACATGGGGGAACAGCAACCAAGGACATCTCAACTACCTGCAGTAAATTGGCAGCCAAATCTTCAGACTTCGGCTTCCTCATCCATGCTGCAGCTTTCACAGGGCTTCCAAAAGCCCACACAATTGGATAGGGATTGCAAAGTTTAGAATTTATGACTAGCAGTATTACACAAACGAGCGTGCACTACTTACCCTTTCCATGCTTTACTCAATGTAAGCAGTTATCTGATTATATGAACATTTAGAAATGGACCATTTTCCTGAGGAAGAACCTGTCTTGAACTTCTTCCCTCACCAGAAATTTTTTGGCATCATTATACACAGTATAAGGCCTGCAACTGATAGCATCCTTAGGATGTCAGGATGGGCACCAAGCAGCCAGGGCAGCCTGCCTGGAAGGTACAGGCTGTACAACCAGGGCCTCATCCAGCACCTATTCCCTGGTGGCTCCATACAGGGCCTGGAACAGCAGTTGCCATACATTCAGCAAACCCTCAAACATGGGAGGGGGGTATTCGTGGTCCCAGCTTGCACCTCGGGGATGAGAGTGAGTGGCAGCATTCTGCATTCCTTCACCCTGCCTGGGCTCCCTCCCAGCCACAGCACAACCACCAGGCTGCAGCACGCCTGTCCCCCTGCTGCTGATCTGGGGCTGAGCCACCCTGTGCCTGAAACCTGCTCCATTCTCACGACCTGGAAGCAGAGGCATTGCTATAGGAGATTGGGTAATGTTATTTCAATGATTATTTGTTTCATTTAATATTATAAAATGGTTTCGAACCTTCTTGGCCTATTAATCTTATTCTTTACATTATAGTTTGCAGTTACAAATTATATGGTTTTTGAACTACTTTAAAAAAGCCCCTCAGCTTTCTATCCCCATCCTTATTGGAAAGAAAACAACTGTGTCCTGTTCCAGCCACTGAACTCTACAGCACTTTACCATGGGCATCAATGAGCTGATAAAAACATTTAACTCCTTTGTGTGTCCGTGAAGTACACAGTGCCCCAGGAAGGAGTGTTCCTTAACTAAATGCCACCACACAGCCAGCAAGAAAAACTCAATTGCTTTTCTCATGGATTCCTCCATGATTCTTAAAATATAAATTACCTCTAGATTATTGAAGGTTTCTTATTTAGGACTTGGAATCCAGTTGCCACTTTCTGATCAATATAACTTTAATAGTAGAATAAATTTAGAACTTTAGTAGTAGTCATTTGTATACAATACATGATCTAAAGGCACATTCATGTTCATGTGCCTGGCAATAAGGCTTATGAGGAGCACTGCATCTTCAAATGCAATGGATTACCTGTTTCTTTCCCTCACTAAACGACATCTCATAAGAGGAACCAAACAAAAGATAGGTGAGGTTGCCAAATGTCATATTGCACAACCTTTACTCATATGAGCAATGCGTTGTCTTCAGATCAGGTTCTCATTTGGAAGTTGCAGATCCTCATTGCTGACCTGAATATGGATTTTATGATAATAAAATCCTGTGTTGAAATGCTGGTTAATGATGAAATTGCTCTTGTACTTCAGGCCTGCGAGGTGCTACACATGCTGTACTATTTTTCAATGAGGGCAAAAGACACTCACCCCTTGCAGGAGATGCCCCACAGGCTCAGAATCTGCACCTCACACAGAAGAATATTTATGAGGACAAGATTTTTAAAGATGTAAAATAAAACCCATTATAATTTGGAATCTCTGCTTCTGTATCATCTATGAGAAATAAATACAATGACAGTGTATTTCCATTTACCTACTGGGTATCTTTAGCAGTGTTTGCTTCTGCAAATTCTCTTAACAGATGCTGCTCCGGTCATCACTTAACTGCAACACAGACAGACTTCAAGAGCACTAAGGAGGATTTGCTTCTGGTTTCACACAGCACACCTGTTTTACTGAAGTTTAATTTAATAAAATAACAACTCTGGATAAAAGTTAATCAAGCACGGCTTCTAGGCTTCCTAGGCTGCTAGGAAGGGGAGAAATATTTTCTGCCAAAATTTTATCACCAGTCTTTCTCACTTTTTTTCTGCATTTTTTGCTTAATGGCTCAGTATTATTTCAAAGGCCATTCCTTTTACAAATGTAATCAACTCCACAGCATTCAGCACCACAGATGATATATTACTCTCCTTAAAACCAAATCTCTGAGGGATAGATTAGAAAGAGAGGTTAAAGAGCTCTATCCTTCACAGCATTGTAGTTCAGACACCTATAAATCACTATGTTTGTTTATTTAGATAATTGGCCCATTAGCGTCTGTAGCATCTCAAGCTACACAACTTTCTGATGTGACCATGTGCCAGTTTTTCCTTTCTCCTCTCCAGAGCCCCGAAAGCTCCCAGCAGCACACAGTGCCTTAGGGACAATCTGGGCTTGCAGCTCTCTTTAAGGAGCAGCCCCCGCTCTCCCCAGCGACTCCTTCCTCTAAGGACTTTCCCAGCCCAAGAGCAGATGCCGCTGTGAAACAAACTGGAGACTGTCACCACGTAATAGGATTTGAATGGAAACACAGTTACGGGGCTGGCTGGCAGCAGCGTGGAGGCGCGGTAACCCCGCGCCGCGGAGAGCCGCACAATGACCCCGCCGGGGCCGTGCCCTGCACCTGTGACCGCTGCGGCCCCGATCGCCCCGCACATCGCCACGCTCGCCCGCAGCGCGCACCGCGGCCAGGCAAGGGCAGCCCGAGCCCCGCAGCCCTGCGGCGGCCCCGCCGCCGGCCCCTGCCGCGACTGCACCAGCACACGGGCCCCCCGAGTCCCCCAAACACACACACGGCAACTTCGCGCCCCGTGCCCAACTCACCGGGAGGCGCCGGCCCCGCGCAGAGCTGCTCCCGGGGATGGCGCGTCCCGCGGGGCGCACCCGCAGGGGCCGGGCAGCGCGGCCAGCGCAGGGGAGGGGAGGGAGCAGCAGCAAGTTGCGGCGCGTCTCTCGTGTCTCGTCGCTCTTCTCTCCTCTCCGCTTCTCTCCCCTCCCTCCTCCTCCCCTCCCTGGTTCCCTCCCCCTCCCTCGCCCGGCAGGAGGGTCGGGGGGAGGCGGCGGAGAAGGCACGGAGCGCGGCCGCGGAGCGCGGCGCGGGCGGGCGCGCGGCACTGCGCATGTCCCGCGCCCGCCGGGAGCGGGGAACCGGGAACCGGGAGCCAGCCGATGGATGCGGTGGCGGCGCCGCGGGCAGGCAGCGAGCGCAGCGCGGCGCGGCCCCGCCGCCCCCTGCGCGCCGGTGCGGGGGCTGCGCGGGGCTCGGCTCCCGTCGCATCGCCCGCGCCGCGGGGGCGGGCGCAGCGCGGACATGGCAGCCGGCTCAGGGCTGCGCACCTTGCGGCACCGCCGGGGCCCCAGGGGCTCGGCCGTCCCCGAGCAGCGCGGAGCAGCTGCGGCCGGGCTGGCGCTGCGGCGGATGCTGGAGCCGCCGCCCCGATTGCTGCACTGTGGACTGCGCGGCTGGAGGATGCTCCGGTGGCCGGCCTGGAAAAGGAGGAAAAAAGGATAAATCCAGGCTTGCTGTTATTTTCATTTTTTTTTTCCCCCGTTAAGTGAGCGTGACTCAATGAAGACAGGTATTGCGGCCAAAGAGACCTCGTTTATTGGTGGCTTTGTAATGCTGTACGAAGGTCTTTGAGAAATAACCAAATTTTACATGATGTAAAGGACTCAAAAGGACTGCGAGTGAAAAGCACTGCAAGCAAAGGCAGGAAAGGCTGCAAAGGCAAAATGCCTAACTGAGATCTCTGGGGATTTTTTAGGGAAATTGCACAATTACTATAAGTTTCCACCCAGATGTAAGGACTGACCTAACACCCAGTGAGCTCGTACTTCCTGAGAACAAGTTCAAACCCCATATGCCATTCTGCAGCAGCACTACTGTCACATGTGTGGCTGGCTCAAGGTTTGAGCCTGGATCTGCATTTGGTGTTTACCAAGCAAGGATTTGCTTATGCAGGAAAGTGCTGGTTGGTTGGTCAGTTGTTTTTCTTTGATAATCCAAATACAGCAGTACTATCAGCATTTTCATTTTCACCTAATCTTTGGCAAGATTATAGCTCAGTTTATCTCCAAGCACATCCATCCAATGAATCCTCAGAGCTGATCCTTTCTTCATACCTCCTTTCAGTATTGCCAGCTGTTGGGTTCCTCTGTTGATTTTTTTTATTTGAGCCTTCTTTTGTCTAACAACTTCTATCTGCACTGGGTGACATAATCCATGTTTAACGGAGTCCAGCCTATCTCAGTTTGTCCACATGGCCCCTGCAACAAAATGCATATTATTATAGCATGTAACCTGCCTGGTCTTGTACTATCCAGCTGAGGGTTGTCATTTTACCAGTCTGGCATTGCTTTTTTTCCTCTGTTCCTAACATGCCACTCTACTGGCACATTATAGTTGCCCTAATGATATTTTTCTCAGACTTTGTTCTCTGGTTTCCTTTACCCATAGTTCTCGCAGAAAGTTCCCATCAAATCATTCCATTAGCAACAAGCAGGCTATGTGAGACCCCTAACATCTGTATTCACATCCCACATGGTGACTCTGCAATGAACCCAACTATCTGAAAGATTTTAACTCCTTCACCTCCAACTGGGTTGGTTTCTGTAGTAAGTGAAGATGTGCATGTGTGGAGTCTTGAATCAGCACTTTCATTCTACCTCCATCTCCCCTGTTTCTAGACCAGTGGTTCCCCTGCTCTGGTCAAGGATTGTAAACGTCCTATAAGAGCATGGTAGACCATCATAGGCATTTGGTGCCTCCATAGTGTTTTCAGTTTAAAGTATGAAATCAAATTGTTATTTGTAGGAAATTGTGGAGGCTAACAGTAGTGTGCAGGTCCAAAAAGACTGGGATCCAATGTTCTAGCAGTTACTCCCCTTCAGCTGTATCTTTTGGCACAGTTCGCTGTCATCAGCAAAATACAGTTTTCATCGAGTCTTTTCAAGTGATACACAAAGCATGCCAGTACACTGAAACCCACAGAACTTCCATCTCTTTAAACCTACTGTAGACACTCCTGGTTCCTCTAGTTAGTTTATTTGGATTTAATTACGTGAAAAAACCTTTCAAAAATCATAAGCTAAACCAAAACCATAAACGTGCTTTTGAACAAGAGTCACTACATGTGGTATAAAAGGGCATTACCATAGCAATTTATATTCTCATCTTAACCTGTACTCCTGTTAAAATGTAAACAAAGCCAAAGACAACTCCAAAGGAGAGGGGTGGCTTTCATTTGCCTCTTCCTTTCTTCTCTCTCACCTCCTATCTCCCCTTTGCCCTCCAGCTCTAAATACCATTTGGTTTAAATTATCTGTTTCTGTATTTAGAAAGCAAACAATTATTGGATGCTTCTCTTTTAAATCTGGGGAAGTGGGGTTTGCTCATTACCTAATCTTTATTTGCAGCCCTAGTCAGTAGACAGGCAAAGGTCAGGAAGGAAAGGGGAGATGCAGAGAATGAGGGAAAGGAGGCAGCCTGTGATCTCTTGACAAAAGGGAGGGATCAGGCATGGAGTCAAAATAGAGGAGTAGCAGGGTGTGTAAAGGCAATGGGCAAAGCTGGCAGAGAGGGAGGGTTAGGAACTGTGTAGGCAAGAGGCAAAGACAAAGTCCTTCAAAGAGGCTGGCAAAACCCAAGCACTCTTATACATGATTAGTTCTGCACTCCACAAGAGTGAAACTATTCCCTCCTGTCATTTCTGTGACAGGTGCTCCCAAAGGACCCCACTGCTGCTAGAGCTCCATTATCTGAGGCATTGTGCTGGTACATCAGTGACGTGGTCTCAGCTACAAGGGCGTTACAGTTTAGCATAAGCCAAAGTGCAATAAAGGAATGCAGAAAATGGCATAAGAGATCAGGACAGGAAGGACAGCTGAAACCTCGGAAGCCGACATTGCAGCTTATGTTACGCAATGTCTCAGTTAAAATCATAGGTAAATAATAAATGAATAATATTTACACATGATAGTGACCCAGCCTCCATCTCAGGCATTTCCATTGCTTCTTTTTTTCCCCATTCAAGAACCAGGAAAACTCAAGCACCTGATTTAACCCCTTGCCCAAGAGGCTGTTGTTGGCAGTAGTTAGGGCAGCAGGCTAACACAATCACATCTGAAGCACAAGGTGTATGAGCTGCCAGAGGTCACAGCCCTTGACTTTAACATTCTGGAGAGCAGTGGGAAGGAGCAATGGACACATACAAGCTTTGCTCTCATCTGGCTTAAATAGCCCATCTCTGTCCCTTGTTCTGCCCCACGTTTTATTGCCACAACTCCTTGTAAGTGAGCTGGGTACAAAAGTTACTTTTCAGCTGGACCAGTTCCCAGCCCAGCTCTCAGGGAAGGCATACAAATATCCTGGCTGCCCAGCCAGCCAGCGTGGGAAAGAGTGTCAGGGCCAGGCAGGGGGGCAGCAGGGCTTGTACAAGCTGCTGGAGGCATTCTACTCCAGAGATACAGGACTGGCCTCAGCTGTGCTTGTGTGAAACAGCTGGTTTTACTAAACTGCATTTTCAGATAACTAAAATGGATTTTAGTGCTCATGTTTAGACACCTTAGGTTTCAGTTTCCTAGGATGGTAATCACTAAACCAGCAGTTCACCTCCAGCAAAATGAGGAGGCCCTGTTCCCACTCACACAATCCTGTCATCTCTCTTTTGTCAGCCCTGTTACCTGTGAATGAATGAAGCCCTTCAGTCACCAGTGCTGGTCACTAACCAAGCAGAAATGTGACCCTGAAAGAAAGAGCTGCCTAGTTTTTTGCCGGGTCAGTGAGTTGTATCAGCTCACAGGCAAGTCAAATAAGCTACAGAGCCACCACAAGTGAGGAGGCAGGGCCTTTGGGAAGAGGTTTGGGTTAGAGGAGAAAGAAAAGGAGGAGAAGGAACAAGACTTCCCCCTTATGGCAAGATCAAGCCACTGGATATGCTTAGATGCTCATAGATGCTCCTTCGGAGGTCAATTTACATGTGTTAAACCAGGAATGCACAAACTCTGCAGGACCCAGCAGTTCTGCTGTTAGCTTCAATCCCTAAATTCACTTCTATTTTATATAATAATAGCATGGTCCTAGTTCCACAACTCTTATTCATGTAGAAATACTCATTAAAGAAGTTTTAGTAAGTAATTGGAGAAAAATCTGAGTTCTCAGCCTGCAGGGTTCTGCGGTTTGAGGAAACAGAAGTATCTTTTGAAGATATGTTGAGGTACATCCCCTAATTATAATTTGTGTATAGTATAAGCAAAACTCATTAAAAACAGAATGCAACTTTAAAACACACAAGTGTAAATTTCCCATGAGTTACTAATGCAGACAAGTACCACAGGTTTAAACGAGCTCTCCCACTGTCCCTCACCCATGTGGTGTGGTGTGCTCTGCCTATCTTAAGACAGGGCAGATGCTCATCCTTTCTAAGCTCCCTCTCCCTGTACACTGGAAAAAAGAAATTTGAATGGACTGATGTGTTTCTTTCTTCACCACAACCCTGCATTGCTCCTAACCACTCATCCATCTAGTGTGGACTTTGTCTTCACTTAACAGAGTGTATTATGACATGGCCTGGAGCTGCCTACAAAGATAGCAATTACCCCTCTATATGTACACTGTTGGCCTGGTTTTCAAGAAGTCTGAGCAGTCCTACTTCTTTTAGGAGTAAAAGGGCCTGAGTGTACTATCACCTCTGGAAATCAAGCCATTAGGGATAGGAAGAGGACTTTAAAGGAGTGTGGGGGCTTGTAGGAAAGCATTACTTCCATTCAAAGAGCCCATCAGTAAGAAGCTGCCATCATCAAGGGGACAGAATAAATAATCTAATAGAACTTTCTTACAAGCCAGAAAATCCTGTGAAAGCCTGGATGGCTGCATGCCACATCTCTGAAATCAGTGACAAATCACATTATGGTTGAGGCACGTAAAACAGTTCTGTCAAAGCAATGGCTCTTAGCGTGGCCGGTTTGACTGAGACAGTTGCTGTTAGTTCTGCTGCCTGATAATACTGAGGCCTCGAGGGTGAGCAAACTATCTTCTGACTGAAGTGTTGGGCCTAGGCTTTCTCCAAAGGAGAGAAGTTTACTAAACAAACAAAGTCATTTCTTGTGATGCCATCGTGGGGGAAACTCACTTCCATATTTTTCACCAAGAAGGAAGGAGAGAAGATCAAAGTAGTTGCTGTATCTGCTGACCCATAGTCAACCTTAACAAATAACTGATCCTCCCCACTGTGGGGTGGGCTGCTGGTGCCCAGCTGCAGCTTCCGAATCGCCTTGCCAGCCTTGGAGTGCCTTGACTTGGCTGCGATTACTCTTGGGGAATACAGCTACAGGGGAGCGGAGCAAGGGCTGCAGTGCATCTGCCCGGCGCTTTTCCACACATGGCTTTCCACCCAGGAATCATATTGTCATGAGACATTACATTTTTTTAGGCTCATCAATTCTGGTGACACAATCCAGCAATTTATTTTTAGAGAGAGTGAGCAGGTGTTCATGGCAGCATTTTAGCTGACAGTGCTGCGGTATTGCTGTTCAGGAGTACTGTGTTGTTCTTTGTATCTTGACTCATTACTAGAAAATATGGTTATTTTTAATGCTTTACCTGATTTTAGCTTTAGGAATGGCCTAAATGAGACAAAGGAAAACACTTGCACCCTTAAATGGACTTTCATCCATCAGACTTTCAGCGTGCTGGTAGAAAGTGGAGAAGTGGTACTAATGATTCATCTGTAGCATTGATTGTAGATGATGGTTGGGAAAGAGAATGAAACTAATAAATTAAAACTAATGACCATGACAGATTGAGAAAATATTTTGGTTCAGAAAATTACATCAAAACCAGGGGTTTTTTTCCACAAGTATTAGAAATCTGCATATAAATTGTTCAGTCAGAAAATTGGTTGCTAGTATTAAAATAATGTCAATCTATATTCACAGTTACAAACTGTTTTCATTAATATACTTTTTTTTTTTTTGCATAACTACCTTAAATAAAATCTTTAAGGCTGCTGTAATATAATCCTCTATCAATATTTTTAAACTGCCACTCAAGAACATGTAGGATCATAGAGCTCATTTTCTAGGAGAAACAATACAGTGAGTTTGAACCACATCCATCTGAATGTAATTACTAGGATGGCAAATTGTCTTCTGATGACATTCACAAGCCTTATGCCTGAATCTACATATTACTTAGTCTGTCTGAAGTCCCGCTATTTCTATTTGTATTTGTACCTATGCAATTTCAGTTTGCAGCAGCAGAGTTCAGGACATATTGCTGGCTTTGGGGAACAAAGGACCAATTTCCCATTGCTAAATATGAACAGAGATGCTGCTGCATCATATGTATAGAGGTTGAAAACCCTGTCAAGAAATTCCAGCCTTTACCGCAGAGTAGCCCATTACAAATGTCTAGCCTGACCACGGGGCAGGTATTTGGAAGCAAATCAAAACCTGCCTGAGGAACTGAGTAAAAAAAATAAATTTTTCTAATTCACTAATGCTCTTCTCAATTAATAGCCCACCTTCCAAGTGTAACATACCTGAACATATTGTGGCCATTAATGCTCAAAAGTAGCTTTTCACAAAAAAAAAGCCCAAACAAAAATTCCCAAACCAACATTATTGAAAGGCAAATAAATGCCATTGCCACTCTGTCACAGTGAGGTAAAAGGTTGGTTCTTGCAAAGACTAGAAAAATTTCTTTGCCTTTAGGTAAGAATGATTAATTATTACTCACAAGACACCCAAAAATATGGAAAGCAGAAAGGAGAAGGGCTGAGGTCTTAGTCCAGAGCAAGTGCTGTGATGGTACAAGAAGTGAATTACGTTTCTCAAGGTGAAAATTATCCTGCTCTGAGATTAGGAATTAGTGGAGAGGGCACTGCAGCCTGTTCCCACACTAAATGGGAAAGGGCAGGGCCTGTCCTGTCTAACTGGTTCGTAGTCTGGTTGAGGAAAGGCTCAGGTCCTGAGGGGTGGAAGGAGTCTAGGCGAATGCTCACTTTGACTGACAAATACTTCACCAGTGTATGACTTCTTTTCACAGCTGACTGCATTTAGGAAGAGATTTGAAGGATTACAGCCTGGAGCTGTTGACCTTTCCCACCTCCCTTACCAGGAAGCTGGAGGTCAGATTACAGGTTCAGAGTTCCACAGCACGCTAAGTGTTGTGTGTGGGGTTGGGCTCATGACTGTCTGCCTCAAAAGAAGAACCATCACAAGGGCTACAGGTAGGGGGAATGACCACGGGGGCATCAGCTCCTTGGAAAGCAGCAGCAGCCCACAGGAGGGGAGCTGAGCCAGCCCTGGAGCACAGCTGTGACGGAGTCCAGCTCCATACAGTCTTTTACCTTTGAATTCTGTAACAGTTTGTCTTTCAGGCTTCTCCGATGGCTTTGAATTGTCAGGCAATCAGAAGAGAAGCCTGGAAGACCTGAGAAAAAAAAGAATAAATGTACTTTGAATGAAACCTCTAGAATGATTTTATGGCTATGTCTGTCTCCCCTTTCTGTTGATATCTTACAAATAAGAAAAAAGGATTTTAAAAATAACCTTGAAGTTAATTTTTAATACAGGAATGATAATTAATTGAAACTGCAGAAATTAATTTTAAGCTAAATGCATACTTCAAGTGCCCTAAGACAGGGATGTATTTAAAATGACAAGCAAACAAAATCAATTATATAGACAGAAATTACAGACAGAATAAAATTTAAACTAGTCATTATTTGAAATGCAAAAATGTATTATATATGTTTTTAAAAAGTTGAAATATTTTTCCACTTTTTTTCCCACCTTTTTAAATCTTGTGGAAGGAAACATGCCCCAGGCAAATTCAGGAACTATTTCCTTTTTTGATAAAAAAGTCTTTCTGTTTCAAAGGCTATCTGCTCAGAAATACAGCTAAAGCTATTTCAAATTCAAGAGGAGTAAAGCTTTTGATTTAGTACAGTGTTAATGTTAGGAAAGACATTTAATCCTCAATTTTCTGAAGTATCTTTAAACAACTGTCAGATACTACCCTATATCAGTATGCAACATTCACTCTCAAAAATGTCTGCTACCTTTTTTTTTTTTTTTTTTTTTAACAAGGAGAATATAAAATTAAATAAGCCAAATTATTATCTCGGTTAATATTAGCTCACTTCCAAGGGACCTGTTAGAGGGGGTCAGTTGTCCTGTGTTGGCTGGAACAATCCTGGGATGCAAACATTTATGATATTTTCAGACACTTCCATGTCTTAGAAGCTGTAGGCTCCATGGCCCACCTCTGCATTTGCCACCTTGCATGCTCCAGGGTGTACCTTCTGGGATACTTTTTGGGGGTGTTTCAACTGCAGTAAAATCTGATCTCCCCATCTCTAACTTACGTGGTATTGTAGTAGAAGAAAAATTCATAAAAGCTCATAAAATCATGTAATCTGGTTGGCATCTGCTGTGGTTGTTCCCCTTCATCTTGTCTGCCCAACAGCTCTCCTATGCCAGCAGATGAATTCCCATGCAGTGTTAGTCTGGACGGGACCTGGAAATGATGGAGGGGAGACAGAGGAAGAGAAAACCTTTCCTCTTCCTTATATCAGTGGTCCTAAACACAGCAACAGGGACACAGAGAGAGGCTTTCCTTCTAGAAACAACTAGTGGCAGCAAGCCAGAGCACTGAGAAAACACTCTCCTCCCTTTTTCAGTGCTGTGCTGGTGCCACCACTTTTTGACTTATCATAGGGTCTGTATCAATTAGCACTGATCATTATTTATAAAACTGTGATTACTTTTACCAGTCTCAGTTCCTTGAATTGGTAACCAGATCTCAAGAGCTGATGAAGAAACAATATGCCATTCCCTATATATCTGTCAAACTACAGTGTAACTGCTGAACTGCTGACTTGTGGCCCTTTTTCCTTCACTAGATCCTTTTTCTCCCCTTCCCCACTGGCTCACTGGGTAACTATACCACAGAGATATTAATGTAATTACTGGGCAAGACAAATCAATGTGGGTTTTGAACTGCCTGGGTGTTGTGTTCATACCCTCTTTTCTGGGGCAGCCCTTGTACAGCCCGTGCAGGGAAGCAGAAACATGCTCTCTAATGACCTCTCCCAGTCCTCAAAGGACTAAAGCAATGCAGGAGATTATTTTACCATTACAGTGCTATAATGTAACATATTTCAGGAGTTCCCAATGCAGCTTCAGAAAATGTTGCTCCACTTTTCACTGAGGCTGATATAAAATCAGAAGCAAATCCTTAAAGAGCTTAAGATAACAATCTGGTTGGGTTTAATTTACGAGAACTCTTTCTTGTATTTAAGAGAGCGATTAAGGATTTGCTTTGTATAAGCTCCTACGTCTCTATCTGCTGGTATCATAGCTGGGTATTTCTTTGTCTTTGTTTTAGGCTAAGAAGCCCACGTTTCCAGTCCTGGGGTGCAGCACCACCTTGTTTGACAGCAAACACCTACCATATGCACAGCTTGAGGGGCACGAATGCAAACAGTGGTGGAAGGTGCCCAGCATGTCTGTCCTGGACTTTTACCACCTTCCTCTTGGGATGGCAAATATTCCAACAGTGCCCTCTTGAAAAACTGCCTTAGCGGGGAGCAAGAGCTATGGAGAAAGCTGGTGTCATTTTAACCTCAAGAATTACTATATTCAACTGAGATAGACTGTGCTTGCAACATTTAGCTGGCATAGTTCTACATACACATAAGCCTGGTTTTAGTAAAGCTGCTATTTTACAAGACGAAAGAAAAAAAAAATGGGGGGGGTGGGGAACACCAGAATCTTCCAGTAACTTTTTTTGCAAAGAAGAGAAGAAAAGCAGCAGCAGATCATCAAAGATTATAATATATCTGGGGAGATGCAGAGACTGCCCTTTGAGACAAATTCCCATAGGGCATTTCCATGTCAGCTTGTTCCTTGGTGTCCTTGTTATGAAAACTATCGTTGTTGTTCCCAACATTAGGAATTCAAATTCCATTTTGTGACTTACTTTTGTATTATTTGCCATTTCAGGAGATGCTGTATTCCTGTAAAATATTACAATTTTATGGTGCTGAAGTGCCAGAAGGATTTGCAGTGACTTTCACCAAGCCACTTGAAAAGTAGGTCAGTGGCTATACATGTTCAAGAGAACTGAAATGCTGCAGCAGAAGCTGAGTTAATCCTGATGTATATGATGAATATACCTCCTAACCTTGCTGCAGGGGACAGTGTGGACATAAATATATCTTCATTAATCTTTTCTCAAATGGTTATTTCCAAAGGGAAAGGCCTCTTGATATTTTCATTGGATACCATGGGGCAAAATCTGTTGAGTTTCTTGATTCAGAGGCATCTAAATCCAGATTTAACCTATAAATTCTCATGAGGGGAAAATAAAGTTTCATGAAAACAGAAGAATATGTAATAAAACTTAGTTTAATTAATTTATATCTGGAATTCCACTTCCCAAAGTAAATCTGCTGTACTTACATAAAGGACAAACCTGTCATGGTGATGGTTCAGCTAAATGTGTAGATTTAGGTCTAAGCAGTTCCACACAAAGTCACTGTTAAAACCCTGCAGGAAGACCTTGGTGTATTCTGACTTAGTGAGTTTCCCTAGAGCAGTTCTTCCCTGCTGTATTTCATTTCAGCCTTAGTTTTTTGCTTTTAAATGGCTATTTTTAAAATTCTGAAATCTCTTTATAGCTAGCAGGCAGAAAGCGTAGGCTGCAGGCAGAGAAATGGGTAGGGAAAAGGAGGGAAGATGGGAAAACAGATCTGAAGTATGTCAGAATGAATGTAAACATTACATAATGTAACATGTAAACTCTTTTAAACAATATTAAAGCCTTTGCAGACAAAACTGACACCAGAGGACAGAGCAGGGACAAACACACTAACTCACAGATATTGCGTGGAATTTACCTCAGAACAGTTCCCATTGAGCCATAAACCCTTGGACTAATGTGATGAAAAAAGGCAAATTATATGCCAATAACTTAAAATAAAAATATCCAAGTAACTACAGGTTGTCTTAGATGGGGACTGATGGGGGGAGAAGAGGGATTGTACAAAGTATTTTGGTGGTCTCCCAGGTGGTGGGTAAACATGAGCTCCTGGTGAGATGTGTGGCTTCAGAGGACTAACAGGGGGCTCAGAGAAGCGGAAGATGGACAGGAAGAAAGAGAGCAATAACAGACCCATCATTTCAATAACATCCAGACTTCGAGGGCTGCCCATCAGAAAGGCAATGGGAAAATGGCAACAGCAAACGGTACCTTTGCTGGTGCTGCTGGGATGATCAGCAGAACATGCAGTGGTGAGGACAGGGACAGCTTGATGGCCGTAAAAGGTTTTGTCATGATGAGGACTGTGCTGGTGAGGAGAAGCTTCTGTGCAGATCAGAAGATACTGCTGAGAGGTAGAGGCATGAGGGAGAGGACCACAATTGTCCTCCAGGGCTTTTTTTTTGTTGAGAGAGGTAGAAATATCTATATAAAAAGTCTAATTAGCTTGTAAATGAGGGGATATCTGAAGTGATCCATCATAGGCTATAAATAACTGTCAGTTCAGAAAACAAAGTTCTAACAAAGATTCAGTGGGCGGAAGATGGAGCTGGGTAAGTTGGAGCTAAAAATAAAATGTAGATCTTGACCAGTGAAACAGCTTATGACAGGATGTGGTTAGCTTCTCTCTCACATTAAACCTTTAAATCAATATTAGATTTTCTTCTGCAATAAAATGCTCTCATTCAGTCAGCAGAGAGGAGTTCAGCATTGTGTTCCCAGGGTAAAGGGTAGAATCCTAGAGAGTTATGCTGAAGCCTGCAATGATGCACCCTGGGCTTAAAACCTAGAATAACCACCCTTGAGCAATATGTGATTAGAAGGGTTGAAAATGTGTATTAATTAACACTGAAAAGTTAATCAGAGTGGGATGGTAAATCAGGCAACCATAAAGGACAAACTATAAAAACAAGTTAAGTTTCAGCACTTGAAAATATGTAGGAAAGAAAAGTGTTTCCAGAGAGTAATATTTCTCCTTCAACACAGCCTTTTGTAAGATGATTAATTTATTGTAGTTTTCTGTGGGTAATGCATACTTAAATGTTCCTCACTTGTGCATAGGTACATGAATTGTACAAATTGTAAAAATTGGAGTGTAGGGCTATATGAGATTACAGAATTGCCATTAGGCTGTATTTTTTGAGCACAGTCTCACACTGAAATCAGATGGGGCTTGGGTCCTTCTCCTGCACAGCAAGATTTTTCCTTAGAGTGGAGGATATCGGCTTCTGTGAGACACAGCTGAATGGCTCCAGCTTTGACCAATTGAGAAAGGCTGCAGATGAATTTGCTATAGGAAAGTAAACCTTAGGAGCATGTAGATGCTTGTGAAATCCTCTTGGGATTTCACCCCTAGAGTCTTAATGCGTCTGGTTAATTGTCAAGTGCCAAGTCCACATCCATCAATTAAATGAGAATGATTACAAACTGTCTCACCCATTGTCACAGAGGCAAAGGTTCCTTTCAACTCTAATAAATTAAATTAAATTGGCTCAATCCCTGCAACCCTAGACAGATTGACTTTGTGCTGAGAGGCATTAATTTGATTGACACCTGTCTGGTTGACCGGGAATGGTTACCAGAATGAAAACCATCAGACAATGGGGTTTTGTATGTTATAGGAGGGATTTTACATGTATAGCCACAACATTAGCGGGTGGATGCGGCACCTGGGAGAAGCATCCAACCAGTTATATAGGATTACTGACTTTAGGTTAGTATATAGGAGTCTTAGGAAGCTCTGAACACCTGGCTAAATATCTTTCATCCATCTCGATTCAAAGTATCAAGCAGGAAACACTGTGTATCTGCACAGATCATTAATTCAGTAAGAAAATGTATTTCACTGAGGAGATTTTCTCCATAGTTCTTCCCAGTTAGCCAACGCAGTGACTACCAACACCTACAGCTTACCTTTATTGCCAGGAAGGGCTCTAGATGATCTTTACCTTGTCTGTGTGTTTTAAGAAGTCTTTTACACTGTAACAGCTGCCTGCTCACCAGAGCTTCCTGTTTTTTAAGTTTCATCAGATCAGTGTCTGGAAGTTAAGTCCCTGTTTGGCGTCAGTGGTAACTCACCTTTGCTAAATGTCATCTACCTTGAACGTACTCTGAGGAACTGCTGCAGTCTTGGATCCAGTATGGGAAAGCTGTATTGCCACACCAAAAGCCACACGATTGTGATCTGGCAGCAGATGGTTGCACAGAATCATAGAATGACTTGGGTTGGAAGGACCATTAAAGAACATCTAGTTCCAAGCCCCTGGGTGGGCAGGGACACCTTTCTCTAGACCAGGTTGCTCAGAGCTCCATCCAATCTGACCTTGAACACTTCCAGGAATGGGACACCTGAAACTTTTCTGGGGAAACCTGTGCAGTAAATAGTTGTCTGGGAGCAGTTCAGGCTTGGTGTCTACAGTCTGGCTCCCCAGCTAGTACAAATCAAGATGGTTTTACTTAAAACATTGGGCATTCTTACTCCTGAGGCTCTGGCACATTGGACTTGTGAGATGAATGGGAAAAGCTTGAAAAGAGACGTGCACATTTAAAAAATTTACTCAACTATTTTAAAGGTGCCCTTCGCTAACATGTTTTGTTGTTGAATTACACAGCTGTGTAATTCAAAATGCACTTAATTTGACTGCAATTTTGCAAACATTTAAAATTGAGGGTAGATAGCAGGGGAACTGAATGGCTCTGGTTATATGCAAATCATATCCTAACTGTATAAGAAAGGCCTAACATTCTGACTTGCTCTAATTGTCTGATAAATGCATTTAGTGGTTTGGTTTGGGGTTTTTTTTCTGGGCTAGTCCTTGTAGGTTACCTCATCCTGAGAAATGTTAAGTCAAATTTAATTGCAGCATTATCTTCCAGCCTCTGTTACTAGAATCTCTGGTCTAGAAGTGCCACTTCTGTCTTCCTTCCTTTCAGTGCTTTTGGTGTGATTCTCATAGCAGAGGGACAGGTGGGTGTAACCATAAGCAAGCGCCTTCAGTGAGGAAACAGAAGCAGCCTGTGCACGCAGGGTTGGTGGCAGATGGGGGTGATGGTGGATAATGGTGCTTGCGGTTTTTCTCAGCACTCTGAAGATGAGGGCGCTTTCTTTTTTGTCAGTTTCCCTTTCTCAGTCATGCAAGCACAGCAGATTTCTGTGGTTTGCTGCTGACTTCTCCATGTGCTACAGACTGTCATATCAATCAGTAAGAATGATTTGTGCAGCAAAGCAGTTGGTGCTGGGGATCCTGTGTCTGTACCATGTGAAGAAGCTGTAGTTTTAAATGGTTCATGATATGATTATGTAATGGCACCGGACATTTACATCTTATGTCCAGGGAGATGTTTGGAAGATGCTACCTCCAGATTTTCCTTTTGAGGCTGAAAGATGAAAAACCCAGTACAGAAGTGGCTTGTGAGGCTTTGCTACCTCACAAAGGAGAAGCCATGCTTTAGTGCTTGGTAAGACTCTGAATGGGCAGGACATGACTACTCTGACAATGGGAGAGTTTTTTGGCATCTCTGTGGTTAGGAATTCTTTCTTGTGGGTAGCATTGCACACAGAGAACTAGTGCCATTTTCATCTTCCCGGACTAAGCCATGGATAGAAATTATTAAATTTATGTTTTTCTTATTGTATTAGCGCAGACATGGCTCTCCTGTAGATGAAATTGTGTAACAAGATATTAATAATTTCTCGCATATTAAGTTTGTGCCTGCTGGCACCACCACATGCAAAGAGATGATCAAAATATTTTTTTTAATTTTCAATATCTAGCATGTTCCACACTTTGCTATTCAATACTACATTCCAGCTGTCATTCATAAATTACTTCAGCTATGTTCCCTTCTTTAATGATAAAAGCACAGTCCTCAACAAAAGCTGGCTCTCAAAACAATATATTCCATTTTGAATCAATTAATTTTATGCCTACATCTTGACCCGCAATAAAATATATGTGGAATAATTGTCTGCTGGAGTAGAGTTTATGCTTAACACCCCAAGTAATTAAAACTACATGAGGACAGTTTTGACAGTGTACTTTATCATCGGGACTTGTTTTCCCATCACACACTCAGAGAGCAATTTGATGGCCATGTAAACAATTAATCACCTAGGAAATCAACTAATCAACAAGGAAAGCTTTCTCAACAGTCCAAAGATTTCATTTTCTTAGCAAGCCCATCAATACATAACAACAGCAGCATGAGTTCCAGTGCCACAGATATTACATGGAAGGTGCTGGTTGTTAGAGAAGCAGAAGAATTTGGCTCCCCTTTCTCTCCTCTGGCTCTGCTCTGGCCATCTGAATCAAGGAACGAAAGCGGTGAGTTACATCATGCAACACAAGTTGCTACTAGACACTCGTGTTATGAAGATTTGTTTTTAATCCATCAGGCCATCATTATTTGATTACATGAATGCTTGAAGTAGCTGACATGCAGCATCCACCTTGGTACAAAGATACATGTGGACTTGGCTTCTCCTACTACGTGTCATTCTCCTCCTTCTCCTCCACCTGTCAGCTCCTGTTTCATGTTGCATGCTGTGCTCCTAATCCTCCTGTGTGGTAGCAACTTCCTCCTCCATGTCCTCACCTGGCCCTGAATGCTGTGTATTTTCACAAAAAAAGGTTAAGAAAGCAGTGGTCCTTTTTGGCTGTTATACAGGGTGGTTGCTCCCCAGAAAGACCTCTCTTATGACTACACGGAGTGAGAAAGATGGGGTGAGCTATTCAAACAACCTGAAATCTAAATGCACAGCAGGTCTCTGCTTATGGAACCCTAAAAGTTCATGCTTGTAGGATCAACATACTTGTGCCTTGTGTCTGCCTAAATATCGGGAAGACACCAAATAAATGCATCAAAGGTTAATGCATGCAAATGAGGACACCAAGGCACTGTGGATGGAGGTTGGCTGCAAGTCCTGTGGCACTCCTGCAGCACAGTGCTGTGGTGGTGGAGGAATTTCAGCATGCAATAGATCTGCTAGAGATGTAAAGCAGTATGTATGAACCTGATCCTCTGAGAACCTGGACAAATGTGTAGGGGTCTTTTTGCTGCAATAAGGGAGGTCTCCAGCATTGCATACAGAACGCAGAAACTCTAGTCCTGGATTGTCTAAACTTAATCAAAACTTGTCCTGGATTTGGGGTAGAAAATCCTTATTCCTTTCTTCGGGTTTCTCCCATTCCTGCCACTGTCAAAGAAGCACTGCAAGGAGTAAAACAGGGAGCAGGTTCCTGGAGAGCCCGGGATACACAGAGATGTAATGAAGAATAAGAGCCTTGGAGACAGTGATGTACAAATTCACCTTTATGCTCAAAGGTTGAGACTGGAAACTGTTGAGTACTGAGAGGAAAAAGACTTTTGAGCTTTGTTTTGTTCAGAAAAATGCATTTCAGCAGAGATAAGCTGAAAGGCGCCATGGGAATAAAATTACCAATTATTACCTTTTCAAAAACAGAAACTCCCAAATTTGTATTGGTGTTGGTTTGATTTTTATGGTTTGGTTTGGTTTGGTTTCTTTTAAGTAGATGCCTAAATAAAATACCTGCATTTAAGGACTGGTCCTCTGACTTCCTGGTTTCTCAGCTCAGTTGATGGACCTGGACCTTCACTTTTAAAAGCTTTTACTAATTGTACTGTGGATAGTTTAAAACACAGAGCCATGCAGAAATCTGATGAAGCAGAATTGGTATCAGAGCTTTTTGCTGCTACAGCAGCAGTTAGCAGAAGTTAAGGGAGCTTAACCCAGTCTGGCAGTGTTTCTGTGAACAGTGACTGCAATGCAGACATACCCAGAACAGGAAGAGAAGTGGCTGTGAATGACAAAGAGAAGTTAGAGTCTATCCCACATGTCAGAGATTTACTATGATGGTAGACAATTGCTTAAAAAACCCAGTATTTTCTGAGGTGTTTCCCCAACATGCTCCTCATTTTTACACACTGCAGGTAGCTGGCTTTTCTGTCCCCTTCTGAGCTAGACATCAGCACAGGAGCTCTGGCTAGGTCCAGTGTGTCCCTGCTGGGTGCATCTAATCTACTCTGGAGAGGGGCCAAGCAGAAGTGATAGCTAAAGATTCAGAGAGTTCAAGTGGAAGGCAGGTTTCTGTGTCTGGCTGAGTCTCTGCAGGCTTCACTGCTATTTTGTTAATTGGTTATGTAAAGGGCTGCCCTATTTGGAAAGGGTTGAACTGGATCTAGAGTGATCTTAGTCTGCCTGGAGAAGATGCTGAACTAGTTTAAAGTGCCTGCCTGTTGTCCTGGCTTAGGCTGGGATAAAGTTAATTTTCTTCTTAGTAGCTGATAGAGTGCTGTGTTTTGGATTTAGGATGAGAATAATGTTGATAAAACACTGATGTTTCGGTTGTTGCTGATGCAACAAACTGAAGCAAAAGTCAAGGACTTTACAGGTTCTCGTAGTGCTCTGCCAGTGAGCAGACTGTGGGACACAAGAAGCTGGGATAGATGAACCCAACTGGCCAGAGGGACATTCCATACCATGTGGTGTGTGCTGAATGATAAAACTGGAGGGAGTTGGCTGGGGGGTAGTGACCCCCTTCTTGGGTACTGGCTAGGCATTGGTTCAGTGGGTAGTGAGCAATTGCATTGTGCATCATCTGTTTTGTACATCCTTTTATCATTACTAGTATTTTCCTTTCCTTTTCTGTTCTATTAAACTGTCTTCATCTCAACCTGCATGTTTTACCTTTTTTTTCCCATCTCTCTCCCATGCCACCAGTGAACAAGCAGCTGGGAGGTATTTAGCTGCCTACCAGGTTAAACCAATAAACCATCATAAATAAACAAAACAGAATAGGGAAGCAAAGTCCTTCCTCCTCTTCCCTGCTGATGAGGCGTTTGAGGTTAGAAACTGTCTGAAACAGAACTACCAGATAGAGAAGTCTGAAAGCTTTTATATATATGAAAAAAAATACACTGATATATATTGTTAAAATTCCAGTGGGCACAAATAAGAGATCAGGATGCTTTCTGGTTGTAAAGGCTTTTTGTGTCTTTTAAGGGAGAAATTCCAGAGATTTGTTTAGAATAATATAACAGAAAAGCAAAGAAGATCCAGGAATTAATTCTTTTTTTATGAGGACTTGTTAATTAATTCTTAATTAAGATGCGGTGTAAAAAGAGTTTGCTCTGTACCCACATCATTTATTTACTGAAGGCTGCTTCCCTAGTTAAAAAAGGCAGGGCAAAGCCATTTATATAATTACAGTCTTATAACTCCTTATGTATAACATGTCTTGACTGGCAGGATCACTGTACCTTATCCAAACAATATGAAATCAGTTGTTCATCATCTCTTGAAAGATGGAGATTCATTTTCTTTAAAGAGAACTATTCTGAGCAGAAAAAGTTCATTGTAATTTATAAATAAAAGCCAGATATTTTCTGCATGGATCATTGTATTTAAATGCAAATGTAGCCTTTAGATCGTGCTCCAGTAGATGTACAGGGTAGCGCTTCTGAAAGGATATTGCTGATTTCTGCAATATTCAATTTATATAATATGAATTAAAAAGACAACTCCATAACACTCAGGCAGTATTTTGGTGTTACAGGCATTTAAAGTCACTGCTAGATGCCTTCTTTTGAATTCAGTTTGTATACTCCACTGGGTCCATAGAATGAACAGATTTAAAATATACATGTATAGTACAGACCTACTGTTCACTTTGTGTAGATGTCTTTGATTCACAGTAGAAATTAATTTCTGACTTACTTGTAATTGTAAAGCTCAGTTTCTTTGCCAGTTAATTGCTGCACTAGATTATGCTTCACACCATACGGAAACACCCTTTTAAATATGCAAAGAAAAAAAGCTAAAAATAAATCACAGCTGCTGTTAGATGGGGGTCTAAGATACAGCCAAGGCAGGAAAAAAAAAAAAAGAACCATCTTAGTTTAAATACAGCTTTTCATATTGAGAAGTTCTTTTTCTGTTCTGCAAATCAATATTCATTAATAGTATTCAGAACAGAGAACTTTAAATATAAAACACTGAGATAACACCAGTAATTACAACATGCAGTTTCATAGCTGTAGTATTTTTGTACTCAGGGTTACTTTAATGATTACTGTAATAATTTGTATTTGGCTTATAAGGACCAATTTATATTAACATATGTTTTTTGCTGGTATGTTCAATTTAAGTCCAAACCTTGATCATAACTTACAACAGCACAGATCTTGTAGGTGGAAATGAGTTTTTTCTTTGCAGCAGTAATTGCTCCTGACCAGTAATGGTAGCTTGACCTCACCCACATAAGATCAAGTGAATATATTGAGCCCTGACATGTTACCTCTGATTTCTTACAACCAGCAAAGTACAAATCTGAGAAACACTTCACTATGCTGTACATGTTATCCAGAACAGATATATGACAGAAATCTATCATTTATTGCTGTTTCACAGTTATTCTGCATAATGCCTACCTCCCCAAAACAGTAAATTTTTCCTGTGCCAGATCTGTGGGGATCTACAGCACAGGAGTGGCAGCAAGCAAGGGGAAAGTAAAACCTTTTCTCTCTCACTTTGCGCCTTAAACTGCAATATTTGTTTCACTTTAGAGTTCTAAACTAAACATCAGCATAACCCTCATTTCACTTGTGCTCTTCACAGGACTTCCCATTCCTCTTTTTAAGAATGGAAAGGAGGGGCTGGGCCCTGCCCTCTCCTTCCCATGGGCGGCAGCAGGGCTGGCTCAGCCCAGAGCCCGTTGTCACTGACCTGCTGTCAGGGAAGGAAAGGGGTGAGGATGCAGGGCTAGTCCGGGAAGAGGATGGCACAGCTGGCAGCAACAGCAGGGCAGGCACCTGCAAGTGTGCACTGACTGCAAAGGTAGCCTCGGTCATGCTGTCAGGTGGGGCACCATGAACTGGTGTGGCAGGAATGGTCTTACTAAGAAAGTTATTTTTAAATGCTGATCCTTTCCCTGGTCCATCTAGCTGCCCAGTTCACCAGGACCAGTGGTGACACTGCTGGGAGGAGGGTCGTACTAAGATTGAGAGAGAGAAGAGGGAACTGTTTTCAACAGCCTTGCCACAAGGAAAATGATCTGGGAGCCCATATCCTCAGTCATTCTGCTCTTCCCTGTTCTCTTTCTTCAGGCCCAGCTAATACTGCTGGGAAACTGAAGGCAATGCCTCACAGGCAGGAAAAGAGGGAGTTGTTGCAGGGAGAATAATTTCTGGGAAAACATGCTCTGGAAACTATCTTAGCTAATGAGGGGCAGAAGCATGTTCCAGATTAATGAAGAATGCTTGTAAACTCATCATGGGGACAACCTGGTGATAACAGAGCAGACTCTCTTGCAGACCTGCTCCTGCTCTTCCTTAATCATTATCAAAACTTACATTACTATCTGCCTCCATCCATTGTACCACCAACAGAAATTTTAAAACTTCAAGTTTTATGTTAGTTCAACACTTTTTGTGTGTTTGGAGCAGTCTTCAAAATAAAATTGCCTGCTTCCTGCAGAAAGCAATGACTGACAAGAGCCACCACTACCTGAGACAGGCTTCACTTCTCAGAGAAAAGCTAGTGAAGTGGCTAGGTTACATACCTGAAAGACTCATCTGCAAAAAATGTCAGGTGTATTACTGAAGTGATAAAAGACTGCTGGTTAGTAAAGTTCTCCAGGATATGTGATTGTCAGATGAGGAAGCTGAAGCAATAGAGTGTGAAAAAAAGTTGCTGTCCTCAGTATCAGACTTTCCTGCATAGTAAAGAGCAGGATGAGGTGCTTGGGCAGTATTTTGATCCTTGTGAACAGACAGACACCTATCACTAAGGATGGCTGGCTGCTCAGTTCACAGCTTAAAAACCTTGATTTTTCAGCCAGAATGATTTTCCAAAGTAGTCTCTATCCTTTATTTCTTCTTATTTAGCAAGTACTTAGCAAGTCTCACCTCTTTGCAGTGTGGAATAGGATTATTTTGGATCACTGAATCTGCTATTGTAGAAGGTGAACCCATGCCACCTCACTCTTCATTCCTAACTCCTTTACTGATTCCTGTCACAAAACAGGGCTGCAGGCAAGTGCTGTCCTGGAGACAGGAACTGAGGCAGTCAGTACAAAAACTGCTGACAAAATCTTCTGTCCCTGCTATTTTTCTGTTCTAAAACCAGAATTTCCCTCTCAGATGAAATACATAAATCACAATTTGAGGGAATGCCTAATTCTTGGTGCCCATTTTGAGTTCCCCATAGGGGTTGGGAATGCACTCAAGCCAGGGCAGCCTTCTCCTGGGTCCCTGAATGGTACAAGTCTCATACCTGAGCTGTGGTGTGCCTGTGCTCAGCCCACTACCTGGTGTGACTTCCTTCCTCACTCCAGCTGTCTCAATATGGACATATCTGTGGGCTGCATCTGAGCCTGTCACCATCACTGGCCCTTGTGTTTCTTGCTTGGCGTGGGGGAACAGCACCCCATCAGTGCAGCACTGCCTGGGTGGCTGGGCTGGCTCTGCTCCGCACAGTGCTGTTTCCTCTCTTTCTCTCCAGGACCGTGGTTGACACTGCCCTCTGGAAAGGCCTGAGTTGCTATCAGTGTCAACAAAGAGGCTTTCAATCAATGCACCCCGATTCTCCTGTTAGAGCTCTGCACATCCCTCCCTGCCAGAACTGGCATAAGTTACCAACTGTGATGGTTGCTCACTTCAGATCTCTACTAGTACCAGAAAATGAATAATAAAAGCCTTGCTCTGGCAGGCATCAACCAGAGCTAGAAAGCATATGTGCAGCTTGTTCCAGATACTCCTCCACAACGACAGCAAATGGTTTTATTCTGTCTTGAAGGATCTTCATCCAAGGTACTGTGCAAGCCATGACAAATGAGCTACTCCTTAACAAACAATTTGTATCAGTTAATGATACTTCACTTCATACTGACAAACCTCAAGGCTTTGCTGGTTATGTCATGTTTTTTAATTATGCTTTCAGACACACTCAGTCTTTTCTGATGGGAAGAGATGACCACTGGGTCTTCATCCCACTTGCTTTCTTTGTAGTGATTCCATGCTGGCATGAGCCTGACTGCCAGCAGATTCCCCTTCCAACTACCATGTAGGATCTTCCCTGGCCTCTGCAACCAAATGATCCAAGCAACCCACAAGAGTCCCTACTCCTGACCATATACAGCCCTCATGTCCAAACTAGTACTACTGTAATGCAGAGCAGGCACGTCCTATTTTGGGTATCACATTCTGGTGTCCCTACTCCCACAGTGCACATCGTACTCAGTGCAGTTTGGCTGTTACTTCTTAGCCCTCTGGCATGGCAAACTAATACACTCCAGCTGTGAGGTCTCCTCATTTTCCACCACTGAATTTGATCATATGGAGCAGTAAACTGGAAAAATTCTCAATTATGCAAATATGGATGCAAATGAAGGATGTGAAACCTGGCAAAGGTCCTTAGAGGAGTGCAGAAGCTGGGGCATGCTGTGACCAAGAGGCCATACAGGAGAATGCATGGAGACTGCTGACGGAGGCTGCAGCCTCTCTGGGTGCTCTCTGCACTCTCCAGGTCCTGGGGGCAAGACCATGTGTAAGCACACACTGCTGCTTCTCCACTGTAGGACAAAAGGATTGAAGTGGGAATGTGAATTGCCAGACACTGTTCCTTGCCCTCACGAGCCAGCATGTCACACTGTTCTTTTGAACTTGATAAGCCCTGATGAAAAATCTCTTCCTTTATGTCATCCTTGCTCTTCTTGAATAGCTAGTCCAGAGAGGGCTGGTTTAGAGAGGAGGAATGTATTATAATTCCCAGCCTACCTGCAGTTATATCTAGCATGCAAACCTTGTCTTGTGCCTACACTGTCCTTTCCCCAAAGTGTTCCCCCACTGTACAATTACAGGCAAGAAGTGTGCTACCCTTCCAACCCTCCTATCAGGACAACCAAGTTAAGAGTGGCCAGACTTCTCTCACAGCAGAGCCTGCACGTTCTCCTGCCCCTCTTGCCTGTGTAACCTTGTCTCCCGACCAGCCACCAGCCCAGCAGACAGGGCTCTTCTGAACGACCTGTCCCCCCCACAGACAGGTTCTGCAACCACATTTGCCTTTCACATGATTGTCTCTCATGGTGGTTCATAGTCATGCTCCAGTCTGTTTGCAACCACATGCCTACCTCTCTGGCTGGCAACATAAAGGGCCTTGCTGTCACATGGGTTATGTTATGTTGTTCTCAAATAGATAATCTTTCATTTTATTGACATTCATCCCGTCTCTACTACTGTAGTACTGAAGTTCATCTACTAATTCCAATAGGATATCCAAACCTCCTCTCTTTTCATGTTACCACACAGGTTCAGGACTTTAACAATTCTCATCCACACTGCTCGTATTTATTGTGATGAAATCACTAAAGGAAATACTAAAAAAGATGGGTCTTAAGACTGAGGAATTTCTGCTATTAATGTCTCGCTGATTTAATGTTTTGCAGTGCCTCCTGCTCCATCTACTTTACAGACCCTAGATGACAAGGACTAACAGAAGAGCTTGTGCACAGAGAGCCCTGTCCTCATGGAGCTGTGCAAAAAGGCAGCTCCAGCCCAGGCAAATTGCAATTGAGATGTGGCAGGCAGTGACTGTTACAAGCCAGCATCAAGTCACTCTGATGCCAGCCAGTGAGCAATTGATTAGTGAGAGTAGTGGTGGAAGTTTGTGAGAGATGATTACCAATATGTCGTGGCTGCAAAGTGGTTGGTTTTCCTATCCCCTCTGCAGTGAGAGCCAGCTCGAGGAGGGGACAGTCCACAAGAGCCAGTGACAGCATTTATAAATGTTCCTTTCCTATATGCCCAGTGGTTAGGCTACAGAGACTCTATGGACATATCAGTGTGAAAGAGTAACACCATTAAGACTGGCTTATTTGACCAGGTGGGTGAATTCAGCTGCTCCTGTGCTAGTAGGTTCAAGTGTGCCCAGCATGCCTTAAGTATCTATTTTAGTAAACCATTAGACCAATCCCTGGCCCACACCTGGCCCATGGCAGCGATCACAGTTCTGAGTAATGCCTGGGCACGGTTGAAACGGTGTGGGTGGTTTGAGTGCAGCAGCCCTGCTTAGGAGAATGAGATAATTTATTAGCATAGATGCAAGCCACTCAATGCCAGTTGGCCTCAGCACCTGGGAGTGTTCGTAGGCACATCTAATTTATCATTATAGACACAGACTTTGTGAACACCTCTGTGGGATGCCTTGGCAGCGTGCATGCTGCTATGTGGCCCAGATCTATTTGAATAAGAAAGCATCTTTTTGCCTTTAAAAAATATGAGTACCTGCTGTTATTTCAGGGGGGCTCACTGTAACCTCTAATAGTCTGGCTGGTGAGGCCATTCCCCACCATGAGAGCACTTGGCATGAGATGGCTCGGTTGTGCACTGAGCTGCTGCTTAATGAACGCAGAACCAGTTTAAGGCAAACTGAAAGCAAAATGGCACTGCCAGTAACACAACTGAGGTGCCAGGAAGCCCAGTGTTCTTCAGAGTAGTGGGGCGGGAGGTAAATGGCACAACATTTCCAAGGATCACGCAAAGAGCTTTGGCCAAAGTGGGCTTAGGACACCATCAGTTTGCAGGCCTGGCACAGGCAACTAAACAGCTCTTCTGTCATCGCTGGGAGCAGTCCAGAAGAGGTAGGTATTGCAAGGGCTTTGTGTGCCTGGAGCTTTGTGTGGCAAGCGGCAGTGCACAGGGAAAGAGGCTAAGGAAATGTGATGCCGCATTACTTTGTCACATCCATGCCAACTGGCAACTTTTTAATGTAATTTTGAAATCTATTAAAAATTTGGATGAGCCGGCCTGTTTCTTGTGTTTCCTGAAGTACTTGTCTGCCAGTGGACTGTGGAACTATGGCCTTTATTAAAGCAAGTAAAAGACATTTTAAAAAAATTAATATAGCTTTGCTAAGAACTAAGGAGACAACAAGCAAAATTTGCAAATGTCAGCAAAATGCCTGCCACACTTTCCATGGAGAGGATCCCAGCCCTCTGCAATATCACCTTCCCAGTGATGAGGTTACATGTTACCAGTATTTCTGCAGTTCCCCTCACTGTTGCAGTGGGCAAAAGAGGAAGAGGCACAAGCCCCTGCGGGTGCCAAGATCCCAGCTGACCCCCTGCCCACAACAGCATTTTCCAGGGGGTTTCTCAGGTCTGGGGGCAGTAGTAAAGAAATGGTGGTGGCGCTGAAGCGATCTGCTCCACAGTCCCCTCTGCTCATGCTTCCTCACCCTCCAGCTACACCTGAGGAGCTCTGATATCCCCTAAACTCTCTGATCATCAGCAATCCGTCCCCATCTCGTCTAGCTCCTTGTTCAGGGAGGTGGCTGAGCTCAGACTCAACATCATTGTAGTTTCTTTGTCTTCTCTCTCTCCCCTGATGGCTGAGGTTCTCTTCCCCAAAGCCCTCCGTGGCCGTTGTAGCACAAGTCCTGATTTACAACAAGTGAATCACAGTATTTTCTTTGTCCTAGGAAAGTAATAAAAGAAAATACCTTTTCATAACCTTTCCTTTAGCAAGGTCACAACTTCTGATAGTCCACTGAGTCTTTATTTCTTCTTTCAATGTGTGTCTACCAGAAGTGTTTGCCACTAATTTATTTGAGTGCAAAAACAATAGCAATGTTTTAAGATTTCAGTCATATTTATAAATACAAAGAAAATAATTTTTAACTTGGCAGAAGGCCTGGGCAAGGTTCAAACATGATCTTTTTTACTAATTATTGTCTTCACATGTCCATCCATGTTTTAATTTATTGCAAATGCTAACCTGGAAAAGGCAAAATTTTATCAGTTCTCACATAAGTGTTTCTATGCTAAAAAGCCTTTTGTCATTTGGTGGAGCAGCAGATCAATGGATGAAAGAGCACTGCAAGTCACAAGAGAGAGTAAGAATTGCAATGACATCAGGCTTCATCAGCAAAAAAATCAAAAAAAGTAAGCAAACATAAAAAGTATCCTGAACAGTGATACAGAAACCTTTTCATGAAAGTTCTGTCTTACTGTTTCACCCCTCCTGCTCAGGGGGCACTTGGAGGAATCAGGCACCCCTCCATTGACTTTTGCAGTCAGCACAGTTAACAGAGTTCATAACAGAGACCACCTAGGACACTGTCTGAATGTTAGTAATTGGCATCCTAAAACTCGGTGAATGCTGTGCATAGATAGAATACAAACATACAGTCACTCCTTAACAGAAGTCTGCCATTTTAAATACTGAAAAGGCAGTATTAAGTTAAAGACAAGTAGAAAAGATTCCTAGCTGCAGGCTGGGATAATAGCTCTCCATCTGGGGTTGCTCTTGATAGTGATGTCAGAGGAACACATTGCTTCTTTGCTTGGCTCACACAGTAGGCATCCCATAGCAAATAGAAACTACAAAAAAAAAATTCAATCACTTGTTATGAAATTACATGGAATATTTCTCCAGGCAGCATCAGCTTGACATCAGGTGTGATTCCAGTGTGATGATGTTCCTTTCTTCTCTGTTCTTAAATTTTACCAAATGGCTTAGCAGACTGAGGTCTGATCCTGCTTCCTCTGCCTTCTGAGCTTTCTCTAAGATTGCTACTACTACTCTCATCCTCAATTCACGGTGCACTTCATAGGCTACAACAGCTATCAAATTTGGCTATGGGGGCCATGCTGGATGAAGCCTTCGGCAGCCTTGTATTAGGGAAATTATTGCTGATGTCTTAGCTTGCAGACAGGTTTGAAACAGCAGCCTGAAACAAAGTCTGTTTATGGACTGATGCTGTAGTGCAGTATGCGTAAAAGCGAGACAAAAGCCTGTGTCAACACTACAGATAACACACAGTGGACAGGAAAGCTTAAATCAAAATGTTTTCACAAGATTTTAGGTTTATTTTCCCACATAGCATCCCTCTGCTTTGCAGTCCTTCTGGGCCTACCACATCTGTGCAGTCAGGACAGGGCTCTGAGGAAGGCCAGTGTTGAGTGAAAGACACCTGGAGAGCCCTTTACATCATGTGTACACACAAATGCCTCCTGTCCAACAGGCTGCAGGGAGAGGAGAACAAGGTTCCTACTCAGACTCACATACAAATATAATCAAATGATCCAACATAGAAAAAAGGATCTCTTTCTTGATGGGACATGGGGAGCAGTGACATTTTTAAGGAACTTAAACTGATAGGAACTTATTGTAGGATACTTGAGCATCAATCTGATCACACCCCATGTTCCATGTTTTATCCTGGGAGACCAAGGTCAGCCTTGTAATACCATTGTAATATCACTGGGTTTTATGAGTTTTCATTAAAGCATGGGGAACATAAGTGCTTATTTGGATGAAATGAGTCTGATTCTCTTCTCCCTACCTAAACTTCAGCAAGAAGCTGTTCTTTGGGGGAAAAGAATGGGATTGCACTAGTAGGTATGAGAAATTAAGAATTAGACTTGTCAATCAGGGCTTGCCTCCATGGGGCATTGGCTGTGATAGTACAGTAATGGCTGTAAGCTGGTATATGACCACAGACCACACTGGCATTTCAAGCATGATAACAGGATTTCTCAGTTTACCTGGGAGAACTTCTACTTTGCCATTTCAACCAGTATGTATCATTGCAGCACCATTCAGTACGCCAGCATATCTCTGTGCAAGGCTTAGCATTCCAGAGTGAAACTGGCACTGCTCTTGCATACTCATACTGCAATGAGTATGTTTCCTTGATCAATTCACAGCCTAAGCATGCAAAATCATGAAAAGTGGTAATAATAGTTTTTTTCTGTCTGGTTGTAGCTAACACCTTCTCTGCTTTTCAGTTACAGCCTCGGTTTGCTACCATTTGCTACCACTGAACCATAAGGGGAAGAGAGGAAAAGTACAGAACAGCTGGGTTTAATGAGCTGGAACAGATGTAGGTATTAAAGCAGTGTGTACACTTGTCATGCAAAGAGGAGCTACATGTATATAAATGACAACCAATTTAAATCAAGACTTCAGTTACAGAATTTACAACAGGCATTATACCCCGAAAAAGGCTCAAAACTTGGTGTTTTACATTCGTTTACAACAAACAAATCCAAAGCAACTTAATTTATGGGGGCATAAACTATTGATTTTTATTTTAATATGTAGTGAACTTTTCCTTCTGGACTATGTCATGGTTTACTTTTACAACTGTCTGTTCTTCTTCTCTTGCATTTTATGTCAGGCTATATTGGGTGTTTCCAAGGCAAGTTCCTAGAATGCTTTGGAGCATTCATTGCCTTGCTCAGCAATCATTTGTTCTTTTGAAGACTGCTCCAGAGGTGATGCATCAACACTTTGGAGTGTTTGTGTGGTACTCATGTGCAGCTGGAAAGGAAAAGAATCTTAAATCCCTTGAAGAGAAATGTGATAGTTTTATAATTTTAGTGAAAGCATTAAAAATAAATCATATGTTAAGAGGATCTCCATACTTTAACACTAATGCAATCTTAAGTGACATGATCTGGTATTGGGCATACGGATTTTTCTCTGTGGGATTAAAGATGTCGAATTATCTTTATGCAGATAAATTAAACTGCTTCATTTTAGACTGAGATTAACTATTTTTCATGCTGGTAGCTTGACATTTTCCAGTATTTAAGCGAGACTGGGATGAAATCATGATGGAAAAATGCCAGTCTGTAATTTATTCTTTAAATCAATGCAAATAGTTAGTCCTAGGGCTAGAAATTTAATAAAAACATAATGATTATTAAAGATGGCTTAGAGGAAATTGAATGTACTAAAAAGGTGTTGCTTTTGCAATAATGACAGTATCTGTGTTTAAAAATTAAAACAGCTTTTCCTAATTACCCATGAAAAATTACTATTCCACTTTTATAGATTCAGTCCATGGAAGTCTTCCCCTACCATCAGACAGCCACCTGGAGACTGGTGGGCAGCATGCATCACTAGCAACTTGCCCCAGGCCAGTGAAATAGCCTGTCCCTAGAGGGGATTCAGCCTGAGAGAATTCAGCTGTCCACTTTGTAAAGTGGCTGGTGCTTGACTGGTGTTTGCAAGGTGCCTCCTTCCAAAAGCTCTTTCCAGCCGATGGGAACAGCTAGGTTATGCCTGACTTTGGAAAAGTACAGAAGGAACCCTTATGAAGGACAGATGTGTGATCCCAATGGCTTTTTCTTGTGAGAGAGCTTTTGTTGTACCAGGGCATAGTTTACTCAGGCTGTTGGGGAGGACAAGGGTTGAGGGACCTGCCTTGGTACAGTAGAACATTGGTCTGGATCCTGCAATACAGGAGTCATCCCAGCCATTCCAACGGAATCTGACCTTTATGAATATGAAACATATTCCTTAAAGTAAATGAAGTGTCTTCTTACTGCTGATTTGAAAATATTTATGACACTGGATATTTTTAGTTCCCGTAAACTGAAGTGGCCATTCAGACACTGTAAGGCTACATAAGAAAAAGCAGAGGATTGCCTGGACTCTCTGTGTTAATCTTTTTATTAGTAGGTGGACCTACACCACACAACACTCTATACAGCAGATGACTATGTAAATTATTTCTCTCACTCCATATGTATATCACAAATGATCAATTTAAGCTAAAATCACACAAAAATGTGTTTTGAGTAGGTGTATCAATAAATGATGTTTCATTGTCCTGCTTTTCTAGCAATAGTCTTATTTTACTCCTAATATGCTGTCAATTCATTTTTGAGGGCACTCTGGAGTAACCAGGAGCCTAGGTACCAGAAATTTAATGGCATAGCAAGCTGTATTTTCAAGTCCTAGTTGACATCCAATACTTAAGAATCCAAATTTCATTCAAAGAATTTTTTCCTGACAGCACCTCAAGCACAAGTCAGAGCGGTAACACGTGCCAGTTTCCGCACACTTCAAAAATTACAGTCAAAAGGAGTTGACTGCAACTTTTAATCTTTATTACCACACACTAAATCACAGTTGTTTAAAGCAGATAATGAAGGAGAATGTTCTGCAAACACAGAGATTTGTGCTATCTCATGTTAACATCAACATAGGGAGTGTCTGCCTCGAGGTCAGATCCTGAATTTTTGGGGCAGTTCTGATGCTTACACAAAATAGGCAAAATGCAGTTCTTCTTATGCGATGTTTTT
Source organism: Pyrocephalus nanus (assembly GCA_038380795.1). NCBI lineage: Eukaryota > Metazoa > Chordata > Aves > Passeriformes > Tyrannidae > Pyrocephalus > Pyrocephalus nanus. The sequence continues at coordinate 68,671,390 of CM076261.1, forward strand.
AACTCACTTTCATTTAGAAATGACGTTCTGATGCTCTGTTGTCTTCATGTGGGGTCTGTCTGCCTATAATCCCCCATCCTTTTATGTTGAATGCAGCACCCAGCTGGAAGCACACCTGAAATATGATGTTTTAAATCCATCTGAGTTTCATGGAGATAAGCAGCTGGATGGAAGGTACAGGCTGTTCTTACCCTTAATAATTTAGAGAGCCCACACAAAGGAGAGGTGTTACATCTGCCTCAAGTGCAGAAAATACTTGGATAAATAGCTTTATTTCTTCTTAAACACAAGGGAATCCTCTGGAAAATAATATCATTAGTTCTGCTGCTCAAAGAACTACTTGCTTAGAGGTGCTTAATACAAAAAAATTCACTAGTCCAGCCTCTAAGTGACTAAGACAAATTCTTTGTATGTGCTTTGTGATGATGGCGGTAAAACACCAGGCAAAGGTCTCTAAAACCAAGTGTCAATGTGAGACCTGATTTTCACCATTTGAGCTGAGAACAACATTGTCACATCTCAGAGAAGAACACAGCTTTTCTTTGGCAGTAAGCTTCTTGGTAGAAGCCTCAAAGTTCAAAATGCATATAGGTAAGTAGCAGGAAAAAATAGGTGCAGATTTTATTGTAGTCTATCCAACTGTAAATCAGGAGGAACTGCTCTTTTACGCAGTGGGATTAAACGAGTTTGACAGCAGCGTTACTGAAAGTATACAGGCTTGGGGTCTTGAGGTGCCTTGATACAAAGATTTATTTACTTGCAGGCACTTTCTTCAGATAATTTCACAGCAGACTGGTGGTAGCTGCACAGAGGAAAAACACAGACATTTTTACTTTATTATTGCTTCACTAATGCTAACATCTGCCAATTAGTGCATTGTTACTGTCCAGGTCTAAAGTGGACTCTGCGCAGTACAACCCCTCCATGATCCCTGCGTGTCCCAAATTCAGCTGTGGCCAGACAGCCACACCAGTGGGCAGACTGGGAAGTCTGCCACATGAGGAAAGGCTGAGAGAATTTGGTTTGTTCAGCCTTGAGAAAAGAAGGCTTAAGGGACACCTTATCACCATCTTCAAGCAATTAAAAGGTGGCTACAAAGAAGATGGAGACCCCCTTTTTTTGCAGAGTCACCTGCAAAAGATGAGGGGTGATGGGTACAAGTTATTCCTGAGAAGACTTCCACCAGAAATGAGGAAAATTTTTCATAATGAGAATGATCAGCCACTGGAATCTCCATGTGGTAGATTCCCCAACACTGGACACTTTCAAGATTCAGCTGGACAGGGTGCCGGGCCATCTTGTCTAGACCATGCTTTTGCCAAGAAAGTTTGGATAAGATGATCCTTAACCTCCTTTCCAACATGGTGTTCTATGAGTTTCTGAAACATAAGGAAGCTGCAAATATCGAGGCATCCCTCTTGTGCACTCCTTCATTCCAGGACTCAGGGGTTTAGTGACAACAACTTACCTGCTTACAGAGAGGTTCAGAGAGTGCATTCCAAAGCAGTTGGCACAAGTGGGTATGTAATTGAAAATTTGCATTCCTACCTGAGTTACCCAGCCAGAGAATATCTTGCGACAGATCTGATCCATTATAACAAACTCTTATCGCCCAAATTTCAACTGTTCAGCACTAGTACTTGTCACATAAGTTTAAGGAAGTCTGAACACTCTATGAACAGAAGATAGCCAATACATTCAGCCAAAGTCTCTTGGGTTTCTTGAAATGTCTTTCATCCAAATATGGTTCAGTCTGTTGAAGCTTTTCTTATGCAAGCTGGAAAGATTAGAAACGTGTATTTTTACCTTTGTCTACATAAACTTCCCCCTCCACGCAGTACCAGTACACCACCACTGTCACTCTGGTTTTAAATACTGACATGGAATCAATAAAAAATATTCCTGTTCTGTATATCCCTTGCAGCACAAATTCCTACTTCATATCATCTAAGGTCTTTTAGATTTGTTTCAGTGTTCCACCTTTACCTTTTTGTTGAACCTAGCAGTTTTGTAGTGTACAGGAAATGATAAATTACACTAGTTTCAAGTGGAGAACATCTGTGTTAGTTTCCTGGGGGAAAGCAAAGCTGATATTATTTCCCTCTCTGTGTGAAGCTGCTGTGTGATTCTTCCAAATGGATGAAGTAGCCACTGGACTGATCCACATTTAGGTAGCCTGGGAGTCTAATTATCTAAGGACCATTCGTTTGAGCATAGTAAAGGAAAAAAGAAAAATTACCAGGCCAATTATTGCTTTTATTATTATTATCATCATCATCATCAACAACATCATTAATTGATGAATTGATTAATTGATGATGATGCACTGTGCAGTGGAAAAAAATGTACTCTTTCCACCTGCAGTGCTTCATCAAATTATCTGATTGTTTAGCTAGATCCAAGAGTGCAAAAACCCTTTGTTACAACAACAACAAAAGCCTGCTGGATAAGAGCTGAATGAAGAAGGCTGTGAAGTTGTAAATGTGTGCACATTTTAGGACAGAAGCTGCTCTACTCTGTTTAAGGGCTGCCATCCCAGGGAAGGGCAGCACTTCCCAGGCACATCAAGACATTTCTGCACCCTTGACACAAGATAACATCTTCTTGTGGTGGCAAGCAATGAGATTTTGTGGGTAGTAGCCCAGTAAGATGTGTTTCTTCTCTCTGTACTCTTCAAGCCTGTTCACTACTACCACTGCATTAAATCTGTTGTGTTGCTAGACCTGAGAGGCCAAAGGAGTCTGCAGTGTGTTTCTTATGAAGGGTAGTTAACTCCAATTATTCTGCCTGTTGAATCTGTACCATGATTTCTTCTTTCATAACACCCATGGTATTGCTTCATATCTCCCCACTATGATTTTTGGTGCCCCATAATAATGAAACATCATGAAATTGAGGTTCTCCTCTGAAAAATTCTAAACTGGCATGAATTGAAATATTTATAGATTTATTCAGCAGAGCAAAACCATACCTAGTACAGTACAGCCCTGTAGTAACTCTCTGGGTGTGTCACAAGAGAGTCTTTGGCTAGGAGTTGTCTTGCAGGTGAAGCTCATTCTGCTCCAGAGCTATACCCAGCTCTTGCCTCAGTGAGCTGTTTGTGCACAGCAATGGCCAGAATGGTCACCCGGGCTGGCTCGTGGAGCTTTATCCAAGCAGGTTAAAGATAGGTTCTTATTGGTTGTGTTGGGGAGCTGGAGATCTTGCTTTCTGTTATGAAATTCATCCAGGCAGGTAAGAGGGAACTAATAGATTTTATACCTAACTGGGAAGGCATGGAAGGCAAGTGGTAAGATGATGTAATTGATAGCAAGTCCAGCCATTCCAACATCTTCTAGTACAGTAAGGTTGACTTGCCAACAACTGTCTTCACCAAAATCTAACTCAGGGGCTGATGCCATTTGTTTACTTTCATTCTCCTTGTTAGGTTGGAGTGGGAGGAAGTAAATCATATTCCCAGAAAATCCTCCAAATCTGATTGCATTCCTCACTTAAAATTATTTATCGCTGATCTTTCTTTCTCCCATATAAGAAAAGATTTAACAAGTAAACTATCAGTTATTTAACAAGTAAACTATCAGTTATTTTCTGACTTTCCCAAACAGTAATGACACTAATACATTTTCTATCTCCCTTAATTTTTACTATTGATTATGCTGATCTCTACTTATAAAACAGCCACACACTCCAAAGAAAGATTTAAAAATACACCAAATTTTTTTAAAAAATATTATTTCACTTCCTCTTTTGCAGATCTTGGCAGATAGAGGTTTAATGAGACTGAATTCTGTTCAAACAACACCAGAATCTTGTGTTGTAAAAACCTTACTGAAGAGAGCTTTTTGTGATATCAGTCCAAACTTATTCCCACATCCAGTGAATTAAATTAAGATATTTGGTACACTTACAGAATCCAAAGATGTAAGTGGACTTCTTAAGACATTCTTTGGAGGTACTTTGGGGTATCCAGGTCATCTTCATAGGCTGGCAGATACAACACAGAGGTTAGAAGAAAAGCTGGACCTTCCCATAAGGTGGGCAGGTGGAGGACAGGCAGGATGCACCCACTGTACTAAATAAGACTAAGCGCCCATGCACAGATAGCTGAATCCTGTCCAGAATCAGCACTCTACCAGTTCTTTTTTCACTTGGATCCTTTTCAATCTCTGGATGAGTTCAGCAGAAAGAGAGATGAACCCATTCGTGAAAATGAAGGGCGGAGAGGGGGATGTCACTGTGATCAGTGAGTTTTCTCCTGCCATGATTCTTCATTTTCTACCAAAGAAATCCAAAGTCAGCAGTCTAGCCAAGAATGTTTCCAGGCTGCCTGCAGCTATAAGGAACAGGGAAGTTAGAAGGTAACAGGGAAGTCCGGGATCCTTGAAAAGTCAGCACTGGCTATAGCTTGCCATGTTTAAGTCACAGAAGACTTTCTGGAGTTCTGTAGGTCGGTGCTCCCCCAAAACTAAACAGCCAGCACCCAGGAGAAAAAGCAAGAAATAGAGCAAAGAAAAGAAATGTGGGGTTCCTTTTACCTTACATTTTCTTATTGTTGTCACATATGTAGGAAAAAGAAGTAGGAAAAGAAATCAGGGTAGCACAAGTCTTACAAACAGCACGATAATGTAGAAAAAAACCAGAGATTCTTGGATGGATGGGACCAATTAAGCAATCTCTACCTGCCAAGGAAAGAATATCCTTGCAACAGCAGTGATTGCAATATAAGCACACAAAAGAATGATTCTTTCTTCTTCAAATGCAAATAAGACTTGGAGCACATTGTGGCATGTGGCATACATGTCTGGGAAATGAAAAGCATCTGATATTTGCTTAGCTTCCAAGAGGAGAGTAGCATTTTGGCACAGCCTAAGAGGCATAGGAAAGCAGGTGTAAGGTATGAATTTCACATTACCTACTTCTATTGCCAACATTACATGCTCTGCTTCTTTAGTTGGAATCTCACATTTAGAAGACAAAAGAATGACATTGTGAAGCATATAAGAGAAGAATTACACAAGCTCTGGTTGTTCAGCTGTGCACCAGTTTGAGAAAATGCTTTCTGGGAAAATCCATTAAAGCAAATCTGATATGACTTGCCTACCTGTAACATATAAGTGAGCTTCACAAAGTGCTGGCACAATTACACCCAGTCATAATTTCTGTGACACTAAGCGTTTTTAAAGGAATTCATACTAAATTCATACTAGTTAGAAAGCTATTCTGGCTTTAAAGAGGCTTTATTGAGTTGAATTCAGAAATTTCAACAAGAATTTTGAACCAATGTCACCTGGATAAATTTAATGGCAATGAATACCTGACTCTGAGCACAGGTTTTGAAGCTGATCAGTGCCAGAAACAAGCACAGAGAAAGACAGATTAATATACCTAAACATGTTTAACATGCAGGGAATGTTTGGGGGAAGGTTTTGGATTAGTCTCTTCTCCCTTATTTGCCCAGAATTATCACTCCCCGAGCACTGAAAAGCAGAAGAGGAATGGATCCAAATGCATTTGCTGAACAAAACAGTGACCCTATGAAGTCAGCTCCCATGGATTCAGAGGCTCATCCAGGGAGCCATTCCCCTGATGCTCACCTCAGGCAGGGCTGCATTTTGTCACAGAATACCAATGGGTTCGATGGGTGCATCCCTGCATAAGCTTGGATCCCTGTTGCAATGAATATTAGGTGCCCATGGCCACCTAACACATTTCCAAGTATGTTGTGGTCACTTATCTTTCATTATTAAACTCCTGAAAGTTATATAGCATGATATTGTATTATTATTGGGGGGGCTTTTATTTGTTTCCTACTCTGTCATGATTGGTTACCTGACTTCAGTAGTTTCTACATCACAACTCAAGAATTTGGTTGTCAGTTTATCCCTCGCTTCTCTTTTCTGCACCAGTATTAACTTCTACAATAATCAGCAGCTATCAAACAACTTCTCTTCATTTTGTTTTCATCACTGATACAATATGTAAGACTATAATGTCTGTTTGTTTAACTGAGACATCTCTTTATTAGATGTCACCTGAACGAGCTGAACTGAATTGAACGAGCTGAAAAAGACTTTTTTAATCCTCAGTGCACCCAGATTTTCTCTGGAATGCTTACCAAAAAAACAGAGCATGAGACTTTTCAGCCAGGGTTTCAAGCACTGGCTGACCAGTGCTGCTCAGACCATATCAAGCTCGTAAGGGGGCAGAGCAAGCCCCTTAATGTACTGATAGCAACCGAAGGGATTAATATCCCTTTTGTATTTCATCTAGATGTTTGTATTTTCATGCATACTCTTGTGTTGTGCAAAACCTGTTGAAAAGTACTTATATGGAAGCAGACTAAGACTGCTTCATGTTTGACTACTTTTCCTAATGGAAAACTTTTCCTAATGGAAAAGTTTCATAAGTACATAAAATGTTGTCATTCCCATGGCACTTCACTTTATGTAGTTTGCTGATTTTTGCTTCAAGGACTTGATCATTCTCAAGTCATGTGGAGCCAGTTATGCATATATTTAAAACTGATGTTGATAGAGCATTTTTATGCAGGAGTGTGCAGTGTCACTCAAAACTAGTAGTTTTAATAAGGTTGGTAGTGGCTTCATCAGATTTCTGGTGAGGATCACAATCCTGATCAGCCATTTCTCTTTGTAAAATGGAACATTAACAACACAGAGAATGGAGAATGGTTTAGACTTGCATTTCTTTGAGTACAGCTTCTTTCTGGCCCCATCTGCCTTTGTGAGACTCCTTTCAGTGTAGTTACCTTCTCTGACCTGCCCTCCCCATGTTTCTAGGATGAGAAGGCACTAGCCTATTTTCCTTAGATGGTGAAAATGATAAATGTTTGTAGTTACTAGCTGCAAGGATTTACAACAAATGTGGAAACTGCTGGCTACTCTTAGATGGTGGGTGGTAGCTTTGGGGCTCTTAAGCCATCTGCAGCTCTCAAGCTGTTCAAGTGCAATTTGTTGTGCCGGGGCTGCATCCCTGAGCAGAGGGAGGCTGTGCTAACATAGGGCCAACTTGAATATTTAGCAGCAGGAGATCCAGGAGAGACTGCTGAAGCCAGCACAGCTGGCTTGAAAAGGAGCAATGGGGTGTCCTGGGAACCTACTCTCATCTTATGCCCACAGTTCCTTGACATTTTTAAGTATGTGGACTCTGTGTAGGGTTAGGAAGCTGGGTAACTGTTCCTTCACTTGCATTTTTATTTTATGACTCCCTTTAAGCCTCTTGGAGGTGCTCTAAGAGGGAGAAAAAGGTTCAGTCATAACCTAGTTTCCAGAAATCTTATCAATACAACAGTCAGAACCTCAGGTATTAGAAGTATAGTCGAAAAAAAGGCCTGCCTGACAGCTATGACATTCCTAAAGATAATTAGTCTTAACTGAGGAATTGTACCATTAAAGAGTAAAACATTGAATTATTGACATAAATGCAGTGAAAAATCTGGTAGAGAAGCAATATCTGAAAGCAATATAAGCAATTTTCCCAGAACCTGTTCTTCTAGAAGACTGATTTTACTTATTGAGGTATTGCACAATCTACAAACAGATGAGAATACTCTGATAGTGGATAAGGAAGATGTATAACATAAAGCACAAATCCCCTAGTAAGTCCTGTGACATACTTGAGTACACTCCCTAGGGGCACACAATGCATAAGTGAGACAACATCGATATTAAAGGTCAGAAATTGTAGACACAAATCACAAGAAGGAATAAAGAAATCTCCACTCATGAAACACTTTAATGACATGAAACCTCCCTTCACATCTTTAGAGTTTATAGGTATTGACTATGTCCTGAAAGCCCCCAGAGAGGGGGAGGCAGGAGCAGCTTATTAAGACAGTGAAAAGCACAGAGGATTTAAAACTTAAATGTGTCACTACCAAATAAAACAAATTAATAACTGAAACGTATTATGTATATATTTGTCTAAGACTGGGAGAAGAAATCTGCTTGATTACAGACATTTAGGTGAAAGCCCCACAAAAGGTGGAGCAGTGTTGTTAGCTACTGTGGGCAGCACAGGGTGTGGCAGCAGAGACCTTTCACAACTATTCCACGGGAGCTGTCTGCTGTTGTAAATGCATTTTGTGAGAAGCCACAGGCAGTTTGCTGTGTGCTGCTGCCTCTCTCAAATGGTGCGCTCCTTTCTGTGCAGTCACAGCAAAAGCATCACTCTTAATAGTTTGGAAAATGTAGTATTTGCAGAGACAAACCAGTTTTGTGCTTGTAGCATGGGAGTGGGCTACAAATGGTCAGACATCACCTTAATTCTAGTATTGCTAATAAACCCAGCTACTGCTGTACAAGGGACAGCTTGTGTCCTCCGAACCTCACAGTGTTATTGTACTTAGAGTCAATACAGAATTGATGTGTTTTGCCAGAAAAAGGTGCTTTGGAAGCTGATGTTTTAGTCTTTCTTTGATGATATGGATTTGCTGGGAAGGACTACAGCAGGTAGGAAATTAATGTATTCCCTCATTGCAGGCATGATGGAGCTTGGCTAAGTGTAGCTAAATTCACAGCTTCTCTACCTTCCTTTTAAAGTGGTTATTCCTTGAATATTTGTTTGAATCTCTGTAGAGCCCTAGAGCTTGGTAATACTGGGTCACAAATGTTTGCTTTTCACTAAGTTTCTCAATAAGAAGAGACATTTTTTTTTTACTGTTAGAAATTATCTCTGGAAAAGAACAAAAAGAACAAAAGCATTATATGCACAAAACTAAACACAAGTTTTTGAAGTCTCTAACTTACACATTCTCTCTTTAATATGTATATACTTTACACAAGAAATTGGATAAAAGTAAGAAATGAATTGGTTATCCTAAGGGCCCTGAGATGTTTAACTTAGTTAATGTAGTTCAAGAGGGATAAAATGTGCATATGCTGTCAGTAATTCAAAACTGGGCAAAAATTGTGATTATTTCTTCTTGTTTTACTTATACAGGGAAGAACCCTTAATATTTTTAAAATATTAAGAATCCCTGTCCGGAAAATATGACCTCTTGGAACAAGCATAGTAACCAGTGCTCTCCTATCTCTTATCATTAGGGCTGAACAGTGACCACTTACACCACTGTGATCAGTCTTTACTGATCTGTAGATCCTCACAATGTTTAAGTAGTGATTGAGACTCCTTGATCCTGACTGGAAGCCTGCCAACAGTAAGAATTATGTTTTTTAAAAATAATCCTTTGTGAACCTTTAGGCCATAGATGACTAGGGGCCCACAGGTTGAAAACTACTGCTTTGAGAAATGATGCTTGCTTCATTTCCATATTAACTGGCAATTTATGCTTAAATAAAATTCACCAGTTTTGCTATTTATGTGGCATTTCATGTTCCTAATTTCATCTGCGTAACATAAATTTCCCGGGAATACCTATCTAAATTGTCATCTGCTGCCTATTCTTTCTATAATGTAGCTTCTGTATGTATAACAAACAACTCTTGCATTATCTTATTTGTTCTCCTCTATCTTCTGGCATGCTTACTTCAATTAGTACACAATAATGAAAATATTGCATTATTATCGTAATCACATAAGGAGATGTCTGGCAAACACTTCAAAATGGCTCAGATCTTTATGCTATTAATTGCTGCAGTAAGTCAGTGCATATAATTGACTGCATTGCATCTGGAATTCTTGTGTGACACCACTGGAATCGTACTCTTCTGTGCTGTGCAGGCTTTTAACCAAGCATGCCTCTTATATTCTAGTACAATGTAAGACCAATAGACTCATGATCATTTGCTAGGGGGTCTGGTGTGGAGATTTTTACGTAATTGAACATAGGACTGCAAACGTAAAATGAGCTTCACATGAAGGACTTGTGGCATATTTAAATTTACAACCCAGAATATTTTTATCTCAGTAAGTCAAACTACCTTTATATTGGAATCAAAATACTAAATTTACTAGCATGTCACTGACATGAATACATTTTCAAATTTAAAGAAATAAAGCCTTCTAGTCACTTATATGGTAAGAATTCCTTACAGTTACTCTCTTGAGATAACTTTTACTTATGCTAATAATTGGATAAAATGAAATGAAACTTGTTACAGAAAATAGTTGTACAAAAATCCCGTATTTTGATATCTAATTCCTTTATGTTTGCTGACTAGACACTTTATGTTTCAACTTTCATCTGTGTTAGGTATTCTATGACTTACATGTGTGCAACGCCTAGATACCTCCTTGAAGTCTATAAAACAGAAGTTAAAAGCGGTTCATAAATAATCTTGTAGAATATCAGTTGAGAGTTCTTGACATGGAAAAAATTAAAGCAGATAGACAAACCACCTTCTCTGGTCACCATGTTCAACTGAGTCATGTCGTTAAACCTTGCTGACAGTACTAATAATTTAAAACATCAATCTATAGGCATGGCTATTCTTAGCAGAAGATAGTGAAAACAAACCGCTTTGCTTACAATATTCACAACACTGAAGCATGCCCTTAGCAAAGTGGTACAAATGTCAATATCCTGCTGAGCTCCTCAAAATCTGTAACAAGTTATTCGAAGTACAGGAAAACCTTCAGGAAGTCTTTGAAAATATAGATCAAATTCTAATACAACTGCTTTCCCCAAATTCTGCACTTCTGAAAATCCATCCCATCTTAAACTATAATGACTCTGTTAAGGTTAGAGCTGTCAAATGGGAGCATACCTGTAACCTGTGAGCCGCTGTGTCCAAGGTCTTTTAAAGTAAAAATACACACATTTAATCTACCCACCGTTGCAAGAACAGATTCCACACCTCAAGGACTAGGGTGCTAACATTGGGTTGCTGCCATTTATTTCAGCTCACCTTTGTGCCTTTTGCTAACACGATAATGAACTTTCTTTACTGGAAGAAACTGCATATTTTAAATCAACATAAAAATCCAAACTATAACTGAATGTATTTAATGTAGTATTTATCAGACAGGGAAGAAAAATAGACAAAGTAAAGATTTTGCTCTATGTCATATGAAGACATAGCTTGAAAAACTTCAGTATTATCCTCAAGAAATTAAGTTACAAAGTCAGGAATTGGTACAGTATGTTCTCAGCCAGTTAAATGCTGCTTATTATTTCAGTAAACATTTCTGCTGGCAGTTGTTAACCTCAGGCAATAGAAATACATGTTTGCAGAGGAGTAAAGAGTAACTAGAGAATCTATTTATTCAATCCCATAAAAGCTTTTTTGAACTGATATTCAGAGTTACTACTTCAGAAGTAATTATAAACCAAGCTAATTTTAAGTGGCACCTTTGCTGGTTGATTTTATTTTGTTTTTATTTTTGGAAACCACATTAACAGCATACAACTATTAATATGTTTATAAATGAAATGCAAAATTGGTAGTACTATTAGTATAAAACTATGCTTGACTTCTGCAATTTTCACAGAATGAAGGACCTTTATGAGTTCTTGTCTTTGGGGAAATATTTTTAAAATTCAGTAACTGCCATATGGTGTAAGAATATTCAGTTCAAAGGAAGAAACAAAACCAGACATAAAACACAGACTGGTTTATATTTTTATGACTATAAGTAGTGTTCCTCCAATATGGTAGGGAATTCATTCCAACATGTCTTTCAATGTGGCACTAGTATTTTATAATGACTTCCTACCAGTCCTTTGTGATCTTGACCATCCCTGTCCATTGCTGTTTCAAAGATATGCTCCCTGATACTGCACTTGTCAGTGTTTTTCTTTTTTCCTTCTTCACTCAGGCCCAGGGCACCTTCTTTCTCAAAGAGCCTCTTCTGGGTGGCCATCTGGAAGCATCACCTCTGTGCAAATCAGGCAGGCTGCTGACTTTGTGCTGGCTCACTTCTCCTCAGCACAGGCTACTGCCCTGAAGGCAGCATTAAATTTTATTCCTGGACTGACAAATTCCAGGCCTGCTGACATTTGAAACAAGACTCAGTGAAAGACTCAGCAAAAAAAGGATGAAGATGTGGAAGAGGGAATTAGCCAAGGACAGGCAGAGATGATCCAAGTCTTCAGAACCGAATAAACATACAGAGGTGTTACACCTTACCTGAAACGCAGCACTGGCAACCCCCTCATGCAGTGTTTGAAGAGCAATCAAAAGCTGGAGCCAAGATGCTAAAAGTAGACATTCCCAAACTATGCAGAAGTTAGATTTCAAGAGTTTTGATATGTAGGCCTCTTTATAATCAGAAAACATAACAGAAAATGAAAGCAATTAAGTAAGAAATAAGGGGAAAAGCAGAGGAGTCCCCCCTGGATCTAAGAAATTTGGAATGATCAATGAGAAAAGAGGAAAATTGACTTAGTATAATTATTACTACAGTCTTTTTTTCTGCCTGTCTTCATAACTACAGTATAAAAATACAGCTTCATTTTTTCCTAGCTGTGTGTAGGGGGCTTAGATATAAATCATCTATGGGCTTGTGGCTACACTTCAGTGAAACTGATGACATGAAAATCCATAGACTTGGGATGAGGCAGTATTTATAATAAAAAAGATCCACATGGTGATAGGAATACTAAAATTATTTCCATTATAACAATATACCTTTTTATGCTTCTTCATGATACTATGCTTTAGGAATGTGTATGATTATCACAAGGTATAAGAATCATGAATCATTCAAATTCCCAAGGATGTCCCTGGAAAACAATCTCAAATGCAAATATTTTCTATAAGGAAAGAGTATTATACAAAACACATGTATAAATAAAAGATTTTAATGTTTTTATTCTCCTTATATATATTTAAATAAATAAATATATCTTTTAACATTAACATTAAAACTATATTGACTCCACTGTTCTTAGTTTTCCTAGTTAATTTCTTGCCTAAATCTCAGCGAAGAGGACGGTTTTACCCAATGACTTTGTGATTCTCTTTTTCAAGAAAGAGGACAGAATAAACAAAGATAAGCTTCTAAAAATAGGTTATCCATTCCAAGGGATGCTGGATATCTAATGCAGTTCCTGTAGGTCGGGAGCGCGTGTCTGTATTGATTATTCCGCAGAAATTAATAACGTGTGTTTGAATGCCATCGCTGCTCGGTTTACTCGGCAGCGTCTCCAGCTCTCACCGCGATCACGGTGTGTGGAGCCACTTGCCAGGGAGGTGCGTGCCATCTAGTGGCACCCGGACACACGGCGACACCGCCACCCAGGCAGATTCACAGAACCATTTAAGTTGGAATATCATCGGGTCCAGCCTTTGACCGAACACACCACGTCAACAAGACCATGGAACTAAGTGCCATGTCCAGTCTTTCTTTAAACGCCTCCAGCGACGGTGACTCCACCACCTCCCTGGGCAGCCCATTCCGATGTCTAATCACCCGTTTGGAAGAAACTCCTCCTAAAGTCCAACCTGAACCTCCCCTGATAAAGCTTGAGACTGTCCTCTCTATGTCCTGTTGCTTGTTGCCTGGGAGAAGAGACCAACCCCCACCTGGCTACAGCCTCCTTCCAGTAGCGATAATCACTGAGCTTCCTCTTCTCCAAGCTTTGTGTAAGGTCTGGTGGATGTAACCCCTCTCAAACAAGCAAACAAGCAAGCAGACACATTCATTTCCAGTAGCAATGCCTCCCGCAGGTCTCTCTCCTGCTTGATATACTGTGAAATACTGCCTCTAATTCATCTTTAGCTGCATTGGCAGCTCCCTATGAATCGTTATCTTCCCCTCTACTTTGCTTTTGTGAGAACCCACCTGGAGTGCTGCAGCCAGCTCTGGGGTCCTCAGCACAAGACCTTACATTGCCCTGTTGGAGTGGATCTAGAGGAGAGCTATGAAGAAGATGAGAGGAATGGCGAACCTCTGCTACAAGGAAAGGCTGAGAGAATTCTGGTTGTTCAGACTGGAGAAAAGGAGACTCTGGGGAGACCTTTCAGTACCTGAAGGAAGCCTACAGGAAAGCTGGTGACGGACTTTTCACAAGAGCATGTAGTGACAGGACAAGGGGAAATGGCATGAAACTGGAAGGGAGTAGGTTTAGATTAGGTATTAGGAAGAAATTCTTTTCTGTGAGGGTGGTGAGGCACTGGAACAGGATGGCCAGAGAAGTGATGGATGCCCCATGCCTGGAAGTGTTCAAGACCAAGTTGGATGGACCTCTGAGCAACCTGGTCTACTGGAAAGTGTCCCTGCCCATGGCAGGAGGGTTGAAACTAGATAAAATTTAAGGTCTCTTCTGATCCAAACCATTCTATGACTCTCTGATTTTATGACTATACTTGTCCGTTCAATTGTATTGAACAAATTACATCTTGGAAGACATTAGAAGCTGCCAGGTCATAAGGATGGATTTAACATAAAGAAAAACAAACCCAGCCCTGCTTCTTCAGTCTAAAGACTCCATAAACCATAGCATCCCATGAGTGGTAGCCCAGACTCTCTGCCTCCTGTGTGCCAGTCTTACCAGCTCAGGGGCTGCTACTTCTGCTGCAGAGCCCAAGGGAATATTTTATATCATGATACAGCAAAAGTATGACTAGTTTTTTTGGTCTTTTTGTGTTTTTGTTTGTTGTTGTTGTTTTTTCCTGTCTGCTCTGTTACGGAGCCAGCAGAAGGGTTGGGACAGGCCGGTCAACTGGTCCCTCTCTCCCTCCTCAGCCAGGGAGGAGCCAGGCGCCGTGCGCTGAGGGTTATTAAAGAGGACTCGCAGGACCGGGAGCCCTCCCGGCACAGACACCCCGCCCTCCCGCCCTATGGCCGCGGCAGGGACTACATCTCCCACCTGCCCACGGGGCAGCGGCGCGCCCGCCAAAATTTTACTCTCCTTCGCGGGGGCTGCTGGGAGCTGTAGTAGGAGGCGGGGAGAAGATGGCGTCCAAGATCAGCGTGGTGCTGCGGCCGGTCAAGAGCATCGTGGTCCGGTTCTGCCCCTTCGAGCCCAACGTGGAGAGCACGAGGTGAGGGGGCTGCAGGGGCAGCGCCGGCCACGGGGCCTTCCCTGCCCATTCCCGGCCGTGCTCTGCCTGGGCTCCCCTGTCTGTAAACGTCCTTCCTGTGCCCTCCCGAGTCGCCGGTTCCCGGCCTTTCTTTTGCCTTTAATTCTCTCTATTTTGGGGGCGGAGGCAGGGGTTATGTGTGCCCTGGGGGAGCAGCTGCAGGTGCCAAACGAAGCCGCAAAACCTGCTGTCCCAGCAGTGCCCTGGGAGTCACTGCAAAGAGTCACTGTTTATCTTTGCTGTCACTGCAAAGAGTTAGAGGTCCTGAGAGCAAACCGTGAGGGAAATGGCAGCGCCTGCTGTTCCCTCTCAGGAGGAGAACCTCCTCCTCCCAAACTTCTGCACCTGCTGCGCGTTAGCCTCCCTGATCTTGCTCTTTGAGGGCTTGCATTTATCAGGCCTTTGGAGCTCAGTCTAGGCAGAACCTTGACGTTTCAGGATGGGATTTGTTGTGGGGTTCTGCCTATGGTGTTACCAGGCTGCACACAGGATTCGTTCATCCCGTGTTTTTTGGAGGGTCTCTGTGCCCGAGTGTAGGCCCTGGCATATGGACATGTGCACTGAGCTTTACCAAAGTACCCAGGGAGGTGCCCTGCAGTGGCTGATCCTCTGGTAGGGAGTGTAATCACTCCTCCAAATGCTGGTAATGGGAGAAAGTGGAGGCAACAGCTGCTCCTTTATCTGGGTAATTAACTGTTGCAGAAATCTAAGGAATTGTGCTTCTCGAGTAATGTGGGTTCTGCACCAAACAATTGCAAACTGCCGGTTTGCTATGACTTTACAGACACATGTACTTTTAAAAGGAATTTAGTAGTACAGTTTAATTTAGAATATCTTTAAGCTGCTAGAAAGTGAACTAGCTGTCATGCATTTCAGAAATTTACAGGAGACCAATGATGTCAAGTAAATAAATGCTGTCTCAAACCCAAACAAGAAAATATTGACAAGCAAATGACTAAAGAAAAATGAAAATTATTTTGCTAATTATTTTTTATTATTCCTACTAACTCAGCTGAGAGAAACACAGAAGGTGTATACACTGAAGTTTTACAAATTTTTTTGTATGCTTTTAACATGTTGGTATATCAGGAATATCCATTTGGATTTTTTTAGAGTGATTCTCATATAAGAAGTTCCTGTCTGAAACTGCTAAATACAAATCCTATTTTGTTTATACTTGTTGCCCAGCAATGTCAAGATATAAAAATTAGTTTTAGAAATATTCTGATTTTAATTGCTACCTACCACATACTTAATGCATTTTCAAATATATTTTCAGAAAATTTCTCCAATGTATATTCCATAAAAAAGTTCAAGCTACTAATAGAAACTGTGAAGTGACTGCTGATGTGAGACATGACGGATCTGAACCACTTGTAGATGTCATGTTCGGTAAGGAGCTCATTTTTAAACAACAAAAAACCAACCCTCTGGGTTTGTGTTGTTACAATGTTATTTTATTCTTTATAATTTTTTTTTACTATGATAATTTTTTTTGGCTCTCGTCCATAGGTAGGTGTTGTGCAGCTGGAGATAAAAAGAAAGAGGGAGTCGCTAACAGCCTGATGTCTAGATAAATGTCTATATATGTCTCTGTAGTACAGTGGATCTGGGATCCAAAAACTGACTTAACTTTACAGCTGAATGTACTTGTGTAGTGACATACTTATGTGACCTTGCAGGCAGGTACAATTCCAGGAAAGTAAATGTAGCTCTGTTCTGATGTAAATCTGTTCACTTTCTGTAATTTTTTTGTATGGTACCTGTGGTGGAGGCATCTCAGCCTTGAGAACAGAAAGTTGAATACTTTTAGTTGCTTGTGCAACTAACTCCCTCTGCAGTTTGAAGGAACTGCTCATATGGGTAAGGCCACACGTGTGCAGATGGACTTGCAGAATGAGGTCAACTGTGTACAACAAATTTCTTGGTTTCCTTTGAGGGCATGGTGAGCAGGCAGGGAATTGATGGTGGAAATTTCAGCAGTTCTGGAGGTGGCCCAGATTCTAGGCTGTGAACAGATGGCTCTAAGCTGCTTTTGTCCTTTTCTCTGGCTGCATCTTCTTTCCTGCTGTGCTGTAATGGACCAATATGTCATGTAGCCCATTAAAGTTTTCATTATTATTGATTCATGCTACTCCCTTATCTTTAAACTTCCATATATTTAGTGAATTGGTGGAAATGTCAAAAGTGTTGAAAGGTCTTTGTTCTGCTTAGGAATGTCTACTTATTTCACTATTAACGTTGCTTGTTCCTCCCTCCCCCATGCCTGTGTTTCCCATCCGTCTCTAACTGTGATCTGATGTATTAAGTCTGAAGCAGTAAAGCTCAATGTTTTTCACAGTGTAGAACCAAAACAGTTTGTTTCACTTATGCCAAGAGCTACAGCTCTGAACTCCTAATTTTCTAGGAGCTGATTTTTTTTCCAGAGAAGCATTTGTAGCTCTTGTAGTTGGCAAATGTGGCCTGGAACTTGGATGGCATGCATGGTATTGCATTATATGAGTTTGGGTATGGGTTTTGTATTTGCAAATCTTGCAAAAATAAATAATTACCTTGGGTGCAGTACTTGTACTGCTTTCTGCCCGTTTTAAAATAAATTCTTTCAGAATTTTGGAAATCCCAGTGCTCTCTATTTTTTTCCATCATAACCACCAGATTGTGTAAACCAATTTGTTGTTTTGGCTAAAGAAGTATGTTAAATGGACCGTAGACAACAGGCTGCTGAAATGCTGAGCCATGTGTGGAAATGGTTTTTCAGTGCCTTCTGTTAGATGACTTTGGAGGTATAGTATGAGCCATTCAAATATGTGTTCTTACCACAGGTATACTTAGACAAATGTTTTCAGATTTTTCAATAATGCAGTTCAAAAATGAAAATTAAAAGCGTATTGTGTGCAGTTTAATGTGTTTGTTCGGTGGTGGTGCATGATCAGGTTCCTTGGTAAGTAGGGTACTTTCTAATCAGACAAGATGAACAGGTTATTTGGATTTATGTATACAAAACAATTGCACACTAGAGTAATTGTGACTTAGACTTTGTGATTTCTTAAGATTTTTTCCATTTACAGCTGATGGAGATCGTTTAATAATGAAGGGAGCCAACTTGACGACGGTAGAAATGTTAACAGCATTGGGATCCAGATGTAATGCAAAAGACCTTAAGGAAGAACAGAAAAGCAAGAAGAAGAGTCCCTGAAGAACAGAGAAACAAGTGTGTTTGCATTTACATGTGTTAAAAACAGCAGGCTGCACAGAAGGCTTTTCTCCTATGCAAGAAAATCTGAGAGAGATGGCCAAAACACTGACCAGTGTAACATGCAGCAGAATGAACCCTTTGAATGTTCCCTGTCTTCACCTGAAGGAGAACATAGTGGAACAACAACTCTAACACTAGTGGGTCAGGGTGGCTTAAGATGCATGAATGCATCTCTCTGAGCAGCCATGTCAGACTAACATCACGTGTATTTGCATATCAGTGTGATTAATACACATTACCTATTAAATTAATATTGCAGTGAAGACAGATATCTTTGGACATTATTTCCTCCAAAGTTTCTCTATGTTGTAATGCAAAACATTATTAGAGTGGTTATTATTTTTTGGAAACTATTAAATTTATTAAAAATTTGAAGAAAACTCTTGGAGGATTCATCATTGACTTAGCTGAGGGACAGCAGGCTGCAAATAGAGTGGATTTTGTAATACTGTGTTTATAATGCATTTGTTCTTAAGCTCCTGCCATTTTCTTCCTGCCTTTGTGAAGAAAAGGGGAAGTCTCCTAACTAAATTTAGTTCAGCAGTTAAAGTAACAAGGTAATGAGACTGTCAAGACACAGTAGAACTACTCATCCTGTATAAAAGTAACTAAGTTTAGCTCAAAGGGAAAGGTAAGTTAGTTTTTTTGATAATTGGAGAAAAGGGCTCTCTTTGAAGTTCAGGTTTGCAGTATTTTTGTCACTTTTGGGCTATTTCACTAAGTATTTTGTGAAGACCAAAGAGAGAGCTTTAGTTGGTGTTTATAGCCCCATGTCCAACCCCATTACTTATTAAAGTAACTGCTTAGGTGTCTCATATGTATTGCAAAGCTCTGTGGGTTCAGGAGGGTTGATCTCTTCAGGCTGTGCAGGTGAAGGTGTCAGCTGCATGTGTTTCTTGTGCATCAATTTTGTTCTAGTTCATAATGAAAATGTGGTTCCCGTTTTGAGAATTGCAGTTGCACTTGGGAGGCATTAGTTCAACCTGTTAATCAGATGCCTGACTTCTCTAAAACTAGTTTATATATATATATATATATATATATTCATATATATTTCCAAAGTTAATTTGGCAGCAGATTTAGGACACAAATATGAAACCTTACTTTTGCCAAGATTTTTAAATGGGCACTGTCCTTTGTGAAAGGAAGATCATTTTAAATAGCACTGTCAAGGTGGTTCTTTGCAACTGCTTCATTAGGTTGCTCAAGTCAAGGTGATGTGTTATGTTGGAGAGCTGTGCTAAAGACACTGGGTATTTCCCATGTGTTTGCAACAAATAGAAAAGAACTGTAGAAGTAGATCAAATATAAATAAGACTGTTCAAAGGACAGGTTTTTTGTTTGTTTGATTTGGGGTTTTTTCCTCCCAGTTTAGAATAACATCATATAGCATGACTTTACCTGAAGCACCTCTACAGGAAGAGTGAGAATTGTTCAAGTGGAAAAACACTACAGAATTATTCTTTCCCTGGTTAATCATGTATCCATGTGCTCAAAAGCTCTCTTACAGTACTACATCAGTGATTTTTGTGATTTTTTTTCCTTCCTTTGACAGTTTGTACAACATCCATATGTAAAACTTGTTTTTAAATATGAAACACACTTGATCTGTCTTAAATAATTAAATTTGTAAGTACCTAAACAGTAGAATATGTTATTTATTATTACTAATTAATTTTCTGTAGTGTTTCTTTTGGCCCAAGATTGGGATTAATGAATAGAAAAGGGAGCAAAGATCATAGTTTGAGTTTTTTATGGCCAAAATACAACCTTTCTGATTTTGAAGAAAGGTGCAAAGAACCCAAAAAGTTCTTTTGGGGTTTTCTAAAGAAAAAAAAAAGATCATTTTTTTCCTTTACTTGCATGGATAGGCATCCTTCTATATAGAAACGCTCTTTTTCTAGGTGCTTTCATTTTAACCTAGAGATGCCCAACTTTTTGCTTAGACTAGGCCAAAGGCCTGCAATGTTGCTGTTGAGAGATGGCCGACAATTCAGTGGATGAAGCTGAGGCTGTGGGTGCAGGTAGCTGCAGTTTGCAGTGGTAGAGCTCTGATATGTTTTGTCATGACGTGCGTTTGAATACACAAGGTACAAAGGAAAACCTCCAGGACAGAAAAATAAAGCTAAAAATGTGTATTCTTAAGACTCTTAGATACTGATGCAATATAAGCAAGCAATATGGGCAAGAAGGTGCTCCTCTGGTGATTATTATGCTAATCTGTATAAACTAGCTTTCCCTGTACTGTGTCAATAAAGGTACAAGTTTATTTTTCAAGTACGCTAAAGATAATCTGTAATGACTTTCTTCCCTGGGCATTTAGATAGCTTAGCTGTTCATATACTATCAGTTCCTGCTGGTGATTGACTGAAACAAAGCTCTGACAGCTTCCTGACATGCACAGTCCAGGCCTGGGGATGTACAGGGTATTAAGGTCAGTCATGCAGAACAGAGTGTGTCTGGGTGAGCTTTGACTTTGCATGTTGTTATTCTTTAGCCCACTAATCTTGATTACCCCACCAAAAATGTGGATGCTCGCTCGACTATGAAAGGAACTGGAACAGCTGGAACAGGCCCTAAAAACACCAGGATTACCTAAATACAAACACCATGACTGCCTAGGGTGGCTGATAGCAGGTGATGACAGTAAAATGGCTAAATCTTTAATACCTGGAGATTTAAAACCATTTTTAGAATCATCTTAGATCTGTTTATTGTAGGAATACATATTAATTTAGTTGTTCTTATCAGTGCATAGGGGAAACAGTGTAATTCAGATAACACTGCCTGGCTGAGATATTCCCTTTTTAAGTATCTGCAGTATTTTTTTTTAGAAAAAACCTTTAATAAAGATTTCAACTAGGAGCAGCAAGTGTTGGTGAACATTGCAAGGACTGTATTTAACAGTTCTCAAGATACTTGCTTCCAAATGTATCTCCTGCATATATATGCACTCCTTGCAGTTTAAAAATTGCTGGCTCACTGCCCACCTCACAAACTACATGTGCAACCAGTTGCCCTGAATGCCAGGCCCTGTTTTTCCTCTGGATAGTTTGGATTCAGGTTGAGACTGCCATGTCACCTACCAGTGATGCCTCTTCCAGATGACTTCCCTGCTTTCTCGATCTCCTGGCCCAATAGCCTTTTTCCTTACTGGTACTGTTTGATCTCACCCAATCTCAGCTTTTCCCCCTGGAAGGCCTGAGTCACTCTTCTGAGCCTTTTTTATTGTCTAACCAGAGCAGGCAGTAGCTTCAAGCAGCTGAAGTACTTTGCTGCTGGTAGACCACTGCATGTTCTCTGCTTCCTGCTTAACCTTGCTCTGTAAGCTGATAAATGTTGGGATGGAGCAGCATGAACAGGTGGTGCTGCTTTGCTTCTGCTAATTTTTAATTTGACAACAAATTGTCTTTACATTGAGCTGGTCTCAGGATTTTACAAAACTAAAGTTGTGCCCAGGGACAGATGCTAGGAGTGTGAAGGCAAAGGAGCTGCTGACCCCTTTTGATCATCTGAGAAATTTCAAAGTGGTACTTAAAAGCACTTTAACTCTGCCTGAGTTAAAGTGGGCTTCTATATACTGGCAGTGTTAATAGCAGAAGTTTTTGGGTTGACTACATGACTTGGGTTCAAAAGACCTTGTAAGAAAATTCTTGCTTCTGGCATCTCAGGCAACCATGCAGGATCAGCAGGTATTCTCCAGTTTGCTCTTCTAGACTTGAAAAGCCTCACAGTATTTGGGTTTATGTCCTTGATTCTGTCTTAAGAGATGATGTTACATATCTAACATCTAGGCCAGAGGAAATCTATAAGGAGGTAAGAAATTACATTACAGTTCCTTCATTTTTTCCTTTACTTCTGCCCCAAGATAGATTCTGAGACTGGTTTGGGCACCTTTTCTTTTATGTGCAGCTTAACTTGATACTGATGTAGCTATTTGAAGGAAAGGAATAAGTAATCACCTGATTCTTGACAAGACTTAGTATGTGTACAGTAGGAATGTGATAATAGTAAAAACTAACTTTAGCTTCCAAAGGGTTTTTCCCTATGTTCTTCTCCAGTCCATGGAAGAGGAGGTCTTTTCTGAAAGGCGTCAGAATGGAAGCTAATGCTTTGAGTGGCACCCCAGAGAGCCTGTTTCTTCCTGCTGGGTGCAGGTGTGAGGAGACTTGTGCTGTTTAGAACCTCCATCAGCAGTGCCCCGGGCATCACATTCACACCTAAGGCCTTGTCTCTACAGGATGAAGTCCTTTGGGAGCCCTGTTCAGGTAAACAGCCTCCACATATTCCTAACACTGTACAGCAGGATTTTATTCAACAGGAAGAGAAGCACTTGCAGTCCCTCTCACTCCAACGCTGCTGGGAAAGGTGTTGGTATCCCCATCACAATGCAAAGACCCTTCCTCTGTAGAGGATGAGTGTCAGGCTCTGCCTGTCAAATTTCTATAGCTGTGATGCTCATCTTGTGACATCCTGAGAATAAAAACTAATGCAATAACTACAGTTATTACTATAAAACTTTTTTTTTTCCTGAGGTTACCTTCACAGTGGTTGATCAATATCCATAATAATGAAACTCTGCTTCTGATATGCAATCAAAAGAAAGCTAAAGCTTTATACAGCCCTCTAAGATCCAGTGGGCACATCTGTAGTTTGTGATTCCAAATTTCATAGGCTAATTATTCATCATTGGTAGAGATATTTGTTTTATCATTATTTATTCCAAATAATTTTGACATTCCTTGTCCTTGCCCTTATGTCCTTATTGGTCCAGACCACTCAGAAGGGACAAAGTTGAGGTTTTATTTGGGGGTATTTGTCTTTATTTATAGAGCTTTGGGATGGTTTGTACATCTGAGGTTTCTAAAAGCCAAGCCAGAGCATTTGCTCTGTGAGCAGGTATTCCCTGCTAATATGCTTCTGTTTTAGGTGGATCAAAGGCTAAAACTACAGCTATGGAAGATTTTTTGTCACCCTGATCTCTTTTTTAGCATTGTAATGAATGTGCTGATTATCAAATTCTGTAGATAAATAAAAACATTTTTATTCTAATGTGTGGGATGTTTGCTATTAAAAGTGATACTGCTGCTAAATAAAGAAGGCTTTTCAGAGCTTCCAAAGTTAGACACAAGCTCACACATCTGCAGTCCCTGCAAGCTGGGCTGGATCTGACATCAGGTCTTTTTTGTCTGTAATGGGGAAAATGAAGCATGGAGTCCTTTTTCCAGTCACTGCAGGCTTCTGGAGCTTTCTCTTTCACCATTGAGGCAGGGGACAATTGGAGAGCTGTCACACCATTGCCACAGTAAACTTTGCCCTTGGTGTAAGCATTTCCCTTTAAACTTGCTTTGAACATGCTGCTGACAACGTACAGGACATACAGTGAGGCGGCCAGTGCGTTAATTGCATTATAGTAACGCTCTGAGGCCTCAGCGAGGGCTGGAGCTCCAGGGCTGGGCGCTGAACACGGGCCCACATGAGACTGCCCATGCCTGACAGCTGGCTACCCAGGGCAGATGCAGCTGTTTCCAGAAACAAGGATTCTTTGGACCCATGCTCCATGCTGGAGAGCAAGATGGGTTTGTTCCGACTTTAAAACAGATGTGTTGCACAAAGTTCATTGATAAACACAGGCTATGCCCAGCTCTTGTAGCTCAGAGGTAATGAAATGCCAGTAAAGGTAAAAAATGCCACAAAGATCTTTTGCATATTGACATACAAAGGAAAACTTGCAGTTTCATGTTTTGTTGCTTCATAATTCCTGGTCTACTATTGCCCAAGCAAACAGCTCCTGAGCTGGAGTAAAGCTTCCTTAGGCCAGCTATGCAACCATAGCACATGTTTCATCATGTCTACCCAGTGATGACACGGCTGGGAAGGGAAAACCACACTTGTACAACAAGGAAACAGAAACAAAGCTGTGCTACCTATGCAATTTTTCCCATCCATGCCTTGGGGGTGAGTAACTATTATTCAAGGACTGCTTTAATATTTTTTCAGGTACAGGTAGGCTGAAGAGTAAAATTTGGACTGTGATATCCAATTTTCCTGACAATTTTTAAGACTTTCATAAGAGGTAATGTTGTCTATAAGAAGCCTACCACTTAGAAAAGGTACTGTATATACACAATATGTCTGTATACAATAAAGAAAGTAAGATCCTCCCTTTTACACAGTAAAGCAAAGTATAGTGCTATCAGATTGGGTTCTTTCCAAGTTAAATGCATGGGCAGTTTAATGAGTAAAGGTCTAGGGAAGAAGTTGCACCTCCAATGTAACCTGATTAGCAATATGTTGCAGATGAGGAGGTGGGGCTGTGCCCTGCCCAAGCAGCAGGTATTGCGACTCCAAAAGACAAAATATGGCTTAGCTTGCATGCAATGGGTAATGCTATGGCTATGTGAAGAGAAACCTCAAACACTGCTGGCCACAGCTTCCCAGCTCCCACATCAGATGAAGCATCACTGCACGATGCACACTTGCCCAGAGGAGTAGAACGAATGTCTCTGTGCTCTCTTTTGCCTTGGTCCTTTTTTTTTTTTTTTTTTTGCAGTTGGTAATGAAGGACTGTAATATCCTCCCCTCCTACAAGGTGTGAGGGTTTGACTACCTCTGGAAAGCATTCACCCTGGCAGGCCCAAGCTGCCAAGGTGGTGGTTGCTCCTAACTGTGGCTACGTGCTTGCCGTGCAGCTTATTTCCACAGAAAAATTTACACTTCTCTTGTAAATTTGTAAATCTTTTCTTCTTGTAAATTTGATTCTCCTTTTCTTGGACAATGTATAGTCTAATGTGGAAATGAGGTAAACTTCAGAGAATTTAATCTGTCTGCACTGAAGCAGTACTATGTGCCATAGGAATTCAACGCTTTCCATAGGAATACATGTATTTGCTGCTTCTCTTTGAGTATGTCTAGAGAGGAGACTACACAAACACAAAAGGTCTGATTGTCCAGGCAGGAACTGAGATTTACAGGGATGAATCTCTGTGGCTCAAGCAGCTCTGGATATCTGAACACTTTAGTTTGGCTCCCAAAGTAAGAGCCATATTTGGCCAATATACATACTGTACTGTCAAGGTAAAAAACAATGGATATTTTGTAGCCCAGGCCATTTGTACCTTACTCAGAAGGATACACCTTTGGTCCCTCTAGTTACTTTATTTGCTATGTGAGATACCACAAATTTCAGCACTATACTGTTTCAAAGAAGTTTTGAGATGTAACATTAATGATATCACAGCCACTAATCCATATCACTGGATTAATTTGCAAAACTTTAGAACTTTGTAAAAACTGAGAGGTATTTTTCACTGTATCCCAACAGTCATAAAAGAGAAATAAGAGCTCTTTTCTTCTTATGTCTTGTATGAACTTACAAGCCTAGATCTGAAAAACTTGTAAGGAGAATAAATCAGACCAAATGATTTATGGGAAGATTCAAAAATGTAGCAACATTGTGCACAGGTATGTGGCTGGATCTCCAGGTACTTAAGATCCAGGAATACTGTCTCACCACTAGATGGAAATAGTGGATTTTACATCTTCTGCTGCATTATCAGCACTTATACCTGAATACTATTTATATATCATAAGCCATCTGCAGCCAGCACTGCGGAAATGTGGATCCAAAATTCTTTTTTAGCATAAATGGAGCAAAGCCATGATTTCTGTTTCTAGAAATTGTTCCCACTTTACGAGACTGAAGGCTTCTTAATTCCTGAAGGGTGATTCTATTTGATCCCTAACCTAATTGCTTTTCATTTATCCTTTCTGTAAGCAACCAGAGAAGAACTGCAGGATGGACAGCATGTTGGTTCCACTACTCTGAATTAGTTAGTAAACACCAGCCTCATTTAAAATGTACTCTGAAGTATCTTGTGCAAGATGGGGAAAAAAAAATAATAAAAAAAAGAAAAGATAAAAGTGGAAGGAAGTTGAAAGTCTTGTGTTTCAATGTACCTACTTAATACCAAAAAAAAAGCAACATGTCTTGCTTCCTTATGAGCAGATGATATAGAATGTTGTTTGCATATTAAAAGCAAGTGTATAGTCAGAGAAGCAGAAGGTAATTAAAGGCAACTCCGTAGGGAAGGATAGTTAAACAGAAGGATTTCTTTAAAAAGAATCAGTTCAAAAATTATCTCCTTACTTTGTATATGACAGCTCTGATTTTGCTCCAAGAGACTTGGCTTTACAGCACCTTCTTATGTTAAATGCTGGAATGAGTACAGAGCCCTTGCTGTCTTTTCTGGGTGTGACACCTTCACCTGAAACTCCTCCACAAAAGTACTAGAAGTGTAGTCACGGTTACTCCATAAAAAAGCCTTCAGACACTAGGTGTATCTTCACATTTTTCTTTTTCCAGACTGGAGAAAGTAGCTATGGGTTTCATCCAATCTGATACAAGGTCAAAAAAACCTGAGATTGGCATAAGCCTGCTGGTGGAAACAAATCTTTGGAGTACATTGGAATCAGGATTTCTGTTGTGACTTAGAAATAGCAGCTTCCTCACAGAACATGACAGTAAATCTCACAGCTCACCTGACGGAATTCGACAAAAGATTGGCCCGAAGCACACAGGGCCTGTTAATAGCGTATATTTTATGAAGTCACTTCTGTGCCAGTGTACAGCAGTGGCAGGTGCTGCATTTTCCTCTAAGAAGTAGGAATTAGGGTATTGCAGTTCAGTATGGACTGAAAATAAGATAAATATGCATTTTTCCAATGCTACAGCATGAAGTTGCATTCAGGCTTTGATTTTTTCCTGCATACTACAAGTATCCACATTAGTTCTGTATTTTGATCAATCTTGTTTGCTAACTGATCACTGTGTGTATGTAACAGGTCTGTTCCTGGGTTGCAGCAAGTTATGGATTGCTATAGTTCAGTAATATGGGATATACCAGTGCGATTTGGGGGATTGTTGGGAAGGCTGACAATCAATCCCAATAAACTGCTTTGGAATGCTGATGCCTTATTGTTCTGTCTCTGTGCCATATGATGCTTCTTCACTCCTGAATTATCCTTCAAAAAAGTATCATGTATATAGAGTGCAATTTAGCATTCAGTGCCCAGGACTTCAGTTTTTTAACTTCCCTGGTGCCAGACTCTCGGAGTCCGGGTTGAAGCCCACGAGTGCTCAGTGCTCAGCGCTCCGAACTCTTTGCCACGGTAGGTGCCGGACGCTTTTGTGTCCGAAGAAGCGTCGAGGTCACGACATCCCTTGGCGTGACGGCTCTCTTGGTGTCCCACCGTTCCTGGGCGTTCCCGTCCCGGGGTGCAGGGACGGGGTGCGTGCGTGTGTGTGTGTGTTTGTCTGTGCGTGTGTGATTGTGTTTGCCTGCCTGTGTGTGTGTGTGTGTGTGTGTGTGTGTGTGTGTGTGTGTGTGTGTGTGTGTGTGTGTGTGTGTGTGTATGTGTGTGTGCGGGCGGAGGGCGGGCAGCATCCCGGCGTGCCCGCTCTTGCCGCCGCCGCCGCCGCGGGCGGGACTCGCCGGGCGGGGGCTCGGCGGGGAAGGGGCCGGGGCGCGGCGGGAGCCCCATTGGCTCTTCGCGGTGGCACATGTTGCCGGCCCCGCTATAAAAGCGACCGCGGCCTCACTGTAGCCCGTCCTCCTGTCTCCACGCTTTTCCAGGGACGTCGCCAGCTCCAGCGCCGCCGCCATGGCTATCGACGCGTTTTTAGGCAAATGGTGCCTCGTCTCCAGCGAAGGCTTCGAGGAGTACATGAAAGAGCTGGGTAAGGAGCCGGCGGCTCCCTGCCTCCGGGAGGGAGGGAGGAATGGATGGATGCCGCGATGCCGCCCCGGGGACGTGCCGCTGTCGCCGTGGCTGCCGGCCGGCGAGGCTCTGTCCAAGGTCCGCGGCGAGCGCGGTCCTGGAGACGGGCCTGAGGGTGGGACGCAGCCCGTCCGTGAGCCACGAGTGGGCGGCGGCTGCAGGGTTGATGCTGGGATGCTTCGGGATGCGGCACCGGGGACTCCGTGCTCCCCTCCCCCGGCGCCTCTGGCTGGGAGCAGACCCTTCCCGGGATAGCTGCCGGCTCCGCGTCCTAAAGATGTCGGCACGATGTTCTGCATCGTAATAATTGCTGGGAGCCAGGTGTCTGTGGCCTCCCCCTCCCTCCGCAGCACCCCGGATTACCAACCCGTGCCGGCTGAGATTAGACCGGTTCGCTCCTCCCTCTCCGGGTAATGCCCAGGGCGGGGAGCCGGGGCTGCCCGGGGCGGGGGCCCGGGAGGTGGGCGCTGCCCTGGCCCGGGATGGGCGGTGGGTCGCAGGTGCCGCACGGCAACGCTGCTGCCAGGCTGGGCCGGCTCATCGCGCCCGGGGCGGCCGCACACAGACCTGCTGAGCCGGGGCTGCCTCCCCGTGGAGTCACCTTGGGTGTCTCCTCCAGAGAAAGCCTAACTGGATCAGCTGCCTGTGGGTAGCCGGCAGCAGGCTGCCCCAGCGGAGGCTATTTGCCTGTTTTCTCCTGTGGGTAGTGGCACCCTTATCTCAGGGGGTTGGTCCTGGTATGCTATCCCTGCGTCCAGGTTTGCCCTACATTTTGTAACACGAGGTTACCAAATGAAGTAGACCTAACAGACCAGGAGCCTCCTCTGCAAGCTCAGATTTACCATTTTCCTGTGGTCATCCTGACTGACAGGTGATAGACAGCTGGCAGCGTCTGCATAGACCAGGAGCTATTATTTTCTGTGGTTTATTCACTGATAAAAGCCAGGATATTTTCGCAAGAGGCAGAAGATGTAGCCTTGTATTTAGAGGGAGGATAGGAAGGAATTCAGGTCTTGTGCTCTTCATGCAAAATACAAAAGGCATCACTGCAGACACTGACGGCTGTGCACACTCTGCAGACAGTGGTGGCTGTAATTATATTTTGAGAGACCTGTCAGTATGTGATAGCTATGATGTGAAAAAGCCTTCTGGACTGACACCTCTGGGAGTCTTTGGAGGAAATTCAAGAATTTTAAGCTCAGCTCTGTTGAGCCATGGATTAAGATGCCACGGTGCTCATGTCCAATGGCCAGACCTAGGCGTATGCCAAGCTGCATCTTCAAAGTAGAAATTAAGTGCTGCAACTACAGAGCACCTCCCCTGTGTGGGCCGTGACTGAGTGTTGTTTGGTTTTAGTTTGCAATCATAAACCAGTCATTTTTCCTTTTTACAATTACAATTTAGGCAATTAAATTTTCCCCAACTCACACTTTAGGAGCCATTTATAGTTTTTCACCTTTGCTGGCTATTTAGAAAACTCTCTGCTTTTGGTCCTATTGGTATACCATAAATGAGATCATGCAAATTCTGCTAAGTCTGTGTAAAAGAACGTTTGAGGACAAAGTTTGAATTTCACTCCTTGCCAGATGGAAAACATATGCAGCTCATCTCCGCTTGGTTGGATTCCAACCTATAGCTGATTAAATAACTCCCTGGTGACCCTGGACTGGATGACAGCAATAGGGTGTGTGTTTGGGGGGGGGAGGGGTCACCGTGGCAATAATTTCCAGTTCAGGTCAGAAAAGCTGCACTGAAGATTACTTCTTTTTCTCTGTGGGCTCAAGCTTAAGGCACAAACACACCTGAAATCTCAGCTGAGCCTGTAGAAGTTGTGTCTGTAAAGTATTTTGTTTCCTCCTCTCAAAGAAACTAATCCTTGCTTTGTGGACCCATTCCTCACCCAAGTATCCTGTATGAGCCCACGGGAGTGTTGGGCTGATACATGACAAGATTTTTTAACTACTCCAGCTGCAGAGCCCAGGCACTCACTAACTTGGAGGCACTTTTGGCTTAATTTGGTTGCATATCAATTCTTGGTTCAGATTTGAACATTCCAGACTGATGGATTCACATTTGTTGCCTGCTACCCTCTTATATGTGTTTTCATCCTTCAGATCAAGAAGGTTCAAGCAAACCTCTGAAACAGTGCACGCATGGGCTGAGACAGGGGCTTTTACTGAAGAGTTTTGATGAATTTTCAGCCATTCACAAAGCTCACTTCTTCATTTCTCTCGTGGGTTTTTTTGTGTGTATGTGTAAGCACTGTTTTGCATGATAGTGGTTTTCTAATTCACAACTCCACACTTTGTATAAAGGATTTGGATTATGAAATTTTATTTAAAAATGGCATGTTGGCAATTGTGTACAAAGTGGTTGAAGGGTACTTCTTCAGTAAGTTGAAGTGTATTCATCTATCAATAAAAAATAATTTGTAGAATTTTTTAAGTGCTCAGAACTTGAAGGGAATAATTTTATTTTAGTTTAAGTGTCTGTGTTTGTTTTCTTGTTTGCTGTTTATTTCTGTTTGAAAAAAAAAATTCAATGCTGAGTTATGGGATATCTGCGGGTCCCCTAGAGGGCAAAATAGATTTAACTTCAGCTCTCAGAGGAAATCAAAGAGTAACCCTACAAATAAGCTTTTTTCCTTCCTCATTACTGGATAATTTAAAACATCCTTTTTCTTTGTTACTCTTGAGCTTTGATTCTCAAGTGTACTTAAGTGCCTAATTAAATGGGAATTAGGTATTTGAATTCCTGTGTGGCCCTAAGCCTGAGGGTTTGACTTTGTGACACTGTGCCTCTTGCCTTGCAGGTGTGGGCATGGCCATGAGAAAAATGGGAAGCATGGCCAAACCAGATGTTTACATTATTAAGGACGGGGACACAATCACTATAAAAACAGAAAGCACCTTCAAAACTTCACAGTTCAGCTTCAAGCTTGGTGAGAAATTTGAAGAAAATACATTAGATGGCAGGAAAACTCAGGTCAGTATACTAGACTGTCTATTGAAAAAGCACGATTCTTTGGGTATTTTACAGATGGAAGTGGTGTTTAAAAAACGGTGTTGACATCCGCATTAACAATGCTTTTTTTGATGAGCAGCTGTCTTTCTAAGTTTCATTGAAATTTTTTTTTTACTTGGATTAAGCAAATTCCAAAGAGGGAAAATGCTGAAATCAATGAACTTGTGTATTTTGTTGTTTTCATTTTGTAGCAGAAGCATTTTTTATTAGTAAAACTAACAGACCTCTAAATCCCTGTTAAAGCCAAATGCCACTTCATTTGAAGCCTGTGGAAAAAAATGCCATTGATGTTTAATCAGAGGCAATTCAGCCCTAGGGTTAACCTCTCAGTCTCTTATTTGCATAACAAGAGAGCCTGGTTCAGTGCAAGGCAGCCCTTTTGAAACTGTGCATACTGCCAAAGGTCTGTCTGGTACAGGAATGTGTCGGAGCACTGAGTGACTGAGCAGTGAGTTATGGAAAGGAGAGGATCAACAAAACATTTAAGACGCTCTCCTGGCTTTGTGGATGTCAATGACAAAATTATTGTTGATTGAGTTGAGGTGGGAATCTTTCATTTGGAATAAGGTGTTGGAAAACCTCAGTGTCCATCAGATATCGTGGGAAAATATTGATGTTCAGGTTCTTCTTTCAGACACTTGTCAGCTTAAAAGATGATGGGTCATTGATTCAGGAGCAGGAATGGGATGGCAAGAAGACCATAATAACAAGGAAGCTAGTGGATGGACAATTGGTGGTGGTGAGTTCAGACCCCATTTCTGATCCCTGAGTGCTCCTGACCTGTAGTCTGAAATGTAACTCTAAAAAGTTTTTTTCCCTTATAGTCTGTACTGAGGTAAATTAATAAATCCATCTCTTTTTCTTCTAGGAATGTGACATGAATGGTGTCAAGTGTGTTAGAGTCTACCAGAAAGCATGAGGACATCTTCTGGTTCAATAGGAAGTTACTGCAGACAACTCAGTTCAGTGGACAGAGCTCCTTTTCACTCCATATTTTCCTTTTCCCTGTTTTCTAGTATTTCAATGGACTGAGTAGTTGAGTGCAATTCTTTTTAAAAGCCGTGATGTAACTATTATGTAACTATTATGAACTTATGAGGCTATTAAATAAAATTGTCAAATATATGAAGTGGAAATGTTGTTACTCTAGTGGAACTTTAAAGTGAGGTTTTATAAAAAAATCACTTTGGTTTTAGGCTTTACTACAAACAACCTTCTGTACAAGATAATGAAAGCTACATAGTTAATACAATTAATAGTAAGCCAAATTTTGACCAAAATCCTTATTTGCTAAAGTAGTAAAATCTGAAATAGAAAAGGCATTCATAGTTCAGGCTCTGGAGTTTCTTCAAACTTGCATGTTACAAAGTAAATAGCAGTGGGTGGGTAGAAATATGGGATATGTTGGTATTTAAGTACAGGAATGTATTTTCAGGTTTAGTTTGTTTTCTCATCTTTCAAACCCACACTTATCTCAAAATATATATACTGTTAAGCCAAAGAATGTGATAAACAGACAAACACATGCTTTATGGAAAGGAAGCCTTATTTTAAGAAGACTCTTTGTTTTCCTAGCAAAACTCTTATTTCATGTCTAATAACATTCTAAAAATTCTTAACCAAAATCTACTAAAATACTGCCTAAAACTTAAAACCTCATTTTATTTTATTTTTTTTTTTAAACTCATTTGAAACACTTAGCAATGGAGTTTATATGCTTTGAAGTGCCATAATAAATAATCAGAAATATCAGTGTCCTGAGTGTTACTTTTACACTGGTTGGGAAACATGCTACTATTCTTCCAAACATATGTCAGGTGAGACAAAAGTGAAATGGTTTAGGTGAATTTGTGTGATATCAGACAAACATGCCCTGAAAGTGAAACTGTTTCGTGATAGGGAGGTTCTCATGAAATTCGGAAACCTGGGGGATCATGGAATTGCACAATTCCAGTTTGCGGCATAGGTGTTGCAGAATCCATTGCTACTTCTACTATTTTAGCTGCTCAGTACATTTACCATATTACTGAGCTTACTCAAGTAGCAAAAACATCTATTCTTTTGTGTTCATCCTACCAACCATGGAAAGTGACATTTTTGAACCATTTATTTATCCTTTTCATAATTTCATGACTGTTTAAGAGTCATTCCCTATAATCATGTCAACTGAAAGCATTTTTTGCTAGAGAATGTTTCTTGCAATTTTTTTCCATGACTCCTTTTAGAGTTGGGCAATCTTCATACTACTTTCATTTAGTGTTTTTCCTCACATTCATGTGAACCCTAAAGATCTATGCTCTATTCCCATACAGGACATTAGAAATAGAAGAAATCTCCCCATAGAGATAATAGTAATGGAAAACAAACTGATCTGACAAGGAAGCAAATAACTTTTGGATCAGAAATACACCAAGTAGTAGCTGTAGAAGGGGTGCAGCAATCTGTGGTGAAGGCAGGATATGAAAGTCCTGCCTCCTTTCCAAAACAGGCAATATTACTGCTGCAAGTAGAGTATTATGCCTTCTTGGGGTCACTGATCTATCACTTACAACTGCTTGTTTATTCTTCTGATACTGGGTAGTGTTAGTTGTTTATCTTTCGTTTGGCTGGAAAAACCTGCCACTGTCTTTTGTAGGACATCCGTTTTGATTACAATGAGATCACTTCTTGTAAAACAAAAAGCAGAAGAATATCTTTTTAGAGTGGTTTCCTTTGGAAACAAGGCTTATAAAGTCTGTGTTTGTGTCTGTGCTCTCCAAATTCAACCACATGTGAAGTAGAGGCTATAGGTCCCAAAGATAATTTTTCTTCCACAAATGTCATGAAAATAGGTGGCCTGCTGAAGGAGATAGGCCATTAAAGTACCTTGATGATGGAAAGACTGAACGTGGAAGTGACATTTTGTTTGACAATAAATGGAAGAAAGACATCATAAGCTCTCTTGGCACACATAAGAAGTTATCTTAAGCACAGAAGCTGACCAATGGTAAGAGGCAGATCAACAGGAAACTGGAATCTTTAGAGCTAATTCTCCAGAACTACTTAAGCTCACATATTTATTTTCTTTATTTTGATGTTACTTCAGCCTATGTTGCCAGTAACTTCAATGTAAGTGTACTGTGACCCGGAACTACCGTATATACAACCTGTCTGTGTTAGATTAGACCATATACTTAAAAAGACAATTGTTTTATAGTACTGCAAGCCAAGATTTATAACGCTCAAGACTTGAAAATATAATTAGTTTCCAGTTTCCTTCTATTATTTATTATACAAGATAAAGGTTTCACTGCTTATGAGTGTGTATACACAATATTTTCATCAGTTTAAAATAATTTTCCTGAGGATTGAATAATTCTGTAGTTCACTATATCACATAAGATGGCAGAAAATAAGACTTCTGAGAAAAACTGAAAAAGAAATTAAATAATAAACCCAAATATTAAATAATAAAGCCAAGACTGTTTTATAATGCTACAGAAATATGAAATAAGGAAGTTTTGTGGTGAAATTTGTTTGCATTTAGTTTTTGACATTTAGTTTTTGAAAATATTCGGAGGGATGAAAAAAACATGTTCAGCCAACTGAAGGTACAAAAAAAAGCTGCTGAAAGACAAGCAATTTCCATATCCACTCCTACACATGTTCATTTAAGGTCATGAGCAGTTTCCAGTTTATGTCTTTATATCTCACTGTCTTCTCAAATTGGTGTAGTTCTGCTGTTCCCATGGAAGGGACTGTTGTTATTTTTTTGGGAGTTGGGTGGAAGTTTTTTTCCAGCTTTTTACCCAATGGTGAAAAGGGGTAAAGGAGTAGAAAATGAAATAATTTAGTAATTTAGATCTGATATTCCATCATGTTAGGGAAATCTCTTGTCTGAGCTTCCCAGGAACATTAGTGAAATGGCACTGTGCTTTGGGGAGAGTGTACTGGCTCTGTACAGTGCTCATACTATCAAGGATTTTCCTCTTATGGATTAGTTACATGATTTCTTTCAAAATTGTTATCCTACTCTGACTGCAATCACTGCAGTTAATACCATCTTTTCCTCTTCCTCTCCCCTTCCTATCTCACACGTTGCACCTCAGATAAAAGTTTTTTAAAAAAAGCAAAGTCAGTGGTGGGAAACATCTCAGTTTCCTGAGGTTATGGTCCCAATATTAGCTGTAAGTTGTCCTAAAAAAAGTCA
Organism: Pyrocephalus nanus; assembly: GCA_038380795.1. NCBI lineage: Eukaryota > Metazoa > Chordata > Aves > Passeriformes > Tyrannidae > Pyrocephalus > Pyrocephalus nanus. The sequence continues at coordinate 68,706,584 of CM076261.1, forward strand.
GGGATTATTTCTTCAAAATTAAGGTCAAGTGTAGGAAGATAGTTTTGCTAAGCCAATGGCTACTCAGGCTACATTAACTGTGAGACTCAAACATTCAAAAAGAACTGAATCATTCTTTAATTTGTTTTCTGTTTTTTTTTTCAGGATTGAAGCTAAAAATCTAGTATTGTTGATTCTAGTAAGTATAAACAATAAACCATCTTATATACTTCTATATAATGTTATGTCCAGTATATTCTGTTGCTTCATAAAGCAGCCCATTCCAAGTAACTCTTATTAAGGTCAGATGCTGAAAATAAGTGCCCTGTAAATATTTCTCAGGGTCCCAAGAGGGACATGGGTCCCTGCCCAGAAGCCCCATTTCAGCTCAGCCAGGAGTGTCAGTCTGTGCCTGAGCTGGTTCTCAGAGGTTCAGTCTCTAGCTCAGATACCTGCAGATTTTACACAAAAATCTTACATTAAACTAATTTCTATGAAGGAACTTCCATACTGTTTATATGCTTAATTTTTTTTAAACAAGAGTAAAAGCAGTAATGCAGATGAGACCTTTGCTGGTGATTTCTTCCCTGCCTGAGGATGTGTTAATACAATGAATGGGATAGAAACCCTTTGCACTGTGTTGATTATTTGTTATTGCAGGAAAAAAATCCCACAGTGTAAGAGTGGGTGGGAGCCAGTTAACATGTATTAATTATGTTTCATGCCTTACTTCAGTCCCATTGTTCAGTCCTGAGAGGATTTAGCACTAATTTCATAGGTTTTGCAGAAAATCCAACATCTGTGTAAACACGTTTTTGTCCCATGGTTCTCCTTCTAGCTTTGGCTTTTCAGCCCTTGTACATCAAATTAAGTTTTTGTTGACACTTCCCAGAATGGTTTTACTTCATGCTATTATTTTAGAGGAAAAGGAAACACTACTACAGACCCCACTCCCAAGAGTGAATTTGGCTTCCTTTCCAGCAAAAATGTTTTCCAAATCAATTCTCTCTACCAGGTGGCCTTAATTATATTCTGGAGATATTTATATGGGAAGTTCATTATAGTTTCAGAAGAAATGCAGAGTTTCAGCAACACAGGCAATCTAGAATCAGTTTCAGATAACGAATGTCTTACAAAAATCTACTGAATTCCAAATAATATTGTTGAGACTTTAAAATAAATAACACCATTGTCATTATTCACAGATGTGCACATTAAAATTAAATATCAGAAGAGAAATATCCCACTCTGAGGGCTGTGCATACCACTTATACAGGACTGCACATTTGCTCTGCCATGAATAGCATCTTGGAAATTCCTGCTGGAAATCATTGAGCCTGCCTTTGGAAAAGGCATTAGCTAAGGGTGAGCTCAGCTCATTATGCAGTGCAAGTATCCAACAGAAAGTTGAGGTACTGAGTGCGATTTTCAGGCTGGTCTGACAATGTGTTGCTACTGCACACCCCAGGGGCATTCTCTCTCTGTGTTTTGATGTCTTCCGGGGCTTTGTGATATAGTCCTGTGTATAGTCCAGCAAATTTAAAGTCATAAAGATTAGGATAGCCTGCATTTCTTGACCTCAAGAGAAACCTTGAACTGAGATCAGAGACTCCACGACAGAGTTTCTCGAAATTCCTGGAGTACAAGGGCTCTTTGGATACATGGAAGGTTGAGCTGAAGGCAACTCAGACTGAGTCCTCACTCTAGAAATTATGGCCAGGCCTTGTTATGGCTTTGCAATTTAATTCTGTAATTAAAGTATAGAAGTGGGAATTATTCCTATTTTATTGCAGATTGTAATTAAGGCAAAATATCATTAATACTATCCCTTAAACTGTACAAAGCAGTATCTGATATTGGGACTTGCTCTGAGTCCTTTCTATTGTCTCAGCTCCACCCATTCTCCTAAACCACCTTGATTGGTACAGATTTAATTGCATATAAATAAAGTCCAGAAAATGCAATGTTTCTATTCTTTTACATTTATATTTTTCTGCTGAATGCAGAAATGAATGAATGAATGAATGAATGAATGAATGAATGAATGAATGAAAATGCAAGCTGTATATTTCTGCTGGGGGTATTGTTTGAACAATCACATTCTTATTGCCCACTTTATGAAATGTGGTCCTTTTGCAAAGAACCAGCTTAACTGATGGCTACTCTTATGAAACTGTGACAGAGGAAAGGAAGCCAATTAAATAAAACAAATCACAGATGCCTCAGTGTGTTACTATCCTCAGTTTTCTTTCCCCTAGTTGTTAGCACAACACAATCCATGCTTCTCTGAGCCTAAACATTATCCCTCTGTATGTTCTCTTTCTTCATAAAGATTCTTCTTTTTCTTTTTTTTTTTTTTTCCAGTTTTTTTTAAAGATTATCAGGTCTCTTGGATTCAGATTCTGAACATCCAGCTGGTGTGGTTAACTGGAACGGGGATTAAGAAAGATAAGAATAAATATAGCAACATCTCTTCCAGTCTCTCTCTCTCTCTTTTCTTTAAGCTTTTGTTTCACTCTTTGTTTTTCAGCACCAGGAGAATGAAGAAAACTGAATGCACAGCTTTCCACTCTAACTACATGCAATGCCATCCATGGCAGCTATCTTGGAAGTCTGATTTTAAAATGGTAAATGTCTGAGAAATATTAGCCCTAGATGTAATTGTCCCCACATGTTCTTTGTTTTCTTGTGCTGAAATGGTTTTAAGAAGTATTTTCTTCAGTATTTGGTCAGTATAGTCCTGACCTAGGAAAGTAGGTAAATATGTGTTTTCCCCAAAAGTAATTCTCTGCTGAATTCAGTTTTTAAAGTAGTGACACTTAGGTACTATTTTCTGAATGTAATTTGTGATAATCAAATGAAGTACACAACTTAGTCTGTAAAGATCTACTTCCTTTATTAATCTGTTAGCTAGAGCTCCACAAACCTGGAAGAAGTTTGATCATATCTGGATGGAACTGGCACTCCAGTTTCAAGTCAGAACACAAAATTTTGTTGCTTATTTTTTACTGCCTTCTGCCTTGTTGCTATCTTAGTTTACAGGGTTCTGAGATTTTCCCTCATAATTTAGATCTGTTCCCAGTTAGTTACACCTGGCAAACATACATTGCTTTAGGAAGTGGTATCCTTCCCTTGTAGTTAGTGTTTAAGACACAGTCCATAGAAGTTTTTCAACTAGTTTTTCATCGAATCTGTAGAGCAGAAGAAGGGAACGATTCAAGTTATGTATCCTTTGATATTATATGTCTAAATTAATAAGTATGGGAAGAAAGGCTTCTCTTGGGAAGCTTTTCAGTTAAAGAAAACACAGATCTGAAAAACTGCCTATCCTTCAGAACTAAAGTGTACTAAGCCCTTTGGAATATTTAAAAAAATCTTAGATAAAGCTCTGAAAACTCAGGTCATCAGCCATAGTTCTAATTCATGTAGATAATTACTTATTTGTAACTTGCTGGACATCCCTCCTTGTGAATAAAAGCACTGTTTGTGTGAGAAGTTGTCTGTTCAGACATCTACTGGAATTTGCCTTTCTCCCAGCTGATAACCTTTTTTTTCAGCTGTGCCTTTGTTCCACTGTGATTGACTATTTTTTTAAAGTCAGTTTTTTTGCTCTGTGTACTGAGATTTCTCTGTCCCTGTTGTACTCATGGCTTCAAATTTCATTATATGCTTGGCACTTTTCCATAATTTCTTCTATAGGTTTTACTGAAGACTTAACTTCTGCTTTTAGGCTGAAACATACTGAACTGGATTTCTGAGCTGGATTCCTGCTCAAATCAAGAGCTAAGTGCATTTATTATAGAGGCACTGATGGCATCTTGTGAAGCAACAGCCTTCTAAATCAATGGAAAGCCTTGTATTACTTCAGTAACATTGGTTTAGGCTTTAGTAACTGCAAGCTAATATTAAGGAACAAGAATTTCAAGAAGCATTACTGACTCTTTAAAATTAGATGATAAAATTTCCTGCTTGATGTTTATAATACTTATGGTGGGAATAGAGTTCATTGGAAACACAATTTGAGCAACACATAAAGTTAGATAGATTGATATATTCACTTATTTATTCTGATAGGTAGATGGGGCTGATACAAGAGAAAGGAGAGATCACCATTGCTGGTATGATTTCATTAGGGTCTCATGGTCTTATTCTTGGAATAAAAACTAAGAATAACATGTAAAATTGAGTAGAGAATTAAATACATTGTGTTCCCTTGGTGTTATTCTTATTTAATTACCTTATCATAGAGAAAATATTTCTTTTACACTGTTTATTGGCCTTGAATATTATCAACAGGTTTTAGTAGGAAGAATATTCAGTGGCATCAGAATATTCAGTTAACATTTCACTGTTAACTTCAGCAATGTTATGATGTCATATAATCAAGGAAAAACTCATCTAGGATCCAGTTTTTTTTTAGTTTAATGCTTATTGAGACATCTTTTGAAGAAAACACCAATAAAACATGTTGTCCAATATTATGCCTGTACAGTTATTTCATGTTGCAGAAAAGAAGGCTGTAATTAATTTTTTACTACCTTATGTGATGGGCTGTTGTCTTTGCAAGTCTCTAAATTAAGTCAGTGTAATAAAAAGCCAGTTACTTAATAAGCAGAGCAACTTTCTTTGCATGTCAAGTTGCATGTAGTTATGTCAAGGAGAAAAAGGAAAATGTGATGTTATGTTATTACTGTGAATCCAATGGATCTGGAAAAGCCAGATTCATTTTTTTGTATAGCTCTCATAACAGCAAAAGTAGGTCTTGTGCTACATGAGATAACTCTCATGACTTCACCTATTCCCTTTAAAAGATGCACTTGGATGTAATTTGATGTAATTTCAGATGTTGTGAATAATAGATTGCATGAATAAAAGTAGGATTTTATTAATACTATTGCTCTTAGTGCTGCAGCCAAGAAGAACCAGTGCAGGTTTTCTCATGTGAGAAATGCAAAGGAAGTTGCAGACTCTACTGAAGCCAAATATGTAAATTTACTTTTTTCTGGGATGACTCTGAAGTAACCAGTTTTCTAGTTTCTTGTATGCATTGCAATAGCTTTCTCTTTCTTACTTTCTTACTTTCTTACTTTCTTACTTTCTTACTTTCTTACTTTCTTACTTACTTACTTCTCCCTCTACTTCCTCCCTTTCTCCTTTCCTCTCTCCCTTCCTCCCTTCCTTCCTCTCTTTTACAATGCATATTTGAGATTGCAAAGGAGAGATGATGGTATTACTGCAAGCACTGTTCATTACTAGTCCACTTATGTCTGAAAGACACGTACAATAGAAAAATAATAAAAAGTAGAGAAGTTTCTTTCACAGGTAGTTTAATTCCTTCATCTATCCCACAGCTGAATCAATTATGTCTATGTTGTCCCTGAGAAATAACAGTTGAGCTATTATTATAACATTTCACAAATGGAGATTCCACAGTCTTCCTTAGCAATATTTTTCAGATATTGAAGAAATATGATAGGTCCCTTCTTTGCTGCAAAGTCTGTACCTGCCCTCTGTCTCATAAGTTGATGTGGATGCCAACATCCTGATTAAAGCCTTATTTTTCTTGTCATTCTTCAGAAGTGGACAAATGCTTTCTTGGCCTCTTAATCTTTGAAGATTTTCTGGCTCCATGGCTTTGCTTCTGTCTTTCTGTCTTTCTTACAGGCTCTGTTGACATATGCAAGACAGCTCTGCCCAGTGTTCTGCATCGCTGACAACGATGCAGGGCCTGTTGCAGGGACTGATAAGGTCCTCCTATCAAGCTGATTGTTTCTGCAGGTTCTGTTTACTCTGGGTTTACGTAAGGCAGAGTCTATTCAGACTTGGGACATATTGCAGCAGCACGCTTACGCTGCCCTGGTCACTGGTGGTGCTGTGCCCTGCACAGCGACTCTCCTTCCCTGCTGACCCAGGGGGTCATAATTTCTTGGCTCCCCTGCAAGCCTGAGGATTCACGTGGGAAAATGGGAGTATGGTGCTGAGTGGAATGAATCAATCCGGTTTCCATTTTTAACTGCAGTTATAATGTTTAGGTTGGGATGAAGAAACAGAAATGGTTCTTTAGAAAATCCTGAATAGTTTCACTCTCACCATATGATGTATTCCTTTTTCCATATGAGAAGAATTTACTTCTGTCTCTGACAGCATGCAGAATACTCCTTGGTTCATAGGGGTGATCAGTTTTCTTCCTGCCATTGTGGAGCACCCTTTGAAAATACATTTACTTCTTATTGCAATCAACCAAGGGGCACCTAACAACGGTCCCTTAGACAAGCACTGACAACTAAGCTACCCAAGCAAAATGACAATTTGCAAAGTTTGAGAGCAGTTTTGGGAACAACATAGGATCTTTTGTTCACTTACTTCTTCTAGACACTTAAATCATGCAATTACTGTGGTCTGAGCTTTATCCCTTCATGGGACAAACCTAGCAATATCATCTGACAGGAGTTATAACAACTGTGGCACACTGTGGGATGAGACTTGTCTCACCTAACCTAAATTGGAGCACCTAGCGGAGGTGCTTTACTCCTGCCACGGCAGTGAAGAAAGGTAGACAGGACCTGGAAGTGCCAGATGGCCAAGTTTGAGGAGTAGACTGCGAAGTCCACTGCAAATATACTTTGTTGTCTTCCAGAGACATACAGTGGTGCACTCTAATGCTGGAAGCCATGATAGAGTAGGAGGTACAGAGCACACCCATCACCCCACAAACCTCACAGGAGTTGTGTGAATCACACCACATGCTCCAATTCATGAGTCACACTGCCTATATACAAGCTGTGCGTATGTATGTGTCTGGAATGGCATGCTTACAAGCTGCATTTTAGTAGATCTGTTGTCTAATTGTGCAAAATTTGTTTAGTTATGAAGTAAATTTTTTGTTTGTAGATATCCCTGTTAAAGATCTTTAGATGAGTATTTTGTGTTAACAAACAACCGCACAGAAATAGGCACTGTTATTAATTAACTGTAAATACCTGTCTCTGAGGGAGTTCTGCATTATGTTGGACTCCATTGTTTTCATTCCTTTTAGAGACTGCTAAAAGCCATTGGATGTTGTTATCTCTACATTCAAAAGTGGTTTTCTACCATACCTCAGGTGTGTGTGTGCGCTCTTGCAAAGTTCATAAATGCAAGGGTATTGACACAGACTTCTTCATGAACCAATGCAGTCCACCTGAGTTCTGAGTCCTTGGCTTGGGAAACATCCACATTATTCTGTTGAATATGGGGAAAGTCTTGGATACTGTAACACTGCTAAGAGTCGTATTTAAAGGAAGACTTGGTAAAGAGACAGAAATTACTTGTCTATAACATTTTCCTAGTTTTTCTTCATGGTGTGGAATTTGCCTGAATCAATAGTCTTGCTCTACCCAAGGCGGTGTTCTTTTGGTGCCAGGTTGATGCCATCACCCACAACTCCTGTGCTCACCTCCTGTTATACAAAGAGGATTTTGCCTCACCACCTCACCCAAATATCTATAATTACCTAGTGCCACCCCACCTGAGAATTGTTTCATATAGCTGAATTTTTCCATTGTTTATGTGATGGGTTCCAAAGGGTGCTTGCCTCAGACATGTATGCCCCATCCCCAGGGACAGAATTTGTTCAGCTGTGTGTTTTCTCAGGTTACTGTAGTAACTATCTTACAGTAGGGATATTGAATCCCTCCTTCCTTTGCCTGACCCACCTCCTACTTCCTCTTCCTCTAAAATATTTGCATTTTTCTGCCAGGACCACTAGGTGTCACAACTACTCACAATTAAACTATAAAATCCCCTAAAATATTGTCCTGGACATCTTGATATTTGCCTTATCAAGGGGTCCAAGAATTTTTGTGTAGACTTGATGTATATGTGGGAGCTGCTGGAGGTAATAAAAAAATCAGATGCCTCAAGCTGATGCTTACAGAGCAGGTCCATCTTTTTTCATGGAAAGAAATTAGCATCCAAGGGAGCTAAATCTGTCATCAAAAGGCCTTAATTCAGCTAACCATAGAAAACTAATAAATTGGATATAATCCAAAAGATCAGCAGACTGTCTAACATAAAGAAATATCCTGGTGAAACAGGGTGTATAGAAGTAGAATACAGAAAGAGCTCTACCCTGAAAAAGCTTATGGTTAAGAAACAGCAATCCTTGGGTTAAATTTGGATGAGTTTTCAAACTAAAACTGAGTTGTCCATGCCGATAATGAGACATATCTTTTTTTTTTCCCACTCTGCTTCCAATTTGTCTGTTTATAAACTAACCAATCATTCTTGCCCAGCAGAATGAATTTTACTCTAGTTGGGAGGGTATATTCTCAGCTTCCAATGGGGACCCACAGTACACCACTAGTTGACTCTGTGGGACCCCAAGACACTGATGTTTTCTGAAGAGAATATTTCAATTTTTGCAAATGTCATAAAATGTATTTTCCCCTTAATCCTGTAAAACAGCATTTATTTTTTGTTTGTTTGTTTGTTTATTTAAATTATAGGCAGGTGTTTCCATTTGCAAGTGTACTTTTCTAAATAAAAACAACCCTCCAGCACTCTACCACCATGGAGTACATCCACCTACACTTGCACTAACTGTTCTGTTGCTGCTTTTCGAGGCAAGGATCAGTGCACCATCATACTGTGCACTGAGTAAGCTACACGAGAGGATACTTTCTTATCTAAATTGATGGAAACCCAAATCTTCCCATTTGGAGCCTCTTTTCAGCTGAGCCCTGTGGAAGCTACAGGTCTTTGCAGCTTCCCAGTGACACCTGCTTACATCAGCCAGGTCTTCAGTTGTGGTAAGGCACAAGGAGATGGTCACAGGTGATGAGAACTACTTGGCAAAATGCATATGTATGAATATTAGTCTAGTGACGGTCCTGGGGCTGGTATTATAAACTGCAAGAATCACCCTACATCTTGTAGCAGGAGTCTGAAGGCACTGCAGTAGGGCTGGAGGACCTGGATTGCCTACATTTCTTTTACCTCCCCAATTCCTTAAGACCCTTCCCATCCATTTAAAAATTTCTCTGTGAACTGCATGCCAATGGCTCTGTGTCCTGGGGTCTGCCACATCACTGGCTTCAATTCTTTTAGCATTTTTAATTGGTTTAATAGCATAAAGAACAATGTGTGGGAGACAGGCTTGAAAGGTTTTGATGCTTTAATGGATCTGTTCTGTGCAAATTTAGAAATGCATCTTTCCTCCTTTTATCCATATTTGTAAAATATTTTTCTCAAAATTAGAACAGTGTTATACACCAAAATCTAAAATACTACATGCAGTTAGGGGCTTGATCAAATATAGTATTACTACACGACATTCAAACAGACAGGCAGTGTTATAAATCTGGAGTGGCCCATTATACTGTCATTTTAAGCTGGCAAGTTGAGAGCATAATGGCTTTGGGCTACACCAGATGGTGAATTTAGGCACTAAAAAGTGCTCCACGGCTCCTGGAATAGAATACATCACCCTGAAAGAAGCAAAGACCATTCACTCCTTTTCTAAAATAGTATTTCAAAGCTAAAGATTGACATCATCATGTAGCTGTGAGTTATTGCTTAATAAAGCTGCATAATGCTCATTAGTCATGCTGTACAGTTCACTATCAGTCAAATTAATCATTCATTCAAGACAGCTAATTTGGTTCTAAATGCACTATTTAAAATGAATTCTGAATATTGCTGTTAGTAAGTAGCCACCTGCTGCACTTTTATGACATTATATTTGGTATATTGCTGCAATGATCTAAACTGTGCTTAAAGGTAGTGTTCAGTTCCAGATAATATTTTGTTAATAACCTACCACGTAAACAAATACAATCAATTATGGCAGGAGGTAATTACAGTGTTGAATCATTTTCTTACAACACTTAAATAAGTAATCAGATTGATTCAGAAAGATTTTGAACTTTACTCGTATTTAAATGAAGGTGTGTCCTGAACCATAATAGGTGCAATGACAAAGATAAGATTAGGGAGGTGCCAGCTTTCTTTTGGTTTTATATCTGTTTTAAGGTAACTTTGTAACAAGAAAAGATTTTTGTTGCCCAGCACTCTATGCAGAACAGGCATTTTCCAGGCAGAAATCTATCTGTCAATCTCCATTTATGGGGCCTGGCCTTTTTATGGACGTTTCCTCTATTTACCAACCAGGAACAATAACTGAAAAAAAATATATTACATTCTGTTACCACTGGGGTGTGCCACTTAAAAGGATTAAGTCTGCCCAGTAATTCACTCTCCCGTGGCTTCATGCTGGACCAGCACCCTCTCCTTTCATCTGGCACTTTTTCTATGTGACAGTCAAACCACTTGGCAAAACACTCACTTCAGTCACCTCTCTCTTCTTCTAAGAGAGAGGAATCAAAGAAGAGGTGCTGTTTCTTGGCCAGCGCCACACAAACACAACAGTCAAAGACCAGAGGAAACAGTCCATGTCCCTACCAGTAAGGTTCAGTAGTTAGGCTCTTTGTCTTGTCAGCAGAAAGTCTCTGACATTTGCAGAGACAAGTTCATCCTACCGCTCTTGCACACTTATTTTGTAAGAGGATATTGCCCTAAGAGCATGCCTCTTTCTTCCTCCATTGATGAGGTTACACTAGGCAACAAACCTATATGACATACCCAAGGTTTAGAGAATGACATTTAAAAGTGAGTTGAATCCCACAGCGAGGACACTTCTCAGCCCACTGGAGCATGTTTAGTCGGGAGAAGGGAAGGTTTAGGGATCACCTCAGTGCAGCCTTACAGTACTTATGAAGAGCTTACCAAGAAAAGAGAGCCTCAATACTAACTGGAATGGTGGGATAATGAAATACAGTGGTCATAAGCTGAAATAGGGGAGTGTATGACTGGATACAAAGAAAAATGTTTCGCTTCTGAGAACAGCCATGCAGTGTAAGAAATCACCCAGAGAACTATGGGATCTCTGAGCCTGGAGATACTGATGGCAAGAGGGGGCAAATCCCCAAGTCACCTGGTCAGAAGACAAAGATGCCCCTGTTTTGAGCAAGAGATTGAATGGTGACCTCCCAAAGTCTCTTCAGGCCTAAGTGATTAATGATTCTGTGTTGTCTTTCATGCTGAAACGTCACACATGGGATATTATACCCATCCATCAGAGTCAAACTGTGAAGGGAATGCAGGTTCTAGACAAGGTTTAACACAGAAGATTGTATATGATGTTGGTAAGGTATCAGGGTCAAATTTAGGTTCAGCTGGCACCTCCAATAATGGAGGTTTTGGAAACATGTCTGTTCTTATAAGAACTTGGCACAGGTGTAGTGGCTCTTGCTTTGATGCATGCGGAAAATATAAGAAGTAAAATCTTCTTTTGGAAAATGAGTGAGAATGAAATAAAGAAAATAACACAGAAAAAAGATAGTGTGCACAAGTATATGTAAATATAGATAAAAGAGACTTAGAAAGAATGTCTGATGGATGAGGAAATAGATTGACTAAATCGACTACACTTAATTAGCTTCAAAATGAAATATTTCCTCTGAAGACAGTTGTTAAATAAGATTTTTTTTCTAAAGACTTGATTTGAAAAAAAGATAAATCAATATTTGCAATCAAGAATGTAAATTAACTTACATTTTAGGTGGAAAATTGAAAGAAAGGTGTTTTAGTAACAGAGGCCAGTCAGGGAAATGTTGGACAGGCAAATGCTTGAGCCTGCTGGAAATAAGTGATGTAAACTGGTATAAAGAGAATCTAAATGATAGGTCACTTAAATTCTGTGCAATTCAAGAAATATGTAGTCTGTGCCCTAAATTCTGCAGAGTTACAATCTGGAGCACTCTTGGCTTTTGCCTTGGGGAATGATGGTCTAAAGGTTGTGCACAGATTTTTCTTTGTCTTTTAGAGCAGACTCATACACTGAAAAAGAGCCAAGTCAAGTTAGATATTGATTTCTCAATGCATTGCTAGCATATTTCTATTGCAAGTAAATTGCACAAAATAAATGAAAAAAGACTATAAATAGAAAAACTCAGTACACAGAGAAATGAGCAAGTGCTTTTAACTATTGAGGGTCACCTAATTATGTCCTTTTGTTGAGCAATAAATAACAGAGAACACTGTCAAAGTGATTAGCGAGCAAAACTAGAAGACACTGACACTAATTATCTGTATTGCTTTCAGCAAATACAATTACTTACACATAGATATTCAAAACCATGTGCTTATGTGTCTTTTAACATCTGATTTTAGCCTCTGTGCATTTCTTTCTTATCTGAAAGATATAATGATAATACTTCTTTACCTCATAGACATTTATTGAAATACTACGCAGACTAAAAAAATGGGGTCATAGAAATAGTTGAGGGCAGAGGGGAACAACTCAGCAATGTATTTAAAAAACTATGTTAATCACTTCCTCCCACTAGTTTTTTTTTTAAATATACAAACCCCCTACACCTTAATTTACGCCACCTTAAATGATACTCTTTGCCCCCATGCTCACTGAAATAGTAATGTGGCATGTGCAGAAACAGAGACTGTCTGCTTTTTTGTCCTCAGATTTAGATCCTAAAAACAAGGAAATTGCGCATCTACAACTTTGTCCTTCAGCTTTCCTGGACGTGTCTATCACTCAGCACCACCTCCAAGTGCTGCTGGCACAACACACTCAGGGAACAAGGTCCAAACCAAAATTACCCTAAAAGTGCGCAACATCAAAAGGGTTCTGACTTTATCATTTTTCCTTTTTGATCTTGATCAGGCTGTTGCTATTGTTAACACTTCAGAGGAAACGAACCCTCAATAATCAAAACATAACAGAGATATTACAATTCTTACGGACTTTAAAACATTTTCTCCCAGTGGAATAAAGGAGGCTACTTGACCTGTACTTAGAGCTTATTTTGCTCTCTGAAGGCTTTGTGCTGTTTGCAAGGTATTAGAAATTCCTCCTCCAGTCTTAACCCACTGCCAGAAGCTCTGTGATGCCATGGCCCTGTGTTTTCAAGTCAAGCCAGTGACTGAAGTTAATTACATCCCTCTTGAACAGGAGGAGCCATTTTGAGTTGTTGATGTTTCATTTTCCTATTTTGAAATCAAAAGACCTCTGCAATCCATGGAATGCATAGGCAAGCTACAGAAGTATGATGAGCAACAGTATGTGTCATCCGAAGTCCTGAATATTGATGGAATAACACCAACTTTATTAAGTACAACAATCTTGGTTCAGTTGCAAAACAATTGCAACTCAAATGCAAAACTGTCATGTTCTAAATATCTAAGGCTCTTATACACACCTCATAGTTTAATACAAGCAATGGATGCCCTTTGGGAGGTCATTTAGTCCAGTCTCCTGCTTGAAGCAGGAGTACCACTGTCAAGTGGTTCCACACCACCACTGTCAAGTCAGCCATAGCTTTGTTTTAGCCGGGTCTTGAAAAGTCCAAGGTAGTGACTCCATTTGAACACACCCAGATTTGATTTGCTGTTATTCTGGGCAGCAGGTAGAATGGTGCCTAAGAAATGTCTTCAGTTGTATTGGCTAGGCAGCTTCTCACTATTTCCTCCACAGAACATGTTACCCAAAGAGGGGTGGAAGTTTGATACTTTGTAATAACTGTCATGAAAGTGGTATGTCATGAGAGCTTATCATGTACAATCTGCCCTAGTATCTCTAGGCAAAATAAAACTCCACGGCATTCTGTAGTCAAGGTCTGTACAAGAGGTGCAGCTGTCCCCAGGTAACCTGCACATCACAGCTATTGCTCTCTGGTAAAAACTGTTAAAAGCCCTTTTTCTATTGGAGAACAGTATAAGCAAATTATTATCACCATCCCCAGAGCTGTATTAATTGCCATTCAGTGGGCTCAGAAGGAAACAGCTTACTATTATCATCCAAACAACCCACTAGGAACTGTGCAGTTCCCAGTTTCTAAGAATGTGCACTTTTGGATGAATGGACAAGCAGTGCTGGCTTCTAATGCCTTATGGTGGAGGGGGATGAATTACTGAATTGTGTATTCCTCTGTGAAGGAAAAATGTCATTTACAATGTAGGTGTGTCACGTGTAAAACTTTCAGAAGGTTTTCTTCAAACTCCAATTTTTGCCTTGCTGAATGCTTTTCTTGTTCCTAGTAACTTTCATCTTCCTTCACAAATTCCATCAAAATTGGGCAGGAGAGATTTCTTCCAGTCTAAAAGTGCCATATTCCTTAAAATATTGCCTTCCACAACAAAGACAAATTTTATCCTAAAGGTGCAATGAAAAAATGATACACACCCAGCAGTCTATAGAGAGCAGGTAAAACTGCAGGTATTGCCTTCCCAGCTGATGCTGTTTGAATGTGAGCTGCAGAGAAAGTTTCTCAAATTTGCTTTCCATACCTGAAGCCTGCAGGTTATTGCTGATTTTCTGAATCAGTAGCAAATGTAGTGATGATTTTTTGTCATCTGATTCCTAATATAAAAAGGAGTCAGAACTAATGATGTCAACTCGGGACAAAAGAAGAGCTGCTATATCTATAACCTTTCCCCACAGCTGGCCTGTGCCTGGAAAGCTGTGCCACAGAAAGGGACCTGGGGGGCCCTGGTCTATGGCAAGTTGAATATGAGTCAGCAGTGTCCTGGCAGCCAGGAGGGCCAACCATGTCCTGGGAGGCATCAAGCAAAGCATCACCAGCCAACCAAGGGAAGGGATTGTCCTGCTCTGCTTTGCACTGGGGCGGCCTCATCTGGAATATTTTGGCAGTTTTGGGCATTGCAATATAAGAAAGATATTGAGCCATTAGAGAGTGTCCAAAGGAGGGCAGAGAAGAAGATGAAGGGCCTTGAGGGGAAGCTGTATGAGGAGTGGCTGAGGTCACTTGGTCTGTTCAGCCTGGAGGAGAGGAGACTGAGGGGAGACCTCATAGCAGTGACAATTTCTTTGTGAGGGGAAGAGGAGGGGCAGGCACTGATCTCTTCTCTGTGGTTCCAGTGACAGGACCCAAGTGAATGGCCTGAAGTTGTGTCAAGGAAGGTCTAGGTTGGATATTAGAAAAAGTTCTTCACCCAGAGGGTGGTTGGGCACTGGAACAGGCTTCTCAGGGAAGTGGTCATAGAGCCAAGACTGACAAAATTCAAGAAACATTTGGACTATTCTCTAGGGCACATGGTGTGACTCTTGGGAATAGTCTTGTGCAGGGCCAGGAGTTGGACTTGATAATCCCTTTGGGTCCCTTCCAAATCAGTATGTTCTCTGATTCTGTGATTCTGTAAATCAAGGCTGTAAGACTAAAAGTAATTTATAATCTTATGGCTCAGCTTATCCAGTAAGCATTCTTTGTTACTTTTTTGACTTTTCGAAATGGCTACACCCAGGAGCAGGTGTTTCTGGTCTTGTTTCCAATGAGAAAAAAAATGTAATGCTCTCTCTGTTTTACCATGACATTCATTCCTCTGTGTATAATTAATTTGATATTTTGAATTCAATCAACTTTTCATTTTTAGTTGGCTGGTGAAAGTTAGAAAATGAGGAATTTGATTATATGGAAATGAGGTTTACCTTCTTCACAAAAATTCTTTTAAGTCTCAGAAATTAATCCCTCAGATTTTTTTCATTAATATCGCATTTTGCAATGGAGGCAGATAAAACTTGAATGAGACTGCAATTTCAACCAGACCTCTTCCTCCAAGCAACACAAATTGTGTTAATTCTACAATTGCTTTCTACAAACAAGTTTATGAAGGTTGCTATTGCAACCAAAGTAAAGCCACTCAGGCTTATCCAGCCTTTTTTTTTTTTCTCTCAGAATTTATGGTAATGCCAGAACCTCAGCCTTTATTTTTATAAAAACAATTACTGTCTAGAAAGGAACATTTTGTCTCTCTGGAGTTGTACTTTTGTTGAACTCATTCAAATTGAAAGTTGTCCTTGAAAAAGGCTATTTGAGATTAGCTCCTTTTTCTGCTGGCCATACAAGTGACCAAACATTTTTTCCTTTTACTCAGATTTTTAGACCTCACTTAACTTTGTTCAAATTAAATTCTATATAAATACCAGTAAATAAAATGATAAGTGCTTAGTTATGTGTTGGTAGCCATGGTATCCAAGGAAGCAAGAGGAGGGCACGTTCCTTACTGCCAGTGTGCCACATTTAGGAGATGCTATGGAGAAGCTGTGTGGGAACAAGCTCTTTCTTGAGAGATTGCTGTGAAGTAGTTTGACCTGAGGTACACGTGTTGGTGCCGAAGTCCACACATGACAAACACATATCGTTTTCTGTGGAAGCCTTCTGTGGTAACCCGCTAAACAGGAGACACCATTTCTGCTATGTTACTGTTGCTGCAATGCCATGCAGGCATTGCTTGGCTGGGAAGATGAAGGCACAAAGCCTACACGAGCACTGAATAAGGAACTGACTGTTCCTGGTAGCAGCATGGCACCTGGGGACATGGCTGTGCCTGGGCACAGGAGGAATTGCTGACCCTGTGGATGGAGATGGCTGCACCCAGAGCAGCGACCAGCAGTGCTGAGTGCAGGCACTGGATGGTGGATATGGATACTGGGCTTTGACCCTTCAGGAGCCCGTGGGAAAGCAGCTGGACCTGGGCTGGTGCCAGCACAGAGGGGTGACATGCAGACAGACCATCCAAAAGTCCTGCTTAGGTGCTGTCACTTTCCTGTTTTCCCTTGATGGTGGGCTGGCCTGGAAACAGACAGCAGGAGGGTCCAGAGCCTTCCACCTGCTGCTGGGTGCTTTCCAGAGCCCAGAGCAAGAGCTGCCATGCACAAACTCCAGTGACAGCCACGGGGGCACTTGAAACCTCCCACTTGCTCCAGCAGCCCCAGCAAACACTCTTTCCATTTTAGCTGATTTCCAGACAATGGTGGCTTCTTTGTGCCGGTGCATGCCTGAGGTATTCCAGGCTGCAGCTGACAGACGGTCAGCAGTGGGAGTGCACCATGGGTCTGACACTGGCCCAGGTGCCCTGGCTCACTGCAGGTACTACTATGGGCTGGCAGACATGGGGTGGCAGAGGGAGAAGCCCTGAGTCCTGCTGTGTGGATGTGGCTGGAGACCCTTGGCACACTCAGGACCAGCTCCAGGCAACTATACTGGACCAAGGCCCATGTGCTGACTCCTATCTCCAAAGGCAGGAGGCCCCTGGCTCCAGGGATCTTGGAGATCTGCTCTGCCTCTTGTAACCGGAGCGCTGGGGATGCCGGCATTGCCTTCTCCCTCCAGCAAAGCAACACTTCGTTCCTAGGAGCTGGGCTCTGAATTATCTACATGTGCATTTGACAAAGCTACTTTTTCCTAAAGAAACTAAAACAAAGAGAAACATTGCTTGCAATTACACAACTAATTATCAAAAAAAAAGTCTTTATTTTTTATTATTATTCGTTGTCCAGCCAGTAAATGGAAATATCTTTCCAAGCTGCTGTTGTCTTCCAGTAAAGTGTGTGGACTATTCAGCCATATCTTTCAATTTGATCTTTTGGTTAACTCTTGTGTAAGGAGAAACTCTGCCTTGATAAGGAGCATGTTTCTGTGTAGTTAGCCATCTGCAGCTGCCTCTTAACTCTCTGATCATGAAAGTGAGGACGGCTGATCAGACACGTCTCACTCTCAAAACAGGCTAAAAGCTGCTCTGTGCATATTAAAATCAATGACAGATTTAAATGGATTTTATTATAAACAGAATTGCATGGGTTTTGTAGTGTTTGCCAAACATTCCTTGCTATAATACTCGATATTGAGGTAGAAAACAAAAATTGCGTTCTTATTATGACCGGATGATAGCATAGGCAGTATCTTAAAAAAAAAAACATGTTTACTTTGTTATAGTTTTGAGGCAAGACTCAGCAATTTTCAGCAAGTGAAAACTGATCATTTAAATGCATTTAAAATGCATTCCAAAGTGTTGGTAAATTTTAAGGAAGATTGCTGAATTGGGGCTTCATACTGCTTTGTACTATTGGAGCATTTAGATATTCTTGAAGGAAACTTTGCCTGGGACTTTGATTAGATAATCTTGTGTTTTGCTAACTCAGTTTTTACAAGGCTGAATGAAAATTTTGGGACATTTCAGGGAAAAACAGATAATTTTTCTCTTTTTCATATGCCAAAACATGAACTAATGAATGTCTTGGTGTCACCCTAGCCGGCAACCAAGCTCCACACAGCTTCTTGCTGACTCCCCCACCAGTGGGACTGGGAAGAGAACTGGAAGGGTAAAAGGTAGAAAACTTGTGGGTTGAGACAAAGACAGTTTAATAAGCAAAGCTAAAGCTGCTCACACAAGCAAAGAAAAGCAAAGAATTATTTCACTGCATCCCATGGGCAGGCAGGTGTTCTGCCATCTCCAGGAGAGCAGGGCCCAATCACGCGTAATGAGTACTTGGGAAGACAAATGGCATCACTCCAAATGTCCCTCCCCCTTCCTTTTTCTTCCCTCCAGCTTTATATACTCAGCATGATTTCATATGGTGTGGAATATACCTTTAGTCAGTCAGGATCACTTGTCCTGGCTGCATCTCCTCCCAGACTCCCATGCACCCCCAACTTCCTTGTCAGTGTGGCAGTACAAAAAGCAATAAAGGCCTCGGCTCTGTGCAAACACTGCTCAGCAAGAACAAAAACATCTCTGTATTATCAACCCTGTGTTCAGCACAAATCCAAAACACAGCCCCATACCAGCTACTGTGAAGAAAGTTAACTCTATCCCAGCCCAAACCAGCACAGTGAAAAATACTGCGAAGTATGGACTGAGTAACTGTCCCATGTGTAGGTTGTATTTGGCTCCTACAAAGTAGTCTCTTATAATACAGAAAGCATAGACTTTCTGGCCTTTTTTCTTCAATTTCTCTGAGGAAACTGAGGATAAATACGATATCCAGGCATAAGTACTTTGTGGTCTTCAACAGGTTGTCATTTTATGAAGTATTTTAGAGAGAAAAGCATACAATGGGTTTCACCAACAGACAGGTCCTTTGTTAAAAAAGCAGAGTACTAAGACTGCTGAAGAAGGAAGGATGGAATAAAAACCAGTGCACACTAGAAACAAAGGCAAAGTACAAGAATATAGAAAGGTGAACAGTTGTAAAAATAGGCCATGTAATTGTAACAAATTCTCATGAGCTAGAAATGCTGTGGAATAGCTCCAAGGCCAAACTGCATTCATGATTCCATGTGTAATTTTAAAGTCTGATTGTTGATTTTAGCTTCCCTGGCAGGATTCAGCTAAATGGGATATAGTGATAGAGATGGAAGGGAAGAACTGGTTTCTTTACCCTTTTTGGATAAACTTAAAGTTTGAAAATTTTTTCTTAGGAAAATAATTTGTTGTCAGTGAATCCATCAGGGGTTTGGATGCTGGTTTTAATCTTTTGAACAAAAAGAAACAAAGGGGTTCAGTTTCCACCTAGGACATTAAATCTGAGGTGTCCCTTAGGTGTCCACGTGTGCTTTAGGGGCCTCCTTCAATCCAGTGCCCCTATACAAGTGCTTGTCACCATTTAGGGAGGCACTATGTGGGCCCTCCTGAAGTCCTGGGAACCACTGGAGGCAGCTGAAGATCAGGCAGACACCCAAGGCACCTTTGAATGCCTGTTTTAGGCAGCTGAAATGAGCCTGAAGTCAGACCAGTCAGTGAAGCTTGGTGGTCCAGCTCACCCTAAAGTAGACCTTTATTCACTGGCCAGCTAAGCAGAAGTACAGGCTGTACCATCTGTAACAAGAAGATATCTGCTGAACATGAAGGGATTTATACACCAAACACATATTACACAGTTATCTCAATCCTATGTCAAAATGTCATTTCCAAATGAAAAACTAGAATGACATAATTAGATGAAATAAAGATTAAGTATTTCTTAACTAAAAAAAGGGTTTTTTTCCCTGATTCAAAATGAATCAATGTAATATAAATGAACTGCTGATGGCAACTCAGCTGTTCATTTTAGGTGACACAAATGTAGATTTTTGCCTCCACTGATACAAATGCTTTCTTTTTTCAATCTTTTATTTCAGTAGTTTAGTTTTAAATCAAACACTCCGTTTCTCAGCCCTTTCATTCATATCCAAATAAGCTGGAGACATAGCTCTGAGGCATTGGCATACTATCTGAGATAGCTGATTTCCAAAACAGCCTTGTAGATTAGTAGTTTGCACATGTATTATAGATGTATTTGGAAGGAGTGTTAGAACTGATGTATGAACTGACAGCTTGGAGGATTGGCTGTCTTTCAGTAGGAAGGTCCATTAACATCCATATGCATGTAGCATGCATATTCTTGTGGGTAAAGTAGCATAGTTTGTTTTTTTTTCTCAAGATTTTTGGAAAGAGGAAAACACTGTGTTTGTAGAGTGCTCACTGTGGATCAGAAAGAAATCAACTAGCAAAGTATATTTATTTCTTCTATAATCACTTTTTCTTTGGTAATAATATGTGTTACTGGTAGCTGACAAATTTGTCTAAAAGGAAAATACATACTAGAAGTTTAATTTTACATGTATGCACACAAATCTGTCTGCCTTTATTGTTAAAGTCTAACTGGAGCACCAGTAACTCCTGGGATTGCTTACACACTTCCATTCCATGCTCCTATTCTGATGAGGGGACCAATTAATACTTCTCGAAACCACTCATCTTTCTCTTTGCAAGTGCCTAGAATTTAGACTTTCAAACAAACAAATGAAAAAATTACTACTGAAAGTATTTCCTCCTTGTTGGCTGATTTTGATGGGAAGAGTGAGAAAATAACTTCCCAATGCTAAGCTCACTTACAGAGGTTTTTTAGCAAATCTGGCACTAAAAAATCAAAAAGCATGGATTGAGCCAGATATAAGCTCCACTGAAGGGGAATATTTTATACTATACCAGTGAAAACTGGACTTGATTTCATTAGTTATAAGCCTCCGAAAATCTGCTGGCAGGCCCATGGGGCTTTTGCAGTGCAGCATGCCATTGCTGGACACAAAGTTGTCCTGCCCAAGTGCAGAGTGAGCTGGCAGGGTGGCAGAGGAGGTGACTGTTCCTCAGTACATGGCTCACCAGTTCATTGGTG
This sequence comes from Pyrocephalus nanus, assembly GCA_038380795.1. Lineage (NCBI taxonomy): Eukaryota > Metazoa > Chordata > Aves > Passeriformes > Tyrannidae > Pyrocephalus > Pyrocephalus nanus. The sequence goes on from CM076261.1 coordinate 68,727,573, forward strand.
CCACTGTCCTTGCTGCAGGGACATTTAGCATCAGAATATGATGCCAAAATTTTCCTTTTTATAAAGGTATTTTTAGGTTGACTAATTGAACTCTGGCACTTAAAAAGGCCCCATTAACATGGGCCAAAGGCCAAATCCCTTGCCAGAATAAGGAACTGATGCCTGATGGTGCCAGTATAGCACTCTCACTCTGACTAAGGTTTCCTCTCTTCATTTTTTCTTCGCCATTAGCAGACTTCCTGCTATCCTCCTCTGGCAGATCCTTTGTCCAACCTTTTCCCCCTTTGGTGGGGGCGTAAACCTAACAGCTTTAGGATGGACCCACAGTAGAACATCTATCTGACCTGCAGATCTAGGGAATATAGGAGCATTGCAGCTCCTATAATTGTGGAATTAAAGCTATGTGTAATTAGAACAACAGTAAATTTGCAATAATAATATGGTTTTCTATAGCCTGTTCTGGACTCATTCTATGCAATATGCGTTTACAAAGTAGCTTGTACTGTGGCACTATAGTGGCTATAATTCTGGCAGAATTCATAGACCTGTCCTATTCATTTTAGTGATCCCTTTAGAGAAGAACTGAGATTGTAATCTCTGTCTTGAATTAAATTGTCCATCTGGTTAAGGATTAGTGTTTTTACTTCAGACCCACTCTATGCCCTCTGTGTTTTTGTCCTCAAAATAAACGTCTAGGGCTAATCCCACAACTTGCATCTAGTGCTACTTTGGAAAAGCTGAAAGGGAAGAATTATGAATTGTGAATAATCCCTAATTTAAAGGGGAATGTAAAGGACATGTTGAAATAACATCTAAAATAAGTGTAGTGCCACGGGAGTGACATTAAAACAAGTTTTCTAGAGTCTAGTACTCAGAAGGAAAGGACCAAAAGGGCTGTCTCACAAAATAGTTGAATACAGCTATCAGGAACATTGCAGTTTTTAATGTTTTAAAGTGTTCTTTAAAAAAAACCCCCAGCTCTCAAGCCCTATCTGTATTCTTTGACTCATCATCATCTTCTCCATTAGCAGCAAAAATGAGCAGGGAGAGAGAGAAGAGATAAGGGAGAGAGAGGGAGACCAAAAGGAAGAGGGAATGTCACTTCTCAAGGCATTTTGATGACACTGTTAAGTTTGTATGTCACTTTTTACTTTTTTTTTTTCTCTACTGGATCTATTTGTTTTTCTGGGAGAGTTACATGATCTGTTGAGAAGATGGTACCTAAAGACTTAATCTTGCATTGTGACCATATTTATGATGACTATATTATGTCAAAGTTACTGCTTTCAAAACCTCTTTAAAATTTGCTTGGTATAAATGTAGATTAATAGGCCTATGAAACGAGACTATAACCATACTTAAAAACAGGTCAGCAAAGAAGATACTTGGGGAGGTGATTTTCCAGGGATGTAAGTTAGGTCTACTCAAAAGAGTCCTCATTTTGGAAGTGTGATTCAGATATACTTGCAGACATGCTTTCACTACTTAAAGCAGTGATATAATGAGGTTTAAAGTGGATTTATCATTGCCCAATAGCCAGCGTTTCACAATCTGAAATAAAATTACCCAAGGCCCTCGTAGTGCATACTCTATGTTGCATGCACATCCCAGGTGAAAGGCAAGTGGTTGAAGTGATTTGAAAGCATATTGTGATTGCATCAGCCAGGTGAGAGGCTGCTGGAGATGAGCTTCAGCCCTGAGTCAGCACAGTGTGGTGTGATACTGGCTGTGCTGGAAGAGGTGCAGAGCCTTCCTGCCTCAGCAGGAGCCTTGAGAAAGCTTTTGGCTGAGAAAGCTCTCCTAACACCTACTCCCTCTGAGCTGATTCCACATTTCCACAACAGATGCGCTGTCTCCCTTTGGGTAAATCTTCCCTAGGATGCCCTGAGAATGATAAGCATGTGGTTTTGCCCAGCATTTACAGGGATCATGCAAAATGAACATGGGAAGACAGGAGGAAAATGGATGTGGATATGTCCTTGTTCCAAACACATGCATTAGGCACCTAATGGGACAAATGAATGTTCTGGAAACACTAAAGACTAAAGATTATAAATGCTATATTCATTAATGACTGTTGTATAGCATAGCTTTTGTATTTTGCAGAGTAGTTTTCTCTGAATTGCTTAGCACATCTGCTTGGTGGATTATAGGATAAGTAGGCAAGGCAGAAGCAGCCATAATTTTTACTCATGAGACCACAAGGGATCGAAACCAACTACTCTTACAGTAGTGTGAGCAAAGCTGTAATCTTCAGCTCCTTGCCCTTTACTGCCCTGAATGGGAGTATCTATGTCAGCATGGTTGATCCTTTACAGCAGTGAAAGTATATCCTGCATAAGAGAGCAAAATTCTCCATCTAGCAAGCCTGTTACAGTGTTTGCTGATGCAAAGAAGACAGCTGCTGTCTGCTCATTGCTCCAAGGGGAATGTAATCTATGAAGGAAGAATGTGCATCTGGGGATCTCAGCATTTCAAAAGACTTCAAAGTCAGGAACTCTGAATGGTACCCTCTTAGGAAAGACATAATACTTCCTCACAGCATCTCTTTTTTCATTCTCCTATCCCACAGGACAGGGACAAGCCTATTTAGTATGACTTAAATAAATAAATGTGTGTGAAAATTCAACTCTTTTAGAAATTTCTTTTCTTCAGAAACCTAAGCAGCTGCTCAGACTAGTAATGAGTTATTGAACACTTCTTCCTTTTGTTCAGCATTTTGCTGATTTTACTAAATGTGCTGCAATACCCTGGGCCTCTGACAATGTGAGAGAGAGAGAAAAATGAGGTGATGATGATGGACTGAAAGTGGAGTCCAGCCACAATGTTACCAACCTACATAATGCAGTTTTCCATGCGGGCATGAAAGATGCTTTGTGAATGAATAGAAAAGCTGAGAAGGGACTGGATGGGTACAAAAGCTGACTCTAGCTATATATTCCAGCACTGCCTACATGGGGAGATGTCATCACACAGCATTATGGCCTGAAATGATTCCTCAAAACAACAGAGCTTGAAACTGTTCATTTTCTGCATATTTCTCCCACATCAGTGGAAAATTTATATTGAGGCAAACAAATACCATTTAAACTAAAAATGTTAATACAAGTATCTTTTATTTTTAGCTGCCTGAATGGTTAGGACATGCTTTAAGTGGTTATATCCACCCTATTTTTATGTGCTTAGACTCCTTTGTCTCCTCTCGGCATTCAGACCCACAAATTTTCTGGTATTTGTTTGCATGCTAGTGGTATAATTTGTACCATTTCTGGACTAAGTGCTGAAATTGTTTCTTGTTACTCCTAATGGGTTCACTGTCTTTTAATTAAAAACAAATGCAATGCAAACCACAATAATAAAACAGATTATAGACTAAGTTTCTAGCTCCTGATCTTCATACAGCAGGCCGCACAAGCACACAGTCATTCACCTCATCTCCTCCTATTGTTGCAATGTCCTGCAGACTTTATGCAATATAACTCTTAAAGCATGTGAACATCTTGTTTTGGCTGGCTTTTTGACTGCCTCTGGGAAACTCCTAGGAAATGAGCCAGCTGCCACTTTCTGAGCAGTGAATTCAGTCCGTTCCCAGATGTGACCCTACGATGGGAGGGACCATGGGTCCTTGAGGTGGAAGGCTGGTGGCAAAAGCTGACTGGTTCTGCCAGACCAGTTTGTTTGGCACTATGGAGCAGTCCACTCGTACCATTGTGGGAGCTTTGGGCAAGAGAGCAGGAAGAGCTGGTCCAGATTAACCAGCTTGTCAAGCCAGATCTAGTTGATTGGTTTGAGGTTTGACAACTCTGTACTAAGTAAATTAGTATTATACCCATTTTAGGCCATATTTAGGACCTAAATAGTCTTAGGAACATTGTAGATGGAGATGTTTCATGATACTCTAGTGTTACACTGATGCATATTTTATACTTTATGGTACATTGTAAGTACAAAAAACCCCAATCCCTATACTGCCTTTGTGAGCCTTATCACAATCAATCCCACTAAAACTGTCCTCATTTTTTACAACTCTGTCTGAAAGAAAAAATTCAAGCCACACTACATATTTGGAAGTCCTAATATCTTTCTGCAAGTTATCTATATCACTCTGTAGTAATACCTTGCTGTTGTTTTGAGTAGTTCTATTTTCAGTCCTAAATGACATAATAAATTTTCATCACGGTCACTCTCTTATAGGTGAGGAAGTGATACAGGGAATATTAGTTACAGTGACATTCCCAGAAAACTGGTTGCAGTGCTATAATAGAAGGTAAGTTTTTAGAGTCCTTAATTCACTAGTACCACTACTTCAATTACAGCAGAACTTACGGGCTTGATGTTGAAGTTACAGGTGGAGTGATGGATACTATATGTTGTGCAAGTTAGATCAGAAATCAGCTGCTTTTTGGCTTGAGAAAATAAGGACTTTAAGAAAACTGCTATTGCAAGCCCTGGGAAAAAGTATTGTTTGGGCAGAACTTGCGAAAGGTTCTTACTGCCTCTTGCGACAAAGCTGATGGTGCTGAAGAAGATGCAGCTGTGTGTCTAAGCCCTTGCACCTAAACAGAAGTTGTAGGTGTAGGCCTGAAAGGTGGACAGCCCTGATGCAAAAAGAGACACTGTCATCCAGGGACGCAGAGAATGACGACAAGAAGAAAGTCTTGTCTTGGAAATGTGTGGTGAGCCATTGTGCTTTGCTGCTGACTGATTGACAGGGTTTTTGAGATTACTTAGGATTTTGAAACCTTAGCAGTAGTCTCCCAGAGGTGGTTTAAAGTACAGAACTGGAACATGGTATTATGCAGATGCCACCCTCTATTTTTAGAGAAGAAAAAGTTTCTTCTCTTCTCTACAATGTATCCAGAAGAATGTCACTTGAATGTGATCCTGCAGATAGGAGAAATCCGCTAGTGCACGTGGTTGTCTGCAGTGTTGTGGATCCTGTAAGAGATTAAAAACATATCAGGTAAGTGCATACCTACCATAGAGAAGAATATACAAGAAGTGTGTGAAATAGTTCCTCGAGTGTTTTTTAAGAACAGGTTAGCATAATATGAAAATGTAATTCTGGAAAACTATTATTTTGTCCACATTACAGGGTTGTGTTTGTCACACTATGCATTTTTGTGCTGATCCTGTTAAAAAGCACATAGGAAAAAAACGCACTTTGTCATTTCCAGTGAGAGAGCTGATACAAAGCAGCAGATCCTGAGCTTTGCTGCTCTGAGTGATAGAGGCTAACAGCTGTCCTAGCTGTGTTACCAGATACCCAAAGTCTTCCAAAGTCACTTCATCTTGTGGACCACATGGAAGTTAGAAGAACACAAAGCAAAATTTAAAAAAAATGGAACATAATACTAGTGAATTAGAGAGAAGAGGGAAAGAATCAGCAAATGAACTTGGGAGTGATTTCTCCCTAGATGTTTATAAAATCTCACTTTAATCCTGAAAGTTTAGGCTGAGAAACACTGAGAACAGAGTTTTGTTTGGGTGAACTGATGTTTCCAGAGGTTTGGTGATGGGTTTTACAGGTTTCATTTAATTGCTCTCTGTCTGGGAAAGCAGCCATTAATTTGTGACTGATTGGAAATCCAGATGTAAAGTTGAGCCATTTTTTGCAGCTGGGCTCCAGTGAACGTAGTGAACAGTTAAGGGAAAGTACAAAGCGTTCCTGAGGGAACATTTGGGGAGGGAGGAGTGTAGACTGCCTCTCTTTTTGCAAGAAAGAACATCAGCAGCAACTAAAAAAAAAAAAAAAGTTACTTACAGGGAAATGTAGAGTTGTTTCTGAAGGAGATTTGCCATGTTCTTTCTTATAAAAAAAAAAAGGGCAAAAAGTTGTTTTTGTCTCAGGAAAGGAAATGAATAATTGAACACTTACTATAATGTTATTAGTTTTCAGTGCTTCTTAAAGAGCTATAATCCATCCAGAAGGATATGTCCTTTTGGACATCCTGTGTGAAGAACTACTGTTAAAACCTCATCTGCTGAACAAACCAGCATGGGGCTGAAGCAAAGAAAGAGCAAAAGGTAGCAGCCTACTTCCTCTGCATGTTTACAGGCCAGGTCTGCCTCCTCAATACTCTTCTATAGATATGTATACTTTTAATGTATATGGACAAAGGACTCTCAAGTAACAGATAATGAAGATATTATAATAATAGCCTTTTAAAATGTACAAAAACGTTTTACTGCCTATTTTGGATAATATCAATGTAGACTGATGTAATTTTTGCTTATCAATTTGTATCTTCAACTTCTAGAGGTTCACAGAGGTTCTAGAGGACATTCACAGAAAACTGGGCCACACCTTGTGCTGAGCCTTTAATGAATTGCCAGAGACACACCCTAGGAGCTCCACTCCATTCGTATGGATTAGTTTAAAGATTATGGGATGCGGTAACCTTATGCAAGAAACAGTCTAAAGCATTCTTTGACTGCTTTACCATGACCACAAACCCAGCTTGGCACTCCTGGCTGTGCTGAGAGCAATGCTGAGGTTTGACTCTGCTTGGGTGGCTGAGGAGCCTCAGCTTGGGGCAGTGTCCCATCGCTCCTGATGGGACAGCAGAAGGTAACTATCTCTGAGCACTTCTGTTACTTCATGGAGTGTGTGAAGCTGCTACAGGTATGCACCATCTGTAGTGACACTCGTGTGTGAATTTGGAACCACTGAGCCGTCAGTACTAAAGCAAAAAATTAAGTTCTGTGGAGACGCAGGTATGAACTGTATGATCTCCTTATCAATCTACCATGCAAGTAAGTAGCCTCAGTTTGTGCTAGAAACATTAAACATTTTATTTTGCCTGTTGTACGAAGCCTGTAATCAGAGCAGCTATCGCCTCCTTTGGTATACCTCTGGAGTAGAGATTGTTGCCCAAATACTGATCAGGCAAAACTTTCTTTGCTATGAGGCAACAAACAAGATACTACTCAGAAGTTAATTGTGCTTATAAAAAATAGTTCCATCTATTTTAAGTTCCTCCTGCTTTTGTTTTGACCCAGCTAGCAAATCCTCACAGTTTTGCACCAAAACCAAATTTCTTCACCAAGTACCTCAGCATGAGGTTGGACAGATGAGTTTCTGAAAGACTTATATCAAGGAGGTCCCTACTAAAACATAATAATAATTATGATAATTAGATGGCAGGGCTACTTTGCAAAATGGTGTTAAAATAAGGCAAGGTTTTATTGCAGGGAAAGGGATGAAGAGTCAGAAATAGCCGCTGTAACAGAAAAGTCTTCCTTTCTGAGTTTAGCATTGTTGTGTTTGGTAAGAAATATAAAAATAATAATTATAATAATAATAAAATTTAATTTATAATTACATATTGTTACTGTACCAGCAGAGAAAATATTATGAATTGAGATCCACTACCAGTAAGAGCTGTCATAGGCATTAACCTTTGTAATTGATTTTGATCATCTTTGACCTGATTATGAAAATCCTAGACTTTTGCAATGGACTTGGAAATAGTAGGCTGGGCATGAGAATGCTGCTATAAGTTGATGATTATATTTTATCCTATCTCCTGTGACCCTTGTCCTATTTAAAGCAAGTATCAGATGACGTTTTCTGTTTTGTTTCATCAGCAGACTGGATATTTTAATAAGACTTTAATAAGCAGCTTCATGCACCAGCTGTGATGCAGAAGAGTGGATTAAGACTATGCTGAAGGTGGAAATGTATTTCAAGTAGCTGCAGATACAGAAGTAGCCTCAGTGTGAGTCCAGCACAGCCACTGAAGACTCCTCTGTGGACAATGGACAAGGATCCCACCAAACCTAAGCAACTGTGTGCAAATGAGATCAGTTGTCCCCTAGTGATTTTTGTTTGTCTGTTTTAGAGAGTGTACAAATAACTAGAGTATTCCTAGACAACTTCCACCAAGCCTAACAAAGTTAGGGTAAATTAATTCCACTAGATAAAGAATAAAGGTAAACTGAGCTCTAACAGGATGCTACTTCTGTATGGAGAACTTAAGTAGCAGTGCTACTTAAATGACATGTCAAAAGGTCTCTCATGTGAAAAGCAGTCTAAATCACATCTAAGATTCAAATCAAAGAGGAACTGAGGAGAAGCCAAAAACTTGAAGCAGACATAGCTCAGTCTTGGACAAGCCTTTGACAGGAGACACATACCCCAAAAGAAGGTAACTAAACCAGGATACTCTTTAGTAACCGGAGTTTGATGACACTTGAATCAGTGTGGAAAGTAGGTATAAGGTCTAGTATGTTTTCAGCGTGTATGTTCTTGTTACTTTTTTTTCTTTGGTGAATGTACATTACTCTTTACCTGTCTGATAAAAAGATGGCCTGACTTTCATTTTTTTCCTTTTCTTTCCCTTTTTTTTTTTTTTTTTTTTTTTTGGTTGTTGCTGGTTGGTTGGGGTGTTTTGTTTATTCTTTGCTTTTGTTTGGTTTTCTTTGGTTTTGTTTGTTTGTTTTTGAAAGAGATAATAGGCTTCATGGATTAACAGTGGTGTTCAGGAATTACAAAGTGATTGTTGTGTATTTCCCTGGCACACCCATGCAGTCCTGCTTCCTGTGCCAGGCCACCTATTAAGTTTCTTACCGCTCTCTTGCTTCAAATCAGGAGCATTTAATCCTTGATGATGTTCTCATTCTGAGGAGTGTTTTGTCTCTCCACGTTTCGTACCACCACACCCACCAGGCTTTTACTGAAGTCTTCTCAAGGTGACAATCACTGCAGCACATTATTCCTATAGCAATGGAGTCACCTAATGGATAATAGGGGGAAATCATTAAGATTACACCACAGCTCCAAGCTGTCTGGATCATGCAAAGCTGGAAAGCAAATGCTGAACTCAGGAAAACCTTCATGCCACTCATTGTTAAGCGAAAGCCTGGGAGAAAAATGAACAAATACAACAAATACATTGCATGTTTTTCTAAATGTTGTTGAAATGCTCAGAATAAATGTTCTAAAAATGCTCTCATGGAATAGTGAATATAATAGATACATTTTTGTTGGGACACATTCATTAACACAAGGAACTATCTGTTTCCTGATTATTTCCTCTCTTACCAGTACATACTAAATCTTTCCAAACATTTCTGCCTTGTTGCCATTTGATCTGTTCATTGAGGAGAAGCGATTTAAATTTCACGTTTGCAGGGCATGTGCAAAGGCTTACATCAATGAATTACAGAGAAGGAAATATCCCAGTTTGCTGGCAGAAGTGTCAGCTGAACGGAATAGTTTTGGGGCCTTTGGCAACACCTTGCTGAGAGCATTCCTGGTGTTGGACACAAACAAGGCAGATGAAACTTTGTTCAGAGGGAAATTATATAATACACCACAGAGGCCAGAATGCATCATTCTTTGTCTTCATAATAAACTAAATACAGAACTATTAATTTCCTAGGTAACGACAGACATACTGTTTTTTAAGTTTGCTCTTGATCTTGTACAGTACATCAGAAGAAACGATTTGTCTTCTGTATTTAACGTCTAGAATCTTTTCCTTACACAAAAGTTTTTCTTTGAAGGTTTCAGTATGAACTGAGGCCCCTGACATTTTCATCAACAAGGGATTTTTTCAGGTGCTTTTGCTCTCAGCTAAAAGAATCTGGCCCCATGCTTCCTGCTGGGCATGGCACATCAAGCTGTATCTTCTGCAACTTTCCTGCTGACCACTGCTCTTACTTTTCAGTGGTGATGCCTGTGAATCAGCACTTCAGGCATGTCATACTCAGCTCTCCCATCATTACCAAGATAAAAAAGTTCCACAGACAACTCTCCTTCAAGCTCAGCTCAGCTACTCAGTTGTTTTTCCACTTCCTGCCTCATGTCTTGGTTTGCTCTTTACCTTCCACTCACAACTTTTCTCCTTCTTTTATGCCTCTTTGGAGAATGTTTCCGTCTGTTCTACTCTGTGCCTGGAGGATCAGAAGCAAACAGCTAAAATGAGCTCCACGAGTCTCCTCTCTGTCCCTCTAAATTACTTTATACATTGTCCTATCTCTGTGATATTTTAACTTGGTCTGAAATGTTCTTCATGTTCTTGTGGTTCATAGCATCACACGGAGATGAGCTCTGCCTGGGCCCCATGACTACTGTCTGTCAAGGCTCATTATAGGACTTTCCTGTATCTCTGTTCTATGCCAATATCTTTCTGACTTTTTCTCAGTTTTCTCCTTAAAAGAAGATCCTAATCCATACCCTAGGCCTGCTTCTCATCTCTTCTCTTTCTTTCTATCCAGGGTGTTCTCTTAAACTCCAGGTATATATGTTTTCCACACTTGCTAATAATTTTCTTTAGTGAACAGGAATTCAATATAGTCCAACATTCAATCTGCAGAAATATCCTTTCAGTAACATTTTACCTCCCTCCAGGAATCACACAGTGTCCATGAAATGCAACTGTCTTGTATTGCACTGATAAGCTGTTGATCTGTAAGTAGTGTGGGGGATGTTGCCAATGAATAGCTCAAAAAATGTTAACTAAAAATTACTTTGAAAGACAGTGTTGTGAAAAGAAAATTTTCATTTTAGGAAATACATTTGCTTTCAGGTAAAATTGTGTCATCTTTTTGCTTCATTGCTTTTCTTTATCGTGATTTTTTTTCCAGGTCTTATTATCCATCAAGTGTAACTGAGCTGTTTCCAAAGACAAATTTCTCTTGTCCAACATTTCAGGATGAGGTTATGATTCTAAAATGTTATTGCCAAATCATTTCTTGTGATAAATATTTTCTCTTCCAGCTGTGAAATTAGGTGATCCTGTTTATTCTCACTGAGATGGGAATTTGGAGGTATGGACACTTTCACCGCAGAGATTTTTAAGAAAAGAACATGGAAGGTTTTCCAGGAAGAGATGGGCTAAGTGTTCATTACTATTCCCACTTGTCTACACCATCACTGTAAGCGAAGAGTGAAAGTGGTTTCAGTCAGCAAAGAAATTCAAAGAATTCAGAGCAGGCCATTACCAGAATAACTGGTGACACTTCTGTCACCCTGGCTCGAGATTACCTGGTGCATAAAATGTGCATCATCAGGCCCTTGCTCAATTCTTTCCTTTAGACTTGCTGAGTGCTTTGAAGGTGCTCCAAAAGAACTCCAGGGGATGTAAGTGTCTGTGGTGGAAATCCTTGTGCATGAATTGACCCATAGCCTCATTCCAGCATTCCTGCTTTGATATTCGTTTCTCCTTACCTGCAGGCATGCTGCACCATTGCTGTTAAATTCAAACACATTAATCTCACTGTGAATCAGTGTTACTCAGAACTTCCTCCTGTCCTGAGAAAACTTCCCAGCCACCTTCAGAGTGCTTGCTGTAACTTTGAAGTTACAGTAAGTTGGAGGAGCCTGTTGGTAAGGAAATCGCACTATTTCTTTCCCTTCTACATCAGGTACTGGATTTGTACCTTCTGCAAATCAGCACAAGGCTACTGAGGAAGAGAAATGGTCTGTTCAAATCCAGGTGAGTTTTTGTTCCTGTCGGCAACTGGTCATAGAGAAAGACATCTGAGCTTTTATCTATCTATCTACATCTGTACTTCCTCAATCCCACCTAACTATAAATACAGAAAATTAGCTTAATAAAATTTAAAAGAATACTTGATCATCTTCTCTTTCCCAGATTCCTGACTTTCCAGACAGCTTAAATTTGTCTAGAATTTAAAATCAAACAGGCAGCTTTACCTACCATAATGAATAGGATATTTTTATTATTCCTACTGGTCCCTGTTCAAAACTTTTGGTTATTTCACAGGAACAGGTCCATTGGATGGTGAGAATTTTTCTGTAACTGTCATGCTGTATGGATATAAGGAAGCAGGATTGGCAGGGAAAGCTTTATTCTTTATTAAACTAGCTGGTATATGTGGAAAAATCATTTAACATTTCAGGCTTAAAATCCCTTCTTCGGTTCAGCTGAGATCATGGTGTTCCCCCTATACAGATATATAGATATGATTTCCTGTTGTTTGTTTCAGCCTTCTCACTGATGTACAAGGCTGTATGAGCCTGAACTCTGCAAGGAAACAGAAAATCACTCCTGTTGATTATTCAAGCTGACAGCTTCCATCACTCACTTCTGGAAAGGACTGTGATTGACTTTGCATAAAAAAGCCTTTCAGTTTGTGCCTCATTTAGGGATTTCAGGTTCACCCAGGAAAGTTGTTTGAGACAAATGCATTTCCAAAGCCGAGCACTGGACGCAGTCAAGTCTCACAAGACTGTTTCTTGAAGGAATCTGTATGCCTGTCACTGACAACACTTCTCTTAATAACTGTAAAGTTGCACTGATTTTCTCAGTAATGTAATGTCCTAGTCATATTAGGCAAGAGTAGCCTGTACAAGTTTGTTACTACATACTCAGTAAGTATTACCAGACAAGAAAGAACTCTTCAAGTAATGGGAGAAAGGTTGTCCTAGTTCTTTGGAAATCTTTCTTGTTTCTTCTTTGACCTAGCAGAGACCTAAAACTGCCCAGTGGTTTCTTCAAGATTTTGCAACCACAAGGCAGAGTCTGGCAGACTCTCAAGTGCAGAGTAAGTAAGGGCAACTTTCTGAATTCACTTGATAAAAATGTTTAGAAACAAGATATCAAAAGAGGTGAATCAATGCTGGCTATATTCAATCCTGGTAAATAAAAAGTCGGGGCTGTGGCCCTCAGTGGGAAGCTGAGCTGTTCTGTGAGGCAGGGGTGAGGTTGTGATGAGGCACATCTGGAGTTTCAAGCAGAGAAGAAAATGTACAACAAAGGGCAGACCACTATTGTGATATTGCTGGCTCCTCCTTTTCACAGCACATGATGCAGAATGGCACAAGGAAAGTGCTGCAGCTCTGGTACTGAATGTCTTCTCCCACATGTGGAGCTGGCAAGTGATCTCTTGGTTGTCCATGCATAAAATTGTGCCTTTGCTTTACTTCTGTCATATAACGGCATCTCTGTCATCAATCCACAGTCCTGTCAGGTGAAGAGACTGTCTGGTACTGATACACAGAAATCTCAAACTGAGGAATTTTTTTAAAAGGTTTGGGAGGGGAATATCCTGTACTCCATTCTTTTTCTCTACAGCTCTTTTGGCCCCCTCCTCCCACTTCCACACCCAAGCTCAAGTTTGTAAACCTTTTGAACTATTTTAAAAAATGTACAGCTTGTCCTCTAAGACATAGGAAATTACATTTGATGGTCTATTGTATAAGAATTTCCATATTTAGACAAAAATCAACAGATACAATCTCTGATTTCCTTTTCCCTATACTCCTCATATTTGCCTCTTTTTGCATTGCTTGGTTTTGCTTCTGCCATGTTGTAGCAGAAGCAGATGTCATCAATTAGAAGATGGATTTATAACTAGTGAGAGATATGTTCAAAAGCCTACCTGCTCATCCTACTACCATTTACTCACCCTGGGCTGGGTTGTCCACCCCAGCTTACATCTGGTGTTTTTGATGCTTTTAAAGGTACTTCAGAGATAATGTTCTATAAAATATAAAAATATCTGCTATAAAATTAAAAAATATATTATCTACTATAAAAATATGTCACATATAAGAAAATGTTGGCTCCTTGATGTACAAGTTCTGAAGCAGTCTTTCTAGGGCTTAGAAAAATAGAGGTCAGTGATATTAGACTGGATTAATTATGTAGATAAACTCTAAAAAGGATTTCTAAACATAAAATTTGGGGTTTTTGCAGTTAACTATTTGGTATAATCATGGTGTAATTTTTCTCAATCACAGTAAACTCAGCAACAATACTGATTAAGGAAGGAACTCACTAACAGGAGCTCAATAACTCTGTAGTCGTTAAACCCATTTGTACAAAGGCTGGGGAGGAACACTACCAAGCAGAAGAAAATCAGAACAATATGTTTAAAAATCAATGCAGTAAAAAGTAAGCTTTCTGAATTAAAATGAAATCCCTCCATATCTTTAAAACTGTGGCTCCAGCTAATTTTAAAGCCAAGAAAATGACTGGTGAATTCAGCAAATAAGTTAAAAAACCCCTCAGAAAACAAAAACACCCCCCCTCCTCCCAAAAAAGCGACAACAACAACAAAAAAATGCACAGAAACCCCCAAAACCCTCTGAAATTGAGATAACAGCTATAATTTATCTTTTACACTTGACACGGGACTTCAGCATTTGTCAGTTTAGAAGTGTCATTCTTATACTCATTTTCCAAACTGTGTGATGGACTTCCTTTGAACAAAAAATGCTTGCTATGATCCAGCTTGTACTCCAAGAACAGTACAGAAATTAACCTTGCCTTTCCCAAAACAAACACACGTTTCTGTATCTATGGCATGCATTAATTTCTTCCTTTAGTGGCACTTGTGAGAAAATACATCTCATAGCAGATGCTGGTCACCTCTTAAAGTACAAATTAAAGGCTCCAGCACTTTGATATCCAAAGTGATCCAGGTGCCCATCTCAGACTGGCAGGAATTCCAGTGTGGTTAAAAACAGTCTTTCCTGAAATGTTATTCAAGAAATCTGAGGACTTGACTCCACAGGAAACAAATTGTTTTGTTTTGTTGCACTGGATTTTTATTGCAAAAAGAGGCAGACATTATAAATGAAAAAGTCAATGCTTTTTACTTTTCACTTTCCCACCTGTCTTAGTATTTGTGACAGTCTTCACTGTTTAGAAAGCACACACAAGGCTTTCAAACTGACTAATTTTTGGGTAGTATATCAATTTGTAATGTATAAGTTCAGCTAACAACCTCATTTTCCATTGTCAGCTTTCTGGCTCTTTTTTGCTAATCTACAAAGAATGTTTTGCATTGTGAAATACCCATGTAACTACAATGTTTGTATTCACATGAGTAAAATTATAAGCACATGTAACTAAAGCACATTCCTCATGATCTTTATGCTGCTTGAAGATTAAGAATACAATAGATTAAAAGAATCCAGGAATAGGTTGGTCTCTAGAGAGCAGTCACAGTATTTATGTAAGTATATGCTGCTCTAATAAAGCCCTAATAGAAATGTCTGAAATATTTTTGAAACAGAGTAGTTATATGGCCTCATCACCCCTTTGGTTTTTGCATTTCAGAAGTAGAACTGATCAGAAGAGTATGTGCCATGCAAAAAAATCAGAGTCCAACTTCTGCACAATAAGGCTGTTCTGGCTCTGTAGGTTTACAAAACATCTCAAAGACTCAAATAAATACTTGGTGCTAAATCAAGTAAGTTCTATGTAGTTACATTGATTGGCAGGATCTGAAAAAAGGGACCCTTAACTGCTTCCATCAAGAAATCACAACCACCTTGTGACATGAAGCATGTTATCAAAAGATTATTAAATTTAAAATAAAATATTAAATTAAAACTTTCAATCTCGTTAAAATACAGTGGCTAACAGTAGATACTAAAAACTCATCTAGTAGGTGCCAGCTAAAAAGCATTAGAAATGTCACTACCACAAAATCACAGGTGACACATTCAGACAGAATTCCTAATTTATGTTCTTTTTACTGTGATGCCAGTTTGAAAACTGTCTGTATTCTTTTGGCATTAAATAATATTTCAGAAACAAATAATTGAAAATAGGCATCTGCTTATTTTGGATGGGTCATAGAATCATAGAATCAACTGGGTCGGAAAAGACCTCTGAGATCATCAAGTCCAACCCTTGATCCAACAGCACCATGGTTGCTAGATCGTGGCACTAAGTGCTGCATTCAATATCATCTGAGAAACCTCCAGGGACAGTGAATCCACGGCCTCCCTGGGCAACCCATTCCAATGTCCAATCACTCTCTCTGTAAAAAATTTCTTCCTAATATCCAACCTATCTCCCCTGGCAGAGATTAAGATCGTGCCCTCTTGTCCTGCTGCTGATTGCCTGGAAGAAGAGACCGACCCCCACCTGGCTACAACCTCCTTTCAGGGAGTTGTAGAGAGTGATGAGGTCACCCCTGAGCCTCCTCTTCTCCAGACTAAACAACCCCAGCTCCCTCAGCCTCTCCTCATAGGATTTGTGCTCAAGTCCCTTCACCAGCCTGGTTGCTCTTCTCTGGACCTGCTCCAGCACCTCAATATCCTTCCTGAACTGAGGGGCCCAGAACTGAACACAGTACTCAAGGTGTGGCCTCACCAGCGCTGAGTACAGGGGAAGGATCACTTCCCTGCTCCTGCTGGCCACACTGTTCTGATCCAGGCCAGGATGCCATTGGCCTTCTTGGCCACCTGGGCACACTGCTGGCTCATGTTCAGCCTCCTGTCAATCAGCACCCCCAGATCCCTTTCCACCTGGCTGCTCTCCAGCCACTCTGTGCCCAGCCTGTAGCACTGCAGGGGTTGTTGTGGCCAAAGTGCAGGACCCGGCACTTGGCCTTGTTGAACCTCATCCCATTGGAATCAGCCCAACTCTCCAGCTTATCCAGGTCCCTCTGCAGAGCCCTCCTGCCTTCCAGCAGGTCAGCATTCCCCCTGAACTTGGTGTCATCTTCAAATTTGCTAATGATACACTTGATCCCCTCATCCAGATAATTAATAAAGATATTAAACAGGACTGGGCCCAACACTGATCCCTGGGGGACACCACTAGTGATTGGCCACAACTGGATGCAGCCCCGTTCACCAGCACTCTCTGGGCCCAGCCATCCAGCCAGTTCTTAACCCAGCACAGAGTGCCCCTGTCCAAGCCGTGGGCTGCCAGCTTTTCCAGCAGTATATTATGGGAGACAGTGTCAAAGGCTTTGCTGAAGTCAGATAGACACATCCTCAGCCTTCCCCTCATCCATCAGGCGGGTCACCTGATCATAAAAGGAGATCAGGCTGGTCAGACAGGACCTGCCTGTCCTATCTTGCTCTGACTGTATATCTCTATTCTTACACAGTTTCAATAGCAACAACCTAAGTTCAAGGTGTATGTGGCAAATACTATCGACTTGCCAGTTGCCATTAAGAAGCCTAAAGTTCAGGGCTCAATGTAAGTCTGTATTTAGTAGGATCTGACTCTCAAGCGTGCACTGCTGTATCTGCTGCTTTCTCTAAGTTAGATTACTTGGAATGACACAAATAAACCTTCAAGAATATTTTGCTATGCATGACTGAAACCCATAAAATAATTTCCATGATACAGGGAATAAAAAAAGTATCTGAGGTACTCAAGTGTGCGGAAAATATTTGCCCTGAAAGAAAGTTCCCAGTTTTTTTGTGCCTATTTGGCCCTGTGAGAGTATTATGAAGTTATGTGTTTCCCTGTCTCACTTTTAAAACCTTTCGAATGATTTTAAGTTATCCTCTCTCAAAATCCAGGCAATGTCAAGTGTCCTAAGGTCCAAATGTTGCTATTCCCTGTGAAAGTTCATAAATCAATTGGTTTATCTGACCACAGGATTGGACACAGAACTCTCCATGGACACAATAGTGGTGCCTTCAAACTGACCCAAAATCTTCTTTGATTATTGGATTCATAGCCTGTTAACATCAGTAGATATAACTGAATCACAGCTCTCTGTGCCTATCAGTGTCCCTTGAATCAGAATCTGCCTTTTGAATGATCATGCATAAAGTCAGTTTTTGGTCAGTGCTGCTTTGATGATTTCTGCATCAAGTTCCATTTTGTGGTGTAGGCATCCCTGTGTTAGCTAACACAAAGAGAGCTTGCAAAACAGCCATTGTAAATAGAGGCAGTTTTATAATCAGATGTTGTTAGCAATATAAAGGCCTAATTAGACTCTAGTCCCATGCATGGTGTCAAAACTAAATAGACTCTTATGCATGCACTTTTATTTTGTGGCATATTTAATTGAATTCTTCAAAGTAATCTAGGCTTCGCATCCCAATTATTATAACTCCAATCTCTGAAAGAGTGAAATCCTCAAATGCTGTGGCCAGCAGAACTGTTGGCAACTGTGCACGTTCCAGGAGCAGCAGGTCTGCAATGCTCCAATTGCATGTTGCTGAGGAGCAACCCCAGCATGTCAGGGTGCATGGTGTGTACATCTTAGTAAATGCTTCCTTCCAGACAGCCATAGACAGTCCTGCAGGATTCTCACACTCCTGGCAAACATTACCCCTGGCAGCACAGTAATGCTGCTGTGAGCAAGCAGAAAAGATGTGCAAGGCAGTGTTACACTTCTTACAGCATTCAATACGCACCTACTTTACTCTTCTTGCATTAAAGAATAAAGATTCAGGTCTTGGACTGGTGCTTTTCTTCCAGTGTCCTTTAGGAAATGCTAAAGGCAGAGCGATATATCATATGGGAAATGAGACTTCTGCAAGGCAATTGCTCAGATTTTCTTTTTACAAGGCAAGGACACAGAGACCCATATTTAATGCCTAAACAAACATGTAAGGTGATATGCCAAAATATCAATCTGCAGAGCAAAGAAATTAGGTAGAATTAGTCCCAGATTTTGCAAGGGAATTTGAAATTAAGGCAGAGGTCCTGAAATGGCTGCTTTAAGACCTGCGCATGCCCATAGTTGCACTGATCTGAACTGTTTCTTGGGCATCTTGACCTCAGCAGGGGGAAGCGTAAGCAGGTTTGATGGTCCTGTCTTCCGGCAGAAGTCAAGTACCTCCCTACTGCTTTGGGCAGGGATTTCCTTTGTTGCTGGACATGTTTCAGCATTGAATAGGTAATCACGTAATTTTCTAATAATTACAGCCAGCTTGCATTTCACTGAAGTTAAGGAGCAGGGCCATTCGGTGTGTTTTTATGAGTTTAAATAAATGTAACAACCTAGTCATATTAGATACAAGTTAATTGAAAGATGGTAGCATGATATGTTTCAATTTTTTTTTTTTAAGAGCCTTGTGCTATTTTCATTAAAGAGCAAATAATTTTGTTTCACATCTCCTTGTTCTGGAGAGAGAGAGAGAGGTGGAAGTTTCTTTTAGCCAGCCTGGCTAGGCCATCTGGTAGCATATTAGAGAAGGTGCTTGTGTGGAAGTATAATTTCAGAAGTGAAAATAGTTTTGCTAAAGTCTACAGGGAATTTTAAACATGACGTTCAAAAAGCTGCACCCCGCCTCCTCTTCCAAAGATGGTTTTGCCATTAAGGTTCACAAACTGTCCTGGGAATTTTCCCTCTGATTCAAGAAGACAGTGACTGCATTTCCAGGAATTAGCTCACTAAGCTCAGCAGAGGCCATTCTCATTCCTTTGTTGC
Organism: Pyrocephalus nanus; assembly: GCA_038380795.1. Classification (NCBI taxonomy): domain Eukaryota; kingdom Metazoa; phylum Chordata; class Aves; order Passeriformes; family Tyrannidae; genus Pyrocephalus; species Pyrocephalus nanus. The sequence continues at coordinate 68,746,686 of CM076261.1, forward strand.
ACATGGCTAGTATGTTTACATCTAACACAGGCATTTCTGACCTTTTGTGCCTTATGTTTTGCAGATACACAAGTTAAAAGAAGTTAATGAGTGATCTGTGTGCAGCTTTTCCCACCACTTTAATGAACAGCAAAATATAAGCTCTTTCTTCAGCCAGGTGTTTATTTCTCCCTAACATATATGTGAAGTTTTTTGCACAAATACTGAGTTAACAGTAGCATTTGTTGTATAACATTGCTGTATTCAGTGCAACTGAAGATCCTGTAGTCTCCATTAACTGCAGTGTCAGGAAGTTTACTAAAATATCAGGAAGAGCTTGAACCATGCTGTTAGGTGAGCTTTCCTGGACACTAGGGTGGAGGGGAAAATAAAATGTTTGAAATGCACCTAACATCTGAAACCCCATTCTACAAATGGATACAATGAGGTATAGAAAGACTGACGGATGGTTTGATCTTTCAAGCTGCAGTCCATCGTTAGCTTTTGAGAAATAATCAGGGTCAGATGTGATACAGACTTACAAAGTCATCTGTAGTCTGGGAAAGATAAAGTGAGAATGGTTGTTTTCCTCCCTTCACCTTTTGCAGAATTCTAGAACTTCAGACAGGTAACAGGCAAGCAGTGAAAAAGAAGCAAATTTTTCATGTGGGCACTCAAATTTGCTATGGTGGCACTTGAGATCCCAGAATGGTGGGGAGCTGCAATGTATAAAGCAATTCAAAAAGCAGCTAGATAATTTGAGGAGGGAAGCATCCAGGCTCTTCAGCGTAAGAATGTGCATGTGATGTCCAGCAGTGCCTCATCTGAGGATATCTGAAGGTTGGGAGGGTGTATGAGGGGGAAGAACCACTTGGTACATGCCCTGCTAACTTTTATGTTCTTTCCTCTGCATCCACTGCTAGAGATCAGGTCCTAAATGCACTTTCAAACTGATCCAGTGCAGCAATTCCCATAATTTTGTCTCTAGGTAAGCAACGCTTAGACACAGATTTATTTTAATGCATCCTTATCTCATAAGTACTATCAAGCAATTTCTAAGTGATTTGAAAAATTCTTTTTCACGTCCCTAGTAAGTGATGCCAGGGAGCATTTGCTGTTCAGCACTTGTGAAAATGCTGATCTATAATCAGATAGTAATCTGTTCCTTTGCTCTCTGGAAAGAAAATAATTGCCATAAATTCATAGCTCTGTCATGAGGGCTGCAAAGATCAAATGCTTTTTGTTTCCCCTTTTCACCCACAATAGCCCCCTTCATAAAGTAGCTGCAGTAAGCAGTGGCACAGCAAGTGAATTTCAAATCACTCTGGGCTTTGTTTGACCTAGAAGTCAATATCAGACAGGGACACAACTGCATTATAGCTTCCTTCCCACAACACAGCATTGTTTGGAAGCTGCCCAAAGAGTATTACACCACTGGCTACATTCTTAGCCCAGTGGGTATCAGTAGCCCGTAAAATTGGTTCCATCCTTTGTTAGAGAACTTACCATTTTTAGCCAGACCCTTAAGCTCTGTTCTCTGTTTAGTACCATCACAGTCAGTAACAACAGAGATACGCTTATAAACAGTCAAATTTTATGTCAGAGGATAAAAATGTTCTCAGTAGGAGCTTTATTATATTTTTACTGACTGTTAATGAAATGACAGACAATGCTTTAAATGTTGTTTGCTTATTTAGTGTTCTGTTCCTCTTTCCTTTCTCTGCACCCACATTTGTCCTCAAACTTAATATATTTAGTCTTCCTATCTTTCAAGCAGTAAGACCAATATGAGTACATGGGCACTAGAAGTAAGGCATCTACCATGAATTTGCATGTTAGTGACACGCAATACTTATGTTGCAATGTATGCAACATGTATGTTAATATCATATCAGTGAAAACCATTGTTCAGAGTGGTAAGATCATTATAAACCCTTCCTGTTCTCTGAAAAAGGGCACAAAGTTCAGGGTACACTAATTGCATTTTCAGAGTTAGGCACATGCTTCACTGTTTCAGAGTTTAAGACTGTAAGACATAATCTTTAATCCTGGCTATCGGGGAAGATAATTTGGGATAATTAATGAAAATTTAATTGTGTAATTAATCTGGTTACTACCCAGATTAGGTATTATAGTCCTGACATAAACCTCTCCTTATCTAAGGCCAAACAGCTCTTGGGACTAATCCAAAGCACACCGAGGACAGCAGAAATATTCCCATTGACTTCAGTGGGTTTCCAACCGGGCTGTTTGCTGTGTTCTCTTTAAAAGTAATTTTTCTTGCATTTTCTTGTGCTTTTACAATATCTGAGCAGCTACTAATTAACCACATAGGGATATAACAGAAAACATTTACCAAAAGAGTGGAACGCTGCTGGTGTGGCTCCGGGCAGGAAGCCTGTGCTTGGTGCTGACAGCAGCTTCCCTGGGGCCAGGCGCCAGGCTCACTCCAGCAGGTCCAAATCCCTGTGAAAGGGGGGAGGAGTGAGGCCCTGCCCTGCTAGGACAGGCTGTCAAACCACTCAGGAAATGGCTTTCAGTCCTGGCTCCACTTACCAAGGGTTTCTATGAGGATGTTCAGCTTTAACGTCCAGCCCAGAGAACAGTCCCCAGAAAGTGGGAGTTGGGCTCACTGGCTTCCTTTGCTTCCCAGAGCTACCACTTGCAACCCACTCTGTGCAAAATATAGCCTGGAAAATGAAAGTGGGCTCATGAATATCCCAACATCCTTGCTTTAAGCTTCCTTGCCTTTCCCTGTCTAGAGTGCCATACCAATTGGTGGTGCTCTGGGTTTGTGGTGGACATGAGGACTTGCAATACCGTATGGAAAAGGTCTGGGCCAGCTGTGATCTCTGGAACACCACGGCTGTTGGGCCAGGCACAGGGAGCATGGGCTCATGCTGGTCCCAGGGGCACTGCAGCAGCTGTGAGCAAGGACCAGCACACAGCCTGTGTCAGGATCAGGTAAAGGTGCAATGTGATGTATCCCTGTGTGAAGTGCTTCCAAGTGGTGTGTGGAGAGATGCAGAGACTTAGAGGGGCTCCCTATGCTCTGAAATGCAAAACTGCTCCACAGCACTCCAGATGAGGTTAAGATGGGAGATGAGATATGCCTCTTACAAACTGATATATCACTTAAGCTTAATTAAAAGACTGCGATTATGAGAGTTTCTTAGCAAAGACATGGCATCTTTGGTGACTGAAGCAATTGCTTTGCAACTCAGAAGTGACAACACGAGTCTATACAAGTATACTGCCACAAGCATCAGACTTGGAGAGCTGTTTTACTTCTTCTGACTCGTCTTTATGGAAGACCATAAAAGTGTGTCACACAGGGATTAATTTCTGTCCATGAAGACTCACTGATCCAGTTTGAAAAAAAGAGAAGATTTAATAGCCAACACCATAGATATGAAACATTACTGGGTATTTCCTACATATATGCACAGTGGTTACAGTGCCTCACTTCAGAATGGAGGAGCAGATCTACAGATCTCTTGGGTTGGGTGCTTGCATTTACCCAAAGTGCCACTGACTACTAACTTTAGTGGTGTTTCATTGCCTTGGAGAAGCACAGCTATCTGACCTTTTTGGCATTATTTGATCACACAGCAGCACAGAATTTCCTATGGACTAGAGAAAAGATCAGACTGTGACCTTATGGATGTTTGAATGAAATATAAAGTAATGGTTCAGGGTTTTCTAACTTTAAAAGGAGACGTCCTGCCTATCAGTCAGTTGTCAGCTATGACAAAGGAAAGTAGGTATGTCACTTTTCCCTGTTGTCACTGTTTCACTGTTTTATCTGGGCACTTCAAATCTGAAGAGGAATAGTACTGAAAGGATGAGTGTATACATGAATTTCAGACTTCTTAATATCATGTAAGTCAAATATGTTACAATTTGAAAGAGGTGATATCTGAGAGAAAGAGTGAAAACTGTCTTCTTTTGAAAGGTACTGCTTGACCTCAGGTGTCTCCCACAGGAAAGCAGGTCCTTTAACCATCTTTCTTCCATTGCAAGCTTGACATTACAGTTTTGAGGATGTTCCTGCAGTTTTTTTTGGACCATGGTCTCATGTCCTAATGCAGGCAGGGCAAGAAAACTGCTTTTCAAGGTCTGTCTAGTGAGACCTGGCTGTAGAGCACCCATCCCAACTTCAGCCACAGAAATATTCAGAGAGGCTGTGCTATGCCTGTGGATGTAGCTCTCTATCTGTGGTGATAGTTTTGATCAGCAGATCACCGTGCCTTGTTACAGCTCAAAGGTCTCACTGCCTCAGAACATTTTCCTTACAACTGGAAAGAGACATTCTGAAGTCTTGCCTTGTCAGCCAGTACCATTCTTCTTAACATTTAAAACCATTCTGTGGATAACCTATACATTTCTCTCCTCATGAAGCCAAGATGACTCAAGGCACAAAAAGTAAGCTGTAGACTTTCCACTTCTAGCCTGCCAGCTGGAATATAACCCGCATGACTTGTTCTCATCGGCAGCTCTCGGAAGGTCTCTGCAGAACCAGAGTGAGCTGAGGGCCATTTTCTACTTCCCATATGACTTACTCCAGTGCCAGGTTTTGCATTATCTGCTATGTCTTTCCAGAGGTGGTGACAGGGATTAGATGTCTCATTAGGCATACGCATCCTAATAATAGGCCAGGGATGAGTTATGCTTGAATAAAAATATGTATGGGGAAATTTGTCCCACTCTGCGCTGTATTTGCTCTGACTAGGTCAGGCTGTTGCATGGATGACTAAGAATAGCAGTGGCACGCAGTCAGTGAGAGTGATGACTCAGAAAGTGTTTTTTAAGCTCAAAAAAAATCCTCAGAGTTGTCACCGAGGATTATAGATGCATGAGGAACATAACACTGAAATAAAGCCTTTTGGTTGTTCTTTTAATTATTTGTCAACTTACACGTTTCTTCATGCTCCTCTTCCATGCCATTATTTTTAGAAGCAAGTTCTTGCCCTTGACAATCATTCAACATCAAAAGACGTGAAGGAGGAAAATAAAGCTATGCATTAGCATTTTTATAGGCCACTCATTAGTTTCAAACTTTCAAGAATATATAAAGAGGATACTACCACTCCCTCTCCCATCAAACTACCTTTTTCACATTACAGGTATTTTGTTTGCCCCTATTGCAACTGGGAAGGTGAAAAGCGGATAGGACTTTGCAAGTTCCAGGTACCTTCAGAGTGGAGGCTGAAAAGCAAATGTTTTAGATGTCATTTGATGGTCAGGGTCATGAAGTGTCTGTCTGTCTGATTACAGGTAGTAACTGGGGATGCTGAGCCATAAACTTCCTTTGAATATTAAAATTTCTCCTGTTTCTCAGCAGCATGCAGAGTTTTCTGCATTGTAATGAGTCATGTCATTAGTGCTGGAAAGCACTAATTCTTAATGAATATAAGTTTCTCCAATCAGCCGCCAAAACAAATTCAATAGAAATCTGCTGTAATACATTTTATTTACTTCAGAGGCTTTGTAAGTCATGTTCAGTTAACTGCATCTTCCGTAAACCAGCTTTAAAACAAAAGAACAAGTATGATCAACAGGGGTCCCTGGCTTAGGATGCATGTGACTTTTTACTATAAACCTTAATCCTGGGCGCTGAAGCATTCACATGATTATTTAATACATATTTAAAATACCAAGAAATACCAAGAAAAGTACATGACTTTGTAATCACTGATTTACTATTTTCCTCTCATGTACAAATGTAGAAACAGCACTTTATACATGCAGCTGCTTTGCTTGATCTACTGGGATATTATTATCTGCTGGATAGGAAATCTGAGATTTATTTTCTGCCCAAAGGTCTTTTCCTGATTTTACCCAATACCTCTCCTTCAAGCATAAGTTAAACTGGAGAGGGCAAACTGGCTCAGAGCTTTAGTAGAGAAGCAGCTATAAAATAATAAATATATGGAGACACAATATTTAACATGCTGGTCTGCACCAGCACGTGAATCATACAGAGGATTTTTACTATGTTTTGTGATGTGCTTCTGTTCACAGACCCAGGTACTTGAAGGGATAGTAAAGAAGATGAAGGGAGGTGCCAAAGGCTTCCACACAGTGAAAGGGCAGTGACACTATACACCCAGGAGATCATGCAGACAGCCTTGCTAGCTGCAGGTGTCACCTCTCTGGGCACCTGGGGAAAGAGAATTGCACGCAAACAAATCATGTGTAAGTGCAGGAGCTGCCTTGCAATACAGACCAAATTCCTATGCTAGACAGAAAAAGTTAATGTAGCCTCTAAAGGCTGTTTTTATGGTCAGTGTGCCTATGTCATTTCTCACCTGGGTCTGCACTGAGGAGATCTTTATCCCAGACAGGTATGATAAGGAATAGCAACATAGGCATGTCTATTAGACACCTGACTTCACAAATTCTTGTCTTTTCACAGCAAACACCTTGGTGTTTTTCAGTCTTGTTGCCCCAGAAGAGTTTGGAAACAAGCACTGTGTGTGCAGTATGTTGGAAAAAAACATGTAGGCTGACCTTGCTCATGGTTTTTTAAATGTTCTACAACCAAAAGCTATCATTGATTTCTGTGATTAAATCTAATTATTTCACTTCCTTTCCCAAATGTTGTGCTTCAGTAAGACTTTGTGAATCTAAATCACATATCGCTGGACCTTTCAAATATATTCTCAGTGCAATTTGTTTCAAAATGCACAAACACACACAGTAAATAGAAACAGAGAAACAGAGAAAGAGAATTCCCCAAGATTTGTCATACTAGTACGCATAGTTGATCTTTCAATACACACTGTGGATCCTGGGAAAGACTTCTCTAGAAATAACAGACAAAATATAAACTTTCATGGTTCTTTTTTTAATAGAACTTCCAGTTCAGTGAGACTCATATGGTCCATCAATGCTGCCACATAACCCTCTACTTATATATATGCAAAAGTAAGTTCTACCTAGTTTTTGTGTTTGTGGAGTCAATTGGCATTCTTTGAACATATTTTTTTAATTCAACTTAACCATGTTTATTACTTTTTTCCTCTGTTTTGAAAAATGCTTCTCCCAGTATAGTATTATATCTGAGAGCCTCATCTCATAAAAAAAGCCAAAACAAAATCAAAATAACCACTAGTCTATTAGAAGAGAAAGCTTGAAAATACAATTGCTGGCCAGAAGATCTAATGAAAGGGCTGTCAAATACTGTGTTTTTTGAACAATAATAGGGCTCCACATGTTTGGGGTTGATGACAATGAAACCATAAGGCCTAGTTGAGCATTTCTGAGAGTTGAGATTTCTGTGCTAGATTTGCACTTTAGGAAATCTTTCTTCCCCTCAGGTGGCATTGTGTCTGTAGTTAACCTCTTCTACCTCCATACCACATAAAAGGCAGCTGGCTGTCTTAAAACATCCGACTGGAGAACAATATTCCAGTTTCCTCCAACAACATGTCATCTCAGAAGTCTTTTAAAATAGTTTATAAAACTTCCAATAGACACAGCAAAACAGTAAGTTGATAACTTAAGAAAATCATCAAAAGCAAACTAGGAAATTAAGCTTTTAGAAAAAAGTGGAGTATGAATGAAGACTGACTGTACATTTTTCATGTAAAGAGAATGAAAATATTCTGTAGTTGGATAAAGTGGAGCTATGCAGGGACTCTGTCAAATTACCACTGTCATTGCCTGCTTTTAGTAATAGCAAGTGGCAACTCCATGTCCACCAATTGATGTATCATACACATTGTCTTTGTTTCTTCTACAAGTGATAGCAAACGCTTTTCATAAAATTCATGGAGATTAAATTCTGATACAACAGAATTTTACCCTCTCCTCATCCTAAATACATTTTAATCGTCTTTGTCTATTGATAATTTTGTACAAAATGCTCCTGTGTTGACATGGCAGCATTCAGAGACATTTTAATAGCAGATCATCATGTTCAAGAGACCACTAAATAACACAGGTGGGACATCTTACACAAGAGTCATTGCAGCAGAGTCTGGATTTTATGCTGGATAGGCTAGAAGAAAGGGTTGCAATCCAGAGAGACCTGAATGGGCTTCAGGAGTGGGTTCATATGAAACTCAGAGGTTCAACAAAGACAAATGAAAAGTGCTGCATGTGGGTTAGGGCAACACCTGGTATTAATACAAGCTGGGGGATGAACAGATCAAGAGCAGTCCTGTATCCTGGACTGCATCAAAAGCAGTGTGGGCAGCAGGTCGAGGTAGGGGATTCTGCCCCTCTGCTCCACTCTGGTAAGACCCCACCTGGAGTGCTGCATCCACCTCTGGGGTGGTGATGAGCATGTTGAAACAGTGGAACAGATTGCCCAGAGAAGTTGTGAATGCCCATCCCTGGAAGTGTTCAAGGCCAGGTTGGATGGCGCTCTGAGCAACCTGGTCTAGTGGAAGGTGTCCCTGACCAAGGCAGTGGAGTGAAACTAGGTGATCTCCGAAGGCCTCTTCCAACCCAGACTGTTCTGTGATTCTTTGACTCTAAATCTCCTCCTAGTCTTTGCAAGAGAAAATACAGTTTTAGGAAAAAAGTTAAAGTCCCTTGTTGTCCTTTATAACACACAAATCTAATATGACTTTTTAGCTCTGTTATTAACTGTTCTGCCTTCCATAAGTACGTACACATTAAAATACGTAGTCCTGAAGTGGCTTCTGCTATCAGTAGACTTACATGAGTGTTGTGGAACAGGAAATAGATTTTTTACAAGTGTTATTTTTATTTTCATTAAAGCATTTTGACCTTTTCAGTTATTAGTAGTGTAGGTTTCTTTCCTTCTTCCACTGAAATTTATCTTCAAGTCTGCTACAGTCAGGAGTTTGTGGCCTCTCCAATTTGATTCAAAGCTGCCTTCTTCCAGGAAAATTTGGTAATATGGAATTATCTTATTTGCCCTATTCCCTCCCAAGCTCACAGGGCTTTGTTATATATCCATGTGTATAAGCTGCCCTGTTAGAAAACTCACAATCTCAAAGAGCCCTGCACAGAAACGAAGGCAAGTCAACAGACAGAGGAAGCAATCCCAGCTGTTGGATCATATTTTTAATTGCTATCTGAGAGCTATATGGCAAAGTTTCACAAAATGTTACAATGTAAATTACCAAGTACTATCCAAATGAAATCCCTGAAATCCTTAGCCCAAGGATTTCCTTTGCACAAGATGTCCAAACTTGTCATATGCAGAAACCCGAGACAAGGAATAACCTGTATTCAGTAAGGCAGTGCAAAAGCAAGTAAAAGTGCTTAGTTACATTACCACGACAGAGGAGAGACTCTGGCATGAAACTTAAAGGTGAGATATGTTGAAAAGTGTAAAACCAGTGCTGAACATAAGTGGGATCTCTGTAAGAATTCTTTTCTGTCTTTATCTGTTCAGTAGGAAAATTTTTAAATGACTGATTAATGATTTTTTCCTCTGTTTTCAGTCTAAACAGTAATACTTTCAAACAAATGTGGTCATCCTTTTCGTTATTATTTTTCTTTTTCTGATTGAAGAAGATTCACAGGACATAAACAGTATGACGTATTTCACCAGTTTTTGTAAAGAAACTTTTAATGTTGAATAAAAAAATGTTTTTATTTAGCATTTATAAACAGCTTTAACAGCTTTTATTTCCTGGCTATAAAAATTGCATGGAGTTACTCTTCCACCATTCATCTATCTTGGGTTTCATGCCTAATGTGGAAATAAATGATACATGTGTTGGATTTCACATGTCAGAGCTTTCCGTCGCCAGAGGGCTGGATTTCCTGCTATTGTTTGCCACAGGTAACTATATATACTCAATGACCACACTGAAGACCGGTGATTTCTGAGGTGCTTTTTGGCTCAGTACCTGCAGAGCCAGACTCCAGAGCACATCCTTTCGTTTGTGTTAATAACGGAAAACCAGAAAATACTCTTTCCTTTTCATGGAAATACTTTTCTTTTTTCTCTTTGAAATCAATGTCAACATTTTTACCTGATTAAGAGAGAATTCCTTAAGTGTCTGGAGAGACAGATTGTCATGCTAACTGAGGTCTAAAAGGAAAGCTGTGAGTTTTTTGTGTGTTCAAACTACAAATAACTCAGTGCAACGTGCTCTGGTCCTGGGTTCTTTACAAAATGACATACAAAATCATTTTCCCCTCTACATCTTGACATGCGGTCCTTTTCACCTGTCTGCCAGAGCTACTTGTGGTGACCACAAATTGTCCTGTTCTAGTTTCCAGCTATACAAATGTGACTTGGCTGTCCTCAGTGAATCTTTCGCTGTGAAAATGACACAGTGAAAAGCGTTTTGCCTTGCTGTGAGTGCATGAGATCAGATCAGATCTACTCAAGAAGATGACAGAACAGTTAATGTTGTGCTAAAGGTAGGGGAGAGGACAGGTTGTCTTCCAAATTTGGTCTGCTTTTTTTTCAAAATGAACTTAATTTCCCAGGTGCAGTGATTAGCAGATACCAGTGCTTGCTTGTTACTTCTTTGGATATTCACTCACTTAGATGCTGTAGTTTGTTTGTGCCAGCCAGGGGGTAGACACAAACCCCAGTGGAAATAAATTCTTATAATATGAAAGGAACCAATTTTGCAAAGACAAGTGTGCAACCTGATCTTTGTGAATATTCTCCAGCCCATGAAAATTGCTTGTGTTTACTTCAGAATCTCTTTCGGTTACAACCAGTGATTCCAAAAGGAGACACTTTTCCTCCATTACTATTTAGCTGCCACACAGCAGTAAATCTGCCTTCTTAGAGACATGTGTGATCTTCTTGTACCATAAGTTCCTTGGAACAGAAACTGTTCTCTGTGTCAATACAGAATAGCACAAAGGGCACTAGTCCTGGTTTTATTGTATTGTTGCAGTTGGATTACAAATATTGTTCACTTTTAGACTTTTAGAAGATCCAATAACAAATGGTTCTGCTTTCATATTCCCAGCAAACAAGATAACTCAGTCAGATAAAGCATCCTTTTCAGGAAAGTTTGTTTAAATTATCATCCTGTGTTTATTTTTTCTATTGAAGTTGTAGATGAAGTTCTTAAAGGGTTGAAGAACTGTTTTACACTTTAAAGAAAAGAAAAAATTAAAAAGCAAGTTTTTTCTTAATATTGTAGGTTATAAAGATTAACAATATATGCTGTTGAGGCTTTTTACTTTTCCACAGACTCTTACTGAGTTTACATTTTTGAGGATTTATAGGCTTTTTGTAAGACCAGTGACCAGGCATGTCATATAAAATCATCAGAAGGAAAGTCTAAAAATGTGTAACTATACAGTCTTGCTATGCCTTCAGAGACACCTCTTCCCCATCAATCATTTCACAGGAGTCAATCACATTAATTACTGCATTTTAAGCTGATGGTTTTCTTAGGTTAACTGAGGAAAACTAATGGATTGCTTGGGTTAACTAAGGAAAACTAAAGAATTTCTTGGGCTAACTAAGGAAAGTAAACTTATGCTCTCTTCCTACCTCACATTTAGATGACAAAGGAGATACCTCAGGGTTTCTAGCTTTTGACTATGTCCTCTCTTCTTCCAAGTTTGAGGGACTTCTCATAAATTTGCAATATTAAAATCATTATAGCCTATGAATGGGTTTGTAAGCAGTAGGAGCACATCAACTGCGGGAGTGTATTTATGTGTTATGAAAAGGATGTGTGTAAATTACAAAGGGTAGTGTCATCGTTTATAAGTTATTTCCTTTAATGAGTACTTCTATTCAAATCCAGATGGTGCTTGGAGAATTTTGTGCTACTGAAAAAAGCATTCCCTTCCTCTTGGCTGTGGTTCATCCTTGCACCACACCTGGGAGTGACGCTGGTAACATTCCCATTGCCTGGCTTAGGATCTGAACGTTCCACCATGTGATCACGACATGGATGCTCAACTCAAGTCCCTGAAGTGATGTCCCCCTTTCCTCTGGGACATAAACATCATGCTGTTGCTGAACTCTAACATAATTTCTGTATTTCACCCTTTCCCTATCTGTTGAAAATACTCTCCACAGGCTTACCAAGAGGAGAACTCAATGTGAAGACCGTTTGGGGGAGTCCTGAGTAATTTCCTGATGAAAGACCTGAAATGAAGCTTGAGAATCTTGTTTCTATTTTATGTTACTATTTTTGCAATTAGAAAAACTGCAGTATTTTTAGAAACAAATGAGGAACAAAGATTCAAAGTTAGTATTGCTTCCAGTATTTTGAGTGTTTGTCAGATTCATGACAGTCTCCTGGGAGCCCAAGCTAGGTTATGACAATACAACAGCATATTGTTTCATATAGACAAAAAGGACCTTTTAGTTCCTTGGATTCCTACACATTTTCCAAACACTACAATTGCAAACAAAATTAAGCTGCTTTTGAGTTAGCATAGGGAAACCATCTGGAAAGCAGCCATCAGAGGTGAAGTTCTGCAGTGCACTGAGCAGGATCTCGCACAGAGAAAGCAAACAAGCAAACAATCTGCGACTGCTACCTTGAGCAGTGCACGTCATGATCGAGGGTATCAAACCACCCATAGAAGCTTCAGCACTGGAGGGTTTTTTCAGGGTGTCATATTTGACTGGGCTATTTGCAATCTTCTATGCAGGGTATTTTTCAGGAGGGACGTATTGTCCCAGTGGCTGGGGATAGTCCCCCATCAGTCTATCTAGATAAACTCTGCCTTCAGTAGGCTCCCGGTAGATATCCAGCAGTGTTTCACAGCAGCATAGGTAACTTAATTTTTCTAAGGAGCAAGAAATAATCTTGGTAATTTTCCTGTTCACTTTAACTATTTTTAAAGATATTAATTCTGATAGCACAGCCTTACGAAAAAATATAAATCATATTGACATCCCTATGCTGACCACTAGTAACTATTGAGGGATGTTCCAAGCTGGTTTCAGATGGACGAGATGATGTTAACATGGAGCTTGAGAATACCTTTAGTCCAACATATCTCTGCTACCTCAAAGTGTTCAGAGGTATCATGCAGGCAATTTCTGCTGTGAGAATTCAGAGCTCATGCTACTATATGGTTTTCAGGGAAGACCTTGGGTATAGTTATATTAAATCAAATAGGTACATTCAATTAAATAAAAAAGGTACATCAACTGTTTTTGCAGACCCCTATGAATACTCTGAAACTTGTATCAAAGAACAATACAGCAATTCTTCATGGATCCTTGAAAAGCTTTGATAAAATGACACTTAATCACCATCTGATCCATAAAAGTGACAGAGTGACAGTATATAGTCTTCTACCTTGCAAGCACCTAAACATTTCTAAAACAATGAGAGATTTAAGATTTTTTTTTTACTCATTTCAGATTTTCCTCTCCCAAACTATTTAACATCCATATGTTTATATACCTTGGACAAAGGAGTATCTTGTGTCAATATGTTTCAGGTACAAGTAACTTTAATCTCCTGTTTTATATGCCAAATCTGTTAGAAAATGTAAGTAGTAGAAGAAAATCAAGAGTGTTGTTTGTGCTCTCAGTAAACTGTAGCACTTGTTGAAATTGGCTCTTTGTGTCCTTAGCTGTTGCCCCAGGAGAGTGTGTGCTTGTGCAGCTGAGGAGGGATGAACCGAGCAGTGACTCTCACAGCATGTACTGAAGTGGTGATACTAATGCTCTGCAGCATCAACTCCATAACAGTTTCAGTGGTGGAGAGCAGGAACCTGGTTCTGTGTCACTGATTGTGACTAAAGCCATGTGTATGAATAGATAGTTCTCTGTGTGTGCATGCCTGTGTGTGTGTAGATCTGCATATATTTCATATCTTATCTATCCAAGGAATTTGGTGTGTTAACATAAGTCTTCTGTGCCCTTGACCAGTCTCCCTTCCCTGAATCCCTTCTCCCTGGTAATTTCACTCTTCCATTTAGGGCATGTGTTTCAGGCCTCATTGCTTTCTCTGAACTCTCTCCATTGATCCATTCATTTTGCACTGCATTATTCAGGACTGAGAATGCATCCTGGGGGCTTTGCTAGTGACAAGCAGAGCATGTGGGTGACTGCAGCTTGCTGATTATTCCCTGGACTGTGCATCCCAATAGGAGGTTTGCCTTTTTCAGTAAGGCCACATTTGCCACTCATACTCAGTCTGTGATCCACTATGAAGCCCCAGTGTTTGCACTAGTTTTTGCTTGTTCTCCATCTGTTATTTGTGCTCCTGCTGGTATTGTCTAGTGCATTTTTTCCCTCTTAAATGTCCCCCTGGCTGTTTCAAACTATTTCCTGGGTTTGTTGAGATCATTTGAATTTGAACCCTGCCCTCCGGTATGCTTGCATTTCCTCTCATCTGTGTACACTCTATAAATAACAATGGGCTTATTACTGAGGACATTGAACAGTACCGGACCAGCATAAGCCCACATGATACATCCTTCCACTTTGAACCATTGACTGGAGAAGTATGGTTTTTGCATCAGTTTGTACCCCTTCTCTATAGCAGCAGCTTAATCTAGCCTAAATGTATGGCATGTTTATGAACATAGAATCATAGAATGGTTTGGTTTTTAAAGGACCCCAAAGATCATCTAGTTCCAACCCCCCTGCCATGTGCAGGAACACCTTCCACTTTTTCAAAGTCATTAACTTAGTCCATAGTGATTGCCTCTGTATTTCACAACATGCTCTCTGCCCAACTGCAGACAGAGCCAGAATAAACTGCTATGATGCTTCTTGATTACACCAAAATCCCCAGAAAGAGGAAGCATCAGGACAGCCTTAATCTTGGTTCCTGTGCTCCTGGCCAGAGGGCTCAGATCCTATCTGGAAAGCACAGATATTTATGCACCTAACCTTTTATAATCTGACTGCTCTATCTCTTGTTAAGTTAAATGAAAACATTTGTGTTGACTATGTAATTAGGGACCTTGAATGTTATGTCTTATAGTGTCAAATTGCTTTGTAGTCTTTTTTTTCCCACTGTTCATAAGGAAAGGAGGTTTGTGAAGGGATTAATACTCCTTTTAAGTGGATTTACCTCTACAAATCTGTAGGAGTCAGTAGGCTATAAGACCCTGAACTATATGGCACAAATACTAAAAGGTGGCACAATGCCCTACAAAGCTGTGAACCTCTACTAGGAGATTATATAGAGAGACTGAGAGCTCCACTTTCACTGTCTTGCAGATTTTTTTTTCATATCAGATGTGCAGAGCTTCCAAGTAGCTAGAGACACTAAATATCTCCCCTTTCTGATAATTATGTCTACAGATTTCCCAAAGCAGCACTACCCTCTGTCAAACTTGAAACAGGCTGCACATAAGCTGGAATGTCCCACAGCTCCACTACAGGTGTCTACTGGTGCAGCTTTAACTGTGTCACTCTGTGTATAAGGTTGAAAGACAGGATGAAATCTCACAGTGTTTTTGACCCATTGTTGACAGAGGTGCCTCTTTTAAGGAAGTTTTATCCACCATGGAGTGTGGCAGGGAGCGTGTTTTGGAATTCAGTAGAAAATCTTTTTCCCTCCCTTACACTTCTCACAAATAATATGGTTGGTACTGGTTGTCACATTACAGTGAATATAAAAAACTCTTAATTACTTTCAATTAATACTCCACTGAGAACTTGAAAATAGATCCAGCTGTAGTCCATTCACCCCACCCTTCCTAATCCCTGAATGATTGCATTCCTTCTGATTTTAGTTTTAAAATTTTTCATAACATTTGAGGAAAGTATATTTAAATATTGGTTTACTGCTTGAAAGGTAAAAAGAACTATATGAACTGTACTGTATGAATGCTGTGTACCACAGCTTTCCCCCTCTGTAGTGTCTAAGCACTGCATTATTCCAAATGCTGTTATGCCCTTTAGTCCAAATAACAAAATTTTATTGTGTTTCCCATCTGCAGCACGATGGCCAATAGCCAACCACAATGTTTTGCATTGAAATGGTGAGGATATGCTCTAATTGCCTCACTAACAAAGACCTTGATTACATCTAAATTCCAGGATTTCTGAAGGCAATTTTTTCATAGCATCAGCCTATTTGTTTCTGACTGATTACCCCTTGAGCAGTAACCTTTTACTCCTTTGTATCTCAGACAATATTTTAATCCAAAATGAAAATTAGAGAAGGTAACAATGTCTTAAAAAGCACAGTTGAGCAATTTCTAAACAGCACACTGTTTGTCAGCATAAGAAGTTTCTTCTTGGAAAAAATGTGATGAGTGGTGAGGACGTTTCATGAAGCACAATTGCTTTAACAACACAGCCTAATCCCCTCCCCAAATCTTTGCCGGTTCAAGAACTGCCCAGCCACGTATTTGCTGTCTAGTCAAACTGCCCCAACAGGTTGCTGTGTAAAAAACCAGCAAATCTATGTGCTGGGCACCTGGATGTGTGTGAATTCTCTTGACAGGAATACCATTGCCCCCCAGATGAACTTTGGGGGAATGGACAAGGGAAGTTCAAAGTTCAAGGACAGTGAGTGGTGTTGCCTTTACTTTCAGCTCCATTCCACGTGGAAAAGATTAGGGTGTGGGGTATGATATCCCAAGTTTAGCTATACATCACCAGGAGATGCTTTGCCATATTTTGCCCAGTCCAAGGAAATGGCTTTGGTACACGGAGTCCAGATGCAGCTTTTTTTTTGATTTCAGTGCTCCTCATGGGAGCACCGGGGCTGAGGCAGACTCTTGCCATGGCAGCTTGTTTCTCCTTCCTCAGGAGACGTCAGAGAGGGCAGAGGCAGGCAATGATGTCAGGGCTGTAGCAACTGGAGGAGGAGTACCCCTGCAGGCATTTCCCACTGCCTTGGGAGATGCAGGCAAAATGAGGTGTGACAGAGCCTTACAGCACATTAGAAAGAGTAACTGATAGAAGAGGAGTGTGACTGGGGTACTCTGAAATAAGCAGAGATTTCACTGCTTGGGGTAGGTGCTAGATCAAGCTGATTGCCTTAAATAATTCTGTTTATATACCAGCATTAGGTTACTGATATTTCTAGGTTAAGTGCATGCACAAGCCAGGGAAATGGCAAATGGACTTGTTTGTCTATTTAAAAGCACAGTTCAGGACACAGATATGGTACCACAACCTACATATTCATTCCAGAAGTGTCTGACCCATGTAAAAAGTTTGGAAAAAAAGAAAAACTCGTTTACAATAAGACATAAAAAAGACCTTGTGACTGCAAAAATTGTATTTCCCCCAAATTCTCCTGGAGATCCCAAGTATTGCTTTACAAACAGCAGTACTCCAAAGCTCTCCATTTCTGTGCTTATTTGTACCACCTGTCTTATTGTTTTTGCCTTCAACACTATCAGTTCTGTTGCACTTTTCCTGTTTTGGAAAGTCTCCAGCTCTCATGACATTTTTAAATGACCTTTGTATAGAGTGAAAGTGCCGAATGCTAGGCTTCTGAACAGCATATCTGCATTTAGTTAGGAACTTAAAAACCCAAAACTATCATTACTTTAATCCCAAATCTCTGGAAAAATAAATGCAACTTCTCTCTTAAGGAGAAGAAGAGAGAGCTGGGTTATGTCACAGGAAAGGAGATGACAGTAACTAAATAAATAAAGACTAGGTGAGCAGTCCTTTGCTTTTATTCTGGTGCTGGTTCCAGATCCAGAAAAGCCACAGTTTGTACTGATCCTTTGCTTAAGGAAATAAAAATTAATGTAAGGAAATGAAAATTAATATTTTATTAGAGAGGAAAATTTTCATTTAAGCTCAAAGAAGCATTTACAGGTTACATCAGGAAAAGCAAAGGAAATACAGATCTTGTTTGCAGAACTCTATTCTCCATTGCCTATGACTCAGGGGTGGGAGATAAGCTGTGCTCAAAAGGTTCTGGACAAGTTCCACCCTTCCAGAGCCAGACCGGGGCAAGCGGCTCCAGCAGCCTCGCTGGGACCTTGTTGCACTTTAAGGGGAGGGAACGAAGAAGGTGCAGAGCAAAAATCCAGATTCACAAGTCAGTTTCAGGCAGATTCTGAGCTGTAAGAAATGTATTTTTGATTCTCTGTTAAAAGATTAGGAGAATAATCTTGAGGGTCCCATATAAAAGAGTTCATACTGTATGTTACTATGAAAACTGGTGGATGATCTTCACTTAATAGCATTATTACAATCTGTTTGCAAAAGGTGATAAAAGGGGCATCATTCTGTCTCCATTCCTTATTACAATCACTGAGGACTTGAAGTCACTGAAACTCTGACACTCACAAAGGTGAGTTTTAGTTGTAAACATGGGGGATTTATCCTTCCATCTGGGTTAGAGACCAGGATAAACTCTTCCTTAAAACTGCTGTCCAGAAATCTCACAGCCTTCTCTCACAGCCCATATTTTCTAGGATTCATTCGTTTGCCTTCTGGCAGCTGCCTGCAGTTAGCTTGCACCTACATAAAAATGTATCCAAAGCTGGGCCCAGGCTCTAGCTTTTGCAGTAGTGGGTAGAGAAGAAAAGTGACCTTTATATCTCGCATTCACATGTGATATCCATCTCTTCACTCTCTGTTTGGCCAAACCAGTTTAGATTCTGACGTTCAGGATCTGTCTTGACTTCGAGAATTTGTGCTCTTGCCTGTAAACCCAGTAGGCAAAGGTTCATATCAGCTCTGCAGCTCCTAATGAGCCAAAATAAACACACACGCCTCTCACAGTTGCTTTAACCTCACAGAGGAGGCAGGGGCAGCCCTGCCTGATGGCATGGAGGCAACGACATTGGATGAAATACTCAGCGTGAGTAACATGAGTGTTGTGGTGAACACTGGCTAATGGAGGCAAAAATTAATAAGCTGCTACAGTGTTGTTTTTTTTTTTTTTTGTTAAATAGATTTCCAGAAGCCTAGCTTTGCTTTTTACTGTCTTTTCCTTAGATAAAAGCAGAGTAAGTGCAATGGGAGGAATGAACTTAGCTATACTCAGCTGGGCTTGATAACAACCTCTACCCAAATGAAACTCCTATGTGTGCTTAATATTAAACATACACTTCAATGATGTATTGAAAGTAGGCTGGATTGCTGAACACTTCAAAATGAAGCCCTCTAGCCTTAAGACTTCTGGAGTTCATTCACACCTACTCCACACCGTTTCACAAGTTTATCTGCTCTTTTGGCAGATAAACATGGGATATATTCCAATTTTTTTTTTCCTCCAGTAGCTGTTTTCTTCCAAATGAATATTAGTATACAAAACGTGGTACTGAAAGAAGTATAAACTTTTTGGGATGAGTATGAAACAACGATGTGCTAAAATCCTAAGGCTAAAACAATAAATCATAAAGAAAGTAACAAATTCTGCTAGTGAAGATAATTTCCGTATAGAACCTATTCAGCAATAAAATCCTTTGCAGGAAAGGAATATTGAGCCCATGAGATGATATTTTTTACACATATCTAGGAAGCAATGTTAGCTCTCTGTTGTGGATTACTTGTGTTTCATTATTTTAGTCAGAAATCATCTGCTCATTTATACAGAAAGGATCAAAAAAAAAAGACGGTGCCATTCAAGAAAGAAAACTTAAATCATTCATGTGGAGCCAAACACTCTATTTTCTGTGTTGAGAAGCTTTTATTGGATCACCACAATATTTTGGATTAGTTACACTACGGCTCTGAAATATCATATTATAGTGTAGAAACTTTCCCAATAAAAGGAAATAAGGAAATAAGAAAATAAAGAAGCACAGTATGTGAGGCTTTGGTCACTGAACCAAGCTGAATTTTAAGAGCCAGTCCCAGTCCAGTGCAGAGAAGGAACTTCTTCACACTCTTTCATAGACTCTAGTGCAGACAACTCCTTTCATGGCACATTCCTAAGGCACAAAGGAAAGATTAATTTAAGGCTTTTGTTGGCATCAGGTGTGTCTGCTGAAGTAACATCTGAAGTCAGTGAAAATCCAGGTCACATTTTATATCTTTACATATTTACACAATTTTCAGAGCAAACAGCAAAGCTATATTGCAAATGGAGTTGCTTCTACTTTAGCAGCTTCAGACTTTATTAAGTGGCATATAATGACAAAAAGATTGCAAAATTAGGGTCATCTTCCACAGAAAAGTTTATCTTCTTTGGTATTAATGTTGGCTTGATGTAAATATTATCCCCACCTGATTATTACAGCATGGCCCACCAACACTTTCAAATTTACAAAGTTAGGGGTTCTTTTGTGTGGGAAAGCAGAAGTATCCTGGGTATTTCAGGGGTCAGGCTTCTGGCCTAAAAAACTTCGCCCTTCTGAGTCACAAAATATTTCTCTTGACTCTCTCGCCGCACTGACCTTCGGTGGCTGCTGGTGACTCACAGCCACAGGATGCCTGCGACAAAGGCCACGGGATGTTGAAAAAATACCTCGTTGGTCTGCAAATGTGAGGCCTCCTCCACAAACCTGATGAGGTCAAGGGGCAGACAGCAGGACACTGACAGAAGAGGAACCCTATCTCTCTGCTCTATGAAGATGGTTTAATGATTAGGAAGAACTTACACAGAAATGCAGCCACAAAGAGATGCAAAAGCAAATCACCCTTCCTACCTAAAGGGAGGCCACAAGAGAGGTGGAGATGGACTTTTTACAGGGGCATGTAGTGACAGGACATGGGGGAATGACCCTAAAATGAAAGAGGATAGGATTAGATTGAACATAAGGAAGAAGTTTGTTACTGGGAGGATGGTGAGGCACTGGAACAGATTGCCCAGAGAAGTTCTGGATGCCCCATCTCTGGAATTTTTCAAGGCCAGGTTGGACAGGACTTTGAGCAACCTGGTCTAGTGGAAGGTGCCCCTGCCCATGGCGGTGTGTTGGAACTAGAGGATCTCTAAAGTTCCTTCCAGCCAAAACCATTTTTGATTCTAAGTAAGAGAGCTTATGAAAAAATATAGAACAAGCTAATATGTAAAGGTATAATGGTGCTGACTTCAAACAGGTCTCCAAAATTAGTTCAACTCCGCTCTTTAAAAACTTTAATGAACAAAGTACTTTATTTAATTAAAAAATGAAATATTAATTTTACTACTGACCCTGACAACTAGGGTCCCTAAAATGTGTTATCACCCTGGCTTGGCCAACCCATAGCTTTCACATGGCTGCTAGAGAAAGGAGCATCTAATGGAGTATGAGAAACAGCAGGCATTACCCTTCCCCAGGGAAAGACATGGTTCCTTCATAGCAGTGGGTACTTCTGGTGGGGCTGTCAGGATCTGCCAATACCTGCTGCAGGGACACAGAGCTGATGGTTTTCACACACTACACCTCAAGAACCTGCTTAGTGCACTTGGCATGCTCATGTTCAAAAGCAAACAGAAGTGTGTGAATTGATGGGCTTTAGTGGAAATAGATGTGTGAAAAGATGTAAAACCAATTTTCTAAGATTGGACAGGCTTAATTCCAATTGCAGGGGAAAGGAAAGAGCCATTCCGGGAACAGCAGTACCCAGGTTGTAAACTATTTTTCATATTTTACCAGTTTCTGCTATTTCAAAACCTCATTTATTTTAAGAATAATAATATTGAGAGCAGTAAGTATGCTGTCAATTTATGGCAGCTTTGCTACTGTAGTCACTTTAAAGACAACTTGCTATATGGAACAATATTTATTTCCTTCCAGCTTGTTTTCTAAGCTTGGCTCATTCTTTCTGCCTCCTTGATAAGCCTAAACTGATACTCTGTTTAGACAGAAACAACCTGAAGTCTGCATCCTTCTGACATTCATCAGCATACAAAGAACATGAACTTACCACCACCATTTTCCCATCAACCAGTCTTCTCTTTATTGTGGTGTCTTTGCCATTCCACTTCTGCACTTGCACCAATGAACCTTTCTCCAAGGTTATGACACTCTGCAAAGGCCAAGTGAAGAGTTTCAAACTGCAGTCCGAGCTTTGCAGATTAGAGATACACACTCTTGGTAATGACTAATGACACACTTGGTAACATTAGGTTTAGCACCATACAGTTTCTTCTTTCAGTGCTTTCTGTGAATAGTTTGGAAAACTTATAGTGCGCTAAGTGGGTAGGAAAAGTTCCTCCTGGTGTTCTTCTGGGAAATGTCCAGGCACTCAGAGGTTATCATCCCCCTTACCTTGACTTTCCGGTCATCTGCTGTTGTTTCATCAAACTGCTGGCCCAGTTTGAAAGAGATCGATGTATTTTTAAATGTGCTTTCAGTTCTGATGGTTACTATGTCTCCTTTCATACTGATGATCACATCAGGCCTTGCCAGGCCACCTAGTTTCCGAGCAGCTAAACCCACTCCTAGAAATCAGACACAAAACAAGCATTACATTCTAGAAAGGAAGAAATTCAGTGTCCTCTCATGAATCTTCAGTGGAAGAATAAGTAACAGTTTCTTTCTGAATACTTTAATGCCTGATTTAGATGAGATTCTAATTCTTCAAATGTGGAAGTAAGAATGAGAACCTCAGTGTTCAGAGGCTGAGGCAGCCCCAGGTGACAGAGTGCACCTTCAGCAAGAAGTCAAGATGTACTTGATTATACGTCTGTGCATATTTAGCTAAGAAGAAACATAGTGGGTTACAAATCTGTGCGAATTTGTGTAAAGACAGAATACATAGAAAAATTCAGAGGAATGGTCTGTTTCTCCTGGAATCTTGTAAGAACCCTTTTTAAAATTTTTTTTGATAAATCTGAGAATTTGCACTTTTTTTGACAGCTGCATGGAGGAAACTGGATACTGAACTGGATACTGATCCTGGTGCTCATTCAGTAAAACATAATGAAGACTGGGCAATTCCTAGGTTGCTATTAACACCCCTTAAGGATTCTTATGAGAAGTACAAACATGAAATATAAAAAAATGTCAAGGTACAAGAGTGAACAGCTGCAAAGAGCTTTGGAGAAATCCCTTGGCAGAAGTCGTTTGTATTGCCTAGTGCTTTCCAGTCCGGTTCATTCTCTACACATAGTGAAGTCTGGGGCAAGTAGGAATGAAGGCCACTGGCAATGTATCACTGTTTTATAAAATCAGAAAGGGGATAGCTGTAGTTAGTGCCTTTGCTAATGCTATGCAGTGCTCAGACAAAAAGATCTGTATAAAAAGGTATCAAATTATCTTCGAAGTGTAACACTATTTGCAGTAATTATTCTAGACTAAACAATTCCATTCAAATGTTCAGAAAAAATATCTGTAGCAGGACTTTCATCCCACATTCACTCTGGTCAACTAATTAACTGCAATTTTTTTGTTATTCAGTCTAACATTTCAGATAATGGGAATCAGTGTCTCAGTGAATCATTTATATAGCAATAGCAATGCAGTAGCTGACTGTCTGTGTACTTGCTATATAGGAATGAAGCCAGCATTAAAATGAAAAACAATGCCTAATTTATTACATTCCTGGCATACTTCAGTAACAGATAGATTCATTCATAGGATTTAGATGTCTGAAACTGAAGTGTCATGAGATATCAGCTCCATTATATATTGTAAATTATCACAAGGCACAAGTTTAACAGTGTAATCAAGAGGAACATAAAAAATCTACATCTCATAACAGAAAAACAAATTATATCAGTTCAGTTCAGTTAGATGGAAGTCAATTTATTATGGTAATTCATCAACCACCTTTTTCATTTTAGATGTTAAAGGAAAAATTAAATTATGCTAGAAAAGTAATTAAAGTGTTTTTGTGGCCAGGAGGAAGGCATCATCTATGGACAAAGCACTCCCAAAGGAAGCCTACTAAGAAAAAAAAAAAAGAAAGAACATTTCTTACCCAATTCTTTCATATAGTCATCAAAATTCTCACTGGAAACAAGTTTCCAGGTTCCCACAAATCGGTTACACATCGTTCAGCCTTTGTAAAGTGTTGGTCCTGCAGAGAGAGGCAGTGGCCACAACAGCTCTTGGTGGGAATCAGAGAGGTTGTGTGCCCAACGCAGATCTCACTGACCTCCTTTTAAAGAGGTCCAGTCCCTGTGGCAGTCAGGAGGGGCCAGTAGGAGAGGCAGTGCCAGGGCAAGACAATGTGCACCTTGTCCAAGGCAGTCGTGCCAGTACCACGGCTCTGGGTGACTCCTGCCTCTGTTCCCTCCACTGAATACATCAGGACACTGAAGGCACGTGAGGACAGGATGTTACCACTGCACCCACAGAGCAGGCAGGGGACACTGCAGTAGGGGTGTCAGCAGCAAGTACAACTACAGGAGCACTGCATCCTCATGACATCCAGCTCTGACTGTCTCCCAACGTTAGTGCCCTGCTATCACCATATAGAATAGAAATCTGTAATGATCATCTCATCCAACTGCCCGACCAATCAAGGGCTGACCAAAAATTAAAGCATTTTGTTAAGGGTATTGACCAAACGCCTCTTACACATAGACAGGCCTGGGGTTTGACCACCTGTGTAGGAAGTCTGTTCAATGTTTGACCACTCTCTCACTAAAGAAATGCTTCCTAATGACAAATGTGAACACACTTGAGACAGGCTTGAACTATTCCCATTCATCCTATCACTGGATATCAAGGAGAAGAGATCAGCACCTCATGCTTCACTTCCCCTCCTCAGGAAGCTGTAGAGTGTGTTGCCACTATTGTCACTTCTGTGCTAGTAGAATAAATCAAAGCCATGTGGATTTTGGGAAGGAACTGTCAAGAAGCTGATGTACGAAGTGGTTTGTAGGGTCCTTTGACTTTCATGATCCACCCTGGAAAGGATCTGTGGATTTTATCATTTAAAGGCAGAACTGAATTATACTGTTTTTCCTCATCAGATAAACGATCCGAAGCTGTGGGTTCTTCCCTGAAAATATCCCAGGCAACATCACAAAAAGAAGCAGTGAATCTTCGCTAGCTCTCTTTGTCTGCAACTGGACATATCCAGAAGATCGGTGGAGATCAGCTCTTGTGCTTCACACGTGGATGGCATGAAAAATGGCTAAGTCTTTAAAGTAATTATTTCTAGTTCAAAGTCCTTTGGTGAGAGGCAAGCAGATCTGCTGACTTGGGAGGAGGAAATATACTGCTCTCTTTTTGTCTTTATGCACATAGATAGTTTGTCTGTTACAGAGTTAAGGGAAGATTTAAGTCAGCACAGTCATATAAGTCATTGCATTCAAGTGTGCCCCACTGTTGTCAGATTTCCTTAATGTTCCCTGCTCCCATGAAGAGACTCCACAACCTCCCTGGGTCCATGTCTTCCTTGTACTGGGGAGCCCTGAACTGGACCCAGCATTCCAGCTGTGCCCTCATCAGAGTTGAGTAGAGGGCAAGGATTTTCTCCCTCAACCTGCAACACTCCTAATGCAGCCCAGGATATTGCTCACTGTCTTTTGCTGCCAGGGCTTGTTCCTGGTTCTTATTCAGTTTGGTCCACTAGGACCTCCAGAACATTTTCTGCGAAGCCAACATTGAAAGATTGAAAAATCCGAGTTTTCAGCATTCAATTTTTTTTTTTTTAATCCACTTTTAGGACTGTTGTCTTGTGGTTAGTAAAAATCAAACACATAGAACAAATCCATAAACCATATGACAGTCAGGATTTTAAAGCATTGTAATCCAAGACATCTCAAACTATCTGAAACTACTTAGTGCAAGACCACATCAGATATAATTCTGTCCTTCCTCTTCCTAAACCATCTTCCTGGAGAAAATTATTACTTGGTACATGTAAAGATTAGAGGCTTCTTTCTGACTTGGGTGAACAATAGTTACCTGTGTGTCTTTTTTGTATGATTTCTCTTTCTGGATTATGACCACTCTTCAGATCCACATTGTAAGGATGGAGAGACGCTGAGATTATAGATTTTGGGACAAAATTTCTTGTATTTAGGGTTGAAAGAGTGAGATGGAGCCACTGCTGGGCCAAGTTGGGTTAGGTCTGGGTCTCATCTTGAAAGCTGTCATAAACAAGAAAAGGAACACACGGAAACAGATAAATAATACAGTCTATACTATTGTAGTCTTTGGATTATATTGTGGTTGTGAGGAAATAGGAAGGTCTTAGGTCACAAATTTTGATTGTATATGTGAATGGTTTTATCCCATCGATCATAACATCAATAGGATAGGTTGAGCAAAACTTCCCATTGCTGCCCAGGTTCTAATGACACTGCAGTGCAGGGAGGGAATGTCTAGAGTGACTGAAAATGAAAACAAGGCAAAAAAATAGGAAGCAGATGCTGCTATATCTGTAATATGTAAATAAATGTAATATGTAAACTTGAAGGTGTTGTCCACACAAAACTCTTCTAAAACAGAGATGGATTATATCATATTTTGTGTAAAGAATAGCTAGCTCTTTTATCCAGTCTCTGGAAATGAGAAAGCTCCTCCTAAATGAAACTATCCATTATTTTTCAAGAAATAATATGAAAATATTCTACCGTTGCTCCTGAGGCATTCTTTGTTCTTTCATTTAATTGTCTTATCCACATAAAGACACTTTAACAAGACAAGGCTGGTGCCTTTGGGAAATAAAAGATGACTGGGATGTTGTAAAATCAGGCCCAAAGAAATTCAAGAAGAGCAAATTAGTCAGAATAGAACAGCTTCACTGCAGTACCAGTAACCTTAAGAACAAAAGTGACAGAGAATTATTTATACAGACAAAACCCCAGTCTTAAGCAGTCTCAAACAATGTTGACATTGCTACCATCTCTCTCTTTGTCACTAAGAAAAATCAGTACTTTCATTTAAAGGCCTTGCAGTTTAGAAAGAAAAAGAGCAGGGAATTATATTTCAGTAGAAATAGGAAACCAACCTTTTCTTCCAGTTTAAATGGAAAAAAGTGTCAAGAATTGTAAATACATATGATAAAGTGGAACTTTGATTCTGTTTTTTGCTCACAGTTGGAGTAAAACAAGATTAGAAATCATTGAATTGGAGATTGTGAAGCACCACTGGAGATGAAGGTAAAGCTTGATAAAAATAGTGAACTAAGAATTCAGAGACTAATTAGAAATAAAGGCATTATTTAAAGAAATACAGAAAGTGAATTTATCTCAGTTTCTTTAAAGGAAATAGGATCTGGGCAAACTCAGTGCCGAAAAAAGTCTAAACTAAATTCCCAGGAGAGCAATGAAGAAAACAGAAAGCGGAGAGCAGAGGTCAAAGAAGGACTTGCTGTGAGGACACCAAAGATGTTTTAACACTGACTCTATGGAGCTGAAGGATCAACTCTGAACATGGTGCCAGTAGCTTCCCAATAGCTACACTGGAGAGTGTAGCTTGTTCCCTTAGATGGAGCATCCTACAAGAGCAGACCAGGATGGCTGGGGCCAGTGGAATGAGTCCAGACTGCACTGTGCACATGGTGCTTCACTGGCCAGGATGCAAAAGTCCTTCAAGTTCTTTCCAGTGGAAACAAAGAGTTAAAAGATAAACATAAAAATAACAGAAAGGTCAATGCTCAGAATAAGCCTTGCTTCCTCTCTCTCGTGAGCTGCTAAAAATCTGTAGGTGTGAGTTCCCTTTCTCTCTTGTCATCCCAGTAACCTGTAGTAGTGATTGAATATGCTTAGGGGCAAAGATCTCCTCCTTTCAGCATTCAAGGGTGCCTGCTTCAAAATGTGTGTTGCCCAAGGGTTTGTAACGGTTTGGGGAGTTCCTTTTTTTTTTTCCAGGAAGTAATGGTATGAGGTGGTTTCTGATTTTTGGAGAATAATTCAGCACAACAGAAGAGTGAGGGAGACCTGTCCTGCTCTGTAGGGAGGGACAAGCCACTGATCTGTTTTAAGTCCATAGAAATGTGTGTTGTCACCTCGGTCCAGGTCTGAGAGGAATCACCTCCATTAATTCAATAAGTCACTAGATTGCTGCCTTTTTCAGACAATAAATTTTGGCCTTATTCAGAGAATAAATTCCAGATGTATTCATATTCTAAGAAAAGCTTCACTAATACTTTGTTATGGTGTGGTACCTGTTAAAAATTATAAACAGAATGTCACTTTATTGAAATTTCCAGGAATTGAAGTTTTAAGTGGCTTGATTAATTCACAAAGTTTGAATTAATTCACCAGGTACTAAAATAAATGGTGATGCTTTCAGAAGAGATTACCTGCCTCTGAAATATTAAGCTGTGAATGTTCAAATTGTAACTGTTGGCTCTATTGAGAATATAAGATTTCTGGAAAATAAAGGCTGCTATATGAATACTGGAAATTTGACCTCTGAAATACAGTATTTCCAAATCTGTGGACAATGGTATTTATTTAATTATGAGTTGATACTTAATGTCTATATGTAGCTTATTTAAGTCAATGTTTCTGCTTCTTATAATCATCTCTCCCATGTAGATTTTCTACCACTAATCTGCAACTGCTGTTTTTAAAGTTGATGAGACTTCACAAGCAATGAAGCCAAAGTTAAAACAGATGAGCTGTTTGCTCATGGCTCTTTTAACATTTCCCACAGGATTTACTGATAGTCTTTTGGAACTGCTTTTAAATTACTCCTCAGCTCATGTAGAGTATAAAGTCCTTCCTTTTTCCCTCTCTAGTTTTATAAGCAGCGCAAAAACTTGGGAACAGTCTGAGTCATGCAGAGGAAAGTTCAAGTGTATGTAAGGTCTCTGCTGCATGGTCCCCTCTGAGAGCTGACCTCAGGAATGTCAGGAATATTAGGAATTTAGTTCACAGATCCTAATCGCAAAGCTTGAGATAAGGTCATTTCCCCATTTAGTGGGTAATGCACATATTTTGAGATTTATTGTCCAGGTTTTCCCTAGAACTCTCATTTTTTTGTCCTCAGTTTGAGTCCTCCGAGGTGTAGAAATCATAGCTGCTGTGGATGCAAAGTTTTGAAGTGGGAGACCAGGCCTATGAGCATGAGAAGAATGTAGTTTGAAAATAAGCAGAGTTGAAAACATGGTGTTCAAAAGGCTTTACCTCTAGAGAAGCTCATGTTCCCAAGACTGGTCAAACTTAATGAGCTAGTAGAAAATGCATGTAGGTAATAAAGGAGGTTGTAGCATTAGCAAACTTGTATAGGCTTTTAGTAAACCTGGGAGTATTTTTTAAGCTATGATTCTTAATTCAAGGCTTTTTGTCTAATCAAGGACAAAATGAGATGTTGAAGAAAAGCATATTAAAAAAATAATCACAGTTTAAATCTACAGTAGCTGTAATTTCACTCTTGAAGAGGGAAAGGACAACATCAAGCCACTTCAGATGGTCCCCAGGTTTAAAATTATCTGCATTTGTACACAGAGGAGGTGCCCAGTACCCTACTCGTGTTTGAAAGCCAACACTGGTCATCCACAGCATCCACAAACATCCATAGGTCGTCCTTCTCCCTGCCCCAGAAACAACAACTTTCGCTTCAAGCCAAGAAGAGCAACTGCTTTATTCCCCTGAGTGTGCATAGACTCCTTGCAGTGGGGAGCCTACATGCAGCACTCACCAGACAATGTTTCTGTGTCCAGGTCTACATCTGTCACTGTCACACAAGTGACTGGATTGACTCTGATCCTCTTTCCGCAGTGAGATGGGTCACATTTACTGAGTGTGGTACTGCCTTTCACACTAAGCTTTCCCACACCCTTTCCCACATTACATTCCTCCCACCCCTTACATTCCCCTTTCTGACAAACTCCAACACAAGCACAGGTTGTAGAAAGCAGAATATTTTATTGAATAGGCACGACAAATTGGACTAGCTGCATGTAACTGCTTTGGGATATATATGAAAAAAGTACAGTTCTCTTTAAAACAGTTTTGAGGAGTTTTTCTCCTTTGGTTAAGTGGTTTTTCTCCAGCTTCAAGCATTAGTCCTCTGTGAAGGTGTCTTCTTCATGCTTTTTCATAAACTCTTTTGCAGGAAACATTATTCATGGTGCATTCCTGGAAAGAAAGATGAATTCAATCAGCTTTTAATTCTCACTAAATGTTAGTTAGTCAGAAGGTATGTAAGTACTTGTCATTGGGAATCAGTGTAAGAAAGATTTGCATTTCTCCTCCTCTAATACCAGTTGTGAAAACAGTGAAACAATTTTGAGATCTTCAGAAACAGAAGTCTAAATGCAAGCACAGGACTGAAAGAACATTAAAGGACTGCTCTGGCAACTTCCAGGAGAGTTCTAATCTTTTAAAAATCTATAGAGAAGGCTCCTAAGACTTCTGTGGAGGGTGATTGGACTCTGGAGCTGGGCATTAGCCTTTTTTTTCCTTTCACCTTTTGCAGCTGTGGCTTGTCTTTTTCACACATGTGCATAACACATGCACACACACGGAGCTTTCAGACTTGCAGCTGCTGGTGTCAGCCTCTGCATGTTAGGCTCTGTCCTCATCTGTTTTTCTGTTAGATCAAACTCTGTTTTGTTCAGTCCTTCTTAATGAAGCTGTTATTAAAAACTATTTCTATTTCTTCTCCTCTGGTCTCTCTCCAAAGAAATTTAAATATTAAATTTATAGACATATTATTTTTCCCTAGGCAAGGGCAGAACTCTTTGGGAATTTCATGTATGTGTATCATTTTGCAGCGTGTAGGAATCTCAGCTGCCAAAAATGAACACAGTTTTAGTCCTCTCCCAGATTCTTCAAAGTGTATTTCCTAAAACTGTGCTGGGAAGCCCCAGACTGTAGGTGGGCCTTACTGGTACCAAGAAAAGCACAACGGTCTATGACCAGATAAAACCAACCAACAGAGAGCTTGGACACAGGTTTCCTTTTTAGCTCAAACATCATATTATTGACACAATTGTTGATGATGCATGAGATGGTTCCCACAGATGGCTGTTGAGCCTCTGCTGAAGATGAACAGCAGAGTTCTTACAGTGGATGCCCTTAACATGGACATTGCTAATGCTTCCTCTATTCTATCCAGGATTTGGAGATTCTGATATATAAAAATAAAAATTTCCCTCATAGGGATATTGTTTTTTTTTTCTTCCTACACTTTCCTAAGCATGCCTTGCTATGAATGGAGAAAGGAACCTCCATACCATTCCATAAGTTTAACATTTCAATTCTAACCCCAGCATTTCAATTCTAACCCGTAATCCAGACTCATTCAGAGACTTCTCACCAAGTGCACAGAAACCTTTATGATTCTTTTCCCTTTTCCTTTGAATCCAAAGTCATACATCAGCCAAACATGAATTCTGCATGCTGAATTCAGAGCTTAATTAATAAAAATGAACCCACCACCACCAGGTTTCCATCCACCACTTTTCTCTTTATGATGGTCTCTTTTCCATCCCACTTCTGCACCTGGTTCAGTACGCCGTTGTCTAGGGTTATGACATTCTGCCAAAGGAAAAAAACAAAGTATGGCTGTTTCATCAGGCTGCTCTGGGCTGAAGAGAATACTGTGTCCATGTCCACTGAGCACAAGCATCCATTACAGTCTTACCTGTGAAGGCAGCATTTCTACACTGCGTGTCAAAATCACAGCTCTGCCCTCCTGCTCCCACACCCCATTTGAGTGACGTATTTGCAAAGTGCCAGTTTTGAACTCACCTTCGTTTTTCTGTCATCTGCTGTGGTCTCATCAAACTCTTCACCCAGCTTGAACGAGACCTCTGTATTTTTGAAGGTACTTTCTGTTTTGATGGTTATCACATCACCACTGATGCTGATAGTTACATTGGGCTTGGCCACACCGGCCATCTTCCTGGTAGCAAACCCCACACCTATAAATAAGACACAAATTTTTATCTTTACTCAATGTGGTTTTTTATGTGTTGAAAAAAAAAAAAAATCCCAAGCCCTCAGTGTTGTTTCCCCTATTGCTTTCTGAATTTTAATAATTATATGTTGCAGACATTTCTTTGTAACATCTCACTAGCTTGGAACTACTATAGACCAAGTTGGGTGGGTTGATGTAAGGAAATTCTCTACTCTGTCATTTTCAAAATAGTGTGAAGACCAAGACGAGGTTTTAGTGTCAGATTTTTGCACATGAACTTGTTCAGAACAACTGAGATAGCTTGCACTCTAACTTGTATGCTAAAGCTATCTAAACATAAATAAGCAGAAACACATGACAGTTTCTGAGCCACAAAAGCAATGAAACTAACAAACAAGGGAAAAAAAAGCAAGCACTTTTTAGATTTATCAGTGGCTAGGCTGAATATAAGGAAATGATTAAGAAATAGCTGGCAATGGTTACGTCCTGAGTAAAATCTGGAGTAAAGATTAAGAGTGCAAGAGTCTCACTCTCTGAAAGCCTTTGGATGCTGCATAAGTCACAGTGAGTACTTTACCCCTAATCTGCAAATAACCCCCCAGCTTTTTACCATGTATTAACTGAATCAGTGCAAGCTTCCTCCACACTATCAGAATGTCGAAAGTTTTTAAAGCCCAATTTTAAGCAAGAAGCCTACACTTTTAAAGAAAAGTGTTAGACATCAAATCTTTGCAAGTATCTGTATGAATCCATGCAATTTGC
This sequence comes from Pyrocephalus nanus, assembly GCA_038380795.1. Taxonomy (NCBI): domain Eukaryota; kingdom Metazoa; phylum Chordata; class Aves; order Passeriformes; family Tyrannidae; genus Pyrocephalus; species Pyrocephalus nanus. Next base: position 68,778,942 of record CM076261.1, read on the forward strand.
TTTGTTAATATTCACTGGAGACACATGCAGAGTTTCATTAACTATAATAGCCATGGCAATTAATTGGTGTCTTAGTCCAGTAACAATGTAAAGTTGTTTGGGTGTGTTGCTTTTAGACATAGAGAAGCTTGCTGCTTTCTAGCACCACACCAATTTGCATGTCCAAGGATAAAAGCTAATTCACTCATGCACAGGCTTGATTTACCTGCAATTATTCCTCCCAATCAAGCTTTTTCTACTTTATAGTAATTTAATACCACTAATTCAACAGCTGAGTTCTCCAGTTAAAGACCATCTGATCAAAATAGTAGGACTAAAACCCCCTTGATAAATAGCATAGCCAGAAAAGCAAGTGAAGAATAAAGTTCAAAATCAATATTTTTTCCCTGTCCCAAATACAACTCAAAATAACAGTTCTCACCCAGTTCTTTCATATAGTCCTCAAAGTTTTCACTAGAAAGGAGCTTCCAGGTGCCCACAAACTGGTCGCACATCTTGTCAAGCTAGAAAGATGTCTTCCACAGGTTCAAACAGAAATGCAGGACAGGAGGATATTATGAGCTCCAGGAGATGAGAACTTATCTTTAAAAAGGAGCCGTGGCCACATGATGCTCTGGGATGACCAATGAAGAAGGAGTCCCAGTACCCAGTGTTTTTCTTCCTCCCCTACCCCTCCTTTGCCAGTAGGTCATAGTGTTATTATTCATATGCCCTTACTAGCACAAAGATCACTGTCTTGTTTTTATTTAATTATTTTTGTCTCATTCAAGAACGCTTCACCTTAAGGGCAAGTAATTAAATCAAATAGGCTTTCAGAATAAAAAGGTAGGCTCAACCCACAGAGGGTTATGTTCTCTCCCATACTCTTTTCTTTCATTTCAGTCTACTATATCAAATGGACACAGCTCAATTCCTAGACTGTAAGATCCAAAAGGCTCGTTGGGATAATTTAGTTTGCTTTCTGTACACTTGCAGTCAGAAATATTTTCCAGAGAAGCACAGAATTACAGGAAGAAGTGGATTTGGAGCAGAGAGTGCTTGTGGCTGTAGAAGGTAAGGCAATAAAATTGCTTCCTTGCTTGGGATATCCTTTTCATTGCACCACCTGAATCAATTGAACAATAGGTCTTTAATCTGTTTTTGTTTGATGGAGAGGGGATATGGGGCTCTGTGAGAAGAAAAGTAACAACACAGGGGATTTCTGTCCCTTTTGCTCCCGTGCTTTCTGAAGACCTATGTCCCGATGACTAGCATTATGAGTAGGCATGGCATAAAGCTAGACTCCAGTATTGACCTTCAAAAGGTCCCTGGACCCTTCATTTGTTTTGTGTTTGTGCTGATCAGGTAACAATCTGTTTGAGGCACAGTGTGTACAGGCGTGACATAATGACTTAGTCCATCTTGACTAATACCCTAAGCTCTGTCACATCTGTATCGGAAAGCAGTCAAACAATTTCTTAGACTTTCCTTTGGGTGTAATGTGCCATTTCAATGGTAAAAAGCACCTAATAAGTGCAGAGTCCATCCCCTGCAATTTTCTTTATGTGGATTTCCAGGAATTTCTCTGCTGGTTGCTAGGCATCAGATATTGTGGTCCACATAGTTTTGTAAGTAATAATACTGTAAAAAAAAAAATCATTTATAAAGGATTGCAAGATCATGGGCATATTTGAAAGGGAAGGGAAGTCAGGAGGACTCCAGTGCACCCTCCCACTCAGGTACAGTCGCCTCTGAGCTCACGGCAGGCTACTCAGGGCTGTGCCCTTTTGAGGCTTGGAAAACTCCACGGATGGACCCAGTACAACTTCCCTGGGCAACGTGCACCCCTGCTTATCTGTCCCCAGGGGGAGAGGATCTCCTTATCTTCTCTCTGAACCTCTCTGCTTTCAGCTTTTGTTCATAGTTTCTCATCCTCCCACCATTCATTTCTGTGAAAAGCCTCACATAACTCCTTGATGTCTTTCCCACAGGTGCTGAGAGCTGTTGTAAGCACTCTCGAAGTTTAACCAGGATGAACTACCTCAGTGTCACAGTTTCTTTTCATAAGACAAGTGCTCTAGACCTCTGAGCATCCTGCAGACCTTCTGCTGAACTCACTCCAAAACTGATGCAGTACTCTGTATCCAACCTATTGAGTGCTGAGATGAGGGGAATAATCATGCCTGTCAACCTGCTGGCTGTACTTCTGTTTATATAGCCTAGGATGTTTTTGGCCCTTCTGCTGGCAGAGCTCAGCTCACTGCCCATCAGGACCCTGAGAACCTTTTCTGCAGGGCTTCTCCCTAGTCGGTGTCCACCCAGCCTGGATTGCTGTGATAGCTGAGTATGTTTTTACATAATTAGTTACCCTCTTGTGCCTTTAAGATGGCATTCTATGGGGAAAGTTATTATTTTTTTTATTTTTTTTTTTCCTAGAATAGCTAATCTTAGACTTGGCCTATTCGGGTTTTTTTGAATTTTTTTTTTTTTTTTCATATTCACTGACTTTGGACTAATCCCAAAATAAATAAAACAATATTCTAAATATTGAAGCCACTGATGACTTTTTTGGTTGGTTTTCTCAGAGTGTCACATGTTCAAGTCCTCTTTAAAAGGAAACTCTGAGGGGCCCTCAAGTTTGTGTCATTATCTTGAGGTATTTTCACTTGGGACTCTTGGCTTGAGAAACACTGCCCTGTGTGCGAGCAGTTTGTAGGAATATGAAAACTCAAATCCATCAATTAAATAATGAGAACAGAAAGTACCAGGTGAGGATTTCTGCAGTGCTCTGGATAGAAAGGATATGACCTGGAAGAACTCAGTTCCTGTTGGTACTTTTCTTGCCTTTTGGGAACTGCTGTGTGTGTGGCTTACTACAATTAGCCTTCATTTCTTTGGAGGGGAAATAGGGCTTTTATATTCAAAACTATAGCCTGGCAGGGGGAACTGGCTTTCCTTTGGTGTTAACTGCTGTCTGCAATGCTGGTGCTGCTGGAAGACTTTTTTGGGAGGGTCGAAGCACCTTTCCATGTAAATCAGTTTGGAGCAGATAAGTGCACCCTCCATATGCGGTCAATTACTTGCATTTATTTAAGGTGAATTTGAGCTATTTGTAGATATCTTGCAAACTGTTGACTCAAAAATACAAGAAAAAAGCCAGCTTGTGGGTTGACTTGCTTGTTTACTTCAAAGCAATCAGCTATATGGGAGCAGGCTTATGGCTCTCATTTGGAAAGTATCTTACCAACAGTCTCCTTTCCCTCAGGAAAGACTTCCAGTGACAAGAGATAAACTTGTGGCAGTGATGTCATCTAATACAAATCATGCCTGCTCTCTGGGGCAAAGACATACAGCCCTGCTGAAGTTTTTAATCGTCATGAAGAAATCAGTATGACTTCTGAGCCTGGAAGTTTAAGGAAACCTGTGATTCATGTCACTTGCAGAAGTATCTTGCCAGCAAGAGCTGGGCAATCTAGCTAAACAGCCCTGTGGTCATCGGCACTGATGTGATCTAATAGCATCAAAAGAAAGGCCATCCTCAAAAGAGTAGAAACTTCCTTCAAAATAAGCAGAAATTTTGAAGAAATCACAGCAGGTAAGAGGTAAACCAAGAAAAGGAAGCTGATGAGGGTCCAGTACAGTGAGGAAATGCTGGTAAACGAAATTCGTCTCTTAATCCGGATACAAACTGATACCGCTCAAGTCTACAAACAATGATACACTGTCTGCAATGTGGTTTCGAGGTGCTGTGACCTTTGAAGACAGTTCCTGATGCAAGAGATGTAGAAGTGATTGCAGATCACTGAATTCTGTGATTCTGTGAAGTGGAGTAGCGAAGCAACAGCTGTGCAGGGGAAACCAGTGGATGGGAAGGTGATGATGACAGATTAACTCTTATTCTATGAGTCAGAGATGGTAGAGATCTACTTGAGATAAACTCCTTTTTACAAAAATAAGCACAATAGTAACCTCCCTTTGGCTCTTTCGGGCTTGCAGGAAAAATGACGCTCCTTGCACTACAGTACGTGAGAAAGAAGATGTTTATTCCTGTAGTGAAGATCTATCACTTAGGACACCTTTTTGTTGAGGACTATGCCAGAGCTTCCCTGGTATTTTGTGTAAGTGTGGAATTATCAAAGTAAAAATACAGCTTACTCTGAAGTGTGAAAACGTAAATTAACAATTATCACTATTAGCAACACTCTGCTTAAATAAAGACTTCTTTCTTCAATTCCTTCTTGTTCCAGAAGGGCAACAATGTACAACTCCTTTGACTGTTGTGGGTATTGAAGCAGTGGCTACCAATGAGAAGCAGTGCATTGGCCTTACATACTTTTCTCCATAGTTCTGCTACTCTTTAAATCAAAAAAGTAATGAAAATGCATCCATGCTCAATTCCACACCAGATGCCATAGCAGACTATTAGCCCATTAACAATGACTTCTGTTGAAAACTTTCTTAAAAGAAATGTAGCCTCTCTGTGGGGTTATTAGTGGCACAGGTGGCAATATTCGTAGTAAAAAAAAATACATATTCTTGCCAAAGCTATTAAAAATGGGAATTTTTCCTTAAGCAGGGAAGGAACTGCAGATTTGATGCAAGCTTCCTTGATGCACTAATACCTATTATTTGATACAGTAATACCTATTATAGCAGCCCTCATGTCAGGAGGGAGGGACCCTGTCACAATGTCTGGTACTGCTGCAAACTAGACCAAAGTAAAAAGTTTTCTTAATACTTGTCTGGTTGGATACAGGAGTGGGAGTCTCTTCTAAGGCCCAGGGTAATGTCAGGAAAAGGAATCTAATGCTGAAGAGCACACAGGAACAGTTAAAATAATGCCCATCTCTGCTCACCAACTTGCTACTTTCATTTCTGATTAATGTTTGAGACAGGGGAATTGCCTTAGATTTCTTCTTAGCCAGGAAAAGGTATAACTAAAGGTTCAGTACTCATGATGTGAGGCACTGACTTTACAAAGTGCTGACTTCAGTTGGTTTGAAAGTTCAAAAGGCCAATTGATTTTCAGTGGTATTCCATTGGTGGGGAAGGAGGTGAGCAGGAAAAACAGCAGGTCCTTTTTCCTGTGCTCAGTCCCCAGCACCAAGCTGATGCTCCTCCACTTGTGATTGTGACTTCAGACCTTAGTCAGAAGTGAAGGTACTATTGCAAATGGTCACTTTGTTGAAGAAGTCAGATTTGCCAGCAAAAACAAACCATTTGTTAACCCAGTTACACTGCTGAGCTGTGACATTTGTACACCTTAGGCTGGTACATCCCAGCGCTTGATTTTTTACTTTTAGTGACTCTGCCTTCTTGCATTTCTTCCTGAACTTCAGTCCAACCAGTGAGTTTCCATGTGCTTAAATATGTTTCCAATATCTGAAAGCAGGAATGTGAAAATTGAAACATCTAAAAGGTGTTTCTGAAACACTAAACTAAGTTTGTGGTAATGCTAAGAATAGAAATGAAATCTCATAACTCTGAGGCATAGTAAGATCAAACCCAAAACAAAACTTGGTGGTTGACACCATCAACTTGCAATTAAAATATGCATAATTACATTTTCTGAACTTGCTTTAAAGAGGAAGAAAAAACGCTGATATGCCTGGAGGGAATGGCAAGCCTCTGGACCCTTGCCTTCTCATGAGAGTAGTGTTGACAGCCGAGATTCGGAGTTTTCTCAGCAGATGGCATGGCAATAATATATGCTCTCAAACATCTGTGGCTTATGACAGGGGACTGCTATTCCTGAGGAAAACCCTGACTTCTCATACACTGCTCTAACATGTATATCCCTCAATCCTGAAGCAAGGCTGTTTGCAGTGTGAATCCCATCAAGCAATGCTGTGAATTGCACGGACTGACTTCAAAGAAATATCAGAAAAGTAAGAAAGGAGGAGTATTTGCATATTTGGTTTGTTGGTTTTTTATATTGCAATGAGAAGAAATGCAGGTACTCTGGCTCCTACAGGCATGCAGATGAGAGACTTGCAGAATATAATGTGGGCATTTCTGTATAAGAATATTAAAAATATCATAACTCCACCTCATCTATGCTGTATTCAGCAAATGTCACAGGGAGATCAGTGATAAATCTAACTTCATGACTTATAAAGGTGTGTATGAGAGAAGCTCTTGGTTTGCTGCCTATAAAATAGTTACTGCAGATGTTTAATGTTTCTAACTCCCTACTGATTTCCTTTGCCTAAAGAACAAGTTTAAGGTTGTTGCCTGAAGTTTCTGATGCTCAGATCTGTCCAACTCTTTTTTAAGTATATGATACAAGTCTTGCACCTAACATCAGAGCTTTCCCCCTTGAGATTATAGAATGAAAGTTGGTCTTTTTTCCAAGTCCTACTTTATCTTGTCCTTGGGCTTCATTTCCCTGGACTTGCCTCAGAGTACATAAATCCTGATTTTTTCCTTCCCCACATTTCCAGAATTTTACTTGTGTCTAAGACATCAAAAGAAAGAAGAAAGTGTAAGAACAATATTTCAGCAATACTAAACAAACTCTATACAAAACATTTAAGGTCTGCTGAACCCACACTCTGAGTAAATATACATGTTCTTTTGCAGCCTTTTTTCTGCATGTCTTTATTCTGCGTGCTGCAGTTTATGGCTAGCTATGCTTTTAATCTGACAGCTTGCTCTGAAATTTTTGGAGATCTCTTGTATTTGCCAGAAAGCTATCTCTTATTACAGATGTATTTGGACCACATCCAAAAACCAAGTGCTCTATATAGAGGAAAGTAAAAAATCCAAGCATGAAATGCACGGAGTTCAGACTGGAAGCCTAACCAAAAGAGCCCTCTGTGTGTGGCTGAGGAGCTGGTGGGTGTGAAGGCTGGCAGCTCTCTGCGGTGCTCTGCAGCTGACTGCTGCCCCCGGGCGCTGCCAGCTGGAGGGAAGGAGAAGGAGCCAGCAGCTGCTGCCCAGACACTCACCTTGCCTGGTCCAGTGGCCTCTTACAGCTGCCTCCACTGCAGCCTCACCACTGAATTCCACTGTCCCTGCCAATCTCATTTCACCTCATCTTGTACCAGATAAAGTAGGTTGGGAATCAAAAGGATCTCCAGGGAAAGAAATGCAAAGGGTTTTCTAAAGCAATCCATTACTCCTGCCCTTCCTGCTCTGGACAGTTGTCCCTCCAGGAACTAATCAACATTGCTTATGTTTGACATCTAAAAACTCACATCACATCTCCAATGAGGGAGTGCCTATAAAATTATGCATTACTTTATGTGAGGTAGTAAACCAGATCCCACTCAGGATGCTCTGGGGGGACAGAAAGCACAGGGCAGCTTGCACAGGGAGGATGGAGTTTGCCACCATATGTGCTGCATTCCTCCCAGCAGGCATATTCAACAGATGTAGGTAATGTATATCACTATGGTTCTTGGTGACCAAATCCCTAATCATAGCCAAACCTTAGTTTTGACATACACAAGGTCTCTAAAGCTGCTAGTAACAATAACAGCACTTAGCTGAATCCTAAAATGGACCTGCAGCCCAAAAATTACTTTAAACTGTTCTATGCCTTCTACTTTTTCCCCTCTGGAGGATCTCATCACAGCTGGCAGGCATGGGAAATTGTAGATCTGTATTGGAGGCATGTGGCATGAGGCTAGACTCATGCTCTTTTTTTAACAGACAGTTTCTTCCTCCACCCCTGCAGGTATGGCTTCCTTGTTCTCTGATATCATTTTAGTCTTGCTGTCAAATTATTTCAGCTGAGTATAAGGTTTTACTTTGTACATATCCTTGCTCTAACACTACTTTCTGCATTAGTTTTGTTAATGTGAACTTGTGGTAAGCCAATACTAACTTGCTGAAATTGTATTGAAGTACTTTAAAATCTCTCCTGTAATTTTTAATTTACTGACTGGCTTATTGCTCCCTCAAACTGCTCCCTACAGTTAAGACATGACTGTGACACCTTGGCACAGTCACCAAATCTTGAAGAAACCCCCTGCAGCTGTAACACCTCAGATTCTTCCCCTGCCTGTATAACAGCTCACAGAATCACAGAGAACAGAATCATTTAGGTTTGAAAAGGCATCTAAGATGGTCAAGTCCTGCCTTTGACCAAACACATAGACCATAGCACTAAGTGCCATGTCCAGTGGTTTCTTAAATGCTACCAGGGATGATGATTCTACCACCTCTCTGGGTGGTCCATTCAAATGTTTAACAACCTTTTGCATGAAGAAATTCTTCCTAATGTCTAACCCGAACCTCCCCTGTTGTAGCTTGAGGCCATTTCTTCTTGTCCTGTCACTCATTGCCTCAGAGAAGAGGCCGACCCCCACCTGGCTCCAGCCTCCTTTCACATAGTTGTAGAGAATGATAAGATCTCCCCTGAGCCTCATTTTCACCGGGCTTAACAACCCAAGTTCCCTCAGCTGCTTCTCACATGACTTGTGTTCCAGCCTCTTCACCAGCTTCGTTGCCCTTCTCTGTACACTCCCCAGCCTCTCAGTGCCCAGAACTGGACACGGCACTTGAGGTGTGGCCTCACCAGTGCTGAGTACAGGGGGAGAATCATTGCCCTGGTCCTGCTGGCCCCACTACTTCTGATACAAGCCAGGATACCACTGGCCTTCTTGGTCACCTGGGCACACTGCTGGCTCATGTTCAGCCAACTCTCAAGCAGCACCCCCAGGTCCTTTTCTGCTGGGCCACTTTCCAACCACTCTTTCCCAAGCCTGTAGCACTACATGGAGTTGTTTTGTCACAAGTGCAAGCCCTGGCACTTCACCTTTTTGAACCTCATAGTGTTGGCCATGGTCCATCGATCCAGCCTGTCCATATCCCTTTGCAGAGCCTTCCTGTTCTCCAGCAGATCAACACTCCCAACCAACTTAGTGTCATCAGCAAACTTACTGAGGGTGCACTTGATCCCCTTGTCATCAATAAAGATATTAAACAGGATTGTGCCCAATACTGAACCCAGAGGAACCCCACTAGTGATTTTCTGCCAACTGTATCAGCTCCATTCACCACCACTCTCTGGGCCCTTCTATCCAGCCAGTTCTTAACCCAGTGATGAGTGCACCTGTCCAAGCCATGGGCTGCCAACTTTTCCAGGAGAGTGCCAGGGAGACAGTATCAAAGGTTTTGCTGAAGTCCAAGTAGACAGCATCCACAGGCTTTCCCTCATCCACTAGGTGGGTCACTTGGTTATAAAAGAAGATCAGATTGGTCATGCAGGACCTGCCTTTTCTAAACCCCTGCTGGCTGGACACCATCCCCTGGTTATCCTGTATGTGCTGTGTGATTGCACTCAAGATGAACTGTGACATGAATGTGAGTGCCATAAACACAATAATCAGCATCAAGAGCAGAAGAAATGAGTGGGAGGAGTGCTGCTTTCGACTGTTGAGGATGAATCCCTGGGTCACAGAGCCTGAGCCAAGGATATTGGTTGGTTCATTAACATCTGGCACAGGTTTGTTTTACAGAAATGGGCTTGGTAGAAGGAAAATTTAATTGTTTGTGTTGCACTGTTGTTCATCCAGTTTCCAGTTATTTTCCATGACAAAACTACATCCCTTTTCCCTGGGATTAGTCTGGTAGTTATATACTCAGCTTTTGTCCAGGGCTGGCAGGCCTCATCTTCAATGGGAGGAGTGCCTCCTCTGCAGGAAAGCTGATACTTTGAGTGTGCTAGCAGGAGGTGGAGTATGCAGGCCTAAATTCCCTGAGGCTGAAGTGGCTACAGTATATCTCCTGATATTCAGAAAGTGGGAGATAGGGAAGTTTCATTCAGCTGTTTTGGTTACATTTTTTAAATAAGACAGTTGGCTGCATCTGCATGGATCAAAAGTATGTTCACAGCTGTTAAAGCTTCATGGAAGTTCCTATGCACCTTGGCATTGACAATTCTTCCTCTCAGACTTCAGTTTAAGTGTTAAACATCTGTTGGTTGCTTGGTTTGGGTTTTGTTTTTTTTTTTTTTTAGTCTATCATTTACTGTTCCAGCTAACAGCTTATTACACACTGCAACAGCATAAATTTTTATTCTTCTGGTACTATGTCTCAGTCTCATTTATTGACATCCCTGTCATAGACTGACATTTATGAGGTGGGAGTACTTGACTGGAAAAAAGATGATGAATTAATGCATACATGAAGTCTTCAAAATTAGTTCAAAACAAGCCATCTTTAGGGTCTTATTCAAGGTGCTCATTGAGTGAAAAATACCAGCCAATTGACATTCCTTCCTGTGGGAAGATGGGCTTGGGAAAGGCACTGGGCAGTTGAAAACCACTGAATCCACCTTCATTACCTAGTAAGGTAGTTAATACCAAGACAAAAAGGAGGGGCAATTAGTTCAAATGTCCACCTGCTGTTACCTGGGTTCTCCTGTGGAATGAGTGGAGGGAAGCGCTCAAATGATCACCGTGATCACCTTAATACCCGTTTAGGTAGATTTTGAGAGTTACAGATCATCAGGAAGTTTTTGGACTCTACCATGGAAAAGTACAAAATCTTGGCCACACTGAGCAATGTGTCTCTGAGGACTCACTACCTAAAGAGAAAGTGGCATTATCCATGGAACGTGGGTATCATTTGATGCCACAGTGGACCACTGTGCCTTGAAAGAGCTGCTTGCATCTCTGGTCAGATTCCACATAGGCAAATTCCATTTTTTGCAGCAGTGAAAAATGCAGTATGAGTAACTGTGATGGCAGATGTAGATGCTGTGTAAGTAAGCCTGCAGAAATAAGTCTCACTGTGCTGAATGTGGTGTTTTAAAGCCATACCTGATCCCTGACATGGTAATAGAATGTCATCAAGTGTTGCTGAATTGCTATTAATAATTGCATGTTCTATTAATAGGATACACAATGCAGAGAAGCTTTTCAAGTCTCACTGCCAGTTCTTTTAAAACTACAGAAACACTAGATGAGCACAGAGCTCTAATCCAATGGGCCAAATGTAATTGCTAACAAGGCCAAGATCCTTCCTGATTTTGTAAGTCATCAAGGAAAGTGCTTGGTAGTTCAGTTCACACAGGCACAATTCTGCATGGATTTACAGGAAAGAGTAGTCTTGTTCACTAATCCTAAATCATGATTGTTCTTGAGTTTCAGTGTCTGTCTACGTCCCATTAGGAATATAATTTAAAATTATCTACAAGAGCACTGATGAGAAACTCTTCCATGTAGCATGAGAACTTGCTTGTGAACTGTTTTGATTATATTTGAGATGTGCAATCAGAAATTTATAAAAGCAATAATAAAAAGTCTTACAATTGTCCTGGTTCCTGCCAGGACAGGGTTAATTTTTGTAGTAGCCAGGAGGGGGCAAGGCTAAGACCCAGAGTTTATTCTATATCACTTTATGTCATTTTCCATGAATGGGGAAAAGGGTCCCTTCCAGGTTCAGGAATGGTGGTGATTTGTGTATTGCCAATTTCTGCTTGGTGAGCATTTCGCATGTGAATCGCTGGCCTTTCTTGTACACAGTTTCATTAATATTGCTGTTGTTACCATTTGTTTTCTTATTTCATTGCTGTTTGTAGCAAATTGTTCTTGTCTCAACCTGTGATCTTTACCTTTTGTGCCTCTGATTCTCACCATCTCACTGCAGGGGCAAAGAGAGGTGGGGAGTGAGTAACGCATGGTTTGGAGTGTTTCAGTGGGAACACTGGATTGGGGAACACCATTCCTAAACCACAACACAAGCGTATTGAAAGCATCCCTGCAACTAATCTACCAGTTATGTTGTTAATTAAAACGTACAAACACACAAATAAATTAATTTGCTGAATTTGCTGCCAAAGGAACTAATTTGAGCAATGCTGAAGTTGTTTCCTATAATGGTATAGAGGTAGTCTAAGACAGAATAGTCCAGGTCAGCAAACTGGCTATTCTTGGGTGAGCATGGCTCTCTATAAGCAAACAACTCATGAAGTCTGTTGGCACTGCAAAAACACTATGTGCTTAATATGATCTAATCTAGCTGCATAACATCTTCTGCTCTGTGAAGCAGAAAATGTTGGAGGCTGCTTTCTCTACTGGTACAGCAAATTACCCATGTGTTTCCTGAACATTTGCTGGTACAGAACCTGAGTATGGTAACTGTTTTCAAAAAATCTTTCTATCTGGCAGCCAGTTGTAGGATCAAAGCAGACAGGCTTAACCCACTATCCTCACTGCCACTTGAAAGTGCTGTTTAGTGTTCTTTGGAGGTTGTGCCTATCATGTTTCAAAGTGATTGGGCTGAGGCTGAAAGATAAGTCTTATCTTTCATGTACAATTGGGTTAGTGTGGAATAGTGTACATTCATAATCCACCTGAATAAGTTAGAAGAGAAGACCTTTGGATTCAGATCTACTTAAACTGAAATTTGGAAGATCTCTCACCTTACATCAATACTGTAGGTTAGAAGAACATTATTTAAAAATTAATTATTTAACACCATCTTGATTAATTTCTACTGAAGTGTTCAAAAATGTGGATATGGAACTTGACAATATTGTTTAGTGGTGAACATGGTGGTGCTGAGTTAATGGTTGGACTTGATGATCCTACAGGTCTTTTCCAACCATAAAAATTGTGATTCTATGATTCTACTTGTACTATGTTTCTATTACAAAGACAAATGCAAGATTATTAACATTCCATACTAAAAGAATAATTTAATTTTAAAAAGGTCAATTAACTTCATATCTTGGAGATAAATGAAGTTCAGATCTGCAAGCACACACAGCCAGGATAATTCCCGCTTAAAGGTCTGCTACATCTAAGAAGAGACAATGACTTCTGGTCATTTGAGTCTGCAGTGACGTCAGCTAGCTAAAGTCTCAAATTAGAATATTGCTTGAATGACTCAAATAATCTGTGGAAATACCTTGCTTAGTGCTCTTGTGCAATAACCACCAAGAGCTGTTACCAACTACATAATTTAGTCTTCATACTGAAAAGGCAACTTTCTTATTCATTCTGGGAGAACATCAAGTGCAACTAGAATTCTTCAATCTCATATTTCTCTGTTGTGCATTTCAGAGGCAAGCTGATCTACCTTTTGTCTCACCTTTCCTTTTATCTTCAAATTTGATTGTATTCTTAAAAGTAATAACTCTGAAGAGGAAAAGCTATTTTGCACAATAATAGGAATCATTAATTCTGAAGCTTGAACTATTTCTGTTTGTGTTATTTAGATTACTACTATTCAAAGTCACAGTGACAAATCTCTGTGGTTTTAGCTTAATAGACAAATTCTCAATCTGTTTTTAGGCAAGAGGGTGGTCTGGGTTTGGGCAACCTGGGCTAAATTAATACGTAACACAGCTTCTGTAGAAAGCACATTTCTCACACTTTTAAACTCACTTAGTTTCTGCTGCATGTCAAGCTACATTACTAATGAGCCTCTCTGGAGAACAGAAAGTACAGAAGATTATCTCTCTTCTCCTTTTCTTTCTTCTTTTCCACAAAGCAGACAGACAAAACCTTTCTCTTTAGAAAAAAAAAAAAAAAAGAAAAAAAAAAGAGCATTCGTGAGCTTGAGATGCATCTGTCTGTGTTCTTCTGTAACCTGTTTTATGATGTGAACAAGGGGGCCAGTGGTGCCAGGAATGCTGCTGCTCAGAGAGGAAAGTGTCTCCCTTCCTCTTAAATTAGGGCTTGTTAATGTCATTAAGATGAGTGGAAAGGTAGGCATTGACTCCAGACAATGAGACTGATGAAAACTGAGCTAAATACTCATTCAAGCTTGTGAAAAGGCAAAAGCAAAACAGAGGACAATCGTTGCTCTATTAATTAATCTCTGTGTATATTAGTAACTTTGAATGCTATGGAGTTGCTTATAGTTCTTAAAGTTGCTTACACTTCCTGCTGTCCAAACTCAAGCCCTTGCATTTTGAGAGCCTCTTTGCTGCCTCTTCTCAGGCCCAGCTCTTCTCATCCCCTTTTCAAGTACTGGTGAATTTTTTTCTCCCTCTGTGTGCCTATCAAATGGGGAGTCTACTTCAGTGAACACATAAAGGTGGAAAAAAGCAAGGCAAGGCTCATGAAAATTTTTATTTTTTTCTTAACAGAATGGTGAAATTAAGCTTTTCATTAACTTGGTATAACATATCCTCTAAAATCAAATAACTTTATTCCATTTTCTGACTCTATAGAATTGTTTTAATGTAGGTGAGGAAGCAGCAACTACCCTTCTCAGGACAAACCTGAAAATCAGGTCTCTGGAGCCCAAGGAATGAAGCAAGTATGTGGTGGAAGGTAAGTGTTTCCAGCTATAGGAACCAAACAAATCACTCACACGTTATTTCATCCCCCAAAAGAACTATTCCTAAAGCACAAGGAAGAAATTTCTTACTCCTTACATTTTATAATGCTACAATTTTGAGGATTAACTAGGGATTTACTTCAAAGCAGTGTTGAGTTTCTGGCATCTGGAAAAAGTGAGCTATTTGCTTGTGCCTAACATTCTTACTAGAAATTCTGTGTTGTGATACTGCTGCAATAAAACAGCATGTATGAAAAACTGCATTATCACAAATTAAACTCCAAGCTCAATCCCTGCAAGTATTTGGACCTTAAAGTAATCCTTTCTCAAAACACTGAAATAAAGTCACTGCAAGTTATCTATTTCCACATGACTCAGTCTCACAGTAGCATGTACTTGCAAACCAGAAGGAGTTGTTGGCTTGGATCTTCAACCTCAGTTGTGATAATTAAAAACAGATAACCTTAATTCAGTCATAAGGTTACAATTTCCTGAGCTGCAGTATGGGCAATTTACCAGATGTTCTGTGGCCACCAAGAGAGCAATCTGTACTTGGACTTTGTCCTTGTGTCCCCACCCTGTGTCATACACAGGGGTTTTTGTTGGTAAAGGCAAGCTAAATTATTTTATATTTTCTGACTAGTGTGGTTTGGATGATACCCTGGATGAAACTGTACTGAATAAATGTGGATGTCTAGAAAATGGGTATCTATATCAAAGCAAGTAATCTTGGATTCATCTTTATATTCAACAGAGGTCCAGTGGTGCATTACAGAGCACAAACGCACTCATTATAAGGTCATTGCCTATGCTAGAAAAATACTTGTGTCAACTGTGTTAATATCTTGTAAAAGTAAGCAAGAGTGCTCCTATGTGAAGCTCTGTACCTTCATGTCAAAACTGAAGATGAAATACATTCAACATCATGACAACTATGATGAGGGTAGGATGCACTCAAGGTTTTTATCCATTTACATTAACTAACTTGAGCAGTTGAGGGATTATAAAGTTATGATTGTCCCTATCTCTATTAATTAGAGCTTTGCTCTTGAATCATAATCTAGATGATCACCAAGTAGTGGTAGACCTGCAAGTAAATTTTTCCAATAATACCTTGAAATACCAGTCACCATTCAGTCTTCTGTGTATAAAGCCATGAATCATAACCTTGATGTTCAATGTTGTCTCTTCGTCTTTGTAATTCTAATATTCAGATGACATCTTGGCCCTGAGTAACTGCTGCTGTGTTTCTCTATAATCACTGGGGAGCTAATAAATCACAGCAGATGAAATAATGTAATCTCAACAATGTAATATTTAGGTTAACAATTTGAATAATAAATATGTTGCAAAAACCTGTAAATTCTGATTATCATAATTTTATATAATTTTGGGAAAGAAGTATTCCTTCAGAGAAGAATGTTGTTTTTAAAACTGTCCTGCCTTTATTTTTTATTTCTTAACGAAAGCTGATAATGTGCTTCTATTTAGTTGAAAAATAGGCTTCAAATTGGCAACAAATATGCTTCTGCTTTCTTTGGTAAAAGTAGAAGGTTTAATATGGCACATCATCTTCACAATTTTGGGCAAGTGCTGTGTATTTAAGAAACTTGTGTCTAATGACTGAACAAGACACCACCCCAGCCTTCAGCCACCCAGTCACTTGTACAGGTAGTCAAAGAGGTAGAAAGCAGTCAGAACACCCCCCCACCGATTCTTCTAGATTTCCAGGCAGTGTCTGTTTCAACAAACTCAATTACTTTCCTCCAACTGTAGATATCGATGTGATTGATACACTGCTTGTGGCTTCCTTTGAATTTTCTTCACCCACCTATGGTGGGTTTCTGTGGCTAGGTTTTGGGAGGGGGGCTACAGGGGTGGCTTCTGTTAGAAGCTGCTAGAAGCTTCCCCTGTCCTGTGGAGCCAATGCCAGGCAGCTCCAGGATGGAATTTCTGCCGCTGGCCAAGGCCAAGCCAGTCAGGAGTAATAGTAACACCTGTGTGATAACATATTTAAGGTACTGCGCGGGAAGAATTCCAGCCAGGGAACAGTGGAGTGAGAACATGGGAACAACACTGAAGACACCAAGGTCAGTGCAGAAGGAGGGGCAGGAGGTGCTCCAGATGCCAGAGCCAAGGCCCTGCAGCCCGTGGTGCAGCCCATGGTGGGGCAGCTGTGCCCCTGCAGCCCATGGGGGACCATCGGGGTGCAGAGACCCCCCTGCAGCCCATGGAGGAGCCCATGCTGGAACAGGTGGATATCTGAAGGATATCATCCGTTAAAGACTGCACACCAAGGAGGAGTGACCCATGGGACAGCAGTTTGGAAAGAACTGCTGCCTGAGGAATGGACTCACACTGGAGAGGTCCATCAAGGCCTGTCTCCCATGGGAGGGATCCCATGGGAGCAGGGAAAGGACTCCTCTCCCTGAGCAGCAGCAGAAACAACAACTGACTGTAACCCTCATTCCCTGACCCTCATTCGCTGAGGAGGGAGAACACAGAAGGAAGGAGGGGTGGGGGAAAGGTGTTTTTAAGATTATTTTACTTCTCACTGTTTTGCTCTGATCCTGTTAATCATACAGTTAAGTAATATCCCCACTTTGAGTCTGTTTTGCCTGTGAAGGTAATCAGTAACTGACCTCTTCCCGCTGTTATCTCAACTCATGAATCCTTAGCTGTTTTTTTCTCTCTCCTCTGTCCAGTTGCAGAGGGGAGTGAGAAAGTAGGGGATGTAGCAAGTACATGGCATCCAGCCAGGGTCAACACACTACCAGATATGCAACAGCTCCAGTAAAGATTATTTAAGTTATTTTAGACTTGGCAATAAATCAGAAGCTGTTGTTCATAATCAGCATTTAATTTTCATAGAGTCCATTATGTTAATTTACTTCAAACTTGCCCTTCAGTGGATCTTGTTCCCAAAGTTGACCAGAGTATGCAGAGAAGATAGAGAAGATGTCAAGGCACATGCTGAGCCAGTCTCGCAGTGGACTGAGACAGAGAATAGGCTTCTGCCACCATTTTTCCTTCCGTTGTTTGTCTCTTGATTACATACTCTGTGCTGTCCCATTTCTGGACCTTGTTTGGTGATCTGCTCTCCACAGCCAAAATGCTCTGAGGAAGTGCAAAGATAACCACAAGCCTCATGTTCATGCCACAGAGATACTTGAGATCAAAGCGATATTTCAATTCACTTAGAATGGTGTTTCTGTTCTACTGTAGCTACAGAAGCATAGAATTTTGGGTTGATTTCACTTAATCTCAGCTATTCCACAATTAGTCAACTCAGCTAAACTAGTTCACTAAGCTCTAGCTACAGACAAGGTTAAGTTAGAGAGGCAGATTCAGGCCATATATTAACGGGATATGTTTTATGGCAGGATGCACGTGGAAGTAAATTTATCTTTCCATTGTCTACAGAGGGAACACAAATTAATATCTTAAACCTACTGCCTGAACAGATTTTGATTTTTCAGAATCAAGGAGTGATTATCCAAAACTCAGAAATGCCTGTATGCTATCCTGGGATTTCGTGCTGCAGATCATTCACTTGACTGGTTTTGTGTAAAACTGCTGGGCAGCAGTCAGTACTGGCTTCATCTAATACCTCTATTAAAGATGGAAATAGATATAAAATTCTTACCAATAAACCCTGTGGAAGACAAAAAGACTGGAGGAATGATAAATTATGACAGATGAAGGGCTGGCAATGCAGCATGAGCTGGACTTGGTAACAAACAAAATGTGCTGCAGTATGCATATAAAATGGGATACTGGAAAACTGTACCTGTGTAAAGGATTTTGACCAGACCACCAAGCGTTAACACCACTCTAACAACATGACAAACAGGGTTGATGTGACTTTAGTAGGTGTTAAGAGGAGTAGTATACTTTTATGGTATTAAGACTGCTGGATTAATTGAGAAGGCTGTTCAAATTTTCTGAGGGATAGAAAGTGTGTCTCTCAGTGAAGGGCATACATGGCTTGAGTTGCACAGAAACAAAGACTGAGAAGGAAGCTGAATGCAGTGTAATCATCTTGCCTTCTCTGCAAACAGACAGCAAAAAGTTACTGTTATGTTGATATAACTCCGTATTTTAAGGCATAACAACAGCCCGTGTCTCAAAGCGGAAACTGGACAAACTAAAAATAGAACTTAGGTACACTCCCTAAGCAATTGAGATTAATAAAGCCTGACAGAATTTCTCTGTATCTTGTTTACAAGTCAGTACCAGTTATTTTTATCATCATCATCATCATGTCTCCAGAAGATATATTTTAGTCAAATTAAAATTATCTGTTCTACTTCCAGTCTCTCCTGTGTGAAGTTGAATGATTTAGGAAAAACAAAAGTTTAGCCAGATTAATACCTTAACTTCCATGAATCACACCCCTCATGGTTTTTTTAAAAATCCTTGGTCACTTATATGCTGGGTATAGAATATTTATTTCCATTTCAATGTTTTTTTCCAAAAGCAGTTGGGTTTCACAAATGTTATTGCTGATAATCTGTATGTCTTTTCTCGCTCTTCTGGAAATATGGGCAATCTAGTGGAAACCAAAGTTAATTTAACCTCCGTTTTACAGTCATGTGGTATGATTTGATTGAACTTCGCACCCAGTGTGAAGGAGATTGTGTTGCTTTAAAAGCACTTTTTGTTTTGATGGTGAACACACGCCTTCCAGCACTGATTGTCATGCTGGGCTTGGCTAGCCTGCCTGGTTTCCTTGAGGATAAAACCACTCAAAAAGAAAACAAAAAAAGGAAGAAAAAAATAAGAAATTTTATAATCTCTGCCAGAAACCTGAATAAACTCTTTTGGAATTGAATATCTTGTAAAGAGAAAAGTGGCACTGATGGGAAATGCAAACATTTCACAGCATGTGGTCTTGAAGAGCTCTTAGCATCTGCAATATGTAGTTTCCTGCTGAGGATAGGATGTGGTTTATCATTTATTAAAGTCAGTGGTTCTCATTTGCAAAGTAGGAAAGACATTTTCCATCATTGCCAGGTCACTGGAATCTTTCACAATTGCCTTAGAAATGCTTTGTAGAATATTCTACATACATGTTGGACTGTGATATCAACCCTGCAATTGTGATCCAAATGCACTTCATGAGATGAGGGTAAAGGCCTACATTAAACCATCTTCATAATGTGAATTATTGCTAAGGGCAATAGTGTTTTCCCCTTCCCAGCTTTCCTAGTGGGATAAAACATTCTTAATAACCCACTAAATGGGGAGCTGAACAGCAATAAGGCTGTGTTTTGACTTATGCACTGACTCTGTGAAGAAAACAAGGGGCATAATAACACCTAGAGCTGTAGGGTTTCTGCACATCAGCTCCATTTATTGCCAAAGTTGCTCATGACCAGAGAAGCTGAAATAGAAGATCTCACTAGCATTAGGGTGAAAACAAACCAGAGAGAGAGGCAGACTGAGTCACTCCTATAGCAGTATTATTCTAGAGTCTGGAGACAACTGAAGAATGAAGATCATGTAACAGTCCAGCTAGCTGAATCTTGTTATCTGAGATGCTGCCTACAAAAAAAGGTGAATCTTCAGAACACATTATCGCTGTATGGTATTCACCTACAGCTTATAATCAACCCATCCCATTTCATAATGAAACGAGAAAGGATCATGAGTGTTCAGCATAATAATCAATCTTGTGTCAGAGAAGGCAAAATTTCACAGAGATTTGGTGCTCAGAATAAAAGGACAGTGACTGTAGAATCCAAAAAGTGCTGAGAAAGAGCAAAGTGCAGTGCCCTGCTAATTCGTGGGAGTGCTATCAACTGAGTTATTGCCAGGTTGCCTGATGTTAAAAGAAATTTTATCCTGAACTTGCATCCCAGCTGCCTGGATGGTTCAAAGCTGAAAACAAAGTCACCACATGCACTGAAAGCTGTAGGCACAGACGTGTGAATGTTGCCTGATAAGGATGCTGTGCATGACAGCTCTGCTGCAGACTGGAGGGTGTTCACACCTGCAGAGATGTCCCTGGTGATCAGCACTACATTGTGCAAACAGCTGTAGAACACACCTGTATCTACATGGCTCTGCACCTGCACAATCAAAACTTCTCCCAAGCTGATTGAGGATGAACCAAAAGTCTGAAGGAAAAATCCAAGGTTTTCCAGAGCTGCTAGGTAGACTGAGCAAGCTGAAACAACACCACCTGATCAATCTCATGAGAAATACTTGCAATATTCACATGTCTGTGCCCTTTGCAGATATCTATTAGGAACCTACTCCAGAGACTGGCCTACCACAGCTGCTTTGTATTAATTTCTAGCACTGGCTTTTCAAAAGTGGAAGACAAGCACTAATTAAATGTATAATGTATAATTCCTGCTATGACAAGTGCCATTATGCCTGTTGTTTGATGAGATCTTTCCCTGAGCATTGGCATCATGATCTGAACTCTGTCTCAGTGTTGGATAAAGATGTTTCACAGAGAACAATTCTGCAAGTGTTTTTCATGCAAATATCAATGATTTTACAGATCATAAAAACTGAGACAAAATGATCTCTTTGAACTTCATGCCTTAGAAAGACAAGTCTGAAGGAAGGACCATCATCACAAGAAAATCTTACTAGCAGTCTCCTAGGAATGTTCTGTTATACCTCTAGGAGAGCAAAATTTTTTATGAATGAAAAGCAGTTCTGCTCTTAAGATAGGTGAGCTCAGTGTTCATGGGACACCTGCCAGAACCAGATGAATTTGGAAAATTATTACTGAACAGGCATATCTCAGGGTAGAAAAGATGGCTGAAATTAGCTGTAAATATCTCCATATTGTATTGCAGGAACGTCAAAAACCATAAAAAAACAACAAACAAACAAACAAACATTTCCCTGCCAAGTAACTTACTTATTTTATAGCAAATGAAGAGCAAGTGTCTCTGCTCTTGTCTTTGCCTTCCAAATGTTGGCTCTTTTGAAAGTGTTCTTGGTATTTCAATGGATTTTCATTAAAGCATAGATGCAAAATGTCATCATTTTGATTAGGGTTTTGATGTTTTCCATCAAAAAGTATTTCCCACTTCTTTTATGAGAAACAAAAATGATCCTTAAGCTATGAAAACATAACTTACCTTTTAAAATCTTTACCAAAACTGTTTGTGTCAGTGTGACATATGGATTATAAGTTAGTGGATGGGGTTATTAGTAAGTGGATGTAATACCAGTGAGTTCTTTTTAAATACCAGTGAGTTCTTTTTAAAATCAGTGAGTTCTTTTCCAAGTGAAGCAGATTACACAGGCTTTTTCGTCACAAAATAGGTCAGCCCCTGCAGTTTCATTTCCAGCCCCTGCCCTGTCTAATATTCCTTCTTTCTCTTCAGCATATTCAATGTCTTCATAGTTATTGCCACCTTATAATTTTAAATAAGATAGTAAATTATTTAATCCTTTCTCTGTCTCTAAATATATAAAAATGTATATAAAATAATATCTCACTTTATTCTTTTATATATTAATAAAATTTTTCACTAGAAGTTGATCATAGATTCCTAAAAGATGATCAGTGACCCTACTGGATGTGGTGCAGGGCTGCTTCTGAAGAATAAAACCCCTGTTTTTCATTCTTATAATAAAAAAGACTGTTTTGCTGGCATGATCCAAAGGGGATTCATTTACAATGTGTCCCTAAGTGTCCCTTCATGTGAGACATAGAAAACAGAATTTGCTCATGTATGACGATATGTGCCACTTATCCAAGACTGATGGGGAAAAGTGTCCCAGAAGCCAATGCACAAGCACTTCACTTTCATATCCCAGTTTTCATCCCAGGAGGGATGAGTCAGGAGGGTACAACAGCGTAGCTGAGCCTGAATAAAAGCAACAGCTAGAACCAAACACAAGCAGGACTGAATCACACAATCACACAAAATCGCTGAGGTTGGAAGGGACCTCCAAGATCACCGAGTCCAACCTTTGGGCACTAAGTGCAACGTCCAGGTATTTCTTGAACACTTCTGGGGATGGTGACTCCACCACCTTCCTAAGCATCCTGTTCCAATGCCTGACAACACTGTCAGGGAAGAATTTCTTCCTGATGTCCAACATAAATGTCAAGACAGAGAATTGTACTAGCTCAGGCAAGCCCAGAGCTTCCCCGTTGCAGGTTCTCATGAACGTTTGTATTTTGGGGTCACCAAGGCCAGCTCAAGTCAAAGGGGAGATAGCTGCTGGCTTGACAAGGTGCTGGATCAGGCCCTCAACCGTCAATATAGCCAAGGAGGAATGCCCAAATATACAAAGTGAGGCTCCTACCCAGCTTTATCATGAGTTTATTTGGGTCAGAGGTGGTTTTCAAATTATAAATACCAATACTTACTTTTTTTTTTTTTTTTTTTTTTTTTTTTTTTTTTTTTTGCAGTAGTTTACTATTTTCAGTGAAATTATGGAACAGTAGAATCATAGAATCACAGAGTGGCCTGTGTTGGAAGTGATCTCAAAGATCATCTTGTTCCTACCCTCTACCACAGGCAGGAACACTCTCCCACCAGATCTGGCTGCTCCAAGACTCAAAGAACCCATTCCTCTGCCATCAAAAGCGTCAGAGGGCAAGTCTAGATAGGTGACTTTGCAGTTTGGAGGGAGGCTGATGATGCTGGTGAGGCTGCCCTGAGGCAATGGATGTTCAGTACTGTCCTTGGCTGAACATCAGCAACAGGCAGGAGACATCAGAGGGAGGGAGTGAAGGTCCTCTTGGGAAACATAGGGATAGTTAGTAAATCTGGGTTCAAGATGTGGCAGATGAAGGGCTAAGGCTGGTGTACAGTGATGCTGAAGAAAAGAGTAGAGGAAGAAACGAGAGTTAAGAAGATAGGAATCTGTGGGTTTGAGAAGTTGATTCTACAAATTCAAAAGACTTTTTCTGGAGTCTTTGAAAGACAAGACAGAGGTGAAACATCTGGGGGAACTGGGGAGGAAGTGATTGCCATCGAAAAGGAGGTGAGGAGATTCAGGGATCTGCTACAAGAGGAGAAACAATGAGATCACTTCTGGTTGTTGGCAGCAAACAGGAAAGAAAACATGACAAGCATGAAGAACTCTACTTGGTCTGAGTGGCTGGGGGGAAACCTGCCAAACACAATTTCAAATATCCAGAGAAGGCACAGGAGTTGGGAGCTATCCAAGCAGGATTCAAGGACTTCTTGAACATGGTTGATGGAGATACCTGTTGTCCTGGGCTGAAAGATGTACATAAGTTTAAATATTAACCAAACAACTGCCCCTATCTTTTGCTGGTGCTAAGTGTTTTTGATCTGGATTTTGAGCCTGCTTCTCCATTACAGGGTACAAGGGCTGGAGCAAGGAGACTCTGCAAATGCCACTGTTGGCTGTGGAACAGGAAGGCCACATCACAAAGGACTTTGCAGTGCCTCAGCAGGTCCCATCAGATTGTTTGGCCATGCCATGTGTTGTGTACCACAGTCCTTGTTAGTGTTGCCTTTTTTGCAATAGCCAGTGAGGATTTAATCTCACTTCCCTTTAATAGGGAAACCTAAGGAAAAATAAATTTAATGGGTAGAGAGGTATGCTGAAATCCTCATTTGTGCTTTCTATTGCTTAGGTCCTTCCTTGGTGTTAGAAGCAGCAGCTCATTCTGTAACTCTTTACCATCATCACATGGTTGGCTTTCCAACTATTTAATTTCCTGTAGGTCCTCTGGCACATGGCATTTTAAAATAAATTCACATTTAACTTCTGCTGGATGAAAATAAAGGAATTGAACAAATAATTATTCTAGAATTCAGCAAAAACCTGCATGTCTTTGGAGTGGCTTATTCCAATGGGGATGTAATATCTTTAATACCTTTATTAGTTGGTAATCTAAACAACTAAAATCATTGAGGGCAAAACCAAACACACTTCTACTTTCATAAGACTTCTCTGCAAAGCTGAAATGGATGTAATCATCTGGAAAACTAAGGTTGACTTGGAAACATGAAGATTTTCTCAAAGGAATTTCTTACTGCTGGCTGGCTGTATTTATCAACTACTTTTTTCCCCCTGCACATTACATTCATACTCCAGAGTTGTTTATGATTCCACAGCACAGATGAAAACTACTGCTTGCTTGGGAGTCACCTTGAAGGGTTTTTTAGATAGTCCAAACCTGTCATTATATAAAACCTGGTGTGATGTGGTGTCTGAATGTAGCTCACCACCCTGGATGTTCAGGGAGCTCTGTTAGACTCACGCCCGGGGAGAGAGAGTGGGTGACCCTCTGCTCAATTCATTGTGCAACCTGCAGGGGTTTGTGCCCAAAGCAACAGGATGTGATGTAAACAAGTATAGCTACAAAGAGTAAGATTAATGTTTCCTGCTGAAAATCTGTTGCTTCAAGACTCTCTGTGAAAGGACCTGGGAAACACTGAAGCTTAATCTCAATGAGATGCATCCTACTGCAGCTAATGCTGGCCAATTATTTAAGCTACCAATGTGTTTTTCTGGTGGGCAGCTCTCCGTGACCTTACTTACTTTGTCTAATCTTCTTTTCCCTAAATCCTGTTCTAAACAACAGAGAGAAAGCAGTACCAGGTAAAGCAGGATTAAAATACTGATCTTCTCAATGGGCTGCGACTCAGGAAAATGAAGGTATCTCACAAATATGAAAGTCACTAAGGCTTAGTTTACTTCTGCTGAATAGGATTAAAAAGAATTCGACAACCTGCTGATGTTTTGCCTGAGGGTTTCCTCCCCACACACTACCCTGAACAATCATCTAATGTGGGGAACTGCAGAAACCCATTGAAGAAATGCAAGAGTACTCTGAGTTTGAAGTTTTAAAATAAATCCTTGACTGGGGAGCAAGTGACTCACAGACCTCGTGTATAAAAAACACTGAATATTGCTCAGTAATGGAAAAAGCTTTGTGATGTGGTGAAAACTTGTTATTCAAGAAGAGACTCTTTAAACAGCGGTTTTATCACCCGTAGGGCATAACAGTCCAAATGCTCTTCCCACACCTTTGCAAGACATATGCAGTTTGCCCTTGAGAACTTACCTGGAAAAATACACGCACCTTCCAGTACCTGATGGGAGTCTTAACATGTGCAGGCAGGGCTGGCTGATAATGGTCTCGTAGCAGCAAGGCTGGCAGATTGCTGCCACAACATTTTCTTTCTGGGGAAGTGAAGGGGTTTTTTTCCAAATGCAGCAGGTGCCTTGCTAAGAAAAGCAATTCAAAATGTGCCAAAGCCCTTACAGGAATTGATGACGAAAAATAGTTTGTAGCTGGATGGCCTCACCTTTGGTGAGTGTGACTGCTCTGGAAGCCTTGTCAACGCTAAGATTGACCAGCTGTGAATTAAAAAAAAAAAAAAAAAAAAGGGGAAAGAAAAAAAAATTAAAAAGCACCTTACCATTTATCTTCCCTAACAAATCAAGATTTATCATGCTGTGTACAACAAAGGAGCAAGCATTTCTTGCCTTCACAGAAGGAGATGTGCAATTCTGCCATGTGTTGATACTTTCTGCCATTCAGCTTAATTTTCTCAATATGGGTTATTCTGTATTATCATAAGCTCATTTTAAAAAGCATACAAAACCAGTCAAAGCACTATAATAAATCTGAACTTTCTTATAGTTTTCTTTAGAATGTGTTTTTTTGAAGAAATGTGACTGTTTTCTGATTCCATCATTTTTGATGACATTCCCCATAGTACCTGAACAGAATATGTCTACGCTGCTATCAGTGTTGTCAGCTGATGGGTTTACCTGCATTTTTCAACATTCAGTAACTATTTCAAGTCCCATGGGAGACAGAAGCTTTCATTTAAAATCTGAGTTTATAGCTTTGCCAACTTAGGGAAAACAAACAAACAAACAATAAAACCTGAAACTGTGTAATGAAAAGAAATAACACCTAAGTTATTGATTCAAGGTACATATATTTTAAATTAGCTATATGAGCTCATGGTTGGTTGTTGGTTTTTTTTTTAATGTTGAGGACTAATTACACTGAATTTCCTCCTGTTTATTTATTTATTTATTTATTGTGTGCCTTGTCAGATCTTGATGTTGATGGGCTGACTGACCATGTCTGTGCTAATATCAGTTGTGTGATAGCTCTAACTAAAGAGGAGATCCAGTCTCCTCTGCCTTGTACCATCAGAAGACTGTTAATTTCTGCTGACCTAAACCCAGGAAGACAAGTAAGACTGTGGCAGTGTTTGCAAGGACAAGAGCAGTATTTACAGATCAGCTGATCTACAGGAAAAAAATGGACTAGCTTCTGCGCACACCAGCTCTCCCATGGTTGTCTTTGATTTTCAGTCTTTTATGTACACAGGACTGCAGGTGCATCGGCCCTGTGAGCTACTGCCCATGAGGTAAAAGACATATGTGGTTGCCCTCTACCTAAAATCACCCAAACTCTAACAGCAGCCCTAAAACTTGTGTTTTTGTCGGTTTGTCAGGAGTTCTGCAGGCTGTAACAAGCTCCTTGTGAGCTGGATAGCTCACTCTACTTGGAGGGTTTCCCACCAGGCATTAAGGCTGGACATGGCAATGGATCATTCACAGGAAACAAGGTGTTAGCTCCCAGACCTGGATAGGTTCCTTGGAATGGGCAGTGTGGTCATCCTGAGTAGCTCTGATGCCCAGCAGTACCAGAAGCATTGGCCACCTGTATTATTGCCATGGTAGTCACAGCTCTGGCCTTTTGTCCCCTCCTGGTTTTCACAGATCACACTTGCAGTGTGAGCCACGCATGGCATCTCACTCCCATCACCCATCGCTCTGTGGCACTGCAGCCTCTGCTCCAGAATGAGGTCTCCTGAGGACATGTCCCAGACCCAGGGGCAGAAACAGTGAGCAGGTAATGGAAAGATGGTGAGCAGACAAGATAGCATTCCCACAGGACTTGTAATGTTGTGGACCAATTATCCAAGAAACCTTAAAGCTACTAGTGATACAGCAATACTTTTCTGATATCATCATAATGACAGATTCAAAAAGATTTCTCACCCTCATACACTGTGCATGGATACACATACACAAATAGCTGGGTGGATTATTTGGAAAACATTTTAAACTTGGCCTTCTCTTCCTACATGAAAACTAAACTTACAGGACCCAGGCTACTGCTCTTTAATTTTGTCCAGTAAGAGGAAAGGAATTTTTGAATTTCAGAGACAAACTGTGACAGAGCACTCAGAAAACATAACAAAATAACCCCAAAACTATTCCCCAGTACCTTGCCTCTTTGCTTCTGTCACCATCCTCTAAAATGAGATATCTTTAAAATAAATTCAATTTGAATAATAAAGTTTGGTTTCTTTCCATTTATTTCTGGGTCTTCAGAGTATTCTGAATTTCCCTGCATCTAGGAGGGTGAAAAACACACTCTTCAGACAGAAGTTTTATGTGCAATTTCTCTGCTTCTAACACACTTTTTTTTGGGGAAAAAAAACGCCTTCTAATCTAAGAAAGAAAATACACAAATCTATGAAACATTCTGCAGCTTAAGACAAGCTCACAGTTAGCTGTACTGCAGCCATTAAAAAAAGGCCAGCAGATCTTTAGGAAGTCCAATGATGCTGTCAGACTGATGGCTTAGGCAGGAAAAGGATTTGCTTTTTCATGGTAAAAAAGACATATGTTATTGTCTAACTGACATGGTAAAAGCAAAAGAAAGGCACTAGATAAAGGGCCTGGTTCACTGTGGATGAATTATAAAATACTTGGACAGGGAAAGGCCTCTAAGAACAGTGTGAATAACAGCCATCATGCTGAGTGAGGGCTGCCTAATCTAGGCAGAGAACACACATCCAAAAGTGAACCTCTGTGTGATTTCCTTCGGAAATTATTGATGCGGTTAGTCTTAAAAGTCCTGAAAATTGAAGGGTCTAAACTCAAGTGGCTCCTATAAACCCCCATCTCTGCCTTCATTTTACACACTAGTACTACTGAGCATCCATAACACTCAGTATCACCCACTTGCAATTAAACAGTTTGTAGCTAAGAGCAACAGACTGCAACAGCATTTTTAAGAAGAAACATTTTCCTTAAAATAGCAGAGGCTCAAAGATCCTAACCAGTAATTTTTAACTCTCCTTTTTCGCTCCAAAATGTGGTTCATACACAGCAGAACGTTGTCTGGGAGATAGGCTGAGACAGTTGGCTTCCACAATGCCCTACAGCTGTTCAACTAGGTCATTAGTCTTAAAAGGAGGCCTTACTGTGCTGAATTAGGGGTAGAAAGTAATTCAGCCTGGGTTTCCCATTTCAAACTATGCCAGATATGGAGATTCTAGATTCCTTGCTACTTGTTTTCTGGCATGAGCCAGAAATTATCTGACTCCAGGAAAATAATTGATCTTTGACTGGATGGATGAGCCTTTCCCCAACATGGGTAAAAATCAGCTAAATCTGAGCTGCTTGGGGCTTCTTCCACTCCTTACCTACTTTGAGTTGCCTCCAACCACGCTCTGTGTGCTGGCTTTTGTGTGTGCCATCCCTATGAGCCTACCTTTGTCCCCTGTTCTTTGCTCCTGGCACTCTCAGCTGCCTTGTAAAAGAAGGAGACCTGAGACAAGACACTACATGCTCCAGGCAGCTGGCATTAGAGTCCCTGGAGCCTGCTGGGACACACATTGGTCACCCTGTGTGCTGGTTGTGGTTGGGATAGAGTTAATTTTCTTCACAGTGGCTGGTATGAGGGTCTTGTTTTGGATTTGTGCTGCACAGAGGGTTGATAATACAGAGATGTTTTTGTTCTTGCTGAGCAGTGTTTGCACAGAGCTGAGGCCTTTTCTGCTTTTTGTCCTGCCACACTGGCAAGGAAGTTGGGGTGCATGGGAGTCTGGGAGGAGACACAGCTGGGCCAAGTGACCAAAAGGCTATTCCATACCATATGACATTGGGCTCAGTATATGAAGTGGGAGGGAATGTTTGGAATGATGCCGTTTGTCTTCCCAAGTAATTGTTATGCGTGATGGGGCCTGCTCTCCTGGAGATGGCTGAACACCTGCCTGCCCATGGGAAGCAGTGAATTAATTCCCTGTTTTTCTTTGCTTGTGGGTGTGGCTTTTGCTTTCCCTATTAAACTGTCTTTAGCTCAACCCACGAGTTCTCTGGCTTTTACCCTTCCACTTCTCTCCCTGATCCTACTGGTGGGGGAATGAGTGGGCTGTGTGGTGCCTGGCTGTTGGCTGGGGTTAAACCACAACATCCTGCCCTGCCGAGGTGTGCATTTGCATTTCTGTGTATGTCAGTTCCTGCTTTGCAACTTGGGCCCTATTTCTCCTTTTGCTCAGTGCGACCCCATGAGCCCTCCTAGCTCAATTGAGCTGCCCCAGAATACTTGTAAAATTCCAGTTTCAAAATTTTTTTTAGGTAAGCATGACCCTAGACAATTGTAATTTTTTTTTTTTCCGGAACATCTTTTTATTCTTTTCCTGCATTGCATAATTGGTAGAGGATTTGGTTGCATTACAAAATGCATGGGTTGGGCCACTTGCATTTTGCTGCAGAAGTGGCTGAGAGTAGAGGGAGAATGTCCAAAAGGCTGAGATCAAAAATCAGCAGGTCTTGTTTTAACAAGCCAGTTGTAGTCATTACAGGCTTTTTGCTGAGTGTACAGGCAGCAACAAAGAAAAAACTTCAGTGCTCAGGTGGTGTAACAGCTTCATACTCTTCTTTGGTGGATCACGTCTGACAGCTCAGGATGAGCTCACCTGAGAAACAAATGGGACACCTTTGGCTGTCTTCATGAATGTCTTAACAACAAGTTTTCCCACCCTCATCTGGACAAAAACCAAATCACCAGATCTGGTGCAACATACCTCTTCAAGACTAGGATTTTCTGTATGTGACCTCAATTCTACCATTTTGTTAGATGTGTAGCTAACTCCATAATTAATAGCTAAGTTCTTGATGGGTGCTGTCATTAAAACTTTTGGATTTTGTAGTGATGCGTACTGATAATTAGAGAAGCTCTCCATTCCTTCCTGGTGCCATTACAGAGAATGAGAAGTCTACTTTTACCTGTTACTATTAATATTTATATATCTTCCAACTCTGCAATAAGCCCAAGAGTAATGCAAGTGGAATCTGTTTCCAAGTATCTTTATACTTACCATATAAGCAAAGGTTTTGGTTTCTGCTTTTTATATTCAGACACTGCCCCAGAGACCTTCCAGTCTCCCGAGACAAAGCAACAAGGGAGAGCAACCTTTACAAGTTTTTAGATGGATTTTCCTTCAGTTTCTAATGTATCCTGTCAAATCTGCATCTGTTTTGTATCTTATCATAGAAGTAAAGGCAAATGACTGTAAAGGACTTTGAGAAGTCACTGGCCCTGAAGGGATGAGCACTAACATCACATGTTTGCTGGATGTTCTTGATAACTTGCAAGTAGCTATTTCCCAATCTCTCAGAGATTTTTTTTCTAATTAGAATTCCTCCTTCTTGCCTCACTTTAAATCTACGATTTCTTGTTCTGTCTTCACCCAATATTCATTCCTTTATTTTTTCAGCAGCTGCCTGACCATTTCAGGTAGTCATAAATAATAAATATGCCCTCGGTTTTCTCATCTTTGTTTAACAACATCACTTCTTCACAGCCCAAGTCTTTCAGGTTCCTGATCTTTCCTCGTCTTTTTCTGATCTGCCCCTGACAAACACAGTAAGATGGACTTCTCTAACTTGCTGCTTCTCCAGTGCTTAGCACACTATTCAGTAATGACCAGCAAAAAAACCTTCAATATGATTCTGTGGCTGGTCCTTTTGCAGAAACCATTTGAAAAATATTCTTTTATTCTGAGATTTATAAAACCAGTTTATGAGGATAGCTACAGTGTTTGGCTTTGTTTTCTTAGTCATTCTTCTGGCAGAAATACAAAGGCATTTGTGCAAAAGCAGCTCCAAAAGTCTTCCAAGTACAGACCTGCAAGTAGGAGGAAAGGCCTATGACCCACGTATGTGTAGAAAGAGAGGAAGGTTCCTTGTGAGCAAATTGAGCAGCATTTGGTGAGATGGGTTTCTGAATGAAGCATTGATGATCCTAACCAGAGAGATCTAGAGGTTGCAGCACATGGGCACAGAGGGTGCTGCTTTGAAGCTGTATGGACAGAGTACTGACTGCTGAGAACTCAGCAGACATGGCAATTTTTTCCAGTGCAACTTATCTGCTGCCAGAACACAGGGCTAACTTCCTTGCACTGTGTAGGTTTTAGGTGCTGTCTTCACTGAATAAACTTTTATAAAGTGTGAAAGTGACACAGTAGGTTTGGATCTAGCACTGTTATCAGGATCAAGAGGCTAGTATGCACACACGGTGTGAAGCAATCTCTACAGTCAGAGGTGTCTGAATCATAGAAAATTATGTCTGGAAAGGGCTTCTGCAGATCAACCGTTCTACCTCCCACCAAGACACTGGATAAACTCTACCTACAACTTTCCTGGCAGATATTTGTCTTATGTCTTGGTAAAAGTCTCCCATGATAAAGCTTTTCACAGATTTCCTCAGGCAATTTATTCCAGTGCTTAACTACACTCACTCATTTTCCTAATGTGTAATTTAGACAGAACTTATCTTTAGAGAAGAAAGCAGTCTGATCAGAGAAAGGTAATATTTTTATTTATCTCTAGTACAACTGCCATAAGAGAGTGACCTACTTAAATATCTTGAAAGCACGAACCCAAAGAGACCTGTGTATATACCTACGTGTATCTGAGCATGACAGCAGTAAACCTGACAGGGAGTTATGCAAATTAGGTGGCTTTAAGTGCTGAGGTCTAACATTTTACTTAAGTTCCTCCCTCTCTGGGCCATTGATGTCCGAGCCAGTGCTATGAAGTGATGTTTTCCTCCAAGCAGGTTTCACAGCTCTGAGCCTTCACCCAGAGCCTCTCCTTTGGCATCAGATGCAGAGCTCATTCTCTTTCTTCAGAGCAGATTGTCAGGAGGAACAAACTCTCTTTATAAATCACTCATGCAAGATGAGGAAAATTGGTTCAGTGTCCTCTTTTGCCTAGTGAATGCGGGCTCAGAATTTATACTCAGGTACCTCGTCCACAGATTGCTCACAGTTTTCCCCTTTTGCAATGCCCTGCTTGATATGAAAAAGAGTTTAATTGCACTGGAAAGCAAGACTGTGACTTTTAGTCTTGCAGTTAGCTCCTTAAGTCGAAGCTTGGAACAGTCGGTTTGGGTCTGGCCACAAGGATTGCATCAATATTTTATGCAATATTTGTTTCATGCAAAATGCATACACAAACTTTGGCTGAAAGAGCAAGCATCACTCTCCACCCCTAACTGCTTTTCTCAGGAATCGTGCTTACTTTCTGTGACTCACTGAGCATTTAACTTTTCCACACAGTGAAACAAGTTCAGCAGGTGAAGCAGAGCCTTCCCTGCCCTCAGTTACACACCCTTTGGAAGGTGAGCAATGGTGGTTTGAATCCTTTCCCACAAAGAGAAGAACAAACCCTGAAGCACACTTCTTCATGGTTGCTGCAGAGCATTTAACATTCTCTCTCCATTTTAAAGGAAAGCAGCAGCTTCCACTGGGCTTTATGTGGATCTGAATTTGAGAGTTTACCATGACCTTACCCACAAGGCAGGCAGGTGAGTGTCTGGAGGGATACAGACAAGGGAGGGCAGGGGCTGAGCTACACACAGCCATCCCAATGGGCCCAAAAATGGATCCGCAGAATGGAGGTCATGGCAGAAACCCACCTCTCTTTATGGTGAAGTACTAATGAGCAAAGATCTTGAGGGTTAAACAACTGGAGTTAAATTTAAATTGCCCTCCTAAGAACACTCAAGAAAACTATAAATCTGGAAACTCCTTGTGTCCTGGTACCATGAGCTATCTCCTGCGTGAAACTCAGTCCTATTACACCAAAAATGTGTTAAGGGATGTTGACTACTTTTAAAATTGTTAAATGGCATCTTAGAGAACAGGGCACCAATTAATTAACATAACCTTCTTACTCAAATTCATCAAAGAAATTTTATCTAATTATGGTAGTTTACTACAAACTTTTCCCCAGGGAGTTTCAGACTGCTGTATTGCTAGGTGTGCTCCTGGTTGACAGCAAGTTGAATATGAGTCAGCAGTGCCCTGGAAACCATGAGGGCCGACTGTGTCCTGGGGGGTATCAGGCAAAGCATCACCAGCTGGTCAAGGAAGGGGATTGTCCTGCTCTGCTCTGCTCTGCACTGGGGCGGCGTCACCTGGAATATTGTGTGCAGTTTAAGAAATAATATAAGAAAAAACAATATAAGAAAGGTATTAGGCTATTAGACATTGTCCAAAGGAGAGCAGTAAAGATGGTGAAGGGCATTGAGGGGAAGCCGTGTGAGGAGTGGCTGAGGTCACTTGGTCTGTTCAGCCTGGAGAAGAGGAGACTGAGGGGAGACCTCATCACAGTCTACAGGGAAGTGGTCACAGCACTAAGCTTGACAAAGTTCAAGAAGTGTTTGGACAATACTCTTGGGAACATGCTGTGAATCTTGGGGATGGTCCTGTGCAGGGCCAGGAGTTGGACTAGGTGATCCTTGTGGGTCCCTTCCAACTCAGCATATTCTGTGACTCTGTGAAAATAAGGATGTACATTTCTAATTCAGCCATTCAGGAGTATTGTAGTGCCTAATTCTCACAGGTTTTCTTATCTCTGTTGTTTTAATTTCAGTTGTCATTAAGTTAATTTTGTAAATTACTTAACAACCATTAAAGAGAATCAGATATTGACATCAGCTTGCATGAATGTTGCCAAAATAAAGAGAATACACAATTAAGAGGTGAAGAAAAAGGCTGACTGGCAAATCAAAACAATGGACCTTGGAAAAGGTACATTTGACTAAATCCAGGTACTACATCACTAAAATTTCATGGGAAATTGATGAGAGGGAAAGTTAAACTAAGGAGGATGGTTGTCATGCAGAAAGGAATGATAGGAAGGACAGATGCAGAAATATTCAGCCAGGACACAGGCAGTTTGCCTCCCTGTCATTTCACCTCTGTCCTCAAATGCAAGAGAAACAAAAAATGGAAAGGAGGTCATATTCAGAGTTACAGGAAAAGAAGAATGAGCTTGAGCAATTAGAGACAGGATACGAAAGACCAAGGCATAAGAAAAATGGCAAATAACAAGGAGTTTGGCTACAAATAGCCTTAGTAAGGGAAGAACCAGGCAAGAAGGCAGCCTCTGCTTCATTTGCAAAACAGCTCGATGTGGAGAAGGCCAAAACATTCAGTTCTTTCTTTTTCTTAGCTTTCCATAAAAACTTCAATGATAAGCATCTGTAATAATTAATACCAGTTCAGAAAGTGTAAGATTTCAGCCTGGTAGATAAAGGATGGGATAGGGAGATCCTGGAAGGTAAAATTCTCAGATGTTTGATGTTTCAGCATGCCTGATAAATTGCCCAGTATAATATTTAAAGACAGGCTGAAGCAACCTCAGTGGAGAACGTATAGGAGGGGAACAAGAGTTCAGGGAAAACACTTGCCTTAGGAGAGAGAGAAAGAATTGGAGAAGAGATAGGGAATAACAGGCCTTACTAGCAAAAATTGAAAACTAATAGTAAGTATCTGGGCATTGAAAAAAATTCTGGTAGTCGCCAAGACAGGTGTCAAGAGCAAATTATGTCATTTCAACTGCATACTCTTTATCAAAAAGATATTTGGTCTTATGGTTAGGGAAGTAATACACCATCTGTCCTGACTTTAATAGGGGCTTGTGACGCTCCCTTTCAATGCTCTTACAGAGGTGTTAAGGAGGCACAGGTAGGATGAAATCTGAAAAAAAGCACAAGGAAAACTATTTCTCCATGATTCATTATCAAAATGGAAGGACTAGTTTTTCTATTAATCTATATCTTTTACCTTCATTTCTAACAGCTGTAATCATAATTAAATTCCAGCATTGCTGTTGTGGTTCATGTTAAAGTTTCTCACTTTGTAATGGCATGGCTGAGACACCTAATAGTCTCTGGTGCTGTTAAGTAAATGATGAACATTCATGGCAGGGAATATAAAAAAAGTGTTTTTTGTGGGAGACTGAGTGTGGAAGACTAGCAGAAATACAGGCATTTATCAGGAGAAGCAGTAGCAACATGGAGAAAATAATTCCAAAAAGTGAACATAACAAAAGAGCACTTCATCAGATGCAATTGTTAAAAAGAAATGTCAGTGTTGCCTCCTTAGTCTCAACATTTGCCTTCTGGAATGGAGGGCTCTGCTCCAGGAACACCCTCAAGTCTTTGCATGTCCTGATGTGAACAGCCATAAAAGTGGCCTGCTTGGAAGGACGAAAATTACTGAGCAAAAGAAAATGTTTTTCTGAAAAATACTGACAGAGAAAAGCTTGTCAGCCTGAAACTGCGATATGGAGGATGAGGCTTGGGAAAGAGAAACAACCTTGAGAAGTGCAGCTGCATCTTTGGAGTACAGCTGGGTACCTGGAAGCAGGAGACAGCCTGAGACATTATTGATAAGCCCCAAAAAAAGAAACTGTAACAGCAACTTAGTATCTGAAAAAGTGTACACAGTTTGAGAAAATAAAATGGTTCTAAAGGAACAGCAAACAGCATCATCTGTTGGCTATCACATGCAAAAAAATGGAAATGAACAGTATCTGTTGACTATTTGAGGTAGTGATGTCCTAAACCCCTTATGCCTTTATGACCTAAGATGGGCTTTTTTCCAAAATGAAGCCCTTCTCTCCAAGTACTTCCCATGCCTCACTTGTTTTTCCTTTCCTAAACAGGTCAAATACCACAAAAACTTTCAATAAGCACTTGGACACTCACCAGGGATGCCTGGCTGACTCCAGGCTTGGTGACACAGATTATCTCCAAAGCAAACTCTGCTTAACTATCTTATTGGACTCCCTCTGGACACAGTTTCGGGGGATTGTCCTACCACCTCTGGGATGGCTGAGTACCCCTCCTGGATCAGTTTGTCCTCTCATTTGTTGTGGTTTGGCCCCTTCTGAAATCAGTCTAATTCACTTGATACCATCCAGTTTATATACCTATATAAGTAATCTGTCATGAGAATATCTGCTGCTATACTGTTTATAAATTGCTTCACTAAGTATGCTTGTAGCTGCTGATATTATTATCTGCCATAGTAATGATTGATACTGGGTCATTGATTGTTTATCATCATTCGTAATAGTTTGATATATGTATATATTCACTTCATTAAGAATAGGTACGCTTGTTATTGTTGATTTTTTTTGTGTTATTGGTGATAATCTGTAATAAGGTAGAGAAATTTAAAGGATAAAAGCCTCTATGCCTTTGTGTACTGCAGAGTCCTACAAACCATGGTCATAATCCCTACCCTCCCACAAGCCAAGTAGCCTGTTACGTTGTGAAATATTCCCAGGCATGTGTTTTAATTTCCCTAAGTATACTCCATGGTGTCATTGGGACTACAAGTGAACCTACAGGTAAGCACATGACAAAATGTTTTGCTGGGTGTACATGAAGCTGTGAAACTCAATAACATCCCACCACAGACAGGATCACGTAGGAGGTTCAAGGAAAGGAAGATGCACCTGCATTAATCAAATGGCATGTCATCCACTGAAGATGTTTGAGAACATGCTGCTCTCTTAATTCAGACCTGTGGTGTTGCAGGCTCAGGCTGCTGAGCACACAGCTATTGTCCAGATGCTGCTGAAGAAGCAGATGGTGATCTGAACATTTGTCCTCTCAGAAGCTGGGGAAAAAGGGACTGTTCACCATTACCACCTGCTCCTCTCTGGCGTGTTGTTGTTTTGTCACTGCTAAAAGTGACTGCTCAAGGATGTAAAGCATTTCTGTGGTGATGAACAGAAAATATTTGGCATCAGGTGTCCCAAGCCTAGCCATGACAAAGTAAATTGATGGGTACAAGTTTAATTAGTATTTATCAAGTTAAAGTAAAAAAATTTAAACTTATCATACATGAGTTTATACATGAGTTTATATAGGAATTTTAGCTTTTCCAAACCAAAGGGTTTTTTTTTATATATGTGGACATTGGCAAGGCAATAAATATAGATATATGGATTGTGGTGGAATACCGTAACATTTTATCATGATTCTACCAAGAGTCATTTCTGTGGCTCCTAAATATGGCAGTATGAAATCAGTGCAGTTACACATAGAGCTACTTCTCCCATCTAGGTTTCTTCACCTACGTTCAGTCACCTAATTAGCTCAAATTGCATCAACTACAATCTGGTTTAACATGACAAAGTACCTGCTGTATGTCTCTTCAGGCCCACCTACGTTCCTGCTGTGAATGTTTCTGCTTTAAAAAGCCACTAAATTAAGAGCCGAAATTAAACCAACCCAAGCAATTTCTGTTGCGTGCAGCTTCACTTTACCCAAACATCTTCCCTCTAGTGGAAAGCTATTGCAAAGTGTCTTCCCTACCATTAGCCTGCAAGATCTCTGCCACCATAAGACAGACTCCTACTTACACACCCTTTTAAAAACTAAATGCATCCTGTCTTTAATGGTGTTGCAGTCTGAGTTCATTAAGTTCGTGCTGTCTCTGAAGTTGTTGACAGAAGACATTGCAACAGGCAGGGTGGGAGTGGATTAACAGTTGCTGCACTGTGTATGGAAATGCTAGGGATAAATTTCACAGACTGTAATGGAAGAGTCACACATCCGAGATGCTGCCTCTGTGTGACATCATGCAAATGTTGGAAGATATGAAGCAAGTGGGGGGAAAAAAGCCTTCAAATGAAACAAATTTTTTAAAAGCATGCTCAGGAAAAGATGAACAGAGGAGAAAAATCTGACTTATTTTTTTTTATTTGCTGTTTACACTGTCTCACCACCTGTAATTGGATTTGGGTTTTTTTGTTGTCACCTTTAGAAAATCATTGGTCTCTTTTTAGAAAATCATTACTCTCTTTGTAGGTTAAAGCCATGAGTGAGTTTTTCCTGCTTACTTATCTTCTGTTCCATCTTCTATGCAGATGGCACCTTTTCTTGTGAAGGTTAAACCAATGTAATAGCTTTAAATATTTGTGGAAAAACTGACTGATTACTTCTTTTCCTAGATGTTCTGCTAAAATGAAATGATTTTTTATATAGATGCAAATACCTGCTTTCCAGAGAGTGCACTCTAAAAGCTTTGTTATGGATTACGTGAGATCCACAGGGCTCCATGTAGGTCAGACCCTTCTGGAGCAGAGCCATGCATGGAGTTGGAAGTAACTGAGGTTGGTGTTCATTTCAAGTGCATCTGGGGATTTACTTTTATGGTCCTTTTTTTTTTTTAAACTTCCAGAAGTTGTGTCACTCTGAAAGGGAAGAGAGGAGGATATTTTAGCCTAAAGAAATCAGCACTCCAGTGAAGAACACATGTGCCTGAGAGAGGGAATGGGGCCGTGATTTCTCTCTCTGCTTCCCATCCTTTGTATGTTTTGTCTGTAATTCTTTCATTTAAAATGAAAAAAATCTGGACAATCACTTGACTTCAGATGAAATGCACTGAAGATTGTAATGAAAACTTCAGGAAGAAGAAATAAAAACTAGTAACAGAGTCTGCTGAACTGGAGGAACTAACTTGAGTATAGAGTTGGGTTGGCATTTCCTAAAATCTCAAGTATTAGGCTTAGTAGTTGGCAGGTACCCAAGAGGCAGAGAGAAATGCTTCTGAGTCTACTAGTTATTAATTTTCCATGATATTTAAATAAAAGATAGGAGAAAATAATGGAACTGGAGTGCACACTAGTGGAAAACATATTTTCTCTCTTAATTGATCCAGCTGACTGCATAGCAGTGTTTTTTTCAGTGTCAGCTACACAAATGACTGTTGATGGGAATCATTATGTCTGGGTTTGCACTTCCTTTCAGTGGAAACTGCTATTAATATCTAAGTGCCTACAGAAGTAAAGCTTTTAACCTCTCCCTGCTATGACAGTTTGTCATTATGAATTCCATTTCAACATACTGAGCTGAACAAGGTGCACAGATGAAGTGGGATATAATTTACTTTTACACAGCTAATACATTGCTAATTACAACTAAATAAATATTGAAACAGGAATTTCTAATAACATTAACCATTACTCTCTTTTAAACATGTTTTGCTGGAGAACTGTTGAGAACTGTAACCACAATTTCAAATGTAATGAAGCAGAAATAAAGGGAGCTTTTACTATTTTTAGCTTTCAGTAGTGAGGTGAAAATAATGAGTATTTTTTTTTTGTTTGTCTACAATAGGTCAATGCAAACATCCAGTAAAGTGGAGGTTTCTGCCACTAATAATAAAGGAATCCTGATGAACTTTTATACCTGAATTTATTTTTTTTTTTTTTTGTTCTGGAAAAACTACAGAAAATTGGAAATCCCTACAGGGGCTCTCTATATAACTATTTAGATGAAAAGAATGACTTTTCTAAAACTAGAGATATTCCCTGCAGGTACTAATATAAGCTGGTACCAAACTATGACCTCCTGTCCCTGCTGCTGTTGGTCTACTCTGGCTAAGCCTCTTTCCTACATTCCCAAAGATTCCACACATCAACATTCCCCAAGTCAATACATCTCACCTGGGACTCTCTTTCTGCAGCCAAGGACCTCTCTGCCAGAAACAGCATTTGGAGCTTTTTCCTTGTTGACAGTAAAATGAAGGATAGTGTAGCTGTCCTGCAACACCATAGAGAAATCAAAGTAGAACAGAGTTGTATCATGCTGATCCATACTACAGTAACTTGATCATTTTAAGTCACCCCAACCTGTACAGAAAAGGCATTGCAGACAGTTCAGAACATCCCTCTCCTTTTGCTACTTGGTATTAGGAAGCAGAATACCTTGGGGCCTGCCCAACAGCCTGTGCATATGTGCTCAGCAGTGTCCTTACAGAGGGAATATTCTGGATGTTGTGCTCTAGCAGGGCATCTCTAGACATATTGCAGGCAGGTCAGGAGAGTCTTCTCCTGAGAAAAGTGTTGAGGCAATCCTTAACCAGCCACATTTTGATAAAGAGTGATCCTTTGGTCAGTAATCCATTGGTACCTAATCTTTAGGGTGCTACTTCCCTAGGCAAGGTCATAAATACAAACAAACTTTTTATAGGATGCAGCAGACACCCATGAAATATTGAAATAAGGGGATCAATTACCTACCCATGCTTGAACAGGTTCTGAAAAATACAGTCTCAGTACACTATACAGTCCAGGAACAGTGCAGACACAGCTGATAAAGTTCCTTCACCTCATCACAACACATTTGGAGGCAAAATATTGAGCTTGTATTCTCTTTGGAAAATAAAACAGTTGCATCTCAAAGATCATAAAGACCTGCTCATTTGTGTCTAGGTTTATTGTCCCAGGGCTGTTGTACCTGCATACAGATTAATACATCCTTGCCCAGAAGATTATCTTGTAGGCATAAAAAAGTCTTCTAAAAACCCAAAATCTAGGGGAAATTACTAAATCCTTAAATGAAGTATAATCTGATAACTTGTATAGCTTTTATCTTATTTTAGAATTCATATTTTTGTTCTTGTGATAGATAACACAATCTTCAACATACTTTGAAAAGAAGGGAATGTTAATGCTGCTGGCACAAGTCCTTGTCAAGTCACAGAAACACAGAGACGAAGTCCTCAAAAAACTGTGGTATAATTATTCAGAATAGTTCTCAGCTCTCAGTTGTATCCAACAATAATTACAGGGAGAGGGAGGAGGATGGAAGGGAGGCGTGGAAAAGAAATACCCTCTAAAGAAAAGGAACCCTGAGCCTCTCGGTGTTTCCCTGGCTCCGGCTGCCATCTAGTGTTCTGCCGGGCACGGTGAGGGGCGCGGCTCATCAGGAGTTTGAGCATCTTCTCAGAGAGAGACTGACCTCCGCCTACGTCCACGGGCAGGATAAAATGCCGCGGAACCACCTCTCCGAGGGACAGACAGCAGCAGATGGAACACAGTAACCTGAGGAAGAGCTCCTATGAAATTAGTTCTCAAGTATTTGATGTAGAATCACTTCTGAATTAAGTGCTTCACATGGTTATAAACGTGGTCTCTGCTGAGCTAAGGAGAGACAAAACCTAAACCTTAACCTTCCACTGCATAAAAAGGGGCATTGGCTTCTGTTCTTCCTTATTGCTATGGTACAGCCATTGCTGTTGCATTTTGGGCTTCTTTTCCTTCCATTTAAATGGGAGTAGAGAAGGCCTGATTCCCAACTAATGCAACTTCGGTACAGGGAGAGTCACCTCAGTGTAAAAATCATAACTGCAACTGTGCAAAGCAGGAGTGTGACACACGATATATGAACTCAAGCTAATGTACCAGTCAGCAACATAGGCTATAAGCTTCTCGAACAGGATGTACACTCACCATTATCTTTAGCATCTCAATAGCTTGAATTGTGCTAGGAAATTAGTTCTGCTCTACTGTGGGAGATCTAATCCACTCTCCTTCTCAAACAGGCAAGAGTCTGTAGCTCTTTCATACAGTGCCATAATGTGCTCTCAGCTGAGCACAGTCCTCCAGTTTATTTGTTCCGGATGCTGCACACGGCTTTGAAGTGTGTCAGATTTTCTTTGCCCTGTTGTTGTAGCGGGCAGACAGCAGAGAGCGGGCACAGAGGACATTTCAGAAGCTCCTACTGATCTCCTGCAGATCTTTGTGTGAGGATTGTCCAAATTGGAGAGTGACAGACTACATTCATTGTCAGTTTTGGTACTGGACCAGTGATAATCCAGACTGAATGGCTTATGCTGTTATGGGAGATCTGGTGGACACTCTTGTGATCTGGTGGACACTCTTGTGATGTAACATCACTGACAACATCCTTCTGATGCTTGAAATTTGAGCAAATGAAGGCAGCCATGCGAGCTGCTATAGATCCAAAAACAATGTGGTGCTGGAAAGTTGACTGCCAGCACTTTAGCAACAGGATCAGACTTATGAGGGAAGCAGTTACCTCACTCACAGGTAGTGAATAGAGTTAAATTAGCAGCTGGCTTTAAAGGATGGGAAGAAGCTCAGGAAGAGATCTCCTGTATTGAAAATGCTTCATATCAAGGCCACAGGACAACATTTTAAATCTAGTCAGAATGTCTAGTTCACACCTAGAAATTAGACTATGCAAATTAAACCATGCCTTTGGGTCACAGCTATTAAGAGGAGTAGGGAGATGGGGGGGCAGAGGAGGGATTTTCTGAAGAGCTTCTTAAGAGGGCTGGACAAGAACCCAAAGCCTTTTATGAATTTGGCAATATTTCATGGTGGAAAAAGCCCTGAAGGATTGAATATACTGGAATAGCCTGCTTTGCAGACAGAGCAAAACTCTGCAGGTTGTCGTAGAAAATAATCACAAACTATCATCAAATCAATAAATGGAGAGCACCAGTGATGGATGATAGCCAGGATGGTAGACTAAGGTTACCTCCCCTTTTTCGTGCCTCAAATATAGTTTATAATATAGGTTATATATAATATAACCTATATATAATATAGGTTTACAGTCTAAGACCAAGGGACTGGGGAAATTTGCCCATACAGTCCTTTAATTTCCAATAGTATTTATTGGATTTTTTCACTTGCTCCAGTTGCTGACTCCATCTACATGGTCATCTTCTTGCACCCCTAAGTTTTGAGTGCTCTTCGCTCAGAGTTGAGGTTCAGATCATGGTGGAATTCACCAGCTGAAGTCCCAAGTTGTCCACTGAAAAGCTATGCCAGAAAGCTTCCTGTGCACTGGACTGTTATGTCCTCCTGAGAAGTATTCATGATCTTAATTTGACAGTCTGTCTGTTCTATTTGTGGTAACTGGTTTTCCTTCCCAACTGTCTCATTGCCCAGCAAAAGCTAACTTGTAAATACATAATTTTATCTTAGATTTTTTTTTTTTATAATTTAAGATGATTAACTCTGCCACTCCATATTTCAAAGAAACAAACCCATGCATTTTGTTTTGAACATTCACAGACTACTTCATATACAAACCCTCAAAGGCATTTTGATTATGCAGCAATCATGACTTGTTTTACTACAAAAACTTGTCAAAACTGCAGGCTAGCACAAAACAAAGTGCTTTTGAAGTTAGTAATTACATTTTGGTGTTCCTTCACATGATGAAAGAAGTGGCCACATATTAAATGAAGAGGTATCTGAGAAGATTATACTTAGCAAAGCGGCAAACTGCGATTTCTGATCCTTCTCAAAGGGTGGCTGACATTAAAAAGAAAGCAGTGCCATTTAGAGAGTCAAAAACTCCCAATCAGGCTTGTCTCCAATACAAACAGAATGAGAGGGCCAAGATAAGAAATTCCAATAAATTTTTCCTCAAATAGCAATTATTAGGAAAGCTAACCGCGACAAAGCTTCATGCTTCAACCAGCTGATGGACCTCCAACACAAATGACAGGCAAGATAAGCCATAAAGTTTGAGTCTGAGGTTGGAGATCATTAACGCATCATGATCTCACTGGAAAGGGTTGAAATATTCACTCAAAACCCCAACTGCAGGTGCATACACTTAACCCCACATCCAAAAGCACAACAGTTTACGATCTATGCACATCAGAGGCCAAGAATAAAAGAGCGTTCCCATCAGATGAAGTTTGAGGCCCACAAATTCAGCTTTTTGGGATGCAGCACTGCAGTCTGAGGAACGCTAAGAAAGGAAGCACAGCTGAAGCCACTCCTGTTAAAGTGTATTTATTTCTAACATGTTCTCCCATCTCAAGTATTTTTTAGACATGTCTCCATTTCACAAAGTTATGCAGAATTTGTTATACAAAAGCCACAGAAATGGTACAGAAGACATAATTCTCAAAAATAATGATGATCCCACATTGTTTACAGCAACAAAGTTACAGTGAAATGCTCAAAAGGTTTCCATCCTTGTCAGTGGGAATTTAAAAAGTAAAATTCAGGTAAGTCTGGCTTTTTGACACGACCTTTAAACAGCAGGCTGACCTCATTAACAATAATCATCTGGCATTAGATACAACTTAATATTAAGCAGTTCTACAAAATCTGTGAAAATCAACTGATATAAAAGACTAAAAATTATTATAAGCAATCTGTTGAAACTTCAATACAGAGTACACCATTTTCCAAAATAAAAAGTGGGACAGCAGTACAAAAAGTCGGGTTTTCCAAAGCATTGCTGTATCTTGACTAAGGAACCAATGAGACAACTTTTTGACAGAACAAAAAAGTCTAAAAATAGCTCTAAGTTACATCTTTAAATTAAAGTGCATTAATTATTTGAACAGTGCACTGATGCTTTTAACAATCTTAAATACAAAAATTCAAAGAACCAGTATAGTTTTCAAAGTTTAGAACAACTCAGACCGAGAATTAAATCACTAATATTCCTTAGATTTATAAACAGTTTAGGTTTAGATATGTATCTTCTTTTGTGTCTCTGCACTCTACAACACAACAGAAACCTGGTCCTGGTTGGTCACTGTTTTCGTAACTTACAGATAATTATGTAAAAAATATGGACTATAGGCTTATTTTTTCACTGTCTGAGTTAT
This sequence comes from Pyrocephalus nanus, assembly GCA_038380795.1. Taxonomy (NCBI): domain Eukaryota; kingdom Metazoa; phylum Chordata; class Aves; order Passeriformes; family Tyrannidae; genus Pyrocephalus; species Pyrocephalus nanus. Next base: position 68,823,656 of record CM076261.1, read on the forward strand.
TGAAAACTCTCTGGGATTTAATGAGTTCTTAGACTTTGAAACACACTGATCCATGAAGAAACTCAAGCAAAATTAGCAAAATGCAAATCATACTTCATCTTGATTTAGAGTGAGAACATTTGGCGATAAAAGGTGTGCTCAGAAGTTCTGTGAGATGCAAGTAAGTATTTTCTGGCACAATATCTCTTACTTCTGCAACTGTAACGGATTTGCAAGGGTACTGGCCACATACAAAGCTAAAGAAGAGATTGTGTTCATCTACCATAAGAAAGGGAGAATGATGACTACAAAAACAATGCCAGGTGAGTAACAAAGGCTTTAAACTGGAGCCAAAACTACAAGCAACTAACAAGTTTGGAAATGTACCAACTACCTCTCCAAAACCTGCAACAAAGTAAGGAAATGGATACACTGAAGATAAGATAGAGACTCGGTAAAGAGTAATGCCTTCATCTTTTTGGGTTCAGGATCAGATGCGATGATGTGGTTCTAAGAAAGTGATTTTTTGTTTTGTCACTTACAGAACTAGAGATCTTTATTAATCCATACGTTAAAGAGTCTCTTGCTACGTCTTCCAGTGTAGTATAAAACCTGAAAATACTAGTTGCATATATTTGCTTCTTTTTCCAGAATTTTATCTAATTGTGATGTTACATAAAATACTCAACAGTTAAAGCTTACTTAGAATGTTGTTCCAATCTCAAAGCTCTACTTAGCAGTCACACCAGTACTGAAAGACTACCATCTATTCAAGGTGTAGAACAAGCACCACGTGGGAACATGAGACAACATTAGATAATGACATTTCAGGTGTAGCTTTGGTATTCAGTTAGCTGCATCATCTCTTCTCAGAGGAATTACTTGAAGTGCTTTGGCTATTCTCTCTGCTATAGCTTGACTACTTGCTGCAATTATTCTTCGAGACATCAAATCAAATGGTCCACCTAGAAACCAAAGCAAACAAAGAAACCAGCTTATATATGGAGAAAATTAAAAGTTGGTAAGAAAATAAACATAGAAAAAAAAATCAAATGTAAATTATACATTATTATTTAGTTTTGACTCTGGATAAAAATGCATTCAACACTACACGTGTCTTGTATGAGCTACATTTAAATTCTCTTCAGCCTATATTTAATGTCTTTTTTTCACTCTTCCACATTTCCAGCCAAGAGAGTAAAAGGCTATCTTGTAGCTTAAAACATACAATTGTCCCTCTCTTGGGCTATTAATGGGATGAGAACTCTGTTCAGTAGTGGCAGCTTGAAAAGAAGATTGAAAAGAACTCTGCCTTCTCGTTTCAGCTACTACATTTTGCTCCCAGTTAAAAGGATGAGAGAGTATTGTGCAGGCCTGTGTATCTACCTGTTACATCCAGCAGTACTCCACCAGCTTCAGTAATGATGATTCCAGCTCCTGCCATATCCCAGCAGTGAATCCCCATTTCATAATAGGCATCAGCTCCACCCGTTGCCACAAGGCACATGTTCACAGCTGCTGTACCAACAGCTCTAATCCTAAAGGAGATATAGTTGTTGTTTTAACTGAGAACAGTTTGTTAAAAAGTTAGTGTCTGTGTACACTGCACAGAGAACACAGGAGTGTCATATGCAAAGTGAACTGTGACAGAATGCTGCAGTGAAACTTGTAAAGAAGTGGGAATGAAGTTTTGCTTAAGTAGCTTGAAGAGTTCTCCAAATACAGCAAATTTCCAGAAACTGTATTTACAAATTCTGCTAATCAATTTTGTTTTAAACACATCTTAAACAATTTCTTAACCTAAAACATATTATGGAAGATAATCTACACGTGAAAATAGGAACAGATATTCTGCTTTGCTCTTTGAATACAAGAATTCAAATAGAGTATGCATTACTCAAGAGCTGAAAAACCAGTTATTTCACTTTCTCTGGTGATGCTCAATAAGCATCTCTGACTTACAAAACCCTATAACAATTAAAACAAAAAATTAAACAGCATAAAAATAATTGCAGTTATTTCAATTATCAGTAAAATGTACATTAAACTGTAATTGGTAGTAGCTGAGCTATTTCAAGAAGTGGCTTTAATCAATTCCAATCTCAAATTACTGTTTACAAATAAAATGCCAAAGTTGAACTGACAACACACCTCAAATGTGTTCCCTACTTATAGCTTAACAAATATTCTTTAATGACATCAGAAGACTTTTGGAGGTAGAAAAAAATCTGCACGTTAAGTGAATCCCAAGTATCTCAGCATAAAACTACAAACCTTTTTAGTTCAGTAATGAACTAAAAGGATGAACTATTCATATGAATACAGCTGAGTAACAAAAAACTATCTGCTGAAACCTCCTTTAAACGTAAAATAGTTTGTGTAAATGTAGGTTTTGGCTTATCTGGAGGAGAGGAAGCAGGGAATGTAGCCAAAATAAGAGCAGTATATAGACAATTCCAGGTGCTTGGACAAATTAAAAAAAAATTTACAGCTTTGAAGGATGAAAGGGAGATGTACTTCTGACTCCTGATATTTATTAAAAAAACAACAATTTTCATTACTATGAGGAAAGGAAGCTAAGAAATGCAATAAAGCTCCATCCAGTTTTACTGCTTATGTGTTTCCGGGGGGTAAAAAAGGCACAAAATTATATTTCAATTTTTTAACTTGTAAATACAGTACTTTGTAGTCCTACAAACCCAAACATGCTTTGCTTCTCAATACTGATTGCTAGGGTTCTCTTATATATGTCCCAGCATGAAAAAGTTAAACACAAAAACTACCAGTTTCTCTGCAAAAACTACTAAATAGAAACATTTAAATTATATTTCACATTTAAGGTGTCAAATGAAATGCAACTGATCCTTCCTAAAAATGATTATATTAACAACATTAATAATTGTCAGTATATATAAATATATATAAAAATAGGAAGTATCTTACCCATGAATAGGAATACTGAGGAGTCTTTCCATGTTAGAAAGAATTATTTTTATAGTCTCTGGGTCACGATTTGACCCCAATTCTGTTACTAAAAGGGATTTTGTAATGTCTGGAAAAGAAACAAAACCTCACTTTTCAAACAGCACAACTTAAATAATAACAGTAACTAGCAGAGTTTACTTAGTTGCTTTCTTGCAAGACTGAATAAAAGTATCTTAATTAAATATTACACAGATACATAAAAATCTGTTCTTACTTGGAAAATGGCAGGAAAAAATAATATACAAGGAACAAAGCATGATCTGGTGCATATACATTAATCAATGCCATTAATAAATAAAATTCTATTGCTATAAAAATTAACACAATCCTGAGATCTTTAAAGGTCCCATTTGAAGAGTGGATTGTACTTTGCATGGATTGCAAGTAAAAAAGAGTGCTACTGGCTTCAACCACTAGGTCACACCTGGGAGAAGATGAATTGTTTGGCAAATTTGTTATAGACTCTAAAGAACAATCACAGGCAGATTAGACACGCAGGGAATTAAAACCAAAGAAACAAACTAACAAAGCCACGACACAGACACACAGGGAACAAAATCTTCAACTGCTCAGTCCCGATTTTGCACAGATCATGTTATACAAAAAGAGAACATTAGAGCTGTTTCTCAAAACTAAACAGCCCATGGCCAAAGAAAAGTCTTGCAAAACAAAACTATGAGCTAAGAAACAGCAATATATTCGGATATAAAACTGTTGCTGTCTTATTTGAAATCTGGTAATTAGCAGAAACAAGCTACTCAGTTCAGCTTACCTTCTTGGCCCGATACTTGAAGCTTCTGACCATTGCAGAACGCACCTTTTCCTTTTCTGGCAGTATACATCTTGTCTTCTATACAACTATAAACAATTCCAAACTCCATCTGCAAGGAAAAAATAAGAATATCTTGAGGTTTTTTCCTTTCCTTCCTACTTACTGTGAAATCACAGAACTTAGTTGTAACTAGCAACAAGCAATTAATTTGGGTTTGGTTAGATATTAAGTAATAAAAAGTATACCTTTTTGTTTACAACAAAGCCAATTGAAACTGCCACAAATGGAAACCTACAAAACAAAACATTTCACTAATTTATAGTGAGATACTATATTTTCATTACAACGCTTACTCTTAACATGTAAAAGTTAAAACTAACCTATACTTCAAAAAGAAACTTGCACTATAAAGAATTTGCACAACCTAGTTGAAAACAGACCCAACACCACTGATTACCATTTAAAGCACAAACTTTTCCACCCACTGAAACTATCCTTGTTACAGCTGTTACTAGCTCAGGGACTGCTGTTTTACAACCACAGAATACAAACAAGCCTCTGTGCTACTGACCTTTCTCAGAAGGAACAAACTGGCCAAAATGGTTCCAAAAGCAAATCACCTCTCCCCTCACCTCCCCTTTCTCCATCAATGCGATGAAAAAGTCAGATATCAGAGAATGCAGGAAGAGTACAGACAGTGGGAATGTACAGGACATGGTGGGCTGTATCTCAGTCTTAAGTTTCAAACATTTGCTTTTATTACTATCTGCAAATAATACAGACTTTTAAGCCTGTAAATCCAGCAGAATGGATTATTTTCTTAGAGCTTTTTGAACATGTTATTTAGCAAGAATCAGTAGCTGTTTAAAAACCATGGGGCACATAGCAACAGCCACTTCAAAACAGGAATCAAGTAAACTCTGAAAAGCTAACTGGGGCCAAAATCCATCGTGTTTCAAAGACTATTGCTATAAGGAATAGGCTGTCAGCATTACACTGAAAGTCCCCTCCCCATCCTAGTGTAAAATAGCATTGACAGTTACTGATGGTTTCTGCTTTCTCTTTTAGTAGAGGCTCCTACATCTCAATGGATTTAAAATTCCTTAGAAATCATCACTTGGAGCTGTTACTGCCTCTCTGAAGATGCTGCAACTCCTATTTCTGAGCCCTGTACCTGTACTGTTGAAATCTACCCACCTCCCTTTGGCATCTATGCCAAGACTGCTGACCCCCATGGTATAGTACAGGCCTCTCATGGAACAACTGGTGTTGGTTACTGAGTGAGACTCTTAAAACACTTACAGAAATGTTCATAAAAATGGCCCAAGGGCTCTCCAAAAATGCAAATAGCAATCTGTAACTATTAACAAGTTCATAGTATCTCTTTTAAAGCAATTTGAAAGTTAAAAACAACCTTACTTTTACGGAACTGGAGAAAGAAAGAGTAATCAGCTGAGGTTGCTAACAGAAAAAAAAAATTAAAGGTGGACCTGTGTACGAAGTTGGTAGTTCCATCAATAGGGTCTATAATCCATGTGGGGTTATCTGTCAGAATGCTGCCCTGTCCAGCTGCAACAGATTCTTCCCCAATAAAGCTAAAATAGCAAACACATTTAAAAAATAAAAAGAAATTAATTAAAAAGTCTGAATTACAACACTGTCCTTGACACTAGAATTTTTAAAAGTGAGATGAAGCTTTCTGTACCACCAGTGATCATGTGAAAAAGAGCTGAGAAATACACTATTTATCTAAAAAGCACCAACCACATTCAACCAAGCTTGCATCGATATTTGTGATGTCAAAGATAAGCACAATATGTAGGGAAAAGAATTTTGTGTTTCAATATACATTACTGGAATTTAGCATTCAAAACACTGGCATTTAGTTTTACAAGCATTATAAAATGGTAAGATGGTGAAGGGAGGAAATCCAAACAAGAGCTGCTGAAGAAGACTGTGGAGTGCATGCTCAAATATAGTACTAAACCCAAGGGACACACAGGCACAATGCCACAGGAAACCAAATTTCACACTTTTTGCTGCTCACAAAAGCATTTGTTCTGAATTGCAAAATTATCAGGATAAAGTGGGTGGAATCCTCTTCTACACGTTTTGCACGTTGTTACAATTTATCACACATTACTCAACCCATGAAAAGTTTACATACTTGTGGAGGAAAGCATGTGCTTGGTGCAAAAAGAGAGGAAACAAATAAGGTCTCTTTAATATTGATTAGGAGTTTTATGATTAACAGAAGTGAAGGTGACTAATCAGAAAGGAACATCATGTTTCCAAAAAGCCTTAGATCTTCACAAAGAGATGAGAGAATGAATAATTATTTAGGTGGATGAGTAATTCATTAGAAAGAGAAGTTTAAAACCGTTATGACTAATATGACACCAATTATCTAAAATAAAAGCAGCTAAAATATTCTAAAATGCTTATCAAGGTCGCAGAAGCTGTTATTTCAAGGTCATTCCACAGGTCTGTACGCTTACAGTAATTTGGTTAGGTTACTGAATTTTTGCATAACTTCAGCTGTTTCAGTTTACACACATTTCCTACATTCCATAATGTAGGAAATGAAATTAAAAAATAGCAAACCTACTTTAGGGAAACAGTACTAACCTTGAGCCATTATGTCAAAATAGGAAAGAAAGACCATGTAAGTGAAAAACCTGTAATTCATCCTTCAAGAATAAATTTTTTGGGGGTAGGGGGAGGAGTGGTAGAGAAGAGCAATGTAGAAAATCAGTATTTTGTATGATAGACTTTCAGTTATGCAGAACCAGAAGATCCTGTCTCCTTCAAGGGATGTTTAATGTTCTCAAATTGTACAAGATTTGCCAAAGGCACACTCAGTTCCATGGTCCCCATCCAACACAGACAGCAAAGGCACACTAGTTTCAATAGCAGACAAGAAATGTGGGTTCTGGGTATCCTGGGACCACCTTTGATTCTCCAACACAACCAACCAAGAAGTTACTTACAGCTGCCTCAGCTGGAAGTGACTTTCAGCATAAAGTCTGGAGCAAGACTAAGCTCACATCACTAGACCTGCAGACACCTTGTTCTGTTACTACAGCCCTGGGCAAAACCTCAACCTACTACTACTACTCCAAAGTACTTAATTTGATTGAAGGTATTTACTGAATGGTACAACTTCACAGCATGCCAATTGTAATTTTACCAAGCAAAATCATAAACTTTCAATTTTCTTTTTCCAGTCACCTCTCCCCTTCTGTCAAAAGCGTACTCATAAGAAGTCATACCTGTGAGATGGATACTTTTCCTTTATCAAAGAAATAATGAAGTTTTCTACTTTTTGATCAGTTTCTGTCACCAAATCTACTGGTGAACTTTTAGTCATAACAGATATTTCTTCTTTGAGTGCTCCACGGATTATCTGTTTTAAAAAAAAAAAAAAAAAAAAAAAATCTTTCTCTATTAACAGTATGAAAAATATTAGTTTTCCTAAAAAAATGAGCATAATTTTTACAGTTATTTTCTATACTGCACATACAAAACACTAAAGCAAGCAGTGACAAAACTTGGATTTAACTGCAGGAGCTAGGACTCAGCCTTGCATCTCCAGTCCCTACTCAGCACAAAGTTTTACATGACATTAAATCTAAGATTCAGGAAGATCCACTGGTACATGAAACCAGAGTCGATTTTGTTAGGACAAATTTTAGATTTATAAATTTAAATACCAGAGTTGAATAAACACCTAATACAGAGTTCAAGTCAGCTATTTTTAGACACAGCCTGCATTTATGATCTTAAAACTATCAGAATCAGCTTAAGCAAGAATCCATTCCTCACAGCATCTGAGGGAAGACTTTAATGAGGTCATCGCACAGACAATTTTCTGCAGATTCTACAGCTCCAGGGGACAGAATTAGTACATGTACCATCTTGCCTGGCTGCTGAGCATTCAAATGTACCAAGCAGAATTACCAAGAACTGAACATTTGGTAACCACTCGTGCTGAGGCTCTGCCAGGATGTACAAACTCTTTCTTGATCCAGGGCGTCTCAGATCACAAAAGGGCAAAGAACCAGCACTGCAAGGAATGTATACTGCAAGCAAAGCAGTCGTCACGAAGAGAAACACGGAATCATAGAATGGCCTGGGTTGGAAGGAACCTTAAAGACAATCTATTTCCAACCCCCAACCACGGAGAGGGACACCTTCCACTAGACCAGACTGCTCAGAGCTCCATCCAGCCTGGCCCTGAGCACTTACAGGGATGGAGAGAACATAGTATGGTACTGTCTCCCAACAAGAAGCCACTGTGTAAAGCTGATGGAGGCATTCACAAGCAAGACTGTCATCAGCTTTCAAGTGGTAAAATAAGGTAGACAGGAGCAGTTTAAGGGGGAAAATTGAGATGATCTTTGTTTACCAGGATTCTGAATTTAATTCTACTTTTAAATCAGATTTAAGGAACAAAAGTTACTCCTTAGTCTTTAATCAGACTCTAACCCACAGAAAAGTGCAAAGCTGTTTTCTTAAATTAACCAAGTTGCAAAAATAAGACCCTAATTTTGAACTTGAACGTTATGAACAATTCTGCTAATTTATGTTTTTGACAAAACACTCTCTAGAAGAAATTTCAACATCAATCTCCTTCAAAAACTACATACATACTATACATGTTATTATTTACAAAGAGTTTATACATACCTCCCCGGCTTTCCTTGCTAAACCAACTGCATAATCCATACATTCTTGCCAGGGATCTGCCATCTTTTCTGAGGTAAGCAGCCTAGCAAAAGGAGAGATTACCGCAAAAAATTATTATGGCTATTTTTTTGATTTTTTTTTTTCCCCTTTACAAAATCCAAGTTTCCTGCTGAGACACAGCCTAGCAAACGAGGAAACGCCCGGCGAGCGCGCCCCGCGGGGCCGTGCGGTCCTGCGGGCTGCGCCCGTCCCGAGCGATGGCCGGACGTCGCAGCCCCCTCACGGCGCCCCGAAATGGCGGCCGCGGGCGGAGCAGGAGCCAGGGAAGGAGACCGAGCAGGAACCGGAGCCGGAGCCGCAGCCGGCACTCACCGCCCTCCGCCGCCGTCTCCGCCCCCGCCGAGGCGCAGGCGCCGGGCCGAGCCCCCGGAGCCACCTCCTCTTCCCGTCGCCCGGCGCGGCCGCAGCGCCTGCGGGTGAGGGTACGGCGAGGCTGCCTCGGAGTCAGCGCTGTCCAAGGGTACAGTGAAAAGTGCTGAAATTAGCCTTTGATGTCGACTTCTTGTTAATAATTGGACGCGGCGGCATGGAGATAACCGTAAATGCTCTCCTATGGAGCACGCGATTGGAGTTTATCGTAGAATCACAGAATGGTTTGGGTTGGAAGGGGCTTTGAAGATCATGAACAACTCAGCCCTGCCGCGGACAGGGACATTTTCCATTAGACCAGGTTGCTCAAAGCTCCATCCAACCCATCCCGCCTGGCCTTGGATACTTCCAGGCACCGGTGGGGCATCCACAACTCCTCTGGGCAGACTGTTGCAGTGCCTCACCACCCTCACGGAGGGTGAGTCCAGAGGGTTCAAAGATTTTTGAAAATAATTTGCAGTTCCACTGGTGCATTTCTAAGATTAATTAAAATAATACTGAGGAAAAAAGCTTTCCTTTCCAAGCCTAAAGCTTTCCTTGCCAAGCCTGACTGATACCACTTTCTTTTTTTTTTTTTACTTGTGGTGTTTTGACTCTGTTGTCTGTGATCAAAGGGGAAACACCGAGGGATTGTCTTGTCTTCACAAATTACAAGTGATGTAACTTACTGTCATATGTAAAACAATTATTTGCTGTAGGATTGTAGTTTGCTTTATGCTTAAAATAATGATAAAATATCTACACCACCCAAGGACACAGTCTTATGCCATTTCCCTAATGGCATTCCAACCCACACATAGGTCCTTTCCACATCTGTGAAGATACAGTACCCACGCCCGGCAATGCTCGTGTCGGACAAGTCACTGTGCCATTTCACTTTTCCTCCTTCCCTTCTCATAAACAGGAATAGTGATATAAGCCTGCTTTTTCACTACTGCTTCAGTCACTACTGAAGAACTACAGAGATGATAAGTTGTGGTTTTACTAATTATTTTGGAAGTAATTCTTTACGAGGTTTTACAAATAGCACACAGCCAACTGAAAGAGGCACGTTGTTTCAGATTCACATTTTATTCAGGCAAGCTGCCAAACGTGCCTCAGTACAACCTATATAGGACTGCACGAGTATTACAGAAAATGGCTTATTTGACACTGTTAATAGTATACTTAACATTACAGCAAGGGTTTTACAGGAGATTTCAAATTCTGCATTGATCCTAAAATCAGCAGAAGTAAACAGGAATGCTTAATAAGTGAGAGAATCTCCCTAATCCAAACCACAGTTACCATTCCAGCTGAAACAAAATTTTGTATTTTCTCTAAGAGGCTACTATGAGGAGAACTGAGCTGCAAAGAGATGTATTTTCAACTGATACCTGATAAACAAGATAAACAGGGGTGATCTATTGATAAAAAGTCTTCAAACCAGACTGATCACATTCCAGAACACATACTTTTCTAAAGCAGACATAGAGATGGAAAATGGTAAAAATAAAAGTATGAGAGATAACTGCCTGCTTTCTTAGTGTGATATATTGTATTTTGTTTACTACAGCATTGCCCAGCTGATCTAATGGCTCACATATCCAAGAAGAATTGAGCTCTTAGTATTAAATGCAACCAAACTGTTGTTTCCAAACTGTGTTGCGTATATTACAAATTTATTCCAGACAACTTTGTAGCAGTGTTTGAACTGGAACAAGGCCGGGAGCTGCTACCAGAAGCATGTTTGCAAAGCTTTGACCTCGTGCATTCTCTAATATTACTGTACCGATAGAACAACCAAAAAGCTTGATATTGACCTATTTTAGTATTTGAAAATACTGTTTATTTTAAAATAATTTCTTTTGAAAAATTCCTCTTCTCCTTTAAGTAACTTTGCATACATTTTCTTTGCAGCTACTAGAAGTGAGGCTAACATTTTATTTATTAACTTCGAAGTAAAACAATTCAGCACATTCTAAACACAGGGCTGTAAAATTAGCAGTGGTTTCAAATGTCAAATGTCTCCTCCAAAGAGTTTTATTATTTTTTTCAAATACAGTTGTTGAACTTTCCCTATGAAAATATGCTAATAAGCTTTAGAAGAAACCAAAAAAATTATATATGCTAGGTAAAGATATGCTAGAGTCTAAACAGGTAAAATGTGAACAATTCTAGCCTAGGCAAGATACTGAAGCTCTGGGAAAGTTTCTGCTTTTGTTCCTAGTATAATTATTTAGGGTAGATTTTTCACCTCTCCTCAATTATTTACTTGTCAGACTAGCTTAATTTGGTTTTGCTTCTCAGTTTCTGAAAACTAAGTGAAATTAGCTTCTATGTACAATCCCAGACACATTCCTGGAATAAGATGAATGTGAAAACTTTTTGGAGTCTTATCAACTGTGACTTGCCATGTTTGTATTGTCATTACAGGCTGCTAGCCCTTAGCAATTGCTGGCGATTGATGAAAGCAATTATCCTGGTAAAACCTTTGAGGTCTCCCCAAAGATTTATTTGCTGTATCCCAAGTCTATCTTCCCTTTATCCACAACAAATGTTATTTCAATTATTTTGCCTTTAACTGCTAAGGCAGAAAAATCAGGGGCAGGAGAAAGGGTTTAAGTAGAGAATGAGGATTTTCTGCAGAAAAAAAAAAAAAGGCCCTGTTGTGTAGCAGCATTTTCCACTTGCTTTTGTAACAACAGTGCAGGGAGCAAGTTCTGTTTAGGGCTCTTCCCCAAATCACTGGTCCCACAAAGATAGTTGACCTCTTACTGCATATTCCATACCACAGCAGCCTAAAATGTAAAGAAAGATAAATAGAAGATTGAAGGGGAAAGGGAGGAAAAGAAATAAGAGAAAAAGGAACTGATCCTCTTGTACTCAAAGGGAAGATAACAGCAGGAGAGACAGGCCAGAGAAATGCTCCTATAATTTCTGCTGCCAGGAAACAAACACTTAAAAAATATCCAGTCACTGAAAACCCTTTCCTTCATGGAAACCACAAACATCTCCCTTTCTGTGACATTCATGCCAAATCCAGTAAAATAATTTATCAATTCCCAAGTCATGTTAAAACTACAGTAAAAAGTACCATAAAGCAAAATGAGAAACAACTAACAGTGACATGCTTACTTGGATCTTTTTGGGTTTTTATGCAAGTCAAATCAATACATAATAATCCTACAGATATTCCTAAATTGTTACAAAGGAACTATTGCTTAGTAGTAATGAACACCACAACACTTTACAGCCCCTTGAACAAGACCACATTACTGTTCTGCCAATGGGGACAGTTCCTTTGAAAAAGATGCCAGACTCCCCTTACATTGTGATATTTTTTTTTATTGTAGCTGTGCCTAGAATGCGTATATCACACATCTGTTTGTCTTCAAACTGGTATAAATGAACCACAAACTAATGTGGACAGTATTTTCCTTTAGGCAAGCACATACTAGAGAAAAACCTGGACACTTTTTCTCAGTTAGTGAACGTGGTAACTGAATGAGCCCAACCACCAAATCCAGATTTGGTGAATGCCCAAGTGACTGTGGTGAATTGTATGTTTCCACTTTCCTGTCTGAATCGTACATCTCTCCGCCTTGTGTCAGCTCTCCGAACTGAAACTGCATTTCTCACAGGACCACAAATATTCCTTAACCTTATGTCCCCTGCTCTCTTCATAGAATTTTTCCCCACTTCTGTGTATGTCCTGTAGTAGCAGGACAATGTCCTTGGGATGCATCATATTGACATTTTTGAACAATGTAGACATTCATCTCCTTGCGGCCCAGTTACTCCTCCGGGTGTCACTGAGTACATTCAGTCATGGTGCACGCAGAAGCTGGAACATCCTTGCAAACACGAGAATAGCACACAAAGATAGTTGCCCCATTGTCTGAAAAAGAAAGGTAGCTCTTCCCTTTTCAAACTTATTTAAAGGTGAGTCACACTGATCAAGCAGTGAGTCACACTGCGGAAGACAGAGATTTCTCCCCCCTGGTCTGAATACTGTGCTCTAATCACAAGCCACCAGGCCATTTCAGTAGCAGTGGATCACACCTTCCATGCTGCAGCTAAAAATCTTGCTAAGCCTCTTTATCCAACGAATAGGTTTGCTTCAGTAGTTCATTCACTCTGCAGAGCCTCAGACAGCAGCAGAAACACACTACAGTTTTGCAAATAAGCTTTGCTTTCCACTGCTCTGTTCACATCTGTTCATCCACTCTCCTTTTCTTGGAGAATATTGACAGAATAGTTGTAAACAGGTGAATGCAAATTGGAAGGATTAGTCTTGAATGGGTTCTACTCCTCTAGCTTAAACAGAGACAGGCTCAAGGCCACTGGAGGACAAGTTTATGTTGTAACAGGTCTGTTCAGAAAGGTAAAGCAAGGCTCCTTGGTTATACATCAGGACTTAGGAGTTAGAGGAGTGCTGGCCCTACTATTTGTGTGGCACATTATGTGGTTTTGGTTTCAGCAATTCAAAACAGCTGCGACTGCGATAAAAAATGATCTCATGGTTCTTACTTCCCCAGCTTTGAAGGAGATCCAAAATCTGGAGTACATCAACTACTGATATTATGAACTACCTTCTTAATGAGCAACAAACAGGACACCAATTGTATAGGTCATTCTTATTCACCCAGAGGTGTAACTTCTTTATGTACAATCACTGTAAATAACCACTTTAAATCTTAATAAATCACCTTGCTGACTGCTGAAGAGGATTTACCTAACGTTGGAAGTGCCCAGATGATACTCCAAGCTGGTAAAATGCTACGCTTCTAGTTAAATTATATTTCTTCCTCTCTGACCATATTCCTGTTTTACACAGGAATTAGAAAAGGATAATTTTAAGTCCTCTTTTTATCCCCCATCTAATCACACAATGAGATTTGCACACACAAGAAAGACATTTGTGTGGATTTACTTTTGCTTCAGAAAGCTTTCTTTTAAAGGCGCTAAGCTATTATGAGAAGGAAGTGTGGATGTGGAATATGGACAGTGCTGGTTTCCAAACTCAGTGAAATCTGTTCCTGTAGACATAAAAAATATGCTGCAATAGTGTAAGGTATTTCTTTCCTTCAGAGAACTGATACACTGCAAGTTTACATTTTCATTATTTATTAATACATACTGTCCCCGCCATTTACACAAAAATAAATATAAAAATTAAGAAAACATTCTTGATATTATACAGCTCAATAGAGCAAGAAGTTATTCTAGAATGGAAATATCTTTAAGATTAGTTATTATAATAACTAATTTTCCTTTCATGAATTTGTTCTTCTGTCAGTCAAGCAACTTGGAAATTGATGGGAACTATGTCTTTAAAACTGAGGAGAGATTCTGGCATACCACTGATTTTAAAAGAAAACTGGATTTGCTCAAATACCATGCTTATAAAAAAATCTTGCTTTTTTTTTTTTTTTTTTTTGGTAATAATTTACTAACTAAAGTATGACTCTGTATCTTCTATAAATAGAACATCATTATCAAGATACTCCAGAATTATATTTCCTCCATTGTACAGTGGACAGTCTTTATCAGATAGCCAATGTTCCAGTGTATGTTCAAACGGCAAGGCTTCTCCAGAGGCACTATGGCAAAATCTCAATTTCTGTAAGACAAATAGCACAGAAATGAAATTCAAGATTTGCCTATCCAAGATGAAAGACATGGGGTGGAAGAGGGATCAAAAGGCTAAAGAAAATTAAAATAAAAATGCAACAATCTGGAAAATGTTTGTTATTACTGATTTACCTGGGATGTTGATTTGTTGTTGTCATTTTTAAGGCTTGCTAAGGAGGCTGCAAAATCTACTACTTTGCCAATACTCCACTTACTGCAAAAGAACATAGGTTTGCTTTTCTCTTTGTTCCCCTTTGGTAAAAATACTTGAAAGTAAATTCTTTCTGTCTAGAAAAACATGAAAAATAAAACAAAATTATTCACAGAAGAAAGAGGTAATGCCAGTCATACACATATTATAGTTTTGCAGTAAAAAACTTTAAACTTCAGTCCTAAAATTACCAACTGAAACTTGTTCTATTCTATCAGGACCATTTTACTGCAGAATATAAATGACTGAGAGACTGAGAACCCCAAATCCAATCCTCTCCAGCTACAGGCACATATATGACGGACTGTAAGTCTAAAAGGTGAAGAGACCATCTTTTTCCATGAGTCCCACAGCTACACTGTTATATATAGACAGGAAAAGGTGTCTGCCATCGGGAGAAAAAGGTGAGTTTAAATAAGCAGTACTGGCTTTTGGCAGCAGTACAGTGTCTCAAATTGGAATGCAAAAGCAGTTAGAACAACTCCCTGAACAAGAATCTGGTCATAGTCAGCTAATCCTTTACCTGGTTTTCCTCCTTTTATGTACTAAAAACTCTTCCTTCTAGACGGAAACATTTGTTTAAGATATTTCAAGGGTAACATATGAGAGAGAGAGATTTTGAACAGAACTGGGACAATCTCTTCTTCAGGTTTATTTCAAGAGAAGACATAGAGCAAGCGTGACTGCTACGTTCATCAGGTAGGACTGCCCTTGCTGAATCCAAGCCAGACACTATCAAACATGACAGAAGTCTCTTTTTAAGGGTTTTATTTATGCCTTCCCTAGAAACATATGGAACTACCCCAGTTATGTTCATAAAACTGAATCTGAATTTCAACCTGTGCATTTTCCTCAAAATCTAAGTGTGCTTGAGAAAATCTTCAACATCCAGTAATATTACAAAGGGGCAAAGGAAGCAGGACCTGAATCTTGCTCAAATGTAAATGACTAGAACTTCTAGAACAGCCAACAAAACAGCCCTCCTATTATGGACATGTGCTAACATCACTCAACTGCTGCCAGTGCCCCAGCACATTCCTAGCTGGTCCTCCAGTTCTAAGAATGATAAGATAGTTTCCCACAGTTCACAGGAACTTAATTCCCAAACCAATTAATTCTGCTGTTGCATCCCTGTAACTACAGGATATGCCTCCTGAAATTTCTCCGTCATATTCAAGAAAATACTGACCAATAAGGGACACAATAACAATTTCGCAGCATGGCACTCCTGTTTTGAGATGGTCAGTCTCCAGAGGGATAACACTCATGAGGTCTGACATCAAAAGAAGCAATCACGGGCAAAAAGCTGATCTGAACAAAGAGGCCAGAGAAATGATATTTCTAAGATAGCAGGATCTTCCTGAACATAGAGTAAGAAAGGTGAGGAAGGACACTCTGGTGTCACATGGTCCAAAATCATGCTCAAATCAGGGGGAAATTTAAAGCTGGACTTGACTAAAAAGGTTGGTAAGAGGTTGCTTCAAGTCAGATTCAATCAATTCTTGAACATCCCAAAGATGTTGATTCCACAAATTTTCAGAACAGCTTGTTCCAAAGTCTGACCATCCTCACTTTTTCTTCTTAATACCTTAGTTGGAATTTCACACACATTGTGTGCCCATTGCCCCTGTCCTTCTGCTGTGCACCTCTAAGATAAATGTGTCAGTCTTCTCTACATTGTGATAAGAGAACTAGTATGCCTAACAGGCATTCCAGAAACCTCATATTTAAAAAATCTGTCATCAAACTAGAACAATCTGGGCAGAAAAAGGCTAAAAGCAGTCTAGGAAGCACTTTGAGAGGTGCTGAAGGTTAATGCGCTTAATTTATCAGTGTTACAATTATTGCTATTCTAGATGATTAAACATGGATGATTAAACAATTAATATCCATGAAAAAATGACTGGTAAGAGAAATTAGCATACAGGAATTTGTGGTACACTATTTAGTTTACTGACTTTGGAATTAGGAAGCAACTTTAAATTTTTTTTTATATATATTGAGAATGGTTTTTAAAATTATGTTCCACAATATCTGAAATTACTTGCTTTCCCTCTAGCCCATATTTATTACAGTGGTACTACTTGTGAAGAACGCTACTGGAAGGTCTTTGTATTATGACATCTTCCTAAGCAGAGTTATGTGGTTTCTAAACAAGTATAAAGAAAGAAATTCGTAAGAAGACTCAGCAATCAAATAGCTGTTGTTGTGTTATTTTGATTTTTTTTATAATTAAATTCCAGTGTATCTGGAATTTCAGGGTATCTGGAAGTGTTTAAGGCCACATTGGATGGGGCCCTGGATGGTGGCACAGTGGAAGGTGTCCCTGCCCATGGCAGAGGGGCTGGAGCTAGATGATCTTTAAAGTCCCTTCTAACCCAAAGCATTCTATGATTCTGTGATGTTACAAAATATACTCTACTAAGATAAAACCTAATAATAATACCATCATACAGAATGTTTTCAGTATTCTAAAAACAATGTAACAGGATTAAACTTGGTGGGCTCCAACACAGCAATGTGGTGAAAAAGTAATCTAAATACAGTTGTTTTAAGAGGATGCATAAGTGCAGATCTAAAGTGAAACCCTTGATGAAAGAACCAAACCCAACATAACATGGCATGTGAAAATACCTGAACACCAGGTGTGACTGACCTTGACAGTAAAAAGCAACAAGTAATCTGTGAAAAACTACAAAAATCAAAGAAATTAAAGGCTTCACAGTTTGCCTACCGAAAAGTACAGTTGCTAGTGAAGGACGGAGAAAAGGAGGAAAAACTATCCACAACTCTACCTAGTACCCCTTCCATAAATGGAAACCCCTTTAAACCACAAGGATATGCTGACTTATCTCTCCTACTAGAGAGCAGTATCAGGGAAACTAGGTGAAGGGATCAGACTGGCAGAGGTACAAGTGGCCCTACTCTTTGCCACTTGAGGCCATAGTAAACAATAAATTAAAGAGTGATTTCTTGATGGATAGTGGAGCACAACTATTCATCATTAAAGCAGAATCCTGTCCTGGAGCTATCCCACTGAAACATCAGAAAATATTACTAACTGGAGTAAATGGAGCTTCTTATTCAAGAAGCTAAGGTAAAATTAGAACTTCCTTTTGTCTCCCTCCATCCCCCAAAAATAGCAAATGCAACCAGGAAACCTAAATAAGTTTGGTATGGCTATTCTGGGGGCTGGATTCAGAGCAACACCAACTGGGCTATTTAAACAATTGATGAAGAAACAATGCCAGGGCCCTAGACAGAAGGTCACCTTTTAGAGGGACCAAATGGATTGTGGGCAGTAAATAAGTTCCCAGGTCCACTTGGCAAATTGTTATGTTAGACTCCCCCCATGAACACCCAAGGGGTGGCGTTATATCCTTACTGGAGTTAAAATAAGGTAGTTTTTCTTGCTGGAAAGCTGATGGTTTTACCACTCTGGCAGAATTTGATCTATGGTTTGCTGACACTCCCATGCCCTCTGCTGCGCAGTTTGATAATGGCATTCATTAAAAAAAAAATAAATCCATGAATGGTGTGAAGATCATGGAGTTGTCTGGGTCCATTTCCACCTGTCCTAGAGACTTCAAAGTAACAGTGCAGTTGAGAAGTGGAAAAGCCTACTAAAATTAGCTCTAGGGCAAAGTTTCCATAGAGGAAAATGCAGTAAAGTCCTACTTAAATCTGTATGATGCTTAAATAAGCAGACTCTCACCAGATGCATGGTAGAACAAGCTCATTTTCTTCATGTCTAACAAATAAAATGCCTAAACTTCCCCCGTCAGTCCATCATTTTTCTCAGGGTGACAATGTTCTTATTAACTATCCTATGATGGTTAAAATATCTGTCACTTTACTAACTGCTTGAGTAAAGGGCACATGGAAATCTTTCTAAATATGGACTCCCTTTAACTTTCACTGAGGTTTGGATAGTTCCCAAGAATGAGAGATTTTCTAATGTTTCAGGTAATGAATGATAACTTTGACAGATTCTTTGGCCTTAACAAATCTGGAGTGTGCCCAAGGAATCATGACTTCATCTTCAAAGAAACCTCAGCTGTAAAAAGATGATCACAATACCCACTGTATTTTACTGACCTTATTTGTACCTCCTTCCTCTCTGTCTCAAGAATGGGATGATAACTGTGTCATTCAGTTTATGAAGTTCATTTCTCAAATGGGTTTTTTACACATAAAAATTGTATTGTTTACAACACTCTCCATCTTCAGATGCTGATGCTGGATGGGTAGCTGAGCCTGCTCCTGAAACACCTTGTTACCAACCTAAGTTGGTACCTACTTATTCCCCAACTGTCCAAATTATCAAACTCAAATGGTTAAGGCACATTCTTATGATAAAAATACATGGTACACTGCAAATGTCCCAACATATAAATTCAGTCTGGGTGGGAAAACCAAGCAATTACATGTTTCAAGTCTAGGTGATCACTCAAATATTAAAATAGCAAGCCAATTAATAGGATTTGACCCAATGACCCAATCTGCAGAGGGTCCACCTGATTAGGACCATAAGCAGCTAAGCTATACAATTTTGTGCTATGCTACTTATAAAACTGTTACGGTGATTCTAAAAATCCTGTTCTACTCCAACAATAAAATTCTTTGCTCTGCTGATCATCAAATTCTGCTAAAATAATAAAGTTTTAACGCAATTTAGTGATGTCATCATTCTACCAAGGAAAAGAATCTGTCTGTCCCCACAGTGTTGGGTGACAGCCATGTGGCAGGAAAATACATTTCTACTGTAAAATAAAAAATTTGACCCAAACTCCACACAGACATCTTACAACAGACATAAGACTAGTGAGATTGCTTTGGGGGACCAGGCTGAAATATACATATGTGATTGTGGTATTTAAAAATTAAATCCAAAATCAAACTGAAGGAACTAGATGAAGATCAAGAAATTTAGAAAATTTCCCATTTCCTTTGAAAATTCAATTATTGAAAACAAACATCACTGACCTGAGGCAAGGACTTGTCCCCACATGCGTGCATTTTCAGTTTCATTAGTGCCACTTTTGCTGCAGTCTCGTTGTTTTTTGCTCCTTTGCGTTTTTTGCTTTTTGCTTCCTCACTTTTTTTAGAATCTGAGAACAATATTATTCCTATTAGTGCAATGATTCAGATTGTGTCCTGAACATATCTTAGAATTAGCCTTTTGGGCCTCATTGTATCTCCAGGGTTCCCATCCCTTTCATGTCCCTTCATGTCCTCCCAAGGTCATCTACCAGATACTCCTATTCAAGAATATTTGGAATTGTTACAGTTCTAGCAGAACTCCTTTAGACTGAAGAGCAGATGAACACTATCATGATGTACACACAGCCTGCAAGAGCCAAATAGATATAAATTCAAAAATTTCAACAACTGTGGCCAGCACAGCATTTGTATGACAGCAGATTCAGGCCCTCCTTTCTACACAACCCCACTGTCCAGTTGGGCAGTTTTGTTTATTTTCTTTCCCATCCTAGAACTTTTTTAAAATCTGCAAAACATAACATTATAGGCTCACTTTTTTTTTTTTGCCATTTCGGTTGTGTAGATGAAATCCTAACAGACTGGCATGCACACCCAATGCAATTGCATTGTTTGCACATGAATCAATATGTAAATAATAATGACTAGGTACAGTTCATTACATTATAGTGTTTGTAGAATACAATACTTCTGAAAGAAACCTGAGAAATCTTTAAAGATTCTCTTCATACTGTTGCCTCGTCTCAGCATAGATGAACAGTATTACATGTGAGTTTAGGGCTATTTAACCAAGGAACCCCATCTTTTCTTATTTGGTTGAACCTGACCCCTTCAAAGGAGGTCAGAAGTTCAAATAGTCTTCTGAAGAAAATTGCAGAATATGTATCCTGCTGTACTTGCCTATAATATCTTTAACTAGCTGCTGGGTGGCAGCCATTCGAGGTTTCGGCGTGTCCAGCTTCTCACATTCATGGTCTGATTGATGGCGATGTCTGTAAACAACAGCATAAAACTTTTAATACCTTTTCCATACACTAATGAATGAGTATTTATGTTCAAACACTCTGTTCCACTCACCTTAGGCAAAAATGTTTTTCACAGTAGGGACATAAAACTGGCAAAAGCTCCTTTCCATTGCAGTCCTTGTATGAGCACGGGTAAGACCTGTGCTGATCAGGTTTCACAGAATTGTTTTTTATATTCACCTAGGCATTAGTACAAAATATTTTGTGTAAATAAACAGACACTACAGATACAAGTCACCACTCATCTTTCCCAAAGAACTGTGCTAGCTCTCCATTCTATTCTCCTACTTTTGTCCTCGTTATGTTTAGCTAAGAGTTAGATATAGAACCATCATTCCACTCAGACTCAATCTACTTCTGAGAGGCAGAAAAAGAGTAAATTCATGTTTTTAAGCTTTTCACATTCACAATTAAATAATGCATACTTATGTGTGTATTCATCTAGTCTGAAAATACACAACTGAGTTGCATGGAATTTTAATTTTAAGACAATCATATATTATTAGATTACCTCAGAACATCCATGAGCATCCCGGCTTCTGTGTTGAAGGCTTTGTGGAAAAAGAAGAAAAAGAAACATTTCAGGAAAAGAAAACCATATGTGAAAACATTTAACTATTTAAAGAGTGATCTGACCAGTTTTATCATGAGAACACTTGAATTAGATAATGAATCTTCTACAAAGTTTCTTCTAACCTAGGAACTTCATGTCTTGAATGACTGACTGATCATACTCTTCCTCAGTTTGTAAAACATTTAGCTCTTGGAACTTAGGCCTCAAGAAAACAAACCATTTCAAGAGAATAAGAACATTAGTATGCTTAAGAATTCAGCTCAAAGCAACTTCAACTTGCGCTTTTCCATTTTAATGGATTTTCAATCCCTATCCACAACAGCAGAAATCTCTTGAGGGCTTATGACATTTTAAGTGAAATCTGCCCTCAGTCTACCTGAGTTTAACTCAGTTGCCCTCTGCTAATCTGAAGTGTAAATCAAAGTGCATGCCTTATTTCAACCTTAGAAGAAACTTCAAATTTTTTTCTGGAACTAAAAATACCCAGCTACCTCCTTTTATGACAAGCTTACTCATGGAGTTGACCTTGGGAAGCCCGTAGATGTGATGTTTTGCATTTCAGCTGTCTCTCACAGTGTCTCTCTGGACAAAACATCCCGCACACAGTTAGACAATTTGATGGGTGGCTCATGGTTTGGGCTCAAAGAGTTATAATAAATCCAATTGCATCAGGCTAGTGGCCAGTCACCAGCAGAGTTCCCCAGAGCTCAGTTTTAGGGCCAGTGCTCTTAATTATTTTGTAAATGATCCAGACACACATTAAGTTTGCCACCAATACTAAACTAGGAGTAGCTGTGGAGCCCTGGAGGGTGAAGTCTTACAGACAGATTCTGGATAAACTAGAGACCTGAGCAGTTGCCAACTGCATGAAATTTAGCAAAAGCAAGTGCAGGATTCTTCACCTGGGATGAGGTAATTCTAGTTACACATACAAACTGGGGGATGAGAGGCTGGAAAGCAGCCCTGCAGAAAGAGATATCTGGGTTTGGGTCGATGGCAAGTTGAATATGAGCCAACAATGTACCAGGGCAGCCAAAAGGGCCAACCACGTTCTGGGGAACACCAAGCACAGCATTGCTAGGTGACTATCCCAGCTGTACAGTGCACTTGTGCGGCCTCACCTTGAGTACTGTGAGCAGTTTTGGGTACTGCAATATAGGAAGGATGTCAGACTATTAGAGTGTGTTTAGAGAGTGACCAAGATGGTGAAGGGCCTCAAGGGCCAGACTTAGGAGGAACAACTGAGGTCACTTGGTTTGTTCACCTTGGAAAAGACAAGGCTGAGGGTGACCTCATCACAGCTTCCTCAAGGGGGGGCAGCAGAGTGGAAGGTGCTGAGCTCCTCTCTGGTGCCAGTACCGACATGAGGAAATGGAAAGAAGGTGCATCATGGGAAGTTGATGTTGAATATTTGGAAAAGGTTCTTCACTGAGAAGGTGGTGGGCATTGGAACAGGCTTCCCAGGGAAGTGGTGACAGCACCAAACTTGTCAGAGTTCAAGGAGTGTCTGAATGACACTTAGTCGTATGGTTTAGTTTTAGTCCTGTGCGAAGCAGGGAGTTGGACTTGTTGATTCTTACAGGATCCTTCCAATTTGAGGTACTCTAATGAACTTACCAAAAGACACCTGAACAGCCATCACATATAAAGGGGAGAAAATCTGAAACAACGAGATTTGTTTTCAGTTAGACAGCACTGTTTTTGTTTTGCTAGTAGTTTCTAGCTTAATTTTCCTGGTTACCTTTTGCTTACCTATACCACAGCATAGGTATCTTTACAAGGATATTCAGCAACTGCATCTACACTTTACCTAGAAGTGGCTTTTGTAACACAGTTACACTGTTAACTTCCCTAATCAGTACTACAAAAAACATATGAATATGTAAATTATACTTACATACATTCCAGAAGTTGGAATTAGGCTTTAAATTAAAATGTTTTAAAATATCAAACTTTGACACTTGAACATTTGGCTAGCCATCAAACTTACCAGTTAGTTATGCTAAAAATTTCATTTATTGTAAGACCACTCAGAATACTATTTACTGACATTGGAGAATTTACATTTTATTTTACAGGTTGAAAACTGGAGGAGATGGCTCTTTGAAAGGGATAGTATCTCCATTTGACAGGGCATGATGATTCTGCCCCTTCTTCTCTAGCCTTCATATCATATCATACAAAGCATCCTTGTAATTTAAATTGCACGTAAGTACACAGCCCCTACCTACTGCATCAGTTCTTAGATATAAAATCACTTTGTTGTCTGCTGAACTCAACCACATCACCAATGGCAGCAAATGCCCTCTACTCTAGCCCATTACTTCGCTTCTCCATCCTTCAGATTTGATGTTAGGGGACTACCATGAAAGAGGATTACAGAGCTCAGGTCACGACGATCTCAAGTCACTTCATCCCTGAGACCGAGTGGTCCCATCAGAAAGGCTTCGGTACAGGCGTTTTTGCTGTCTTTTTCTGAGAGATCACATTTTCAGTGATACTTTCCGAGATCACTGAAGGCAAGCAAGGAGGAGGACAGGGAAAGCAGGGGAATTAACCACCCAGGGATACAGCCGAGACGATAGGCCCTGGCACTGGGCCGCGCAGGGCTGCAGCAGCACGGAGGACTCCCCGAGCCGAAGGGAAGCACCACATAAGCCCCGCACCGCCCTTGCTCACCACCCCCGCCTCCGCCACGCTGTCCCTTACCGAGCTGGCGGCACTCGGGCACCCCGCAGTGCTGCCCCAGCTCCAGCTCCGCCATGGCCGCGGGACGCTGAGGGCGGGCGGGCAGGCGGAGGAGCGGCCGCGACGGGCGGGGCCGCGCTGGGGAGGGGCCGGCGGGACCCGCCCCGGGGCGGGGATGGTGAGAGTCTGCCCGCCTGCTCCAAGCGGGAGTCTTAGCACAGGCTGGCTGAGGTGGCCCCGTAGGATCGGGAGGTGTCAGAGGGTCGGCAGGAGTGGCTGCCTTGCCGGTTTCGGCGGAACCTGCGCTGACGAGGCCGTGTCGGCGCCTCAGACTCCAGTGAGCTCAGAGCCGCGGCTGGTGCTCCTTGGGCTGTCCAGGGGGAAACATGTCTTGTGTCTTGTTTCTGTCGCTGTTTGCGTCGTCCTTCGGGGCAGGGCCTCTACCCGAAGAGGATGGGAGGCAGCCCGGCTTTCCGAGGGGCTTCTTGCATCCTATGACTTCCAGTTTCCTTAGCGGCGCAACCGCCAGTTTTGTAAAAAGCCACATTCGTTTAAAATTCAGTGTTATTTTCCCAGTCTTGACATGCGTGCACACCTGTGCCTGAGCGTCCTATGCTCCCCAAATACACCTTCCTGCGGCATGTGCCCAGTTCTATGCCTTTCAGAACAAGAGAGACAAGAAGATCCTGGAACCGATCCAGTGGAGAGCTGCAAAGGTGATCAAGAGATTGGAGCATCTCTCTTACGAGGAAAAGCTGAGAGAGTTGGGCTGAGGAAGAACTTCTTTACTGTGCAGGTGACCGACCACTGGAACAGGTTGCCCAGAGAGGCTGTGGAGTCTCCCTCGCTGGAGATATTTAAGAATCGTCTGGACACAATCCTGTGCTCTAAGATGACCTTGCTTGATCAGGGAGGTTGGACCAGATGATCCACTGTGGTTCCTTCCAGCCTTACCATTCCGTGATTCTGTGACACGGGGAAAAAAATGTGGGGGAAGCGCAAACTCGGCAGCCGCCTCCGCAGCGCGGGCACCACCCGCCCGGCCCGGGTCCCCACGGCCGCCCCGCGGAGCTCCCCGGCTCCTCCCGGCGCTGGCGGAGGGCAGCGGCAGCTCGGCCTCCCCGGGGCCGCCCCCGGGCCCGCCCCGCCGCCAGGTGCGGTGCCGCCAGCCCTCGGGAAGTGCCGTCACGGCTTGTGCCGGGCGGGGAGGTTCTTGCGGGCCGGACCGGGCCGGCCGCGTCTTTTCGTCGGCGGGCGCCGAACCGGGACCGCCGCCATGAGTAAGATCTCCAGGTTTTTCAAGGGGGGCGGCTCGGCCGCCTCCAAGGGCCGCGGGGGGCCTTCGCCGCAGGAAGCTCTGGCCCGGCTGCGGGAGACGGAGGAGATGCTCAGCAAGAAGCAGGAGTACCTGGAGACGCGGATCGAGCGGGAGCTGGCGGTAGCCCGGCAGCACGGCACCAAGAACAAGCGAGGTGAGTGCTGCCCTCCGTCCCCGCCGGGCTTGCAAGGCTTTTAATCCCAGGGCTGGAGCGCCTCGGTCCTGGGGTCTGTTCGGAAGGGGGGACTCGGGTGTCGCCGAGGCTATGGCAGGGCCAGGTCACCTGGCTCCTCAGGTGTGCAGTGTGAGTCGGCTGTGGGCTCCCAGCAAGTTTTAACACACGCGAGGCAGGATGGTCTTTGACATCTATTAGCGTTTAATGTACTGTGGATTCATTACGGTGGGGTCGTGGTAAGATGCTTTATTCCTCACTAATTTACTGTTTGTGGCTCCCTGTGCGTTACACAGGTGTCGGCTGGATACACGGAATGCAGAATACTGCTGTTCAGGGTGGGGAGGGGATCAGAGCTTGGAGGTTGAGCATTGGTTGAGCGGGTGGAAAAGGAGCTGAAGGATGTGAGGATCTCCTATATTCATGAGTAAATGCATATTATCCTCACTGGTGGCAACTGAGGAACAAACTGATTCAGTGATTTGCTTCAAATCACATAGGATGTACATGATAAAACCAAAAAATGAATGATAATTTAGAGCATTAGTGACTATTGGTCTGGGCTGCTGTTAGCTGCAAAGGAGAGGATACTAAGGTATCTCTATTATCTTATTACTAAGGTAATAAGGTCTGGCTCCTGCCTATACTTATGTTGTCGTCTGTGGGAAGCACATGATGGTAGTCAGTGTCTTGGGGATATAAAGGGCTTTGAAAAACAAGTTAATTACTTCCTGAAGTCAACTAAAGGCCTGTTTGTCTACTCTGAGCTGTATTTTTATTTAAATGCTTTAAAACAGAAGGAAAATTAGAATTAAAGATTTCTGATGTAAGGACAAAGTAGCTTTTTGTCTGCTCTTTCTGTTACTTAATAATTTAAAAAATAATGCTATGTAACAGAACTTGTGAGGAACTGCATGTCAGAAGTGTTTTGGTTAGCCCTATTATGTATTTGTAATACTTTAGCATTTAATAACTATTAGCCAAAGGCAGTTTAACTTACCTAACTTTTAGTTAGAAAGGATTTAAAATCATGGGTCAATATGGGACAGGTTGGAATGTACAGTCAGAGGGACTAAAGCCAGTTGAGCAGCACATCTAAGCCAGCTGCTCTGCAGCATGGGAGCTGTCAGGGTAGTCACAAGCCCGCACTTTCTATTCCCCTGGCTTCAGCTGAAGGGTCTCTTGTTCTTTTGTCCAGGTACTGTCACCTCTCTGCTGTTGCAGTGAGCTAATTCAGGAAGGTGATCCAACTGGAAGCTAATTTGCTATGGGACAAAATGACCAGGTTGCTCCTGAGGCTGAGTTCATTGTGCAAAAGCCCAAGCTGCAGGGTTGATGCAAGAAAACAGGCTGTTTTTTTGACTGTAGCAATTCCTGGTTAAATTCAGACATTCTGCTCTGGAACTTCATCCCAAACCTGGACTATAAGCTGGCACATTTGCAGGAGGAAGAAATGCTTCCTGCCTTACTCTTGCCCCTGTGCTGCTCCCTTCCTTTCCCTTAGCAGAGCTCCCTGAAGGGTGTGTTTCAGAAAGCTGGATGCAGCTGTAAAATACTGTGGGGTTTTTTTGCCTGGGTTATCTTTTTTACACAGGCTAGCTTAAGTCCTCCTTGTTCAGTTGACCTGGAAGCTGCATGGAGTGCTTGTGTACTTGCAAAGGAGAAGATGGTGCACAAGCAGGAATAAAAGCTTGTTGGGAGAAGGTGAATTTTCTTCTCCTTTAACTCAGCTGGTTTATGCTGGTTTCAGTTATTCGTTGGCCTTGTGCTTCAGGCATGCAGTGTTTGATATCTGAAGCTTTTCTTCCAGATCATTGTTTCCACTTCTATGCTCAATATGCAGTTCCCCTGGTTTTTAATCTGTGAAATTGTTCATGGAGTGATGCTGCAAACTGGATTGTTGAGCTGATCATAATTAAAAATAACTCCCTTTTATCTTGCCAGTTGCCAACAGTTAAGGACAGTTAAGAGGCAGAAGTAGGGCATGAATTGCAGTGTGACAGTTTTTTCCACGCAAAAAATGGTTCTAAAGCCAAAATGAAATAGTATAGTCAGAGGAGAAATAAGATAAACTCACCTTGCTGTGCCAAAGTGCTTGAATTAGCAGGATAATGAGTGAACTTAAATCCCCAATAATGCCTTCATTTGATATGTCAATTGCTTTACAGTTTAATTGCTGTTGATTTACATATAACAGCATATTACATACACTGTACTGTAGTGAATAGTTCAGAGAAAATCTGTGCTAACCAGCACAAATGAAAGAATGAAGGTTTTAATCTACATTACTTTGTTAAAGGGAATGTTTCAAAGGGACTTCACAGGTAATTTTTAATGTGGGGGTGATTTTTTTCTTAATTTTTAAATTTGTTTTAATTTTTCTTAATTGCATCTGTGGAGAAGCCTGTGGAAACTAAAATGGGACTGCTCAAGTCTGGAGTAAGATTTCTATCTAGAGATAGAAAATGTATCAAATTAGCATGATCTCATTTGATTTTTAGGTATACGAGTCTGAGTCAGTTAGTAATACTAAAGCAAGAGAGAGCAGATTCAAGCACCAGCAATTTCTCATATGAGCTCATGTGACTCTTGAATGAGTTCATGTGACATCAGTAGGCTTTACTTGATGTAAAAGCTGTAATGCGTTAGCTATGCAAATAGATGTGAAACATCTCTTAAATACTTCTGGCTTTTCCTATATGAAGTATCTCTGCAGTTCCTGTACCTCGTCTGAAATTGGCTATTAAATACATTTCCAGCATTCCCCATTAATATCTTATTGTGGCTAGATGGCTTCAGGGTTTTTGAGACAAAACAGTGTTTGATGGAATTCATCCTGCAGAGGTTATGTGATGATAAGCAGTATTTTTTTTTCACAGTTAACACTGCCTTTTAATCTCTTCCCATTCCACACACACTTTTTGTGTGGGTTTTTTTGGTGTTTGTTTTGGTTTGGTTTTTTTATCTCTTTCTGTACTTTTTGGGGTATATCAGTTTCAGTCAGTGCACAGCTGCCAACTCCATCAATGAACTGGCCTTTCTTCTCCATTATTTTGAAGGTCATACAGGAGAAATTAAAGGACAGAAAGTGATACTGAATATTTGAAAACTGTTTAAAAGGAAACATATTTTCTGAAGTGCACTGGTAATTGTGAAGATAACATACATATGAATGTGTGTTGTTTCAGCCTGAAGTCTCTCACAGATGGTAAAAAAAGCCCAAACCAAGCTAAATAAAAAGAATAAAGTTGAGACAAACCATCCAGAATAGGACTAAATTTCAACCGTAAAGAACCACCTAGTACTACTAAAGGCAAAACCTTAGAAGAAAGTTGAAATAGCAAGGAAGGGTTTACAGGTAGATGCTGCTAACTATGTTGTGTGTTATGTTCGTGCAGTGCTTATGTAGCCGTGTAGCATTCCTTTTCAGTGAGGTACTTGTAACCAGGAGGCCACTGAAACCAAACAATGGTGTGGCAGTTGTGTGTGCTATGGACAGAACAGTCATGACTGTGGCAGGGTGTGGGACAGACTGGGAATGAGGGTTTCTGGCAGGGAGATAAGAGGAAGCCCTGAGTTGTGTCTTTGTTCTGCAGGTTGCAGCAATTGTTCTCTGATCTTCACGATCGTGTTTCAAGTGTCTTGCCATGAACTGGAATACTTACAACTAGTTCAGTACATGATTGCTCTTGAATTCAGTTGCAACTATGTGTGGTTTCCTCCACAAGGCTTTAAGGATTGTGCATACTGGCAGTGAACTATGATTTTTACGGCCTCAGCAGCATTGCCTTTGGTTGTCTCTGGTGTAAGGGAGATCAGAAGTTGCAATCCATCGATCCCTTGCAGGGCTGAAGTGGAGGTTTGTGAGCTACATCCAAGATTGAGATCCAGCATTTTCACAATGGTGTTATATCTTCTGAAGAAACACTCGTTTCCTTCTTCCTGGGGATTTTAAGGATTACTAGACAATCCATTTATTTCTGCTACAGAAGATGAGATTATTGGTGCTTCCTGTACTGATGGGTGTTGGTGGTGGGATTGACAGGTAAAGGTGTTGTTACCACTATGCTCTTTTTTCATTGTGATCTGTCATGAAACCATGAGGAGGGTACCACAGCTCTTCCTATTTCACTACTTTTGACCTTTCCTTTTGAAACCTGGGTACTCAGTGTGGCTAGGATTACTATTGCCCAGCTGGCCATTTCTTCTTCCTTAATAAAGTATCAGCATAGTAGTGATATTGAAAAAGTGCCCTTCTGTATGTTAATAATAATAGTTCATTCATATGCATACTTAACTGACATAATAGTCTTCTGTTGTTCCAGGCACTTATCTTGACTATAAAAATAAAAGCTCACATTAAAAGCAGTTGTTTCTAATCTATGAGCTGTATCCTGCTTGCTGGACTCAGAAGTACAGGAAATGTGCTAAGGCCCAGACAATTGTTAACCATTATGAAATGCAGGAGTTCAATCAGCTTCTTTGGAGCACAACAGAAGAAAATATGATACTTATTTTTATTTTTTTTCCTGGAGAAGACCTCCATCTCTTCCTGGTTCTGTTGGTATTAATTACACTTGCTTCCTCAGACTTTGCTCCTGCTTTGGCCCATCCTCCCTGGCATCTTCCTTTTTGAGATATTTGGAATGGGCAGCACCATTTTTCAGTGCCATTCTTAGACCTTCATCAAAGTAAGTTTGTGTTCGGTGCTCCATTTCATTATTTTTGAGAGATATGTTCTTCTGCAGTTTGGTAATTATAATGCAGAAGCATTTCAATCCTGTAAGAGTTGCACAGAAAGTTTAAAATGCTTGTAATGTGCAGTAGAAAAGCACTAAAAGTTCATGATACTCTGCAAAACACAGAAAAATAGATTTCAAATAACAAGGAAATACCCGTAAGTTGCCTATAGGAGCTACTGTAACAAACCACTGTGCAATAAAGGGCATTCATTTAATACAAGTCAGGAAAATCATACAGTGTGGTGTGGGAATTTATTATGCTGTGGTTGATAATGAAGAAGGAGGAATTAATCTCCTCCAAAGTGATTTGTTCTGTAAGTTACTGGTAAAACTAAAGAGAATGAAGATAATATGTTGCACTACAATAATGAGGAAAAGATGTTTATGAATAGGTGAAGTCAAGGACTTTAGCTTCTCCTGTGGTTTCTTAATTTGGGTGTGGTTTAATTAAATGATCTTCAGGATTTTAAGAACTGCTTTGTGTGTCACTGCGGAAATCCATTTTCTCTCTGAGCAGCCAATAATAACAGCACTATTGCAGAGTCCCATTTCTGAATAACGCTGATTGGAAATACTGCTCCGTGGTAGATGCTTATTCCAGTTGAAGCCTTTCTGCATCAGCTGGTTAGTGCTCCTCTGTCCACAGGGCTTTAGAGTCCTCTCTGGCACAGCTCATGTTAGGTACAGTTTCAGACTTTTATATTTGCCTGTAATCTTCAGCTTCCTAAGAAGAATCCAGAATCAAATTTGATTCAAGGGAAGCTAAGGAAGGAAATGGCTGATGTGCTAACACTACCAATAATAAGCATAAATATATAGGAAAATAATAAGTAGGTAAAGACTATTTGGGATTAAGTAAAAATGATGCATTTTTGAGAATTTTACAGTTCTCACATTTGCCATTTGCAAGACATCATCTGGTGTTCATGCATGTTGTTTGGAATATGCATGATCTTTGGACCCTCCCCCAAAACCTGGGAAAACCTTGAACTCCAGTACCATGATTAATCTGTTATGATTGTGGTTTGCTGTCCTGAAACATCTTACTGCATGTCCTAGAACCTTAGCCTGTATGAATGCCTGTCCTTGCACAGCTCCTGGTGTGCAATTCTGACTGTGCTGATTCAAGCATTTCTCAACTAAGCACTACTTTTTCTACTGTGTTGTTACACATCAAAAATCTGTGACCCCTCTTTGGAGGGATCCTAACTTCATTTGAAAAGTTGTGTACCCCAGTGTCAAGGTTCAGTGTTATTGTATATGAGCAATTATTTGAATGGATGGCAACAATAGTTGCTGCTGTTGGTTGAGTCTGGGGGGCTATAGGGCTGTTGCTTGCAGGCTCTGAACCTGATTAAAAAATTAAATGTAGAAGATAAGAGGAGGAACATGGGTGCAAATAGCATTGAAAAAAACAATGGGTTAACTCAGTCTCCTGTTTTTATTGGTGTTTTTTTTTGCCTGGCACATCTGTAGTTTTCAAGGGACAGTGGTCAGGAAATGCTTGTGGTAGGATTGTGTTGTGTTCCACACCCTGAGGCCAAGAGAAAGTCCCAAGTTCTGGTAATGATTTACTCTGAGCAAATTATGCTGCTTATAACTTAGCGAATATAAAAGACTAATGTCGACAAATTTACAAATATACTGAGGTTTAGCTGAGTTTGACTGTTCCTATGTCTACAAAGTTCTATATGTTTTCAGATTCTAAGGTTTAAAGATCATCTTCCTAAGAGATTGTAAGAAATAGATGCAGCTGAAAGCCAGAGAAATTTAAGTCCTCCTTTGATCCAGTCCACCTGCCTGGTTGGGCCATTTGGCCTTTCCATTGCACTTCACAGTTACTGCTGTTGAGACAAAGTTTAGAAAGCAGCATTGCTGGAGATGTGGTTATCATGACAGATCTTCTTATGCTGTCTTCTTTAGTTTTTACTTTCTCCTTTCCTCTGTTTTTTCCTTTCTGACTTCTCTCTCATGTTTTTCTTTTTCCTCCCCATTTTCCCTGCTCTGCCTGTGTGCACAGGATGGAGTTCAAGATCTCCCGCAGTGGAGGAAGAAGCTGCTCTTTCCTGTGATTCTAAAAGGAGTTAATCTAAAAGAGGCTTCCCAGCATGTTCATGCAACAGCATGTTGGTGATAAACAGGCTGCTGATGTGGTGTGGTCAAAGTTTGTCTCCCTACTAGTAAGGTAGGAGGGTGAGAATTATAAATTCTGCAGGTCAGCTTGGTGCTGAACTACTTGGGCCTTGCATTTTGCTATGAAAACACACAGTGCACTTTGCCTCTTCCTGTTCCAGCTGCCTTACAAGCACTGAAGAGGAAAAAGAGATATGAGAAACAGTTGAGTCAAATTGATGGGACGCTTTCGACCATTGAGTTCCAGAGAGAGGCACTGGAGAATTCCCACACGAACACAGAAGTGCTCAAGAATATGGGTTATGCTGCACAAGCTATGAAAAAAGTACATGAAAATATGTAAGTGCTTTCTAATAGCTTCCAAGCTGAGCTTACTGACCACTTTCAAACTATTCCATCACTGCAGACTATTGTATCAAGTTAGACAGTTTTTACTTTATTTTTGGTTCAGGCATCTAATGTTAGGAATGTTATTTGGTGCTGTAGGGTTATATTTGGCAAAAAAAAATTTTCTTAACGTCAGCTCTAGAAGGAAGTTCACTTAACTAGTGAGATCTGTGTGTTACCTGTTTTTTTTTTTCATCTCTCTTGGCAGTGGAGACTTGCCTCTGCCCTTGGTTTGTCCAGAAGAAAATATAGTTATAGAAACTAAGGGAACTCTTTTCCTCAGAATCCATAAGCTGGACTGTGGGATCCAAAGTACTAGTTAGACCTGAATAAAGATATGACACGGACAAAAAAAATTACCCTGTTTCTTTTCTTTTCTATGTCCTATGTTGTTTCAAGGGGTGTTTTCCTGCCTGAATAAACAGAGTTAAATCAGAAAGGTTTTTCTGGAAGAAGCAAACAGGAATTGAAACAATAATGAAGTTAACAATAAGGGGAAGCCTTTAAATGGGGTACAGTTCTCTTAAGTTGCCCTCAGTTCTGGTGAAAGCTTAACATCAAAAAAGATCCATATAATCATAGAATAGATTGGGTTAGAAGTGACCTTTAAAGGTCATCTTTTCCAGACACCCTACAGTGAACAGAGATATCTTCACCTAGATCATGTTGCTCAGTCTGTCCAGCCTGACCTAGAATGTTTCCAGGGATGGAGCATCCATCACCTCTCTGGGCAGCCTGTGCTGATATTTCACCACCCTCAGTGTAAAACACTTCTTCCTTGTGTCAAGTCTAAATTGACCCTCTTTTAGTTTAAAGCCATTACCCTCTGTCCTATTGCAACAGGCCCTGCAAAAACATTCATCACTATCTTTTGTATAAGCTCCCTTCAAGTACTGAAAGGCCTGTAAAGATGCTGACCTTGGGGGATCTGCCCGGGGGTGTGACTGTTGCCTGGCAGAGGGCTGAGAAGCCCAGAAGGGTGGAGAGACACACTCTGCTGCAGCTTAAGTTTTGTTATAATCCCAAAGTGGAAGAAGTTTGATTGGCCAAAGCACACAGAAGCTTCTAGTGTAGGTCTTAAGGCCTGGGTGATGAAAATTATTCCCTATGAGTTCTGCTGTTTATACAGCCGTGGGCATAAAAAGAAAATAGAGTCTCTTCCAGTGAGTCTCTTCTCTAGGATTTGAGTGATATTTAAAAATATGTTTCCATGTTATCTTTCCAGGGACTTGAACAAAATTGATGATTTGATGCAAGATATCACTGAACAGCAAGATGTTGCCCAGGAAATTTCAGATGCTATCTCAAACCGAGCCACTTTTGGTGATGAGTTTGATGAGGTTAGTACTTTTGGCCTGTGAGTTTTACTTACTAGATGACTCCATAGTTATTTGGTTGTGCAGTGGTTTGTTTCTTAAAAGGTGTGGATGTGAAATTCCTTGGTTCTATCTAGGACAAGTGTATATTTTTAATATAAATATAAAAATCATTTAAAAATATTAATATATAAAATATATACTAAAAATACATATGTAAAGTATCAAAACTACTGTTATTTATATATAAATTTTAAGAAAAGCCTTTTTAATTACACTCCTGTAGTTGTTTTTCTCATTTGAACCATGGAAGGAGGAGATCACTAAAATATGTAATTTGTACTACTCTAAGTGGACACTGAAACATATAATTTTTTGTGCTCCAAATAGACATCCGTTTGACTAAGTGCAGTTCCTGTACTGTGAACAGGCTGTTGTTCACAATTCTGAATATTTGGACCATTTTTTAAGGTCATTTTTGGTGCTGGGAGATGCAGGTCCTTTCCTTTTTTTTCCAGACTTTCTACAGAAGTAGATGCATTACACAAAAGTAATACCTGTTGGAAGCAAGAAGGTTTCTTCCTTGAGCTCTTTTCTTCTGAAATGCCTGCAAGGCATTTAGACCATTCTGAAAATTTGTTGCAGTAACTTCCATCCAGTGTCCCTGGATTTGGTTTTGTATATCTAGGCACATTATTACTTATTTCTGATCCAGCCATGGCCCAGGACTCAAGGGTCAAAAGTACTCAAAATTCTTGTGATCCTGTGATCAAAATTCTTGTGAAATGCAGAGCTGGGGATCAGGTTCAGTATCACAATCAGTTTGGTTTTGTTTTTCAGTTTTGTTAATTTGGGATCATCAGGGATCATTTGAAGAATGTCCTGAATAATTAAACAATTCACTCTATCCCGAACTAATTTGTTCCTGTGTACCCAAATGGACAACAAAGAAAAATATAATTGTGATTTATTTTTAGCATTGTACAAGTGGCTTGGATATCTGTCCAAATCAGCTTCTGCAGCTGAAAGCCCAAGAGTGTTGTGTGCTTCAGGAGTGAAGAGCAGGACCCAGAGGACATTTCTGATTCCACTGCTGCTTTGAAATCGTATATAATCCTGGACTTGTGTGATAAGGCTGAACTATAATGTTAAAGACAGTCTACCTTATAACCAATGGAACCTGTTTGCTTTTTAAAATGGGAGAAATAGCATGTTAAAATTAGAATCCATTGAAGAGTACAGTGTCTAGATTTGGAACAAACCTGAGGACAGCAGAGAATCTTTTTCCCCACTGAGTTTTTGACAAGTACTGTACTGCTGTCAGTTTTGTTTCTAATTTTATCCCTTGTGCTGTTTCTAACTTCCATGATCCTTCTTTCAGTGTTTAATTAAGGTTTATTGTTATTGCCCATATTTAGTAAAAATTATACTTTTAATATGCTGAGTTTTGATATGTGTTTTCAGGTGTAAATTGTTTCTTCAGTAGTGCTTTGCTTCATGGTGTTTAAATGTGCCTTTGCCTCCGATCCCTGTCAGTGCAATGAATTTGTAAGTAATGTTTTCCTTGAATTTAGGATGAGTTGATGGCAGAATTAGAAGAACTGGAGCAAGAAGAACTGAACAAGGGAATGAGAGATGTCAGGTTGCCAAGTGTTCCGTCCACATCGCTGCCTTCTCGCCCTGGTAAACTGCCTGCTTGCCATTTTACATTGCTCATTATTAAATCATGCTGTGAGAAAGAAGAGAGGAAGAGGGAGTTTCAGACACGCACTTAACTCTGTTTTAACTATTTAAGCGTTAGAAATTCCTTTTCTTACTTTTGTATCTGTTTAACAGAAAAAACAGAATGTAAATCTGTTTTTCTCTATGAAAGCATTTAGGGCTAAATGCTCTGTAGATTTGGGGAGACAAACTCAGGAACTTGACCTTGCAGATATACTGATGAATCTCCAACTGAAATGTAGTGAGATTATTGAGGAATGGGAAGACACTTTTTTTTTTCCCCCAATTAAATCCTTAGTCTCTTTTAATTAGAACCTGACCTAGATTCAAAATGTTAGCATCACAAAGATCCAGCTTTGGGGGGTAGTGGTTTGATATTTGCCACTGGTGGTTTAATTGGAAATGAAGGAGGCAGCAGGAAGCACACATTTAAAGAAGTATTTTTATTCCTTTCCTTTCTTTCTACTGAATAGGCTTATTCCTGTATTAAGCTGTAGTCTTATTTTTCTGTAGTTCTGCCTTGTTCATTTTGAATTAAGCCAGAGACAGTCAACTTTTACTCCACCTTTCACCATATCCCCGTTATCCTCTATCAGCTGAAAGACTTGCTGTGTACTGAGGCTAATAAAAGAATATAAATATTTGATGGTAAGGACAGCATACACGTGACACAGGTTGTTTATGGTGTGTTCTGCTGCAGAACAGGTTACCTAGACCAGCTCAACTCAGTGACTATTACATGTGTTTTGGCAGATGGCATTTGAATGCTGAGAAGTAGTTTCAAACATTCAGACTGAGACTGTGGCCTCATCTACAGAAGTCAATTGCAGAACAGCTAGTAAAAAAAATTTTAAAAATTTAGAAAAGCAGTGCAAATTGCGCTCTGGCCAATTATGGCTCATTCATGCATTGTCTTCCAGATCCAGCTATAGCAGTTGACATTTTTATTAAACCCAGGCCATCTCCATGTACTTCTCACTATCTTAATTTTCTACTTCGTTTGTCTATATGGTTACTTCAGGCAAAATTAGCTGGTTACAATTATATAGTTTAAGGCTTTGCAAAACTGGCTTATGTTTTCTGAAACTCAGTGCTTACTGTTAGACAGCAACAGCAAAATCAGTACAGTTAATGGACCTATAATGCTGCTAATTGGAGATGCATGTTAGCCTCCTGATCTTGAAGATGAGGAAACTGGGAATGGAGCAAGGCACAGTGACCTTCCCCAGTCACACAGTGAGCCAGTGGCATTTACAGAATAGGGACAGGACCTGTGGTCTCCCACATCCTTTCCCTGAAGGTGGTAGCTGCAGTCGTCCCCCCATGCCCCACAACACTATGGCTCCTGACCCTTTGGCTGCTGCAGGCAGGAGCCATCTGGCTGCTGTAAAGGTGCACAGGAGGGTGTGGTGCACGCAGCAAGTGTTCCAGTGGTGCTGGGAGAGGTGCCAGTCCTGACACACACAGATGGAGACAGCCTGAGACTGAACCTGGGCTGTAGGGCATCTAGTCTGTAGGTCAGCAAATAGGGTCTATTTGGGCAAGGTTTTAGTTTGGTGAATGCAGATGTGTGATAGGAGATTTGGGTGCAAAAGGAGAAAGTATGTGTGGGACCAGATACAGAGCTGGGGGTTGCTGATGCTGTGAACACAGTAGTTAACTGATGTCACCTGAGCATAGTAAGTTCAGGAATTTCTTTGTCCCTTTTAATAAATGACACCTCCCTTTAAAATGGGGTGAGTTCACCTGGAGACTGAACTTGAATAGGCAGAACCTTTCAGCCCTATCTGGAAAGGTAGCAGGATGTGCAGCTGGCTGGGGTAGGTCACTCGTGCCTGTTTACTTAGTGGTGAGAGAACTGGCAGCACTCTTGT
This sequence comes from Pyrocephalus nanus, assembly GCA_038380795.1. Taxonomy (NCBI): domain Eukaryota; kingdom Metazoa; phylum Chordata; class Aves; order Passeriformes; family Tyrannidae; genus Pyrocephalus; species Pyrocephalus nanus. Next base: position 68,861,289 of record CM076261.1, read on the forward strand.
GGGTACTTTCTATCTGTGACAGCTTTTAGAGAATAAATGTGTTTTCTGCAGGAGTCTTTCAGCAGGAATTACATCAGACCTGTATTTTTAACCTCAGAATTATGTGTGAGATAATGGTGAGGCAAAATAGTCACATCTCTCATGAGCTTCATTCCTGCATTATCCATGTTTAACTTGCTACTCGGTAAATTGATCTGAGATCTTCTAACTGAAAAGCACTATGCAAGTCCTCATGCTAGCAGATAAAATGGTTCTGACTGTTACATTAGTTGATGGTTATTGTCTTTTTCTCTGCAGCATCAACCAGGAGGAGAACAGAGGATGAAGATGAAATGAAGAAGCTGGCTGCCTGGGCTTCATAAGAGCACAGTCTTTTATAACTCTATGCATTATGGTGCAAGTGTAAAGAGCTGCAGTGCTGTTTTATAACCTTACTGATTTAGTGGGGTTGCACTTCATACAGGCTGAGTTTTTTATGGCTGATCTTACTTACAATACTGTTACTGCCATATTACAAAACTAGTTTAAAAACCAGCAAACAAAAATTGCAATAGTTGCCAAAACCTCCAAGCATCAAATTTTTTTCAGCGTCAGTCAGAGATTTGTTTTGTTATTAGTGAGAGTTTTTATTTTTTTTTATTTATATTTTATCATATCTTCTGGTTTGTAAAACCTATGTGCCTCACTTATGCACAAATCTGGATTCATTGTTGAAATAAGAAAGTTAAGTAAGTCATCAGGGCCCTATACTAAGGGGTTATTTGGTTCAGACTATTTGAATATTAGCTGTTTTCAGCTTTATACATGCCCTGACTTGCAAGTTCCTTTGAGCCTATGAGCTAATAGCTGTTTATTTGGGCATGAAGCTCTCCCTGGAGCAGCTTATGGTGTCCTAGATATTAAGAGGAGACTCTTCTGTAGGTTTTTTGAAGTGGAATAGGTTATTTGTTTTTTTTTTAACTGGCAAAAATATCCCACGTACTTCTATAGGTCAGCTTGAATTGCATTTCGAACTATTTCCAACTTAGTTGTAGAATTACAGTGATTGAGGAAAATGAAATGTCCAAGTTCCTATATATCCCTGCCAAACAAAACTGATTTTCACTAACTCTGTCAAAAATCTAGAAGAGATTTCTGTCTGTTTTTCCTCTATCTTGTCTTTCTAGGGTGAGTCTTTACTTTGCATGATAATACTTACCCTCAAAGGAATTAGTAACACATTTTTAATGATACAGTTTCAAAATAGTTCTAATTTCTGAGCATTCGGGTCTTTTCTATTACTCAGTTTATGAATGGAAATAATACCAGTGCATAGCATTTGGAATGCCTTTTTAACTCTGGTTAAAAGTTCTGGATTACTTGTAAAGTTGATGAGTTATTGCCCAACTGACAGTTTTTTAGCCTAAGGAACAAATGCCACTCTTGAGTGCTAAACTACTGCATATATGGGAAATCACTGTTCAAATGCCAGCCAAAAATCAAATAGGCTGCTTTGGACTTAAAATTTTATTAAATAAGACTGAAGCTCTATGCTAGCAGACTGATGTCAATCACAAGGAAATAGTAAAACACTGGGGTTCCTAGGGGTGTAGGAAGCAGAGTCCTTGATCTAGGTGTCTTATTTTCAAATGAATTTAAATTTTACTGATGATTGAAGCACTTGGTGAATAGTGGGACACTTGGTTTCTCTAGATCTGTAGCAAAAGAAGACTGACCCCTTCTCCTGCGGACTGTAGCCTGTGATTTGTGGGGTGTTTAGCTTTGACAAGCTACAGTAGGGTTCAGTGTAGTGGATTTTGGGTTAAGCATAAGGAAATGTGTGTTTCTGGACATGGCATACTCAGAACCTTTCAAGATGAGTTCCATGGATGAAACCCAAAATGTATAAACCCTGTGGAAAGATTCAGTTTGTCAGGACTTTCATTATCTGTGGTGGAATTGCTTTTGGTTTGTATGCATAGGAAAGGTGAATCAAGCTTTGCCACTTTACTTTGGATAAATTTCCTATTGGAAAAAATTAAGTGTGTGAACTCTTGTCCTAAATTTTGGAGGTACCAGGAAAATTGTCTGGTTTTTTTTGTGAGTAAAGAAAATCTGGAACTATTAAATTTTTGGTTTAAAAACAAAACAGAAAAAGAAAGAAGGAAAGGAAGAAAAAACTGCCATAAATTTAAAAATACATTTTGAACTTTCAGTAGGAAACCAAACACTAATAGAATGTTACTTGTTTTAGTGCTTGATGAAATTCTGGATGAAATGCCAGCTGAAAGCAGGATTATTTTACAAAATAACAAATATTCTGAGTTATTTCAAATCCATTTGCTAATTTTTCTGGCTTGAATCCTGTTTTCAAGGTGTGCAGCCTATGCAAGTGTCCGAATTGGGTACAGAATGTATTAGCATGCCCTGGTTGAGTCACCATGCAAGGCTGGCCGTGTGCACACTTGTGGTATTGCTAAATATGGGGCTGTGCCAACATAGTCCCATGGTTAGCTTGGAAAAGCTGCCTTTTAGCATCTGTTCTTGGTCAAATTAGTAGTTTACCAATAGTTGGCACTTATGTAGCACTTGGCATACTTGAAGCTCTCTGCAACCTAACCAAAATAGGTCTTTTAAGCCTCCAGTATGAAACTGAAGTGACTTTCAGTCTGCTTTGGAAAATGTGGACCTGCTGGTTTTGTGTAACCATTTTCCATATGAACACCCTTCACAGGGGAGAAAAAATCCTAGGGAAGGTCTTATCCTTTGCAAGCCAGCTTCTGACTGCTGATCTCCAACAACGTTTTGGCCAAGTGTTGATCCTGGGAAGCTTCAGGTGTCTTCAGCTTATTGATGTCATACCGGACACTTGAGGAACAACATTTATGAAGGTGAAGAAATTAAATTGGTCATTCGTGTGAGCTGCTCTGCAAGTCTGTGTGTAGAGGCTGGTGATCCTGGATGACAGACTCACGTACCAGTTCACAGGCTAGGACATGTGTGGTTGGTAAAGCTACACTCAGAAACACTATAATGTTGTACACAAACCAAAATTCACCAGGAACCTCCAGAACCGAAGTGCTTGTTGCTGTATTTCTTTGGGAGACTGGTTTCCTTCAAAGGCAAAGGGGTTGTAGGGATTTAATTCAGCTGAAGGAGTGGCTCTTTCCTGTGTAAATTCAGATAACACTGGGACAAATGGCCCTTTATTTTTTTGAACATATGTTTCACTTCATGTCAAGATGCTATTTGTTCAGTATGTAAGCAGTCAAGAATGAATAATGTCACATGTTACTGTAAATGTATTCTCTATTAACTGGAATATATTTTACAAGAGGACTGTGGCAGCAGATGGTGTACTATAGCTGACTTCCTTTCTTGTTCCCTATTTATTTTGAAAATGTTTACTTCTCTTAACAGGCTTGGACATTTTTAACCTGGATAGCTTTAAAATGGTGAAAATATATTAATAAAAAGTGAAAATAATTAATATATATATGTAGCAAATAAATATTTGAGTGTCATGTTTGCTTTATATAGTTGCATTAAATTTCTCTTCCTATTAGGCAAAAGTGTAAGTACCCTCCTTAAGTCTAAGGATACAGTGCTCTTTAGATGATATGAGAATATTCATAAACATTTTTTTTTGATGTATTGATCTTTCATCAGGCTAAAATTCAAGAATTTTTCAAAAGTGATTTGGTTGATAAAAACAACCAACCAACAAAAAAACCCCACCCCAGTGTATGCTGTGGTGTTTGGGCTCCATTCCTTCACATTTAACAGTTGTGTTGTGAGAGATTCTTTTATTTTAATGTGCCCAAAATACCTTCTCCCCACCTCTGACCCAAAGATCTCATCGTTTCAGAAATATTGAGTGTTTCACTTTCCAGGGCTTAGGTGAAAGGAGGAATGATCAAGTCTTTTAAACATAAAAAAAGGAAAAATACTATAGGCAAATATGAAGTGACACAAATAAAAAAATGCATTTTTTCGTGCATCTCATTAGAATCTCCCTAAAGTGTGTGTGTACAGTGTCTCCCATTTATATACATGCATTTATACATATGTATAAAGTGCGGGAACAGTGATTTGAGACCACTGATCATTGTCTGGTGTTGAAAGATTTCAATTGCTTTGGCAGTTTGTGTTTGACTGTAAATCCCTAAGGTGTCACAAAATGTCCAGTGACTGCTGCAGCATATACACATGCTGGCTGCGTATATGGCTGTAGGGGGTGGAAGAATGGGTTGGGTGTGCATAGGGAATATTTGCAATGAGAAGATATCACAGTTTTTCATGATGTAGAGCTTATATTATTTTAATGATGTATTTTTTTAGAAACGTGGAAGCTTTCGTCTCAGAAATGATTTAACAGCAGGGATTAGCTTGAACATCTTAAGAAATTACAAATACTATAATCTCATGTAGCTGCCCTATTTTCTCACATCTGTCCCCATTGCAGAGACTGGCAAGACCCACTGTCATAGCGCTGTTCAGTCAGCTCTGTGTTGTAGGAAAAATGTACCTGGTTGAAGTCACTTTGATCACAGTTTAAGTGGTTTATTGTTTTGTTATCAACATGCAATTTACCTGGCTGTTGCTGAACTATACACTTGGGATCAATATCTGCCAATAAAGCTAGGAGATATAGTTATGAAATGTTAATGTGTGACTAGAAATTCCTGAACAACCTTGTATAGTTAGGATGGCTGTGTCTAGCAGGGTCACATTGGCCCCTCTGCTCCCCTCCTCTATGGCACTCCACACATCCTTGTGTTTTTGTTTTGTTTGTGTGTCTGCCTAGATGACTTTCCCTCCCTGCAACTACAGTCTCCTGGTAATTCCCCAGCTGCTGTGTAATACAGTTGATTGTTGTCTTCCTCTTTGCCAAGGCCAGCTTCAGGCAAAAGCTGTCTGGGAGAGGCTGGGTGAGGGAAAAGCTCAAAGCCTTTGCACCCCTGTGCTGCCTCACCAGCCAGTGCTACACAGGCTGTTTTTAAGGCCAGCAGGGCAGTAGGTATCCCCTCAGCTAGCTTTCTCAAAGAGCAGGCAGCTGGTTCTCTTAGGATTGAATGGCAGGGTGTGTTAAATGGAGGATCTGTGGTTTATGAGCTAAATTTAATAAAATAGGTGGGAGGCCAGTTGGTCTGAGCTGGTGGTCTGTTTCCATGGAGGTAATGAGTGTTGATACCTCCCATTGCTCTGACATCAGCATTTGCAGATTTACTGTTTTAAAAGGGGCAAGGAGTGTTTTGTGGGTTCAAACAGGATTTACATGGACAATCCCTCCATCTCCGTCCTGAGATGGACTCTTTCATCAAAAAATAAAACATACACCTCTCGAGGACTATGAGTCATCAGATATATTTCAGATGTAAATATATCCAGATGTCTTAGCTTTACTTTTGTGATCGGACTCAGCTTACCCAAGGCAACTGAACTAACCAGAGGCAGCTAGGACTGCCGCCCTATGGGCATATGTATGGTTGTTGTACGTACCCTATATCTGTAAGGGGTGTTGGAGTGCCTGGTGTGCTGCTGTTGCTGCCCAGCAGCAGTGAGCAGTCAGCTGCAGGGCTGGGACTCTGTGGACCTCCAGGAGGAGCTCTGGATTCAGCATACAGCACAAAACTCCATCAGGCTGGAGCCTGCAGCTCAAAAAGTAGGGGTGAAACCCTCCCAGCCTTCCCACTGCCTCCACAAATCCTCCCTTTTTCAAAGCTAAAATGCTCTTTGAAATATTAACCCACCTTCCTGGCTGCTTTTCTGGCCTCCTCCTCTTCCCTTCACCTGTCTGTGGCCACCTTGACACCCAGCTTTGTTCCCTGCTCTGGACTGATGCAGGACCTCAGAAGGAGACCTTCATGCAGAAGTTCACCAGCCGCCTTTTTATGCACTCGTGCCGTGACAAACTGGAGCTAAGACAAAGCTCAAAGCTTTAAATCAGTCAAAAGTACCCATTTCCAAGGAAAAGCTGAATACTGGTTCAGTGAATTGTGCCTTGCAGTGACTGGCTGCAGCTGAATGTTATTGCAGCAGGCTGAGGACACTAAACTGTGGACAGGGATTTCTCGGTCAAGTCTCAGCCCTTGTGAGGGTTCAGAGCACGTCTGTCATGTGGTAATGCCAGCACTACCTTGGGTTAGGTGGGAACAGGTGGTACATGCCTGCAGGGAGGTACTGCAGCTGCTGGTTTTGAGGCTGTTGAGGTGTTGGTGTTTAGAATTAATCGCACTGATTTACCAAGAAGAGGGCTTATTTGGCACAGGAAGCTCCGTGTGAACTGACAGCTTCCTATGGCTGGGCTCACAGCTTCAGAAGTTCATAGCTGAACGTGGGGCTAGCAGACATCACCTCACACTTTTCAGGTTAAAACTTTTAGCTCCCAATGCTTTGCAAGCTGTCATCAAAATGTGTCACTTCAGTTTACTGAGCTAGGGAAAAAAAATCCTCCTGTGTGAACCAAGAAGTTCTGGAAAAATCTGTAACAGCACTAACCTGAGAACAGATCTTATCTGTGTTGTATCAGGTGCTTGTGGGTGAACACAAAGGGGTTTATTTTATAAAGAATTTTATTTTATAAAGAAGACAATAGGAGAAAATAATGATGAGGGAAAGTGATAACTAGTTGAGACATTAATTTATGTAGCCTGAGAATCTGTCTAGAGCACATACTGTGTCTGAGTAAACTGAAATCTGAGCCAACAGCTGCTTCACCAGAGCAGAACAGAGAAGCCTCTTTGTTGAGAGATCTTGTGCTCTGACCTTTGGACAATCATGAGTCTTGTGCAACTCATGTCATTTGAAAAGTGAAAGATGCTGGTCTTTCCGTGGTTTTCTAGATTCAGAACTGAAACATGTCTCAGAGGATGCCAGTAGTGAACTGCAAGACGCTGACAGCAGAAATACATAGAAGTTATTATTTGCACGTGTTCTGTTTCTCAGGTTAACTCACAGCAAGGCTGAGTTTAATTTTTAATTGTTTAATGTTCTTTCATAACACATTACTTTGCACATTAATTTTGCAACATTCTCAACTTATTTTTTAATTGCCTATTTAGGTAGGGACAACAAAGTCAGATCTGACTGGTGTCCCCTGCAGTTATCTCCACAAGAAACTCAGTTTTCTGGTCTGCTTTTGTAGACCTAAGCAGGAGCAATGCCTCTATAGGCACATCAGCATCTTACTGAATGGCTGATTTTTTCCAAAAGATTACAAAGAATGAGACAGTTTTCTCATCTGCTTCTTCCAATGCAAGTTATTGTACCCTTGCCCATATATTGCACATACACACAAAAAATAAACTTCTCAGAGCAAGACTTTCTCTAAATGTACAAAGTGGCTGCCATAACAGTGTAGAGCTCTTTCCCCTTGTCTCTGCTCATCCGTGTAACAGGCATGTTTATACTGAAAAATGATGGGGAAAGGGAGACCCCTTTCACATCACAAAAAATCCACCTCATAATCTCATTATCAGAAATGCTGAGAATGTCTAAGAAAGGGCCACAGGATATTTGGGAGGAGAGATGCTTGCTGTAGGTTTGCCACGTTACAACTGCTTCCTAAGCTACCTCCTATCTATCTGTCTATCTATTGAACATGCAAAGCAATAATGAGATCTGGAAAGGTCAGCGTGCAACCTTCTCCCAGTAGGCGCTTGTCAGATGAGCAATGCTTGACAAACTCACATTAACTGCCAAACAAACAGCAAGCAGCATTTCATAGTCATTCTCAACATTTCCATAAAACAGCTGTGGTTTCGTCTACATGAGAAGCATTAAACCACAGGGGGTTCAGAAAGCAGAGGCTTGTTTCTTCACTATATTAATGCAACCCCCCTAGTGTTTTCAGTTTGAACTCACAGAGGAAAGGAATATTATAAAATCCAACAGTGGCTAGTAATGTATCAGCAAGGATATTTAGACCTACTTGAAAACCAGCTGAGATATTCCAAGACAAAGTTCCTGTATGATACAGACAACAGTCTCACCAGATCAGCGAATCATCTAATTTAAACCTGCTGACAAGTTTATGGGATCCGCAGTAACACTAGGACTGCACCAACTTACTGTGCTATTAGAGTGAATTTAATTGCTTTCTTCCTCAGTCTCCTTATTTGCAGAGCAGAAGGAAATACAATACTTATCTCTCAGATACAAAATGGGGACAAACTCTGAATTTGGAGAGCACCCTGGTGATCCTCAAGAAAAAGAAGTGCTGAGTATGAATCAGCAAGACTTTAAGGTCTTCATGAAGAGCTTAAAAGGCTAAGAAGGGGAAAGGCCTCCACGAAGATTGTGTTGAAAACCAGGAAAACATAGGTTGGAATACTGCTTCTGAAGGCTTAGCAAAGTTTTAAGGTGCAGAACCTGCCAACTTCCCTTAAGACACATGAGACTCAGCCAGAGCTGGGAGCTGATCCCAGAATCCAATTTATTACACCAATGCTTTAGTCACGTGAACCCTGGCTCCCACTGGCAGGAAGACCCAGACTGAGCGTTTCTGCACTGTGGGGGGTGATCTCTTCTCTGATGTCCCTGTCTCCCAAAGCTGAGGGGTTCAGCTCTGACTAGCAGGGACAGCACTTTTGAGGACTGAAATTATTAATCAACTTCAGCACTCCAAAGCCTCCTCCTCCTCCAGAGCAATGCTGCCCTGCTTGCAGTTTGGAATCTTTACAAGGAATACCAGAATTCCAGCCTGGGCTGGATGCTCTGATATCCGTTATGAGACAGAAAAGGCACAAGTCACACAAACAGGGAGGGACAGGAAGATTGTAAGGCTATGAGTTATACACAAGAAAAATGCATCACAGGCTACTTTTCTCCCTTTTGGATGGAGGTTAAAGGTATAAAAAGAGAAGCCTTGCTAGTTGAGTTAGAACATCAATATATTTCCTGAATTGCAATTTCAGTTGTCAGCTGCTGTTCTGTTGCAGAAAGACTTCACGTTAGGAATTTTAATTCTCCGTCACATCACGCTTTCTGATTTGTCCAGCTAAAGAGAATGCCATTTGAGGACTCAGCCATTTACAAAGCTCCTTCAGCTGTCCTGTTCCCTCTACATGACAGTGAAAAACGCTTGTCTCGGATACACCCCGTCTGTACACATCCTGCACTCTGGGCAGCCCAAGTGTAACTCTGCCTGACCCTTGTTAAATGGGATCCTTCGATACCAGTATCACTTTATTTTGATGATGCTGGTTAAAACTGCAGTTCAGGGCTTTAAAATGTGCCCACTAGAAGAAAAAAGATGCTTTGTATGTGACATGGGGTCATACTTAGATATGTCTCATGACAGCCTTTTCCTGACTCTGGAACTACCACCAGAGTAGTTCATAATTCATCAACTCAAGGAGAACTTTCAAGAGAAACATTTTGTACTCCAGCTTGAAGCTCAAGCTATCCAACTGGAGAATGGTAAGTAACAGCAGGATATATAAGGCCAACAGTCACTAGTACTCTGAGATGACATAAATTTGTCATTTGTATCTATTACAATATAAGAATACATTACTCTTTTAGAGTTTAGTGTAATGGAATGCGTTTTCCCTACCTAGCCACTCCTCCAAATCTGTACAGTTGCATCAGAAACAAGAGGTAAGTCAAACTTTGGAAGGAGATCAAAACCACTGAAAAAAAGTCCTCAGCTCAGTGTTTTTCTTGCAGTGCAAAACCATGAAGGACCAAATACAAAACGTTGCCCTTTGAAACAAGACTGGGATAAAGGTTAGTGCAGCAAGGGATGACAAAGAAACCAGTGCTATGGGAGAACATACCTTATGAAGAGGCTCCTGAATGAGTTATGATAACATAGAACCTAAACCAGTCACAACACAGAAACCAACACAGAGTGGAAATGCGATTCTGGTCAGCAAACGAGTGAATGAATTTTCACTTTCAAAGGGGACAAATGCTCCAGTGTAAACTATGGACAAGAAAATCCCTTTTCTCCTCTGCCTTTTCCATTCTCTTTCCTCTAGGAGGTTAAGATCTATGCATTACAAATGTGAAGATAATAAAAATATGGAACAACAACTCCATTGGTCAGTACACTGACTACTCAGCCAGAGTACAAACTGTTTAAAAGAGACATCTTTTGGAGATGGCTGCATTATCAGTTCTCTAGATGCAAATAAACATGGATATGAGGATACAATTCAGTTACCCAAGCATCCCTTAAAGCACATCCTGTATTTTATAGGAAAATACCTGGTTTTGAATGTTGGAATGGTGTAGTAAACTGAATGTTCTGATCTCTGCCACAAAGACTTAATTGAAATATAGAAAGGAATGATAGGAAGAAAGACACCTAAGACCCGGTATTCCATAAATGGAGTGTTTCCTACAGGATTCTTCTCTTCTTTGGGTATCTGTGACCTTGGAGTATTTATTTATGTGACATCTCTTAAAAAAACTGATTATAGCAGCAACTTCAGAGCATAACTCCTCCAAATTCCTCCCCCAGTATGTAATAGAACCTGATATAACAGGAAAAAAAACTCTACAAACAAAATCACATAAGTGATATAGAAAGTTCTACTAGAAATGGCAGGACATTTTTTTGGCATTCTACTTTTTTCTGGCAGGACAATTGCTGCTGCTCCATAGCTACATTTCAACAAAGGAATAGAAACCACAGAGAGAGAAAAAAAAAATCAAATTACTTAGTGCTCTAATGAGATGCAGAGAGTAAAACTAATTTGGGACAGATATACCTAGAACAAGAGCTTTCCCTGTACCATGTAGGCTGCCCTCTCCTACCACTGGCAGGTGCAGTTTTGTTCAAACTTCCTCAATCTGGTTCAATGGGACTGTTGTACTCAAAGTAACTAATGGCTGTCATAGTAGGAAAAGTATGGAGTGGGAGTTTTATAAGGACTCATTCTTGATTCAATACTAGTCAGCATCTTAACTGATTTCGGAGTATGCAAATCAAAAGCAGGGAAGGGGTATGGGGAGACCACAAGGGCTTTGGAGGATATAAAAATCCTTCAGGATTATTAAAAGATGTATTATTAAAGAAATCAAAACCCCTGGAGTATTAACTTGGGTACAATGTATTAAAATCTAAAACTAAGGGGAAAAAAACTCCACTGTAAATCTATGGCTGAACTATGAAGACAATCACCTACAACAGAAAAGAACGTTACTAGTTGCAAATCCTGCTACAATTCCAGTTGGAATATTCCTCTGCACAACCTACAGTGCACTCCACTGCCAAATTCTTACAAATGAAATAGCTGAAACTTGGCTTCTTCTGTACTAAAATTGCAGCAGTGAGTAAAAAGAGAAGGGAATGAGTGGGAAATAGTGCCAGAATAGAAGCAAGTGCACCAGAAAAAATTCAGTATGGGACAGACTTGGAATTGACTTTGATCAAGATGTTCAAGGCCACCATGGGTCAGGCACCTCAAATTGTCCATGTCCCTCAGGGAGGTAACCATTCATTAAACAGTAACACAGGTGAAGTGTTATCACATGGCTACTGAACAAGTTCCCATTTTCCAGCTCTGTTTAACTGAAAATCAAGGTCCCCTGAAGAAAAATGTCTATTCATGTGATACTGAATATTTTGGGTTAGCAAAATATCTTACAAACCTTGAAGTTTCCATTCCTTTGCTCTCTCGTGACTAAACTGTAAATTATATTAATGCTTTCTTTAGCATCTAGATTTGCAGGTGTACCTGCTGTGCTTCAGAAATCCTTAGCATGTATAACCCAAGCAGCTTTTCAAGATTTTAAAAACATTTATAATTGTAAACCTAACACTATTTTAATAGGTAGGGTTCACTCCTTTCAAATATGTAATATCTGACACAAGATTTGATGTATTTTCAATAATGTTTCAAAACTTTATTGAGTTCACTCAACATCTACGAAGATTCATGTAGAATATAAAAAAAAAAAGAGATGAGTTCCTTTTTTATTTTAACTCCAAGAGAAGCATAGTAAATTTCCTGGTGTCTGTTACAGCATTCTCATTTACTTTCATGCAGACAATTTCTGGTAGAAAAAGGACTCAGACCACAAGCTGAGTAACTGTATGAAATCGATGAGGTAAGAAACGTCTCCTTCTAACAGTGTTTTATCCTTCTGCTAGACAAGGCATTAAACATTTTGCTCTTTTCTACAATGGAAAAAAGAAGACAGGTGTTTTGTCCATAGTTTTATTTCACCAGGAAGGTTGATACAGTTCTGCATAAAGGTCATTGTATGCACAGTCTGAAGTACAAAGCTCCCTTTGAAAACTCCAGCACAAAGACACTGCATATTGACAACATTAAACAACGATGTGGGTGGTATAGGGAAAAAAAATTAAAACAAACCAGCATTCTTCCTATTGGAAAAGCAGAATAAAACAAGGCACTTTCAGTACATAAGTGAAGAACAGAAACAATCTGTATCAAAGATTCCACAGAACTGACCGAGAGCACTGTAACAAAATTCTGCAGTAATGAACAAGTAGAATACAAAAAGGCACTACATAATCCTCTCCCTGCAACTCCCCTTTCTCAACCAATTAGCCAACTGAACTTGGCACAATGGAGTCTTAATTATAAAGTGCATCTCCTGTCTTAATATATTTTGAAAAATAGGCTATACAACATAGGTACCAACATCCTCATGTGTAAAATATATTGAAACAAAAATACATTGCAACTAGATTCAATCTAGTTATGAAGTGTGCAGAAAAAAAACATATGGCTTCTTTACAAGTCTTTCAATAACCTCCACATATAATCTTGAATATTTTTAAACAAACATAAATGCATAAGCAAGGTGGTAAGAGGTAGTGTTCTGAGTAAAAGGCAAACTTACTGATTTTATTGTTACATGGTATATAGCAAAGGTATCCCAGATTTTCAAAGCAGCATTACTGAACAAAAAGTATTACAGCATGCTATTTTGGGATGAAAATACACAGTGTTTTGGGGGTCTCATATTAATTCCTTCAGCAAAAATGACCAGTTGTAAAATGTCCAACTATAATCCCATTTTGTAAGTACTCCTCTCTTGGTACTGGAAGTTTTCCTATTGCATTGCATTAAAATTTCCAGGGAAACATTCTTCAGCTTCAGAATTTAAAACCAATGCATTCTCCATTCTTACACATAGATGAGTCCATTTTTACTTCAGCAAGCATTAATTTATGGCTATAAGAATATGAAAACACAAATAACAAACAGATGAACACATCAAACATGTCACAACAGTGGCAACATATGACATGGAAGTTAGATGTGTTCAGTGATTTAGTGTGGAACTTGTCATTCCGCTAGGAAAGTCAGCCAAATTGTGTATGTACACTATCTAAACTTCAGCTGATTTTAGCCCTTATTAGACTTCAATATATTAAATATATAAAGGCTAGATAAAAACTGAAATCAAAGCAGCTCTGGGTGTATTTCTTACATTAATAATTTGTAAGGATTTATGTAAACATTCAATTGTGCATTCTTGCTCTTTGCTGTAAATTCTTCACAGCTACTCTATGCTCCTACCCACAGATGCATCCCAAACATGAACCTGTAACAGCAGCTGCTGCTCATCTATTCTTCATCCACGGTATATGCTACTTCAGCGACCTCAATTTCTGGGACAGGATTTCCAGCCAAAGAGCCACTCCAGCATGGCTCATGGTTCTCTTTGTCTGAGCTGCAATGACAGATCAATAAGCTTTGTCAAATGGCAACTAGTATGATCCTTCATAGTAATTTTATGCAGACAATCCGCAAAACATTTGCAACGCTTTTTCAATTTATTGTATTCCAGATCTGAAATTATCTATCCTGAGGGACTTTATGCAGCAGAGGTGTGCAGTAAGATGCTGAATTCCTCAGCTGTGCAGAATTTATGCAAGATTGAACATTTTAAAAAAACATACTTTAAGAATAACTAAAATATAATTAAAATAATAGTATTTACCAGCTGTCCTCACCCAGGGTTCCCTGGTCTGCTTCTACTGCAGAAGACTCCACCTCACCACTGCACTCACTTTCTTCTCCTGACATTTGGCGAGCCATTTTTCCTAAAGATAAATCCCTACAACAGATAAGAACAGAGTACCACCAATCCTTAGAGCAAACATTCATCACTGAAGAACTGTTTCATTTTAACCTTTGCAGCTTCTGGGAACCTCTCAATCTCACTCCTACATGCTCATTTTCTTTTATTAGTTCAAATAGGCAGGGTCTGCACTGGGTAGCTATTTAAATAGTTTATTTGCTCTAGCTACTTATTCCTGAACTAAACTCAGTCCTCTGAATCTCTGGGCTACCAAGATAATTAGAGCAATAGAGCACCTCTCCTATGAGGAAAGGCTGAGAGAACTGGAATTGCTCAAGACTAGAAAAGAGAAGGCTTCAGGGTGAGCTAACTATAGCCTTCCAGTATCTGAAGGGAGCCTACAAGATGAAGAGAGACTATTTATAAAAGCATGTAGTGCTACAGGACAAGAGGGAATGGTTTAAACTTAAAGAGAGTAGGTTTAAATTAGATATTAGGAAGAAATTCTTTACTGTGTGGGTGGTGAGGCACTGGAACAGGTTGCCCAGAGAAGTGGCGGATGCCCCATTCCTGGAAATGTTCAAGGCCAGGCTGGATAGGGCTCTGAGCAACCTGGTCTAGTGGAAGGTGTCCCTGTCTGTGGCTGAGGTGTTGGAACAAGACGATCTTTAAGGTCCTTTCCAACCCAGGCCATTCTGTGATTCTCTGGTTGCATCACAATTTCGTAGCTTTACAAAATTCAAGTCCCAGAGGAGTGTGTATGACTTTAGGTAAAAAATTATAAGCAGAAGATCTAAGCCACATACATCTTGCCTAAATGTTAGAAGGGGGTTATAACCGAAACGTAGTCAGAAGTAAGGCAGGCAGGATGATAAAACGATTTCAATAGTTTCTCAAGTTTCTCACTGTAACTTTACAAAGTCACATACTACGTTCCAGAACGTTTTCCCATTAATGATAAAGAGACAGGTAATATTTTTTTATTAATGGCAACACAAGATAACAGTCCAACTAGCCTGTACATAAATGGGAATACAGTCATGTTAATTGACCAAGGAAATCCTTTCTTCCAAAGCATTGCTCTGTGTGGAAAGCATACATCAATTTAGAACTGAAAGCTGTGACTTGAACTGGAAATAAAAACTTGTGACCCATTTTGTGTTGAAAGTGATATATGTCACCCCCTTTTTAAATTACCCTACCTGCTATTGCTATTGTTTTATTTTAATGCATGTCTTTTAAGTAATACCTCAGCAGTATTCTTTAACATGATTATTGGATAAAGTCAGCAATATATAAAGGCCTACAAGTCTCATGTTTTGTCCAGCTGTCATCCCCTTCCACCTCACGTACATTTTAGGTACTTGGCCTTTAGAGTATATAGGCATAAGATGCTTAATTCTTGCTAGCCATCAGATAAAAATTCCACTTCAACAAGGCAAAGACAGACACATTTCACAGAATCACAGAATATTCTGAGTTGGAAGGGACACACAATGATCAGAGTCCAACTCTTAAATTGATGGCCCATATAGGGATCAAGACTACAACCGTGACAATATTAAGCACCATGGTCCAACCAACTGAGCTGATCTCAGGGTCTTATTTCTTTTGGAGTCATTTCTCCATCAGACAGACAAGCTGAAGCTCTTAAACAAGATCACAAGTTTGCTTGGTAATTTTTACAACTATGGATCACAGGAGTTATTTTCCATCAAGACTGCAGACACTACTTGGCTGATTTTCGATAATTTTATATGTCGGGGAAACTGGCAGGGTGTTTGTGTATTTAAAAACATTATCTATCTATCTATCTATCTATCTATCTATCTATCTATCTATCTATCTATCTATCTATCTATCTATCTTCAGGGAAAGCAATTAAAAATAAAATCCCTTTTTGCTATTCATGCCTTCTTATCTTTAGCCATACAGAATTTCTTATCATTATGTTTTAGTCAAATGCAAGTTATTTAATTTTAATTGACTATTTCTCTATTTAAGCCAGCAGCACATCATACCTCTCTCGTCAAACAGGGAAAGCATCTTTCAAACGTAATTACTTGCCTTCAGGAATAAGCAACAAACTGAATACGGTATTCTGATCAGAATTTTCAGTAAGCCACAACAATTCCACTTAAATCTTTTCCCATTACAGTTCACTTGAAACTGACAAGGCGTGATTTTTCAGTCAATCTGGATATGCCAGACTCAAAAACCCAGGCAGTGTTAAAATAAAATTTATTTTGAAAATAATTTTTTTTTTTTTAGTTCTGTCATTGGCTCTGGTCATACATACACACAGGGGATGTTTTTTCATTTGATCTCATTATTGGGAAGAATTCTTTACTATTAGAAAGAAATTATTTCCTGTGAGGGTAGTAAGACACTAACCTGAAAAGGATGCCCAGAGCAGCTGTGGATGCTCCATCCCTGAAAGTGTTCAAGGCCAGGTTGTATGGGGCTCTCAGTGGTCTAGTGGGTGGCATCTCTGCCCATGGCAGAGGGGTTGGAATTCGATGATCTTTAAGGTACCTTCCAACCCAAACCATTCTGTGATTCTACAAAATTCTAGTGGGACCATGGGAATTTACTCTTTTGCTAAGAAAATGCTGCAATGACTGAATCAGCAGCTCTAATGGGACACTGAATAGCCCATCAACTCCCCTGCCACTGCTACAAAATTTAGGAGACAGGCACCATAATACTCCACCATTTTTAACTTGGGTTTAAACAGACAATGTCCAGTGCTATTTAAGTTATCTTCAGCATCACTTCTAGCAATTCAGAACAAAGTTAAAGACATTATTAGAGATTCTTTTCCAAGAATGTATCTAAGGCTAGTGCTTGTGACTAGATAGAGAAAATATTTTTATGGAGATAAACTCCTGAACCCCATAAAATTTCTACATACCTAATTCTTCTTTCAACAGCATCTATATGAAGTTGCTTTTCACTCAGCAATTTCTTCAGCGATTCAACTTCCCTTTGTTTTTCAAGCAGTTCTTTTTGTAGGCGGTAATTTGTTTCCTCCAGAGTTTCACAGAATGCCTAAAAGACAAGTTTAAGAGCGTCTTCAATTTAAATTCAGTGGACTGCCTTTATTTTCTTTTAGAAATACCAACCTGAAACAGAATTGTAGCTGCTTCTCTTCAGGCTAATTACTATAAAAAGCTATGTACATTTTTAAAAAAGTTCTGTCCTTAATAAAATAATGCTGCTTTGAACAGTGAATTTATTATACTAAGCTCCAATGCAAATATTTTATCACATCATTTGTTTGTCTCACAAAACTCTGAAGAGAAACTTTAGAAAAGTAGTGCCTGATTTTGAATCTTCTTGCCTATACAGAACATAAACTGAACTTCCTGCTCCCTTTCCTCCTCCTAAAGCTCTGCTTCCACATGACTTGGAAGTCAATTTAAAAGTATCTAATTATTCTGACGATGCAAAGAATATTTGGATTGAGTACATGTTTGTTACCCAAGATAAAGACAAAGCTGTACAGTTCTGTACCAAACACCTGTTAGAACTATGGAATCATGAGAGTCAGAAGACCAATACAAAAACATTTTGAAGAAGTTTAATGGAACGCTGTGAACACCAACCACTCAGCCATGACAAGTATGCCGTGCTCCTCTGCTGAGCATGACATGTATTTATAGTACACCCTGATGGATTTGTCAATGAGCAATCTCAAAACTTAACGTGATGAGCCAGTGTCTAATGCAACATCCACTGAATGCAGGAAGTGACAGAAGCCTTGGAACAGAGCCTGCTCATCTATTACTGGAAAGCACAAGTCTTGCAGCAGTTCTGTGCAATTCTGATTTAATAATTTACATGTTCTCAGTAAGTAAAAATCCCATGTGGGCTTTCTTGGGTTAACATTACCTGCAACCAGCCACTAATTCAGAGTCCGACAAATGCAAACATTTTATACGAGCTCAGTTAAGAACAATGCTGTTAAGACACTGTTTTCCTAAAGTTTTAAAACAGGCTACTAACATCAAGAAGATACTATCCTTGGCTTTAATTGAAACAGATTCATCATCCTCAAAATTTTAAGTTTTCCTGTAATTATACAATTTAAACAAATGCAAAATTTTTCAATCCAATGACCATATTTTTTCATTGAATTTTAACTTATTTTATTGATTCAGGTAAGAAATTTATCTTTGTTGACAGACACTGAAGACCAGTCATCAGTTAAATCACAATTTTATTCATGTCTACTAGAGCCAAGAATGTGTGGCATGCAATTTACTCTTCAAACAGCATTTGTAGTGATTGCTTTAGCTATCACTCCAATTAAGCAGTTATCCTGTCTCATCCAAGACAATTAAGTAAATTTTACTGTATTTTTAAAAAATATTCGGTGTTGCTGGTCCCTAGCTCAAAACTGGCCATTATTTAGGAATATAATAAAGTTATATTATTTCTACCTTTATATTCATGTGCATGGAAATTTCCCTATTCACAAAATAGCTAAAAATACTGCATAAGTGTTGTAAACTGTTTCATTGCTCTGTATGAGAACTGACAAAGCAGTTTGGAAAAACTCATCTCCAGTGCAATCTGGCTATCAGCTGCCCAAGGAAAGAAGTCACTGTTCTCAATGAGTAGGAAAAAATCAACATATTCTGAAGGAGGCTGTAATAGCAGAAAGGTGAACCAAAGCTGAGAAAGAGAATGGTGTGTAATGAGATATCTTGCTCTTTAAACAGCTGCAAACCTGGAGTCTGAGACAGTTTTAACACCCAGGTTGGACCAATTTTCCTTGTAGTTCTGAAAGAGCAACAGAACTAAGCCAGCTGGAAGACAGCTCTGCTTCCTTCTTCAGTGGATCATGAAACACAGGTGGCTGGGAAAGGATCTGTGCACACAACTACCAAGGATATGACAAAAAAGACTGCATTAGTGAGTATTTTGTCTACTTTTCCATGATTAAATTTTTGTAAGGTCTAGTTACCTTCTAATGGGAGATGTACCTGCATCCCTCCCCCTAAAAAGATAAATATGTTTTGGCAAGTCCTTATGGAACTGAAATAATAAAACAGGCATAAACCAAATAGAAGATATCCATATTTCCATTATCAGGACAAGAGTAACAGAAGGTTTTTTTCCTGGCAATGCTTTGTATGAAAACAGTAAGGCAAAAAACAGAAGTAATTTTTGAGATACCTTTAAAAATGAACTCCAGGAATAAGCATGTGAACCTTAGTGCTTTTCCTATAGTTAGGCAGTTTAGGAAAAGAAAAACAACAAACTGCAAGGGATGACTATAAGATACTTTTTGTATTTGGTAAGAGTTCAGGCTCCTAATAGCCAGAAGCAAAAACCATGACCATGGATTTTATGTTGAACAGACTTCAATCTCTTCAGAAACCTGCTTGTAAGAAAGAATCCATGGGAAACTACCTTGGAGACAAGAACAGTCCGGGAGAGCCTGTTGATATTTAAGGATCACCACCTTCTGGGTCAGTAGGTAGAGCTCAACAAGCATGAAATCAAGCAAAGGTTGCAGGAGGCCTGTATGGATGATCAAGGAACTCCTAACTGACCAGACACATAAAAAGCAAGTGTAGTAGGGGTGGAAGCAGGGAGAGGTGACCCAGAAAGAATAAAAGATTGCTGTCTGATCTTACAGGAACAGCATTAAGAACGTGAAGGACAACTTGGAGCTGAATCTAGCAAAGAAAACAAGAAAGGATTCTACAAGTACATAATCAACCAAAGGAAAACTAGGGAAACCATGGACCTGTTGTCTTGATTGGCAAAGACCAGCCTTCAGTAATTCCAGACCTCGCAGCCAGAAGAAAAGACAAGGAAGGGCATAACAAATCTACCCTTAGTGGAGAAGGACCAGGTCAGGGAGCACTTAAAACAGCCTGTACATGCAAGTCCATGGGGCCTGACAGATTGCACCTGTGGGTGCTAAGGGTGCTGGCTTGTTGTCTATCAGAACTCCAGGTCTCATGATTCAAATATCATAATAAAAGATAATTAATGGACTTTAGCATCTTTCATGTGATAAAAGGAAGAGAAAACTGAGAGACTTTAGTCTGAAGAAGTCTTGGAGTGATCTTATCCATGGGTATAAACACCTGATGGAAGCGACTGAAAAAGAGGGAGACAGATACTTTTCAGTGGTGCCCACTGACACAACAAGAGACAATGAGCACAAATTAAACCCCAGGAAATTCAATCTGAACACCTGAAAACACTTTTTTACTGTGATGGTGATCCAAAACTGAAACAGGTTGCACAGGGAGGTTGTGAAGTCTCCCTGTAAAATACTGAAAAACTGACTGGACGTGGTCCTGCGCAACCTTACTTGAGCAGGAGGGTTCGCCTAGATGATCTCAAGAGGTCCCTTCCAATCTCAATCACTCTGTAACGAGGTGGAGTGTTCCTTGGGGACCAGAAGTTCAAGAGCTGTCTCTAACAACAGAATACAGCTATTTTAATGGTTTGATTAAATTTCTGTGGTGGGAGAATAACACTGAGACTTCACCACAGTAGGCATTATCAAAATTTCATTGAAGGCAGCACTTAGATTTTTTTAATTATGCGAACAAATAATTACAGTAATTTTTAAAAATTTTCATCAGCTTAAACAGCTACGATGAAAAGTAATTATACAGAAATCAAATATGAGCTTGTAACAAAAAACACGTACATAGTAAGCCAAGGCACTCCTACTTACATGCAAAACAAACTGGTAAGTATAAATTTAGTTGAAGGAGCATCACTTAACATTCACAATTTCTACAAGACTAACAATGTATGTACAATTCTAAAACACAGGTATTCTGTAAAGCAAAAAAACTAACATCATCTATTCTACGCAGACTCAAAACAGCTCTGCATGCCAATGAAATTTACTTCTAAAAAAATAGGCTGCAGTACACAGTATTATTTGTTCAATGTGCTCATATGCATGTTGCAAGGCTGCTGTTTTACACCACCACTTGGCACTAATTAATTTGCTGCAAGAAAATGGTGGTCATTACATTCATTACATGGTAAGGTGTCCCTTCTCACAACAGATGTGTTGGAACTAGATGATCTTTAATCCCTTCCAACCCAACCTATTCTATGATATTATAGCAGAAGCATTTCACTGCAAGATCTGAAGTCCAAGGCATATGCACTGTAACAATGTGCTGAATGTAAACTTATAAAATCTCTCCTTATATTCAGTGGTTCCCTTATATAAGCAGTTGCAATTGCCTTAAAAAACAAACTTCACCCCCAGCTCATAAAAGACAAAAAGGAAGATGATATATTTGGGGACAGGGATGAAGTACAGCAGTCAAAGATGATCAGCGTGCACCATTAATCAGACTGGACCCGTTTTATAAAGACAGTATTTTGGGATTTTTGTGAAAGAACAGAAGCAGAAGTGTTTCATTCCATACCATGCAACAGATCTTACAATACTCTAACAACAACTGCCTTTTGCATTCTGATTTTATCCTATTGCTTAGCACTTACCCTGCTCTCTTCTAGACTGTCAAAAGGACCCGGAGGATCATCCAGACAAAGAAATTCTCTCACTGCAAGGCTTTACCAAATAAAAGAGAGTGAATTACTGAAGTACAAAACCAGCAACAACAAATATGATCATACAATGGAAGTATTTCTTTAAGGGACACAAACATCTAGCCTCAAATTTTACCCCCAAGTAGGCAAAATAGTATTAACAAAGTATTAAGTCTCAGTTGTATGTGTTGACCAGGAAGAGTATTTAAAGTGTAATTTACAAAGATGAGTAAGCAATTTTAGAACATGATTTTTCCTGGTTTTTTTTGGTTTCCTTTTTTTTTTTTTTTGGTTGGTTGTTTCTTTGTGTGTTTTTGGTTTTGTTTGTTTGTTTGTTTTTTAAATTTTAATACAATTTGTTGCTACATGACAACTGACAAGTTTATCACTTTGGTATTGAAGATGTATGAAAAATTCCCCAGGTGAAAAATAAATAAGATGGATGAAAAAGTTTGCTGTTAATGTCCATATGCAGATCCCTTCAGGTAGTATCAGGGGAACTAAGTATCAGTACTGAATCATGTCCACCTGTCTCCATTTTGCTAAGATCATAATCCACTGACATATACAAGTATATAATTTTTATATATACAGTCCATATTTTTATACAGACAGTAAATAATTTTTATAAAAAGAATAAGTTATAAAATAATAAGAGACAAAGTTAATGTGCCATGGATATACTACACAGCCATCTCTAGACATACATTTTAAACTAATGCATTCCACTTAGAATTGTGTAACAGTTGTCATCCCCCTCTGTGAATTGTTTTGCAAAAGTCAGAAGAAGGAAGTATGTGTAATCCTGTGGTTTACTACAGAGTATTTCAAGCATCTTGCTCATTCTACCTTCCAAGTTTAGGTTACTTCTCAGAGAACTGAAACATCCCCAAACACATCCCTTCAGCCACCTTTTTTAAGACTTTCCTGCTTGGTTGTACTCATTCTTCTACAAATAACCTCCAATCAGAACACTGTATTCATAATTAATTAGTAAGCATTAACATAACAATGTTTTGCTTGCACTCACTACTTTAAATCCTACTGCAGTGAATGCACAGAAATGGAAGATATGAATCTAAATATCATTTCCTGTCTCCTCCTCCCACCTCCTTCATCCCAGGGAAACGTGGGGGCAAAAGGCAGTAATTTTCTGCCTTCCACTCATTCTCTGCATTTGAGGCAGACACAAAGTACAAACACAAGAAAGGAAACTTTCACCCAGCTACCAATCTAATCAAACAACTTCAGGTGTGGCAAGCAAAATGAGGAGAAATTTCTTCAAACACTAATCACTGATTATAGCATCACTTTTAGTTCTAAAAAGGCCCTTAAGAATATTTATCTAAACTACACTAAATGCTTATTTTGTTTGATTTTTGTAAGTCTGCTTTCACTTACTGCATATGTGTAGAAACAGGTGGCCAAAGGTTAGTGAGAAATCTTATCTTTGTATCTACTTTTACCTCATCAGCCTTTACACCAAACTGAATTTTTTTTCCTATAATCATTCCTTTCTCTACTTAATTTATGTGACAAATGTTTTAATTATCAGTCCGTGATCTGTGCAAGCCGTAAGCCTAAACTTGTACTATTAAAACAGCTTCTCTCATGTACTCAAATAAATAATGAAAAATTCTGTCACCTGAACCAACATTATCACTCCAATTAGCACAAAAAATGATAACTGGCAACAATTCATCAGGGAAATGATCAGAAAACATAACTTGAAACCAAATGAAAGTTATTCAGGCATATAAAGTACATTTCAAGGAGAAGAGCAGGGTTGGTTTTTTTCCCCCTTCTTCAAACAGTTTAATATGTTTGAGATGACCCTTTTCCGACATGATGCTCTAGTCCATTTTTTTTAATGAAAAGAACAATTCAACCATTAAGACACTGCAGGAACTCATACTGGCCCAATACAGAAGAACTCATTATGTGGAAAAACCTTGGCTCATTTTTCCTCAGCATCTTAATCTTTATTCACATGTGCAGCTCAAACATATTTTAAAAGTATTCAGTAATTTTCTTGAGTTATTAAAATGTAACATTAACATGGCATAACATATAGTAATGCTTGTGAGTGAAAACCAAAATATCCAGAAAAATAAATGTAAAAAGTATCTAACCTACATATATCATCTACTTGCATCAGGTTAAACTTTTCTGCTTTCCCTGCGGCTGCTGGCAGAAAACGGTGTCTTTTTCTACAGTTTTCAAAACTACTTGAAATCAAAAGCTGCAGATTCATTATTTTACATAAGGAGGTCAAGAAACCTAAAGCCACAGGTCACTGAAAATGTTTCTTTACCTAAAATATGCACCTGATGGCATAAACATTTATCTGCAGCCGAGATTTCCTCAGTCTACTCTGACACTGCTTTCCCCTCCACGCGTTACACCTCTTTCATCTAACAATCAGAAGACTCTGCCTTAAAAGTATCACAGAATCTTTTGTATCACATGTGGCAGAGCTTCCTGTACACGGCTTCTTTCTTGGCACATGTGCTGGCCGACACCCTTCTCCAGAGAGGCAGCAATGCCAGCATTAGGGGCAGTGTGGCACACTGGATCCCTGACTCAAAGCTGACCAAGCTTCTTATACAGGGCGGAGGGCAGGAGAGCTGTGTCATCTCTATAAAGCCAGATGACACTTCTGTTTAGCAGGTTAAACTTCTTTCTCTCATTTCATGAGTTACAGGACATTTTCTTGAGCGCATTAAACTCTGGGAGAATTTCAATCTGATCTTTCACCGAAACTTTAATACAATGCAAAATACGAGAAAAAATCCATAAACAGGTGCTAATTTTAGTCCCCTTCACACCATCCTACATTTTATCTTTAAATTACTTTGTGAATCTAGTTTTATCAAAAAATAGGTATAACCAAATGAGGTCTCCTATCCCTGAAGGGCAAAATTCCTACTGTAAGTGCCTCAATGATAATAAAGCACATAAAGCACAAGGAGAAATGAAGAGATTTCTCTACAAGGATAAAAGGTTCATTTGTTTTTGGTGTGACCCAAGCATTCTGATTTATTTGCAAAACTGTAGAAGTAAATGGTGAACTTGAAAGAAGAAAGCATGGTCAGATTCTCACCACCGCTCATGGGAGGTGCCAGTACTAATTTCCATTAACAGTAATCTTTATTCTGTGATAAGTGGGTACAAATATTAAGATAGATCAAACATCACTAGTTATAATCACCTCCTGAGGAATTCAGACCTTCCACAGGTTATAGTAGACTACAACCTGTGTCCACAGGATATAAAGTTTCTTAAAAAACTTAATCTCTATGCAGAGTCTTACATAGCCAAGATCAGAATTCCCAATGTCACATTTCAGGCAACTATCTGTTCATTAGCCAGAAACAAAGTGACTCCACAAATATTTCCTTTTTGTATCTGAGGAGCAACGCAGCCTCTAAGTTCTGATTTGGGTTTTTGCCTTAAATTATGATGCAGTATTTTGTCCAAAATGTTCCATTATTAAGATATAAACCAGCTAGTTAATATGCCAAACTAGCTGCAACAACATGAAGCACAAAGCCTTTAGATTTATTTAAGTAGACTAAAAATCTGTTCTGCCCACTAGTCTGTCTCCAGCAGCATAACAAAAGTGACTTGTAGGAAATATTAGAGAATAATTCCTTTTTTTTTTTTTTGGCACACCTATAATTGTGTAATTTAGCAATCAGGAAGTTCTTAAACTTCTTGGCTGCATACTTCACCCATATAATTATATTTAATAGCCATTGACACAGAAGCTCACAGGTTGATCTCAATTTCTTTTTGAAACTACTTAAGCTTTGTCTTTGACATAACAAAGCTTCATCACTCAGTGTGACATACTGCAAGATGACTATGAATCATCTAAATATTAACATTCTTTACTCACCTTCCCTATCCCCTTTGATGATTTCACATGCCTTGCCCACACAGCTCTTACCCAAGACAACAGACTAAAGAGAAAAGAACTCTTCTTGCAGGGAAATTTTTCTGTAACTTCATCTGTTGTTTGCTTTCTCTGTACCTCCAGTAGACACCTCTTTTGAAACTGAATACTGTGTTTTACAACTGAACTACGTGGAAGTACAATTACGATTCCCACAGTAATAATTTTTTTCCTCTTTTAAGTTCCTCTAACAATTTTAATGAAAATTTTTGACTATTGCTGAATACTGAACTGATTCAGAAAACCAGTGATATCAGCACCAATAGTTATTTTCCAGGCTGTAAAAAAGTTTACAAATCTGCATGGATGTACTTGCTGTCATTTTGTACTTCAAGACAAGAAAATTAGTATAAGTCACTCAGTGCCTCTTGATTCTTCTATAATAGCTCATGATCTCTTTGTTCACTCCATATTCCAGATAATTTCAAGATGTTCCTGAACATCAGTGTTGATAACTGTGATCTAGCTTTCAACATGTAATGCCCCTAAATTTCCATCAATCCTTTTTCCCTTGTCTTCAAACCATTCTATACAAGCCTTGTCATAACTACTTGCTTGTTGGATTTCCCTCTACAAAAGTCATTAGTGCTTTTTCAAGTATAATGGTTATTCAGCTGCTAACCACTTCGGTTTGTGTTTTTGGTCTTTTTTGTTGTTGTTGTTGTTTTTGGGTTTTTTGGGGTTTTTTTGTTTGTTTTAAATTAACAACAGTACCAAAAGTCAGATTTATATATGAATCTCTAGTTTTTAAACTCAGCAGTCAAACACCTTATAAAAATATGCCAAAAGTAGTAACAGCCCTTCTACTAAAAAGTAAAGCAGATGTAAGCATTATATGGTCTCACACTACAGCTTGGCAATTTTACATTTTAGTTCCTTTAAAATTCTTGAGGCAATGCTGTTTGCTTTAGCAAATTTCTTATTCTTTGTTTTGAATGAGGTTTCAGATGATGATACATCCTCAGACTCATTCCTCAAAGAATCTCTGGTACAGTAACCTCAACTTTTTTATTTCTGCTGCTGGAAAAAGTTTTTAGAACTAACTGCTCTGCGTCTAGCAATCTTCTTACTCAAATTCTCTTCTGGCCTGTATTAAAATGATTTTACACTTAATTTGCCAGAATTATGCTCTATTCATCTTCCAGCTTAGGAAGAATCTCCCACTTTGTATGAAAAAAGATACTGCTCAAAGAGACTTTGTTGATTAAACATATTATGTTTTTTAAACTGATAGGAAACCTTTTATTTGAGGCTAAAATCTACTTACATATAGCAATCTGTAGACATACTCCTATTACCGTCACATCATGTAAGTTCAAAACCTGTATTTTAATTTTCATTTTAAGAACTGATTCCGTAACAGTGTAGGTACTTTCCACTATGAAAGCATAACTTTTAATCCTAGTATAAATTAACAATATATCAATTCCACATTAAGCACAGAGAAGTAACATTTTAGGAGTAATTATGGGATTAGTCTAACATTTTAAATATTACAACTTTTAGTATTTATCCATGTACAATTCAAAATACTCCAATTCTTCTGTTTATTTTAAGATGGGATTAATTTAAAAGGACACTAAATAATTCACATAATGACCAAATGCACAAAATGAGTGCTAATTAAATCCCTTACCACATTGCTCAAATACACACTGCTAGAGTCTAGGAGTTGATAAGAACAGTTTGGAAACTAAAAAAAAAAAAAAACAAACCACAAATGCAAAAGCAAAGTTTAATCACGTACCAGTTAGCAATATCTTTATGAGCTACGAGGTTCTGAAGGAACGCTTGCAGTCCCAACTGTCGATCTTCCAAGAAGTCAGGATTGTAATTATCCTTGAACCACCGCTTTGGTGGAAGGGCCAACCGAAAGCCTGGAAACATATCTTTTAGCTGAAAATGAAATCAAAGCCAATTAAAAAACCCAAAACAACAAAACACCAAGAAAAAAGTCTTGTCAATATACTCATTTTGACACAGGCACTGACTTTACTCAGAATTACAAGATCTTTCTCACTTCCGCTAAGTTCAAGAACAAGGTAATTCTCAACCATAAGTACAATCCAAATTACAGCATAAATTGTGGCACAGTTCTGTCACTTGCTGTGCTGCCTTATGCAATCCAATGACCTCTCAAATTTACAAGATAAAAATGGGAATGAAAACCTTTGCTTTGTTATTTAATGTCCAGTATCACATGGGTAAGTGGTGTTTCTTCCACAGTACTCAGGGACAATAAGTACTATCTATCTATCTATCTATAAAAATCCATTTAAGATCTACAACTCTGCAACTTGTCTTTTTTGGGGGACTAGTACACTAAATTACAACACTTGCCTGAGATACTTCTAGTAAAGAGTAGCTCTTTGTACACCCAGAATATTAAAATTTCAATATGCATGTATAGCTCAAACCCTAGTAGTAACATGCAAAATTGTACTGAATTACTTAAATAACAATGGGGTATAGCGGACATTAAAAATATCTAGAATTTTTTTAATTCAGAAATTAAATATTCAAGGGAATGGAAGCATGAAACTATGTTATAATGGACTTATCCAAAGATGCCAATTATTTTTCTAATATGCTTAACTATCAAAAAAACCACTAACACTTCCATAAAAAAAACCATTTTTTGAAGCCTTTTCTAAGAAGGGATGCTTGACACAGAAAAATCTTGGAAGACTTACAACCAGCAGGAAAATGCAAACTAATTTTACAAAATCTGATATCCCAACTGCCAGAAGAATTGTTTAATCTTTTTTTCTAAATACAGGATCGAGACAACTTTTGTCAGAGATGTACTGCATACACCTAATATATTCACATGAATGTTGCAGTGGCAGGGATTTTAGAATCTGCCTTGAAAACAGTTTAGTACTCAGCATTTACAAAGCTGCAGTGTAATTCTTCAGTGGGTGTCTGGATCCTTGCTGAGCAAAATTTAACCCTTCTGACAATAAGTGTTATCTATTTAACTATTCTTTATGGACTCACAGAAAATGCTAACGGCTAGCTTTTTCAGCAGATTAAGTTTTTACAGATAGTGCATTTCACATACAATCTCTCTACACAGTTTCAAGGAAGAACCATGTTAATGGATCACCTTTACTCATGTACGTACCATTTCACAGCATAAAAAGGGTGCCTTTTAAGTATTGTATATTGAAATATACCATGACAAATTCAAGTTTCTTATGTATAGAATAATTTATCGTCAAAGCCTTGCTCTTTACTTCTGCATTCAATTATTTAAGTGTATGTTTTCCTCTTACTGAATTTCATCTCGATATTAGACTCCTCTTGATATTTTTAAGTTTATCTTTGGTCATCTACAGTTCCTTCATCTATTACCAAGTAATCATAAATGCCACACATATAAGTATCCTCTACGTTCCATAACAGCTCTTAAGTTGATAAAATACCGAATAGGACTGAACCCAGAGAATATAACAAAATGAGTTCCTGTGTTAGTTGTACAGAAGACTGCAGATAACCATTGCTGGGAAAGCTTTCCAACCACACAGATTTCTGCTTAATGGTAATTTCACTTGTCTGGTCACACAGATCATGTAATTTATTTCTCAGAAAAGAGTATGCCTACCCACAGATTAGTCTTGTGGATGAGGAATATGAGAAAGCCAGCTGCTGTCAGCAGACTAATTTTCAACAGCACGCTCCTGGGGCATTCTTTCTTGAACACTCCTCAGACACAGTGGGAAGGTCAGACAAGTTATTCTGGCCACGACTGCTTCCTTGTATCCAGCACCTTTTCTACATGTCTCTCTCCTACATCATCATGTGACACATTATGCACCTCACGTGAGGCAGTCTTGGGGAAAAATGGTTAACTTCTTGGTTCTTAAGACGGTCGTTTAATTATCTGTTCAACACCTCTACTAGCACAGTATCAAACATTAGAAAATTCTTTTCTCACAGTTCTTTGGGATCAAAGAACTTCTCATACTACTCCAATCCAGTAGGTGCTATAAACAAACAAAACTTAAGCATCTAGCCAAATGTCTGCATTTTAGTCTTTGCTCCTAACCTCACATTTTAGCATGTTCCAACACCAAGACTAAATTTTTGTTAATACAGCAAAAGACACTATTTCAGTTTTGCTGTAACATTTACTATTTGCTTTCCATAGTTTGCTGTCAAAGAATGGATCTCTTATTTTGCTGCCTCTTTCCCTTACTTCTGTCTTTAATGATTTATAATACTTTTCTCATTGCTCTTAGCATCCCATGTCAGTCCACTTTGCATCTCAGCCCTTTCGCCTTAGTCTCCAGAAGTCTGTACTACCCTCCTTGTACTAACCTGTATTTTTATTTTTTAATTTACTTTTGACTTTGAGATCATTATGTGGCTTCTTGTGTACCCATACTTATGTTTCCTTTGCCATCATCTTCTATTTGTCTTCTTTCAGTAGTTATGGAGTTTTCATAATCTTTTCCTTGCCTGGAAAGTAGACAACTTTGACATTCAAAGAATTTGTGTTCCTCACTTGAAATCTGTTCAGGTCTTAACCCATTGCTGCACTTACTGATTTCATTCATAAAAGGGAAGTTAATGATTATGAGCTCTTTTACTTCCATTCATTTCTATTTTATTAGCTGTTCCCTACTAAAGGTATTTCAGAAAACAGTGAAAGTACAAAACACTTTCTAGGATCCTATTGCTATTTTGCCTTCTTTATGTTCTTTAAGAGATCAGAGCAAATAAAGAATGCTATTACTGTAAGTTCAGTAACTCCTTTTTTTTAGTTAGCTGAGCTGTATTTGTTCATCTACTCCTGATTTTATCTATACGTGCCCCCATTATGACACTGTACCTACTCTCACCTTTTCTCCATTTTTAGCCACTGCTGAAGTCCAACTCTCAGTTCAGTTTGGACTCACGAATTACCTGACACACACAAAAAACTTACTGCTCTTTGTCTTTACCTGGTTTTCCTGAGAGGCCATTCCTGCTATGGTAACCTCTCAAACTGATTAACACAGCAATCACAGTGATCGATTATTCAGTTCAATTGGCATTTAATGTCAAGTTTCTAGTACCATTTCAAGGAATTAATAACTTACCACCAACCTTGAGAAGGGTGGTGAGGAAAAGGACTTACAAGATAGTGCATGTCTTTTGCTTACACTGGATTTCTAGGAGAAAGGGTACAGAAAATCTCGAAAGTTTACATGCATGCCACTGCACATCTATATTTGTCATTGGAGAACAAAGAACTGCAAGTGTTGCTCTGTGCCTTTTAATGACTGATGCTTGCGTACAACCATTTACTCTTTGGTCTGTAAGACACTATGCTTTTTCTAATACAGAAATGCCAGCTCTGTGAACTGAAACATATCATCATTCTGGACATTCTAGAGAATTAAAGAAAAAGAACATAATAAAACTTTAGATGTATACTGAAAGATGAAAAAGCTTCAGACAGTGACCTAAGGAAAAAATAAACATTTTCCTTTTAAACAGAAATCCTCATACCTAGAAATCATGCTAGAAGCCAAACACTTTTGTCAAAGTTTTGATGGCAAAGACTAAGGACTTCACTTGTAAAATCAAAATATTTATTCTAAAATTAATACCTGTGGCATTTCAATTTTTCAAAACACTGATAACCACAATAACATTCAATGCATTCAATTCTTGACCTATACTGGACACAGCTGATCAAGATACAAACTGCTGTATGATGTGACTTCCAAAGTTTGAATTGAAACACTAAGATCATCATCTCAACAGAAGTCACGCTTTTATGATTACCAAGACTATCTAAAAAGATGGAAATTTCTTCAAAAAGAAGTCTGAAAACTAATTAACATTCAACAATTTCGTTTCAGACTGCACTGATGTTTTAAAGGCAGCCTAGAAGATAAACAAGCATGTCAAACGAAGAACACAGAGAAATGTATAAGTTCAAGTCCATGTTCAAAATTTCAGCTCAATTAAGTTCTTAGCAGAATGGGCACATAAATCAAAGCAGATAAGGCATACAAAAAATCCCTTAGCATTGGTAAAGAAAAGGAGTGCTATAAAAGTTACAAATTGAAACATGAAAGAACATAATAGCAGAAAATGTGTTAAACTGGCAATGAAAGATTATTCTTAGGAGTGAAGAGTGGAAAAAGAAAACTGTAATTCTGTTTTTCTACTTTCGGTTGCCAAATACAATTAACAATAATAAAAACTTCTGGTTTTCAGACAAGAATTTTTTGCTTTCAAGTGTTCTTAAAATATTGAGTTGCTGACCCAGAATTCTCAATTATCTCCATCTTTAAAGTTCTCATATAGTATTTAGCAATTAACTTTGAAGACACTGAAAGCAACTGAAGACTGACCAACACACAAAGAGCTTCGTGAAACTTCAGGTTTATAATGAGAAAAGTAGAGTTTGTTAGGCAGAAATGGACTGAATAATTACTGGATCATTCCTGCAAGAGACTACAAGTCCCTAGTTCTATTTCATGCAGGGGATAAATACTGAAGAGTTAATTTCCTTTACCACATAGACTAAGAACAAATACAAAGTTTGAAGCACATTAAGCTTCAGATTGAGCTGTTACACCTTCTTTATATCAGGTGTAGTGATTTCAGAAGAAGTGAAAAAAATGTGAGAGACAAAGAAAATGAGACATGAAAGGAGAGTAAGGCACGACAGCTGAGAATTTACCAGTGTATAAAATTCCCACCTTGTCATTAAGCCTGGAGAAGTCAGTGTATCGTCTGAAAACTACCCAACTTTCCTCTGGACTTCTTTTTACCAGTATTTTGTATACCTGTGTAGAAAGACAGGAATATCATAGTGCATTGTCTGGAAGGCTGAAATTATCCTTTATTTCTTAAGGAAACAAATTCATGGCTAAAAAAAATTCTTAATAGATTAAAAGAAAATCTATTAAAAAGAAAATCTATTAAAAGAAAATAATTATCAGTAATAACAGTATAAATTAATTTCAGAATTTAAGAAAGCGAGTTACTGCAATTCCTAAATATATTTAACTATTTCTGTCTCTAAGAAAGGGTCTGTGAAACTGTACCCAAATTTATTCTCCCGCAAAACACAAGTCTCAGCTATCAAAGAGGTAAAGGAAGTATGTTTCAGTGATCTACTTTAACCTTTGCTAAATTATAGTTTTATTCATTGAAGGCAATCTGTTTTTAAGATGACTGTTAATATTAAGGTACTGTGATATTGTTTTAAAAGGTCTCATCTGACTTGCTTCACAAGGAAAAGTGAAGCAGAATAAAATTACATCCTCCTTTGGTTGCATTTGTCTTGAAAATTAGGTTTTGTCTTTCCAGGCAAAATATGATTTCATTCTGATAACTGCATCAGAATGATTATACTGGCACCATATATAGCTGAAGAAATGGATCCTCTGAATTAGATTTAGCAACACAATAGCCCAGCAGTACTATACTCCTATTCAAAAGCAAATGGATAAATAAACAAAACAATAATCAAACAAAAAAATAATTACTTTTTAGGAGGACTTATACTCAAATGGCGGAACACAATGAATCTGACAACATAACTTCAACTAGAAAACATTAAACAGTGTCTACTGTCATAACCTTACTGTCTCCAAGGTAAGGAAAGAAAGGTTCTGCAATTGTACTGGATTAGTGTTCCCAGTCTACGTGTCTCTAGTTTAAAAAAAAAAAAAAAATACAACACAGAAAAAGATATTAAAATAGTAACGATAAAAAAATCCCTTACAGGCACTTAACCAAGTTCTATTTAAAATCTTGTATTTTCTAATATGAGTATCTAGATTTTCTAAACTGTTACTCAGTAAAATATTTTCCAGTATTTCATGCTTTCACAGCAGGTTTTCTTAGCTGATAAATGTATTTTTCTTGTTGTAGCTGCAACATGATAACCCTTGTGGTTGCCAACCTCTGTACATGTGTGAGACTGGTTTTAGCAATTTTGTATTCTATAATACATTAAGTAGCAAACAGTTACAGAAACTACAGATAACTACAGTGCAAATTAATAGCAATTTTTCAGCAAGTACTTATCTATGTTTTAAACACAGAATTTCACTTTTAAGTAGCATCATCTCTTAAGCCATGGATTGTGACTGAGGAGAGAGCTATTATCTCTTAAAATTCAAGCTGTATGATGTGCCTAAAAAGACAGCATTAAAAAGCAATTCCTCTGTCTTGCATTTTATGTATAAAAGCTTGTCCAAATATTTTAGTTTTCCTATCATACTAAAAGTATAAATGGTTTTATTTTCATAAATAAAAGAAATAAATAAAGAAATGTAAAACTGTGAAGACTCTTTGCTAGTAGACAGTAGAACACAGAATAAGAAACTTCGGAATATTCTTGCCGAAGTACTTGCTAATCAATATTCTATTACATTCTTTTATTCTACTAAAAGTTCTGTAAAGGCATTGCTTAAAAATTCACACATAAAAGAAATTCATTTAGTCTGAGCTTCACTTTAAATGGTTTCCAAGTAAACATTAGACAAGTTGTGTTTTTTTTGGTTTTTTTTTTTAAAGTCTTCACAAATTATGGTCAACTGAAGTGTAATAAGGAGTGCAATCAGCTTGTGATTAATGGTCCCCAAAGATACAGTCAATCCAAACCAAACATGTTTGGTTTTCCCCCAGAAGTTGAAAATAAATTTTTTTTAATTGTTTTTATTTTAAAGATTACTAATCAATAAACCAAAACTGGAGTATTAAAAAACCCAGCTCTTAATTCCTTCACGTAAGATCTTGGAAAAAATTACAAATTAATTCAACAAATTCAATTAATTCCAATCAATCATGAATTGCCTTATTCCACAAATACAAAATATTCCATGAAAATATGCCAATGTTTAGTAACAATCTCTGGCCAGTTCAGCATCTCATTATCATTTCTACTTGGCTTAAAACAAAGAAAAAAAAGTGCTAATTGAACATTCCAGGACTGGTAATTCACTTGAGACCAACTGCTTACAAAGAGATGTTTTTCAGCCTAGGTTTTCTCTCACATAAGCTTCAGCAGCCAAGCACTCCAACATGCACTGACACCTAACTCTTCACGCTAGGACATCATCCAGCTTAAGTAGTTCAGATTCATATTTTTGGAAACTATGAGATGCTACCAACAGTGAAAAAACAAACTCAGCAATTAAGTCTCTTCTCTTTTACAGGTGATCTCAATTTAACTTCCACTGTCTTCCATCTTATTGATTTAGCACTTCAGAAGCAAACCAAATTTCTAGGACTAATTACTTGCTGGCCTTAATGCACAATAGCAAGCTTATTTTCAACATTCCACTGAAAACAAACAGTTAATTATGTGCTTTCAGAAACAAACACAGCAGCAGAAGTGAATTCAGGAAGAGTAAAAACGCATCCAAGCATTTTAATTATTGAAGAGTGTTTCACTTGTACTGTCAACTGGCCTTCTACATAAAAAAAGGAGCCAGTGTTGTCATCGTAACTACGGCTGAAGGAGACCTTGCATGCACACTGGAATATGCCTTGGCATATTTTTGACATATTCCTTCTTCAAGGAAGAGATGGAGGTGTTGGAGTGTGTCCAGAGAAGGACAACGGAGCTGGTGAAGGGGCTGGAGCACAAGTCCTACAGGGAGCAGATGAGGGAGCTGGGGGTGTTTAACCTGGAGAAAAGGAGGCTCAGGGGAGACCTTATTGCTCTCAACAACTACCTGAAAGGAGGACATAGCCAGGTGGGATTTGACTTCTTCTCCCAGGTAAAAGTGACAGGATGAGAGAACACAGCCTCATGCTGTGCCAGGGAGGTTCAGACTGGACATCAGGTTAGGAATTCCTTCACAAAAAAGGCTGTTAAACATGGGAATGGACTGCTCATAGAGGTGGGAGTCACCTGAAAGTGTTCAAGAAACTACTGGACATGATACTTAGGGTCATGGTCTAATTGTCAATTGTCTAATTACAGTGATCAAAGGTTGGACTTGATCCTGGGGGTCTTTTCCAATCTAAATGATTCTGTGATATTTTCAGTCTAATCTTTGTCAATATAACAATATTAATAATTGCTTTAGTT
Source organism: Pyrocephalus nanus (assembly GCA_038380795.1). Taxonomy (NCBI): domain Eukaryota; kingdom Metazoa; phylum Chordata; class Aves; order Passeriformes; family Tyrannidae; genus Pyrocephalus; species Pyrocephalus nanus. The sequence continues at coordinate 68,896,841 of CM076261.1, forward strand.
TTGAAGGTTATTTTTTAAAAGGAATTTTTTAATCTACACGTGAAAAAACTTCTGCTCTTCTCTTATGCTACCATGCATGAACATGTCAGAAACCAAAAATCTTAGGAAAAGATAGGCTATCATTCTCAAATACTTAAAAAGAAGCATTATTTAATATATTGCAAAAAGAACCTGATGTCATTAGTATTGTAACTGCAATAAAGGTATTAGATTCCACACTAATATGAAAGAAAAAAGGAAGGAAAAGAATTTTGTCTATTTCCTTCTCCTTACCTATTTCTGATTAATGTTGGTCATCTGAAGTAATTAATAATCACTAACAAACAGCTTGCATCAGTCCCACAAGCATTACTGAATTATCTCAAAGAAATGTTTCAGCCACACGCACAAAACAAATGTAGAAATATGTTGATATTTATGGCATGTAAAAAAAAAAGAATTGCCAGCTACAGTACACTTTGAGAAAAATCAATATAAACCAGTTAAGCTGGTGTTCTGGCATGAGATATGGCATAAGTGACTTCTCACTCTGATGTTTGCAGAACAGACTTCCCCTTACTAGAAACAAGACTAAGGAGGGCAAGAAGTTGAAACCTACATGTTTGCACTTCAATACAAATATCTGAAGCTACTAATAACTGAAAAAGGCAAATATCAGGGTTTCTTATAATTCATTTCAAATAAAAAACTACATTTTATTTCAGATGCTTAGCTACCTAGAACTCCTACAAGTTCAATTTCACAAGGAATTGTAACTCCGCAAGGAATTCCTGACTTTTGCAGCAGAAATTGATACCTAAAGTAGAATGAATTCCTACTATTCCACATATATACAATTACAGGAAAGACGGCTTCCGAGTTCTAGTTTTCCCACCTGTGTAACGGGAATGATATTTTCCTGTCAGGCAGTACTTTGAAGCTAAGCTGCTAAACTAGTAAAGTACTCCAACATCCCTGAACTGCAGGATTAATTACTAAAAAAGAATGCAAAGCACATTCAATTGTTATCTTAGAGTTACAGGATGAACTATACTAGCCCCAAAAACTTACAGTGAATTTTGCCCTTTCCTCCATCACCTCATAGCCCAGTATAGTAGGTGTGGACGGTCGATCTTCCCAGCTCCTGGAATCTGTATTCTGCTCTATTTCTTCCACACGCTGAGTACAATATTCTATGGATGGATCCAGACCTGTAAATTTAGTCCTAACAAGTGGACTGCTACATGCAGATGACGTAGAACCAATCTGGTCAGGCACGCTCATCTTTTTAAAACTACCAATTGTACAGTCCTCCAGCTGTCCTTTGGAGGAGCTCGAACTTGTCGAGATGCTCCCAAAAGAAGAACTTCTTTGGTTTCTGTTTGTAAAGCTGGATGATGAACTTCCAATAGGAATAGGAACAGGAACATATGGTGTTGCCATCCTTCATGAAGAAACCCCTCAGTTTTTGGTCCAGGACTTTAAGCTTCATTCAGAGTATAAGCCATGTTTCCTCTTCTTTTCAGAAACAATACCTGCAGTGAAAGACAGAAAATACTGCTGTCATTTCTAAGTCAAAGCAAGAGTAAGATACTGATTTGGAAAAAAATCTGTATGAGCTTTGAGGTGGTATATAGCAGTATTGGTGGCTAAACATTTTCACAAGGAATTAGGCTCCATATAAAATGCTGCTTTTAGATTGTATTCTACCATTTGACAGAGAGCTTTACAGCTTTTCACAACTGTTAAAATTAAAATGACTAAAAGTTAAAGTAAGATTACAAAGAGAAAAATATTTTTGTCCTTCGTGATTTAAGCACTATTTTGTTTCATCCAAAGCGTCAGCAATTTTGGGGCATATAAGAAGCTGAAGTAGCTGTAGAGACTGTTCAAGTTTAACAGCACAGGAGGTTTTCTCAGAATTGCTTCTGAGCAGACTACATGAGCCAAACACACATGCAACAATATACATGACATGAATCAAAAAGAAATGACAGTAAACAAATAAAGTGAAAAACATATTTGCACATTGCACATTCACTGAAGTATAATGGATCTGTTTTCAATGTTTTTCAAAATAACTCTGTTGCATATAATGCTGCAGGTATCTGTCACAATGTTAAATGGGCACATTTTCTGGAGTCTGAATTGGAGCAATTAAGTTTTCCAAGCACGCACATCAGAAGCAGGGTTTTAACAGCAGCCAGTTTTCCATTCCAGCAGATTAAAATGGAAAAAAAAATAGGCAAAGAAGATAAATACATTGCTTAATATTTTTTCTTCAACAAAACCATTACAAACCGATCATTTGTGTGCATGTGTGTACATTTCTAAAAAAAAGCAAAATAAAATTAAGACAGCAGGATCAAACTGCCAAAAAACTTCTTATTTTAGCAAAGTACCCAAAGAAGAACTCTTTTAAGACACAAATTAAATGTCACCTTTTTGGACTAACAGGATTTGAGACATCACCCGTTTCACCCAGGTGTGTATCAGTCAACTATGATGCCACAGGAGGCTGTGGAATGGGAAATGGTCAACCTGATTCACGTTATATTATCAATCATCTACTGCAGCAAAAACCAAATGAGTTCGCTAAAAGTGATGCTTTCATTCTCTTGCTCTAAATAAATCTTAAAGAACATGAATAAGGAAATAAATTTTAAATGAACTAGCATCAGCAAGACTGAAAAGTGCTCTTGAACAAATTCCTTGAGTGAAGGAAAAAACAAACTCAGTCATCCTTTTAGCTGTATCAGGAAGTCCTCACAGACTCTGTCAGAAAGCTCAGGTAACTTCACCAGCAAGAACAATTTCAAACTGGCAGTGATTCCTCAGGAACACCTCTACTTCACTGTGGATAAGGCTGGACACTCAGCAGCATCTGAGGGAGATGGAAAGTCAGTACCATAAACTCCTGCTGATTGACTTTGCAGGCCAGGCACAGGCTTTGGACTATCCAGCAGCTTCTGTTGCAGCACAGTCCTGTGCTTGATTGTGTGACTGAAGCCACGTGTCAGGCAGCTGACCTGCTCCAGCCTCCCTCAGTATGAGAGAAAACAAGTTACACCTGCACCCGAGACAAGATGTTCTCCTGGAGCTCCACCAAGAACTAAATTCCTTTTTCCACCTGTACCTCAGTAAGCAAATCTCTTTTCTGCCCTGAACAGTAAGCTTTGCAATAATTTTTCTTTAATACAAATAGAAACATCAAGGTATGAGGTACTGTGTGGTAAATTTTCTCAAGCAATATTCTCTAAATAAATAAATATCTAAATGAAACATTGAGAAAGGTTTTTACTTGCTACTTCAGTGACTCTTCCATGTTACCAGCATAAGGAATTGAAAACACACCTTAAAGAATGTCCAACACAGCTATGTTACTTGGAGGTATGATATTAAATCCCTATAAACAGAAGAACCCAACTGAGTCCAGATTGCAAGAAATCAAAGAATTTGTAAGTAAAAAGTGATTATCTTGTGCTGCATGACTACAAACTAGGAGAGGAAAGTAAGCCCACATCTCAGGGAATGTGCTGAAGCTCACTTAGGAGTCTGTGGAATTTTGAGAAGAATAAAACAGCTGTGCTTTTCAGCACTTCATGAAAAGAAAAACAAACAAACAAACGCTCCAAAACTCTGTACAGACATTTCCATCAGTTACAACACTTGTGAACAGTGTGTTTCCTAGAACAACTTTTTTCTTTAAAGTGAAATGCATTTCTGAACAGCTGTACCTGATATTGGCATGCAACATAACACAGACCAACCTGAGGATAAAGTACTCAGTGTTAAGAAGCCAACACCTACCCTGTACGTGCTTCAGCAGCTTTCATATCAGACCAGCTGTAATTTGGTAACACTGCCTGAATGCTTATTAGCAGCTGGACTGCACTAAGCCTTCTCCCAGGGTATGTTTTCTAGTTTAATTTCTCTGGTACTCTGCAAGGCCACCCCAAATCACAAGCCAGCACACATTACATGGTGAGGATGACTCTGTTTTCTTCTAAAGGACATTCTTGACTCAATCTGACGCAGTAAACACACCCATAGATAAATAAAAGGGGTTGCTACTACCCATGTCACAGAAAAGTAGTATCTGAGCAACAGAAATGGCAGGTCTAATGAGCAAAGGGCACACCATGTCACTTAATTTGATTTTTTTTGGTCAAAAGCAAACAGAAAAACCCCACCACCAGAAAAAGAAACATACAAAAATACTACATTAGAACTTAAAAGACTCAAATACACATATATATAAGTATGCAAATCGATATTGAACTGCAGAAGTATCCTAATTTCCAAATATGTAAAATATTTATGTGCTATGAATTACAACAGTGCCTAAAATCACATTAATTTGCACTTTATGAAGGCTGAACATTAGAAAAACAGACAATGCTCAAATGAGGCTCACAATCTTAGGAATCAAGCCTTTTGTATTAATATAGTTTACTGCAAATTCATGCAGTAAAAAGAACAGCAAATAATTTCATTTCAAAAACCCTTTTACACAAACGGCATTGGTCCTTGCTTACGTTGGTGCAGCAAGGAGGAGGGAAGATTTAGCTGCACACTCTGCTACTCCCCAAGCTTCACCGTAGACTGGTCTCACGTGTCACTGCACAGAACCAGTAGAATCATTGCACCACACCAACTTCCAGAGCAAACAGATCGCTCACAACACCTCTGAGAAAACCCAGAGACTGCACTTTCTTGTCTGGATATTCACCCTACTTTTGCAGGAAATTTGTTTCTTGTTTGGAAGCTGTATTTGGTTTAGCTTGATTCCCAACTCTAAGTTAAGAATGAAACAGAGGGAAGAGGACATTTGCTGGAAGCACTGGACTGCTAGATCTGAAACAGGATAGGACAGTCCCGGGAACCAAGCCGTCACATGCTACAGAGCAGCATGACACCAGCTTATCCCGGTGTTTACAGCAGCCACCTTCCTTTCTGCGGGTGAAGCAAATAGGCTGTAATAAAACCACTTAAAAAGGGTGCGCCTCCAGCTTGCAGCTATCGCAATTCCAAACCCTCTTAAGCTAATGGTTTGTACGTTCAGTGAGAAACACGTAAGCCACACGATTCAAGGATAATAGATTGGGAACAAAGCAATCCTTACTTAACAATTATAATTGGATTTAGAAGACTTTTAGCTATGCAATACTATTTGTGATCTGGTTACATATATTACGCCTCTGTTTGGACAACACAGACAAGCCGACCTCTGATTTTTACTGTTTAAGTACTACTGCGAAATGCCCACTGAAGAACAAGTGGAACATTTAGAGAAACAACTTGCTGAGTTAGGTTTGATGATTTTTTTTTTTTTTTTTTTACATAATAATAATAATTTTGTGCCGCCTTCAGCCAAGTTACCTGACAACATATTTCACCTGGTTATGAATTCGAAACTGAGCGGGATATTTATCACACCTCGCGCATACACACACACACACAGAGGAGCAATTCCTGTTTCAAGGAGTCTGTGATGGAACTAGAAACCACTGAAGGTACCCTGCCCCCAAAACCTGCACATCAGGATGCGCTGCCTCGGCCGTGACGGGACGGTTCTGAAAAGGGAGAACCGCCCCAGACCCGCCGGTACCTCCCGGGATAGCCCAGCCCAGCCCGGCCCGGCCCGGCCACGCTCGGGGCCGCGCTCGGGCAGCGCCGCCGCTTTACGTAACTCCTGGGGCGGCCGCCGAGCCCGCGGCACCGCCGGGGCCCCGCGAACCCCCCATCTCTTTGCACGGGCGGGGGCTGCGGGGCTCGGCCGGTCCCAGCGCGGCGCCGGAGGAACCACCCGGAGGTGCGGCTGGTGAGGCGCCGCTCCTCACCCCCCGCCCCGCCCCGGGCAACGGGGGGGGCCTTCCCCGCCGTCCCGCCCGAGCGCAGCCAGACCCGGCGGTGCCACCGCCCGCGGCCGCCTCCGCACAGGTGCGCGGGAGCTGCGCCACCGCCGTGGCGCGGAGGCGGCGAGAGCCGTCCTTGCCCGGCGTGGGACGGGCGGGGGCGAGGTTCGGTTCAGTTCGGTTCGGTTCCGTTGAGCTCCGCTCGCCTGGCCGCTCCCACTCGCGCTCTCGCTCCCCTCATTCCCGGTGCCGACGCCTCCCGCCCCGCCGCTCCAGGCGCGCGCCCCCGCTCACCTGCTCCCGCCGCCGCGCGCGCCCCGCTCCGCCGCGCCGCCCCGGCCCCGCCCCCGAGGGGGCGGAGCTGAGGGGCGGGAGGGGCGGGGCCACGAGCGGATCGCAAGGACGGCGTGTCCCTGCGCGCGGTGCATTGTGGGTGTTGTAGTGCCCTGCCTGGCGCTGTGGCGCCCCCTGTGGGCGGGTTCGCCTCCGCGCGGGGCACCGAGGAGCAGGAGGGGAGGGAGAGGGATTCGCATTCCCGGATCCCGGGCGCGGGACAGCCCTCGGCCGCTTCCGAGTGCGGGTTGTTAGGGTGGTTTCCCGTAGGACCGCTGTAGAGCCCCACTGTACCCCGGGGTGTGGGCGGGGCGGCGGAACGGGGGCAATAGCGGAGTGCCGTGAAATTAACGGGTGAAAGTGATCAGAGAATTTCCCGAGGGACAGAGGGCGGTGGGTGTGGGGATGTGTGTAGGGGGGGGAGGAAATTACTGTTCTGAAATAGTGGTGAGAATAAAGCAGCATCTCGGTATATCGTAAGAGTATGTAAACAGGAGTGGGGAACTCTGGAGGAAATGAACATAGCACAGTTTGTGTCAAAAAGTACATTATGTGTATTTTTTTTATACCTCATGTGAAAACAAGTACCTAGAACTTCTTCTGGAGGTTACCACGTACCTGTGATTTTTCCGGGGTTGCCCTTTCCCCCTCTTTGGATCTCTTTTCTGGCCGGTACATGGGCTCTTTAGGATTTTACAATGCTGGCAGCTGCTGATGCAGTATCTGTGCCTGCTGCCCGACATCTCTCCTGTTTCGTGGCTCTGGAAGATATGGCAGCTCTTGTTCCTTCTGTGCAGCTCATCTGCTTGTTTATCGTAAACTCAATGCCTTTTGCAGGGCATGGGCACACAAGTAGTGTAACGAAACTGTGTTGCAAGGTGATCTGGTCTGTGACTGCTAACAGGTGTATAGGCCTGTGGCATTGCCCATCTCACTATACTGCCCTGGGGGCTGCCCTAACCATCAGAGTGAAATTCTTCTGTAGGAATTCTATTCTTAGAATAATAGGGAGTTGGTGTGGTGGGTTTTTTTGTTTTGTTTTGTGTTTTTTGTTCGTCTGTTTTTGTTTTTTTTTTTTTTTTTTTTTTTCCCCTGTGCCATATTATTTCAGCAGTACGCTTGGTTGTCTGGAATTAATTTTGAACTTTGTGGCTTTTATGGATGCTGGTCTTTTAAGCAATTTCCTCAGATTTGGCAGGATAGCTAGTCTTCGCCATGAGTAGAATTAATAGTTTTGAAAAGCATTGGTGAATGACTAGTTCAGAAGCCATGCCATGGAGATCTTTTTTGGATCTAATTCCCTCTTCTCAAATCTGTTTTAAATATGTAGTATACAGAAGAGACAATGCACTGGATTTTAGAAATGCGTTTTAGTAATAAATATACTAAATCTTAGGAAACTTAATCAATTGCATTTTGAAAATTGCACTGCCGAACCAGGTATTCAGAGCATGTAACTGTTATGAATTTAAGCTTTATATCACTCAAGATGAGAATGTTGTTTAACACAGAGCAGCAGAAAAGAAAAAAGAATGTTAGAAACAAAATAATTCTAATTTCTACTTGTTCAGAATACTTTCTTCTATAGTAGTTGATCATGTCTGACCATTACAATAATTTTGTTGTATATTCCGTGTTTGAATTTTTTTACTGTAAGTAGTTGTTTATAAAGTTCCCTACCTACATCAAGCTAGTTTTTGAAAACAAATGAGATTTTTTTTCGACATCTAGAAGCATTTGATAGTTAGGAATGCATGTTTTTCAGTTTGCTGGTCTACTAACATAAGAGGTGAGACATGATTTTATTGTACAGATTAACATAAAATTTTTTACATCCTGCCCAATGATAGTGAAGTCAGTTTTCATTGTGCCATTGTCATTCGAATAAGAGTCCTATCCCAAATACTTTGAAGATATATTTTGTAGCATTGAGCAGGTATAGGAGCAAGGCGTGAGGTTGCATTTCTTTGGTCATTTGGAAATTCCAAAGAAGTCCGTAGGATTTTTGTCTGCTGAGGAATGTGGGCTCAGTGCCCTCACATCACAAGGTGAGATCCACCCACAAAATCATCAGGAACGACTGTTGTTTCACTGGCAGGAGACAAACTATGCAGGGTTAAGATGAATTAAAACTGGATCTCTGCCCTTCCTGGTTTTCTCTTTGTAGTCGTTCTTCCCTGTGTACTCCGGCTGTAGCAATCCGTAAGGCTTTGAGAAAGAAAAGCCTCGCTTTGGCTGCTTGTGTAAGCAGATAAGTCCGTTACTCCAGCAGCAGGCGAGATGAGCCACCCTGTGGCAATACCTTGCAATTCACCTTCATGGAGGCGAGAGTTCAACAAAACTAGTTGCTAAATGTGTAAAACAGTGGAAAGTGTTTGCTGGGTTTTTTTCTGCACATATCGGTACCAGATGTCATCTGTGTTCTGCCTTCATGTGCTAGTTATTTGATTTTCCAGAGGATTGGTGTATATATAAGTCTGATCAAAATCAGTCTGGCCTTTGTAATCCTTTGTGCCAAAGACATGATTTTTGCTAATGCTAGCTGGTTTGCTAGCTTAATTAAACCTTGTTTGGGGGAAAGAGCTTGTGGAATCAGAAAAGCCTATTAATGTAACAGAACTTTATGCAACCTCTGTGAACTTCCCAGCACTTTCTCTACTGGGAAGAAGAATGCAGAAACTGCTAACTGTAACACTAGTGGTTTAGCAACGCCTCCTTCAGTTGTAAAAAAATAACCTCCAAAAAATAATCCTATAGGAGAGAACTCTGGGATAATGTTATTGAATTAAATGCAGCTTCCTTTGTGCTGGTTGAGGCATAATGGGATATGTTTTCAAAGTCCCACCTGCCCCCATGATCATGTGAAGGTAGACTTCCAATCAGGTTCTGGGATTTAGGTACTCAAATCTCATTGCATTTCAATTGGATGCAGGCACTCAAACTCCATAGTATTTTAGAATCCATGCATTCAATCTCATTATTTTCCAATGGGATTTGGGTCTTTCAGGATACTGTGAAATCTATGACTTGGAGGATATTTGTTTTATGGCAAAACAGCCAGCTTTTTTTCTCAGCTGTAGAGTCTTCAGTGTTAAAAGAGATGGAGTTTCTCCTAAAGGCAATTATTTGTTTAATTCCTTCCAGGTGTAAAAACTACACAACTTTAAAATACAGCTGCATACTTTGCAAGTAGACACAAGTGCTGAAACTGGGGATTTCATAAAATGTGGGCATCCAGACCCCACATTGTGATTGTGAAATACTTTCAGCAGTTGCCATGTCATTCTAAAGTGTCACCACTTCATAGGTATTGTATCAGTGTGTGTCTGTCTTGTGTCTTAATACTTCCTATGTTTGCGTGATGCTACTTCTGCACATGTTCAGGGGGACCTTGGCTTTTGAAAGGCTAAAAAACCATGACCTTTTTAATATATACCATTTGAGAGCTCCTGTCCTTGGGAGGTTGTACTACTCCATTTTAGATATCCGGTGGTCAGAAAGGACTGAGGGAGAGGTAAGAGATGGGACTGAAATTCCATTATGGGCTGGCTCATTGCAGGTTTGGTCTGACTTTCTGTGATTGACTGCTCTGTGGCTGACTGCAATCAGGTTTCCTTTGAAATCATCACGGGGCACCTCGTTTGTGCAGTACGGGCTTCTGGAAGCCTGTACTCCTTGTTTGGAGTTCAAAGTACCATGCTGAGGACTAGGCTCTCCCAAAGTCCATTTCTTTCTTAACTCTGGGTCTTCATGCTTTCCAGCTCAGGTTTTGAGTTTCCGACTTGACCCTTGACCAAGGTGCTGCGGTGTGGGATACTGATTGCCCCTTTGGCACCCAGGTGAATACTCTCAGCCTGGTGACATCTTCTGACACCCTAACCTTACTCATAATTTCATGTTACACCTAAGTTGTTTTCAGAGTGGTATCCTGATAATAGTCTTTTTATGGAATAAAAGTAGACTTGATAGGCTTTTTGTGGAATAGCAGGTTCACATGTGTAGTTCAGCTGTTGCATATCATTCTGATGATTCACTGAGCTATGGGACTTAAAAGTTTTCTCTTCAGTTATGTCTGTTGTGCTTCTCTCTCAGATGAGAGTTCTCAAGTAGGAAAGCAGAAGCAGCAGCCTCCAAGGAGTTAAGAAATTTCTGCCTTCCACAGGCTAGGTCTACTTTGAGTTATAAAGAATATTTCTCTCAAGGATTGCTTCTGGATAGAGAACCTTATGGGTGTTATGGCTAGACTTTTCAGGGGAATACACTTCAAGTGTGGCTTTTAAAATCCTATGAGTTACAACATTTACTTTTGTCCTGTAGCAGGATACCTAGTGTCCTTCCTTCTTTCTTCCTTTTTATTCTCACCATCAGCATTTTCAGCCCATGTCTGAGCTGGATATATCTCGCTTGAGCTTGATCATAGCAAGCAGTTAGGATCACTATCTGCTAACAGTGATGTATCATTAATAAATAAGAATATTTAGAAGTATTCTGGTAATTGATTGTACCGATGCTTGGGCAAAATTGACAACTGGAGACTTGTTGACATCTGGCTACCCTTCTGGAATAAGAACAAAATACTTAATTTTGACAATGGATAGATTTTGTGATATTCCACTGGGGTCCTGCTTTCCTTACCTTCTTTCCTTGGTCTTTACTGATAAAATAAACTTTCAGGGACTCCTGGTCCCCTGAGATCAGTGGGAACATTTGGAGGAAGGCAGATTTACTTTGGTGGAAGAGGATTATGTTGGGGACATTTAAACAAACTGGACATATGGAAGTCTGGTGACCTGGAGGGATGTGTCCATGACTGTTGAAGGAATGGGCTGATGTCACTGCAAGGCCACTCTCAGTCACCTTTGAAAGGTCATTGGGGGAGGTTCCTGTGGACTGGCAGGACAAAAATGTCACATCCTGTTTCAAGAGGATGATGAGAAGGTGGATCTGGGGAGCTGCAGGCCAGCATTTAATCCCTGAGAAGAGGATAGAGCAAATAATTTGGGAAACCATTCTGGAAAACAACAATAAAGTGATTAAGAGTAGTCAGCATGGTTTTAGGAAGGAGGAAACATGTCTGACCAACCTTAATAGTTCTTGTCATGAGATGACTACCTTGGTGGGTGAGGGAAGAGGAGTGGAAGTTGTTTATCTTGACTTTAGATAAAGGCTTTTGATGTGGTCTCATGTAACATCCTCTTAGAGAAACTGAGGAAGTATGGTCTAGGTAAGTGGACAGTAAGGTGGACTGAAAACTGGCTGAAAGGAGTCCAGTCACTAGTGGTGTATCTGAGTCTGGTCTTGTTTAACATCTTTATTAAAAATCTTGATTCTGTCATAGAATACACACTCATCTGGTTGGTAGACAATAAAAAACTGTGAGGAATGGTCGATATGCCAGGTACTTTTGATGCCATTTAGAGGGACCTCAGCAGGCTAAAAATATGGCCTGTTAAGAGTCTCATGAAATTCAATAACAGGAGATGCAAAGTCCTGCCCCTGGGGGAGCATAACTCCATGGGATAACAATTACGGTCTGGGAGCTACCCAGCTGTAAAGCAGCTTTGCAGAAGAAGTCCTGGGGGTCCTGGTGGACACCAAGCTGAAGAGGAACCAGCAATGAGCCCTTGCTGCAAAGGCAGCTCATGGTATCCTGGGCTGCATTAGGAGGAGTGTTGCCAGCAGGTTGAGAGAGGTGATCCATCCCTGCAGCTTAGCAGTGGTGAATAACATCTGAGAGCTGTGTCTGGTTCTGGCATTCACAGTACAGGAGAGATGGAGACACACTGAAGTAAGTACAGGAGAGGGCCATGATGATGGTTGTGAACTAGGAGCATCTGACAATGGGAAGAAGCTGAGAAAGCTGGGATTATTCATCCTGGAGAACAGAAGGTTCAGTCGTGTCTTACCCATGTGCAGAAATACCTGATGGGACTGTGCAAAGAAGTTGGAACCAGGCTTTTCTCAGTGGTGCCCAGTGACAGGACAAGAGTCAGAGGGCACAAATGGAAATACAGAAGATTCTATCTGAACATAAGAAAGCACATTTTACTGTAAGGGTAATCAAACAATGGAATAGATTTCCCAGAGGGGTAGTTGTTTGATCATATTTAAAACCTGACTGGACACAACCATGAGCAACTTGCTCTACCTGACCTGCTTTTAAGCAGAGGCTGGGTTAGATGTTTTTGAGTGGTCCCTTGCAACCACAATCCTTCTGTGATTTTGTGAGCTTAGAGGCTGCTATCCTGCTGTTGCTGCAGAACAAAAAGATACCAGGCACCGTTTCTATTTCTGTTTTCTTAAAAGTATCTAAAAGCATCTAGTCTTCAAAGAGTATGGGAGCAAAAATTGCTCTCATTTGCTGTTTTGTGATGAAATAAAATTCAACTTGTGGCAAGTTGACAGGTAATCTTTGAATGTACTTTCTGATACTTCTTTTCCGATTTTTTTATTGCCTTCTTTTTTCTTCCCTGTAATCATTGTGAAAAGAACATTGTAAGGAAAACCCAGGGAGCACAGAATAAGGACTTATTGTTAATTGAGTAGTAGACTACATGACTGCTTTTCAATCTAAATAAAATTATTATGGCAGGGATTTTAGACATTTTGGTTGAGGAGTCACATTCATGTACAATAATGAGTTCTTTACATGCCTGTGAAGATTCAAGTTTAAAAATTGTTAGTTTGCTCTTAGCTAAAAGTAGTGATTTTAAATGGTCTTTGTTTTACATCACTTAAACATTCACTTGCAGGGAAGAGGTGGTTCTTTCCCAGTAATACCCTTTAGGACACAATGGTGCCCTAGGTTGTAATGTGATGTGACAGAGCTTCTAGTCCTTTGATACTGCCTTTGTTGAAGGTTTGTTTTTTCCCTCCTAATGCTCTACATCTTACTGTTTTGTATGGCACAATATATTTTATTCTTGATTTGTGAGAGGTCTCAAAAGTATTTCTTTCTCTGTGGGGCAAAGAAGAAACTTGTTAAAACATGAGCAGACGCACAAGTGTGATAGACAGTTTATTGTTTCACAGGTTTCTCTGTGACCTTGGTAAAATGACTTAAATTTCACTTTATTGTCTATTCCCAGGTTTTGCTATAGGCTCATTAAGCAAGCTAACAAAGTTGCAGTGAATATAATCTTCTAATCTGAAAGGCATCACTATTACTTGGGCAGCCCTGTGTTCTGAATTTAAAGTGATGCTTGTCTTTCCTGCACAACACAGCTCTGTTACAATGCATTCCTTCTGCCCACAATCACTAATACAGCCCTATAAAGGGCAGTGTTCATTAACTGTATCTTGTGCACAAAGGATATGAAATTCATTGTTTTTTAACAATAACACAGAAACCTTTCCATTTATTTCCAAAGTTCAAATAGCAGCAGTGGTGTGAAACAGCTTTGTCTTGGAGAAACATGTGTTGCATTCATATGGAAATGAGCACACCCTGTGCTTCAGTAAGTGCCAGGGTGGCAATGTTCAGTACTGCCACACTTAAGTGAGCTTCTGCATTGTGCTCAGTTGTGTTGAGCTCGCCAAAATTCAAGTGGCTTTTCCTTCTCTGTTAGAAGCAGACTTTGAAGTACTGCTGTACCTGACATCCATGCATGTAAAGTTGGATAGAATCATGCCTTGTGAAGTAGCAAAATGGAGTTTGTTCTAAATGAATATTATACAATAGTGTACTTCGTTTATGGTAGAAAATTCTGCAGATAATACGAATTTTTTGCTTTGAAGAAGAACAAAATCTCTGTCCTTCAGAAGGACTCTATCTATTGCTTTCTGTTTATTTAGCCTTTTGGTGTCTTTCTGTTTCAACTTTACCTTGTGAATTCCAATTCAAGGGTATGTCGCACACTGACATGTTAATTAGGCATTAACATTTGCAGGCTATTCTAAGGCTGGAGGCTACTGTTTAGTGGTTATTATTATTGCTATCTTGCAGAGCCCAGAAGTGTGCTAAACATTTGCAGACACATAGAAAAGCATAATTATTTTTTGGCTGGATTTGTAACTTTATATTGAACAGGATGAAACAAGTGATAAGAAACATTTCAGACTGAAGTTGATAAGAGGGAACAAGAGTTATCACAGGAAGATCAATCACTCATCTGAGGCCTTGACATAGAATTTATTATTAGGCAGTGTTTATCGTGATGGATGATTACATGGAACAAAGGCTTTTTTTATGAGAGATGAGCTCTAGTGGGAATTCCTTAGCAGATCTGAGCTCCGTCAAGTTTCACTGAGTTAAGCGTGGTAGGGAACCCCTAAACCACGGAAACTGAGAGGCAAGTCCACTGCACAGTGTGCTCTGCACTACTTGTCTTGCTGCACTACTTATCTGGACACAGTTCCAGTGTCTGGAATGCTGATCCTTGCCTTCTGAACTGCCCAAATATCTTAATTCCAAGTGAATGTAAGAGTATGGGAAAGAAGCAGAAGGTAGGGTGGTGTCAGCATGCTGGTAGGATACAGCCATGTCTCACACCAAGTTTGGGGAAGAGCCTCAGGTACCAAAAGTTAGAGGTAGTAGTGGTAGTTTCACCTAGAAACAGACGCAGCTGACCACTAGCATATTGCAGCATTCCCCAAAACTCAATAATTTTAAGTGAAGGGGAAAATTAGACAGTTGTATGAGTGAATAATATCCTTCTATGTGCTCACAAGGAGGGCAATCTTTAGGATGTCTTTTGAATGAAAAGATTGCTTTGGCTGGATGTAATGGAAACGGCAGGTATTGTAAGTGTAGGGTGAGATGGCAAAAAAAAAACCCAAGGGTGGTTGTAAGAAAGGTAAGTGATACTAGATGGAGATTTACGGTCAAAACTATCATGGGTACTTCAAAGGAGATAACATATGTGATGGAACAAAGTCAATATTAAAATGGTCAGGTTTCAATCTGTCCTAGTTAGAGCAGCCAGGACCAGTTCATCACTGTGTGGGTGTAACCCAAACTGTGTATTCTAAACCTTCTATGTCATTTCCCAGAAACTGTTAACAATAGACCATTTGCAGCAGCTGCCCAGAGCACACCTGACCCCTCAGGCTGTAAGCTGGGTGTTAAGAGGCCTGTGAGATAGGAGCATGTTCCTATCCTCTCACTCACAACTCACAGTCACACACTGTGGAACTCCCCGCCCTGGGGAGGTGCTGGGCGTTCCTGCCTGAACCTGAGTGTATATCATCTTGGGGTCTTGGGACTTCTGGTACCACTTGTGGGATCCAGAGGAGGACCAGAACCTTGACTGGACTGCAATCACCGCTCTTGACTGGACTGTGACCACCACTCTCAACCAGACTGCGACCATCACTCGCACCAACAGGTGCTTCCTCTCCTTTTATTTTTGAACTCAGGGGCCCCACGTGGGGCTCAGCACGAGGGGCCAACGAACACCATTCTGTTCATGCCCCAGGGCACCGGGTTATACATCTGGGTTTCTGTGGATTAAAACCTGTTGTTCATCTATATAATTGTATTTATTATTTTTATTAAATTATAATTCTGACTTGTAATCTCTTCTGAGTTGGGTTAATTTCTCCCGCCAGTTTGCCTTTAATCCAGCACACAATCAGAAATCAATATTGCCTTTTACCACTACAGGCATTAATACCCACATCCCTACAAATGCATACTACCTGCATAATTAAAAAAAAAACAACAAAAAAACCCCAACACAAACCTTATTTTTAGTGGTGTTACTTTCATAAGTGTTCCTAAATGGTCTCATCTGTTAGTCTGACTCACTGTATGATAGTAAGGACGTGAAGTTTCAGCATGAAGACCTTGGTTTATTAAGTCTGCAATTGACACTGACAATTGTTTTCATCTTTTAATAAAGATACAGAAAAAAAAAGAAAAAATATTTATAGAATTTAAAGTGTAATTTATTAAGCAGGGGTTTTAAATATACATTTTAAAATAAAATTTGTAAAAATACATAATAAAAATTAAGAAGTTTTAATTTAATCAACATCCTCTAATTGCTTTCCTTTGTGTATGACAAGGTTTTAGAAGGGAGTTCTTATTAAACTGTATTATAGATAGTATTAAAGACCTTTTAAAGTGTGTTTTTTGGAAAAACATATTTGGAGTGGATTCAAGCTATTATATTTCTTAAGTTTATGCTCCAATATCACTTTGTTGGGAACCAAACAACACAAGTAGATAAAAATGGAGAGAACAACAAAAACTAGCATTGCACTTTTTATTGTTGATGCTGATTTTTAGCTTGCACTTTCATGAGTTAGAATGACAGGCACGATGTGCTATTTTAGCATCCAGCCCAAGACCCAGGCAAACCTGCATCAGCCACCTTTCAGAGCATGGGTTAAAAATTAAATGAAAAGAGATTCTGTCTTGGTTGGCTAAATCAGATTTCCACCTAAGAAGAAAAGTGAAATAGGAAAGAACAAAAATAAGCCAGAGAAAGAAAAAGAGAAATAGAAGAAATGTTACTTGTAGGATCCAAATCCTATATTCTGGATGATGTTACAAATTAGTCTAATGAGCAGTGAACAATGATGGGACAAAGGGAGCTGGACTTCTCTTACTCTATACAATGTAAAATACAGGATTTTACACCACAAGGCTCAGTGTATGAAATTCTCCTTGCCTGGTATTAAATGAAGCTTCTTCAGTGTGGTGGTGTAATTTGAATGTAGCGATCTGACAATTGTGCAGGAGAGATGGTTGAAAGGAAGCATAAATAATAACCTTCCTATTTCTTTCTGACATGTAGACTGTGCTGCACATTAGATGATGAAGATATTTTGTCCTTTGATATCCTGTGCTCCCACAACAAATTATGGTACATTGAAGAAATGAGCTCTGAGTCTAAATGATAGTAAAAGTGATGAGCTAGAAAATAATGTAAAGAGCTGGTACATATGAAATTACTGCAAATATCTGAAGAAATGGGGTAAAGGAAATTGCTCACAAAGTTGTTCAAATGACTTAAGCTTCTGTCTGAAAAATAAGCAATCTGGGGGATGACTATTAAAAATGAAATGTGATTAAAAGCTGAAGTTTTTGAAGTGCTGTATCTGATGCTACATTACAAGCCATCTTTCCTTAATGTTGATGAAAGTCTTAGAAAACTGAAATGTGGGCAAGTAGAGGGCAAAAGGATTGCCAATGTTACCAAGCATCTTTCTTATCTAAGTCCTTTTCCAGCCTTGTCAGTAGTAGTTTGAAGTTGTCACTGCCAGGAGATGATTCAGTGGTCTATGTGACATGAATTGATTGTTTTGTTCTTATTCTTATTAGATATTTACATGACAAAAAAAGATTGCTAGGATTGATACCACCCAACTGATGCCAAAGAATAAACAGTGTCTGAGGATTCATTGCAGAGAGAAAATTGCACTTAACACGACAGACAGCCCTTTTAGGAAAGGGTCAAATGAGTGATGTAGAGTGGTTGGGAAACTTGTCTTCTTTGCTGATTAGACTCTTGTGCCATCTGGTCTAGTCTCACATCAGTGGAGTGTCTTTCCCACCCACTTGAGGACAAGGCATTTTCTTGCTTATGTTTAACTGTCTAAATTTATGTTTGAGGTGGTTGTCTAGAATCCTTATAGCTCATACTAAAAAAAAAAAAAAAAAAAAAAAAGTACTTTTAGAGGCATAGGTTTCTCTGAGATAACCTTTCTTGAGATTTTTCTGGATCACTTTGCACAGGTCATCTGTGTACTGAAACGTTGAACTCCAAGTTATCCCTTCCTGGGGACACGGCTGGTTCTTGGTTTTATTCATATGGCCAAGAGATTCAGAGAGGAAATTCATGCAAGAACTTTTAAGTAAAATGATATGTGGGTTAAACTTTTCCATGACAGCTACAAGATTAAGAGCAGAGATGAATAGAAGATATAATATGTATTCTGGGATACTCTTCCTATAAAACAAGAAAAAATGAAAGAGGAGAATGTGACATTTTTGTGAGTCTTAAATATTCATGAGGAAAATATTGGTGATGAAACTTACTCTGAAGGCAGAAAGCAGTGTTTCCTGTTACTTAAGTGCATGAACTTTCCATGACTTCCTGCAGTGTAAGCCTGTCTTTAATAACTTTTCTTTCTGGGGCCTCAGATTAGTTACTGAGCTGTCTATTTCAGGTTTGGAGTCAATAAAATTGGGATAACAGTACATTCTTTCTCCCTCAAAAGAATTACTTGAGAATTCAGTGTTGAATTACCAGTGAACAGTAGTAGGTATGTGCTGCATGTGCTCAAAGGCCCAGACTAGCACCATCTTGAAGTGGATGTTATGGACTTTACATTACATATTTAACTATCACATTTCTATCAGCAAACAGATGTCAGAAATTTTTCAGTTTCAGCTTTTGAGCCTTCCCTGGTGCTTCCTTTTTGGCCCCTTTTTCTTTTTTTCTTTTTCATTTTCAGAGGGAAAATCCAGAGCAGAAGGGTTATTCTAAGCTGTGCTCCTGGTTATATATTTGGATGTTACAGAAAATTGAAAAACAAATTATTGCCATGTTTTATTAAAGATCCATGTGTCTGGACCAGATGTTTGCTCTACAGCCAGTGCTGCTAATGAGGAAAGAGGTAACTAACCATAACATGATTGATTTCTGGGTGAAGGTCCATTTTTTCCTCTAGTGCCAGGAGGTAGTTCTTTATCTACTGCAGAGAATTCACATTTTCTGTATTGTAAAGAATATTATATAGCCTGTCTACTATCAGAACTTATGGAAGAATCAGATCAGCACTCTTTCTTTAGGATAACATCCTTCCTTATTTATTAAAAGTATCTAGACAAGTGAATTTCTTTCATTATACTTATTTTACTGCTTTTGTTGCCTCGAAGTGTGAATTGTGATTGCTTAGATAAATGCACTGAAAGACTTCTCTCTTTGGCTTCCTGAAATACCTTATTATGTTTTTCAGTGAGGTACTGTTTTGTAATTTGCAACATCAGTCTCATTGTGTGCATCTCTACATATATATCAGCAACCTTTTCAGGAGTAATACAATGTGGGTACTGTTTTGCTGATGAATCCAGGGAGACACAGGATCAACCACATTGAGAGCAGGGCAATAATTCAAGCACTTATTCTGTGTGACAAGATTTCTGTCTTCCTATAGTTGAGTTAGTGTGTAAAGGTGTAACAAGCTAACTCATATATTTTCAATTTTAATTTTTTAATAAAAGGTAATAAATATAAAGCACCCAACTGTTCTATAAAGTCATCATAAAAAAAGGGATATTGTTTAATAAATTCCCATCATTTATTTTAAAAAAGGGATTCTAATGAAAGATTAGCACTAACTGGATTTAATCACACTGTGAAAAAAATGAAAACTTCCCAAGACATTTAAATCTTGTTCATAGATATTCTACTTTAAGACTTTCTAGATTTCTATTTCATCTGCGGAATCTCCACAGTTTTTGAAAAGTACTTTTTCCCTAAAGACCAGAAACAACTACTTTTAGTATGAATTATAAGTGTTTATAGGCAAGATTTTGAATCTTGACTAACCAGTCCAATTTACAAAGCAAACTCTTCCCTTTTATGACAAAACTCATGTCATATTAGCAGTTAGCAATGTATATTGCTCTCCTTAATCTCTTTCTCCATATTTTCCTATCTTAGTATAGTTTTCCCGTTCAATAGAAAAAATTTTGAGGATTTGAAGTTTGTGGGTATTTTTTGTTTGGTGGTTTGGTTTTTTGTTTGTTTGTTTGTTTGTTTGTTTTACTGCTAGTCTCATTCTAAATTTATTCCCATTTAACTGCATATGCTGTCTTCTTGCTTGGGTATTTAGCTTTAAAACTCTTCTGTTCTTGACTGTGTTTGCTGTCATCATTGGCTATGCCTTCAATTAAGTGTCACCTGAAAAGTAATTCATTTCTCTTTATGCTTACTTTCTTTTCTGTTTTTTCCCTAACTTTTAAAACTAAAACAAATCAAAAATAACCTGATCTTTATTTAGATTCACATCCCAGAAAGGAAAGAGACAGTGGTAAGTGAGTGGGTCCATGTTAGTTCTGACAAAATTGTCTTCTATTTCTACTTAACTTCAATATATTTGAGTCCATTAAACTATTTCTATTGGAGAACATAAAAAAAATACATAGTTTAATGCAGATTAAGTACATTGATACATATAAATTTGCATTTCATGCAATTAAATTAAATACCCTTTACTTTTTTTCCTCCATGCAAACAGGATGTTTTCAAGGACAGTGACAGTAAAAACTTGGCTTCAGTCAAATACATGAAAATCAACTGGTTTCCTTTTTAAAAGTCTTTTAAGATTTCTCTAGACATTTCTGTCCATGTTGTCTGCAGGCTGAAAAGACTTCTACCCTCAGAAACTTTCTATAATGAGCGAAGACATCATTGCTTTTTAGCACTGATAAAATAACACCTTGTCAAATACTTGGTGGAGGGATGGTTAGTTCATCACTCATCTGACCGACCAAGTCACAGTCTTAAGATTTCAAGGTAGAGGGAAAAATACTGCTTTTGTTAATGCTTTCTCTCATCTCCAGGTGCCAAGAAGTCAGGTGAAATTGATGTTTTTGGGAGAGAATTTTTCCCAAAGTCACTTATACATGTCTACCTTATACTTGGTTCATGTTTAATTCCTTTAAGTTGATCTAAATAAAGGGTGTATCATGTAGAAAATGAGTCACTTTTCTTCAGAGCTAGTCTTCTCAAGTGATGCTCCTTTTTTTAATGACACCTTTCTCTTACTAAGTTTTGAGCCATGGTTCTTTGGGCCCCAGTTACATCTCAGCATTTATGACAGACCAATATGACTTTTTATAAAGTTTGTAATAGAAAGCATTAGGAAAGCTCATATGGTCTCAGTGACTTCCACTGGTGGTCTAAGGGCTGAAGTTGCTGCCGTTGTAGGGCATTTTACTTCCCCCCTTTCTATGCAAGGATCTAGTCTGGCCATTTGAACATCTGATAAAGGAGTGGAGCACTGACTGTTGGGATACTTTTTTTCTTGACATTTGGCCATGCCACGCATTAGTCATGCATTGTCTGTCTGCTGTGTCCATCATTCAGACTCTGTACTTTGCTGATGACTTTGCAATATGCATGCACAGCAGTGGTTTTGATCTAGCATTCATATTTGCACTCATTTCAAAGTCCTTTTATAGTGCCAGAGCAGTGCAAACAGGCAGTAGTAGCCTAGTTGTACCTAAGGATAAAGCACTATTTAAACAGGGAGGATACAATTCTGTCATCCTGACTCAGTTTCGGGTACAAGTACTTTCAGTTTTAGTGCATCTGTTTATGTGATAAAGTACTGTTTTTGTGAGAAAGGGCAGCAAAATCAGACCCTTGAGCCCAATGGGAAATAGGATACTAAACCACTCTGTTACAGAAGAAAACTGTCATAAAAGAAACATCTGATACTGGGGAGGAAAGCCCAGGTCAGCAGGATAACGCACCTTGAAGAACACAAGTGGTAATTATGTGTCATTATTTGTAAGTATTCCTCCTCGGTAATCTAGAGCTGTGTTGGCAGAGTTAGCTGCAGAGTTGAGGATTCCCTGTAGTAGGTTGTAGGCACACCTGAGTGGTTTAAGTAATGCAAACTGAGTGTGATCTGCCTTTATTGGTAGCAAGCAAACAGAAGGCAAGTTGATCAAAATTCCTTCTAATATATTTTCAAGAATGTTCCTCATAGAATAAAACATTGCTTTGAAATGTATTTGTTTTTGAAGCATTGGATTTACAGGGCTCATATTACCTCTGAGAACTCAGAAATAAAAGTTCAAGAAGAATCTCTGTGCATAACAGACTCTATTCTTATAACCTACATTTTCCCAGCATGCATAATTCTAAATATTGAATGATGGCAATTACTAAGGGCATTTGAAGAGTGAGACATTGAGGAGTCTTGTCATATTATATTAGTTATGGGTAATAGCTGCTGACTTTGGAACAGTGATGTGAAAATCAGATCACTTCAGAATCTCAATTTGGAAACTGGGAGAGTCATGCAAGGTGACAGATCTGCACTGTCTTGGAGGTGGATAACTGCTGTTTGATGCGTAAGTATTCAGAGTCCCAATATTTTTTCTATGCAAATCAGTGTCAACATTCAGGTTAACCTGATTAGGATCATCTCCTTGCAGGAAAGGATTTTCTGTTGCTACATAAGAGTTATAATTACATTTAGATGGAGAAAAGTTGTGAATTCCATCATTTACGTAATATATTGAATCTAGCAGCCCTAGAAAAGTTCTTAATATCAGTTATTGTCTGTATAGAGCAATTCTTGTTCAGAGAAACAAATGAGGAATGTGTTTTTCTGTGAATTTAGGAGGGCAATTTGCATTGGTATGCATGGTATGCATTTGTGCTGATCCTGCAATATGCATTTCTCATAGATGTATCCCTAACTCCCATTTGCTGAGAATACATCCCAGCAGACTGCTTGCTCATCTTTGGTACTTTGCCTAAAAGTGATCTCCATAGCTAATGATGCTTAAGGTTTTTTGTTGCCTGTCATCCCTCATCTACATTGGGTCACCTTTGCCATTTTTGGAAAAAGACTCCCACAAAAGAAGGGTGTTCAGGAGACATTGACAGAGATCTGCAATACGTCTCAGGGAGGAAGGAAGAATCTCTCTAATCTGTTCTATAAGTAATAAAATGTGGCCAGGCAAATCATTTTTCTTCCCTGGAAAAGTTCAAATAAAGCATAAGGGAGATATTACGAACTCATCCAGCGTATAAAAACCCTCATGTTCTCATTCATTTATAAGGCGACAATAAAGAATTTATTTTGTGTCTTGCATATTTATCATTGTTAGATGTCAGAAGTATTGCATTCTGTTGTCACTTTAAAAGATTTTCTGGTAAACCCTTCACATCTTCAAAGGAAGATGTGTCTTATACCAGGAAAAGAGTTCTTTTGCTAACATACTATAATCTGTGTTTTAGAATGGAATTAAAAGTATTGAAAAAGAACCGTTTTTAATATCTAGGTGTCTTAATTAGGAATGTTGCCATTGTAAACAAAATTTCCATGTGGGAAAATTTTATAGATATGGAATTATCTTTGACTATGCAGTGGCTTCCTGAATGTAATAAAGTATGTCCTTGTTAAGATTTTTGGAAGCTATGCCAAATTAGGAAGAACTATATGTTGCAGTGGGATTGGTTTAGTAGGTTGTTTTGCTCAAAAATAGAACACTTAATACTCTTGGCAAATATGTAATTTCAAAGTTAGTTCCCCTGATTTGTCTCAGTTTGTTACCTCAGTCCCCCTCTCCTATCATTGAGACTCCTATTTCTAGAATGTGTCTAGTTCATCACCAACATTAGTCCTTAGCTGATAAATCCAGACATTAATCCAATGTTTTTGGACATTGAAAATTATAGAAGTGCTTTTCTGTGCTCTTTCTTTGCTTCCTTGTTCCAGTGCTACTTTTTGCTTGTGTACAACCTAATTTTCTTTAGGTTGTCTGACAGAAAAATACATGTGCTGCTGTTTAGGTTATTGCTCACATTATTTTAGAATTAAAAATTGGAGTGTTGTGCTGTGGTGTGTTATTGTGTATTTACAGCAATATGCATCCTTGATAACTAGGGTGAGAAGCATTGTTTTAAAGACTGTAAAAGGAAGGAGAAGCAGAAAAATGCACAAACTTCGAATATATAAATTCCTATTGTTACATCTTGGATATAGTTCCATTCTCTAAGTAGCAATGATCACATTAAGTACGTAAGAACTGTCTGATTTTTAGTGCTTAAAGGAAGGTTTGGCTTTATGTCTTTTGAAAGCTTTGGCCTCTGTTTCTTTACATTTCAAGCCAAGCATAATATAAGTATACCTACAACTCAGAAATAAAAATGGAGTATAACATGCACTAAGGCTGAATCCATTATGTGATGATAGATGTTGCTTAGGATAGGACTGACTGTATTATTACCTGATGCATATTTTGTATAATTTCTGTATTTCCATAATCTTTCCCTTTCTAAGTATCCTTCTAAAAGAGATTTTAGAAATGAAATAGTGGAGGGAATCTTTTCAAAGCAAACACTTGGCTTTGCTCCTAGGAAGTGCTACTGGCATATTTATCTTTCTTTTTTGATAACTTTGGGGAAGAGAGGTCGAACTGCCATAAATCTTAGTGTATACTGTGAATTGTATATTTAATTATGTCTGTTCCCTGATAAGACAAGAACCTTAACATTCCCAGTTTTGCAGTTTAAAGTTATCTATTGCATTTTTTTTTTCATAAGCAAATGCAATGATAGTACAATGAAGCTTCTTTTCTGGGAGCAGGATGCTGGTATTTGCTACCATTCAGCAAACTTTCAAACAATACGAAACTCTTGAATTCAGTGCATTTACATATACTTGGAAAAAGTCCACTTTTAAATAGGACAGCACTGTATCGTTTTAAAGCACTGAAGAGTAAGTAATACAAAATCAACCAAGAGGATAATCTCTGACATTTACAAACATTTATAATGGCATTAGTTCCAAGTAAGTTAGCTGAGGCAATTTGAACCTGTAGACCTAAACAAATAAATAAGCATGGTGAGCCATCAGCTATTTCAAAAATGTAGCAGTATTGCTGTGGAGTTTTGTGCATCCAAATAAGCAGGGAGATTTCTCTGGGGCTTCCTTCAGTGAAGACATTGTCTGCTTGACTATGAAGCATTTCACAAACAGGTAAAAATGTCACAGAAATTGTTGGGCTCTCTGGAATTTCTGCTGAAGTGTTTTAGAGCTTGTCTAGAATGAATTTACTCAGTGACAGGGCTTGAAGGTAAAATTACTTTTGATGAAATGTTCCTGATTAGCAAGTTTGGGAATAGTTTCCCTTGCTTACCTGTGAAACGACTTCATTCTTTATGCAGCTGTATGCTATGATTAGAATATATTTTTAGTGCGGGCCAGAGCTTACACTTGTTCCCAAACACTTCTCCAAATTCTCTGAACCCAAGCCAGTGCCAAAGCAGCTTTCCACAAGCTGTGAGAATGGGCAAAGTCTGTGCTCAGCATCAGGAAGGAGAGCTAAGCATGGTGTGCTGCTTTTGCTTAATGTCTGTCCCTTGCCATAAAGGCCACAATGACTTTCAGTCATGACGTATGGCCAAATGTAGATCAGAAGGACTGATACTGTGGTCAGCAAGTCCTTATGGGAAACAGGTCACTGTGGCACAAGTGACTGGGGCAGTATGAGTGTGCAGAGCATGGCTCAGGGAATGTGCTGTGCTTTATTCTGCCCTTTAGTTCTGCAGGCACTTAACAGGGCAGGCATGGCTGCAGGGCTTTGCTACACTGCCTCACCACCAGTATGTTTTGCTGTATGAGGGCAGAAGCACTGGCACTTATCTCTGGACTAAAAAGATAATTCAGTTCCCCACTTATTCAATTGGAACCTGTCTTCAGGTAAAATCTTATTTATTGAGGATATCAGCCACATTATTCCTCAGGGAAAAAAAGGTGAAGAAGAGGTGTTCAAGTCAGTAGTCTGAGAGCCAAATGAATTTGAAGACTAATAAGCAGACGTGGCAATGACTTTTGTTCAGAGACTCAAGCAAGTGTACAGAGTGGGGCTGACCAGTAGCAGAGACCCTTGGTAGGACAATACCATAGAGTCACAGAATATGCTGA
The DNA here is from genome assembly GCA_038380795.1 of Pyrocephalus nanus. Classification (NCBI taxonomy): domain Eukaryota; kingdom Metazoa; phylum Chordata; class Aves; order Passeriformes; family Tyrannidae; genus Pyrocephalus; species Pyrocephalus nanus. Next base: position 68,922,637 of record CM076261.1, read on the forward strand.
GTTGGAAGGGACCCACAAGGATCATCAAGTCCAACTCTTAGCCCTGCACAGGACCATCCCCAAGAGTCACACCATGTGCCTGAGAGCATTGTCCAAACTCTTCTTGAACTATGGCAGGCTTGATGCTGTGACCAGTTCCCTGGGGAGCCTGTTCCAGTGCCCAACCACCCTCTGGGTAAAGAACCTCTTTCTAATATCTAACCTAAACCTTCCCTTACACAACTTCAGGCACTTGGGTCCTGTCACTAGTCACCAGAGAGAAGAGATCAGTGCCTGGCCCTCTTCCTACCCTCACAAGGAAGTTGTAGACTGCAATGAGGTCTCACCTTAGTCTCCTCTTCTCTAGGCTGAAGAGATGAAGTGACCTCAGCCACTCCCCCTCATATGTCACTCCTCTAGACCCTTTAGCATACTCACTGCTCTTCTTTGAACACTCTCTAATATGTTTTTTAGATTGTAGTGCCAAAAACTGCTACAATATTCCAGATGAGGCCACACCAGAGCAGAGCGGGAAAACCCCTCCCTCAACCAGCTGGTGATGCTTTGCCTGATGCCCCCCAGCACACGGTAGTCCCTCCTGGGTTCCAGGGCACTGCTGACTCATATTCAACTTGCCATCAACCAGGACCCCCAGGTCACTTTCCATGGCACTACTTTCCAGCATCTCTTTCCCCAGGCTGTATGAACATCAGGGTTGCCCCCTTCCAGGTGCAGAATCCGGCACTTTCCCTTGTTGAACTTCATATGGTTGGTGACTGCCCAGTCCTCTAATTTGTTGAGGTCTCTCTGTGGGGCCTCCCTGCCTTCGAGGGAGTCAACAGCCCCTTCCAATTTTGTGTCATCTGCAAACTTGCTTAGTATCTCTTCCAGTTTTGCACCCAAGTAATTCATTTGAAGAGCACAGGGCCTAAGATGGAGCCCTGTGGAACTCCACTAGTGACAGGTTGCCAGTCTGGCGTCACCCCATTCACTATTACCCTCTGTGCTCAACCTGTGATCCAGTTGCTGCTCACCCACCACATGATGTGCTTATCCAGCTCTGTGCTGGGCATTTTGTCCAGAAGGATCCGAAAGCTTTACTGAAATCCCCAAAAATTCCATCAGCTGGCTTCCCTTGATCAGCTGTGGTAGGTTACCTTGTTATAAGGGGAAATCAGGTTTGATGAGCAGGACTTTCCTCTCATGAAGCTGTGCTGGCTGTGAGTGATGACTGCATTGTTCTTCAGGTGCTTTTCAATATCTCCCAGAACAATCCTCTCCATAACTTTACCAAGCATTGAAGTGAGACTGACAGGCTTGTAGTTTCCAGAGTCCTCCTTCTCTCCCTTCTTGAAAATAGGGACAATGTTCACCAGTTTCCAGTCAGCTGGGACTTTTCTGAATTCCCAAGACTGCTCAAAAATCACTGAGAGAGGTTGTGCAATGACATCACCAAGCTATTTGAGGATTCTGGAATGAATCCCATCATGCCCCATAGATTCTTGGAGTCCAGCTGGAGCAACAGATCCCACACAATTTCAGGGTCAACTGGGAGTTGATCATTCTCACAGTCATGGTTGTCCAGCTCAGGGCACTGAGACCCCCTCAGTCCAATTATCAGTGTTGAAGACAGAGGCAAAGAAAGCATTAAACACCTCTGCCTTATCTCTGTCCCTGTTTGTGAGGTGACCATCCTCATCCTAGAGTGGGCCAATGGCATTTCTACACTGCCTATTGCCATTAATGTATTTGAAAAAACTCTTTTTATTGTCCCTCACATTTCTGGACAGCTCCAACTCCAGTTAAGCTTTGGCCACACAAATTTTCTCCCGACAGTGGCAAGCAGCATCTCTGAATTCTTCCTGTGTCTCTTGACCTTGCTTCCACTGGACATACACCTTCCTTTTTTGCCTTATTTCCAAGAGAAGATCCCTGCTCAGCCAAGTCAGCCTTCTGCCTCTCCTGTTTGACTTCCAACATTTGGTAATTGCCTGCTGCTGTGCCTTTAGGAGGTGAGACTTGAAACATGACCGGGGTCCCAGGTCTCTGCATCAGCAATGCTCTGATAAACCTCTAGCTCTCCAAACTCAACTCCAAAAACTTTAAATATTTACTCTGAGAATCATTTAAGACAATTAACCTGATGTGTTGCTCAAAAGTAAAAGCTTGATTTAAAAGTAGGGAATTTACAGAAGCACAGCTGAGAGTTAAATTTGGCTTGTGAAGCCTTTATTTCTGGTACTAATGTTTAAGATGGAAATAACCCAGCTTGACTTCCTGTTCCCTAGAGTGAATTTGCAGGCCTGAGATTTAGAAGAAAAAGCCCTTTTGCTGGTATATTGAGATATTTAACCTGCAAATCCATAAAAGAAGGCAAAAATGTAATTCTCACAACACTTTGATGGCTTTTTTTTTCTTTTTTTTTAGAGAAAAACCACATTTAAAAACTAGAAACAATGCTAAATGCCAATTGTAAGATGTATGCTTTGATGCTGATTTCCTGCTACCATCTGTTCTGTAACAAAAAGGCAGTCTTGGTTTCTGGGTCAGAAGCAAGGCTCTGGTAGTAACTTTGTACTTGGAGGATGTCATGTTCTTTAATCCAATTCACTCTTGTGGTGTTGTGCAGTGGGAGGTCGACTGAAAAGATAACCCAGGACAATTTAAATCACACAGTTTTAGCGAGGGTCTGTTAGTTTTAACACTAGCACAATTTGGCCAAGGAGTATGAGTAGATTGATTCTTCAAAAGTTGGTGCACATCTAAGTAAGACGTGGAGGCTTGCTGCAAATGATTTTATGTTTACTCTTTTTCAAGTATTCCTTTATAAAAGTTTCTAACTAAGTGACACTTTCTAGTTTTTACCCAACTTTTGTAATGGTGAACTTTAAAGTACAGGATGATTGTCCTGTCTGCAACTGCAACTACATCCTCATGGAATATTAATCTGTTGTTCCTCCTCTAAATTGTTGTTCTAACAAATGATTGCTTTTTGTAAAAGGTGTCACACAAGTCATCTTCTGAGTTAACAATGTATTGTATTTTTAAAATTGTTACAATCGAGTTTTTAGAAGTAACTGAAATAAGTTATTGACCACTAGTAAAAACTGAGAGGGAAAATTGTTCTATTGCCATGGTGTGTGATCTAGTGCTTTTATTATGTATGAAGGTTTGTGGAAGCTGAAAGACTTGCTTTTTGTTTTACAAGCTTTCTGAAATTACTCTTCTGCCCTATTTTTTTGTCTTGCTTTCATTCCTTTTCCAAATGAAGTTCATATATTGTTTATGAAAGAAAAGATACCAGTTAAACATTTTTAGTTGCTAGAATACAGTTTTAGCAGGTTTAGCTTGTGTTGTTTAGAAGAAACCCAGGAGACCAGTATTTACAAGTATCACCACTTTGGAAATGATTGTTGAGTGTTTTAAAGAAGTCTGGAAATATCTCGAAATTGGCAAAAGCAGCCACCAGCATTGAATGAGGATCTAATCTTCCTATCTCCTCTCTCCCCTGGCAGCATAGGGAGTCTAGCATTTCCAGTGTGTGCTGGAGTTTAGTTACACTGGGACCCTTAATCTGGAAAGTTAGGAAACCCATAGGACACACAGGGTTGTCCTAATTGCCAGTCTGGTGTTGGCATTGCCACTCATCTTCTACAGAGGAGTCAAGGAGCACCCTGAGGGAAAACTGGCATTACAGGACCTGGTCCTGGGGAGTGGCATGTGCTTTGCCTGGCTGGATTGCCAGATAAGCACAGACAGGATTCCCAGTGAATGGACTTCATTGACCCCTGTTCCCTTCTTCTGTGGGAGAAGTGGGCATCTTGAAAGCCCCACTGCCTGCCACCAGGGTTCACCCTTTCTGGGTACCCAGTGGGCTGGCTCCCTGCCCCAATGCAGGGCAGCAGGTCTGTCTTCCTCCCATGCCAACAGCACTAAATCACTTGTAACTTTTTCAGGGACCAAAGAGGAGTCCTTGTGCTTGTCTGCCTTGTTTTGTCTTGCCCTAGATCTTCACTTTCAGGTTCAGTGGTGGCTTCTCAGTACATTTAGCAGCCTGCGATGTTGATAGGTGGACTTAATTACATAATCATAGGTTATGCTAGAAAGTAACTGCTGGGATCGCTGTCTTGGACATTTAGTGGGTTTTCTGGAACTTTACAAATAATTTTCTGGCCTCTTTTTTCCCCTATTAACCCGTGAATGCTAGTAATTGAATCTTCTCTTTAAGCAGAGAAACACTGGCAGTGGCCCAGCAAGGCTGCACATATCACAAGCACTAGTGAGTTTACATTGCTGTAATGGAAGCTGAGGACAGAATCCAAATGGAAAGATTAGAATTAATCCTTGGGAGTAAAATTAAGATCAAAAATTTTATATTTGACAATTTAGTTTATTTCTCTAGCTGCTGCTATCCTATATAGTCCACCTATCCCTTCCTGATAAAGTGATCATTTATCGTTCAGAAACATGCCTCAGTTTTTTTCTGTGCTGGTGCACACAACTAATGCATGTCATTAATGCGATCCGAAGGGAGCAGTTTGGAAGATGAGAGGATAATTTACTCACCATGTGCATTCAGTCCTCTGCCTTCTTGCTGAGATTCCCCTGCTGATTTGGATTCTGTTTTCTGACATAAACCTGCCCTACCTGTGATAACCAGAAATGTAGTGAGCCTACTAGTTTAATTCAAGGGTAGGATGGTACAAATTCTGGTTTTAGTCTTTGGAAATCAGAAAGCTCAGTTCTGTTTTAATCTGCAGACACATGCCTAGTTCTGTCATTGCTACCTCTGTACAAGTTGAGAGCTTGTAGGAAAGACTGTGAAATAATTACAATCACTAAAATATGAACAGATTTTAATTTATATTAGAGAAACCAGACACTTCATACAGCAAGTAGATGATAGTCATCCAAATCCTCAATAAACATATCCAATAATACATGTGGAAAAAAGCTTAACAATCAGTGTGGGTACACTGGCAAGTGCTAACACCATCATAAGCAGGAACAATCCATAGGGAGTTTGAGTGGGTTTCAGTGAAACATTTAGGATGAGGGGAAAAGTTCTCTGCCTTAATCCTCATCACTGGAGACACTGTCAGGAGGATGAGGTTCACTTGGGACCCCATGGCTGTCCTTACTGACTGGCCTCCAGGGAGTTTTTCCTCCTCCTCTCTGCATTTTCCCCCTCTCCTGTTATCTTTTCTTTGTCCTCTGCTGTTGTTTTTGTTTTTCCCCTCAGATTACTTTGTCTGTTAGAGTCAATGCATGTCATCAGCAGTGGATCCTGCTGATAAATCTTTGTGCACATTACTCTGCCTCAGCATCCTGTGTGCCGCGGGGAAATTGGTGATCAAAGTTGAAGGAAAAAGCTATCAGAGAAAGTGAAAGGTTGTAATCCAGGCAGGTAAAAGCTGAAGGGGAAAGAGGGGTCAAGTTGCAGGCCCTTAGGCCAGTCATATTGCTGGTATAGATATGCTGCTGTGGTGCTGATCTCTGCCATCAAAGTGCTCTTGCTGAGGGTACGGTTGGTAACAGTAAAATTACAGGATGCTTTCATTGTTCTCTGCAAAACTGCAGTTTTTCTGGAAAAAACGCATCTGTCCAAGGATGTCAATGGCACTGATATATCAGACACAAGGACTTTTAGTGCTAGTAAATGTTTGTAGTACACCAGAGTGTGTCTCTGTATGTTGAACAAAGTCGGATATGCACAGAGGCACAGTCTTGCATCCCCAGCTGGATGCAGAATGTATCAAAGTTCCTCTGCTTATTAAGTGTCTATTAAATTGTATCTCCTACTTCCTGCTCCAGAGGGTGCTGTATACTGTGTAATCATAGACTCAGAAAGTCCTTTAAGTTGGAAAAGTTCTGTAAGGTCATGGAGTCTACCCATGGAGAGAGACAAGCATCACAACCAGTGAGCACTCAAGAGTGAGCACATATGGGCCCAAAGGCCGGCTCATCTGCAGGAACTGCAGGGCCGAGATACCTCCCACGAGGTGGGATGGGCACTACATCACACCAGCAGTCCCTGCCAATGCCTGTCAACCCCAGCAGAGCTCCCAGCAACTATCAGAAGCCTGTCTGCCAATCTATAGAGCCAGGAGACCCTGTAAAGTGACCCATTTTTACATTCCTTACATCTTTTTACATCCTTTTGCTTATAAAACCAGATTTAGCTTGATCCTTATTTTGTTTTGTTTTTTTTTCTTGTGTGTATGCTAATTGTATATTCCAGGGAAAAATAGAACTGACTGACTTATTCACAAAGAGATACAATATCAAATTTAGTGTTATTTTTTTCTATTCATAAGTATGTGATAGAAAACAGCAGGTGTTATATTTTGTCTTGGAGCAGATAACATTCAAGGAAGAAGAAAAGGAAACCTCTCATTTTCCCATGGGTAAGGGACTGATAAATTATTTCAATGATAGATAAGGGTAGAACTCACCCAGGTAACAAAGCTTTGGGAAAGAAAGCACATAATAGTAATAGTGGTAGTAATAATAGTAGTAATAAAAGATGAATATATGCTTACACTGCTAAAAGCTCATTTGGATGCAGAGCTCCAAAGCTTTGCATATTATTGTATCTAGCAGAAAAGCTTTTTATTGCCCTTAAATTAAAAGAAAGAACAAAACCAAGCCATTGTACAAATGCAGTTCATTTGAGGCTTTGACTGACAATACATGACCCAAAATCTTTCATTTTTTACTTGCTTTTCTGCATTTGAGTGTGTCACAAAATTGAATCCCATTCTATAAAGAAGAATTTATAGCTCCTGCTGTCTTTGCATCTATTGAATAAGGAAAATAAATATGCAAACACTTCTAAAACCCAAGAAAATTCTCATGGGAGGAAGTTGAAATAAGAGGAGTCCTATTTACCTCCCTTTTGTTTCCATTGGCTTGCTCTTCATCAAGAGGGATATTCCTTCAGCACATTTCTCCCCTTGCTCTTGAGCCACTCTTAGTATCTAATAAATGTATCATGTATCCAGTGAGTTCTCAAGACTCATTCAAGGTTCCTGGTCTATTGCACAACAGCCCTAAGGTGTCTCAGTGCTTGGCTGGGAACAAAATCACAGTTTACACCCCCTTTTTCAGTCACACTGAACTCATTCTGGTGCTCTTCAGTCCATTCTTGGTGACTTGCTGTGTGGTTTTGCCAAGGTCTGCTCTGCAGGAAGCTGTATGCCAGGTTTGGGTCTGCTGTGCTGCCATGCAATCTGCTGTCCTGCGCCCAAAACCTGCCATGTTGCTGGGGCTGCTCTGGTGGGCCCGAGGGAGGGTAAGAAAAATCCATGTTGAGAAGTTCACAGTGAAATGTCTTTTTGGCCATGACAAAATTTTCCAGGTAGTCTAGGTGTTGGCTAGAATCTGTCATTGGAATAAGTCTGTCAAGAACAAGACAAAAACATTCACTGATTTTTATGGACTAGATCATGGGCTCTGTGCACAGACTTAAACTATTTAAAAAGTCTTGTCTTGTTCACCCAATTCATCAATATAAAAAAAGAAATTATGTTGTTTTTAATGGAATACAAGAGAACTAACTCACAAAATGTGTCCACATTTCTTGTATTTCGTGCAGTCCCTTGCTGATCACATCTTTTGTTGGTATCCATCTGAGTTGGTGATGAATCTCTTCTGTGTATTCTTCAAGCCAGTGTAATCGAGCCTTGCCTATCTGAGGGATATTTAGATAACTGGCTGACTGTGGTGCTGTGCAGTTGATTTTAAATTGATGCTGAATAGTGGAATAGTTGCTTGTGGTACAAAATAATAAATGGAAGCAGCTCTGAAGTCTGCTCAAAAGCCTTTCAGAGATCAATGTTAAACTAGACCTTGAGAAATTAGGCACAAATCTGTGCAAGTCAATGGAATTGCTTATGAGCTATGAGGTGGGTTTGCAAAACTTTTCTGGGTGTACAGAACAGTATCTGAAATGAGCTTTTCTTTTTAGTATTGAATTAACATAGGGAAAACTTCAGATACCTTGAAATTTGCTAGAAGATAATGAGCACAAAGACGGAAACCTGCTATATTGGAACAGAAACTTTTCAGGTATTTAGGACACTAAAAGTACATCATGGTAAATAAAAGTTTGAATCTCTCTGCTTTCCTTAGCCTAGAAAAAGGACTTAAAGATAGCTATCCCTCTTTTCAGAGGTCAACACAACACTATTTGCCATTTGGCTCTTCTGTTAGGTCATTCTTCACCTGCCATCTGAAGAGGCAAACAATTCTAAGACGTGTTTTCAGCACAAAAGTACAAATGCCTCATTTTGGAAGTCTCTACCTGAAAAGAGCTTTTGTCAGAAATTAGGTTAAGCTTAACATAATTTTCACCTAGCTTCTTAGTACATCCTTTTACCTGTGAATATGGCCTCTGACCTATGTCTTTAAATCAACTGAATTTTTTGTTAGGCATCTACTGACTCTTTGGAGGTGAAAATGAGTTATAAGTTGTGATTTTTAAATTTGGAAGTTTTCAGATGGGTGTTTAGGCTTGATGATATGGTATGTAGGAGTCATTGCAGCTTCACCAGTTATGTAAAAAAACTTTTTATTGTATTTACCCTGGGAAAATGATGCCTCTGCTAATGTCTGTATGTCGAAGACAAGGATGGGTTTGTTTTGAACTTAGCTTATTAGCAAAAAACTCAGGATCTACTCTCTTTCTTGGACTGATGGATTGTAAATAGGCTCAGAGTTGAATCAGAGATTTTGTGTTGTGTTGCCATTCATTAAGTAGACTGAAGTAAAAAGAAAGGGCTGAGGGTCTGACTTGCTTGGCAGGCAGCAAGGAAGAAGTCCTGAGCTTGCATCTCTGCCATTCAGTTTAAAAATGTTGAATGCATCTGGCGAAATGGAACATTATTCCTGCCTGTTTTAATTCTCTCTAAAACTTTTGCAGTCTGACTTTCATCAATACAATGTGAAGGTTTCTTTCCTTTTCTGGGCACGTTGTGGAAGATGCCTATTGCTCTCAGCTGCCTTTGAGTGAATGAAGCTGCAGCTCAGTTAACAAGACTCTCAGTTTTGCCAGTTGTATAATTTGAACTGGTCAAGAAGGTAAGAAGAGAAATTAAAATAACTGAGCTAGAATTACATTTTTCTGTGGCAAAATTTGACATAAAGAAAATGCCCTCTTATGATTCTAGCTGAAGGAGAAGGTATACTTTACAAGTGCAAAGGGATTTTTGTTGAACTGTTCTTGTTCATTTTTCTGGAAGTGAAAGGATGGAGTCAAGTTCAGAGGCAATTTATTTTAAAATAAAAAACTTACAGGTTGCAAGAAATAAAAAAATAATAAAAGCATATATCTGGACTAAATTTTATACTTGGAAGTTTCTGTCAGTTTCCTTTGATGTCATTCTCTGTTTCCTGGAGATATTACACAGATAATAAGAATGTTTCACTTTCTTGACACAACAATAGTACATATGTTTAATATCATACTTTAGAAATTTTTAAATAGTGATATTCTCAGTCACATTTTGCAGATTCTAATGATGATTTTGAATTCTTACAATCTTGGTCTGTTGAATGATTTCACAGTAGTTTTTTCTATGTTGTCAGTGGGCTGAGCATTACAAAAAAAGGATGCTATAGTGTGAGAGCTGGCCAGGATGAGGAAGAAATGTTTCAGCACTTGAGACGAAGACTATAAGAGAACTTAGATGAGAGCCTAGCAGAAACAAGCACCCTGTAATACAGATTCAGTGGACTTTTATAATGGACTTGAGATTTTTAACGTTTATTGTTAATGCATATTTACTATTTCGTATCCATATACTTCATAATTGTTTTCCCTCATGTCCTCCCTCATGTTATATCCCTGATTCCTGATTGGTTAACAACTGCCGCAGTGCAGATTTACTATATGAGGTTACACCTCTCCCCTCATTATCTTACATGTTTGTAGCCCTTCCCATACTTTTCCTATTAAAGATAGTTCCCTCCTTATTTTTCCTTTTATGAAATGTACACATCCTCAGCTCCAGAAGGTTCTGCCTTTCCCCTATATAAGGGGGGAGCCATTTTAATAAAGGACTTATTCATCCTGACAAACCCTGAGTGAGTTGTCACTTTTCTTCGAACCGTGACACTGCAGTAAAACATTTACATTGGCTTTCACATTTTGTCAGTGATGGAAGCATGCTTTCTTGTTTTTAGATTGTTGCGTAGCTTTCACCTTACTGTCCATTCTTCTATCCAGTTACATGCTAAATAATCTATTCAGGTTGTTCCCTTGCACTCTGGACCTACATCAGTTCTGCTACCACAGCGTGTCTGGAGGATAGGCTGAGGTTGCTATTTCTCACACTAAAGGATTCATTTATGGTCTATTTCCTTGATTTCATCATAATTGTGCCAGGGTTGCATGTGAAACTGCTCTGCAATCCTATTAAATTGATAATGACTTTGTCCTACTGTCCTGCAAAGGCGGGGTCAGCAGGTGCTGTCGGACTGTCTGAGAAATTGAGGCAGTGATTTCTTGGGTGTTCCTGTCTTGGTAAACTAATGGTAAGCCGAACAGCCCAGTTAGGAGTCGGGTCTGGTCTGGTGTCTTTGCCAGTCAGTGCTGACTGTGAATGCTCTGAGGAGCGCCATCGTTTAACTGAAATTTTCACTATGGTAGAAAGAGCCCTGTTGAAAAGAGATTTTTACCATGTTTAGCCCTGAAATGCAAAAAAAAAAAGGTATACTTTTATTCTCTATTTGGTTATGAGTATGAATGCTTCTTTATTAAAAAAGGTGGTATAAATAACAACACTGGTTGCAGTCTTGGCAAGCATTATTGGTTTCATTTTTGTGTGAAAGGAGGATAACTTGTTTCTTTGCAGAATTGGACTGTTTATGAGTGTAGTTCATGGAACGGAGGGTAGACTGTAATTTTACTGGCTTAATCCCATGTTGAAGATTAATTTAAAACTTTTTTGCCCCCTGGGAGAAGATAATCTGTTTGGCTTAACATTCAGTGGCATTTACACTATGTTTGGATGGTTCCCATAATTTCATTTTTAAGTCTGAAACTAATTTTGCATTTTGAACCCCCTTTCTCCCCCTAGTACTCAGAAGGGTTTTAGACTCTTTCAGCTGTCTCATCACCTGTGAGCAGTTGCATTATGTTTGGTTTTAATCAAGTTCTGTATAAACAAAATGCCTGCTCTTAGGCATTTCTCCTGAATGTTGGGGAGCTAGGATTCATATTATTCTGTAAGAAATATGAATTGATAAACACACATTTTTCCTCAATACATGGTTAGTTGGAGCCATGCCACAATTGTGAGGCTTACAACTATCCAAACTGCAAAAGAATTAAAAAGAAAAATCTACCAATATTTAATTATATATGGAAGAGACTATAACAAACTCTCTATCCCTTCTGAAAAAAATCTTATTCATATTTGTATTTTAAAAAATCTGAGTTACAGTCACACAGCCAAGTGTTTTCTTCAGGAACTGTGAATATTGACTCTAATTTGGATCAACTCTGTGTGTGAAGCTAGGAATCATGGAAGGCAATAAATACACATACTTTTGCCTTTCTCATGGAGAATCACCCCTCATGCCCCCCAAATGGTTAGAAAGGTACTAACCAGCTTCCCTTTATTTTTTCAATTGCATTATTTTTTACCTGTGTTTCTTGGTGTTTCTTTTCCAGTATAAACTGTGCGTGATCAATCCTGCTAAAAATTAAAGTGACTAAAAATTAAAGCATGATGTAACTAACTTTAAGTGCACTTTAATTTGTAGCTCAAGCTGTTCTCTCCTTATGTCCCATGAGATCAAGATGTGGCATCAACTGTGAAGCCAGTTTCCATCAGACATTTTAAACAAGGCAGAGAGATTAATGTGTGCAAATCCATAAATTAAAAACAGAGTTCCTCTCAGAGCATGAATTAATTTCTTCTTGTTTTTTTTTCCCAGTCTCATGTACCATGTAGAAAGTATTTCATTCTAGCTGAGTGGTTATGTGAAAGGGTATGTTGTCCCTTTAGACAACTTGATTCAGATTTGAGTACAGATGAAAGCATGCCTGACATTTATTTCCTAGACTATATTGGGAGACAGAGCTACTCTATTCAGTGACTGAGTTTTGTGTTTGTGCTGAGAGTCAGCAGCATGCTAATATTCCTCAGAATCCCTTCTTAAAAGTCCTAGATAAAATGTGCTGGGATTTTATTGACATAGCATATCAGACTTTAGCAAGGTAATTTTTTTTAAGGACTTATGCATATTCAGTAGTGGATGTCAGTGAGTAGACTAATATATTTTTTTGTAATGGTGAAAATGGAAGCTTTCAGTATGAGTTTTGGAGTTACTGTGCTCAGAAGCCCATAGAAAGTACTGGTTCATTTTCATATCATACCAAATCACCTTTAGAATACAGAATTCAAAGGTAGTTAATTTTATTGCACAGATAGAACTTCAGTGAATCATCAAAAGCCCACATCTACTTCTAGCAAACTTTGTTTTTGTTCCTGATGGACAAAGGATCAAAACTTTCTGGTTTGGATTCTCTTCTGCTATGTGGAAAGGGAAAAAAGGAGGATTTCTTAGTTGCCAGTATTGGTGGTAGTGCAATATGAAGGTTAAAATTAGGATGAGTGTTTTATGAGGTTGCAATAGCTTCTATGTCAGCTGGATACTGCCAGAAAGCATGCTCCTGTCAGTCCCAGTCACTGCTTCTAGAGCATTTTGTTACAGTGATGCCAAGGGTCTGTTCCTTCCTGTGTTTGGGGGATTATGAGAAGGAGGAATGTAGATCTCATTTCTGCACACCATGAACAGGACTGTAGAAGTAGAGCATTTGGCCTTATGTAATGTAGACATATTAATCTGCTCCTTACCCTCAGAAACTGACAAATTATATAAATATCACAAAGTTAAGTTCCATGTCATTCTGACATCTGCCCATGAATACCTAAAAAAGATATCATGGTTTAGTCCTAGCTGGGAACAAAACCCCACGCAGCCTCTTGCTCACTCACCCCTGGTGGGATGGGGCAGAGAATCAAAAGGGTAAAAGTGAGAAAACTTGTGGGTTGAGATAAAGGCAGTCTAATAGTTACAGCAAAAGTTGTGCACAAAAGTAAAGCAAACCAAGGAATTCATTCACCACTTCCCATGGGCAGGCAGGTGTTCAGCCCCTCCAGGAAAGCGAGACTCCATCACGTGTAATGGCGACTGAGGAAGACAAACACCATCACTTTAGATGTTGCCCCCTTTTCCTCCTTCTTCCCCCACCTTTATATGTGAGCATGATGTCATATGGTGTGGGATATCCCTTTGGTCAGTTGGGGTCAACTGTCCTTGTTTTTTCCCCTCCCAATTCCTGATGCACCCCCAGCTTACTGGTGCGGTGTGAGAGGCAGAAAAGGCCTTTACACTGTGTGAGCACTGATCAGCAATGACAAAACCAGCTCTGAAGTATCAACGCTGTTTAAGCACAAATGCTAAACATAGCCCCATACTGTGAAGAAATTTAACTCTATTAAATTAGCTATTAATTACTCTATTAATTAATAATTAATAATTAATCTATTAATTACTCTAAATTAACCCAGCCAAAACCAGCCCAAAAAAATCATTGCGTTTGCTGACTCAGTGTAAAGTGTGAGTCAGAAGTTTCCGTTCCCAAAAAACATTCAGGCTAAATCCGATAAAGAAAGAGACAAAGTTATGTGGTAAAGGCATACAGTATATATACCAGACAGGTTGATGATAGGTGTGCTGATGTTAGTTCCCACTCTTCATAGATATTGCTTGAATAAATATGAATCACTTCAAACTTCCCTGTCTTCAGAGCTCCAGAAACCAAATGGCAGCTGATTTCCGTAATTTCTTCCACCAAGCATGTGTGGTGTGGAAACACATTGCTCAGTTCCTGCTTTGTGGTTGGAAATCCTTCTTTGCCTGATGTCCCTCTGAGGCTTTTGGCTACTGGTAGCTCATGCTCCGTGCAGCTGCTGTTACTCCAAAGTGTTTCTGCAGCACAGGTGTAACCTTGGTGTTTTGTGTCAAGACCAAAGGCTGTGGTGCAGGTATGTGGCTAGAAGGAAATGGCTTTGCCATAGCAGCTCCTCATTTTGACCTTAATCCTGTGGGCCAATACCATTGCTCTCCAGTGCATGTATGAGCAGGCTGTGGACCCAAGAAAAGTAGGTAAAGTGCAGAAAAAAAGAAAAAAGCAACTCCTTGCTTGCCTGCTGCTTTAATCTCAGGGGCCCAGGATAAACAAAGGTTCTGATGTAGTTGCAAACAAGTGGTATTTTTGCAAAGTTGATGTGTAATCCTCCAAGTAGGGTCAGGCAGGCTCTCACTGATGCAGGATCAGGTTTTGGTAAAGGCTTTAGCCTGTTCACCGCTGAGCACTGTCAGATGAGCCTCTAGTTAATTTTACAATTTTTACCAGTTTTTGATAAAAATCAAGCAGTGGGGAAGGAGACAGTCTCGTTCTGGTGACTCTGAGCCCATACCTTGGCTACCAAGACCTAAGTGTTGAGCTGTTTCCAGGGGCAGCTCTGTCATTGCTGGGACAAAGAGACTGCCCAGCAGTGAAACATAGATGAAAAATTAATTGAAACATAGATAGAAATGGACAAATGTTTGCAGAATACCTGGTTATAACATGTGGTTGAAAATTTTCCCATTCAAAATTTTGAAGGGATAGAAAAGGACACTTGTTTTCCACCTCTATAAGCTTATCTGAGCATAAGCACTGAGAACATTTTGTCCTTGGAGTTGTGTAGGTTCCTGCATATGGAAATATTTTTTGTTTGTTGTGGTTTGGTAGATTGTCTCTAGCCCTGTGGTTCAGGGTTTGCCCTTGTACTGGTCTACACCCTCCTTTATCTTCTCTGAGCCTGAACTATGCTCCAGAAAATAAGTTTTCATGTGGGGGAAACGTGTTTGCAATCCTTTAGTTGCAGAGGCAACTTTTAAAGTGCAAACAAGTGAAGTCTGAGTTCCCAGACATCCTGGCTGTATCTAACATGAAGATACAACCAAGCTGGCTTTGAACCAGGTAGTGTGCAAGTAACAAGGACAGTGTGCTGAATTAAAATAGCAAATTAGCTATAATGAAAAGCTGACACACGGGGCTGGGTCAAGGCAACTGCCTTGCTTCTGAACTGACTTGTTCCGAGGAGCCTGGGGGTTCTCTCTGCAGCACTGCTGAGCAGGCACCTCTCCAGCAGTGAAAGGTTGTACAGCTGTATACTGCCATTACTAATCTTACTGAGGTGATGTCGGAGGTGCTGGTTCCTGTTCAGGCTGTGACCCTGCAGTGGATGAAGCTGTTTCCTCCTTGCATCCCGTTGCTCTGATTTCTGCAGAAAGGAAAACAGAGCAAAGTCCAGGAGGATCTCAGCTCAGCAGTCAAAATCCTAGAGCATTCTCTGTTTTTTTCTTGGTAACTACGTACAGCCTTAGGCTGTAAGGGTGGCGTTCATCTCATTTAACTGAAAGTGTTGGAAGGTTAGCTATCAGGTCTGGACTGGTTTTGTGGGTTGCCTCAAAATGAGAGAGACAGGTGCTTCCAGTGAATACTTTATCTCTTCTCAAATAGGTGAGATGAATCAGGCTCTGGAAATGCCTCTCTTTCTCCATTGACTGGGTAGAAGAAGCCTCCATGGTTACATTGAACTTGATGTTGGCCTTTTAGACAGATGGAGTTTGGTGAAGTATGTCTTTTGGTATTTGAAGCGGCACCTCAGCCATGTGCTGAAATATTTGATATTCAGGGTTTTATAAAAGAGGAGGCATGCTCCAAGTCTGAAGATCTGAACTACCTAGTATAAATAGCAGCTTATTAAAGTGATGAGAAGGTGATATGGGGGAATAAACCATCTGAGACCATTTAAGAAAAAGACAAACTCAAAAATCCCACAAAGCCTAAGAGGTGAGGGAAATCAATATATGAATCTAGCTGAAACAATTGCATAAATAACTAAAACTAGCTCCTTATTAGATCAAGTAAGCAGGGCACATTTTATGGGTAGTATTGTAGGGTGTATGCTGATTTATTTTCCTGGGTTTGATTCTTAATCTAGACATACATATAACAAATGCCTTTCTATTAAATTTCCAGTAGATAGCAGCAGTTCACAGACAGTATTTTTTTGTGTTTTTTCCTTCTTTTTTCAGTGAATGTGCATGTGAACCAATGAGAATCTTAAAGTGTTTCCATTTAGGAAGTCCAGGCATTTTAATACATGCAGTGCATGCTGATTTTGTCACTGTAGTTAATTTCTGAGGAGTATTGTTGAAGTATTGAATTTACCTTGAGACTGAGCCAGTTAAAAACACTTTTATTTGCTACATCAAGGAATAAAAGGAAAAGAAGATGAAAACAGGGCTTTTCTTGGTCAGTTTTTGTAGGTTAAAGTTACATTAAATTCATTAGTTTAAAGAGAGCATTATAAAGTGCATTTTCCTGAGAAACTTGATTAAACTCAAAAGTTGTTTTAGGAGCTAGAAGTATCAATGACTTGAAATGTCCCCACAGACCATGTCTGACTTGAACAAAATTCTTCAGAGTTCCTGAGTTTGGTGCACACTCTGGCAGTGACAGAGGAATAGTTTCAGGCACCTGCCTGAAACGTCATCATGCACCTGCAGGGTATCTCTTGAAGTGATTGTGCGGACAAGGTGGGAGCACACAGAGCTGTGCTCTCATAGGAAGTGATTCTTTTTGGCTTCGGCCACCAAACAGACCATTCCTTAACATTTTTTGAGTAGACTGAGAGCTGATTTTTTGGGAAACGCTGAGGAAAATGACATTGTTTCCAGATAGTATCTGTAATCAGGTCCCTAGAGGGCAGGAAAAATAGATTATGAAACAGGAAAGTATTATCATTCTTGTGTCACACTGTACATTTATTACACCTAAACTTCTAATTATACTTAATATATTTTGATACAACTAATTTCTTTAGTCTTGCCATTTGTATAGATAATTTTATCCGCTGTAAGTTTTTCAGTTTGTTCAGAATTAAAATCGCTACTCACTTGTAATTGTCTGACATGCCTGCACAGCATTTTTCCTCATTAAAATTGGCTGTAGCTTGGTTTGGCAGAGGCAATATGCTGTGTCCAAGCACCTCACTTCCAATAGCCAAAGTCAGTTGCATAAAAGTCAGTTTTCTTTTATATCTGCTGAAAAATTTTGGGAATCATTCTGAGTCTATGTTCTGAAAGTATGCAAGATATTCAGTAGAATAGGGCCAGATAAGAAAGTTTAAAATAAAGGTCAATTCCTTAACTTTTTTTTTTTTTTTTTTAATATATATAATACATTTAGCTATTGTTGCAGTCCCTGTTATGTATTTATTGCACCAGTGAGTTGAAAGCTGAGATTTTCTATTCATGGCTTAGATGCTAATGATTTTTTAATCTTCAGACTGCACACGAGTTGTGAGGAGAAAGATGCCATGTATGATGGAGTCCTTTACTTGGCAAGCAGTTCCACCGACATAAAGAATGACAAAATCTGACTGAGTGGAAATGACTGAGTTATTTTTGAATTCTGCTAAATTCACAGTTGATGAAGTTCAATACAAGAGACTGAAAAATGACCGAAATCTACATTTCTGGCCTTAAACTGTCTGAAGGCTAAAGGAAACAGCAGCTTAATTTGCAGCATGCTCAGGACTGACCCTAGACTGAGATTTGCTTAGTGAAGATCTGACTTGCCTCTGTGATGTGTTCTCATTCCAGTAACCAAGCAAAAGGATTAATTATTTGGGCTTGCTTTTTTTGATGTCTTCGAAAACACTAAATACATGACCTTGCAGCTTATTGGCATTAATCAGCTGTGTTAAAATTTTAGGAAAATGTGAACTATGTATTTCTTGTACAGCAATCAAATACTGATTTCATCAGTGTGTGAAACTACTGTGGAGTAAATTGATTAAAAGGAAAAAGTTAAGAATAAAGTGAAGCTAGAGAAAAAATGAAACTAAATTTAATATATAAATAGTAAATTTGATGTTTAGAACAGCATCTGGCTATCAACTCAAAATCCAGTCCATATGGAATATGGGACCTTGACAATTCTGAAGATTTTAAGTCCTCATCTAGTGATTTCTTTTCATATTTTCTTCAACCCTGTCCTTGAAGATTGCTAAATGCTTCTTTCTTATGAAAGTCTTAAACCACAAGCATTCACTGACCATGTGTATTGGCATGTAGTATCAACTAGTGATTTTTAGAATTTGCGTATACTCCTCTCAGAATGGAATATAAATCTCTGTTATTAGAAGAGGCAGGTTCCATGTATTTAAATGTCTGGAGTTCCTCACAGACAAACTTTTTATGATTATTTTGTCAAGCAGCAGCCACTGCATTTACTGAGCTGGCTCATGGATATGGGTAATTCAGCACTTATTCACCAAAAGGGGAAAAATAAAAGTCCTCAGCATAATGGGTAATGAAAGTGTCTGACTTCAGTGACTACGAGGGGTGGATGGAGAATCATCTTCCTGCAAGACTGGATATAGCCTTTTTCCCCAATACTATTTGACATTTTTCATACTAGAGAATACATAAATCTATCTTTTTTTTTTTTTTTTATGCAGCTTGGCTCTATCACCATCAAGTAAGTTATGCTGAACGAATCAGTTTTACTTCATGTCTGTTGGTAAAGAGTTTATTATTCTTTCAGATTATGATGAAAGCTATTAAGTATTAAGATTCCAAGTGCATAGTTTTGCCTATATTCACTTAGGCAGTTATTTTGCATTGTTTCAAGGAAGTGATTGATTGCCAAAGACATGCAAAATATTAGGCCTTCAATATTACCTTGGAAACTACAAAGTTTCACTTTCTTATTTCAGCACTAGGAAGGGGGAGCACATTACTTCTCTCCTGGCAGCTTCAGAATTCTTTCAGTATAAACTGTACCAATTTCTTCTGTTGCTGGCTGCTGGTTTTACTTTCCATGTCCAGAAGAGACCATTGTGACAAGATCTATCCCTCAGCAAAATACAAGCTGTTTGCTTAGACTAGACAATTTTGTATCAAAAACATAGCTTTGAACTACGATAATTTTTTTAGGATATGTCATACACTAAAAACTATCTTGGTCTGTGTTCTTGCTCTCTCCCAATCTTATCCTCTCCCTGTTTTGAACAGATCCCTTTTTCAGTCTCCTTCTGTGTACTTCCGGAGTGCTCCAACGTAGTTCTTGGTCGTATGTGGATGTTCTTGACTCTGCTGTAGGGCAACATGACTGCCAGATTGAACACTGTGCTGCTACTTGGCTCTGGACAGGACTGTGATGTGGACTGTGTCACACATTCAGTGACTGCATATATAGGGTGTTTTCTTGTGTAATAATGTAAAACTTAGTGTAATGGTTTCAGTCTCATTAGATGTGTAATTGGCATTATTACTCGTTAATCTTATTTATCTGGGATAATCTTTTTAGTTTAATGAATCATAACACCTGATGACATCATAGAGATCTGAAGAAATTGTAGAAGAACAAGTCTTATTTTTACCTCCCACAATACTTCTCTTTTTCAGTGCCAAACACTGTCAAGCTGCCAAAAATAAGATTATATATCATATGTTAATTCATCTGCTTCTCTTGACTATCTCTAAAGACATGCCAGCCTTGAGCTCCTGAGTTGGAATCTGACCTGCTGATAATCTGAGTTAAGAAGAGAAAAAATATTGTCTAGATGCATTGTCTCAGTAAAGGTCTGGGGCAGGAGCTCATGGGAGCCATGCAAGCTGCAGGACCTAACTGGGAATTCAAGCCTTTATTAGCAGCTTAAATCCCTTTGATGCCAGTCCTACAGGCAACTTATAGATGAGGGAAAACTTGACTTTGAAAATGTTCCTGAAGGACACAGCTCTCATCACAATGCAACCTAATAGCTCTGATCTGGGACTCTGAAAAAAAAAAAAAAAAAAAAGCTGTCAACTTGGTGAGAAATTGCTTATAGACAGAGAATTTTTCTAAAGAAAATTGATATTTATTGATCATTCCTTTTACAGGAGGAAAAAGACTCTGTCTAGAGACTTCACTAAAGGTCCTTCTACATGGGACCAGGTAAAGTGGCTTCCTCTCTGGAATGTAAGCTGACTTTATTTTTTTTTCCTTCTTCATCTAAAACCAGTTTTTCTCCATGTGGTTTCATTTTCAGGGTTAGGGCTTAATATGAGTTTGTGGCTGAGATTTACTCTGCTTCTAGTTTCCACTTTAGAAATAAATTATGTTGTTGTCATTATATAATGCATTGATCAGTTAATGAGCTCTCTAGCAGTAACTAAAAATATAAATTAAAACCTTATAGAACTTACTAAGGGACATTAAAAGACCTAATTTAAATGAAAGATTATTTTCTTTATTATCAAAATTTCATAACACAGTCTGATACTTGATGGCAGATTTGAGTGTCTAGAGAATGACAAAAATTTTTTCCCCAATGTTAGTTGTTTTGTTTTGTTTTTAACTAAGGAAAAACTAAATATAATGAAGGGTAATATAAATTAGCATTAACCTAGAAATTGCATCAGGATTGTTGTTAATTTGGGATTGAATATGAGATAAATAGGAATAGTTGTCTGACCTCCTTCACTTGGAGAAGTCTGCATTCAGAATCACATATGAGCAGAAGCTTCTCAAAGCTTATTACAACCAAGTATATGTATACTAACACCTTTGAACAAATAGAATTTTACATCCAGAAGGCTGGAGGAATATAGAGACTCGATCTAACACTAGAAAGATCTTGGTTGATAACCTTCTAGCCGCTTCAAAGTCCTAGCTGTGATTGTATAAGGCAACAATGTGTTGCAGTAGTGCTGAGTCAGCTGCACTCTGTGAAGATTACAGACCTTTTAACACCTGCAAAAAGTTAATCTAGCAGTGCTCAAGGCCGTAGGAATGTAGCTTTTGTCATGTCGCCCTAAAATACTGATCTGGGAAAGAACCATTTGGTACTTAGTCTGCAGCAAAACACCTATCCATTTTAGCTACCATTTGAAAAAGTAGTCCCAAGCATTCTATAGGCAAACATTAACTGTGATGAGATCACTGGGCACATTACTGGTGTTTTCATAATTTTTGCATAATCCGTTCTGCTGATTTATGTTATAAGCAATAATTGGTTGGAGTGTTGGACTTTAGAGAGTGAAGTTTTCTTTTTTTTCTGTCCTCCTGCTACCCAGGACATGATTGTTTTTTCTCTGATTCCTTCTTGGCACTCACACTTAGATTATTCCTCTTCCTTTTATGTTGATATATGCTTTCTGTTTCTTCTTGACCTTCAGAAAAACTCTTTTAAGATGATTGAACTTAAGGCAAACGGAGCGTGAGGATGTGTCCTGTGTGAGCAGGAGGTGCTGCCCAGGGAAGTGGAGAGACTGGAAAGGCAAGACAGCCTAGCAAAAACATTCAGTATATTTCTTAAATATCCTTTCACAAATTGTTTTTGAAATTGTCCAAAAGAAGACCAAATACTTTGGGCAGGGAACACTACTCTGTTAATTGTCCATTTTTTTTTTTTTTTTTAATCTCTCTTGAGTGACCTCCATGGACTATTTTCTTCAGTTGGGTTTTTACAATCTTTTCTCTATGAAGTCTTAAAGATAATTCCTTTACATAAAGATTCACAGTGTATGATTATTTTTAACCACAATTGACCATATAGCCAGACATGCCTGCAGCAAAATAACATTGCTGCTGGCAAAAACCCAAGTAGATAAATAGGTAGGTGGTAAATATCTATAGGAATTGCTCAAAAGCTATCAATTATTTGTGTTCCAAAGTTTAACTGTTACACTGAATATTTACCCTGCAAACTGAGGAATTGCAGGCAATCTAAGCAAATCATTTGCTTTTCAGTATTAATTTTGCTTCTTGTGCCAGGCTCTGTAAATGTTTTCTCATGTATCATTGTGACGGTGCCATACATTTGAAATGTCAAATTATGCGGTGTCTGGTGTTGTAAGAATAATATTAGCAGCAGGGAGAGACAAGAAATACCATGCAGAGAATACATACTTGTTTTCAGTATCTGCTTTATACCTCATATTGCATTTCTATGGACAGAGTAATCTAAGGGTTGTTTGGATGTATAGAATGTACATCCTTTGAGTATTTTAGCTGCCCCTTGAGGAGCCTTTTTCTTGTACTGAAAACAAATGATATGTGCATTTCAGCTGCAGTATTTCTATCTTTCCCTAGGCTCTTGTCTCCAATGTGAGCATGCCAGAAAGGGCAGATAAATGCTATTCTTTTTAGTACTTATTTTACAATTACTGTCAGTTCACTAGCCTTTTATGAAATATTATAGTGCAAAAGCAAACTTTCAAATTACTACATTTTGTATGCAGGGCTTTATTTTGCTACCCTGTCCCTCGCCTTTACCATCAGATTTATACCACACTAGCACAGAAACTGAAGATTAAACAGGGATTAACCTCTTTGGTTATCCACAATTTTTCATGCTATTTATAGAATTAATATAATTTACCACTGGGTTATTATTGTCCTAGTGGAGTAATACTTCTATAGAGGTTAGGGAAGTCAAGGCTGTGTAATAATCCATTTAAAATAATAAGAAAAAGGTGATCACATTATTATTCTCAAGAGGCTTCACGTAGGGAGGTCCATGTTATATTGTATTTTGTCATTCAGACTGTATTTCTACCCAAAGTAACATACTCTGTTGCTTCCTGTCCCTGGAGCTGAGCAATGCTGACTTACTTCTACTATCCCTGACTCCTTTTCACGTCTCTTCAGGAGAGATACAGAGGAGGAGGTACAGAGCTATTTCTGTCAGCATCTCCTCTTATGGTTGGAACATTTCATACTGGTGGATGCGTTGACAGGGCTGAAATCCAAATTAAGTGTCCTTGGCCTTGATTCATTTGCTCATGCTTGAACATCTAGAGCCATCTGAGCTACGGAGGGCATCTCTCCATCAGTCTCCAGGAGTGAATTGGTTGCACAGAGGTCTCATGTGAAATATATACCAGCTCTGCAGGGATTTGTCAGATACTCTAGTATGTCTCAAGTGACACCAAGGCATTCAAATATGGTCCTAAATAATCAGTTTGTAAATTGGAAATGCATCTTTCATTTTCTGAACATCCAGTTCTGTAGGAAAGCAGTGAAGAATCTGTGTCCAAATACCCCACACTATTTCTCAGGTCCAGGAAACACACAGAAAATTTTAGGCATTTCATGTGTAGGAGCAGGGATGAGCTGGAACTGAAGCCCTTCTTGTTGTATTGCTTCTAAAGCCTTATACATCTAATATACCCTTGTAGAGAAGCTCAGGAAGTGTGGGCTGAATGAGTGAAAGTCATGTGGGTTGAGAACTGGCTAAATGACAGAGCTCAGAGGGTGGTGATCAGTGGTGCAAAGTCTCTTGGAGACCTGTAGTTAGTGGTGTTCCCCAGGGGTCGCTACTGGATCCGGTCTTGTTCAAGCTGGATGAAGGGACAGAGTGTACCCTCAACAGGTTGGCTGATGTTACAAAACTGGGAGAGTGGCCAACACACCAGAGTGCTGTGCTGTCATTCAGTGAGAGCTGGACAGGCTGGAGAGTTGGGTGGAGAGGAACATAATTAAATTCAGTAAAGGCAAATGGAGGGCCCTGTACCTGGGGAGAAATAACTCCAGGCACCAGTGCAAGCTGGGGCCAACCTGGTGGAAAGTAGCTCTGCAGAGCTTATAAATCACCTGGGGGTCCTGGAGGACAAAAAGCTGTACCTGAGCCAGCAGTGTGCCCTTGTAGCCAAGAAGACCACTGATACCCTGGGGTGCATGAGGAAGACCATTGCCAGCAAGTGGAGGGAGGTGTTCCTGTATCACTACTCAGCACTGAGGAGGCCTCACCTGGAGTGCTGTGTCCAGTTCTGGGCACCCCAGTTCAAGAAGAACAAGTAACTAGTGGAGAAGGTGTGGCAGATGGCTATGAAAATGATGAGGGAACTGGAGCATCTATCTTATGAGGAAAGACTGAGGGAGCAGGGCCTGTTCAGTCTCAAGAAGAGATGACTGAGTTGGGATCTTATTGATGCATACAAATGTCTTAAGGACAGGTGTCCAGAGGATGGGGCCAGACCTGTTTCATTGGTGCTCAGTGACAGATCAAGGGACAACAAGGCACAAATGAAACAAGAAGTTTCATCTGAATATGAGGAATAACTTTACTTTGAGGATGACAGAGCACTAAAACAGGCTGCCCAGAGAGGCTGTGGAATCTCCTTCTCTGGAGATTTTCTCAACCCACCTTGATGTGTGGTCTTGTGCTACCTGCTCCAGGGGAACCTGCTTTATTGCAGGGAGGGGTTGGACTAGATGACGAAATCCCTTCCAACACCAATGCCTTTGTGATTCTGTTCATATCCACATAATTCCTAGTACCTTTTTAATACGATGAAGCCTGCAGTCTGAGATTTCCAAATAGCACAAAACACTGGATTTCATTATTTAAGCAAGTGGCACATCTGTTTTCTGTAGTCCTGTGAAACTTTAGGCCTCCAATCTGAAAGACATCTGTGAGCTACTGTACACAATTCAGAATGAATTCTGATGTGTTGTGATTCCTATTTTTGGTACTTTCACTGACTCCTAGTGTTTCATCTTGTGATAAATCATTTATTTTCTATAAAGTTGTTTATTTCAAGCTGTATGATTGTATTATATTGTATGTATCTAGTTCTCTGGATGTTTCTGAGAATTTATAAAAGGACATCATTAAGTTAGATGGATTTGAAACATATTGATGTAAAATACTACACATACTTTACACTACGCATGCCTTTGTTTCATGTCTGTTTACCTATTAAAAAGAAGATGATTGAGTATTTCTTCCTATTGATCTTTATTATTTGTCTTGATTCCATTGTGGTTATTCTCTCAGTGTTAAAAATTATGAATCAAACTAGAAGTCGTAGAAATAGCTTTGTCTTCATGAAATGTGAAAAAGAAATAATGCATGTGTGTTCTCATTTTGTGTTCACAGTCATATATTCATATGTATCATATGTAATATGGTCATGGCTTTTTAATGTGCCCATGACTGAAGAGATACTGATAAGAAAGAATCAAGAGAAATCTGCAGCATCATTGAATCTCTTGAACTGACACTGTAAGAACAAGTTCAAATGGCAAGAGTACAAATAGTGCTTCATTTGTTCTTAAGAAACTCTGAATGAAAGGATTTCTTAACTTCCCCAGCTTCTTCAGCACTTAACTGCCCTTATAAAGAGACAGATTTTTCATATACATTACAGAAGTCTTCTTTTTTACCAGTGTTGCTGATTTCTTGCATACAGAGGGTACACAGAAAACAATCACTGACATGTTTGTGGCAGTTTTTCACATAATCTCATTATGCCTCTTTTCTGTTTGAAATGAAGCCAGTCCTATCGCTCTATATTTTCTCCTCATATACTGTGTTTATCAATCTTGTTGATTTCTGCTGAACTTAATTTCCTAAATTGCTACTTCTGTGTCAATGAACTGCACCACCTCCCAGATTTGCATTTGCCCTTTTGCATCAGCACTGCACAAGTTGCTCCAGTGCAGTTTGTAGCACCTTAGTCCTCTTTGGCTAAAGGCCCCACCAACTTCTTGCACTCCCTGTAGTGCTGTTGTCCTTAGGAAAATGGGGTGTTGCCTTGCTATGCACTGCTCATGGCTTATTCAACTCAGCTGAGACTCTGTTTTATACCTACTCCGTGAAGTTTAACTTCCGGATTGTTTTTATGGATTGTATTAAGCCTTCTTCTGTTTCTAGTAGTTAGCAATAGTTAGCTGAAAGGAGCAGTTCTCTGGAGAATGTGTGCAGATACTTCTTCCTTGTAGCAAGGAAACTGCTGCTGTTTTTATCCAGCACATCATCAGAAAGCAGTGCTTTCTACCCGTGTGCAGCATCAAACTGTTGGAGTTGCTTTCTGAAACATTCATTTTTGCCCTTGACATTGACTCAATTAGAAAAAATCTCACAAAACCATTGTATCCAGACTGTGGATATAGCAGAATACTCATATGGATCACTGAAAGCTATTACCGAGCATCCAAGGGAGTGCCATGAGGATGGTGAAGGGTCTGGAGAGGAAGCCTTATGAGGAGCAGCTGAGGTCACTTGGTCTATTCAGCCTGGAGGAGACTGAGGGAAGAGCTCATTGCAGTCTACAGCTTCCTCATGAGGGTAAGCAGAGGGGTAGGTACAGATCTCTTCACTCTTGTGGCCAGAGGAAATGATAGGAAACTGAGTTAGGGGAGGTTTAGGTTGGATATCAGGAAAAAATTTTTCTCCCAGAGGGTGGTTGAGCACTGCAACAGGTTCCCCAGGGAAGTGGTCATAACACCAAGTCTAAGTTCAAAAAGACTTGGACAACACTCTCAGGCACATGGTGTGATTCTTGGGGTGTCCTATGCAGGGCCAAGGATGATGATCCTGATGTGTTCCTTCCAACTCAGCATATTCTATGATTCTATGAAGATTCCATATCATATATCATAAAGTATGTTTTATGTATTCCCTGATTCTCCTTCTCCCTGTCTTAAGCAAGCCCTGAAAAAGTATTTCGTGTCTCCAGGTGACATGCACCTGATTAGTTAAGTCATCCTGGGAAATTAGGCTCTTTGAAAAGCTAATTAATACAGTATTTCCTTTAAATCCTGTATTTCCTGTATCCATCTTTAAATACAAATATCTCATCTTCTTATATTCCTTGTCAAAGTCATTAAACAAAAGGGAGAATTTTAATTTCTAAAGTGGTTTTTGTGCCTGGCATTGCCTGGGACCTGACAATGTCACAGACAGGTTTATTGACCGTAAGCATTCGCCCTCTGTGTCTCGTTAGGCTGGGAGGTAACAGTGCTGCCTCTTCTCAGCAGTACAGGTACACGTTTATCACAGAATTATAAAATATTGAGATCTGGAAGGGACCTTAAAGATCATCTAGTCCCAACGACCCCTGCCATGCATGGGCAGGGACACCTCCCACTTGACCAGGTTGCCCAAGGCTTTATCCAACTTGGCCTTGAACAGAACTAGGGTTGGGGCTTCCACAACTTCCATGGGCAACCTGTTCCAATATCTCACCACCCTCACAATAAAGAGTTTCTTCCTAAATCCCCTGGTATAAGGGGAAGGCTGTAAAATACCTGTAAGCCCGACTACAGTTTCTGTAGATGCACCAGAGGTTTCTTTCCTCAAAGTAACCTTCTTGCTGGTTCTGGCGGGCAGGCTCTTTGCTGTCAAATCAGTCCAGCTGTTTCACTACAAACTCAAACACTAACCACATTTTCCAGCCTTGTTACCATAGTATATAGTATTCGGATGTCTCCTTCACAATTGACTTGGAGCTTATACGTTTTCAGTACATTAAGAACATTCGGCAACACACTTCCTTTGTAAAATATGAGTGTCTTCAGCTTTAAACACTGTTAATTTTTTTCTCACAGAATTTTTTCCCCTCCAATTAAGCTGCTTTTGCAGCTAAAAATGACACTTAACCTAAAGAAGCTGAAGCAGGCCACTCACTGAAATCTAGCAATCTTTATCATAAACTCCTTTACTCTTAATTTAATTTTATTCAGTTCATGTTTAATTTGATTAAAAATGTTTCCAGTGGAGCAGGCTGCAGTATTTGAAGTGCTTGATCTTTTTTAAGCCTTTTTCATTGCTTCAGGACACAGACAAAACCTTTGGATTTTTTTTTTCCTGTATTGTTTTCTGCTGGTTTTTGTCTGTAGATCTTTGAAACTTTTGTAAGGCAAACAGTGGCTGTGAGTGTGCATTGTGGCAATGAATACACATGGCTCTTGTAGTGCAAAGCCTCTAAAATGATGCCTTGCTGCAACCGTTTGTGTATGCAAATGCAAGGGCTGCAAAGTTATTATTTCCAAAGAGAAACAAATGGCAATAAAGTAGATTTGCTACTATAAATTCTGTAATTTGTATGTCTGGGTGAAAAGCTTGGAGTGTGACTTAAATTTTGCAGGTATGAGTAGAAGGTTCAAATGTTTTTCTGATGTAATTGCCAACATTTATGATTTATTGATTTTTATTTTCCACCAAATGTATGTACACCTATTATTCCCATTATTGACTTTAAAGTATCTAACAAAGGGTGTGATGTAAATTGAAGTGAGTTATTTTAAACAGTTTTACGTTATATTATACTTAGGATGGTGAACTCCAGAATTTGAAGTAAAATACATGGGGCTTGTATAATTTTATGTCTTTCTCTTTAGTTCAAGGTACAAGCCTTGTTTGTTGACTTTTACTTTTGCAAAAGGTCAAATGTTTTAACCACTGTCAACTTTCTTTGCCACATTTAGATTAAATTTGTGCTTTTTTTACAAGATGATATGAGGTGATTAATGAATTGACGAAACTATGTATCTTTTTCAGGTTTGCTTTTAGAGAAAAAAATTTGAGTTAATCATCAGTAGTCTATAAAGAATTTAACCAAACTGCTCTTCATTCTGCAGTGTTTTTATCACCTGTATCAAAACATATTTATGGTGTCCTTCTCAGAGATGTTCTTCTGTGCTCTCACTACAATTTATTAATCTGACAAATATGATGAACGTTCACGGCAGTGCTGAGGAAGGGCATTCAGCAAGGTTCACTCAATTTCAGATCCCTGACATTACAGCAGCAAAGTTCCACCGGAGAACTACATCTTTGGTGATTTATTATTTTGTAGCACTGATTCTGTGACCCATTTCTGCTGTTGTGATCTGGCTAGGGTTCTCAGGCATTGAAGGGCACACCTTATCGCAGTTTTGCCGTTGGAAATAGAGGAGCGTAAAGATGAGAAACTCAGCTTAACCCTGAGTTTCATGGGTCTGTGCCCTGGGGCAAGGCACTGGACTAGAAGGTTACTGCATTGCAAGGAGCTGAGCATTTCTCATCCTTGAGAGGCACCCGAGCATCTGATAATGATGTGCAAAGGCAGAAAAGAGCTGGGAAACTCAGGAGAGCCATTTGACTCAGTGCTCTGGCCAAAGCCAGAAAGAGTATAATGTGGCACCAGACTGATGGCATCAAGCTGTATTGGAACTCTTAGAGACTGTGGTGATGCAAACCAGACTGCTTTAATCTGGTGGCATCCATTAGAGTGCAATAACCCCAAATAGCAATTTTCCATCGTTTTCCCCCCATACATTTTAATTTTCTATTATTATGATTATTATTAAATAATTTTTATGCAGATTTTATTTGAACTTTTTCTCTACTTTCCTCATTCCCCTTGTTGAATTAAGCTATATTCGAAACTCTTCTAATGGAGTATTTCTACCATCTGCTCTCTACAGCAATTATTCAAATTATTTGCAACCCTCTGTGCCAGCAGGGGTGAATCTAGCACAGATTATCTGACTGACATATTTTTACCCTGCAATAATGTCACAACTGGTAAAGATCTGTAACTCTGTAGGGCTGGGTGGAGGTGGAGTGTTACGTTTCTAATTATTTCAGTGTCTGACTCATAAGAAATCATAATCTCTTGGTTTTTACAGGACAAGTAAAGAGTGGTTTTGAAAGTTTTCCTTCCTTTACAATCTTACCCTCCAAATCCTGAATACTTTAATTTGCTCAGAGCATTGAACACATCTTATTGGCTATTCTGTCTGTAATTGAGAATACAGGTCCCTTTTTGTTTTGCTATGATTAAGATGCTGCAGTAGTCTCTCCTGTGTTTGCCCTGCCTCTGGTGATATTCATCAGACCTTGTCAGACCAAGAGAGTTGGAGATTGGCATCATATGAAGGTCTTAATCTCCAGAACAGAAAACCAGGCTGAAGATACGTGGAAGTAGCAAGATCTTTCACTTTTTAGTACTTTTTAGACAAGGTTCTCTCTCTTTCACTTTTTAGACAAGCTAAAGCTTAGATGGATAAGTCCAAAAAGCTAGTAATTCACATCTGTGTGATTGTAGCTTCTGAGACATTCATTGACAGTCTTCTTCTGGGAAGACCATGAGCTGGCTACTGAAGGAGAGTGAGCTCTGGCTCCATCTTCAAGCAGGCTGAGGCTGTGCTTAAGGCTTCCAATTACTGCCCATTGTGAGAACACTAATAAGTTTAGAAGCTTGGAGTTTTGAAAGTAATAAAAAGTGATTCAATCCAAAGAAAAGTGCAGGAGAGAGATGAAGCTAAAGCTCAACATAAATGGAACAACTTCTCTAATGGTAAATTTTATGAATCTTTTGCGTAAAGTGTCTCCCTAAAGAAGTTCATTGTGGTATGAAGTCGTCTAGAGTCATATAATAAAGTGTAAAAGTTTCCACCTGAGAATGTTGGTAAAAATCATTGTCCCTGTGGTTCTGACCAAAACATTTAAAACAAGGTCACTGCCCACTGGAGTTTTCATGAGTGGAGCACTAAATCGGTATGTGTAAACACAGTGTGACTCAAAGCTCAGCTTCAACTAGACCTGAGTAGCAAACAATTTTCTTATCACACAGAATTTTCTGAGTTTATCTTAGAATATTTTTCACCTCACATGAGGGTGAGTCAGAGACTTTTAAAAGTGGTTGAGGGGGAGAAAAAAAAATTATTAAATGGCTTGTTGGTGAGGAGAGCTATGTGAGAGATTGAAGATTAAGTTTCCATCACAATTTGAAATAGCAATTAACTCTGGGTTTCAGATAGCCCAAATGAGTCTTTGTTTATTTGTAGCTGAAATGTTAATTGTCTTCTTATTTATTTTTAGCAGAAATTTAGTGCTGAAGCCTTTCTAATTATTTTTTTTTCTACAGCTTCTCTATTATCACATAAACCTGTACTTTAGTCTAAAAACATGTATGCATTTCTACCTTTTATTCTTATGGTGTACATTTACAGTATATTTTTCCCTTTTAATTCGTCCTGTTTTTTACACCTCCTCCCTTGTACTTTCCAGGTTTCTCCTTTCATGATCTGAAAGTGCTGCTGAATAAAGATGAGCCAACAGTTAGTCCAATCCCAGATGGTCTTTTGTTCAGGTAATTACTCGGAACCAAACCAGCTCTTAAGTGCCCTGACTTCCCTGACTGAGATTGACTGATAGAAAGATTAGGCAAGGCAAAGATTTATAGCCAACCTCGTAAGAAGAAAGGAAAAATGTAGACTCATTTAAATAAGGTGGTTTGTGGTTTTTTTTAGATTCTTTCTCACTCCACTGTATTGAGGATGGCTCCTGAATGTTATCCAAAGTCATGTATTTAGGTCGGAGCCAAGCTCATTTGGTTGGAGCAGAAATGAGCATCCCTCCAGCCACTCCTGAATGGTGCTGGAGCCCCTGCTGGTAGTGCTCCCACAGCTGGTATCACACCCCACAGGAGGGCTAACTTCTTAAAGAAGAAATTCTACCTAGTTTCTCAGAGAACATAATGTAATTCTTCTTACAATAAAGCCAGTTATATAGATTTATACATGGTTTATTTACCTTGGTTTCTCATAAGCTAAAGACATTTTCCAGTATATATCAGATGACACAATCCATTTAAAATAAATGAAATTGTCTTTGAAACCTTTGTCCTCATCTTATCACTATAGCCACAGCAGATTTTCAGCAAGTAATAGTAACATTTTGCAAAACAACCCACAAACATAACCTCATCCCTGTATGAAAACAAACTCATTGTAATACTTGCTAAAAATGATTTAATAATTAGTATTTAAATGTCAACAGTCTATATCTAGGAAACATATTAATGAGAAAATAGATAAAATCATATTCAGAAACATGAAAAAATGTCCCGGGGCTCAACAACGATTCAGAGCAAATGTTTTCACAATTTTGCCAGCAGTGTATTTTAAAGGAAAATTTTTTTAATGAAGCACTGAATGATGGAGAAATGATGCTATGTGTTGGCCTCTTTTTTAAAAGATTAGGTTCTATAAAATGACTGGCATCTTTAGGGAGTCTGGAATAGCTACTATTGCAATATTTAATGTAAATTGCAATATCCTAGTCTTTCCTCAGTTATAGACAGTATTACAGCTGTACAGCTCCTGAATCAAACAGTTTATTTAGATAACTATTCCTGGTGCAGACCAATAGCAAAGCTCTTTTTCTCTATGGGGCTCGTCCCATGTGTCAGCTAAACTAATCTATGCTTGAGAGCGGGAGTCAAAGCTGCCCTCTTTTCTTGCCTTTGGACCTTTCGTGTGTGAGCAAAAGAGTAGAGGAGAGCTACGCTTAGAGGTGGTTGCTTTCTCTCGTGGTTTCCATGGGGACCTTGGGGCAAGCAGCCTGCAAAATTCACTATCATTCATAATTCACAGGGTAGGAGGTACCAGTTATGCCCTTTCCAATATGGCTGTTCACTGGCTAGAAGAAACCTTTTGTTTTGTCAATCCAGAGACATTTTGGTTTAAGAAGTCACAGAGAAAAAAAAAGCAGTATATTTTCATGACAAATCTTTTGATATCTGTTTTGTATGGTGTTAATAATTGTGTTTTAATGTAAATAAAGTCTGCTCTCATATTTTTAAAACTGTGCATTATAATTTACTCTCTGGTCCTTGGACTACTAATATCTGTGAAAGATATTCCATTAGTAAGCTGTTTAGTAATGATCTTGATGTACAAACAGACAAATATTCAGAATTAAATATTGAAGGGATGGAAAGATAAAAAACA
This sequence comes from Pyrocephalus nanus, assembly GCA_038380795.1. NCBI lineage: Eukaryota > Metazoa > Chordata > Aves > Passeriformes > Tyrannidae > Pyrocephalus > Pyrocephalus nanus. The sequence goes on from CM076261.1 coordinate 68,955,248, forward strand.
TAGAAAACACAGAATATCTTAGATTGTTGAATGTAGATGATTCTATTATCTGTTTCAAGAGTTAGAAAGCATGATTTATAATTTCCATTAAAAATATCAAAACACTGTCTGAACTTTATCTAAGCAAGTGTACATCCCTCAATCTTTGTTTTTTGTTGTTCTAAGGAAAACAGTACATGTTTGCCTACGCACTTCACCCTCTAGTCTTCTCTCAAAGCACAGCTTTAAGTGCAAAAACAAGGAGGAAATCAATCTTTCTTGAATCCTTAATTTCCCATGGAATTAAATGCCTCTTTCTCTTGAGAAAAATGTTTCAGCTTGTAGGTTGGGTAATCCCTTCACTTTTCGCTCTTTAACTATGTTAAAAAAAGCGCATACAATGCTAATCTTCATTCTCCTCTACTACTTTATCCTCTGAGCTCTATTGTAAAACATATCTATTCTGTAAGAGTAATTCATGGTAAGATTTTTACTTAAGGCAAGTGTGGGATAAAAAGCAGTTCTGTTGAGATTCATATCTGGGAAACAAAATATCTAAACTTAAACTTTAAAAATCAGTTCATAACAACCTATTGTCTAACTGTTGCACTTTAATAATATATATGAACAGGCAGCAGTCACGAGCATTGAGGCCATGCTGCTGAGAACACAGCTGCGCTGGGCAGGGCACGTCTCCAGGATGCAGGACCACCGCCTCCCTAAGATCGTGCTCTATGGGGAACTTGCCACTGGCTGCCGCAAGAGAGGAGCCCTGAAGAGGAGATACAAGGACTGCCTGAAACAATCCCTCAGCCTTGGCCATATTGATCATCACCATTGGTCTACTCTTGCCTCCAACTGGGAGGCCTAGAGACACACCATCTATAACGCTGCTGCTGCTTTTGAGAACACACGCAGGATCACTCTCGAGGAGAAAAGACAACGCAGAAAGAATCGCGTCTCATCAATATCACCTGGGGAGTCTTTCTGCTGCACCTTCTGCAACCAGACTTGTCTATCTTGCATTGGCCTTTTTAGCCATCAGCGCACTTGTAGCAAGCGTGGGTAGAGCCCTCTCAAATCTTCTTTTGTGAAGCCTAGCCATGACACATATATATTAAAGTAAAAATAAATTCTTTTTCACTGAGTATATTTCAAAAATATTTTCACCAGATATTCTGTGGAAACAGTAAATTCCAAGGGCTAATCCAACAAGATAGAATACTATTTTACTGTCTGAACAAACCTTGAGTTAGGTGTGAAGTATCTTTCTAATCCAACAAGATAGAATACAATTTTACTGTCTGAACAAATCTCAAGAAGAGTTAGATATGAAGTATCTTTCCTTCCAAAAAGAGGAGAATTTAATGTGCAAGAATGAATGGTATTAATTTTTAAAAAATATTTGGTCCAAGATATTAATTATGTAAAAAGTTTCATTTTTTGAGATTTGAGAATGTTTCCCAGCCTTTGCTTTGCCAGCTGAATGTTGCAGATCTCTCCATATTAGTTTTTACTCCTTCTTTAAACCATGTAAAGTATTAAAGGCTATATGGAAAAACTGAGTTTGAAGGAAAAGTTTAAATATATTTTGGGTCAAAAACAGTGACTGGGTTCTATAAAGAATAGTCAGAAGGGTCCTTGTTCTATGAACATGTTATCAGTTCTGTCTGTACATTTGGAGGTCTGGAGAAAGATGTGAGTGTAGTCCCATGTCTGCTGGAATGTTATTTAATTCGTTTTGTGGTGAATCTACCCTGGTCTTGGAAAAGGAAAATATCTACCAGACTCAAATTTCTAATGAAATAAAAAAGTGGAGATGGGGCAGTAAGTAGTATTTTTTACTCACATGGTGTAATTCACACTTTGCAGGAGTGAAGCAGTATTCATATTCTTATAGTGCTATTTAAAGCTGAAAGCCTGTTTTTCCAATTAGACATGTGTATCTGCATTTGCAGCATGCCACTGGCAAGGTAAATGGGATCAGCAATAAGCTGAAAGTGAAAGCTGCAGCTGGCTGACAGTTGCAATTTTACAAAACTCCTTTTTCTCCCCTTCAGAGCCTATGCAGATATGAGTTTCAGCAATACTTGCCTCCAGCTTCTTTCAACTTTCTTTTTAATTAAAAAGCTTAATTGGGAGCAATAAAAATTCCAATTAAGATTTTTAAATAAAACTCAAAAGTTCAAAGTGGCTGCAGTTGCAGATAACTGCTATTGCAACCCGTGACTAGCAATGCCATTTGAACAAGGCATTTGTTTCACCACACTTAATACTGTGGTTTTTGATTGTACCTCCATACCTTTCAAAAGTACTGTCCCTTAAAAGCTCACAAGTTATCATGTGCATGTGCAATAGGGGCGTCCTTGTGAGTTTTGCTAAGCGCGGCATTGGGACTCAAGTCTCTGTAGGTTGCTCTGCATATATATTTCCCTCAGCCTCATGCTACATTTTCTATCTGTAAGCAGAAATAGCAGCAGTAACAAGTCCTGATAAGCCAATTTCCCTGTGAATTCATGAAGTTTTATAGGTAGCCTGAAATTCCCTGGACTGCTTCTCCTACAGCTTCATAGAGAGTTTCTTCCCCCCGCCCCCCACACTTTATTAATGACTGATTCCTAGCTCTTGTTTTGAAAGCCTACTGGAGTTGGCTGTAGGTATCACTGGCATTAGCTTCACAGGCTTTTCTCATCAGCTTGATGGACCCAGGTGGCCTTGTCTTTCACTGCTGTTGTTGCTTTCATTTTCCTCAGCCATCTGTTTCTGACAAGAATGAATTACAGCACTGGTTTCCAAGATGTACGTTGATAGCTGTAGCTCAAATGATTACAGCAAAAAACACTCCAGCCAGGATACTTTGAAAAGCAAAATATTCATATAGAAGACATAAGTGCATGTAAACACTCCTAGAACTTTCAAGAAAATAAAAATGTTTTATTATGCCCAGCTAGTATTTAATTCATGAACAGTCTTGAACATATTGAGTGAAATGATGAATAGAGTTGGTTAAAGAATGGATACATTACAGCATAAAATGTACCTTTTTACCCCCAAATTAAAAGCTCAGTATAAAGATTTAAACAAAGTTTTTATTTCTTACTTCTTGCCCCAAAATTTTGAAAAATGGAAGTATTTCCTCTAAGAACTCAAACCCCCTTGGCTATCATTAGAAGGGATCACTCTTCTACCCCTTGCACTGGAAAATATTCCTCCAACCCAATGATCTTGTAGAGTAATAATGTGGTACGTAAACCAAGCGATGCACTTCTGACAGAGATAATGCCCTGCAGCACCAAGTTGCATTGCTGTTCAGGAAACATACATTTGCTATAGGTCAAGGGAATTGAGTGAGACTAACTTAGGTTGGGCTTGCTTGGCTCATCCTCACTTCCTCTCAGCTGTGTTTTTTTTTTTTTCGGCTGGATCTGGGCTCCCAGTAACAGCTGTATTGGCAGCTTGAATAATAAGAAGTTAGAAAAGATTATGTTTCAAATATAGAGCTTTCTTTTTGTTTGTTTGTTTCTGTTTTTGTTTTTGGTTCCCCCCTCCCCAGCCTTCTTTAGAAGCATTTCCTGGAACAAATCACAATATCTAATAAGGCAATGAGACTTTTTAAGTGGAGTTTTAAGCATGTACCAAGGTCTTACTGAATCATGTTATCTGCCGTTTCAAATCCTCTTGAAGTTAGTTACAACGAAGAATAGCTGTATGTTCAGTCTGAAGAGTTCTAAGATTTTAGTGACTTTGGATTAACAGGAAGATTTCAAACTATCACTCTTTAAGCTTCACCTTTCTGTCAGTCATTCCTGACAAGGCCAGAATAAGGTACTAATGGCAGTGACTTTAGAGAGGGTGGTTTTTCATTAGTTTAAGCAGGATGTCAATTAAAAAGGAATTGAGATAAAGAATCAGCAACTAGATTAAGCTTACACTTCTTCACGGATGATAAGAAAAATCCATTTACAGATTCTATTTCAGACTGAATATACTTTCTAAGGCAAAGACCCCTTATATTATAGCTTTAAAAGTCTACTGGCAATTTCTGAAAAGATTTAATAACTATTGTGTCTGAAATGTTGAAGAATTTTTTAACCGCTGGAAGTAATTATTTCTTACCTGAAATGAATATACCAAAATTAATTTAAATTTAATTTCACACATTTTATGACAGAATGTTATCGTCTACCATCATTTCTTCTCCTCCTGTCTGACTATTATTTGCATTCTCTAAGAACTGACAAAGCCTATTTACAGTGGGAAGAAAAATCTATCTTTCTGTGATCTCTTAATGGGGGAGGACAGCCTGGAGTATGTACTGGAGTACATACTGGAGTATGCCAGCTAAGGAATATGGGACACTATGAAAGCCTACATGCACTGTGTTTTTATATGATTTCTGTGATCCATTTGCAAGATTTTGAGCAACTTAGTGGGAGTTACCTACTCAGAATTTAGCAGACTGCACAGAAGTGTGTCAACACTAGTCTTTGGTCAGGCTTAAGGCAAAAGAGGCTCCTAGATGGATTTCCCCTTCTTTATATCCTTGTAACTTCTTTTGACATCTTTGAACTTAGGGATTCAGAGGACAATTATTGTTTCAGGCAGGTTTACATATGTATTTATTACCCTTGACTCACACATTCAATATTTTTTGCCTTCTTGCAGGCTAGAAATGTTTTCTCTAATGGAAACTGAAACTGTGATTTAATATTACTGAGTTCAGAGCTGGCCTAGTCATGGGTTTCTACTATACCCAGAAAAGCAGACTAATCCAGAAAAGTATTTTGAGGGATGCTTCCTAGTGAGAAGTAGGGTATGAGACACAGTGTATGACAAAGGATAGGAAGGGAAGTTCAAACAGTTTGGGACTGTTGAGCATGATTGGCAGATCTTGTAAACACCACCAGCAGACCTATAGTGCCTTTGCCTTAATCCACTTCTGAATGCTTTAAAAAGGCAGCTTTTCTACCTTCTAATTGTAATCTGAATAGAATGCTTTTTCAGAGCAAAGGTACATAAAAACTTGCATGGACTCCTGAAGTTGGGTAAATGATTCATTCTGAGTATTAGCTGAGGGATTTAGTCCTCTTTCTGTTCCTGTGACTAAATCCTTGGCAGACAAGTCAGGCATGGGGTTTTTTTAGTAGCAAAACAGCTTTCAGTTTTGGTCTCTATGTTATAGAATAGAAAAATACTAGTTGAAAGAACCAAAACTTTTTATCACTAACAAAATAACATGTAATTTGTCTTATAGGTAATTAAGTTTTATCTTACAGCTAACTAAGGAACGGGCAGCAAGATACCCACCCAACTAGAGGGGAAGAGATATCCACAACTAGGAGAGATGCTGACAAACGCTGATTCTCCTATGCTATTTATACTGCTTGACAGAATGAGTCACATTATGCTACTTTTTAATAGCTTTCTCACCTTCCTGAAATGAATTACATGCTTGCAGAGCAGTGATGGTAAACTAGGATTCATAGCTATCATTATTAGCTTTGCAGCATCCTTAACATTCAGTACCCATGAATCAGCTATAATATATTGTGATAAATAATCTGTCCAGAGGGACATCAGCATTGCATCTGAAGTACAGCCCAGGCTAATCCTGTGAAATCTGCTTTGATACAGTCTGTGAAGTGAGGTCTTGTTATATCTCTCTGAGTCAGGGAGACATTTGGTTTATTCCTCCTGATCAAGAAATTATTGAGCAGCTTTTTCAGAAGGACTTCAGTGCTTCGGCATTAGTGATTTAAAGCTGATGTTTTTCCCATTCTATTAGGTACATTTGCATTATTATATCAAAACTGACCTAAAGCATGGCCATGATAGAGGGTATTCTTTTGAACACTATATTCCTAGATTTCTTTGTGGTTTTGAAGGTTTCAGCTCAATCAGTTTTATGTCACCAAGTAGATTTTGTTTCCATTACAAAAGATGTGACATTAAAAGACTGTAGGATGATTGTAGGAGCCAATGGCAGCACTAAGCTGACAGAGTAAGGCAACAGCCTGAGACAATTGCAGGTTACTGAAAATTGCCCCAGAAGGGGCTCAGACAAGTCATCTACATAGTGTGCCTCCTGAGGCTTGGTTAGTGCTCTCTGAATTATTTTGAAAAATGCGTATTTAATGCGTATTTAATCTCCTCTTACAAACTTCCCACAGCAGTGGGTGAAGCTGTACATTAACAGCTTTCAGCTACCAGTGAAAACTAGAAGTGTTAAAGGCCAGAAATCCTGGTGCTGGCCAGACAGCACGTGCTTCTGGGTTTTCTCTGCTGTTGGATGAACCTTCAAATTTGTATAGAAGGGAGACACATTTAATGTGCATAAGAGGTCCTTACCTTTCATTTACCAACGCCAGAGCCGTTGAGTTTCAATATCACAAAGACCTAAGAATGCCCTAAAAATCTCATGTGGAAACCTAAAGTAAATGAGATTAACATCCCAGCAGGGAACAGTAAATGTTCTAATGGTAACTAGTTTAGTAGTTAAGGTAGTTTGTAGTGGTGGGGGACTCTCCTGACTCTCTCTTCGTGACTTAAGAGTTTGTTGCTGACTAATGATCTTCAGCCCCTTTCTCCCTAAGTGCCACTTCCTCTACCGTCCTTCCATTTTCTAGGTGGATAGTGAGAGTTTATTCTCTGTAGGACATTTAGACAGCAGAAGAAAGTGATGCAGAGGGTCCTGAATGACCCAGGTGACCCACCTGACTTAAAGCCTGGAAGCTGCACAGTCCTAGAGCTCAACAGTGTAAGCACACAGTCTGCCACAGAACCAGAGACAATAGGTGTCTCTTTTTAGTAGGACTAGTTTGACTTGGTCTGTGTCCTTGTATTCCTGCAATATTGCCATGAAGATGCTGTGGCTTAGGATGGGACCAGCTCAGGAGTCTGAAAGACCCTTTGTCTCAGCACATGGAGCTGCTGGGCTCTGAGCATTGAAGCTGCTCCAACTGGTAAATTGCCTGGTGCCACACCACACCATTGTTCCCTGTATAAGCATTCTTACTCTCTCATATTAAGGCCTTTTACCTTGTCTGGATAATATGTGCTGCCAGTTTATTAAGAAATAGGATCACATTGTTAATACAACTTATTTTTCAACCAAACCTCTATAGTTCACCTACCAATGAAGAAAGAGCTACAAAAAAGAAGGCTTATAGCCTGTCAAACACAAATTTTACAAAGAAGCTTTTATATTTAAGGTACATTTTTGTTTGCTGTAGTAGTATAAATGATGATCATGTGATTAGCACAATAATAGTCTGTACCTCAAAAGTGACACAAACTTCTATTTGAATGCAGTGGGATGTGTGCTTCAGTTATGTATTTACCTATTGTCTGATGGTGAATTTAGAATTTTATGGGTTTCAAATATATTTTTCTGAGTTTAACTGCTTTAATTATTGACTTCCTTTTGCCAGCACCTGATAAATCAATACAAGTGGTTGATACAGGTGGTTCCAGCAGTTGAAAATGGCATTTAGCAGTTTGTGTCAAACAGGTACATGTGTTCAGAACTTCTTAATGCATCTGTAGAAATAGTAGTTTAAAGTGTTTATTATGAATCTTAAAAAAAAAAGTGTTAATTTATTTTGAAATAAAATAAATACTTATAGACTTGTTTGTTTATTTTACTCTTCTTTACATTTTAGAAAATTACCTCAGTGGTCACTTTCAAACTCTATGCTTAGTAAACTCTTGCATTTTAGACCAAAGGAAGTATTCAATGCCGCTTCCAGTATTTATTTAATCATGCTGATAAACTGAGTGTGCCTTCCACAAATGGACACAATGGTCAAAGTAGGAAAAATAAAGCTTTACACGTTGGCACTGAAAGGTGAGGGGTAAGTGTGAGATGTGTGAAAGCCTGGTTGAATACAGATGAGGTGTTATCTTGGTGAAATCAGCACAGACTTTGCAGTAGTTTAAAACAAAACATAGTGATTTGGTTTCAAACAGAACGTTTCTTTACAGGAGGAAGCAGATCTCCTGACATGCAGGGGGCAGTTTGTCTCACTCTGTAGTATTATGTACACATGAATTTCTTCTACCTACATTTTATTTCAGAGTCAGATGCATGTACAGAACCATTTAGTGCCCTACATCTGTCGCATGTCTTCTCCCCAGAGATTAGGTGCAGCTTTGGGAGAGGCTGCACTTGCTGGGCCTAAGGGAGGGGACTGTAGAAACCCATTTCTCCCGTCCCAGAGGAGGGCCAGCTGTGCTGTCTGACCAGGAAGTCTGGCTGGGATGGATAAACCAGGACAGTTCAGGTATTGCTCGGGAGAATGGGATCAAGACACCTAGTGAGGGTAGTTTTGAAGTAAGATCAACAGACATAGGTCTCAATCTGGCAGCCACTGACCCCCTCTCTACAGGTTTGGGCACAGGACTGGTGAACTGGTTTGTTTTGGGGTGATTTGACAAAGGATCAGTTGCTTTCATTCAGCCTTAGCAGTACTTTCCACTGCCAGAATGTGGCATTAGTGATGTATGCTATTCTGCCAGGGAACAGGCTGAAGCTGTCTAAATATTTGTTACAAAACATTAACTACAGATTCAGGAGCACTGCTAAAAGCTTTTTTAGTTTCAGAAGCTAAAGTAGTATTATTTATGGTGTTCATGGCCAGCTAGGAAAACTCACTGTCATGGGAATTTCATGATTAAATTCCCATTACATTCAGCAGAAGTTGAGTTGAGGTGTCCTGAAGCCAGCCTATGGAAAAACCTCATGAGAGACAGCCTGTGTACCCAACCTGTCACAAAAGACTGATTCATGAGACTTAAATTAAAAGCTTAATTTTCAAGTTATGTATAAGGATTCAGTTATTTAAATAATACCCTAATCAACTTAATAGTACTGTAAGAATTTGTAATTTCAGCCACCTTTTATAAATTTTAAAGGCAGAGAGAGACTGACAAAGTACTCGCAATATTTCTGTGCCTGACTAGTTCACAGAGAATGTTGCTGGTAGGCAGAGCAGTGGGGCAAGGAAACAAAATTTCTCTCAACAGCCAAGCAAGTATGCCTAATTTTTAAGCCTGCCAGCCCTGACATAATTCCTGTAATTTTTTCTAAAATTCTCTTGTACATCTTAATTATCTTGTATCGTCTCAGAGGATGGATGTGATAAGGACAAACGTGAACTATTAATTTTCAGCTTTGGGGTGTTAAAATAGCCAATTAAGCTTGTACTAAGAGAAAAACGATATAAATCTTCTGTACCAGAATACAATGCTCCGAGTCTGATTAGCATGCAGTTTATATATTCCCTTACAACCCTAACCATTCTATGGTTCTGTGATTCTATATACTGTAGCCTCTAGCAACCTTTACATTTTCAAACCACTAGGAAACTGACCTTTACAGGAGTACAGGGTATACAAAAATGCCTGGGATAACTGACCTCCCTATCAGCAGTTTGCTATCAGCTTTTGCAAGGTATGTTTCAGATATGATATCTATCTATAAAATTATGTAATTAAAAAAATTTAGAGATAAACACAGAATATGGCACTGTAGCTGGTTAACCTAAGGGGTGTGAGGATAGTTTGCAGACTGAAAAATGCACCAGTCTTTCAAATACATGTCTTTTGAGATGAAGCACAAGCCAAGGTTACATGGTTAGAAGATCTGTTTTCTTCCAAGGTGCTTATAGTAATAAGATAAAAGCAACAACAGAACCCCAAAGAAATCAGTCCTCTTCTGATTATCTCTTTAATTCTGAGACAAGATCTGTTTCTTTACACTCATAGTGCTCTAAATCATATTAGTTAATTACTGCTAATTTATATCAAGTTAAAACCTATCTATAAAAGAAGTTTCATTATGGCAATACTTTGAAATATCAAATGTCCCATTATGTTGCTTAAATGCTGAGGTCATTGTTCGGGTCAAACATACTCTGAAGCTTCCTGATGTGCTAATCTAGTGGGGAACATGACCTGATCATCTTGAATGGCCAGCATGTAGATGGCACAAATGCAATCAGCCTCAGAAATAAAAACAACAATATCATAAAAATTAAAATTTTCCATTCTGTAACAGTAAGGTTGTGAGATTGCTTTATTAAAGTTTAGGAATTTTTTTTTGTGTGTTTTATCACAAATTATAAAGTTGACATTTACAAGTTCCAGTAATGTCAGTCATTTCAGAGGTAAGAAGAAAGGATGCTGAAAGTAAGCAATAAATTCAAGGGCATTAGTGGAGAAACCTCTAATAAAGGTGAAAAAGAATGGGTGGTGGAGAGGGAAAGCTCTGCACACAGATTTTAGGTGAAGTGAAATTGGTCATGACAGCATGATGGCAGAAACAAGTGACTTATTAATTAGTAGTAAGAGGAATCTGTGATACTATCAGAATCAGGAAATGAAAAAAGATGTGAAATTTAAATGAGAGGGGGTGGGATGTCTGGTCTTCCCCAAGTGAGAAGATCTATCATGCAGAACAGCCAATGTTTTGTCAAGCATTCCCTCCTCGGGAGTGGTTGGGCAGTTGAGGGTAACAATTGGTAAGAATTTCTGTGTCAGGAAATGAATTTTAAGAGAAGAACAGGATCTTAATTTGACTGATTTGATTGCCTGGCCGTACATCTTTCTCTATTCTATGAAACTAGAAAGTGTCCTCTCTGAACCTTCTTATATTGTGTTAAAAAAAAAAAAAAATTAAAATAAGAATTATATGGTGGGAAAATGGATCTGAGTCAGATCTAGAAGAATGTGTGTTTTCAGGAGTCTAATTATAGGTAGATAGTACTTCAGCTAGAAATTTGGAAATACTGGTTGTAGTTGCAGAACAAAGTTGCTTTGACCTAACAGTTATGTAGCTCTATGGAATATTCTTGTTAAGATGTTTATCCAGACTTATTGCTTTTTTTGTGATAAAAGCAATAAACTGAGCATCCTTTATGAGGTTTTTTCCCAACTTGATGTATCAATGTAATGCAGAAGTCCCAGTGAGTCCTGTTTGTCTCTCTTTAATAAGTTTCAATTTAAGCATGTTTCTCCATATGAAATGAATATTTAATAATAAAAATATGGTTTTGTTCAATGTTCCAGCAAAAAAAAAGGTCACATTCTTAAGGGGTTTTATCAATTTTTTTGAATTAGGGAAAAAAACTATTACTTAGGGCTTTATTTTTATTTTCTTTGTAAACCTATGTGTTGCTATTTCTAAAAGAAAATACTGGAAGAAACAACTGGTTTGATTTAAACAAGGCCAAAGAAGTTTTTATGTAGAAACTTCATATTTTTCTCTTCTTTAAATGGTATATATTTCCTTCAGGACCCCAAAATCAGCACTGTTAATTCGTGCAAACTGGAGCCAAACCCCCCAATATTTCACAGAATCACAGAATCATCAAGATTTGAAGAGATCTTCAAGATCATCTAGTCCAAAAGTCAACCTAGTTACAGCATAATTACCCCTAAACCTTATCCCCAGATGCCACAATCATCCATCCCTTGGACAGTTTCAGAAGCAGTGACTCCACCACCCCCCTGGTGACTCCATCCTCCACTGGTCAACTTATTCCAATGCCAGTCTACACTTTCAGTGAAAAAAAAAAACAAAAGGGATTGACAACTTTTAAATAGCCATGGAATGTGTTATTTGTACCAGTGGTAATGTACAGGGAGATAGTGGGTATTTGTGTAATCCAGTGTTGGAAACTCTGCTCTGTCAAAAGGGAAATACATTTGCATACCCTTTAGAGTTTAGAAATGTAGTAAACCACTAAAACATAAATAAATTAAATGGATTGTTCATATTCATAGGCTCCCTACATGACTCTAGATTGTTTAGTTTTCATGGTTTATTTTGCTACTTTTAATGGTGCTATTAATCATACTTTCTCATTTTCTTTCACTGCCAGGATCTGACAAGGATTTTCTTTCACCTTGAAAAACCGCATGTTTTGAGGAGTTTCTTCTCAGCACTCTAGTACAATCAGCACTCCCTGCTGAGTGAAGGCAGCTTGTCTTCTATACTGCACTCCTCTCTGAAAAATGGTTTCAGAACCATGGGTTTGATCTCTCTCTTGGTAGTGAAAGATCATAAACAAATATGTCTTTCAAATTGTTTCTCCACTGGAAGCCTTTATGATTCCATCGAAGAGGAAACTGAGCTAACTCAATAAGCAATGGACCGTAAGGCAGTAAGATGATACACTGTTAATTTTTATTACTAAAGTTTCTTCCTCTGCCTCTAGTTCAAAATGCTATTCATATTTTATATGATGATTTTTTTTTTTTACGTTTTCAATGGCAAATCCTTCTAATATTCCATTTACTATTTTTTGTTGAGATGTGCTGACCATAGCAAGCAACTAGGCAGGGACCATAGTAATGTCTCCATCCAAATGAACAGGGACCAAATGCATTACAAATGGACCTGCGAGTTGTTAAGGTGGGAGCTAATAGTGCCCCTGGCTGGCTGCTTCAGGAACCTGCTCTAGAAAAGCTTTGGAAGAACAGCACTAGATGCCTGATGAAGAAGGAAGCAAGGGCAGGAAAACATTAAGAATTATTTGTGATAGATACTCAGTAGTCAGCTAAGCAAATATAGGAAGTTTGTCAACTTTTTGTGTCCCATAGCTTTTTTCTATATTGTAATAGTGGACTGAGAGCCCAGGGGAAGCTGGTCTTTATGGACTGAGATCTGTAGGCGTAGGTTCTCAGTAGGTTACAGAGGTGGCTGCTCTGGTTCAAATGTAGGGTTAATTTCTCTCTGCTTGTTCAGGTGTTTCTGCACTATGTTTAATGGCACACTATAAGTGCCATGTTTGTCTTCCCTCCAAGCCTTAATTTCTCATGTTTATTGATTACCTAGCCAAACAAGACCGCAGTCTTGACTAGGCTCTGCTGTGATCTGTCTGGCCTGTATAAAATCCTGTTTAAAGGTTAACAAGGTACTGATTTTGCAGACACAATTCACAGTGTGGTTTGTTAAATAGCTCTGAATACAAAACCACAATCTACTCCACCAGATTGGGTTTTTGGTCCTTCAAGTCCATTATTCTACTTCCAGCAGTTGCTTTGTCTAATGCTTCAGCAGAAGGGAGAGGACAGACATAAAATATCTTGCCAAAAGTATGAGGGTTTCCATAAGGGGAATATTTCATTTTTAATCCTGTGTCATCAGCCCCTGCCCATTATACACATTTATTGCATCAGAATTTTTTTTTCTGAAAATGATGACTTCTTTTTGAAGTCAGAAAAAAATTCACAGACCATTAGCAAACTGCCTGGAGAATTGTTCTCTTTTTTCCTTCAAAATTACTTATTAGACTGTTCTACTTCCTGTAGATAATGTGCATTTGAGTTTAACACAGATATTGTGGAAATCTAACCCTCCTTTGAGGGTAGTGTTGTAATTAGAGAGAACTCAGTTTATCCCTGAGTTTAGCTCAGACAGATTTAATCCCTTCTACTGGTCTCTGATACGGTCCCTGATTTTCAGACTTTGTTGTAAATTGGATAATATTCCTCAATGAAATGAGCGTATGAATTAAAAATAGGCACATCTCTGCTACATTTGCTTGTGACTGTGAAAGGTTATTTTCCATCATGTTCATCCAGGTAGTCAACATTACAGATTTTTTTTTGCGATTTGCAGACCATAAACTTCCTGGTTGGCCTACCACCAGTGCCAGATCTAGAAAGGGATAAACAGAGATTTAGTGTTTAAGTGCTACAATGGTGATTGTAGTCTCACAGCTAGACCTTTCAAAGCCTTGGTCAGTCATTGCCTAATTCTCAGAGAATCTAGGGGCTCTGGCTGCATCCCTTCTGGCACTGTTCTGGCAACATAAATCATGAGTTTGTACCCTGGTAGCTCTCTGTTGGAGTTCACTAACTGGGCATCTCCTTTCTTGACTTCTTGTTGTGCCCTGACAAGCTGACAGTTTGCAGCACGGCTTTTCAGCCTACCGAAGGAGGCAGTGGTGTTTTCCTTCCCTCACCCCACAGCCTTAGACTTTGAGAAACTCCATGGGATGCATTACAGGGACAAAACGCTACCTAGTATGTGGAGACTTGGATCTTCTAAGATCCAGCTTGGATCTTCTGAGGTCCTCTCTCACATCCTCTCTCTGGATGAAAATATTAATAAATTGTAGGCATCTGCCTTTTTCTCCCCATCTTACAGGCTTCTGTGTTGAACAGGCTGCTCAGGTGCTCTACATGGGCAAAGCAACTCAGCTGAGAATATTACAAAGCTGAGTTTGTGGCACTCAGGTTCCCATGTGTGTCTCGCCTTAAGATGGAAACTTTTAATGTGGTCACAGAAGTTTACATTGTGTCCCCCTCCTCTGACTTTTAAAAGGTTTACTTAGATCATAAGACGGCTGTAGGGTAGTATTGGGCCTCAAGACAACATTCACTGTTGATTACTTGTAGAACTGAGACTGGAAGAAAATTCAGTTTAAGCTCAGATTTCCCTTTGGTCCCAACTTCATTTAGACCAGCAAATATGTGATCAGTAACAGCATGGACATAACACCTCAGTTTCAAGATGAATAACTCATGTTATTCACTGAATCCCAGCATACTGTTTTGACAAGTTCCTAACAGAAAATTTCCAAGGCTGGGTTGATTTTTCTCAGAGCCAACACTGGGATTCAAATGTCGTTCTAGTACCTTCTTTACTGTATAGACTTACTTACACTGGAATAAACTGATATGAACAAAATGATAAAATTGGAAAGTTGTTTCTACAGTGTTTATAATTTCATTTTATTTGGCTGGTGTGCAGATGCAGTGAAATTATTGCTGAAAGTTTAAAATGTACTTCTCATACTTTGTCACAGTTTACTGAACTTGTGTAATATTAAGAATCCTCCCTCAGAAAATGTTTAAAATTGCATGTAGCCAGTTTAATAGATACCTGTTTGCTACTCAAATAACTGTTTTTTAAAAAGGCATACATGTCCTGGTTGCTCTCCCAGTGAGATTATGATTAGGAGTGTGCAAAGAACAAACATTAATGTTAGTTTAAATATTCTTGGCAGTGAGAATCCAGATATTTTTATTCTATTATAATCATAAAGCTGTGAAAATATAAAAAATTACAGTGCTCTATCAAATCAAGAACTATTGAAATAATAACATAAAAGCTGGAATTCAGGTGAGACAGTGTTCATACTTACCAGATGTTTCTATTCACTACCAGTGCTCACAGAGGGGAGTCCACTTGTAAAAGGTGGAAGCTGTCAGCTTAATTTGTGTAGCTGTGAAGAATAAAGGCTCACCCATACCAATTTTGTTCTGATGACCTTAAAAAGAGATGGCTCAGTATTTCATTGTCATTTCTCTGAACCGTCTAAATGCGCCTAAAGTTTTTCTTACGTACTTTAAAATGGTAAATATGAATGAGGTCAATACAATAAAAAAGATAAATAAAATCAGGACCTATTCTGTCTCTGAAAGGGTGAGCTGAGTAACTCCTAATCTTCAGTCCTTAACTAGGCCAAACCACTTTCAGCTTTTGTGCAGGAGGAGACATCATGTAATTCAAAAGCTTTACTTTCAAGATTTAGTGAAAATTTATTTCAGAAGTAGTGGAAACATCATAAAACAACATCAGTAAATCTACACATATATGCTAAATGCAGCCATCTATCAATTTACATAGAATTCAGCCTATCGTCTCTCCCACAGAGAGGTAGATTTTGTCTATGTCCAGTTCCAAGGACAAAGAAATAGAATAATTTTTTGTCAAGTCTCTTTATAAAATATTCTATTTCAATATTTTAAAGCTCAGCCCATACTGAATCCAATGGTTTTTCCTGATCCTTTCGCTATGGTGCAGTTTTTCTGTCTCTTACCATGTTTCTAAGCTGCCCACATGTCTTGGGAAGAAGAAAAGGGCTACCAAAATGACCCATACTCTCTGCCCCTGGTGTTACATGGCAGCAAAAAGGGAGTTGTCCTCCTGTGATACCCTTCAGAGGCGTTCAGTAAATAACAGAGCTGCTTCAGATTTGATGAAATGATGCTTGAGCAACACAGACTTTGAAGGAGAAGCTTAAGTTCAGATAATATTATCTACATACCTTGCCATCAAAACAAGTAAGTGCACATATCCTTAGAAAAGGAAGCTGCTGTTTGTTTTCAGTAAATATATGCTGTTCAACTCATAAACAAAACATCATCTTTTATCAAATGTTCAAAACCTTCGAGCTCACAAAGTGCTTTTGCCCTTGAACATAACGCTGCTTAATAACTTCTCTTAATAATAACTTAATAACCTTTCAGAGCTCAGGTAAAAGAATGTTTTGAGCACATACAAACAAAGCAAGTGTGGTTATGATACGTGGTGTAAAATGAATTATTTTGTGTCTCTAGAATTATAAACATTATTTGGTTTAATATATATTCTATCTCCAGACAGTTAAATTAATCCTCTCAGCAGAAGCAATATAAATTTAGAATACGTTTTCCAAATGATTTTGCTTACTTCTGATCTCCTTTAGTACATAATGTGCTGCAGCTCTAAGAAAATGAATGCTTACAAGTGTAAATGTTTATATGAGTCAGCAAAACTGGCAAAAAGTTGATGATACCTTGTATGCCCAAAGGAGCTGACATTCACCACTTAATGAAAAAAAAAAAAATCTGATGTTCAGGCTGATTATATTGCTATAGATTAATGTGCCAGTGAGTCTATTTGAAAACATTATCTTTTGCTTGCATAGCAACTTGTGTAACTCAGATTGCAAGAAAGAACAAATACGAATATTACCCATTAAAGACACAAGTCAAGAATAACCAAACTGAAGTAAAAATACTGCCATTTCAGCTAGTATTAGCTAATCTGCTTTAATCTTTTCTAGGTCTCTTAGACAGCAGTTCCCTCGTGCTGAACTTAGTCTTCATTTGAATAGGATGCTTATTGCAATTTCTACAACGACTCTGTAAGGGATGCTCTCATTGCTCCCTTTGTTTCACTTCTTTATCTTGAAAATTTCCTGTTATATAGCAAGCACAGGCTGTGACTTCACATCATACCTGTGTATTGCACCTTTCTCAGCATTATTTTTCTTTTCTTCCACCAAATCCCAATGGAGGAATTAAGGCACAGTAATGAACAAAGAAAAAAAAAAAAGTCATTGCAGAGGTGTATTGTTGGATGTGTTCCTTCCATGGATTTCAACATTTTAGTCTTGGTGCAGATATTGAGATATGAAAGTTTCAAATTAAAGGTATTTATCAAATTAAGCCATTATTTTTGCAATGAACATAATTAAGAAATAACTCTAGAAACTGCTGTGTTCTGAGTAACTGGCTCAGCGTGATAAAGAATAAAGATGAATCTTCTAAATGTTTCCAACATAAAAGCAGCAGTAATGAGCAACTATGATGGGAGGAATGAGAAACTAAGCATAGACTCAGAGGTAGGAGATGGATGATATCTAAGCAATACTGCAGCCTGCTGTGAGTTGGGATGACCAATTTTTCATACAATGTCAGCAACAAAAACTTGTTATTTTTTTCATTCAGTAGAATATTTTAAATTTTAAAAGTCATGCTTAGTAATGTTACATTTTGTAAAAGTCCTGTTTAGTAAAACAAGCAAAGAAATCCCATCAAGTTAAAAAAATGCATGTGTGATTTGCTTTTAGCAGATGTATTTCATCTAGAAAAGTCTAGATTAACAAGTGTTTTTATATATCAAGAAAATTATATATTTTACTTCTCAAGTACACTATCTTCTTTTGGCTCATCTCAGTATTCAAACAGTCCTCTAATGGTTTACTTAAACTTATACAAATCCTCTTACTCAGTTGCTTTTTGGGGATTGACTAGCAAAGACTAAATGTTGGATGAGATGCTTTGAGAAGACAGTGAAGATCTGCGCTGTGCTTCCATGAAGATGAGGTTGTCCTGCCAGGCAAGTTGGATGATAGAAAATTTTGGAGACTTCCCTTGAGATATCATGAGAAAATAGTGGAACTGTGAATTGTCTCATAACAGAAAGTTTATATTTTGCTAAATGATATAAGGAAGTTCAATTTGGCTTGATTGAAAACTACTGCATTCAGCTTTTCAAGGGAAAAGATTCTGATTTTGGATAAAAAATTAATCCTTAAGTAGTAGGCTATGAGTTTTTTTGTTTTGTCTGTTTTTTTTTTTTTTTTTTTTAATTTTTGTTTCAGAGGTGCTGTTTTTCCACTGTCAGCAGCTCAAAATCCAGCATTTATTACAAGTGCAAGAGAGTTCATGAGCAAAGGCTTAATCTTAGCTGGATTTGATAATTTGCTCTAGCCATGATAGTGGCTAGATAATAGATAATGGATGAAAGCCAGAGCCAGAATATAGATGGAGGTTATGGTTTATTAGTAACTCATGCTTTGGGCACACAAATGCTTTCTCAGGTCTTCAAAGGAAAGCAGAGTGAGGATGCAAGAGTAATTTTGCCATAAAAGAGGATGTTGGCAACAATGAAGTTGATAATGGACTATTTTAAAAGACAGAAACATCTAAAGCTCGAACTTCATCAGGGTACTCATAATAGGCTGGTTGCTCCTGCTGCTGTTTGCACAGGTGGCAGAAAGTGGCCTTTGTGCTCATTTTTTATGCAAAGGCCAGTGAACTTTTGAATTCTCAGCCTCTTTCTGTGCTCCTAATAAAAGAGAGATGGGGTATTACTTCAAATACTGCTCTACTTATGATTCAGAATGGTTATGCTCCCTACATGCACCCCTAAATATTTTGTTCTATGCTGGCTGGCTCTTCCTGGGATGTCTTTTGGGCTCAGAGGACAGAAGATACTATGCTTAACAGTAGTATTGGGTTTGGCTGCCACCACATATGCCTACATGGCTACCTCAACAGGCTTTGCCTTCCCAAATATCTCAGGTGTCTTTGTGACTCATTGCCGGACATGTACTCTAGTTCCATGCTGCAAAGCACCTCTGTGACAGGCTGTAACACAGCCTTATTTCAGACACCTCGAATGAGAAAGCTCCCCTACCGCCACAATAGGCGCATCTCTGGGCCATAAGGGTGCTAAATAGGGCTGTGGCAATATTATGTCAACCCAGATGTGTCCACAGAAGAGTGGCAGAAATAGCAAACATGCTGTAAATTCATGTCCTTTGTGATCCATGATGGCTTTCTATGTAGGAAACCAGCTTATATAGCGACATTCAAAGCTGTGGCTATAAATGACCCCTAAGCCTTCCCATAATACCTGCCTTTGGAAACAAATGCCTTTGCTTGAGTGAATAATTTTTAGTCTGTGAGTTGTTTAGGAATTGTTTGCTTAGTTATTCTTTTTCAGTGTTTTGTATTCCCTGATGAAATAATCTTTTAGGTACCTTCTCTTTGCTTGAAGAATAAGAAAATCTGAAATAATTGCTTTTACAATTAAATTTTCAAGAATAATCTTGTAGAAAATAAATTGTTATTTTTTTCCCAGGTATTGTCTGCAAATATGACCACAGATAACCTTTTCTTCCAGATTTCAGCTGTGAAAATATGCCAGGTCTTTATCATTTAACAAGCTCTAAAATCCCTGCTATTTAAGTTGTGTAGCCTTCACATCACACATTAGAAATGCAACGACATACAATCTTGTAAGTCTGAAAGATCACGATAAACATTTAACTCTCATCAACAAAAATCAACCTACTTAGCCTTAGTTTAGACCTAGTCTAAAATGTAAATGGTGTTTATCTCCTTCAAGGGCCAGAGAAACCAGCTTTTTCTAGGCAGATACACAATTTTGAAAGACATACAGTACATGGCTAGTCTGTCAAAGGTACAGAGAATTTTAAGCAGTTTGGCATTATCATAACTGTATTAAGCTATGTTTGGTTTTATCGTGTCGTGTTCTTTGACATTCTGCTCGGTGTGTGTATGCTGCCTGTCAATCACAGAGTCAACATGTCATGAGGGAACTTCACTGCAGGAATGGTGCAGCTTGGAGAATTCAGATGAGTTTAAGGAAAAAGAGCAAGGAACGCTTGACAGCTGCCAGGAGAATTTTTGAGGTGAATCTCAATCTCATTAGGTGTATGGTTAAAATCATGAATAGAGATGGGATGACAGAGAAAAAGGCTCTGACATACTTACAAAAACTCCTTGTACTGGATATGTTGTTTTTTTTCTTAAAATTTTCTACGGTTTTTCACTGATGAGAAGCTTAGTGAAATGATTGAGTAGCTAAGAGTAACATTTTTTTTTTTTAAAGTTAAAAATGTAGTTCCTGAATCATTTAAAGGACTCATGTATATCTAAGTAATATATACTTAACATGGGGAAAACTAAAACAGGATGAATTCAGCTAAACTTCCTTTTATGGACAACTTGTGGCAAATTCGTCCTGTGGTGTGACCTGTCTGTGGACCTGCAACAGTCCAGTGGTTCCAAAGCTTCTTTGCAAAATGCTACTGCATTTTGCTTAACATTTTATCAAAACAGATACCTGTCTGCCTTCTTGCTGGACACTCTTCCTGGCTTGTTGGATGCTGCTACTACTGTATCCAAATGAGTAAATCAAGCGGTGACAGGGAATGTTCCTGGGGCCTGGAAGGTAACCAGCTATGCTGGTGACATCTTATGGCCATTCTTGGAGTGGTTTTGCTCTTGCCAGACATCTCTCAGCCCATGCTGGGGCCCTGTTCGGGTGTTAGCAAAAGGGACCAGCCCTAACAGGAATTCTTGATACAGCAGTTCTGTGTGGGAAGGGAAAGGAATTTAGTAGTATGGACATGGACTGGTCCATGATATTCAGTTTTGGTGTCATATGTCACTGGTATTGACATATTTAATTTAGTTTTATGTTGATATCAAGTTTTTCTATACCTACTGCTAAGTGGCTGCTCTGACTCCATCAGTTGCTTTTCCTCAGCTTTGGGGATCAAAGCAGAACCCTTTCAGAGGAACAGAGAAGAGAAATACAAGATATAGGCCACAGTTTATAATTCTCTATAGTACAAGTGATGATAGTTTCTGCTGCACAGTTTCTCTCACAATCTGGTAGTTTAGAAGCATTTAATATTTACTGAGGGTTGGAATGGACCTTTGGCTCAGTCTTTAACTTCACAGCGATCACATTAATATGGACATTGCTCTGCCCTGGTATAAATGGTTCCTGTAAGTTACTTCTTCAGGCCTTTGAAAGGGAAAGAGATGGAAATTAGAATGTGACTGTAAAACATGTACAGAGGTATGTTCAAGGTTAATACTAGAGGCAAGAACAAATTCTGATGTGGTTTATTTGGTCATAGAAGAATTTTAATTTATTTCCAAGATGGTAATCTTGGGTGGTAAATAATTTGATGGAAACACATTTGTGGGAAAACAAAGCTCTGGCAAATTAAAATCTTTGTGAAACACACCAGAATACCAGATTTTTGGTTTTGGAAAATTCAAACAAACAAATATACATGCAGTGTTGTAACAATCTTTATTCACTCTTTACAGAATTACATTTTTTTTTTAAATTTAGATATGACTTTTATTGCAACTTCTTTCTATCTTTTATTATTATGTACTTAAATGTGGTAATTTAAAACAGACAGATTAAAATCTCTGAATTCCCCAAGTCACAGAATTTCAATCTTCAGTGGGGCATAATTAAACCCCAAAGAAAGACTGAAAGAAAGATTTTTCTCCTAGGTGCTGCAAGTTCTTTCATTTCCCTCATCATACAAAGACTAGGAACAGTGAAGCTTTGCTGGTGAAAAATACTGTTCTTATTTCTTCCCCCTTAGGACCCAAGGCATACTGCAAAGGCTGTTCCTGTTCCATTTGACATGCAGATGCAAATAAGCAGGTTTGAACTCGGAGCTAGGAGCAGGCTTGGCTGCTTTCTTTTGAAGACTGGTTGGGTAATATACCTGGGAGCTTTCAGAAAAATGAAGAGATTTTACTGGTAGTGAAAGACAGCTGGCTACAGAAGAGTTACTTCAGAAAAGTGAAAACAGAACTGAGCTCAAGAATGATTCATTTTAATCAGACTAGTGTTGCTTTAACAAAGCATACTGACTCTTTGCTGGTTTTGTGATATTTAATTAAATTTGGAAGGTTAGATAGGAAAGGTATGTTTTCAAATTAACCTTTACCTCATTAAAATTTCATTCTAAGTTTTAAGCAGTTTTTTAGAGTACATGCTGTTATGCACTATCTGGTCATTTTATTTCCTGCTATACTTGCTACTTATCTGAACCTAAACCAGGATATCTTTGTTTTAAATTCTTACCTTGGGAACACGTATTGCTCTACACAGGTCACCACTGATTTATGTCATATTGTATATTTAACACCTGCAGAATATAATCTGATTGAATGTGATTCTGGCATGATGTAAGGCAGGGTTTTCCTTTGTGTCTTAACACAAGTTGCAGCAGGGATTACCATGACTCATAAGGAGCTAACATTTCAGAAAAGAAGGCTTTTGAAGAACTCAGGCACAAAGCTAAAACACTGGCACTGCTTTTCTTCCACCTGGGTGGAAACTGGCAGAGAATTCAGAATTTATTCCTGAGTTCTTGGGTATGGCATATCTATTGTGTTAAAATTGCTAAAATTGAAGAGAGAACAGGAGCTTTTTGTAATGTAGTTTGAAGCGTTTATGAATTGTGGAGCTTTTTCTAGTTAAAGGAATTATTTTTTAAAGCTATTGGCAGAAGTAATCATGAGAAAGGCAGGTGCCATTTAAACAGAATTAAAGTTATGTGTCACTAGCATGATTACGAACTATGAGCTGCAGTAAACCTGACTAGAATTACATGTGCTGTGGTAAAAAACAAAGACAGAAGAACTCAGATCAAGATACTGAAAAGCTGCTGGTGAAGGCTGGAGGCCTGTTAATCTACAGCTCTGGAGGTGATGCAAGATAACGCTTCAGGTCATTCTCGTAAGATCAGTGGGGCTGATCTTTCCAAAACGATGGCACAGTACCTTCTAAAAGAATTTTGTTCATTCAAATCTTGTTTTGTTTCAGACTAAAATCTTCTAAAGACAGATTTAGAAGCTTACTACCTTCTTATGTAGACCCAAACCTATGATATAATATTATTCGTAGTATTTTACTGGAACAAGGAGTGGCCATTCACAAATATTTGACTTGGCAGAAGGGTTACAAAGGAAAGGAACTAGAGGGTTTTACACAAGGACGAGGTAGCTGTCTTCATCCAAAGACAGATGTCTCAAAAATCTTTATCCTTCATCCAAAAATCATCTTCCTGCATTGAGAGGTATAAAATTAACTTGTTTAAATTTACTCATACTCTGAGCATAGCTCCTGTTAATACTGATAAGAAATATACTGAACTTACTGGGGATGAAGTTACTTAATTCTCCAAAGCAGCTTATATTTCTTTTTCATGGCTGTGATCATTTCCTTCCTCTATCATAATTATATTCCCCACTATACAGATCTCAGCATTTTATCTTGGAGTTATTCTCCAGAACAAAATTCTCAATAACGTTTTTCCAGAAGTACTTCTGTGATCATGTCAGAAAATTTACATTTATTTCAAAACTGAAAAACAAAGAAAAAAAAAAATTTTTAAATTCTATATTTTCTCTTCCCTGTTGGCATAATTCATCTGTGTTAAAATTTTGAAAAATA
The DNA here is from genome assembly GCA_038380795.1 of Pyrocephalus nanus. Taxonomy (NCBI): domain Eukaryota; kingdom Metazoa; phylum Chordata; class Aves; order Passeriformes; family Tyrannidae; genus Pyrocephalus; species Pyrocephalus nanus. Next base: position 68,978,817 of record CM076261.1, read on the forward strand.
CAATTTCATATTCATAATTGATTTTGTTATGATCTCGGTTGAGTATCATACCTAATTTTAACATTTTTGAATTTTTGGATGGCATTTTTTAGACAGGAGTTTAACAGTTAGACATTTTAAACAAAGCAGGAGTAAAACCAGGCAATTGCAAAAGATAAAGAACACATTTGTGTTCCCTTGAGCTGAAGATACTTAAAACTAACCTACTACTGAGTTTCTTGTAATGCAGTAAAAATTTAAGTATTACACAAGCCTAATTTTCTTCTTACTGTTTTTATGTCTAAGAAACTTTAAATTTTAATCTGTTTAAAATTATACAAAACTCCATAAAAACATTTCTTTATTTTATGCTCCTTGTGACATTTAGGCAATATTTAGGCCTTTTTTCAGCACCTGTGAGTTTACTGAGAATAATGCTGTGCACCAGACCCTGTGAGACATGAGTAGCTTGGTTTGCAGAGGCCCTTGGCACTGGGTGACTTCCTGGCATTGGCTCATGCTGTGAATTGTGCAGTGAGAAAAGGAAAGAAAAAAAAAAAATCCTTTGACTTCTTAAGTTAGTTTTCCTTTAGGTTACAGCTTAAAGAGAAATTTCACATTTAGGTGGAATGTCTGGCTTTGGTTAATTTCCTTGAGTAACTGTGCTGCAGGCTTGGTGCAGGTGCACAGCTGTTCCATCCTCTGAAAGCCCCATGGGCTTAAAAAATATCTTCACTGCAGCAATCCAAAGTATCCCAGAAACCTAGAAGCACCCCTTAGCTCAAAAAGATTTGCTTTTGAGTCATTCTTCTCTAGAAGGGTAAATGGGTAGACAAGACAGCGTGTTTTTTGTACAGGAGCTTTTCATGGGAGCTGTCTGGGCGGTTCTTGGCTATCCTGTAACTGCACTGGCAAGAATGCAGTGCAGTCTCCTTTAGTATTCCAACTGCTCTCTGTACAGAAAACTTCACAAAAAAAAATTTTCTTGCCAGGTAGGGTCACTGTTTAGCCAGCTTGCTTTTCTTCCTTGCTGTTCAGTCTGCAACACTGGTAACCTTCATGACTTCTACTGGACTTTAAAATACCTGCCATTTTTACCTGGAAATGTACCTCCTGTGATATGGAAGAAATCAAGTTTCTACTGAAGAATCCCAGAAATCAGAAGAAAAAGACAACAAAACTTGCCATATGTTTAGCCTTTTGAGGCAGAGAAATGAAACCTCTTCTGGCCACTAAGAATGTTTTCTTGATGACTTCCTCAGCCTAACCCAGCATCTTGGATGTTGCTGAAAGATACAGCAGGACACAAAAAGCTTATAGAGAGCCTTCGTTCCCAATAAGTTTTTGTAAAATAAAAACAGGCAAAGTCTGAGTAAAAAAGTAATAACTCAGGCTCATATCTAGACTGTTCGGACTGACTGCAGCACTCAGACAACCTGTGTAATGTGAGTTCCTACAGAAGGTCTCAGCATGCTGGCACTGTGCTGAGGGTGACTGGACTGCTGAATGCATTCCAAATGCAGCTCTCCTGTCAGCAAAACACATGCAGTGCCAATAGGGAAGGTATTTTATAGCTAGTGGTGGACCTAGCTGTTCCAGAGAAGGTTGCTCCTGTGGAGATGGGGTTACTGAACTATCCACAAGTATAGTTGCTGCTTACACTATGTAGTCATCAAGCCAAGAAAAAAAAGCTGTGTTGAGATTTCTGCCTCATAAATCCTCTCTGCTTGTTTGTCTCCGTTCTTCATAAATCCAGGAAGGACTTTTTTTGCTTTTCTTTTTTTGTTGATATATTTCAATCACATGGGGCCCTGATTGTGCCTCAAGTTACTGGAAACTGCAATAATGTAAATGCAGATGTTTTTAGCAGTATTTCTATCCACTAGAGACTAAACCATATCTGTAAACCCACATAATGTATTGTTTTAAATCAGAATTATGTTAGAGGAATCCAATGTTGTCTAAAGCTTCTAGAAAGCACAGAATTCTGTATTTTCTTGTATTTAGTAGTCTAATGGGATTCCTTGAGTGTTTGAAGTTAAATGGGTCTGTGATGATTTCTTAAGTAAACACAGGCTTTACTTTGGGATTGAAATTAGTTTTTTTAAAACTATAATATTTAGAACTATGGCATTGACACTGACAATTAAGATAAGCGGCATCCTTTGCCTAGAAATTTAATGAAATTAATTATTATGATGTAATTCAAAATTGCTGTATGATCACTTCTTTTCATTCTTTATAACCATCACATGGCATATTTTTCCAGAGGTGCTACCTAATTATGTTGAAATTAAATGTGATTCATCAAACAGAACTGAAGACAAAACCGGTAATCAGTGAATCTTTTCCATTCACAGAATCTGTAAAATAGGTGTCTCTTGTAATTAGTTTACTGATGTTTACTTAAGAACAAGTAAATCAAAATTATAATAATTTTCTTCTCATTATTTAGTAGAATATTTTAGCATATATATGCAGCACATAACAATGGCTTTTATGGGTGGGACTAATAGAAATTATCAGCATAGCCACAATAATAATAATTATTTGGAGGATTAAAAATTATAGCCTCATACTGAAGATAATGAATAAGACCATGTTTTATGTCTAGAGGGAGTATAAGGAACTTATTTCTGTTTGTGCACACTAAGCATAACTAAACATCATAGAATGTTTTGGGTCGGAAGGGACTTTAAAGATCATCTAGTTCCAACCTGCCTACTGTGGGCAGGGAACTTTCAGTGAGCCAGGTAGCTCAGAGCTCCATCCAACCTGGCCTTGCAGGTTGCAGTTGCAGTCTATTTTTTCATTTGTTTTTGGTGTTGATTGAGTTTATTTTTCTTTGTAAAATTGAGTAGATACCAAATACTGCCTGACACAGGATATTGATTAAAAACATACCCTCTTGGGAATATTTATGCACTTCAGTTGTCTTTCTGCTAGAAGGATTTGACTATGATTTAATTTCACCGGCTATAATTAGGCAGCTTTTGGGAAACTAAGGAAAATGGATGCTCAGTTACAAAAGTCTAAACAGATTTAAAGTCTGTGTGCTGTACACACCAAGCTCTAGTTTTGGCCCAGTGCTCTGCTAATATAGAAAAGAAAGAGGGTTTGTCTGTCACTGCTGTTATGGGGATGTTCCTGGCACAGGGGAGTGGGGCACACACACACACATATACACAGTACTGCAGAGCAGGTGGGCTATGGGTCTGCAGGCTCCTCCTACAGGGACCAGTGAAAGGCACATACTGGGATGTTTAATCACATATGACAGCTATAATGTGGAACCTTCTGGCATGTTCTGTTAGAAGACCAACCCTTGGGCTTAGAGCACTCTTGGAAATAGTTATTGCATTTCTCTTCCCAAGGGATGACCAAAGACGGAGTGAATGTCTGAGAGTGGTACCTGGACCCTGACTCCTTCCCATCCTCATGCCTGACACCAATTGAGGGCAGCAGAGCCTTACCAGAAAAAAGTAAAACTTTGTCTCTTGATCTGAAATATTGATTGCTGGAAGTATATTTAGCCTAATCAAGCTTAAAACAGGTAATGGTGAGCTATCCTATTTATTTATTGCTTTCTGCTAGAAAATAAATTTGTTTTCTTTTTGAGTACAGACCCAAACTCATTTTATTTCCATCACTCACTCTGCTCCCCTACATTTATCCACCCACACTATCTATTTGAAGCTACAACCATTTGTAGGACTCTCCTTATCTTCCCACACTTTGCAAAGGCTGGAGAAACAAAATATCTTAAGTAGGGATTGTTTAGGGTCTCCTTTTTCCCTCTTCATTTGTTTAAAGAACATGTGGCTGAAATCTAACTTTTGCTCTTTTATAGCTGTTTCTGCTCTTTTAATAGCAACAAATCTTTCATTTTGTGGCAGGCTATTTCCAGGACAACCCATTATGATATGACAGAAAATTATACCTTAAGAGAGGGGGAAAGAGAAGGAGCAGATGATATCTCATAACCCCACAAACAATCCAGTTGTCATGAAAAGTATGCCTATTAATAGCTGTAAAGATGAAGGAAAACAGGTACCATTTACAACTCTAAAAGGATGGTTTCTAAGCTGAAGCTTTTTTCTAAGGACTTTGAGCTGCTTTTTGATAGTGATAAGCCACTATCAGTTCTGAAAAATGCCTGGCAATAGGCACTGAAGCAGAAAATATAGCATAGGCAGACAGGGAACACTCTTGAAGCTTAATCATATGCAAATTGGAGATTAGGAGATTACAACAGACTTCCGTGCACATGAGGAATATGATGTAATGCCTTCATGTATCTTCAATTTTAATTCCACATTAATCTCTTAGTGTAAATCATTCTTAAAAAGAAGGCCTCAGAACTGGGAAAATAAAGCAAAGAAGCCTCAACTTCTCTGCTACTGAGATCCGTAGAACCATTTACTAAATTAGGGGTTTTGTTACATACAGATCTTCCACTTAGAGGAGGTCTGCTGTAGGAGGTTAAAATGTATTTCTTGTGGTGACTTGCATAGTAGAGTCTAGAAGAGCTTGCAAGACTTGGAGGTTATGATTGAAGTGGGATGTGCTGTGCATCCATCTGCCCAGGCCATGATGGTATGAATCTCTGATGCACTTGCTCTGTCTGGGACTGGATGATCATGCCCTTGCCAACCTCATCTCCTTTAGTGATGAGCTGTGCCTCCCTATACTGATATCTATTTAGGGACAAAAGTAAAAATAAAATATTGCATTTGCAATGAATTCACTTCCTTTATTTTATGATTAACATGCACAGAAGAGAGTTGATGATTACTAGTACAAGTACAGACTGCAGATGTGCACAGCATCATGTGGACTCTCCTTTATAATGTTGTCTCTGCCATGGGTTCACAGGGATACAGACCTTTAACCAGAATGAACCATGATGATAAATTGTCTATTGTACAATTTTGAAAAAAATGCTTCACTTCTTTGTGCCCTCTCTGCTCATCTGTGACATCATGGTAATCAGAGGCTAAGTTCAACTTAATATTTTTCAAGGAAACCTGCTGGAGCTATTACAGAGGAGGCCACTAATATGATCAGAGGGCTGAAGCACCTCTCCTATGAGGAAAAGTCTAAGAGAACTGGGATTTTTCAGTCTGCAGCAGAGGAGGATTCAGTGTCACCTTCTAGCAGCCTTCCAGTACCTAAGGGGGGGTCTACAAGAGAGCTGGAGAGGGACTTTTTACAAGGACCTGCATTTATAGGATAAGGGGAAATGACCCTAGGCTGAAAGGGGTTTAGATTAGATATTAGGAATACATTCTTTACTGTAAGGGTGGTGAGGCACTGCAATAGGTTGCCCAGAGAAGATGTGCCTGCCACATCCCTGGAAGTATTCAAGGCCAGGCTGGATGGGGCCCTGAGCAATCCGATCTGGTGAAGGGTGAGTCTGCCCATGGCAGGGGGGTTGGAACTACATGAAATTAACAGTTCCTTCCAACACAAATCATTCTATGGTTCTTGGACTCAATGATCCTTGTGGGTCACTTCCAACTCAGCTGATTCTGTGATTCATATCCCCAAATACCGTGAAATGGATTTCTTTAATTTTTACTTGCTGTAAATATGAAATAATTAGTGAGATGTAGGTATTTAGTCGTTATGATAAGATATTAATCCTTGGTGAGAAATTCAAGGTCATCCTACTTTAAACTTTTAAATACAGGGACTTTGGCAAGGGCTATAATATTTTAGAGACAAGCAAGCTGTACAGACAACTTTGGCCTGAATAAATATTTTTTGTGGAACCTTGGCCATATTATTTAACATCCTCCCCACCATAAGCTTACCATTATTTCAATTTAGAAAATGAGTTCAGATATTGTTTCTTTCTTGTATCAGGATGAAAAATATTTTTATGTCATAGTAGAACATATGGGCTAGATCCTCATCTCAGGAAAATAAGGAATGTGCCATCGATGATGTATTTGTTTAGGCCAACTGATCATCATTTAGTTGTCAGAGGGAAAGATTCTTATTTATACAGTATCATTTCACACATGGTTATCAGTAAATTGTTTTTAGATTACATGCCTAGAACTCACAGTTACATCATCACAAATAGAAGAATTGTAATCATTCTACCTTTTGTACAAAAAACAAATGCAATGAAGGGATTATGTACAAATTCTTTCATAGCAAGAATAATCTATAAATTACCAACCGCAGAAATCTGTCAGCTGGATGCAGGAAGTAGCATTCCATTTTTGTAGGCAATTCACCCGTATGCCAACTACTAGTCTGACACCAAGGGAGATGAATAGCATTTCCCTCAAAAAACTTTATTCCCTTGAACAAAATCCTGGGAAAAACATTATCTGGGAACTGTATTGGTAGGAAGGAAGATAACCTCCTAAAATAAGCTACTTTCAGGCATTATTTATAACCAGAAGCTTCTGTAGGAGAAAATTTCTATTGAAAGACAAAATGATACTGTGGTTATTACAATAGCCATTTCCTTCAGTGAATAAAAGGATTGCTTAAAAGGCATCTTCTAAAATACTCTTCCTGGATAAAGAAATGAGTGTGTGGAGTTAAACAGGCCTGCATTTTCCTCCAGTGTTGTGGACAGAAATGGTGAATATATGCTATTATTTTCATATTGCAAGCACGGGTTCAGCATAAGTGAGGAGCTAAAAAGCTCAAAGCACTTACATCCATTTAGAAATGACAGGAACGTTAAGAAGGAGACCGATAGGAGTCCTCTGCTGATGTAATATGACAGAGCTCCATTGAAATAAGCAGAGTTATTATGATTCGGGCCAGCAGAGGAAATGGTCAATAAGTGCATTCCTTTGAGACTTGAACTTTTCTGAGATTATGGTAATTGTAAGTGCTGTGCATACTTTATTTTTCCTCAGGACTACATATATATTCATTTCTTCTGCAACCCACTTGGCATCTTACAACATAAAAAAATAGAAAATAATCCTAAAGCATCTAATCTGTCAGTCCTTTTTTCAAGTAAAGCTCTCAGCACTCATATTTCAGTGAACTTTCAGCCTCATTACAAACACAAGCACTCTGTGTGGAAAGGAGCCATTTACTGTGCATATAAATGCACACTGAAGCTGGTCACTCCTGTTATTGGGCTGGACTGAGTTCACAGTTTCATTTTCATGTCTCAAAAGTAAAACACTGCTCTGCAGTCTGCCTAATACCTTATCACATGTTGACCTAGTAGGTGTGCTTTTAGCAACCTGCTGTACATTAACAGCTTTGGTTCTCCAGGAAAGCATGTAGCTGTATGTCATTTTAAAGTATTCTTATATCTCAGTTGGAAGTACCTGAATTTCTTTTGATCTTGCCTCTGTTCAAGAAAAAGTGTACAAAAAAGTATCTGGGCCAAAAGCTTTCACACAGAGCCTTATCAATGACAACTAATAATGGCAGGACATAATGGTTCTTTATGCCACTATCCTAATATTGTCTCAGTCAACCATATTCCAGTGAATATTGGCCACTGTAAGGCTGTGTTAGGGGACATTTGACATAAAAAGTTTACATGTCTTGCTTATACTGTACATGCTTGTAAAATTTATAGAGTCTCAAACAATCAAAGCTGTTGAAATCCTGAGTAACTCAGATTTTGAAAACTTTGTCATAGATAATGAACACTTCTGATTAGGCTTTTATACCTCTGGATGTCACTGTTGTTTTGCAATAATATAAGCAATTTTATATGACAAAGTAACAAATGAAAATGGTATAATTGTCACTGTATTATGTTTGTTAGAAACTACAAGGCTGATCACAGTGGTAATGTAAGTTCTACCATTCACTATAAGGGATGAACTCATGAACATGAAAAATAGTGCTTAACTTCAGCTTAGTATTTGGTGAAAAGGAAAAAAAACCCTACTGACTCCTCTGATGTCCCAAAATGCATTTCTGTGGAAGGATTTAGAATGGAACATGAGCCTTCATCACCCTGATGTGGTCCTGCCCCAATGTGTCCAGGATAACTATTGGTTTATGTGAGTCAGAAACAAGGGTGATATGTATGAGGAGGAGGAGGAGGTGGGTAAGTGTCAAGGACCATGCACCACCATTGCTGCTCATGGCTGCTCCAGAGAGGAGGGGAACTTACTTTTCCCAAGTAAATCTGCCATGCAAGTGGGAGCAAAAAGAAGGAAGGAAGGGAAAAAATCATACCCGTCTTCTTTTATAGTCTCTCGCACAGCAAAGACTTCTACCTTCTGAAAAGATATATTTAATTAACGGAGATTTAGTGATTAGAAGGGGTATTTTTCCAATTCATAAATTGCTGCAGTTGCCTCAGTTATTTACAATGGTATGGGTTGCACTATGTGCAAAAAGTCTTCCTTGGAAGAAGGCAGATTTGTCAGAAACTTGTAGGGCAAGTAAGGTGTGACAAGGAAATAAATAAAAAAGTGTACAATTTTTTAAAACTCTCTGATATTTAGTTTTCATTGACAGTTCAATGGATGAGAGTGGATGCCTTCATTGTTGTTGTTTTTTTTTTTTTTTTTTTTTTTAGAATTCTTGAATTTCATTTGATCTATATCTGAATAGTAAATTTTGCCTGAAAGAGGCCTAGGACATAGGTCAGGAAACACACTGGCATCCTCTGTTTTGAAGTTAGTAGCCACGGACTTCATTTTGAATAGTATTTCTTCTTTACAAATGGATCTCATAGGATTGTGCTCTCAGTCGAAGTCACACTGACTTCCATGAGCAATTGTTATCTTTTAACCTCACCTGGCAATTAAGTTCAAAGCAGCTTCTTGCTCATTCCCCTTTGCCTTGGCCCCTATGATAGAGAGGAAAATTGGAAAAAAAGGTAAAACTTTTGGATTGATATATAACTGAAACAAATGAAATATAATAACAATAACACTGATAATATTATTAAGGATAGCAATAATAATAGTAATGAAAAGAGAGAGAAGAATAAAACCCAAGAAACACAAATGATGCCAATAAAATTGCTCACCACTTGCTGACTAATGTCCAGCCCATCCCCAGGCTGCGATCGGGGTCTCCCATTCAACTCCTCCCCAGTTTATATACTGAACATGACATTCTGTGGACTGGAACATTAGTTCAGTCAGTTCAGCTCAGCTGTCCTGGCTGTGCTCCCTCCTGGCTTCTTGTGCCTCTGCTACTGTCAGAGCACAGGAAACTGAAAAGTCCTTGACTTAGAGTAAGCACTGCTCAGCATCAACTAAAACATCAGTGTATTATCAATATTATTTTCATCCTAAATCCAAAACACTGCACTGAACCAGTATTAGGAAGAAAATTAACTCTATCCCAGCTAAAACCAGGACAGCAATGAATTAAAGTTGTCAAGCTACTTTATAAGCATGTTAATGTGTCTTGGTAGATCCGAAGTACTCTTTGCTATCATACCTCAGCTAGACCAGAGCAAATGTATTAAATCACTCATATACTGTAAAGAAGATGCTACTTTTAGACTGTAAATTCCTTTTCCCAGTAGTAGGGTACAAATGTCACCATGCTGTGAGGGTGGGCTTTCATTCTTTTCTCTATTTTAAATCTGCAGACAAATATTTTACACATTTATTTTATGATCTTAAACTGCTACCATTACAAGGTTGATTAATAAGGTTTTATGAGCTAATTAATATGCTTTTATCTATATGAGCTTTTATCTTTATGTGCCTGATTGCTACAGTAATTCTGTAGCATTACAGGAAGCTATTTATTTTCAAATTAGCAATGTCATCATGACCTTTTGCCACACTGATAAGTCAAGTTTCTGGCCCGCCAGGTACAGAGAGGGTAGCTCAAACTCTTCAGTGCTGGCTGTAAATTACAGGCTGATGAGTGGGTGGGATGATCTCTGTTCCTTGATGTTGTGTTTTTTTCTCACAAACATAAGTGATGATGGAATTCTCAATCACTGGAGAAGATGAAACAGTCAATTTTAAAAGTAGTGAGGGCAGTTAGGAATATTAATGAATGTGCTTACTGGGGACAGTGTCTATGTGCCTAGGCCAGTCTCTGATGGTGCCTGTGGCTGTACATGCTGGCCACCCAGGAACATTTCCAGTACTCCCAGTTGCTCTGTTAAAGATCCTGTGCAGGGTGTGTTTTGGGAGATCACTGCACCAGGCTGGTGTGAATCTCCATTTCTGATCTGTGGGTCCCCCAGGTCTAGTATCTGTGCTAACTAACTGGGCAAAACACTGAAAGGTCCCAGCGCAGAGGAACGTCAGAGATATTTATATTACTGTAGTATATGGGGCTTCAGCAGGATACGGGTTAAGCTCGGCTTATGGTAAGGAGATAACCCACAGTAGGAATCTCTTCCTTCAAGAAACTTAAAATCTCAGCAGTAAAAAAAAGAGAGTGGTTAGAATAGAGCCACTGAAGAAAAAGTTCTGTCTTGTAATGACTGTGACTTTGGCATTTGTTTGCATTCAAGTATATTCAAAGACACGGGGAATTATTTAGAATTATTAATTTTCTGATCTTTAAACCATCTGGCTTGTTAGCTCTGTCTTTCCTTTGAAAGGATTGGACATGGTCAATAGCAAGATGCCAATAAAAACATTTAGACTTTAAGAAAATGTGTAATTTTGATCATAACTCATACTTTGATTCTCTGGAAAAATTTTAGCTTGTATTGGTAACTCAGCTGATTTAAACTACAAAAATAATATTAATTAAAAAAAATAAAAATTAGAATTATACTACTTGTATGAAAAAAACACGTTTTTTTACTCTACTGTAGTTTCAAAGTTACAGATAAGTAACTTTAAAAAAATTCCTTAAATTTGTTTCACAAGCAGTTTTGGTTTGGATTCCTCAAAAGTACATGGAGTCTGCTTTCTGTTAGGGTTGGAACTGATCTGACTTCCTTCCATTAATGTTAAAATACCAAGTTCTGGACTATTACTCAAAGGGATTAAAAACTAGTGTGTCTAGGGGAAAACATTCACAAAAGGATGGGAATGAATTTATGTAGTATTTGTGTAACTATCATACATGCTTTCAAAGGATTTCTGTTGTTATTCAAGATTAGTTGAGCATAAGTTAATGGACTCTTAAAGTATTACCCAAAGCTTATTGTGAGACACTATAGAAGCCTCTTTTTAAAATGTTTTTTAATAATATCAACTACAAGGTCCCTGAAGACATGATATTTCTAGGCTTAGTATTTCTTCATCAAATATTAAAATAGGTCAAGCAATTTGGTTGCAGTTCCTTTTCTGTTCATTCTCCTGCTGTAATGTGCATACCAAGTAGAGTGCATTATGTAGATTTACCAACTGTTGAGTTCTCTGCTTTGTTTCATTATGTTGTTTATTTTGTAATCTATACTGAGAGTGGAAGACCTACAATTACACACTGAGGAAACCTGATATTTACTAATCCCATAAAGCTAAGGTCATCTTCTGTAGCAATGAGAGAATAAATTAATTTATCAGAATTCAATCTTGCAGAGGTAGCTAAGCTGTAATGAAAAGACTGAGATGAGAACAAATGACTCAACAAGGTTCCTAGCTGCATGATTAAACTACTAATATCTTATAGTATGAATAACAGTGTATCTCTGTGGATCAAAACGTGTGTTTCCCAGGAAATATAACTTGTCAATTACAATTTGGCTCAACTAAGGGCCTCAAAGCTTTGTTCTTAGGGCCAAGTAGCCAAAAACAACCCCCAAAATGCAAATATTCCTGCCTCACTTTTCCTCTGATCAATTTTCCACACCTCTTGTTTTATTTCTGAGCAGGAACAGAGATGAAGCATCTTTAAATCCTGATCCCATCAATCAGAGTTAAGTTCTGTACGAATTTTCCCAAACATTAGGCAGGAATTAGACTGAGCAGGTCCTTGCAAACACAGTGAACCATCAATTATAAACTTAGCTTTGGTCAAGTATAAAGGAATGTGACTCTTCAGACTTTTTTATATAAAAATTGAAATTACAAAGTAGTGCACAGAAATGAGATGTTTAAGGTGGATATTTGGAACAGAATTGAAATCTTTCAATGTTTCAAAAATAAAGATGTACATATCTTTGACATGTATTACCTGGCATGGAAAACTGATTCTTAGGGCATAAATTGCAGTGAAGATTTAAAAGTGTGTGACTTTAAAAGTTTGTAGTTCACTAGTAACACTGTTAAATGTGTTTTAATACTTTTTTATTATACAGTAGCAAAATGCCACTGTCACTGATTCATCTGGCCGCAGAATGGCTGCTGGGGAATACATAAGGTTAAGGAATTATTTGGTATGTTTGGTTTTGATTTTAAGCAATCTAATATTTAGCAACTTAACAACTTAAGAAGATGACTCTTGTCTTGAAAAATGTTGCTTGTACAGAGGCTTGTACAGAGCAATGTCCTTGATCCAGGAGCAGAATCCATGAAAGAGTATGTCAAGTGCAGTTTGAAGCTGGCAGACTAAAATTATCCATGAGTCTTTGATTTAATTTTGATGCCAGAGACAATCTTTGTTCTGGTATCTATCACAAAGCCAGTCAAGTTCTTGTCAAGTAAAAGTAAAATTGTGTTTCAGAGTGTCCCTTTGCCAATACTGGCATATCATTATCTTGGTTTACCTTTCTTCTGTGTATTTGATTCTGTTTCTAGAAATTTAAAAGGCTTATCATTATGATTTCAAAGATGTCTTATTGGTAATTATATATTTCAAGATGAGCTGCTAGCTATTCTGATTGAATTTCTCAGAGTATCACTTTGAGCAAACTTAGGTTTATTTGTTTTAGTAGCTTGCTGAGGAATAAACTTCATGATTATCCTCTTGTGATTCAAATCAGTCTCAAATTTATTTCCACACCAAGCACTGCAAGACAAAATAATACTCATTTTTTGAATGATGATTATGAGCAGCAAAATAAAAGAATAATTCCTTAGGCAAATGCTTGATCCAACATCCCGGCAAGTTACTGCAATGTGTCTTACGATTTGCAGAATTTTAGTGTAAGTGTGCAGATTCAAGGACTCAACTGTTACTACAACTTCCTGTATTTTCATTGCCTTCCTTGCTACTTCTTGTTTGAGAATTTTGGCCAAGATTACATATCAAGAGCTTTTGCGAAGGACTGCAATTTCTCATGTATGTAAAGTATTTTTTCAAAATTCTGTTGGCTCTAAAATGATTAATGATTGTAACATAGAAAAGTGAATAACCTGTATGGCAATAACTGCATCTTCATTTTTTAATCAAATTTTAAATATTCGTAATTTGCAAAACTACTTATGCAAATGAAATTGCCCCATCTCACTGCCTATAATAATCCTACTCAGTTATGTTACTGCTAAGACATATACATTTATCAAGTTTAGATAAATGTGTGCAATTCTTCAAAGACTTTGTGTAATTGCTTCTAGACTTGCCATCAGCTGTACTTGTCTTTGTGATTGTATCTGTACTTGGTAGGTTTTCATGTTGTAATTGTATGTTAATTGTTTTTGATCATATCTATGAGGTTTTTATGTAGTAATTTTTAATGGCAATTGTCTGATTGTACCTTTGATGTAATTTTTAGTGTTACTTTTACCCAGAATGTACTTACTAACAAGAGATTCACAGAAACCAATATATATTAGACTGAAAATTATATAGATGAAATGAGAGGACATTTCCACAAAGTTAACACATTGTGAATTATAAAGGTGAGTACTTTAATAATTTATAACTTTCCCCTTCAATTTATTCTGCCAAACAAAAAAGTGCTTGAGAAAGGCTGGTAACTGTAGTATGACTCAGTAGCTTTGAGAGTTTTCACAATCTTTCTGCTTGTTCCTCTGTGCAAATTCCCACATGCACTGTAGCTAATAATATCAACTTTTACAATGTAATCAGGTTCCATTGACCTTTTTTTCAAGGCAAAAACACAGCATAAGAGCAGAGCCACAGGCAGCTGCACTGGCCAGGCAGGCATTTTCCTGGATGCCATCCAGTGGCAGGGACTTTGGTCATGGGATGGACATCAGACACCCTTCTGCTCCTGTTTAGCTGCTCCCAGGAGAGCCTTGCTATAAGCTTATTCCATCCAGGTAGTTTTGCTAGTGAGTATCCTGAATGATTTGTGTTGCCAGAACATCTTGAGGGTCTCAGTAAGCTCTGGAGCCACCAGAAATTTTCAAGACCCTATGTAAGCGTGGCCTGGCTGCACTGAAGGACAAATTCTAGGCATATTCCATAAATTCTAGTATATGAAATATAATTCTTTTTCAGCGAATGTTTTTTGGTTCCTCCATATATTTCCCCAAAATGGCCTAACAGTAAATGGCAAAGGCAGAGGCTCCAAACCAAGTTAGATCTAGTAATTCAGTGGCTAAAATTCAGCAATAAATCAGAAAAAAAAATAAAAATCACTTCAGGCCATTTATGTTAGCAAATCCTGTATGAGTGAACCATGAATAGGTGAGCAGGCAAGACCAGATGTGCTATTTAAATGGATTAGGTGGGCCAGTTAACTATTGTTAGGAGTCATTGCAATTGATTTAATTGAATCTGTTCTTTTGGCAGTGATCCTAAAAAGCAGACATTTAATTACCCAGGATGCCTGTGGTAGACAAGCAATTTCAGACTAAATATGATATACTTCTAATCTATTCTGTGTTTTACTTAAGCATAAAGCATCCTTTACTCTTTTTTAAAGGTAGGAATAATTAAAAAAAAGTGATTTTGCTGTTTTCCTCCAATCTGTGGAGTGCTCCAGGGTTGCCTGAGAGAAAGCATGAAGAGTAAGATGGCATATGAGAAGGAAGATGTGCCACTTTACCAGGGAAAACTTCAATACTTAGTTAAAGTAATAAGCCAAGCTGTTCTACTATAAGTCCTGCTTGAATAGAAATGTCTCAAAAGATTTAATCAAAGAAGTCAGGATTTATAGTCCTGCACAGTTTAGAATTTCCTCAAACCACTGGATCTCATGAAGCTTATCATCATGATGAATTGGAAAGATATGGACTTCCTACGTTTCACGGATGCCCAGAGTTCAGTAAAAGGGAAAGAATTAAACATTTGAGTCTTTCAAGAGAGAAGTGAATGCATAATTTAAACCTGTGCTTTCTGAGTTGTCCTTTAACACCAAAGAAGTAAAGACAAACCCCACAAACAGATCAAAACACCTCAACAGCTCAAACACCTGGAACTGTTTCTGGAGCCTCCTGAAGACTTCATGAGGTCATTAACCAGTATCTGTGTGGAGGCTGTGCCCCTCCCTAATGCTTGTAGCCATTTCATTGGGCTGTGGGAGCTGTAATGGGTCCAATGGGATTCCAAAGAATATGCACAGGAAGGAAGACATGAGCGAAGTGTGCTGTTTTTCTGCTTTCTAGGAAAAGAGGATTCTGAGTCTTGGTCTATTTTTAAGATTGCATCTGTGTTTTACATTCTGCTGGCAGACCAGACCAGAAAGCCTTCTACAGAAGAAATATGTATCTGTTCTCTCTGAGCAAGAGGGTCTAATTGCTTGCTATCCCTACAAGATGGGTTACCTATCCTGTTGTCTAGTAAAATGTTCTTCATGACAGGTTTTGAACTTCGTGTGGCTGAGGAAGGAACAAAATCAGTGTCTCCATTAATATAAGACATCTCTAAACTCCTGACTGCTATGCAAAAGACATGAGGCTCTAAAAAAATTATTAAGAATAGTAAGTTTTGCTTTCTTTTGGGTTACTAAACCCACAAACAAATTTTGCTTGGATAAACAGATAAGGAATTGGTATTTTTCATTTGAACTGTGTTTGAAGCATTTATCTCTCCTTAACTGAAAGAGTCCTGAAAATGAACCAACATGCCATGTACAGCATTTCTGTGACAAAAGCAGATCATGTCCATTCGTTTGAAGGTCTGGAACTCCACAGAAGTTTGTACCATGCCAAGTAAAATCCACTCTTTTTCAGGGGATCAGCAAAAGGTTTTCTCATGCTCTGTTACGTACAGATGCCCCTGTTTCCTGCTGTTTCTGCATTCATAGATCTCAGTGTGTTCCTTGGAAAGAGGGTGATTTTGAACCTGAGGGAAACAGCTTCTCCTTTAAACTTCACATCTGGCTGTGCTAAGAAGCCCAGGTTCAAAACAAAAATAAGCATCTCCAAGAAGAGTGTATATGTATATATGACTGGTAATGAAAAAAAAAAAAGGAAAAAGAAAAGAAAGGTGTAGGTTCAAAGCTAAGCTAATTTGAGACTCAAGACACAGAGGTTTGTGTACCTCTGACAGACTGCGCAGATAGAACTTCATCAAGTAATAAACCTTTTCAAGGAAACTCTGTCCTAAATATTAGTGTTTACTTTCAGTTGTTTATACTAATTTACTGAGAATAACAAAAAATTTGGCCACTTTAAGTAGCAACAGTAAATTATATATTGTAGATTCATAGAATCATTTATGTTCACTGACACTTGATTACTTTATACTAATTGGTTTAGTAAGTACCAATTATATCCCTAAATGGTTTTCTGAATGTTAATGTATCAGCTACATTCCTCATTTTTCTACATATTTGGTAGTTAGAAAATGAAACAGTAAGATTTCTCTTTCATACATATTACTCATCATTACATTCTCTAGTAAAATGGTATTCCAGATGTAATGATATTTGCAAACACATTTAGACTGTAGTTCTTAGCATTCACATTAAATGTTAACCCATTATATTACTCAAGGTAGAATAAATGTGGCAAAAAACCATGGAGAGAAACCGTCATGTGAAGTTATGAACAGAATGTGTTTTGTACATTTTTTATGTGCATAACTTTGGCTCAATAGTTAATGGAAATATCAAAGCTTTATTATGACCCTAGATATTGATATGGCCTAATTCAACTCTGGTACCATTTAGTAAAGCATCACATTAGTGATTCCTTTGAATAGAAACAGTCCCATGGGTGTTACTATAGCTGTTTGGTTGACTTTGATAAAGCAAACCCAAACCAATATTTATGTAAAAATGTTGATATGAAATGACAATGATTAAGTCTAGACTTCTCATGCCCATCTTCTTTTTAACTTGAAGTTAAATACCCAATGTCCCCCATGATTGTTTTGGAAAACACTATAAATGTGTAACATCCACAAACAAATGAGAAGGAACAGCCTTTAGCTTATGCAAGCAGGTATTAAAAATCTCTAAATATGGCAACAACACATACCTATTCTGCCCATGAAGAGGCAGATGAGGCTAGCTGTAAGTGAACTTGTTTGTTCTCCCTTAGGAGTCTAGCTGCAGTAGAATTGAACACTATGTGAAATAATTTATCCTGCTTTCAGGCTGCTTGGCAGCTTTTGGCACTTCTGCTCCTCTATTTATGGCTGGCCTGAGGATGTACACGCTGCATGACAGTATGCAGCACAGGCATATATCCTTAGTCAGTGTTTAAGCATGGGAGTAGTTGTTACTCTGAGGTGTCAGCTGGTTATTTCTTCGAGAAGCTGTCATGGGGATTGCATGCTCTGGAATTTACATTACTATCTTGAAATACTGTGTTTTTTCCATTTGAATTACTCTCTGCTATCACACTTCACTTTGTGTTAATCTCTGGTCCTTTGTTGGTAAAAATGTGATTTCTCTTTGTTTAAAATGTCTGTGTTTTAAAATTCTTAACAAACAGTTAACATAAAAACCTGTGCTGAGTGTTTGACAGGAGGAATGTAAATTCACTTCAAAATCCCTACTTCAGAAAGCCCCACTGCATTTTCTTTTTTCGTAGAAAATCTGACATTACAACACAGTGTGACTGTTATATCTTGAGGTCTATTGCTGTTGTTAATTGTTTTGGTATGGTAAGACAACCTGAGCTGCCAATCAGAACTGAGGCACCCATCATGCTAGATGCAAGGACTTGGACAGCCTGTTTCCAGCCCCTGAAGAATACATGAAATGAGCTAGGTGCTAAACATGACATACACTCTAAAGGGGGTGATGATTCGGACAGACTACATATGCCCGTAAGCAATATCAAACCGTGAAGAGAGGAAAAAGTAGCCTTCCTTATGTATACACACACTTGCAGAGCATGATATGATACTAAGAGCAAAGTTGTATTTTAAGGTTCTGTTCCCTGAGCTGGGGATCTCATGGAATATGTATATTTAAGACACAGCACCCTGCAAAGGTATCTGAGAGAGAGTTTGACATGCTGTAATATCTCCTTGCACCCTGTAACTTGGTTCTAGAGGTGATACAGTCACATTAACATTACACCATGGTCAGGTGGATTAGCTGTGCTAGTGTAAAGCTCTTAGAGTCAGCTTGGATAAATCTACATGCAAAGGCATTGCAGAGTATACCTAATGTAGGTTACTGTTGTATTTAGTAAAGAATTTAAAAAATATTATTGGAGGAAATTCCGTGCTGTGTTTGCAGCAGAATAGAGGTTATTTAAATTGCTTTATACCCCTTTTCTGTTGAATAACTCCAACATATGGAGCTGTAACCAGGTGGAATCCAATGCCGATTGTAAACAAGTGCAATCCAATGCCTCTCACTTTTAAAGAAACTATGGGATTTCTTTGGTCTATGGTAACTTAAAAATCATTGCTTGTCATCATGCATTTGATACTACCTAGAAGTCCTATCCTAATTTTTCTTTGTCTCTAGTCTTTGAAGTTGCTAAACCCAGCCTCAGTGGAGGTTTTTTTTCATTGTTTTCCATTGTTTTTCATTGTTTCCAAAAGATGGTATAACTGAAAATTACTGAAACTAAAGGGGAGAAAAGTTGATATCCTCAAAGAAAAAAAAAAGTGCAGCAAAGTCCAAAATTAAAATGTACTGAAGCAGATTTGATATAGTACATAGCAAGCTTGAGCTAAATGGACTGTTGCCAAAATTGGGTATTACTTTCCTCAGAAAAAGGAGAGTTTATTTTGAATTCTGTGATCAAGCTGGCAAAAGCATAACTCATCATAATGTTAAAAATAATAACACCTTAGTGCAAGACAACAGTGCAGCAAGTGATGATTCATGTTAACGTTCTCATTGGAGAGATGGTCTGCTTGGTAAACTGGGCATTGAGTAAGTGCTTGCAAAACCTAAGATCTGTGGTGAATCCTGCTATTTGTTGCCTTTGCAATCCTGAGTGTGTTATTTTTTTGGCTGCTCTTCCTACCTGTTGTTCTGTCTTGGTTACATAGGTGGTAAACTCCTGGGAACAACGCCTATCTCTTCTTTTCTAGAAAGCTAAGTGAGACATGTGGTTTGTCCTCTCTCTCTGTCAATTTAAATTTCAAAATCCCAGACTGACTTCCCCCTCAGCAAATCTGTTTGTTCTTTCCCTTTCCCAACTCTTTGTCATTCTGCCTGTTCCTCTCCTCTGCTCTCCCCTGCTTCAAAAGCTGCAGGGATCTTAGAGGATCATGTTTATGATCTCCAGGAACTAATCCGGCTTGTGTCATTGAAAAAGTACTTTGCTGTTTCAAGTACATATTTTGATGACTCTCTTCAAAACATATCTGTTTCCAGAGCTGAGTAAGTCAGAGCTTTTCTCAGTCACAGAAGTCAACAAACAATCAATGGAAGGAAAGTCTGTAAAGAGAACACTCAGGTCTAGCCAGTTTGCTTCTAGTTTTCCTAAAGTGAATATTTTATGCCTAAATTGTAAAGCTGAATGGATTTTTGACAGCTCTGAAACAAGACAACCAATTCCCAAGGAACCTTACAAATTAGGCAAAGCAAATTGCGGGGCATTCAAATATTTTTAAATTCAATCAGGCTCTAACATTTCTATTGCATCACACTGTTACAGAAAGGCTAATGAGTTCAGCTAAATTCTGTAGGACTTTTGCATGAACGGAAGAGTAAATTTCCGACTAAACACCAACTGAAAAATTATGGTTTGTAAGAAGTATTTGGTTTCCCAACGGGAACAAAATCAATCTAATAATAGACTTATTTCCAAGGATGTTATTGTCTAAGTTTCAGTTTTTGGATTAATGTTAAAAAAATATTCTTTAAAAAACCCCAAAGATATTAGCACTGCCTTTGAAAATAATATGGTTTTTAGAAGGAAATTTGGGATTTAATAACATTTTAAATGAGGCCTATCGTATCTTTACCATATCACACTCTATTTAAGTAGAATATAAGCTAGGAGGTTTTGTTTGTTTATTTGTTCAGGGAAAAAATGTTTTCTTCTGGAATTAATGGTAGGTTATTGGTAAGAGTCAGAGAAGGGATAGGAAAATTATTTACATGAGACCTATTTATAAGTGCCGGTACTAGAGACCTTATTGTAGGGGATTTATATTAATGGGATGTCATATGCAGCAAGGAATAAAACACATCCTTAATGTGGGTAAAAGCACTGAAAAAAAATGGAGAGAGGATTAGATCAAGCTTGCAATTACTTTTGTCTGACAATAGCTAATTTTGCAAAACACTTGAGGAAAATAAGATTGGATCATAAGGATTTAGACTAGCTACAGTTAAATGCTTGAAAATTAACCTTCTCAGTTTCAGTAACTTTTAAGGATTGATTTATATTTAATTGACATATGTATACCTATGCATAAATGTGCAGATGCACAATTAAAACCTGAAAATACAGCTAAAAGAAAATGAGTGAGTTTGCTTAAATAATATAAACTAAATTCCTTTGAAAAAGGATCAAAACACTGTTTTGTAAAAAACATTTTTTAAAAAAAATCTTCTGAGATAATTTAAGTGGGTTTATTTTTCCTGAGAAAATGTAGCCAAGTATTTCTCAGTGAAGCTGAGAGGCAAAAAAAGCTTTAGCTAATAGTGTCGCCCACTGCAGAGAGCTCTTGAATTCTAGATGTGGTTTTAAAACTAAGGTTCGGAAGCTGATTAAGGACCAGAATCCCTGACTGAGTTTCTGATTAACATTTTGAACATGGAGTGAAATATTCGGAGTGAAATATTCAGATTGAAATATGCATAATTACAAAATATAGGCATCAAAGGAGAAAAATGCCTTTAAGTGATCTATTCTATCTCTTCCTTAGAGTAAGATAATATTTTTAAGCTGACAGTTACAAGGGTTTTTCTGAAAGTAATTCTGAAGGTTCCTATTGAGAGAATGCAAACTATATCTCTTGGAAAAATATTCTATGACCTAAAAGGTCTTTCTGGAAAATTTCGCTGTTCCACTGACATCCTCAAATCTCTCTTTCTCTCTCAGGTGCAGTCTTTTTACACTTATGTTTGCCTTTACATTCATATTAAAATATTTAGTAAGAGTGAAAAGAGAAACGACCTAAAAACATAGAGAGTTTAAAAATATTTTAAAAGCCCAAACCTGCATACAAAGAAAAACAAATGCATTCAAAATTTTTTTGAACATTTGAATCATAGAAAGGGACATACTGCATTAGAAGCTGTGGTGGGTTGATTGTGGCTGCATGCCAGGTGCCCACCCAGCCATTCTATCACTTCCCTTTCCACCTGGACAGGGGAGAGAGACTTTCTTTCTTTTTTTTTTTTTTTTCCTCTTTTCTTTCTTTTCTTTCTTTTCCTTTTCTGCCTTAAGTTCCTATATTGGTATAGGGTCAAAGTTATGTATCCAAATAAAATTTGTGATTGAATTTAAATTATCACATACATAGCTCTTGTGAAAACTATGTCCAATTGTGAAGTTTTCTTTCACTCTGAAATATCTTCTTAATATTCTGTTAATTAGTTTTCTGATGCTTCTTGAATTTAAATGGTTCACTTCTTACTCAGTGAGTAAATAGCATTTTTGAATTATGCAATATTACTCTCGTGTTTATGTAAAGAAAAATGTGTATTCTGGCTTGAGCAATTGCATTTGGCCTCTCTTTATTTCCTTTGGAGCTTAGTAGGTTCATTATTGTCTCCCAGTTGCTTTAATACAATGTATGAGGACACACAATGTAAAAAGAAGCCAAACATACATCCAAAGAAGCAGCATATTTTTTAACACAGCTGCTCAGCACATATTGTACTTTCTTTCTGGGTTCTATAACATTGAAGCCATGACCAGATTGGCTTGTATATTTAGGTATAATAATCCATATATGTACTCTCTGTGCATAGATTTCTATTTTTATTCTGGTCTGCCATAAAGGTTTGAAAGATCCCTTTTATCATGAAGTCATTGCTAGTTTGGTTCTTGGATTCTTTCCGCTTTTCCAGTTGTCTCCTCAGTCTTCATTAAATTTTCTTTTTTTTTTTTTTTTTTTTTTAGAAATTCAATAGAAAATACTCTATGAGAACTTCACACTGTGCTATACTTGCAATGTGATGTTAAAGAGCATTAGACCTGCTGTTTGTGTCACAGAGAAGGCACTGCAAATCTTGTGGGGCTCCTGATGCATGGACTCCCAGCTATTTTCTCAGACAAATAGTTTTCATTCTTATTTTTGGGCTGCCAACTTCAAAAATTTCTCAACAATCTTCTCAAACAGATACCTAAAGGTAAAAACATCAGCTGTTTTCATTGTGTTCTTTTGGCAGAGAGGTTTCATGAAGTCTGACACTTGGCTATATTTTGTTTTTCGTTCTCTGTAGGTGGTTCAGTAAATTTGTTGACATAGACCAGGCAAAAGTGAGATCCTTTGAGTGAAGCTTGAAGATGTCAGATGCTATCCAGTATTTCTGCTGCTTTCCAATAGTGCCAGTGTTCTCTGGGAATATGATGTAAAAACCAGCCCCAAATATAAATGAGTTCATGTATGTAATGTACACTTCTTCAAAATTTGAATTGTTTAGTTTTTAGGAAAGCTGACATACAATAAACATGCAAAGTTGTTAATGCTTCTCAGAAAGTATTGTTTATATTTCATAGGACGATGAGTGTGTTAATTAGACATGGGACTGGTGACAGTGCTATAAAATGACCAGGCCTGTAGCCCTGCTCCACATGCAGTATACATAGTGCTGATACCAATATAGCATTCCTCCTGTCAAAAGCGAGCTTGGAATCTATATGCTTTACATAGACAAAATTTACAGAAGCTCCTGCTTCCCTCTGCTCTACCTGGAAGTCATACAGATGTTAATTGACAGAAGGGAATTCTGCAGCATTAGGGCATGAAAGGCTCCTTCAAGAGGAAAGAGACAAATACCAGTAAATTCTGTTTCAGCTCCAAGCACAAGTGCAGTCATTTAAAGGCAGCATCTGCTCTCTGTATCAGTGACTAAAATGACACTTCATTTGCTAATAACTAATGTTATTTCTGTAGAATCCAGTCTAAATTCATCATAAGAACTACTCCATCCTAAGCAGGTGATAATCATCCATATTGACTGGGGAATTTTCAGTGATATGAGATTTTCTAAAACTTAAATGAGGGATGTCAAAGCTTTCAAATCAAGGGAAACAAATGCATGTCATCATGGTATAGATTGCTAAACTAATCACTCTAGAGAAAACTTGTATCAGCTCCAGATGCTTCTTGCTTGTATGGGAAAGAGTGATGATATTTTGGAAGCATGGGCAATATTTGTCCAAATTATGAAGCATATTTTTTGTAGTCTTTGTTTACCTAATGGTAATGATAGTAGGGTTCCCTTATTCTGCTCACTGGGGAGTAAATGGAAATAACAATCCAAATGATATTCAAACTCTTATCTTTCTTTTTTCCTCGCAGAATAATCTGTTATGGATGTGAAACATAAGACCTGTGGACCTGACTGAGCTAATAGGCATCTTCCTAACAGAATAATTAATTTCTTGAAACAATTAGGTTTCATCCAGGAAAAGAATACATATTTCAAAAGGACAAAAGCAAAATATTTCCTATTCCAGTTTCAGCACCAAGGAATAGATAGGCTGCTTCTGCCACAACCAAATCTAATTTTTAAAAAACAATGAAAAGACATTGTCACAAGTAACATCATTGTCAGTATTTTCTAGAACCTTGATGTATTAAACTTCAGCTTTGCTGTGAGTATCAATGATTTGTTACAGAATTTTGGAGATTGGACAAAAGCATTTGTCAGGAAATAGAGGATGAAGTAGTTCACTCATATACTATGGAGCAGTATTTTTCAGTAGGTATGCTTTGCATTGCTGTTTGTTTTGATTCACTATGACAATGTGCAAAACAGTAAGGGGATCAAAATTGCTACCTGCCTTTCTAATATCTAAATGCGTATAAATATTTTGACACGAGGAGCTGAGATTTTAAAATGCTAAGCACTACAGCAAAATGGATTAGCCTTTAGTAAGGGGAGCTTCAAATTGCAAGTGCCAGGGGGTTAATAGAAAGCAGTGTGTCACATTTCCTGATTTACCCTTTCACTATCTTGTCCAAAACACCTGGGTAATGTGCTACTCATAAATTATAATTCAATAAGCATATTTTGAGTTTCAATCATTATTCTTTTCAAAAGTTTCAAATAAACTGTACTGAAATTCTGGCTATGTGCAAAAGTGCTCTGCTTTGGTTAGTGCTATAGAAATACCCTATGGGCAGAATGAAGATAAGGTAGAATTGATCAGCCTTTTTGATAACTTCAGAGTAGTTGGAGATTTAGAGGTACTCTTTTTCCCAGTGGATTCATGGGAACAAATGTATTAATTTTAAAAGAGTTTTTTGTCTTTATCTTTTTTTTTTGGCTGAGAACACAGGAACATTTTGTGTGATACTGTAAGTTCAAAAAACATAGCAGATTTATTATTTCCATAATCAGGGTTTACAAAAACATATGGGACATAACTCCTGGGTGATGTACATCTAACTTGGATTTCACATCCCTTCCTGACATTCTCTGACTGCAGTCTTCAGCTCTGACATCTGATGAGCCATGGAAGACCAAAAACTTGCAGAGATTTATCACACCTTTTGTCAGCTTTGCAGCTAACCGGGAATGTTGAACCACTTCAGCCACAGCAGCATGTTTGTAGCCTTGAGAAACTGGTATATGATGAGCTAGAATCAAGGGGTTAAAATATCTCTGTCTGAAGAAATGTTTATTAGATTCTATTATCCCTTGGAGAAAGGAAAACCTGTTTGAGACAGACGGGATATTGCATATTGGCTGTGGTAGATTGCTCTTTACATGTTAAGGCTTTGTCAGCCTTTGAGGGTTGTGTCTCCCTCTCTCTGTACCTTGCCAAATGCCAAGGATTCCTAAAAGTCTCATAATTTATAAGGGATAATCAGATGATGCTTTGTGTCAGCTAGTGATCTACTCTCATGTCCTGGTTCTGGCCAGGACAGGGTGAATTTTTTACAGTAGCTGGGAGAGGGCATGGCTAGGACCTGGAGATTATGCTATACTACCTTACATCATTGCTTGGGGTGGGGTTGGGACTCTCTTCCAGGTAGAAGCAGTTCCTTCCAGTTGAGAAAATATGGCAGAGGGAGCTGTCCAGTGTTGTCTACTATCAGGCAGTTTTTCTCTGTGAATCATTTGTTTTTTCTCATACCTTTCATTATTAATATTGTTGCTGTTCATTTTCTCATTGTCTCATTGCTGTTTTCACTAAATTGTTTTAATTTTGACCCATGATCTTTGCCTTTTGTGTCTCCCATTGGAGGGGTGAGGGGGAGCAACACATGGTATTAGTGGGAGTACTAAATTTGAGAATACCATTCCTAAACCATGACATCTCCCATCTCATTCCCCCAGAATTTCTCTGCCTCTGCACTCATCCTGTTTCCTTTATCCTTTGTCAAGAGTCATTGTCAATTGTCACTCAATAGAGTGGTGTATTCTTTCCAGATACAACACCAAAGAAGGACTAAGGAAATGGAGCAAGCAAGTGTTTTGATCTAGGTAAGTCCTTAAGATGAGATTCCCAGGAACATTCTTACCAGGTGGTGTTGCTACCATCCAGTGGAGTGTCTTTTAAGTCACTGAACAGTTACTGTGAGTGAAATCACTTGCATTTCCAACTTCACATATTGTGTTACTCATGTCCTTTAATACTACGTTTTCATTTGGCTATTTGGTACTAATATATAGCACACAGAACTTATATATGATATTTCTGACTGCTTTTTCACTTTGTTGTTTTTTGATAAGATTATTAAAAGTCAATCAATGTCACTGATTTACTTTCTGATCTCCTTTCCATTCTGCTCCTTTCCAAAAATGAATATCAGGATATTTTTCTTCAGGGTTGGACTTTCTACCCTGTCTCAATTTCCTCTGCAGGTCTACTGAAAAAAAAAATAAATCAAACTATTTTCCTGATGATGAATTCACTATATCTGCTCTGCTTCTACGAAGAGCTTTGTAGTATTGAATGTACTTCTCAAAAGACACATCAAAAAACCAGGGTTTTCAGAAGTGAATTCAATAGTAGACACAAAGAGCTCTGACAGTCTCCGTCCCCATGAAATTAATGGGATTTTGGTCTTTAATTTTTGCAAGGACACTATTTTGCCCTGATGCACAAGAAGTTCTGATCCAATATCCACCAACGGACAAAGCTGCATTGTCCATGAAACAGCAGTTCAAGGTTTCAGTTGCTACTGACAAAAAGGTCTAAATCCAAAGATTTGTTTTACCATGAATTTTTTGTTTCAAAATGCTCTTCATTTTTGTATTTTATTTTTGTACAAAAGCTATGTTGATTATTTTTTTCTGTTTGGTTTAGTTTTTTTTTTTCATTATTTTATATTTTTATATATATATGTATTTGTATATTTTTTATATGTTAGGAAATATCATGTTATTAATCTGTTCCAACAGCATCAGTGTCATAACATTAGCTCTTGAACAGTCCTATTTTACATTATGATTCTCCTGCTGTAATGCTTCCTCCTGGACACATCAGTTTGAGAACTTTGCAGCTCAGTTCTGCATGAAGTTTGCTGAGCTGATAGAAAAGGGTAAAACTTGGGAACATGGTAGCACATATGTTAAAAGAAAAACTAAAATGCCCTCAGGATCAGTGCCTCTGAACGTCTCCTGACTTATAATATTTAGTAATTTGAAATTTACATAATATGATAGCTTTAGTTAGTTTATTATATTTAAATGTGTCTTATCATGACTGGACGTTAATTCTTTCTCAGTATCTTGCAGCAAACCCTTCTCTGTGTATTTGTGATGTACAAATTTAATGGCTACATGCC
This sequence comes from Pyrocephalus nanus, assembly GCA_038380795.1. Taxonomy (NCBI): domain Eukaryota; kingdom Metazoa; phylum Chordata; class Aves; order Passeriformes; family Tyrannidae; genus Pyrocephalus; species Pyrocephalus nanus. Next base: position 69,005,811 of record CM076261.1, read on the forward strand.
ATAAGTTTCCATCATTAGGTATAGAACAAGAATGCCCTCATCAAAAAGCTTTCCCATATCAATTTTTCTGATTGATTTTAGAGATAAATCCTTTATGTCGTGGAAAGTGAGAATCACCTTGTTGACAATATCACCTTGTTGACAATAAAGGCTCAGTATACATGGTGAAGATATGCAACTGCACCAGGGAGTCAACCATGATGATGAGGCAGATACCAGTAAGTGCTCTAGATAATTAAAGACATTAAACACAACTAGACTGGATTTTGAATTATTTCTACTTTGGTACAGACCTACCTTTTGTGCTGTTTAGCTTACAGGAGTGCATAGATCTTATTCCATCTTAGCCTTTACTCTTTCTGTTATATTTATGTTACTGATACTGAATGAGTTATCAGAAACTGCATAAAACTTTTTGTAGTGTTTCATATTTATTAAAACAGAGCTGTTGTTTTTCTCAGGTATCAGCATTTTTGCTACAGCAATCGACTCTAGTATTTTTATTTTGTGCTCTTTCTAACTTCAAACTTTATTTTTTCCTTTTCTTTCACATTTTTCTGCCTCTGGAAAACATTACATAAAATTTAAAATATGCACTACATTTACTGTACAGTATACATCAGCTTATTGGGCTTCTTATACCTTACTATGTTTTTTTTTTGATGATATATAGGAAATACTTGTTTGTTTTTTCTAAAGCACTTTAAAGATCTTTCTACCTCATGCTTCATGGAGTTTTAAAGAACATTTTAAATAAAAACAACAGACCACATATTTGAATTTTTCCCCCCCAGTTCTGGTCAGCCTGAGGATATTTTTTAAAGAATGGTGAATAGATTGAGGCTTTGATTGAGAAGTCTTCATCCCGACACTGCAGGGACACACAGAACTTCACCAGAGCACTGTGATCTTTTTCTGAAGTATTGGAGAAAAGTAATTTTTTGGTAATATTTCTGACCCCACAGAGACATAAGTAATTCAGTACACAGAGGAAAAATCTGGCCACCAAATCTTTTTTTAGAGCTTCTCAAGAACAAGATACATACCAAGACAACTTTTTGAACTTCAGTGTTGAAAGCAAGAGCACATTATCCTTACAAGTTTTTTATTTCCTTTTTTTTTGAGAAACTGTACTTGCACATTCCTAATGAATAGTAGGTCACTGCCTAGATGGAAAACCTTTGGTTTCTGAGGCCTTGTGGAATCTGTGAAGAAGCACGCCAGCCACCATCCCTCCAGGTGGGACAGGCTCTGCTCTCCTCACGTACTTTGCAGTATTCAGGGAGGAAATCAATATTAAAAGAAGCCATGACTTTAAGGCTGGAAGCCAACATTTCATGTAGATGTTTCTCAGAGTTGAGGATTAGTATGTGCTTTGTTTTATTCATTTTGATTAGGACCTCTCAGAACCTCTGCCTTGGATAGCTGAGGAAAGACACTTCCTGACCAACATAGTCATCTGAGGCTGGATTCAGTGTTCAGTGACAGTGAAACCTAAGGCTGATGTAACTGGCAGAGTTCAGTAGGCTTAGGATAATATAAAAAATATTTTTAAGCAAAAGCTGGTATTTTCAGGAGATCGTGTGAGACCTGCACCAGCGTTTAAGGCAAAGTATTGCAGATATTGTGAATAAAGTAAAACAGAAATAGAAATGGAATTACGAAATGGTTTTCACTGTGCTCAGCATAGAGAAAAATGATAATTTTTGTAATAGACAGAAAAAGTTACTGTAATTATCTGTCATGATGATGCAAATGGTCTGTGCTGACTACAGTATTCAGACTTGCATCAAGTTATCCTGTTCCTCACATTCATGTTCCAACATGATGAAAATCTACAGTGTAGGCAGAAATTCAGAAAATGAGACTTTCATTATAACCCCATGGAGATTAAATTTATCCTGAAAAGTAATCACAGATCAGAACATTATTTATAGGTAGCCTGCATGTGACCCTTATAAAGGAAAATTACACTATAGGCAGAACAAAATTTGCTTTGAATTAGAGCTCAAAGATCAGCATGATGTTCCATGTTAAATGGAGGAGATGGGAAACTGTTATCATAGTAATTTTGAGGATTTGAATTAAAGACAAATAAACCCAACATTTCAGGATTTTTACTGAGGCTACTAAATTGCCCTCTACAGTGACCAAGATTATCCAGGACTTGGTGTCTCTGACTTCAATAGGTTTGAGTAGCACTGGGACTGCAGCTATAGTAATGAAGGACAACTGAAAGTGAAGTTCAAAATTAGAATTTTTCATGGTAGGTAAGGTGTGTAGCATCTGTTGAGAAAGTATGGTAACAAGGTTTTGAAGTGTTTTAATTCCATGTGTCACCAAATATTGCTGAGATTAGATGGAAAAATCACTCTTTACATAAATCCAGCATCTGATCACTAGCAACATCACTGTGTCTAAGACTTTTCTCCTTATAAACACAGGGAAGCCCTGATCCAGTCATTGTAATATTAAATACAACATGCCTTGTCTAGCAAAGCATATAACTACATGTTTGCCTTTCAAAATTCACAGCTCTATCATACAGAAAAAAGGCCTCAGTGCACATTTATTCAAAACTCCTCTGAAATCATGCAGCACTGGCATCTTGACTGGGGAAAATTTATACATGTCAAAGCCTCAGAGCTTCAAGGCATAAGTGTATGGTTTTTAAGGTAAAGTCTGCATCACTCTAGCGGTTCACATGAAAAACCATTTTATTACCATTGGCAAGTGCAAGATATCAATCATTCTACTTCACGTGAGGGCACAGGTAGGCATGAGTGTGCAAAGCTCAAACAACAATTTTTCTGCTTCTGACAGCCCTAGTACAAGTACGGCTGGAAAACTGTGTTGAATTTTAACACTTTTTTCCACGAGGCATGGGTCAGTTAGGAAAGTCACAAAACAATCATCAGAGCTCTCAAAAACAGTGTGTAAAAAAATAGTACAAGAAATGGGATTGTTCATTTCAGAGAAAAAGTGAGGAAGGCAGAGTAACCAATTCTCAAGTGTTGCTGCAGAATAAATTAAGGTGAAAAAAAGTACTTTCCGCATGCAGGATGTTGGATATATAATACTCAATTCAAACAAAACAAAATATAGACTATAAACTAAGAAATTATAAAGACAGTTAAATGCTAAAATAAATTGACTGGGAAGGTTGTGGAATCTTCAGCCATTAAAGATTTTAAAAGACAAACTGGATAGATGTCCCTCAGGTGTATATCTGGGGGAACATGGTGACCCAAAGGGACAGGTAGAGACTGGCGATGTGGTACAGCAATGGAGATAGGCTTGAGGTAAGAAAAGGAAGCAGCAGCAGTGAGTTTTTGGATACAGAAAATGAGGGGCTACTGAACTAAATTGCATCTCGTGGTCATATCTAATTGTATGGTACTGAACATTTTCCATTAAAAAAAAACTTTTGGGAAATTCATTGGGAACTGTACTAGTGAAATATTGATATTGTGTTTCCTTTCATTTGGAATTGTTAAGAAATGCAACTTTATATAACACTGCTATTTATGGTATTTCTTTAAAGTAAATATTTTAAAAGTAAAAAATGGGCTGTTAAACCTGAAAAAAAACATATAAAATTTATTAGGTTTTCTAGGGTTTTTTCATTCCATAATATCGGAAAATAAATTCTAACAAGAAATGGGCTTGCATAAATAAGGAATTCTGGCAAAAAATTGGGTTGGCATAATTTTTAAATCTAAGCTGTTTATCTCTATAGATATGTCCACAAATATTAATAACAAGGGCAAGACACATTAAGTAGGTTGTTGGAGTAGTTTCTCAAAGTAATTTTACTCTAGTCTGGCCCAAAGCCAAACAGAAATTTATCAAATAGATTAAATGGTAAAACTAATAGTAGCATTTCAAATCTCTATCTTAAAAGGGAAATAAAGGTTCCACAGAAAATTGGAAAGTTCATCTATAAATGGGGACTACTTAAATATGCACTATGCCTACAGGAGCTCCTTAATTTAACTACAATTAAGATATGAGGAGGGAAATGTATATTCACGCTTTCAGAAAGAATCAAAATAATATTCAGTTGACGTTTTCAATAAGTATTATGGGTCAGTGTCAAGGACTAAGCAGCAGACAGATCTCTTTAAAAGTAAGATGATGTACCAGAAGGTTGTGAGATCAGATAAACTCAGCAAAGTTGATTCCTGCCCCCCATTTTAGTTCACTTCTCATTTCTTAAGATTTCTCTTCTCAAGGATACCAGGTATTTCTTTTCCTTCTTTTTCTGCTCTGCTCTACATCATTCTTAGGTGAAGCCATTTGATTAGGTTTTTTGTTTGCTTTGCAGACACTTCTTTGACCATTAAAAGTTGCCATCAGAAAGTCTTATTACCTGTGACTGTGCACAGCTTTTGGGAATGATGCACTTTATGAGTTACTCTCAGGAGTGTCCTTGGGTGTAACTCTTCCTCCCTTTCAGATTTGTTTAGACTTGGCTTTAGAAGCCCATACTTCCCAAACAGAGGACTCCAGTCCTTGTTGGCCTCGTAGCATCTGCCCCATTGTCTTTTCTCATTCCCAGAACTGGGTGCTACTCTTTCAGCAGTGCTGAAAATCCTCTCAGGTTTCACTCCTTCAACACAAAGACTTAAGGTTCATACTCTTTGCATATTCAGGTTCCAGATTTTATCTGCCAACTATAATCTTAATCTTTTAAGGTTTCTTTTGCTCTCTACTTTTTTTTTTTCTCCTTGTGTCTTTCTGATTCTTTATTTGAGATACTTTTTTTGGCAGCTGATTTCCTTTTATTGCATTCTGTTAATATTCTGATTTTCGCAGCAAGTCTGGGACAGTAAGGATCTTCAAATGGCATCTGATTTAAACAAAACAGGAAGAAAACAGAAGTGATGAAGACAAATCTGATTGATTGTAGAGATCTTAGCACCAGGATGCTGGAAATATAAAGAACTGGTGTAAAATGTTGCAACAATATACTAAAAATATGACTGAATGATGATGATGTTTGTCAGAATTGGTTTTGGAGCCAAGTCAGATAGTACTGAAACTAATTTTGCTCTAGTGGAAACTTTAATAGACCACTTTCAACCCTACCATAGAAAATTCACTGGAGGTTTGGTGGAAAACCATATATATTGCAACTCTTTCAGAGCTGATAATGGATTTAGACTCATGTTCCTTATCAATTGTGCTATTTTCAGGGTGAGCTAAGGAGGAAAAGCAAATCCTGTAGCTGATGTAACATGAACACTTTTAAGGTACCTCCATACTGTTGTGGGTCTGTCCTTAGCCAAACCTCAAAATGATTATCAACCAAGTTCTAGATATTTCAATCTATGTAGAGATTTATCCTATTGTAATCTATTTCTGACAGTAGTGTCTCCTGTAAGCAAATATAAAAGAATATAAGATTTCTATAAATGATCTCAACGTCAGTTTGTTAAGGACAGATTTGCACTTAGTTCAGGGATTAGCTTCCATCTATATTTCAAAGTCATTCCCATTCCTATTTAAAAGCATCCTAATTAAGTCTATTGAAAACCATAATTTAAAACTTCCTTAAAATTAAACGAAGTATTTAATCCCATACCACAAATGCTGTATGTTCTGCCACTTCCTTGTTTTATGTTCAGTTTTTAGAGTCATAGCAAACGTATTTATCTATAGAAATGTCACTGTTATTATTATAGTTGTTGCCAACACTCGCCTTTGGACAAGCTTTATCTTTTGTCTCATTTACACCTGTGTAAAGATGTATCATGGAATGTCTGTGATATATGGATATACACCTGTATCTGCTGAAAAATGCAGTGCACTTGAAATATTTCTTCTCTATCATAAAGGGGCTGATTTCAAAAACTATAAAAATCTCATAAACATTCCTGTGGAATTATCTCTGGGAAGCTGCTTTATTTTTATGTTCTGCCTCACGTGAGGCAGAAGCTTAGATTTCCTTTGCTGTCTTCTGTTTGTATTGTAATCTGTCACTGATATTCTCTTGTGAATTAGAATGTCTGCTATATAACACCAGTCAGAATGCAGTGTGTTAATAAAAGAAGTAAAATGCAAGTTTGATGTTCAGGGGACCGTTAGTCTTAATCAGAGACAAAGGCAGTGAATTCTGAAGGTAAGTTTTGTGTCAAAGTATATGGAGAAATTGCAGGTAATTTGGACATGCTACAAATGCAGACAAATTTTTGCATGTATAGTACATAAATAAAATAAGAGGATCACTAATTATTTAAATGATGAAAGATACTTTGATCCATACAAAAAAAGAAAAATGAAAAGAATTGAAATTTCAGTTACTGGGAAATGTCTTTTCTTTACTGATGTTGTTTGAAAGGGTTTCCTTTGTGCAGTGTGAAGTTATAGTTCAGAGAGGTTTTACTTTCATTCTTAAGGCTTTATGTTGCCATTGTATATGTGCTTATGGATCAATACTGGAAATATAAGCATTTGGGGAGTGAATAAATGAAAAGTGTATAACCTAAAAGTGTGGAATATAAGAAGGGCTGTAAACCATGCAATGGGGTCAGTCACCATGAGAATGCAATAAATTTCATGGCATTCCTGGTTGTCTTTGGATGAAGTGGGAAAGTTTATTCAGGCATATTTCATATTCAGGCAAGTCTAGTAAGAGAGCAGTGATGAATAATTGCAAATGAGGCATTCAGAGGCTTCTCATCACAGCTGTTGTTTAAACAACATAGCTCCACAACGTTTTGCCACAGGTTAAAATAGAAGATGCAACAATTGCTCTACCAGTGAAAAAGATATTCTTGATTATCTGGCAATTAATCTGACCTAGATAATATGATAGGAATAATTTAGAGAGAGCTTAATGCAGATCAAGATAAAGATAGGCTCAGAAAAGTTTAAACCCTTAGGGTTTTTTTCAGTGGGAAAGAGACTTGTCACTTAGAGGGTGTTTTCATGCCATTGAGTAATACATTGTGTACCTATTGTGCTTATGGCCAAGAATTAACAGACAGGTGAGAAGTTTTGGAGGATATGTATAAGTTAACATAAACTGAATAGGGAATTAAATACATGCAGAGGATCCAAATACAGTTTTTGATCCCTTAAATATACCAACACTTTTGCAGAAATACAGAGGAATTGGCAAGGTTAATTGGTTCAGAGATTGAACAAAAAGTTTCTGCTTGAAATATGAGTCTCTGGATCAGCTGACTTGATGGCCAGACTATAAAGACATAAATTTTAATTACTCTGCCTCCTATGGAGTTTGTAGAAGACGTAATCCCAATTTCTTTATGCACCAATATGTCTAATGACTTCTGTACAAGCGGGTGTGCAGAGAATGTACAATCAGGATCTGAAATGATTATACACTTGCCACTGTTTTCAGTGATATGAACTGGCTGTTGATGTAATTTAACCTGGAAAAATCGTGCAGCTGAATTGACTAGATCTGCAATTTTCTGGACTTATACATTGGGTTATGCTCTTTCTGTTTCTTTCAGCTCTAATACTACAATACAGTTTTGTCAAGGTTTCTTTGGGACGACTTTTCTTGAGGACCAAATAATAAGTCATGCTAGAAGAAGAGAAGAGAAAATAAAAGTAACATAAATTCTGGTCTTTTTGCCATTTTTAGATGAAAATTATAAGTTTTCCCTACACCATCAAAACAGTTTATGTTAATATGATTATGACTGCTTTCATACCTGTGCTATCACCATTCCTCCTTGGATTGCTTTATCTAGGAACTTTTTGTAATGTATGCAGAAATTCTGTGCAGTTTCTAAGACTAGAACAGATATTGCACATAACACACATAATGGAGAGCTGGAGTTAGTGAGCTGTTAGGCTGTGCATCACCACCCTGCATAAAGGGCATGATGTGGTTTTGCTGGCCAAGTCATCACTCAGATGGCAGACAGGACCCTGCCTACTGGTCCCTGAAATATCTGTTTTGAGTCACCATCTACAATTCCCTGGTTTTTGCTTTATATTTTTTTTTTTTCATTTTCACGTCTCTGTTTTGCCTCTTGCCTTGGGCTTGTCATGCTGCTGTGGGGGCTGGTGACTCTCACAGCCCCAGTGAAGAGAAGGGCAGCTGTGGGGCTTCCAGGGCAGCCCCAGACCCAGGCATCAGGCACCTCACAGTTCTCCCTCACAATTTAGCAATCTCCTCAGAGGGCAGAGCCAAGGCTGCACAGCAGGGCCACACCAAAAAAGGCCTTGTATGACAGAGAGGGGAATGCTGGAAAGGGGGAAACTTTGCCATGCAAACCTCCAGGTCATCATCAGGTGACAGCTCTGGTCTTCTCTCCTGCCACCTGCCCTTGAAATTTGCTTGTGATAGAACCTATTGTTGAAACTGGAGACAGTTTAGGGGGCATTATCTAGAGCTGGATATTGGGTGTCATAACTGACACCCATGATCTGCAGGCCCCATTCCATCTGCATTAGGACACACTCACTGCAGTCACAACAGGTGGGGCTTTTCTTTTGCATATCTAATATTTTAAAAGTGGCTTTTGCATATTAATGTACAGCAGCTTCCCCTCTGTATTAGTATGACATCATTTTTAGAATTTCTTATTTATCTTTTACCTTTTTTTTTTCCCCTTTCTTTTTGTCAGGACCATTTGTTTCTCAGGCAAAACTAAGCAGCATTGCCTGTTCCTGAGGTTGCCAAGCAATTTCGTTGATACATACCTTTTTCAGTTACTTATAACTCAGCCAGACTCTAGCTGTTTGTGATGAATTTTTCCATGCCAATTTCTGCCTCCAGCTGAATCTTTGCATCATAATGTTTCAAGCTTTTCTGAGAATAATGCTAGGGGAAAATAGGTTGTTTTGTCCATATGATTCAGAAGCCTTGCTTTGAAGTACTCAAATATCTTTTATTTGGAGGAAGGGGAAGAGATGAGGAAGAAGCAAAAAGACTGCAAAATATAAGATATAACTTTTGCTTTCCAAAAATCTGCTGGACCAAATATTAAGGACAGAGACTCAGATTTTGCTTGGTAGAATCTTGGGAAAGCTGTCAGGAAAATGGCCAAGGAGTGTATGTGTGTGTGTGTGTGTGTGTGTGTGTGTGTGTGAAGCCTGACCCAGGAATGAGAAGGGGCAAAATGTGACAGACCAGGGGGAGACCTGGAACAAATAGATCTGTTGCCCAAGGGATTATTTGTAGCCAGGCATCTGGAAGAAGCAGATGTTTAGGCAAGGACACTGAGATATGAACAGCCTCTGGAGTCCTGGGAGACTCACTATGGGGCTGGGATCATGGCAACTGGGGTTCAAGACACACACAATCTTGTGTGGTTTCACTGCATGATCAATTACTACTTTTCCATGGCATCCCAGTGCCATTCATTGTGCAGAAGGCATCCCTCTATGCAGTTTTACATTCTGTTTAGTTAAGGAGAGTCTTGTTTGCAGGATGCTCATCTCCCTACTTTATTTATGATTTTAGTTTGCATAAGCTGGAAATAGTCACAAATGCCACACAATTTGAGCAGAATCCAAATTTTCTGCAGCATAAAAAAGTTAATGTAACAAACAGTGAAAACAAACTCTGCCTCCCAATGTCATCCAGAGCCTGAGGTAGCATTAGAACTGGTGTTCAAAATGAAGGTGGTGTTAGAAATCAATCTAAAGCAATTGTAAGATTCTGATTAGAATTCATTATGAACAAGAACAAAAAAGAGAATTTTTTTTTCGCTTCACAATTCTCTCATGTTTCCTTTGCCTTCTCAGGGATGTTTTCCTATTTTATTTCTTTGCCTCTTATTTAAATAAAGAGACCAATTTAACTAGCTGAGGTTTCATCTTTTGTAACAGCATTGTGACCCATGACCAGAAGGGCAGTTAACAGCACTGACTTAAAGAACCTGATTCTGGCTTCTGCCAGGTCTTGAAGAGGCTGATAAGAATGTGTGGTGTGTTTGTCTTTCTTTAGTAGCGAGTTTGCAAGTAAAAATCTGCAGTTCCAATTAAAAACACTTTTTCCTCTTTTCTTTCCTCTTCAGTGTAAGTTTTTCTTGTCCCTCCTTCGAGAAATAACAGAATTATTTTAGTTTTGTTCCCCAGTAAAGAATAATGTTTCTATAAATTTATCAAGCAGCAAATTTTCTTTCTAAATACTCTTTACAGTAAAAATAAGGGAATAAAACCTACTATTAAAGAGAAGACTCTTGGTAAACAAGTACTCCAAAGCCTCTGTATTTGTAACTTGAGCATTATTCAGTAATCTAATGCTGTCCTGTCATATGGTCCTTTGACACTTTTGCCCTTTTGGGCCCATTTAGTCCTTCAAAACAATGCAGGGAGGAATAGCACTCAGGTAGATCATTTTAGTGCTCTAAAAACTGGAGGTTTTGTTCCTAGCTTTGTCAATTGACACTTTAAATTAATCAACAGACTAAAGAAAAGTCCTTTTAATTTATTGTGTAGTCTTTGGTTTCTGAATGTTTGACTCTACATCCCAAGCCTGATCTGCACAAGGACTGAGTGTCTCCAGTGCAACTGAAAGTAATGTGAACTGCAGTTTGAACATTTAAACATCCTATGTAATATTAAATTGCTTTGAAAAATCATGACCTAGTTCACAGTTTGCATTCTCTTCTTCTGTTCTAAGTTTTTTCATTTGCTGGAATGAAGCTAATATTATTTCCTCTCTTTCAGATTCATTAATATTGGTAATGACTGGTAACAAAGACAGTAGTTAGTCAGAGGCAATTGTAATCTTGTGCAGCAGGCGAGATGGATCAGTGGGCTCTATCTTTTTCTCAGAGCATGTGTCCTTTTTTCAATAACAGTCATATACATCACATTTCTTGATCATCCTGGCAGGCAAGTGACACGTTAAATTGGTCTACGGCAGATCTTTTATTTTCTGGATTTGCAGATACCCAACCATTTTCGAGCAGAAGTAGAGGTTTGTGGACTGAACCAAAGCCTTTTGACAAGTGGAACTCTCTTTTCTTTTTTTACCCTTCATGGACTCATTAAAAATAGTTCACAATCTTGCAGAGGTCTCTCGGCCACAGGTTAAAACAATTTAGACACTAAACTTTCTGACTCAGCTCTCTGCAGACATGAGGTTTTCACTGCTGTTATCTGCATTGTACAAGTTCTGGAGACAAAAAGGAGATTTTTATATGGAGATCTTCCTCCTGGACATTCAACCTGCTTAAACATTTCCATCTGTAAACTACATTTTCAGTAAGATGAATTACTTTTTATATTCATTAAGCGCATCTGGTTATCCCATTAGAAACAGAAGCATGTAAAATGAATGGTGGGAATTCTACACAGTATAAAAAATCAACATGATAAATATAGCTTGATAGTAGAACAGCTTTCATTCATTCATTCAAATATGGTCCCCAGTGACTGTCCTGCTGATTACAAATATCAAAAGATGGACTACTAGGAAGAGATCCTAATACCCTATCAGTTGAAATGGGAGTCCCATTTGGGCATCAACTGCAACCTACCTAGAAACCATAAATGTGCTTTAAATAATGCTAGAAGGGAAATAAAAAGAAATAAAAGAGCTATTAGTGCTGCTAATTTGAGCAAGAATTGAAAGTCTAGTTAAACAGCTCTATTTTGCAGTCTCATTTTAAATTATTCATTGTGCTGGACATGCAGAGAGAATGACAAAGCACAGGGGTATGGTTTAGTTAGCCTAAAACTTTATTAACTTCATTCATCTGGGAGTTACCTGGCAGTCACTTGTGCAGTATAGGTTATCGTGCCCTTTTCACTCCTTATCACCTTTTTAAAGGGGGTTGTCTTCAGCCTCAGCCCCATTCGAACCCACTGGTACTGGCTCATTGCCATTGCAAGCAAGTTAAGTGGCCTCTTAGTTCACACCTTTTAGTTCTGTCAGTCATCTCCTTCGTCATGCTGTCTGCTGCAAAAACTCAGTTTCAGACTCTTTATTATGCTCTGTGGAAAGGCATAGGACTTTAAAATACAGCAGTCTCCTCAGTGTTACGCTAACCTGTTCCAAAGCCTCAGTGCATCGGACTGTCCTCAGGCATCACATTGTAGAAATGGAAAGGAAAATCTCCTGGGCCTCAGCTGGAATTTTTCACCAGAATTTCTTATCTGTATCCAGTCACACTTCCACACTTACCCTTACAATAAGTCCCAGCTGTCTGAAGAGGGTGCAGATAATAAAATTAGTCACTCTGCTCTGTTCTCTTTCCTAATGGTGTCAAGAGTGGACATGCCCTGTGCACACTTGCTTTTCTGCTGTATACAGTGCAGCTTTGCTTCAATCCTAAACTAGACTGCACAAGCAGTACTGTAAGACTGTTCAGAACTAGAATTAACTATAAGGAATGAGATGCCCATTTTCAGTCTTTTTCAGCAAAATATAATCCCCAAATGCTTCAGCTAGCTCAAAAAATTGAATGGAAATCTATTGTAGTATTCTGTCTACCTTCCCTGCTTTATATTTCGTATCTCAAAGTCAAAATACCACTCAGATCCTGTACTTTAAGTCTCCAAACCTCCACATGTCCAGTCCTTCACAAAGGGGTTACTTTTTCTCTGTGGTAAACAGTCCACAAATGTCATCTGGACTGTGATTAAATGCAGCGAAAACATATTGCTACTCTGGCATACCTAAACTAACCAGGGACAACAGATGTTCTTTAAAGAATACTAGGGTAATTTTGACTTCACTAATTAACTGGCAATTTAAGATGGATCTGTTTTCCATTTTCATTTCACTGTGCTCATATGCATTTCTGAATGAACCTTTGTGTCAATTGAGATTTTCTTCCTGAGCAAATAATTTTAAGGATCTGCTTAGCCTAACATCCTTTAACAAGTTTTCCCCTGAAGTTCTGACACAGAATTGTGACGATTTCTAAAGCACTCAACAAAGCTCCTCTGGATAGTCAGTGCTGTCCTGAAGGAGGGTTGAGAAAATTTATATTCACTGGCGAGATAGAAATCATTCAAAGTGCAGGCAACCTTAAAGCATTAGGCAGCCCAGAAATATTCTTAGTTTTATTCTTAGGTAATAGGTCTCAGATTTCCCTCCAACTCGTTGAACTGAAACTCACAGACAAACCTGTTAAGGATGAGGAAATATAAACATTCAACTTGAGTCTTTGCCAACTGTAAGGTAGCTAAGCATAAGTTGTTTGGATTTCCTCCAAACAGGTATTTGCAATGTAAGTGTTATTCTGAGCATGGAATGGAACACTTGAAGTGCTTGATACTTTATGTTTGAACTCTATGCTTTTTGCTTGACTATGTTGGATTTACTATGAATATTAAGAGGGTTGTTTTTACTCAGTGTGCAAGCAAGAAAAAAAAGGCCAACTGAAGAGGTGGCTTCTAACATAATATTTTATTAATTGGTAGACTTTCACTAAGTATAATAGAGTAGACTATTTCAGTGGAAAAGGACCTACAATGATCATCTCATCCAACTGCAAGATTAATTTAGGGCTGACTAAAAGTTCAAGCATGTTGTTAAGGGCATTGACCAAATACCTGTTAAACACTGATGAGCTTGGGACATTGATCACCTCTCTAGGAAGCCTGTTCCAGTGTTTGACCAAACTCTTGTTAAAAAAATGCTTGTTACTGCTCATAATAAGTCTCCCCTGGCAGCTCTGAACCACTGCCATAAGTCCTGTCACTGGATATCAGGGAGAAGGGCTGGGCACCTCTGTTCCCATGTCCCCTCCTCAAGAAGTTGTAGAGAGTAATGAGGTCATCCCTCAGCCTCCATTTCTCCAAACTAGAAAACCCCAAAGTTCTTAGCCACTCTTTACAGGACATTCCTTCCAGCCCTATGACAGGCTTTATTCTCGTCTGGAAATGTTCAAGGACCTTCACATCCTGCTTAAACTGCACAGAGCGCTCAAGGTGAGGCAGCACCAATAGTGAATACAGTGGGGTGATCCCTGTTTGATGCACCCCAGGATGGGATTTGCCCTTTTGGCTGCTCGGGCACACACTGCTGACTCCTACTGAGCCTGCTGTCAGCCAGCACCTCCAGATCACTCCAGCTGATCCTCTACATGTGCCCAGTGTTAATCTGTCTTGAGTGCAGAATCCGGCATTTTGTCTTGTTAAATTTTATCCCATTAGTCATTGTCCAGTGGTCCAGTCTATCTAGATTCCTCTGTACTGCCCACTGTCCCTCAAGAGAGTCAACAGCACAAGTTTGGTGTCATCTAAAGACAAAAACATATCTGGCAGGTAAAATTTGAAGAAATAAACCTTGTCATTGCAATAGAACATAAAAAGAGAAGTAGTAGGTTGCATTTGGTATGGGTTTTTTTTCCCAGTCTGGAGAATATTAGCAATATAAAGTGTTTGAAGTTACTAGGATAGTTGCAGGTAACATCTTAATATTGGAGAATCCTTTGAACATCTTGGTTCTAAACACATCAAAAAGCGGCTTGCATCAAATCTATATTACTGCTCACTAGACGACTCAAAGTCAGAAAGCAAAAGAAGGCTTTTGTGTCTAAATGATGCTTTATAGGAGGTACCTTCTAACAAATGAGTACTTTAATGAGATGTTAAGAGAATTTAGGGATTTTAGACATTTTCATTCTTTGGAATAAACAGAATCAATCATCAGTGATACATAGCTGAGCATTGTACTTTTTCTGGGCAATGGAGCCCCTCAAGGGATTGCCTGGATTTGTCCTCAAAGATGTACAATCCACGAAATCTAATTAGTGTCTGGCTTGTTCTGAAATGCTGAACACAACTGAGATGAGGAAGCTGCAAAACTGGTGAATACAAAGTGGGAGCAACATTCTACCACTTGGTGAGCCTTAAGCATTTGCCTTTAGGCATTTCAGTATAGTCAGCCTGTGTTTATGTAGCCTTTTTGAATACCACCAGGTTTGACTTACAACTCACATGGACAACAAGTCTATCAAATCTGTTTTCAAAATGTATTTGTTCTGAGTTTCAAAAAGGCTATGTGATGTTGAAAATTCCAAAACATGACTTGGCTGCAAGTGATGAGGATATGTGGCGTCCATGTCAGTCTCTTTGTTTAGAGTAGCAGTGCCTGATGAAAGTCCTGTTTATGAAATCCTCAGTGCACAGCAACCAGAAAACCAGGTACTTGAATATATCAGGCAGAAGAATTCTGATACAGAAATTTGTGACTGACAGACACTCCCAAGAAGATATCTTACTTCAAGCATTTGAAGGAAAAAAAAAAAAGGTAAAATAAAAAGGAAGGTTGAGCACTTAGTATTCATGAGTAGACTTGTGCAAATAATAGATATTTTGGTTCAGTGGCCTTTCAGAAATGTATATACATAACATTTCTTGAGGTCTACTGAACATACTCAATCCCTGTTTTCTTTTCAAAATGCACTTATGTATTTTTGTTTGACAAAACTGAAATGAGGTATTTCATTTTTTCCACTTCTAATCCCTCTATTTTCTGCCTGAGACTATTAATCAAATAAAATCAACAACAGTTTTATTACTCCAAAACTATGTCATCAGCATTTTTTCTTCAGAGTACACTTTGAACAGCTCTGCTTATGAATATTGTGAGCATAAGCAAAGAATGAATACTTAAAACACCACTTTAATAAAGAAATATCACTCCCCCAACAAAACCTACAGATCCTGCAATGTATACCCAAACCACATACATGCTAAAGTATGGTCCAGATTTAAGCATTCTTGAGCATGTGTGAAAATCCATGAGCTAGAACAGATTTAAGAGCAACTTTCCAATGAATTAATGGTGTTTGGCTTTGGAAAGAGTCAGGTATAGACTAATAAGGAATTAAAAAGAAGTAATTGTAATAATTGTTGCTATATGGACTGTAGGGAAGCAGATATAACACAAAAAGTAGATTTTTCAAGTGATTGCTGAAAAATTAAGAATTTTTTAGCATGGTATTCCCAAAATGTTTAGTAATGATAAAGGATGTTATTTGTATTGGCCAGTAAAAATGTGTAAATTCGTAACATCTGTGGAATTTTAATGTTATCTCTACCTTGCTTTAACAAAAAGTGAATACTACCTGACCCATCTATCAAAACATAATTAAACAAAGGATTACTTGAACAGAAATGCTGGGCCATAGAGAAAGCAGACTAATATAGCCTATCATGTAGTAGAACATATAGAGTCCGTTGTCTGCAACAAATACATGTTTGAAATTACTAACTGAAAAATGAATAAATGGTGGAAGCCATTATGACAAAAATGTAGAGTACTTGGAGCTATAATAATTCAGTCTAATTGTCTGAAATTGTCTGACATACACAATGATGTCTGAGATCTTTTCCAATCTTAACAATTCTGCCAGATTTGAAGAGAAACAACATGCTTGCATAAAGGGAAAAAAATCCTCTGAAAAGCTATTTTGTGCATAGTATGTTCATCCACACTGGTGACTCACAAACTGATAATGTTGATATGAAAAATACACAGGTTCAAAAAGATTGTTTGGAAGGGACCTTTTGTGCATAGCTGTCCTCTAGTGCAACTACCTTCTCAAAACAGGGGCGTTTTCAATGTTTCCAGCTAAGTCTTGGATGGAGCACATAACCTTGTGTCATCTTGTTCCAGACAGAACATGAATTTCCCAAGGATGAGAAAAAGAAGTTACTCAGAGTGAAATGACACAAAGTAGAAGAATGACATTCCCTTTCTTACTCTGAGCATGACTCAGGTAGTTGAAGTGATTTGGTTTCTTTTTTTGAGAGGCCAAGTATCTCAGTGAATGCTCTGGGATGGCATGGAAGCAAATGGGTCACAGCAGGAATGCTGATGAGAACTGGGATATCTTAGGCTTAATAACACCACTTGCAGAACATTAAGAGGACCTCCCTCTAGGTATTTCGTGGAACTTTTGTTAACAGTACTGTAGCTCAAGAAAACAGCATTGAATACTTTGGATTTATTAATCTGTAATTCTGTGTCACCACAGTTACAGACATTTGCACAAAACAAATCATGACTGTAGCTGTAGCTGTTAACTGGACATTGAGATCTCTTTCTGGCTAATTTAATTGTATCTGCGATAGATAAAATTAGAAAAACTGTATTTAGAGGTTGTATTTTATTTCATATATCTATACAACATTTAGTACTTTGGTAGATATACAGTTGGACTAGTGCTCTTATTCTTTCCTGATTTGCCTAAATAAATGTCCTTTTTTGGCTTTAGTTGTATCAATTCACTAGCTTTATTTTGTGACTTTTTTATGTCTCCTACCATTCATATTCAGGGTAGGAAGAAAAATTAGAAAATTTAAATGAGGAAAAAAAATATGGAAAGTTATCAATGGCTAAAAGTCCAATACAAAAATGGGATGTTCACAAGGCACCTAAACTTATATACCAATATGAGAAAAAAGATAGAATCCTAAAATCCCTTAAAAAATGGTGGGTGGCTGTAGATGCATTATGGAAGGTGACTCAGAGCTTGTAAGTGAAATATTAGAGGTTATTCTTTACTCAATGTTAGAGTATCTTCTAAAGGGGGTAGTTGGAACACTTTTCCTGAGATGAATCATACATTATCAGTTCCTTCATTAACATACACCTTGTTAGTACTAATTTATTCCTGTGCTTTTATCTGTACTAGTATTTACTAAGGTCTTTTATCGTCCCAGTTCTCTTCGCTGGATTCTGTTCTCAGTATCATCATCGGTGATATCAGAGTAGCTCAAACAGTAAGTGTACTTCTGGCTTTAAACATTATTCATTATTTTTTGTATGTGATTGTCTTTGCTTTTTATTTAATGGCAATCTGAATCCTGTGAGTATCCTCTTTCTGATTAGTACAGAATAAATTGCAAAGA
This sequence comes from Pyrocephalus nanus, assembly GCA_038380795.1. Lineage (NCBI taxonomy): Eukaryota > Metazoa > Chordata > Aves > Passeriformes > Tyrannidae > Pyrocephalus > Pyrocephalus nanus. Next base: position 69,023,619 of record CM076261.1, read on the forward strand.
TAAGTGACAGCATTTGACTTTGCCTATTGAAAAAGTGACACAGGGTAGGACACAGGAATGGATAAACAGCTGCTTGAAATTAGACACTCTGCATGTGAAAATGGAGATGTGTCATCTAGGGAATAGATCATGGTCAGGTCTCAGACCTCTGCTCCCTTTAATGGGGCCAACTTGCTTGTGGGAGGCAACTGGAGGAATATGAAGTGGCTCATGGAACAAATAAAAGCTTTTTGGATAACTGCTTTGAAAAATGAGTGCTCTCTGGCAAATGAAAGTATGCCTCAGTTGCATAATACTGCTATGTCTAGCAGGCTCAAAGCAATACAATAAGGGCAGCAGTGGTATTGTACCAGGGACAGAAGATAAATGAAGTATTGATTTCAGAACCAGCAGAATGCCACAAAAGGGACATACAATATTTTCATGGGGCCAGATCCTCACTTGCTGTAATTTGGTATTGCTCCACTGAAGTCAAACTGATTTATGCCAGCTGTAGTTCTGGCCAGGTGTATTTATAACAAACAGGGAGGCATAAATAAAAGTTATGCTCATAGTGCTTGTAGGAGTTGGTTTCCTCAAACAGAATGATGAATACACAGGCATTACAGTTTGTCTGTTCTTTCAACTTACTGCAGTGCTCATTTTCAGATTATTTCTGTCCTGTCTTTAGCCTTTCCAAATTCTTGCTTCCTGGAGTCCTCTCTCAGCCTAATGTTCTGCAACTGAAGAACTGATTTTCCTGCAGAGTCATAAAGACATTTGCTAACCTGCGCTTTTTAAGCTCTCCTGCTTCATGCCATTCATTTTCCTTTAGCCTCACAAAAAATTTGTTGCATTGCGCTCTGCTTTTTGGAGTTCCTTTGTAACTGGCAGAAGATGCCACCACAAGAAGAGTGCTCAGTGTTGAAACATCAACTATATATCTTGCTTAGATCAATGTCTGCCAGCATTATAGGTTGTATCAGTCGTCTGCATGCTCAGAAAGAGATGGATCTTCGAAATAAATCACTTCATTCTAGTGGTTTCAAGAAGGCTACATATTTGTACCTCAAAAAAAGTCCATGCATGGTTTGGTTTGTGTGCAGTGTTTCCTGTTTGCAGTGTATGGCTTAGCTTGAGACAACCTAAACTGCCTGACAGTCTTCTTTGGTCTGAGTAACTTAAATAAAAACAGAGACCACATTCTCAAATACATTTCTTTGAAATTTAATTTTCCCCAAAATTTTGGACGTCTTTTTGAGATTTAATTTTTTATTTGGTAAGTGACACATAATGTACTTTTCCTTGTAATTTCATTCTGACTACTCTTGATTTTCTCTTCATTCATTCATTGTGAGATGAAAATTAAACATCAGATTACTGAGGATTTGTGTCACTGTTCAAAATATTGAATGCATTTGTGTCACATATTTACACATGTTGTATAGAATTCACCCATATCATATATATGTAATAATCTTTTGGTGAAAGAAATTTAAAAACACATTCCAGTAGATTTTAAAATTAATTACTGAAACTCCACGATTTTTGATTTGTTGTAAAAATTTGTGTTTAACTAATTTGGGCTTAAGTATAAGCCAACTTGAATAATATGGTAACATATTTTACTCAATCTCTTGATTAATGTTATTCACAATAGTCTTCAAATCAGAGCAGATCAAAGGAAACAAAATTATGAGTCTTTTTATTTATGTATTTGAAAAAACACCTGTCCTGTTAGTTGACTTTAATGTACAATAAGGAGAACCAATAGAGAAATCTACCTAACCAGAACATAAAGATTCTATTACTGTGTAAAAGAGAGTCATAAATCCAAACACCTGTATTGATTTGTTAGCAAACATTTCCCCATAAAAACTGCAAGTCTTTTCAGGTGTTTATAATCCATGTAGGTATATGTTAGCTATAGGGCCCACTAGGGCATACTGAGAAGAAACAAGGAAAAAAGCTCTCTTCACTATTTTAAGGGACAAAAAGTCTCTCAGCTCCATAGCTGAATTCAGAATAATATTTTATGATGAACAAGCAGGTACTTGCAAATGGGAAATAAATTCTCGGACAAAACATCTTTTTCTTTTATTTTCCTCCCTATTTTGCATGTCCAGTGGAAATTTGGCCAGCTACATTGCCTGATTTTATTCTGCTCAATCAGATAACTGTGTGTGAATGGCTTCCTTTGTGTTTTTTTCGGGGTGCAAAATACTTACATTCTAATAGCTCCTTTTCATTTTGCTTACAGTATCCTTAAAGAAGTTTTGTAGTGCAAGAAGACTGAACACATAAAAGACAACATTTTCCAGTGTTCCTCTAATACCCTGAACTGTGGAAGAAGGTTCCATACTCACTTAGGCATGATATATATTTTTCTGGGGAAAATAAAAGAGGAAAGGTGGATAATCATATATATACAGCAAGGCTCAGACTACAGTCACTCAAATGAAATCTCAGCTTTAAGGAGTGGGCAGGAAAAATAGCCTTGTTGTAGTCATTTACTCCAAATGGTACTCATTCATTTCCTGAAGGAGGAGAAATCCTTCTTGCAGGACGAACTGGTTTAACAACAGAGGCTGTGAATTTCCACAGAACAGAGCTAACCATGAGGAAGCAAAAAATTGGCTCAGCTGCTTTCTGCCCAAATCTGTATCTGGCTTTTTGCTGTAGCCTACCACTGTCAAAACAAAATCCGTTAAAATGATTCCTGAACTTTGTTGGAAAGTCAGTGGCAATAGTTGCCCCTTAAATAATGGAAATATTAAAAGCGAGACAAATAGTTCACTCCTTCAATGCAGGAAAGATTATTTTTCTACCTGGTTATTTAAAAAAAACCCAAACATGCATATATATGTGGAATAAATAATTGAATTTTGGGGGTAGTGTGTTTGGGATTTTTAATTCTTTTTTCTATTAGAAAAATAAGTCCAGTTTTAAGAAATATATCTTAGTACTATGACAATCAGGAAATTTCAGCTTACCGCTTTAAACCATGCTGATAACTTTCTCAACTGAAAATTATTCCAGGTAATATTTTTATTTATTGATTTCCTATACAATTGTGATTAGCACTGCGGAATAGAGGTACTTGTAATATGACCTGAAGTGATAAAAAATTAAACAGCTTGGTATTTTATTAGTATTTATAACTCATATGGCATCAAAGATGTCCATAAAGTTGTACAAACACATGGAAGGATCTGTAGAAACTAACAAACTAATTTAAAAAGACACAGCTGTATAAATGAACAAGTACACAGGCAGGGCTGATGGAGAAGAAGCTATAATAGTAGCTGATGGATGTGACATGAATACTCACATCAGAAAGCCCTTGTGGCCTATCTATATCCAATCTCTCATATTCTGGGCAGTACTGGGATGTCAGCCCCTACCTTTCACTGACCTAGGATATCAGCTGCTGTCATTGATTAGTTACATTTTCAGGCAAGCATTTTTCTGCTTCTTCCTAGTTTACTTGTCATTTGAAAGAATTCCTTATAAATATAGGTAAAGAAGTTCACTTTCAAATTTCTCTTTAAATGTTAGCTGGTAGTGATGTCCAGAGAAACACTGCAAAAAATTATTCTTGCTTCTGTGCTGGAACTTCTACTTATAATGTTGACAGCAGGTGTCTTGGCTTTTTGGTGTTTATTGTCTTTTTTTCTTTAAAACTTGCAGAAGATGACAAGCTTCTGAAGATAGACACTATAATTTTGTGATGTGTTTGTCCAGCAATGTTTTGTTCCATGTCTAGTATTTGGTGAAAAGAGAACTAAAGATAAAATAACCCCCCTCCAGAAAACAATGGTGAATTTTGAGGATGGAGTAGAGGAAGAAAAAAGAGAGGGGAGAAAAAGAAGGCAGAAAGACACAACAGAGAAAAATTTGTGGGCTACTTGGAGTCAAATTATCCAGAAGAGTAGGCAGAGGATGTAGAGGTGATAAGACAGTCATTGTAAGAGAAAAATGAATGACAATGTTGTGATCCAAAAGACTATGTGTTTATCTCACTTAAATTGTACTGAGGAGAGAATATTTTGGTACCACAGAGTTGCTAGGTACTGAATTACCTGTAGACCTTTGTATTATATCTGCCCTGTTATAACAGTACTTCTAAGAAGTAATCACAAATAATCCTAGCGTGTGGCTTTCCTTCCAAGGTGGCTCTGAATGCGCAAATTCCTGTGGTTGTGTTCCCACGCCCTTGTCAGTGATGTGGGGATCAGGGACTGATAAGTGTGGGCAGTGGTGGAGCTCAGATAATGAGGTATTCAGGAAATGAAAAATTTGAAGTGAACTTCTACTTGTCTATATATGCATAGTGCTGAATAATAAAAGTGCTTTCTTCTGTTCTAATAGAAAATCTATGAAATGTAATCCTTATGAAAAAGATCCCTTACTCCTGGGTTACTGAGAGTTCAGCTAGCAATTATGTCATTGTAAAATGGCTAGAGAAGTTGAGAAATACTTTGGTGAGTCACCAGAACAGAAACTGTTTCAGGAGAAGGACTGAAATGGTAATATGTTAATTCTTGAATGTGTTCCTGCCTGCAGCTTGCATCTGACGTGCCTAAGGCAGTGCTCTGTGAGAGGGACTGCAGAACTGGCAGTGCCGGTTCTGCCTCTGTCAGAAATTTGCTTTCCTTAGTAACAATTACATGAAAAGCTCATCTATTCTGCTCTGTGATCTTGCTATGCTGTTGTAGCCTTTGGGAAAGATTGTGGTACAAGGTGAATCCTGGCCAATACATCGGGTTGGGGTTAGACTGGGCTAGGCTAGAATGGCAGCATTTCCAGTATTTGTATCCATTCAGTTGTGTCACTAATCTGTCATTGACTCTGTCATGACAGAGTCCAGAAGCATGAGAAGACAGAAACTGCTTCAATGTTTTTGCAACTTCCTATAAAAAAACACATCTTTTCATGTGTCTTTTTAAAATTTAGAAAGCATATGTATTTCTCTCCGTAATCACAGCTTGGAGTAATACGAGAATTTTTTTCATTTAACTTGAATATTTCTCTCTAATTATTCCTTGTTGATCTGCCAGTACTCTGGGGTTTCTATTGCTCTGGAGTCTCCAGTCTTCTGTCATTCTATGTACACACAAGTTCAGTGTGTCATACAGAAGCATCTCATTGAAGTTCAAGAGCCTGGCAATCATTTACCTATATCTTTGCAGCTTTATTCTCCACTGCTCGCTCTTTGTTTGTCATATTGATTTTGTATTTTCAGTCCCCTGTTGGCCTTGAGCAGGATGAATGATTGTGTATTGTTTACATTGCAGTAATGCCTCATGGCAATGACAATTCAGTCAGAGAGCTGGACCCTGTACAAATGTGCAGCTGGATGGATAAACCCTGAAAAAACAGTCTTCCAAAAAACCCCCATCAGAACAGGTAAATAGGATGAACTATCCCACAGAAACAAATTGGAGGGTAAAGTCCCATTAGTTTTATTACAATAAAGAGGAAGTCAGTGCTAACATAGTGAAGTGGTGAGAGGTTAAGAAGATAATGATTTTAATGAACTTTAGGAAAGAAAATAAGCTATTTTAACTTCACCTCAATAAAGAAGCACAGAACTACAAGGGATTGGCTGCATCAATGAGTTTTGTCCCTGTCAATGTCTTCATTTTTCCCAGTCAAGTCAGCGTTGGTATTTTAACCCCTTTGACTATGTGAGGTACCTTTCTTTCATAGAATCACAGAATCTAGTATGTTGGAAAAGATCTCTGAGATCATTGAGTTCAACCTATGACCTAATACTATCTTTTCAACTAGACCATGGCACTAAGTGCCACATCTAGTCTTTTCTTATGCACCTCTAGGGATGGTGACTCTACCACCTCTCTGGGCAACCCACTCCAATACCGAATCACCCTGGCTTCCTCCGTTGATCAAGTGTATCCCACATCACATCAGTTTTCCTGAAAGCCAAGGACTGTACTCATATTCTGATGCCACAAATAGTGTTGCTGTGTGGATGTGCATGTGCTCACTGATGGAGAAATGTGTGTGTATATATTTACTATAACACCTCACTTCAAGACACAGCCAAAGGACTCATTTGCAGTCTCAGCTGAGCAGAAGGATGAATAAACTATCTAACTGGTTCATGGCAATTTTTAATGTTGCCCACTACAGCTCCCATAAGACAGCTCAAGAACATGAACAACAGTTAATGGAGGCAATCAGGCTACAGAATTAATTGAATCATAGAATCATTTAGATTTGAAAAGACCTCTAAGATCATTGAGTCCAACTGTTACCCTGGCACTTTCAAGTCCAACACTAAACCACGTCCCTAAGTGCCATGTCTGCACATCTTTTAAATACCTTCAGGGATGGTAACTCAACCAGTTCCCTGGGCAGCCTGTTCCAATGCTCGACAACCCTCCTGGTGAAAAGTTTTTCCTGACATGCAACCTAAACCTCCCCTGTCACAACTTGAGGCAATTTTTCTTTGATTATCACTTGTTACTTGGAAAAAGAAACTGACAGTCACCTCACTACAGCCCCCTGTGAGGTAGTTGTAGAGAATGATAAGGTCCCCCCTAAACCTCCTTTACTCCAAGCTAAACACCCCTAGTTCCCCCAGACACTCCTCATAAAACTGGTGCTCCTGACCCTTCACCAGCTCCTTTGTCCTTCTTCGGACTCACTCCATCTCCTCAATGTCCTTGTAGTGAGAGGCTCAAAACCGAAAATAGAATTCAAGGTGTGGCCTCACTAGTGTCAAGAGCAGAGGGCAGTCACTGCCCTGGTCCTGCCCACCACACACTCAGGCAGCTGAAACAAGCTATGTCCTGCAGAAACTTGTAGGAAGTGGGCCTACAGTGGTGTACAAACAATGGCGAAGAATGCAGGAAGGCTGCAAAAGGGGGCCTCACGAGGAAGAAGTCCATCTAGAAGGACCTTGACAGATGCAGCTACGGGATATGCCTGGAATCCAGCGATAAGGAGCAGCTAGCAAGACCCCCACAGACCCCCCCCTGTTTGTGCCTCCCACCACTTCTCCCCTTGCATTCCCTTTACCATATATGGCCAAATATACCCCCTAGCCTATCCTTTCAAACCCCCTTATCACTAAAACCCTGGATTTGGTGCTTTAAGCAAAAACCCACCCCTGTTCCCGAATTCTCTGTATCCCACTGTATAAAAGCTAACTTCTTGTTGTATTAAATGGCCATTTTGTGAGACACATATCGCGTGTGTGTGTGTCTCTTTCCCCAATGCAAAGTGTGCCCACAGGGTCCATTCGCCATGGGGATCCCCCTCACCCCCTAAGTGATAGAAACTGGCTCTGCTTTTATGAGGATGTTTGCCCTTGGAAGTTGATGGCAGCCTGCAGTTTCTTGAGGAGTCTTTCACAATGACCAGAACTGCTGGAAGGAAATTTCCTCGTACTGGATCAGCCAACTTTTTCTGGCTGCTCTGTGAATGGAAAGCATGGCCTTAAAATGTACTCTGGAACTGTACTGTGCAAGAACAAAGTGCAGTATTTTATTTTTTAAATTTTTTTTTTTGCTTTCTCCATGTTTCACTAATCTTTATCAAGCTGCCCTCCTGCTTGTGGCTGAATCATCTGAGATATAGTTATGCGGCAGAGCCCTCACTGAATATTACACTGCATTTTCCCACCAGTTTTGTTAGATTCCAAACTTTAAGACTGCCAGCTGGGGAACCTCAATTTGCCATTTACTTTGGATGTGCCCTTCATAGTTAGTTAGCTGAAAAAGCAGCCAAGCTTGCCCTGGAGAACACACCTAACAAGAAAACAACAGCTTAGAGGCTGCTGGTGATAGCAAACTTGCCGCTTCTTGAAATGTTAGCTGTTAGTAACATAGTATTGATGAATGTCTACATTTTTGGAGGATGGGGCTTAGTGAGTGAACTTTTGACTCTTTAAGCACAACTACATACATATTCGACACTGTTATTTTCTAGTCCAGCCAGGCAAATTTTGTGTCTTAAATTTTCAGATTTTTTATTCATTAAATCAGAGTGATTTTTCCCAGCGTAAGGATTTCTGCATGTCATGTTCAGGAATTTACCTGAACACCACAGCATAGTGGAAAATCAATCATCATGTTCAGATCGCTTTTCTGCAAATGCCATTCCAAAGCCATGTTAATTTCCCCAGCTATTTGAAGTTAAAAAAATAATCTAGTTATTGAAAAATAATGGATTTAGAAAAACACGTATATGGTTTCTGTATATTCTGAAATCTAAAATGCCTAGAGCTGCCCTGATTTCAAGCTCATGAGTCATCTAAGCTCAAGCTGTAGAAATTCCAGGGGGCATGTTGTTAAATAATTCATAAGTGATGTCATTTTACTGTGTATCTCATTAGCAAAGTGCTGCAGGAAAGAATTAGGGAAAAGAACCTAAAGCAATCTTTGTCCTATCACTCTACTAATTTCCCCCCTCCCCCCAGATTTGACATATCTAAAGAATTAATTTATAAGTGATAGCATAACGAGCTTGTGTTAAATTACAGCTTGACAATCTCTCTGTCAAGTAATGAGAAAAATTATGAGAATCTTTTCTGCTTCAAGTCCCATACTCGAGTATGCCTTGCATGCTCTCCTTTTGTGGAGTGTAGGTATGTATGTATGAATATGTATGTTCACTTACTTTAAAATTGTATAGAGATCTCGTTTGCAAGAAACTTTATCATGTGCCTTCTACAAAAAACCCCAAAAAACCCCACCAAAAAAAACCCCAAACCAAAAAAACCAACCCTCTTGGTCTCAAAGTTATTAAAGCCTTTTTATTAGCTCTAGTACTGTGTAATATTCAAGTATGCAATCAGGTTATGCAAATAATCATCTTCTTTTATCTAGAGGTCTGCATCTGTAATTAAGAATGTCAGTCACCTTATCTTGTAAACAGTCTGTTCTTAGTACACAAATATGGGATCTGGTGCAGATGTGTCTGTGTATGCCAGAGCACCAATATATCATTTTTGCTGCATCTAAAGCCTGCAATTTCATGCTTAGCATTTGGCATTGTAACCATGGCTATCTCCATTTAGACACAGAATACAGAGGCTTCAGCATATAGGTTTTACTTTGACCACTGAAAATGAAAACACAGAAAAAGCCCAGAATCCTAAATATATCTGCATAGAATACAATAGACATAATAGTATTATTTACAACCTGATACATGAGGTTTAGACTTTACTGGAGGTGCTTTTCCCTGAAATTTCTTTGCAAACCAAAAGGACTGCTGTCATGTGTAAGAGAATGGATTTTTTTTGCTGTGAGCGTTTTCCCTATTCAAAGAGTAGAAGCCAAAAGACTGACATTTCACTAAGAGTGAGGTTAAAGAAACACATCATCTGCAAGCACATATATTTTCAAAGGCTTGATTGCTTTATTTTTAATTTTATCTTTAAAGAATTTAGCATGCTATTTCTAATTTTTGGAAAAGTAATAGAGGTTCACAGCTTTGATATTAGCTTAGAATTTTTCACGTTTTTATAGGCCTCCATATGGCATTGTTTGTTGAGCAGAAAGAATTTACAGCAGAATAAATGAAGCAGATGACCAGTGCATCTTTACAGGTTGAAATATATTACACAGTTTCTGAGGAGTGTGCACGATTGTGGTTTTTGTTTCTAAAGATTGAATGGTCATATGCATTGTCTTGAAGTTCTGACTTCTCAAATGCATAGAATTTGCTCTGTAAACTTAATGTTTTCTGTGGAAAAGTGTAATGATATCAATCCTTATCCTAGAATAATTTCCTTTCTAATTTTCAAAAAATTTGTACAGGCTTGAGTGGTTGGGAGTCATGAGGTACCATGGTGTAGTTTGCCATGCAGCAGATAGAAAACATTTCTTATCAGAAAGGAGAAATAGCATCCTTCCAAAGGAAAATTGAATTATGCTCTTAAATGACAGTATCTACTGTAAAGAAGAAACCTGGGGTGAGCGTTAGCTCAACCTTTCAAAAAACCCCATTTTTTCTATAACTGTTTTTTTTATTCATTTGTTGGTAAATGGAGGTAAAATTTGACCTGGTAAATGGAGGTTACTCTAAAAACTGTACTTAATAGCTGCTGCTATTATTCACCATACTCTATACTGAATGAGCGACCTACTGTGACAGCACACTCAGACTTGCGGAGATTAGACATGTTAGAAACATGTCCTTGGAGCCAAGAGTAAATTCCAGAAGCATTTGAGACCCTTGGCATCAGTTTGCCACTGAATTTTTGCAGGACAGTTCAGAGCATTGGTAGCTGTCAGCATTCAGAACAGATGGCAAAGTAGGATGCATTTAATTGCCACAGGTCCGAGGAGGCAGCATGCAGCATGGGGAAGAGCAAAACAAGAGCTGCAGCACTGGAGAAGGCATAGAAAGACATTATACTAGCTGGAGCTGACCCACTTGCAATCATGCATGAAAAGAATCCAAAAGTACTTTACATGAGGACAAAGAGTAATTGTGGTGTCTGGAAGGGAAATGTGACACTGAGTTAAAAACCCTGCTTAAAGAAATCAAGCAGAGTAATTTTGCTGTTTCAGGTTTTCCCTTAGGGCTGAATAGTGATGGACAGAGTTTGAATTTAATATAGTGTCAGGAACAACAACTGGAAATGTCAGCTACAGAAGAGAGAGAGATAGGTTCTCCCACATCTTAGGTAGGTGAAAAACTCTACAGGGAAATGGAGAATTCTTTTTAAGTTTGACTACTTTTCTTTTAAATGTGGCATATTCAACAGGTCCAGCCCCACCATGTATTTCTGTTGTTTGTGTTATGGTGCAAAAGCTAAAGGCTTTCTTCACATCAATTCCATTATGCTGAACAGATAAACTAGCAAAAATCTGGCCCCTTATTTAAAAGCTTACAGACTGAAGACAAAATATAACAATAGATCTCACAAAATAAGGAGAGAACAACAAGAAGACAGGGAAGGTTTTCACACAGCACAGAGGAAATATTCAGGATTCCCCAAGGGTAACATTTTCATCATTCATGGAGTAATGGCTTTAAACTGAGAGAGATTTAGTTTAGACTTAAGGAAGAAATTTGTTAGTGTGACTATGGGGAGGCACTGGAACAGGTTGCCTAGAAAAGTTGTGGATGTCCCATCCGTGGAAGTGTTCAAGGCCAGGTTGTGGTTCAAGACCCAGTGTGCTGCTATACGCTTATCCTTAAAAAGTGCAAACTTTGATGTGTTTCACTTATTAAAAAAATTAAATTATGTAGGATTTTCATTATAAAATTCAATAGTAAGTAAAAAATATTACACATGGTGTCTGAAGTCCAGTGGTCAATATGTCCTGGAGCCAAACCTTCAAATTCTAGTTTAGACTAAATTAACACTTGGTGAAATTTTGTAGTGAACCAGCTCTTGACTATGCTTTTCTGTTCAAATACTGAAATCAGTTACACCTACCTCTTTCATGTGACCTGTCTGCAATGGCAAGAGAGGGTTGGCACTTTCAGATGAAGTTTGCTTTGAATTTTTGAATTTATCTGAACATAAATTTCAAAGCAAAACTCAGAGTGTGTGAGATCAAATAAAAGCCAAAAGACTGCACAAAACCGTTCAACATGAAATAACGGAGTTTTTGCACAGATCTGCTTACTGTCTAAAAATAGTTTATTCTCATCTCTGTTCAGAATGTCCTGTGATAGCAGAAGAAGTGATAAAAAACAAGAGACACATGAGAAGCTAAGACAGCGGCTTGAAAGGAAGGCAAGGAAAAAGAAACACTATAACTGTGATGTGAACTTTGTCCCTCCTTGAAATGGCATTTAAGTGCAGTACTTTCTGTAAATCGATTGTCACACACCCTACTAAAGCTATGTGCATGCCCTCTGCAAGTGATTGAGGTCTATGTGCGATACGGTAGCAGACAAGTTTTTTTCCTTTAAAAAAAAAACCAAAAAACCCAAAAAACATTGCACATATATGTCAGAAAAAAACAACAACAAAAGTAAAAGAGAAATGTTTACTAATTTTAATAATACTAGCAGTCTTCCCTAGACAGTTCAATACTGAAGATTTTCTATTTGAAATAGCTTCATTTCCCTGTGAGTCTGAGGCAACCACCATCAAATTATTTATCTTTTTCTCTGGTGGGTAATCCTTCAGCTGCTGTTATTTACACAGCAGTCTAAATTACATTTGTTGCCTTGTAAGTGAGAAGACAGGTCACCTGCCTGAAGGGCTGTAGCCTGAACCCACCATGCACCCAGCAGAGAAAACGTGGGAACAATACAGAAAAAGAGAGACTTTTTTGGTAACCACGTCCTGCTGTCCGAATGCAAGAAATGCTTCCTAGCCGGTTTCTTTCCTCCCTTTTATTAGTTCTTTGAATACATTTTAGTTGTGTAAGTAGTCCCTTATTCATTTATTTTTGCTATTTTGCTCCAGATTTGACCAATACTTAGGCACTTGTTGAACTTTCAACCAGATGATTATTGTCCTGCTTAAAGCTGGGCTATGTGTAATTATTTGCAGGGCCAGGAACTTTTTACAGATATTCATCTTTTTCATTCTTCTTCTACAGCCAGTTGAACTAATTTCTCAATAATTGTTATAAAAAGTTTCTAATATTTTCTGTTTAGAACTATTGACTAATTCCCACTTCTGTTTTGATGGACTTGTCTCTTTAGTTTACAAACCCGCAACCTCTTCATTTATCATTATTTTGCTATGAGTATATCCCAATGATTAAACATTTTTGTAAGTATTATTAAGTTTGTTCTTCTGGACAGAATTTATGGTGTTTTGATTATTTAGGTTTTTTTAAATTAGAAATAAAATGTCCCAAATCATATTCCAAATAAGGTATAAGCCAGATTTTTATTTTACTTAATTTTGCTGTCTGTTCTGTTTTTAATCTCTCCCACTTCTGTTACTCAGGGAATTTTTTGGTGTTCTGCTACACCAGGGATTCATGAATGGCTTTACTAACTAGCTAGCAGTGACAGGAAAATCTCTGCCACTCAACAAGAGACTATATTTTTAGCTCTTACACACAAAATTCTGTACAGTACAACTGGACTGTACATACATAATTACTGGTAACTGTAAGATGAGAAATTCCACACTTATTATCAGTTTGTACATTCAGGTGTAAAATATCTCAGGGCTTAGGTCTTCACTTGAAATGCAGTTATTAAGATGCCTGATTTTTTTTTTTTGAGGATTCCAGATAGCCATTAAAATGTAGCAAAAATTCATTAAGACCATATGCAACTGTACAATCCCTTGGCAAACACACCAGATTGTCGTCCTTAGCTACACAGTTACCTGAAATTTATATACAAAGTGAGGCAGTTTAATGCTTGCCTTATGTTACAAGCATTGAGAAATAAAAGCCACAAAGCAATGTGATGGACAAAGTCTTCTGACAATTTTTTGTTTTACTCTGTATATTGAAAATCAGCCAAAGACATTTCCTGTGGAAAAGAAGCAATCATAACTTAGGATTTATGATCTTATAACCAGCTGGAAAATTTAGTTAATGTAGCCAGACTTCTAATTGCCCAGCAGATATCTTAGATCCTGATCCTTATTGTTATGGTAATGTTTTAACTGTAATGTTAAATCAGTTGTGTTTTGGTTTTTTTTTTTTTTTTTTTTTCCCTCACAATTATATTTCTGTTAGATAACTATGGATTTTCAAGGTGCTGTTCTGATAACTGCATTTTTGTTTATATCTGAAGAATGCCTGACTGGCATTAAATACAAAAGACAACGACAATGAAACATTAGGGGTACTCAATGAAATACTCTTAACTGTTACAGGATAGGGGGGTTCATAACCCAGTGAGCTCCAGCTCATGTGAGGGGCAGGTCTGTCTTGGGTCAGGGGGCAGCACTCCTGCACTGAGCAATATATTGCTGCAGTTCAGTGGGTCTAAATTTAATACTCCATTGCTAATAGCAACCAGCAACTCTGGGTCCCAGAAATCACTTTTTTTTTTCTTTTCTTTTTTTCTTTTAATGAAAGAAAGTTTATTGCAAAATGGAGATTTCTTTTCCCATCAGTTGTGCTTTACATAGTTCAGATTCTACCAAGATGCCTCTTGTTTTCAGCTTTTTTTTTTTTTAAAAAAACCCAAGCATCCTGGAGGGAGCTGGGCTGCTACACTGGAATTGTTGCATCATTACTTTCCTTGGAAAGCCTCACATGTCAAAGTCTGTAATTCTACCTGTAAACCTATGCAGATTGAAGACTAGTGAGTGGTCAATTCTGCACAATCAAATAAAAGAGGAAAAGGAGATACAGTACTTCTTTCTGTAAGAAAACAGCAAAGTTCTGACTTGACTAATCAGCAGTGGAGTGTAATTGGCTGGAGGATGAAAGCTGAATAGTCAGGGCTGAGCAGATTCATCGTTTCCCTTACTCAGAATGCTTCAAACATTAAAATTTTGATTTTTTTTTTGCTCCATATCTGAAAGCAGCAAAAAAGGCAAAAGGGATTCTACAAGAAGCAAGAGTTGAATAGCTCTGTTGCCTTATTACAGACAATCCAAAGCTTGAAATCCCTTTGCAGGTGGGCACTGCGCATTTTACCAAATATATTAACTAACGCATAACTAGTTAATGATTACATTACACTGAAAACTGTGTGAAAATAAAAAAATTTAAAGCAGTGTGATACATAGACAGTTTTGACTCCCATTAGTTTGGATTAGCTCTCGTACCAGTCCATTAATCTCTGAACTTGTAAACAGGACCTAATGAAGGCAAGAAAATGCTGGAACAAAAAAGTATTTTTGTCCTATTTTATAGGTGGGAGATTCGGGACTGAGTTTCTTCCTGGTGACCAGCCTGACCTGTGATTAATCCCAGATGTCAAGGGGTTGGATGTGATGATCCTTGTAGGTCCATTCCAGCTCAGGATTTTCTGATTCTATGTGTGCAGTAGATGACTGAACCACGTAACAAATGGGGACATAGTACTAAGGTTTACCACTAACCCACAAAATTGATCTGATGGTTTTCGGAAGGTCGTGCAAAACAAATGAAGCAAGCTTGGAAACTGATCTCCAGTGTCTCAAGCCTCAGTGGATAGGACCATTTCTTCTTTCTTTTGAAATTTTCAGATGATCTCACAATTTGATAGTTATTTGTTCTTTTTTTTTTTTTTTCCCCTGTGACTCTACCAAATCATACTTCTAATTATTAGTGAAGGGCACCTATCCATTTGATGTAGATAACTCTAAACAAAATAAGTGCCTGTGTTAAAATGAGACGTGGGGCAGCAGCAGTGCCAGCACACCTTGAACAAAATGAATGGTGTAAACTAAGATGCTGAGCAGGGTATTTGCCTATTGTTGACAGCAGCACGAGAAAACCTGGAAATACCTATGAGTAAATGAACCCCTTTGATAGCTTATAGAAACAAATTAATTTAAAGATTTAGATATATTTTTTGTTTGCTATATTGAACAGTGAAAATGAATGTCATCTGCAAATCCTACTTTCTAGTCAAAATATATTTGTGCCTATGAACATGTTTTGTATAATAGCAGCACTTTTTCAGTTCTGCAATAGTTAATAAGTTCAGATATTGATGCACATTTCATCACAAAAAGATTGCGCTCGTTAATTACATTCTTGTGGGGATGTGTAGATACAAAGGGATAAAGGTCTTATCTTAGTGTATCTATTTCCCCATAGGGAAGGAGACTGTACTGTTCTTCAATACATGTGCATTCACAGATGTATTAGAGCTATGTCACACTGAGAAAAGTAGTAGCATAAATATTTCAGTAGAAAATTACATTCATAACAGAAATAATGCTGGTACAACCACTGCATGTGTGCCAGACTCCACTGACAACAGCTTTTTCCTCATTCCCATGATAACAACATCAATAATCGTGAAATCCTTTGGAACTAATGTGGCGTATGAGTGTAATTCTGAAGGACAATCACCTCACTGGCTGAGAATAATCTGCAACAAGGTGATCAGGGCAAATGGCTGCATTAACAGTAATGCAAGTAAATGCTGTGGATAAAAATGGATATATCATCCCTACTTCTGATTATTATGTCACTCAGACATATACTGAAATTCAGTATCAATGGGCTATTTCAAAAGTTACCAAAATTCATAGTGAATTTAAGTGTTCTGCTGAATCCATAATCTTTTTTAGAAGACATATCTGCAAAGGCTTCTAAGTTTTCATTCGTGCTCTATTTCTTGTTCTGAAACTCCAGACAAATGGTCTAGAGTATATTTACCCTAATTTAGTGAAGGGGAAAAGAATTATAGACAGACGCCTTCCAACATGCTTTTACTATTTTAGATATTTTTATTCATGACATCTTATACTCCTATTTTCGAAGAATAAAAAATTCCAGTCTTTTCAGTCCTTCTTCTGAAATGTTGCTTATATGTTTTTGTGCTCATTACTATCAGTACACTTTAAGTCCAGTTTTATTTCACATTATTCCATCTTTTTTGACAAGGTAAGAGCAAGGTGTTTCAGATACTGCAACTCTGAAACACTTCCTGGTACTGTGACTTTGCCTGCAATGTTTTCTGTCTACTCCATTTGCTGAGAACTCAACTTTTTGAAATGTGATTACCTATTAAATGAACGTCTCTAGTGGGCTAGAAACTGACTCCATCATTTCCTAAACTACTCCTGTTAATATAAAACAGTAAGTGCAAAAGTAATTCAAGTTTCCTCTCCAACTGTTGAGAGTGTCCATATCTCTGGAAATTACTCTTCTGAGAAGAATCCTTGAATTTGATAGGATAGCAGATAGGCTGGTTATAACAATTGCATATTATCTTTTAAGGTACAGTAACCTTAAACTGTACTTACACTTAGGAGCAATTTCAGCTAACTACACTTGCTGTGTGCAAAATGCTCCACTGTGGTCAGAGAAGACCCTGGTGACACACACATCTCCTGACAAATGTCTTTGGGATTGACTTAAAGTTGAATGAATGTAAATTCTGTGTCATCAGAAGGATCCTTTGAATGTACACTGAGAGATAGGAAATGCCTCACATATTCTATTGCTGAATTCTTTTGTAAATTGTTCCATGAATTACTTCCTCAAAAAAGTAAACACTGGCAGAAATCTAATCCAAATTCCTGTTATTGTTTGAATGATGGTTATGGGGCCGTACATTGTTCTATACAAGGCTAAGAAGTTTCCTCACGAGTTTCTTTTGTAGTATGTTTAGCTAAAAAGTGTGACATGGGTGGACATGGGTTAAATGCTGCAATCTTGACTAAGTCAAAATTAATCAAAAGGAATTGTTGTCCCTGGGCTAAGGGAGAGAGATGGGAAACTTGTGATATGGAGTCAAACTTGAGTTTGGTGGCAATACTAGTGAACCACTATCTATACATGTTGGACATTTTGGTTGAGTACAGAATAAGCCTCAGCAATGATTACATTAGTTTCTTACCTTTTAGGCAGATACTTTCAACAGAAATGGAAATCCATGGAAGCAAATCTAACAGTTTCTAAGTATATCACTGGAATTTAGGTCACACCTAAAGACAAATATTCAACAAGAAAAGGAATGGATGACAGTTCACTAACTTCTTCATTTGAAATTCCTGAAGTCATGGAGTTGATCTCCAGACAAGATACATTGAAAATATGCCAAATTCCTGAAAAAAAAATTTTTCATATTTGCTATGCCAAAGTTGGAACTGACAGATGACTGAAACTAAAAGCACATTGATAAATATTAGGAAGTGCAGAAGTTCAGCTTTAGTAAGTGAGGTCATACTTAGTACATATAGGACACAACCTAGGACTTCTTCCCATCTCAGTGCTATCACCTACCTGCAAGGTGTCCTTGCTAAACACCATCAGTTTTTCAAGTATCAGAGAGTATCATCTTACCTATGCAAGATGAGACAAGCTTTGCCTAGTTGTAGCTCAGGCAGAGCAGCACACACATAGCAGCTGATGAGCTGCAAAAAATCTTACCTGGCCTTACCTGAGAACAGAGATGACTTCACTTACAATTTATTCTGCAGTGTATATATTATATTGAAGGGAGGAATGGCATGGTTCATAAAGGAACAAATGGAAGGAGAACTAAGTTGAAAGTATTTGGGGGTTGGAGTTTGGATATAGATTTCAGTGGAGTTAAAAAATATTGAAGACATGGGGATGTGGCCATTAGTGATGGTGGGAAGACAGTATTCCCTTTGCAATGACAGCTGTTGCATAGAAATATTCTTTCCATGGAAGTCTGGTTCCTGGGAAGGGGAAGAGAGAGGAAGACCCTGAAGAAGTCAGTAATGAGATTAGGAATTTTAAATCTAATGCTTTAAATCTAAGACTTCTTTAGGCTCTACAGATGGTGGGAAAATGGCATTGCAGCAAAACCATGGCAAGGAGGCAGAATATTAAGGACAGCCCTTCAAGTGGAAGCAATTAAGGAAGGACTTGTGAGAAGGTTTTTTTCAAATATTCTATGATCTGAGTGTCTTAGGTTAGCAAAATCTGATTAAACTGAAAATCTCTTACTGTTATATCACCCCATGTATCCAGGACATTTCTTATATTTTCCCTTGCTGTTTCCTGTGAGTTTACAACTGCAGACACATATAAGAAAAATTGGAGAATATTAATTCCTTTATGTGTTTAGACCTGTAAAAATATTTGCTTAGAGCCATTAGCCTTTCAGTTTGTCTTCTTTTTTCCTCCCTTTATTACAGTGTCTCCCAGAAGGGTTGCCTGATTTTTACTGCTTTGCTGAGATCTTATAAATCTGATTGTTCTTTATTTTCTATGTTTCTGCTCTGGCAATATCATATTTTTTCCTGATGTGAGGTGTGCATCGATGTTTCTTTTTTTTTTTTTTTTTTTTTTTTTTCTTTCTCTGGCATTACTCCTTCTTTGGTAAATGGGTTGTAAAAAACCTATCATTTTCATTTCAGATGCCAGGAGTGAGTTGACAAAGACTTTCTGCATACCCTGCTGCTCTGCCTGGAAGGTAAAGAAAAAATAATCTTTTTGTACACCACATGAAGCAGGTGAAAGTCTTTGCAACCAGAAGAATGTGAAAACTTTGTGAAAATGGTACTGTTTAATACTTTCCCATGGCAAAGGTTAGCTCCTACATGTGCGTGCTGGTTGAATTATACATTTTCCTATCAAAGTGATATGCTCCAGAATGATTTTGTAGCTGATGATACCCGAGGAAATGTAAAGTTTTTCACTGAATTTATTAGTGATGCATGCCACATTCCTAGGCTGGCTGCTGCATATCACAAAATACAGAGAGGCATGCATAGTCTGTTTGGAGGCTGTTTATTTCTAAGATGCAGGCATTTAAAACAGTAGTAAAGGGCATATTATTATGCAGACTTTCAGGCATATTAAGTCTGGAGCAATATGATACAAATATATTGCTAGCAATCCACAAAGAGGCTACAGACAAGCCATGTGCTAGACAATGTGGATTTTACAATATGGAAATAAAAATTGATTCTGGGAATGCTTAGAAGTAATATATGGAGTCTAGGAGGAAACCTTGCTAAATTTAATTAAAAAAATGAAGAAATTGTTGCAACCATTTTGGACTTTGAGAGGTAACATAACCTTGTCATTCCTATGCCTCTCTGACGTCTATCTGATAAGAACATGGAATTTTTCATTTACTTCAGGAGCAATTACCTATATTTTCTTCCTGACAAGACTGAAATGGAAGAAACCTTTTACCCATGGGCACCTTATTCTTATTAATTCTTGCTAGTTTGTGTCAGCATCAGAAAATATATAGTCAAAAATACCATAAAAAAATACATTCATGTAAAAGGTATTTAATTTCCCCTGCCATATCTATGGCTTCATGTGTGGTCTTTATGAACCAGAAAATAAATCTAAATTCTTTATAAAGCAGAAGGGACTTAGGCGCTTTTTTTTTTTTTTTTTTTTTTTTTTTCTTTTTTGATTAAAAAGAGGGGGTTTTGTTTTTTTTTTAAAGGGTTTTCACTGTGTGTGTCCCCCTGAGGGAATGTCCTGAAGTTGTGTCAGGGGAGGTTTAGGTGGGATATTAGAAAAAGGTTGTTCACCCAGGGGGTGGTTGGGCACTGGAACATAGTCCCTAAGGAAATGGTCACAACACCAAGTCTGACAGAGCTCAAGAAGCATTAGGACAATACTGTCAGGTATATGGTGTTATTCTTGGGCTCTCCTGTGAAGGGCCAGGAGATGGATTTTGATGATCCTAGTGGGCCCTTTCAAACTTAGAGTGTTTGTGATTCTGTGATATTCAAAATTACAGATATGAATAAGTTAATTAAAAGAATTCTCAACAACCATCACTTTAAAAATATTGTCAAAGCAGAGTTCTTTCATATGAAAAATAGTTTGTATATTGATTAGCTACTTTCTCACTGACTTGGGCAATTTTACTGAAATAAACCCCAGAGTAGGAGGGTAATACCTGCCATGAAAGAAATTTATATGTGAGGTGAATGAAGGTGAGAACTGCCCTTAAATCACACACACACACAGGCACACAGTAGGAGGTAAGATTGAGAGTTGGGCAAGAACCAAATGAGCTAGGAAATCAACATGAGCTTGACAAGGGCTCTTCAGATTTCACAGAATTTAAATGCCTTATAACCTATTAACAGAGGAATGTGAGAACAAGAAAAGTCATCTCCCTCCTTTGGTCTCCTACATAAACTACTTGAATTACATAAAAAATACTTACTATACTTATTACACAACAAAAATACTTAACCTCACTATTTGAACAAAAGCTAATTGAACAAAAAAAAAATCTACTTGACAAAACCAAATACTACCTGCTTAGCAACAAATGGAATAAAAACAAAGGAACTGAGCACGAGAGTCACTGCCTCAGACCTGTTTCTTGAGATGGGGTTTGGATTATGACTGTTTCCTGGAACAGAACCCATAGTGGGCTTGACTCAAAAGTGCCATCCCAGCTCTGGAATGATTTCTGTCATTTTGAAATAGCTATCACAGCGTATCATAAGCAACGGTTTATTGCTGTCAGAATCCACACTGGAAAAATAGATGCTTTATAGCTTCTGCTGCTCCATAAAGAGAAGCATCTGAGTAGGGATGTAATTAAATGTTTGGCATCTCAAATGCTATGTGCAATGTTAATCTGAGCAGGTAAATCAGCTCAGCATCAGTAATAGTGCAGAGGGCATGCAGTACAAGAACATACACAAAAACCTGTAAAAACAAGAAAGCACATTCTTTTGCAAGCACTGAAAAATAATCATCAAAATGGACTCTACAAGGACAGGTTACTGACACAAAATGAAAGCAACCGTAAAACACCACCCCCCCAGAAAACCAACAGAATGGAGATTAGAGAAATTGCTTCTGCTTTCCTATTCTCAGACTTCCTAGGTATTAGTACTTCATAAAACAGTCCTTTAGCTATTTCCACATGATTAAATTTTGGTTATCTCAGTGCAGCAGGATAATTGTATGCAGATCTGCAAGAATTTAACGTTGCTATCTCCTTTTAAATCTTTAATACAGCTAAACTGTTTTCCTTTAAAAACAACAAAAAATTGTAATAAAACTGTTTAGTTGGGTCTTCATATTTGAGTTGTGTTCTTGCTTGCTTTGGCAACAGAAATGAAAAGTTTTGCTGGAAAGATTGACAGATTACTGAAATGAAGGTCCTTATGGTTTTTAAAAATTTCCAGAGAGCTGAAAAATTCAATCAAAACTTTATGGCACCATTTGTTTATACAATATATATGACAGTATCAAAGCCTTAGATCTGGTCTTTTTAGTATAAGATTTAATCTTACATAAATGATTTTTTAATACATTTTCTTCATAAATCCGTCTGATCTGTTGACTTGCTTTGTGCATTACCCAAGGGAGGAATAGGAAGCCAGGATGTGAATTCCACAGTTCAAGGTATCAGTCCAGGAACTATAATTGACTCTAAGAGATCCCAATGAAACTAAAGCTGAGCTTCAGGTATTTCCCTAATATGTACCCAGATATTTATGCTTTTCTAGATATCTAGGTCACTCTGATTTCTAAGACATCAAAAAGGAAAGGTGACAAGGAACCCATCATGACCTGCAACATCCCATAGGATGGGATGCCACATCTTATTTACTCACAGAGTATTCTGAGTTGGAAGAGACCCACAAGGATCATCAAATCCAGCTCTTAAGTGAATGGCTTCTACGGGGATCAAACCCATAACCTTGGCATTATTAGCACCATGCTCTAACCAACTAAGTTAATCTCACTCTTTCCAGTCAGGAAGACATAGATGAGGCACCAACTCCTTTGGCATCCTGTATTTAAGAACTTAAGGTCCTTATTCAACTAACACAGACAGGTAGATGCCTCCTTCACTCACCTGCAGGTATGAGGTATGACAGAGAGGGTGTCTGCTTTAGAAACTTAGAGGAAAAAACTCTGCACACAAGTTGAGATGATGAGCTGAACCCATGGATATACTTTGTCTTGTGAAGAGAAGTCAAGCCACAAAGATGTTCAGGTTTGCCTGCAGGATCTATTGCTTTAAGTAAACTTCCTCATTGTCACAGCTGGGCAACCCTTGAAGTGATGTTTCCTTGCATTTTGATATTGGGTACAAAATCAGAGAAAGAAACCTCAATTTCTCATTCCTAATATCTATACAACCAGCTGCTTATCAGAAATAACCCTTGTCACATGACATTCTAGGTCCGTTCAGCTTCTCCATTCTTCTGATCTGCCCCCTCTTCCAAGGCAGCAAAACATGCAATAACTTGTGAAATTTTATTTTTTTTTAAATTATTTTTGATGGTATGATATTTCCTCAAGTTTTGTATTTTCTCAGCAAACATTTAATATTTTTAAGTAAAATTTACTGGGAAAACTGCTGTACTTTCTTTTCGGCTGCATTTCTCTTCTTCCCTTTTCTTGTGTATTGTTACTGTACAAGATTCTACTACCTAGCACATAGAAACACAAATGCTTGTGTAGTCTCGATGAAAAAGTGTTTGGAAGATGGCAAAGTGTTTAAAAAGTGAAATATGAACACTTTGGGAAAACAGTTTTCTGATTTATCAGTCTGAAAGTGAGGATTGTTGCTTGAATCATGAAGCTCTACAAAACCATGAAAAACAACACCCCAGATCTTTACAGATAGTCAAGCATATGCACACAGAGCAAGGATAGATTTCAAATTCACAATTCCTTTAGTATTTTTTACATTACTTTGACTAACAAAATGGTTCTCTCAAAAGAGATTGAAGTTTCTGCCATATCTAATCCATGTTTTTTTCAAGAAACCACTATTCTAAGCATATTTGAGTAAAAATTTTTATACCTGTCACCTGCTTTTAAACTCACAAGTTTTTTTAAATTACATGAACATAATAATTATATCAGTCCTTAGCTGCAATCTGTTTCCACCCCCAAAAGGTCTTCTGATGGTATATTTGTACTGCATTTATAGTGTTGTCTTCAGCTATTTTGAGATTTTATGTGACCACACATCACTTCTCTTGCTGAGCACATTTTCCCTAACATGGTAGA
Source organism: Pyrocephalus nanus (assembly GCA_038380795.1). Taxonomy (NCBI): domain Eukaryota; kingdom Metazoa; phylum Chordata; class Aves; order Passeriformes; family Tyrannidae; genus Pyrocephalus; species Pyrocephalus nanus. The sequence continues at coordinate 69,047,120 of CM076261.1, forward strand.
TAATCATCCACAGTAAAAAAGAATTATTTTGGCAGTGTTAATTGATAGGACTACCAATATTCTATGATCCAAGTTTTTCTGGAGCAGTAGAGTCCTACACGGCAGGAATCTCTTTTATGTATGATGAAAAGACACAGTATTAGAAAAAGTATCAGCTTCTTGTGGTTAACACTAGACACACTCACATGTTTTCTGCTATGATTCTTTTTGTCCCTCCTGTGTGTGTTTAGCTTCCATGCATTCATTTTGCCTCACAGCTGAAAATTAAGTACTGCCGGTCTCAGATGATGTAAAGGTCACTAACTGGAAGGATGAAATGAATAATGTTCACAATTGTAGCCAGAAAAGGGACCAATTCTGGAATATACCTATTACTTTTCAGATAGGATTCAGTTAGTTAGAATGGCGGAAATTATCAATAATTATACTCTATGATCATAACAATTTAAATAAATGGCTTATTGTGTGGACATAATATAGCATCCTTCACATTTTTCCAGCCAGTATGTATGCCTTTTGCAAAATGGCATTCTTGTACTGCATGGTAACCAAAGAGAGATGTTTTTTTGTTCCTGTATATTCCTTGAAATGAGAAAAGGAGGACACTAAAGTAAATAATTTTCTGGCTGGTTTCACTCAAAAGCTCCTATGGAATCTGCTGATAGCTTGAAAATAACTTAATAAAAAGTTGGAAAAGGACAGATTGAATAGGATAAGTAATAAGAACCAAGGTGAAGAGAAACCCTGGAAGATCAATCTACTGAAGTACACTGAGCTTCATCAGAATCCCTTGAATTAGATGGCTCTCAAACCACTTCAGCTGAATGTGGACCATGGAGTGCAATTTGCAGAGGTACCAAATTGATAGAAATTGTTTTTCTATAAAGCACCTTGGTGTGTTAGCTTTGATTAATCAGAGGCAATTATCACAGCTAACGGAGCATAGCTGCACAGAGAAACTGCATTCACGGCAAAGTTCACAGGCCTCTTTCATCTAGACATATGAAGTTCCACATATGAATGTTGCCCATATGCAGGAAAATTTGTGCATACTGTTGTAAGTATCTTTTCTAAGCACCACAGTTACCTTGTGTTTGCTTCAATATCAGATGAGCTCTGTCACGAACAGCTCTGCACTTGGGAATTTTGAAATAACTTGACTATCAAGAATTGAAACAAGTTGCCCAGGAAAGTGGTTGAGTCATCATCTCTGGAGCTATATAAAAGATGTTTATATGAGACCTTAGTGACATAGTTTAGTGACAGACTTGGCAGTGTCTTGTTAACAGCTGGATTTGATGACCTTAGAGGTCTTTTCCAACCTAAACTGTTCTGTGATTCTGTGATTTTGTGATTAGTTTTCTGTAAACATTCAAGCAACAGAAAGATGCATACAGAAGATGTATAGGTTTCATAGTGCACTTGGACCATTGCTAGGGTCCTAAACTGGTTTATATACTTGGGTTAAATCAGTGCCAAACTGAATTAAAAATGAAATTTTCTTTTAGATGGAATAGTTGCTGGTATTCCAGGGGCCAGACTTTCAGTGAACTATTTAATCCTTTTGCTCATTTTCCTAATTTAAAATATTTCAGGCTAAATACCACATGATATAGAAAAGTAGGTTGGATTCATAATCTCTACTGAGTTTACTTGCAATGGACTTCAGTTTTTGCTGTCCCCATCTTGTGGGGATGTAATCTCTTCAACTGTCTCAGCTAACTCCATCATGGAACTGTGAATCAAGGTCCTTCTCTCCCTGTGCTAAACTTAGAGATGCTTGCAAACAAGCTGAACTGCTTGATGAGCTCTATAAATACAGAAAGTTATGATTGTGGCAAGTCAGGGTTGAATAGGAGGTTTATTCAGCCAGCTCTGCAATGGGAGCTGTGATATCTGACAAAAGGATCAGTGGTCAGATGGAGGCAGCAAATTCTTATAGCTCCTTGCTTGGTCTGACTGTGAGCCAAACCCTATGTTAGCTGTCTCAGGGCCAGAATGGTGACCTCAATTCTTATTGCCTGTGTTCAAGAGAACAATTACATCACTTGAAATGCAGGCTGACAAAGTTCCCCTCAGCTGTGCTTGCAACAATTCTCTGCATGTTCGAAACTAGTCGCTGAAATGCAGGATGTAATATAATCACAGTTTTTTCAAAGTATTATTGTCTGTATTTCATCTTTTCCCAGGTAACATCATAAACATTTAATTTCATGGGCAGTAGCAGTAGAATTTTTTTGTAGAATTTTACCATATATTACAGCTAGACTCTCCAAAAACAAATAAAAGAGTAATTGTTTCCTTATAAATGCTATCACAGCAGCTCACCTTGAAGAACTATTTCTTTCTTTTCCTAAGTGCTGTTGGAAGTAATCCAAATACACTGGAAATTATGCTTTCAATTTTGCAGTGAGGAAATGGGGACTAGGGACATTAAGACTGTAGCTCAGGAAACACTTTGAGAGCTGAAGAAATGATCCCTGGTTTGCATTGCTGTTACACTGCAATCCAGAATCCTAGGCAAGGAGCCTGTGTGCCCTGTGCTCATCACTGAGTGGTCTGAGCTCCTCCAAATGGTGACAACTACAGCAGCTACTCAGAGGAAATACTTATCCTGGGGGATGAACCTCAAACTCTACACTGAGCATCAGAGTAACTTGCTGTCCACTGCAGGAAGGAAGCCCTGCTCAAAGCTGAGCACATCTTTAAGAGCAACCAGTGTCACGTGGTGATGCCACTGCTTGCCTTTTCCATAACAGAAACAGAGAAAGGAGAGGGTATAGCTTCACTTCCTCTCAGCCTGAGGATGTCCTTTGCCTCTTCAAATCTGAGTGTTTAATTTGTTTCCCCCATCCCTGTCATCCTCCCCCACTGCTTCATCTCTAAAATTAGGATCTGAATTTAGATTAGGGACTGCAACCTTCTTGCCTGTGGTGCTGTTCTTCCATCTGTCCAGCAGCAAGCCATAAACCAGTCTGCACTGTCCCCTATGGAGAAGGTTTCAAAACAAAAAGAAAGCCTCATGCCTTCCAGTTCTGTTGGGGCAAAGAGTGAGACAGGGCTTTTAAGGCAAAATGAGAAGGATGATTTTTTGGTTTGTTTTTCTGTGTGGTGGTAATGCTCTAAGGCTAATTTCTGTTGTTATGAATTGTACATATTTGTAGCAGTGATGGCCAAGAGAACGTTGACTGTCACAGTAAACTCTGCAAAATAAAGTAGTACGAAGCAACTGCAGGGCAAAAAGATGTAGAGGTTTCATTTCTTATTGAAAGGTATTGCCATCTCTGTAGAAAATTGATTCCTTCAACAGCAAAATCTACAAAAACGCATTAGGAATACATTATTTAAAAGTAAAACCATCAAAATGTAGTTATTTTGTCAGGTTTGCAAGTTTCATTTTTTTTAAAAAGCAGCTGTAAACGAGTATATTTTTAAAACTGCACAGAGGGCAAAAATGAGAAAAGTTTGGGATCCAAGAAAACCCTGGGGTCTCTAGCTCAGCCTGCCACATTAGCTATGGCTTAGCAACGTGCAGTATGCAAATACAGTAAAGAGCCTTTTAAAACACGATTAAAGACCTGACCTACAGATTAAGTAGGGCCATCTTAATATTGTGCATGAAAGGAATGTCCTGTGTTGCAGACTAAGATAGCAAGGAATAGGAGAAGCTACTCTGGGTTTAATTTTCCAGTGTTAATTCCAAAAATAAATAGATTTTTGGGAAAAAATAAAGAAAAATGAAATTCAGGACTGATGATCTGTATAGTCTTTGCTTTAAACTACAGTTGTCCCTTATCTGCAGTTCTCTAAGTAGCACATTAAAATATTATGTAAAACGTTAATGAAAAATGACAGACTTTTAATTTTTTTTTTCCTATCTTCCTTCTTTAGACGAAAATTTTATCTATAAGGAAGCTTTAGTATTTCTTTCTAGACAGGGAGACAAAGCATTTTTTTTTTTTAATATTGCTTTTCATTTCATGTATCTTCTACAAGAGAAAGAATGAAGTACATTTATGGTATGATGAGATAAGAAAATGCAGAGAATATGAAAAGATATGGGCTCCATGTTTATAAGAATATTTTTACAAGTAGCTTTTTCCTCTTCTGAAAACTTGCTGCTGCTGTATTGCTCTGTTTGTGATGTACGATGAGAATTGGTTGGGATGGAATGCTGCTTGCAGCTCGGGCTGTTGGGTTAGATGCCCTAATTTAATTTGCTTGTATAAGCTTTCATATCTGAAACTAGGCTGCTGGCATAAACAGCTGATCAAATTAAAATGCCTTCTTGGACAATAAGGAAACAAGGAAAATAGCTTTATCTGCTTATTATTTTTAAAACATCCTTTTGCTAAAAGAAAAAACAACAGAAAAAAGACAGAAAAGATAGGAAAGGTGAAGGCACTCTTGAGAAGGGAATTTTCTTATCATAAAATTGTTGTCAGCTAATAGAAGAATAGATCAGTTGAACCAGCTCTTTAAAAATCCGTGTGACACTGGTTACAGAGTGAAAATGGATAAGCAATTTACAGAGTGTAATTTACTCTTTGAACATTAGTTTTACATTGAGGCAATATCCATGATCAGACTACAAATACTTTGGTTAGAGTTACTGCATTTGGGGATAGTTCTTTTATAGGCTGATCACAAATAATCCTGCTGCAGTATGTATCTCCTAGCTTTGAAATAGGATCTTTAGTGCTAATTCACATCACAGATTTTGAATATCCTAAGTATAGCACCTACCCCCAAAAAAAGAGCTCGAAGCCAAAAGAATCTTAATTCTATGGTTTAAATCTGTTTAGAAATGGTACTGCACACAAAGGATTAAAGATTTCTGTCAAGTTTATATCTCTTTTCCTTTTCTGATCCCCCTTAACTTTGTCCTCTGTGATACCATTAACCAAACTGTAACCCAAAAAGATTTGGGTTTGATTTACTTCTGGAGCTTTAGACCAGGTTTCTGTGCTATGTTTTAAAGGCTTGTAAGACTAAGAAAAAATTACAGAATGAGTTTCCAATAACAAGAGATTAGAAAGTGACTAAGGCAAATTTGAGTAATTTTGAGTAATGATAACAAAGTAAACCACTGAATATCCACTGTCAGGCACTGGCAGCTGATGCATGTTCAAAACGTGGTGAGTACTGCCAGTTCCATCAGACTGTCTCCATAATGGCATTGCTCCTAATGCTATATGCTGTCATTTTGGTCTGAGGCATGAACAATATCTTTGTTCTATGAAAAGCAAATATTCTCTCTGCTTTGTGTCTTCAGAATAACAGGAGACACAGGTCAAAACAAGGATGTTCTAAGTGAAAAGTGAAATAAATCGTCTGGCACTTTATTTTGTAAAGCTTCAAGATAAATAATGATTAGCCAATTCGTGTGTGGTCACCCTCTTGTTCCTGCTGCTAATAATCATACTTGTGGCACTAAACAATTTATATAGCCAGTAATATATTATCCCAGTAAACAAATATGAATCAGTGAACCAGCTGAAAATTCTGTCTGAAATGCTCTTCCTCCACAAAGTCAGCAGACCATAACATATCAAAATAAAGGTCAGCACAACCCTAATTTGAACACTGGTAGTCGTCTTTGATTGGGTTTGACTCTGAGTCTCATTTATCAGTGTTAGCCACTGAAACAATCTCTGTATTTTCAAACTGTTTCTAATTTTTTCCGCTGCAGTCCATAGAAAGGAAGACAATAATTTCTCCCCTTCACTTTGTTCACCATCTTTTGCTTCCTCCAAATACAGTGTCCAAATTTACTTTTCAGCTTTCCAAAAAACAAACTAAACTTCATTAGCATTCCTACTACTGCTATTACTATGTTATTAATTGTTATTATCTTTGTTATTACTGTGACTACTATTTCTGAATTTTTAATTCACCAGATACACCAGATTCACCAGATACACCACAACAGAAGTCAGGAAAATAACAGGGAATCCAAAAGACCATTGCTCCCAAATACTATGTTTTTCTTAACTGGAACCATCAGCAAAGGATAAAATTGGAAAGTTTATCAAGTTTTTTTGCCATTTTTTCTGGCAGGCAACTAAGGAAAATGAGACAAAATATCTACAGTTTGTGCTTTTAGCTTAAGGGCCAGTAAAACTGATGAAAAGGGAAAGAGTAGAAAATGACATGAGCTGAAAAGAAAGAAAAAGACAATAAAAATAAACAGTTTTGGTGGGAAACCAGCCCCCTTTTGCTAGTTCACAGAAAATGGAATCTGCCTTTAGCTGAAGATCTTTCCTGAGTGGATGGCAGGTCACAAAGGTGTTCACTGTGGTCCAATTTGCTTGATTAAATATTCATAACCCAACTTAAGGCAATATTTTCCCCTGGTTTAATCAATGGGAACATTGCCATTGTCTCCAATATGAACATTTTTGCCTAAATTAATACAATGTATATTCCTCTATGAAACATGAATATTTTCAGGCTTCAAGCTCATTTGCAGCTCCGTTTTCCATCAATCTGATGATTCAATTGCCTACACACTGTCATCTAGTGACATTTAAAATTCTGTGTGGTATCTGAGGCATCCAAACAAAGCTCATAGATATTATACAGGACTTGGTGGGAGCAGTGCCTCCTGGACCGGCAAAAGCTGGCCAGGTTTTTTGCCCTAGGGCAGCTCAAATGACACTGCATGGCTATATTTGGGCAAATGTTTCATTTCAGATTTTCTGACCATGTACTTCCAGTCTTCTTCCTCTGCTGAGCAGCTTGCTGCTTAAGTCATAAAAATTAGTGAGGAGTTAATTTTGTTCACAAGGGAATGTGCAAGGCAAAGCATTGCTCTAAGCACTTGCTGGTGATGGATCCATCTCCTTTCATCATCACTCTTCCAAAGTGAACAGATTCTAAAGTTCATGGGTCTGACTCTTCTAGTATTAAATGACAAGGTATTCAAACCACCTCTTGGTGCAAACCCAGAAGGGATGCACTTGCTCTCTTGACATTCATTCTCTAACCTAAATTACTTTTTCTTTCTCTTAAAGAGCCCACATAATGGTGGGCATTCATTCTTTATGAATGCATTTTGGCAATGATGTGAGAGCTCTTCCTTTGATGCCTGTCAAGGGGCTGTGTCAGTAGCAATAAGGACACATCCTTTGCTGGTGTAACTTGACATGCGCCCAGTGAAATCACCTAGTACATTAGCTCATCACTTTTACCAAAAGAAACAGAAAAAGAATTATCTTTGCTTTTAGTGGGTTGCTGAAGCAGATAATATCCTTGGAAAGGAAACATAAACATCTGTTTTTGCGCTTCTTGGAATTCTGTGTTTTCCTTAGCATCTCAGCTTAAAGGAGCAGGTTGGTAAACATCACTTGCATAGTTTGGTAAGGTCAACAGCAATTAAAACATGAAGTCATAGATCACCACAGAGTTAGTGTGAGTCTTTTTTCCCACCTGAATTATAATGTGATTTGACAGTTAAAGACAGATTTGTTGTTAAGTCTGAAATTCATGGTTGAATAAAGATTGATTATAAAAATGGAACATGTTTTCAAGCATGCATAAAAGCAAATCTTTGAATTTATACTCTGTGCTCTCAGATGCCTAACAAAGGTTTGGAGCTGGAAAGAATACAGAGGGGTAGAGTGATTGACTTACAGGGATTTGTTTAAGGAGAATGTTGATAACTTGGCCTGATAACTTAGCAGGATAAAGTAACAGTCTTTCAGTACTTGAACAGGATAGGTATGAAAATATGCAAGGCATTCTTCAGGCTGACAAAAAGGATATCAAAGTCACCATGACAGAGAGTAGCCAATAGCACTGTATTTTGTACACAAAGACATTTATAATGAATTAAATCTTATGACATCAACATGAGAAAAGAAAATAGTCAAAAGAATTCCTGGAAATGTTTTTCAAATATAAGATCTATTATTCTGAGCAATAATTTTTACAGGGAAAAGGTGTGAATCCTGGAATTAAATTATATATCACAGAAAGCCATCTTGTGCTGACATTGTCAACGTGATTTAACATAGGTCTTCCTTTTTTTCCCCTATCTCAAATACCTATTATTTTAAATTAAATAATCTTGCAAGATTCATGAAATTTACCTTGTAAAAAGAGAAACTTTGAGCAAGACTATAAATGTGCCTTAGTTTTTATGACATTAAGATGCCTTGATTTACCGCAGCATCTCTGCAACCCTATACAGCTGTGTTTGTCATTCAAGGCTGTTCATTGTAATATATAAAAAACATTTTATTTTTCTGCCTTCAGTGTGTATGAAATGAATAATTTATAAGAACCCAAGATGAATACTTGAATTTTTTACCGTATATTTCGTTATTTTTGTTAAGCTTGGCTTATTGTCCAGTCTCAGGGCTATGTAGAGAAATTTCCCAAAGTCTGGTTTGTCTGCATGAGCACTAAAGCCTAATGTTCTTGTTATTTTTGTTTCAATATTATTGTTTAAATTGCTTGGACTAGCCAGATTATCTGATAATTTTAAAGAAACAAACATTTTGCAGTTTCCTTTTCTTATGGACCTGTGACAGTTGTACTGTGGTCTGTGTAGTTCACTGCAGTATAAACTTGTGCTTTAGACTGTGTAACATTTGGCTGTAGATTATTTCCTTCTTCATATGAAAATATGACCATTTAGCACAGGATATTATTGATCAAAATATTATCTATTTGAATCTGTTAGGGAATTTAGAAATTAAAATCTTAGCTAATGCTTCTCTCTAATATATTTCTAATGATCTCAGTATGGTGATCTCCGTAGGGTGATGCATATTTTGATTTATGTCATTCCATAATTCCCACCTGATTTACGTCTGTACAAATGCACCTACCTCAGGGGAGCTGTGTTGGAATAACTGAAGAAGAAAAATGTGACTAAGATTTCTCATAAAAGGAATACTCTCTGCTGTATTGTTTCGTATTTATATGAAGATTGTGGAAGTCATTCTGACCCTAGTTAACATTAGTTTTTGCCTTTTAAATAATACTGATCATTTCAACATTTTAGTTTCAGGCATGAGACTAATCTTTACTTATTTGGAGACAACACTTCATGATACGCTCTTGGGTCTGCCATTTGCGTTAGGTCTGCCATTTAATCTAATAAGAGACTGAGAACTTTTATATCAACATCTGTTACTAGTGTTTTGTATAATTATTTGTTACCTGGGAAACTCCATTCCAACTGAAGAAATTTTTATTCCTAGAAATATAGAACCATGGAATGGTTTGGTTTGGAATGGACATGTAAAGATCAGCTAAACTAACTCCTCTGCTGTGGGCAGGGGCATCTTTCACTAGATTAGGTTGCTGAAAACCCCATTCAAACTGACCTCGAACACTTCCAGAAATGAGGCATCCACAACTTATTGGGCAGTGATGTACTGCCTGACCCCATTCTTTATCCCCCTGTGTTAAGTGGGGGGTGAAGGCACAGAAATCTGGGTGCAGTTGAGCCCATGAAGAAGGAAGAGGTCAGGGGAGGGTGTTTTAGGATTTCTTATCCTACTCTAATTTGATTGGCAAGAAATTAAATTAATTTTCCCAGGTTGAGTCTTTTTTGACCATGACAGTAATTGCTGAGTGATCTTTCTATCCTAGTCTTGATTTATGGACTTTTTGTCATATTTTCTTCCCATGACTGATTGAGGATTGGAGTGACAGAATGGCTTCTGTCAGCTGGGCAAGGTCAAACCACCACAGCTTCCTTTAAGTATTGAAAAGCCACAATAAGGTCTCCCTGGATCCTTCTCTGACTATTTCAGTCCTTCTGTTCAGAGGATGTTCTATCCCACTGATCATTTTTGTGGCTTTCCGCTGGACTTGGTCTATCAGGTCAATGTCTTTCTTGTGTTGGGGGCCCCAGAGCTGGATTCAGCACTCCAGCTGGGGTCTCAAGAGGACAGAGTAGAAGAGCAGAATCACCTCCCTTGACCTACTTTTGTGTTTGTTTTTACGCAGCCCATGATCTGCTTGGCTTTCTAGTGAACATTGCTGGTTTGTATCTAGTATTTCATCCCCAGTATGTGAGAGACTGGGGCTGAGGATCTCCTGAGGAAGCCCTGAAAGGACCCATCAGGGTGTTAATTCCTTGTTGAGGATTCCCACCTGCCATTGTGCCCCATTCTCTTGGCTTGTTTAAATGGATTGTTTCTGTGTTGATGGCTGCTGTGGTGGGCCTGGAAGAAGCTGGGGCAGGGTATTGTTTAGGCTCTCCCCACCTTTCCCACTGTCTCTTTGTGCTCATTTGTGAATGTGCAGATGAGCTTTTATCACCTAACCATCTCATTTTACACCATGAGTATACCCATAAAAGTGTTTTTGTTTAGTCATTTGGATGGATAGCAGAAAGAAGAAATTTAAGGACTGGACATTGTCTGGAAAAGCAGAAACCTGAGGTCTAATTCTGCTTTCCTCAGTGATCTTGGAATATTGAATCAGTCTTCAATAATCAGAGTTCTCAATATCAAAAAGAATTATGAGTAGACATACTGGAATCCCAGTTTAATTTTGAAGATAAGCACATACAAATCTGGATGATATTCAAATATCAGAACAATGGAGTCAAGGTAAGTTCCAAGTGCCAAAGTACTGGTCAAGTCAAGATCAAGTTCCAGCACCAAATACCCTGAAGATTGCTACTGATATTGTGATAGCCTTCAGAATTTCTTATTTTTTGGTACTTGTTGGCTTTTTTTCAGTATTTTTAGCTAACAAGAAGGTTTTGCTGTGTCTCAGAAAACTATTCATAGTAATAGAAAAACATAATAATAACAAAAACATTGTCTTTTCCCATAACATGCCTTGCAATTACAAATGTTCTCTACTTCCCACAAAGTACAAGGTTCTGCAAGCTAAAAGCATGCAACACAAAGAGTCAAGGGACCTGCAAGATACTATTAATTGAGTTGTATAACCTCACTGTTCCTTTGTCCATTTATTTCCTTAAATAATAGGCTTGCCTTACAAGGAAATGAAAAAAGATACCACAGCTAACCCCAACAACACATCTTGTTCTGTAGCTAAATTACTCAACATCAATCATTGAACATCCCACTGGAAAATTCAGTCTAGGTATAATTGTGGTTTTTTAACTTTCTTTCAGTTAAAAAGTATTCCATTGTTTGGTTAATGCATTACCACTCTAAATTAAAAAAACCCAAACAACTCTCCACTATTTAAATCTGTTATGAAGCAACATAGTCTCTGGACATGAAATAACCATCCATAATGATTTACCCTTGAAGATACATTTCTCAGTACATATCCTAATGCTTTTGAAATGTACTTTACCTAGGAATTGTACAGAAGTATTTAATTTCAAATGATTCTTTTGCTCTTCCTTGCTCCAGAGGAGGGACTGCTGTTAGTTTCAAACATGCTTTTCCCTCATGCAAAACATTCAAACAATTCTATAATTTATTATTAGTTTCACATTTTTTTTTAATTTTAGTTTAAATAGAATGTTGGTATCAAGTTTGAAGTTTTAAGCTATGAAAATATTCTCTTTGCTATTATCAAAGGCAACCTCCAGTTAAACTTCCTCTATCATTTTTTCAGCAGTGGAACTCCAAAGATGCATTGTTAAAAAGAGAGGGGAAAAAAAAGGGAGAAAAATATTTCTTCTTTGTAGCTTCCAGCTTTTAACGCTCTGTGTTAAGACTGCTGGCAAAAAAAGACAGTGTTATAAGCTCTGGAGGATATATTTGCTGTCCATGTGCACATTTGTTCGTTAAAGATGAAACTGAAATAGCATATCATGAGATATACTTAATTTGAATAAGTAAACCAGTTGAGAAATCACTTTAAGGAGAGCTCCATTATATATATTGTCAATTGTAAAGTCTCCATCCAGTCCCAGCTCCTTCTGGGAAACACTTATGATAAATGTTAATTATAACAGGATGCTTAAAGTTCCACAGTAAGGAGATAGCCATTATTCCCAAAGTGATAATCAGCAGTAGCTGTCTTTAATCACAAACAGGAGAGGTTTTTACCTGCTTCTTGTACAAATGTACTGGCTAGCTCTAGCAATGGGCCAAAGATCCTATTTCCAGCGTGCCCATCTCACTGTATTGGACACACTTCTCTTAAAATTATACTTTCTCAAAAGCTGAAGGCCTCACTGAGATCTTGGATCTAAACTGAGAGACAGTAGGTTTTGATTATATATTGGGAAGAAATTCATTACTGTGAGAGTATTGGGGCACTGGAACAGGATGCCAGAAAAGTTGTGGGTGTCCCATCTTTGGACTTATTCAAGGCCAGGCTGGATGGGGCTTGGAGCAACCTTCTAGCGAAAGGTGTCCATGCCTGTAGCAGGAGGTTATGATATTTAAGGTCCCTTACAATGCAAGACATTCTGTGATTCTATGATAATACCAGCTAAAGTGGCATCAGATACCCAAATAAGAATTTTCTTATCTCTTAAATGTGCACAACCTTTCCAGAAGGCATCTTTAGGTACCACTTGTGGAGACTTGTTTATGCCTTACTCTTTCTGTGGTATAAAAGAGAGAAGAAAGGAGATCAGGAATAGGTAAATCTATAATCCTGTAGCTTGGTATATCAGCCCTCATTGATTACAAGGCTACTTTTATAAGCTGTTCTACTGAGACATTTTATCACTTTGAAGCCAAATGAAACATTCCACACATTTTTTTGAACCAGCTAAGATAAAAGAAATATATTCTAAGTCTATCACTATCCAGCTCAGGACACCTCCATCTCAGCTAAACTTTGAATGTTATCACTGAAAAGCTTATTCTTCTTTGAGTTACATCTTTTTAATTGATTTTTCTGTATTTCACATCTATGTATTTTCAGTTCTTTTCAAGCTCCCTCATTTTCTTTTCCTATTATCCCTTCATTCATCAGGTCTCTTTGTATTCCCACATATAGTTCAGAGTTGTAAAGACACTTCTATCCAGATCTTTGCACTTCCATTAGTGTATAATCAAATAGTACTGAGAGATCTTGTTATTATTATTTCATACTGCTCATTGCCATGAGACTAATTTCTGCTCTCATGGAACTTCAAACAATCCATCAGCAATCCCATCTCTTTAGACTTAGATCAAATGTTGAGGATTTGTTATAAACAAGTATTAAAATCTCGAAGTGTTCATTACAAAGATAATTTTGTGAAAATTGTGCTGGGACTTTAAGGTAGTATGTAACCTCAAATGACACAACAGGCTACATTCAAAGCTGATCTTATTTTGGGTACAATTCTGCTAAACCAAATTTAGCTGAACCTGTTTATACAGGAACTCAATCTAATCTGAAGCTGAAATGTGAACATAAAAATTTATCAGATAAAGCACTGCTGTCCTGTTAACGAAGTTGGATGGCAACATTTCATTTAATGTTCTAGATACACACCACAGACGTTGCCAAAGGCAAATCTAATTAGCTATGTGAAGAATTCCTATAGATCTGGTCTCACTTACTGAAATGTAATAAATGAAAGTAGATCTATGTCAATTTGCTATATTAACTTTTAAGTTGGCTACAGAATGCTGCATTCAGAAGTAAAAAAATCCAACAGCAGTTGATGTTTGTAGAATAATAAATGCCTCATTTTCTGTACCAGATCATTACTGACATCTTTATTAACTATTCTGTATATTTGAATTATCTTCTGTGTATTTTATGCATATTTAAGTCTGAGAAATGCAAAAAACAAGAGAGACATACATAAGCTTTGTAGACACCACACAGTCATTTGGCCATATCTGATTACCCCATGCAATTAATTAAAACTAAATTCTGGCTCATATTAGTCACTTATCAGAAGTTCATTTGAATAATAAAGGGGATGAAGTACAAAACTGTATCATGACATAGAATGGGCATTCAGTCTGGAAAATATAAGTATTCATTAGGGCCATATTAGGTCATGGCTGCTTGAAGGGTATTTAAAATATAGAAGAATTTGAATGAATAATAAAGTATTTTTTGGAAGCTGATGTTACAAATGAAGATAATTATTCTAAATAAACAAATCCACAAGTTCCATAGACATTAGTGTAAAACCCAACCTGCAGAAAACTTGAATTTGTTTCTGGAGGTAACATTTTTTAATGAATAAACACTTTCCAAATAGTCTTTAAGAAGCAGGCACACAAAAGACAGTGGCAGACCTCCAACAAGGCATGAAATGTGTATGCGTGTGTTGACTTAAAAAATGGGCTTACAACATTGCTTGAAGCATGTCATGGACAGATTGAGCTTTTGAGGAGGTCAAAACCTGAAGTATTCTGGGCAAAAAAAAAATTAATCTATTATGTAGAAAAGGCTAGTGACCACGTGTATATTGTCAAAACCAGGCAACTTTGGTGTCTCTTTGTCTGTATAAATGCACGTGTATGCATAAGTCTGTCTATCTATCTATCTATCTTGTCTCATTATAGGTACTTCAGGAAGAGTTAGGAAGCCTACTTACTTCTTTGTCCAAACTAAAGCAGAAGATTGGCTATTTATCTTTCCTTATGTAGTTTTCAGAAGCAGGAAACAATGTGTTTCTGCAAATTGTTGTGTCCACAGTGGTCCAAGGTTGAAGTTACCTTTTTATATTTGGCTGGTACAACTCTTCAGATAAAATGGAATCTTTTCTCCTCTAAAATATTCTCAGCTGACTCCTCTATTCTGCCTATTAGACAGAGCAAAGAGTACTCTGTCTTTCACCTCTGCTGGAATCACTAAAATTCTTCTGACTTATTTAGCTTACAGAGATGCCTCTTGTTCATAGGGTTCTGTTACTCTGGAAAACTGTAGTGTAAAGGTATTTACTGCTCCTTTTCTTAAAAGATTCTTGAATAAAATTACTGGGTTTAGAGATATACTTCTTGTCTTGAACTGCTTTGCATTGCAGGTCTACTGCTTCCCCAGTGTTTTCATTTTATCTCAGTAGAATGTTTCATGTCTTTGACTGCATGTTTGTGCACATGAATTTTCTCAGCATTTCTAACTAATTTAGTGAAAATAAATGGTATTTTGAATTGCATGTATTTCAAAACAGAGATTTATAATCGCCTTATTATATATATGCATTCATCCTTTCTTGTCTGCTCAAACAACACACAGCAGTGAAATTGCGAAAGGAAGCATTTAAAACCATTTAACACAATTCTGCCTTCTGTTAGACATAAAAAAGCAGTTTTCATACAAGACATGGCACACTATTGCAATTATTTGATTTATTAGCTGCTTTGTCTTAAACCTTTCTTCCATGGTAACAAAAGTAAATGAGTTTATGTTTAGTTTGAATATATTAATCTGCTTTAATTACTTGAAATAAAATAATAATGGTAATTTGCACCAAATAATACTGCAGGCATTAGTTGCCACTTTGGTTGAGAAATTAATGTTGTGTATGAAGTCTGGGAGGAACCATATTTGAGAATTCAGTTTTTTCAATCCACTTGTTTTATGAACACACAAACACACACACATGATCCTCTTAGACATCAATAATTTTAAATTAAATGTTTTCCTTAATGGCACCCTGCTGACTTTTAGTCTCTACAAACCCCAAATGAAATGTCAAAATTTAGCTAAGTCTCTGCAGTTTAATCTAGGACCAAATAA
Organism: Pyrocephalus nanus; assembly: GCA_038380795.1. Lineage (NCBI taxonomy): Eukaryota > Metazoa > Chordata > Aves > Passeriformes > Tyrannidae > Pyrocephalus > Pyrocephalus nanus. Next base: position 69,062,717 of record CM076261.1, read on the forward strand.
TAAAAATTTAAAGATTATATCACAAAAATTATAACAATTTATTTAAATCTTAGCATTCAAAGACACTTAAAATGTACTGAATAGAATTTCATGTTGCCACAGACATTATAATTATCTAGGGTTTCTGTATAAAATGTCAGTAGATGACCATTTCTTGCAATTCATAAAGATTCTAATTTTAAAATTAAAATAATGTTTTTCATCTGGAATGATCTATCTAGTATTTTTTGTCCTTGAAATTATAAATTGCATAATATGAAGAACTGACTAAAATGGTATTTTGAAGTAGGCAAGTGACTTTATAGAGGAAATTTTGGTGAGTATTGTATTATTTTTCCAGTACATTCCAGTCTTGTTAAATGCTGGAAAATATTACTTATGAGGAAATAACAATGAAAACACTAAATAAACTTTGTGAAGTTTTTCTGGCCCAATTATTTCTCTTGAGAGGTGATATGTTATTCCAAGTGCTAAGTTAACTAATAAATGTATCACATAGATTTCACACATATTTTAGTGATTGTGCTGAGAAGTAGTGAGGCTAGTTAAAATTCTACTGCACCTCACAGAAAAGAAATAGCTTTAGTATTACTCAGTCCTCCCACTTCCTACAATAAATGGATTAAAAAATCTCCTCTATAGCCTCAGTTTCTGTGTCTTATTTAAATTATATTTAACAAAATTGATCATGCAGAAGATGGATTATGGTGTTTCTTTGATTTTAGAATGAAAATATCAGCACCATCTCTGCTCTCTAAAGGAGCCTACAGCATGCTGAGAACACACCCAACAGATATCACTTGGGCTTTGAGCAGAGTTGAGCCTTCTCTCCTTTCTGCATATGAATTGCTATAGATTTATTAAGGTATTATTTTTAAATCTCTCAATGAGTATCACTTGTTAGGAATCTTTCAGATCTAGTGAGATTTGGAGCCTCTACTATTTAGTAGCAGCAGAGAGGGAAGAAGGGGTATGAGTGACTAAGTAAGCTGTTCCTTATGCTTGAACCTACAAATTACACAGAGTTCTCTTTTTGGGCGTTAAAATAGACTTTGTGTGTCTTGCCCTTAGTGACATTCCCAAGGCTGTGAAGAATGTGTGGTGAGGAAAAGACCAACCCAGCTCAGCTAATTCCTTCTCCTCAGGCCAGTTTCTTTCTCCATGTTTTCAGTGTTAATGCAACAGTAATTGCCTGCTGGAGGATGTTTGCATTGATGCCAGTACCTTTAACTCTTTTCCCTGCTCTGTTCTTCGTATTAGTCCAAAAGACTGAGAATGACTGAAACAGTTAAACTCATCTATGCTGAGATGGAAGGACTAATGTTTGCTGACTGTTGGATGCATGCCATCCTCTAATATCTCAGTATCAAACATGTATGGCTTCAGCAAGCATAGGTTTCCATTAGTAACCCTAAATGCCTTCTCTTTACAACACTTTCACTCTTATTGCTCTTATCCATGCTTTTCTTGCCCTCTCCTCCCTGATGTATACATGCACATTCCTAGGAACATCCCAGAATTTTGACTGAAGAAGTTTTAAATTTATCTGGACCTCAACAGTGTCAACAATTTGAAATAAGAAAACAAGAGAAAGTATGCATCAAGAAACACAGTTCTGAATTGTGTACAGTTTTCAACAGATGGCAAAATAGAAAAATGAAGCATGAAATTTGATGATATTGAGTGGAAGGAAATATTTTGGTTTTACTGTCAGTTCCTCATGCTACTTAACAAAAGAAGAGGAAAGGGTCTAAAAATAAACTGATGTATTAGGTCTATAGAAAATGTGTAAGAAAGAATGACTTGCATCAAGCTTGTTCTAGAAAAATAAATAAATAAGACCATTAAAAAAGATGGGTGCAGTCATCAGAAAACCTCTGACATTAACTTTTATGAAGCAGTTAAAATTCTCACTGCAGCTCCAGATTTGCATGTGAACTATGACCAATCATTCACTCTGAAAACAATATGAGATAAATTTACAATTTAGTTTGTGTTCTGTATGGCTCAGTACAAATGAATCAAACAATATGCAATAAATTTCATGGACTGTTAAGTTTTAACGCTGGTGATGTAAATCACAGGTGGGATCGTATCACAGAGAGTGTGCTGTTGGGCTGATGAAGCAGTAAAGTATAGAGCCAGATCTTGTTCTGAGAAGCCAGGCTTCAGTACAGTGAAAAACCACAACAGATGTACAAAGAACTGTGGAAAAAATAAAAGCTTATTGTCTTAAAGAAACACATAAATAAACAGCCATGAAACCACCTGCTTAACCCACCTGGAGAGAGACTGCAGAGCTTCATCAGTGAGCTCCCTTAGTGACTAAAAATGCTGAGGGACAATTTATCCAGTAACAGTCCAGAAGTATAGCTATTATGATTTCTTTCAAGCTCAACTAGTTATGTCAGCTGAAAACAAAAGTATTTTATTCTCTGGTTTTGAAACAGTTATAGATTTTCATTTCATGGCAGCATTTGTTCTGTATTTTACTCACGTTTGGAAGATCAGGCTTATCATGAAGGAGAATAGGCTTAGATTTCCAATATATGCAACTAAGCTCTTGAGATGAGTCTGCTGTTTGCTTATATTTACATGAGGTTCTGAAATAACACACATTCCACAGTAAACTTCGAGTTTCTAATCGGATACTTATTCTGTGGATATCATTTGTGTGAATTTCATTATGATTTTCCTTCTTAACATAATCTTTTCTATACACATATGCATAAAGTATCCAACTTAATTTCTTGGTTTGGATTTAGTCAGTTTTCTTTTCACTTTGGGTTTGCCTTCTGTTTGTGGAAGAGTCTATCCTTGACACATACCTCTTTTTAGATGCTGCAAATAAAGTAAACATCATTATCAAAAACATCATATAAAAAGCCTTTGAACATAACACCTTCCAAATATTCACTTCAGACAGAGTATGTAAGAGATTTGATAATTTTTTTGGGGGGTGGGGCAAGGTGGTGCAGAGGGTGTTTTTCTCAGGTTGGATTAAAACGAGAGAGTAGTAAAATTTTACAGTTCACATGAGTAATTTTGACATGTAATGAAGAATATTTCTGTTTCAAGATATAGGTGTGGGACATACCTCATTAGTAATCTGCTTGTGCTGCACTATAAGATTTGTTGTACAGTACCGAAAGATTACTGCTTTATAGGATTAAGTTTTTGAGAGATAGATGACAAATGACTCCTTAGATCTAACTAGTGACATCAGACCTGTGTAGACCAGTCATGAAAGACTTTTGATAGGCTTCAAAAGCAAAAAATTCACAGTCACCCAGCCCTGACAAAGAAACAGTGGTTCATAGAAGAAGGTGGTGGTTGTGAAACACCTTGACCCAAATGTTAAATTTTGGTCTTTTCTTGCTTATCTCTAAGGAAAGTAACTTCACTTCACCTGGAGGACTAATGGCCTGATAAGCACAGTTAAAACTAAGCACAACATTGGAAAGAAGGAACTCAAAATGATAACTAAGTTTGAAAATGAAACCAAGCTCACTTCTGATGACACTGGTCCAGCAGAAAGAGTGAATGAAATTAATTCCATGGAACAAAACCCAAGAAAAATTGTAAAAACAATAAAAGGAAAGCAGAGGGGAAAGAGCATTAAAAAAAAGTAAAAAGAGAGGAGATTAAATATGTATTTTAATATTTATACCCAAAGTCTTACCAAATATCTTTCTTTTGTTACCTAGCAATAAATCCACTGACCACTATCTTTGTACAAAAACAAATCAGCAGCTGTGCTTCCCTGCCTATCATTAGAGAGCTCTCTCTGATGTTCTCAGAAGCAACTCATTTAGCCTGCCTTGAGCAAATGTCTTATTAATAATCTTCTTTGTTTTTGTGGGTTGGTTCATTAAGTTCATGCATGCATAAAGTTGCTGTTGCTGCAGATAATGTGCAAAGCCTTTATAAACCTAGGCTTTTCAAATTGTTGAAATAATTAATAATTCAGGAAAATGCTCCATGTTTCTAAAATCTTACTTCAACCAAGGCACTTGATTAGTCTTTTGGTTTCTTCTCTTGCAGAACATGCATTTAGATTTTTCAAATTTTCTGTTTGAAATTAACTCTTTCCTATGAAGACATCTTTTCTAGCAAATGTCTGTTCTTTCCCTACCTATTTTTATTTACACCATATGTCCATGCAGGTGGAAGCTAGGATACCAGAGTTCTGGGCATGTCTGTGCAAGTCCCTGTTTGCTTTCTTTGAACAGTATGCAGAAAATAAAACATCTTTAATTATATAACAACAACAAAAAAAAAAAATTAAAATGCTTTATTATTTTCTGCATTGTAAAATTGAATCAAAATGGTCTTTTTTTCTTCAGAAATGTTCCATATGACACTTCTGAAAAAAAACAAAGATTGTGAGAAAATTACTCTCCTGAGACAGTGGTCTAGATGTAGGGACATCCTGGGAAAGTTCTTTCAGTCTCTCCTACAGAGTCTGTCAGACTTCAGATAAATTGTTAGATTTTGCAAGTGCATCAGCTGGAATCCATCAACAAGGCAAATGGTCTAACTGCCAGGCAGGAATAATTTTTGCAGTCTGGCATAATGACTATTTAAGTATTTTCATACAAAGAGGAAACATGCAATCAGGGACTGTGAAAGATCTGCATCAGAATAGCTAAATAGTTAGCAATTAAGATATTCATGCAAGAAGTTGAGTTCATATGTTCAAATTCTGGTCCTGTATCAAGCAGAGGCTTTGAACTTTTTTTTTCCTTGTGAATTTCTATTCAACAAAACATCCCATTTTTATAATGAGACTACATACTGTCCTTTCCATTTGCTCTATTTCAGTCTTTACAAAGTTGAAGTACAGGCTTGTATATGCTCATAGTCAGGGTGGAATTTAGTACAAGCCCAAGCAACTAAAAAAATAAACCCCTTCATATTATAGCCATAGTTATACTATCTGACATTTATGAATTTAACCTGATTGTGTATGCATTGAAAAGAAGACAGTTATTATCAACTCACACTCTTAGATAGATATGCTCTGGTAATGTTAGCTGAACAAGAGACGGTTAATTTATTTCTGCTGGAAGAAATTGTTACTTCATTGTATTCCTGGCAGATTATATCTGAGTTCTTCCTCAGCAACATATAGGACTAGCAACAAACTATCTCTCTCACTCTGCCCACAAAAAGAGCATCAGCACTGTGGCAGCCTATTTTATTCATTATTTAGATTATTCAATTCTTAAAATATTATTTTATTCAATTAATAATATTTCATTCCATTATTCAATTTTTATCATATTCAATTGCCCACTGTATTTGTAATTTGAGTCTGAAGAGACTAAACCACATAGAAATCCCAATATTGTACTGGAACTTACTAAATATATTATTTGAAATATATGTAAATATACACAGCAGAGATTACTTTCAAATTTCACATTACTTTTCTGTCTAGCAATTCATCCTTTTGTCCCTTCTGAATGGGGATTTTATGTAAAAGTTTCAAAATTGTCTGACGTATGTGAAGATTTAAGTTGCATTGCTACTGATTTTAAATGCAATTTCACCTCCTAATTCTCTTAAATGATTTTGATAGAAAAGCTACATTTTTCTTCCATGTCTTTGTGGGTTGTATTTTGTAAAAAGAAAAAAAAATTAATGAGGCTTTTAGTTTAAAATAAAAAAATAAAGTCCTTCAACACCTGAGAATTTGTATAGCTGTGCTGGATATCATTATTTCAGTCAGTCTTGCTATTTTTGCTTTTCAGTCCTCATGTTCATTTAATGCAGTAGGAGTATGAGAAAAAAAAAGTTGTGTTCTGATTTTCTAATTTACCAGTTCACCAGTGCAGACTTCATAGACTGACTGCTTTCAAAGTAATGGAGTGGAATTCAATATATATTGTATCTTCCTTTAAAAGGAATATAAATAGCATGAAAACTGTATTTTGCTGGTTTCTGGTGCTTGGATTTGAAAATCCTGCACACTGGGATAGATGGCATCAATTCACACAAGTAATGTAGCTCCTTATGTACTGTTTCAGAGGAAATAGACAGCTGGGATCCATCTCCTTCTGACTTTAAAACTAGGTAAAATGATTTTTTTTACAAAGCATATGAACAATATACAAACAAGTACAGAGAAGCACCTTGCAGCAGTGCACAGCAGGGTGGCCAAGCTGGTTCTGCATAACTATATGGCCAGCTCACCTGTGTTGTCTGTGTCTTCTTGCAGGTCTTCTGTTTTTGGTTTTTATTTGGATGGACTCAATGATAGGAAAGGTCTTTTCCAACCCAAATGATTCTACAATAACAGAAGTAAATGCCATCTCCACTTCATTCTGTCTCAAGGGAGAAAAGACTCAGACTTGGTTGATGTCTGTCTTGTAACGTATGTTTTTCATTTCAGTGTTTCTGGAAACTAGATGTGCCTATTTTATACAAGTACTTCTCTCTTGCCCGGATGACTTTGTTTCTTCATTATTTCCAAAGGTTCTAATACTGGGAGGTTCAATTTTTTGTCTTCCTGCACCTTTACTTCTTAGAAAACAATGGAACTTTATAAAAGAATCTTCTGGTTTTAGGATGGAATGAAGGATGTTTACCAGATTGAAGCATCTACTTTGGCAAAAAAAAACCCAAAAAACCAGTCAAAATAAATACATTTACTGGTAAATTTCCTCCTTATTTTCCAAAACTTTGAGTAAGCATTCTTTACCTCTGATTCACAAAATGGCAGTGAATGTTGTGGGTGGTGATGTTTTTCAAGTGTCTTTTGTCTTCTCGAGAAGTTTTGTATTTCTGAATTAGTAAGGTGTAGGTACTTGTAGTAAGTTTGTGATCAGAAAGGAACACACATCCCAGTACTGTGCTGTGAAGCTCTTTGGCAAGAAAGTTGTTAAATGTACATTTGAGATTCTTAATCATCTGCAGTGGCCTTGGCAATAATCACAATTCATTGGAAATTTTTACTTCATTTATAGTCTGGGATAAAGCTTTAATTAAATGACAGGAGAAAGAAGAGGACTGATATAATTAGAATAAATATTTTCAGGGTGATGGCAGGGTGGTAATAAGGGAATTTCCAAAAAGAGCAATACCATATGAAAAAAATGGAAACTCATCATTATTAATGGAGAAGACTGAGGTTTAATACATTGTGACATGATTTATTTAATGGAATCTCCATTGCTTCAGTGATTTCAAATCAGATTTACCAGGAGAAGTAATATTATACTATAACACAGAAGTAACAAGTGAGAGATAATATTACACAGATTTTTATATCTCCGTTGCCTTTCTAATGAGCAACCAAAGAAACAATGCCATTATTTTCAAAACACCATAGAAAAGAAAATGGAAAAAGTTCATGTTCTCCTTTTCTTACCCACATAAGAATCATAATTGCATCATCAGGAAAAAAAAAAAAAAAGGAGTACTTTGTTTGCTTAGAAAATCGCTCTGACTTCAGGAAATTATTCCATTAATTCAAGTGCCTACTAATTGCAGTAGCAGTGGCTTATATTAGCAGATTAGGATGATTTAGTCCTGCTTATTGAAATCTTCCCTATGACCTCAGATCCCACTCTCTTAAGCCTCAAAAATGTTTATTTTAAAACTCTTCAGGTACAAGCTTTTTCTGCTCAATAGCATCCATTTCAAATGATGGTTGCAGTAGCAGAGGGTTAATAATAATCTCATGTTACTCTGCAGTTCACTGGTTTGGCCTTCCTTCTCCTGGTTTCTGTACCCTAAGACCAAATTATTACCATGCAATGAAATGAAAAGCCACTATTATTGCTTAATGTAAGTACACTTAAAATTATCATTACTAGTGTGCCTGGTAAGGTTAAATCACGAGGTCTTTGATGCTAACTTCAAAAATTACATCTCTTATTTAACTAGAATAAATGAGATGGTTGCTTCCCTCTAATTAAAGGCAAAATGTATCTATAGTACTTAGCAATTATCTGTCACTTAACACTGTATTACAGCAACATTTATTGTGTTCATTATATTATAATTACAATTACCTTACATTTACTGAGGGTCCAATCCTCAGAAACTAAGCACTCTGAGCAAATGAATCATGTTTGTTTGAAACCTAAAGGGAACCTATGTACCAAACTGAAGGTGAAGTTCATGTGTCTGGTAAATATTTCATTGACAGAGCCGTTTAGTCCTTCGTCTATGAGGAGAATTAGGGTGATATTGTCAGCAGCTATAAGCATCTCCTAGGGCCCTGTTTGCAGGGACATGTGCTTCCCAAAAACTGAAGTGATTCCTTTTGGTTGATCCCTGAATTCTGGGCTGTCAGAGTAGCGGAAAAACTGTATTTCTGTTTCTTGTCTCTTTTTCAGGAGTGGCAAGCAGTGACTGGTGAGTGGTGAAGAGAAAGGGAACTCCAGCTGGTTTTTCTCTTGCAGGGAGGGAAAGCAGCACAGGATGGACGGGGCACCAGCTGAGCTGAAAGTTAAGGAGAAAGGAGAAGGGTTACCTTGGAGTGAACAGTGACTGCTATTTTGACTAAACAGAACATTTTCTAAAATGATTTCCCCTTTTTATTTTTTTGTGTGTGTGAGACAAGTGTTATTTGTTCTTCCTTCTTTCCTGACTTATCTGTATTTCTGTATTTTTTTTTCTATTTTGGCTCTAAACATTAACACAGTCATGCTTTGCTCACATGAATACTCCCTGGAAAACAGATTTAAAACTTAAAAGCCTGAATAATTATTATAAGAATTTTTAAAAAAATTTTATTTAATGGGGCATTTGATTGCACAGTGTGGAGTTCATGCTGTGTTAGTTTCTTAACTCAGTGGAGATAAAAAATTTAATGCAAGCTAACTATCACTGTGCGAATTGTGAATATTAGCAATCTACAAAACAAGAACTTTAGTTTTTTTAGTTCTTCAAGAAATCTGTGAAAATTTCAAAGTCCTCATTCCCCAACATATACAGAAAAAAGATAATTGCTATGAATTATTATGTTCTTGTTTGCAGTGGGAGAAATCAATGTTTATAAAAGGTGAAGTGACTACTTATGTTTGTAGATTGAATACAGACAGAAGCAGTGAATATAAACTATTGAACGAATGAGCAATATAATTGTATTTAGAGAAAATAATTCAGAAAAGAATTCTTCTACTGTTCAAACAAAACAATGGGTCAATTTGTCTGCATAAGGCCATTATATTTTGTGAATAATATACTTTCAAAACATTCAGAGCACAGCACAGTAGACATTTGTAGTCTCACAAATGTGTCCCTACTTGTTATTGTTGTAATTTACCAGACAGATCCTGCTGTTTTGCTAAGATATCTGCCTTTGCCATTGAAATCAAAGGAAGCTTTGATTTTAATGGGAACAGGATCAAGGTTTAGCCACTCGACATGTCCTTGAGCCAAAACAAAACTTCCAAAGAGGTTAATGTTGAGAGCATTGTTTTGATTGCATAATGATTCCAACAGACGAGAGAGGAAAAATCCTTGGGCTGCACTGAAATTGAAAGTGTGCATGTCTATTTTATAGTGCTAATACTTCATCTAACCTACTGTGCTGAACAGTCACAAAATGAACCTATACAGTGGCTGAATTGTTGTCCATAAAGCAAAAGCAAGCAATAGAATGTTATTGCATTTCTATAATATAGTTATTTCTATGTTATTGCAGCAACAGTGAAAACCAGTATCTCTACACTGAAATACTGCATTTTGAGAATCATTTACAGATATGTTTTTCTAAATGAGCATTTTTGGTGAAACAGTGAAATGCAATCTTTACAAAATGAAATTATTCAGCAAGGTGTTCAAAAATTTACTCCCTAAGTAGGTTTATTCACTAATTCATTAGGGAATATGGATTAAAGCCACAGTCTTACAAAAGATTAAAGTACTGGGAGTTAACCTTTAAATTAAAATCGTGTATAAGCATATTTATTGCATCCTCAGAAACTCTCTGTGGCTTGAGATATCACAGCATTTTTTAGGACCTGTTTCTAGTAAGTGAATTTTCCTGAAGGGGTGTGGTCCTAGCAGAAAAGCTACAGGAGCATATTTTGCCAAACTTCAGGAAAAATACTAATATTCTGTCAAAATATTTAAAAATATGAGGTTCTCCTAAACAATTTGGAGGTGTTGACAAAATACGTTTTCTTTTTTAAACTGTACTTTTTAATTCTACCCTTGAGAAAACATTGTGCTAATTGTAAAATAAGTCTGGGTTAAACATTTCCAGTAATACATACCAATTTTGAATTACTGACCTTGGAATAACTTGCTTTCCTTTCTGTCCTCACAGAACAGTGAATGTGACTCTCTGTATTGCCACATTGCACATTATATTAGGAAAAAAATTTTTACAAGGAGAGTAATCAGACATAGGAATGGGCTGCCCGGGGAGGTGATGGATTCACCATTCCTGGAAGTTTTTTAAGGTGAGACTGGATGTGGCACTTAGTGCCATAGTCTGGTAATCACAGTGGTGTTGGATCAAGGGGTGGACTTGATGATCTTAGGGGTCTTTTTCAACCTGGTTGATTCTATGATTCTATGGAATTCAAGAAAAAATCAGAATTAATTTTTGATTCAGGATTGAATTTTTAGACTTAATTTATCAGTATTGTGAACCAAACTCATATTCATTATGGTGAGTCAATCTATATAATTACGGGTCAGCTGGAAATTGTATTAAATATATTTATAAGCACATTTTCACTTCACTTGTAAAATTTGTCTTAATATGCTATATGGTAGCCTCACTGAAATTATTTTCTGATATTCTGTTAACTATTATTATTTATATATTTTAATTTTATTCTACAGTTTCAGAGTTGCTTTCACAATCTTGCTGAAATACTTCATACATCAACAGTAAATTTTTCTTACTGAGAAAGATAATAAGGATAGATAGGAAGATATAAAAATTTAATAGTCATTTCAAAACTTAATGATGCAAATCAGCCAATGCATCCGTGCATATTAATTCCAAGCAATCCTACAGCTATAAAAACAAAAACTTGTTTTCTAAAACAATGGTAAATGCAATTAACTGGATGTTTTAAGGGAAATTGCACTCTTACTTATTTTATTAAACAATTCACAAAGCAATGCGAAGGTATTCAGTGGGTGGAAACATCTGGTGTTTATGCTTCTTCTGCACTACCATAGGTGACTAATTATTTTCCAGGTGTCAAGGAGAAAAAAATTGGTTAATCACCCAGTCAATTTAGCCTAATGTTCTACAGCTGAGAGCTGCTGCTGTATATGTTTGTGTACACACATACACACACGCCTGCACCTGTGCGTGTTATCATATTCTGGGCCTTATTTCACTTCTTTTTACAAGGTAGAGAGGCCCAGGTTTTGGCAACGAAGTTACACTGACGCAGATCCAGATCAAAGACTCCATTGCACATAGATGAACTTAGAATCACAGAATCTTTTAGGTTTCAAAAGACCTATAATAGTCCAATCATTAACTTGGCACTGGCAAGTTCACCACTAAACCATTTCCCTAAGCATCACATCATCATGTTTCCTAAATTCCTCCAGAGCTAGTGAGTCAACCACTTCCTGGGTAGCCTGTTCCCGTGCTTATAACCCCTTTGGTGAACAATTTTCTCCTCCCAACCAAGCTAAATCTCTCCTCATCCAACTTTTGGCCATTTCCTCTTGTCCTACCTTGAGGATATAGAGGATGAAGGAGCAGATTAGAGCAAATATAAGTTCTTTACTGACACAGGTCAGAGAAACAGAAAAAGATTGAACCATGTTGAATCTCTTCTGTAATTCATAATTGCCAAAATATGCTGAAATGAAGACATAGGATGAAAATGAGGTTTTGGAGAAGTGAATGATCTTGCCTAATACTGTTTTATTGCAAGCAAGATCATTACTGCAACATACCCTTATAATTATTGTGCCCTCACTGCTGTATGTGGGGAGGGAAGTCACAATCAAAAGCCATGACTAGCACTTCTCAGTGTCTTTTTCTCAGTATTTGACTTTTTGCACAGTTCAGTTACTCGGTGTCCCATGAACACCTACTGTTCTGTTTAACAGAGCAGGTAGATTCATGGAGATACCTTAGGAGGTACCTCATGGAGGGCTTAGAAACCGGATTTTCTCAGGCTGATCTCCAAAGGAGAGTTATTCTTCTGAAGTGAAGCATTCTTTTCATGCCATGTGGCTGTGACCCAGAATTCATGACCCCGCATATCATTTACACAGATATATGTTACACATGAGTATTTTGCGAAGAATCTTTTGAAATTTTTCTGAGGCACTCCCAGCCAACAGAAAAACTCCAACTAAAGAGTAGTTTAACATTTAAACAACTGTAGTAGTTTACATTTAAAAAAAGTATAGAAAAAAAATAAGTTTGCTAGAGTTCTAGGTTAATAAAGAATATGAAAAAAAGAAATAGAAAAGTGGTCATGTAGCAGTTATTAATATAATAAATAATGAGACCCATAGGGACCAGTAAGACACCAACGTGGTGTATAACGAGATAATGTTTATTCAAAGAGGCACAGTTTACACAGCAGTTTCAAATGCTGTGATGTCACAACATGTGACATCACCAGCCAATCCCATACAAGCATTTAACTGAGCATGTGTGACAGAGTACCTAGAACTACAACTCCCAGGATGCCTTGCAGCACCTGGCAACAAGACCCCACATGGTCATAAACCAGAGAGCAGAAGCAGGTGGAGTAGAGTCTGTACTCTTTGTGGAGTACAAAGATAGTTGAAGTGCATGAGTAGGCTTGGCACTGAGCTTCATCCCCAAGGAATGAAAATTCCTCAGCTTCTTCCTCAGCTGTTCCCTATTGCTTCTGTTTCTCTTCTCCCACCATTTCTGCAGTCCCACATCTGAGCCCTTTTACTCAGATGTTGTGCATCCATGCTGTGTTTATTTAATGGCTCTTCTCAGACTTCAGAACATGTCTGCAATGTAATCATATGAGTGAACACGGAAACTTCAGACAGACAAACTGAGTGAAATATTTCTATGCAGGATGATAAGTGGGATGACATTGCAGAATTTCTCCTATTCTATCCCTTAATTTTAATATCTGGAATCTGGGGCTTCCTTTTTTTCCCACTGAAATTGTCTTCTCTCAGATAAGTTTAGTTCAGTGTGATCAGTATTACAGTGATTCAGCTACCGACCAATTTTCATTTCTTTCTTTCTTTCTTTTTTATTTTATGTAATCTCCATGTGTTATTATAGTGTAGTAGTGTAGTTTTTGCTGTTATAAAACACATCTTACCCAAATTGCTTTGTTTTTGCAGTATGTGTGTTTGCTGCTTTTTTTTTCAATTGATTATCTTTTTTTGTTGTTGTTGTTTTTTTTTTTTTTTTTTTTTTTTTTTTTTTTCCCCGTCTTCTAAATAATTCTGTGAAAAATATTTCTTGGCAGGTAGTTTGCTTGCACAGGAAATACACAGTCATCTGAATTCCTTACAGATAATCATGGTCTGGATTCTTTACAGATAATGAATGGATCAATTTGTAGTGACAGGTGAGTGTGTGGGGGGAGGTAGGTAACCACAGCAGAAGCAGGAGGAGTAACACACCACCTGGGGAGAACTTGTCCCAGCTTGGGTGAGATTTCTGATGGCCCTCAAGAAGGTCATCTGTGTAACTGTTTCTTGATACTATGTTAACTGCAATGTTCCAAAGGCAGTTTCTTAGGCTCAGTTGGTATGCTGTTTATAAAAAATACTCATTCAGGGGATCTGAACTGGATGAGGGGATAGAGTGCCCCCTCAACAAGTTTGATGACGATACAAAACTGGGAGGAATGGCCCTTAAGGTAAGAGAGATGGACAGAGAAGAACTGTCTGAAATTGAACAAGGACTAATTCAGGATCCTGCACCTGGGACAGAATAACCCTGGGCATGAGCAGAAACTGCACAGGAAGTTTCACCTGAACACGAGGAATAACTTTACTGTGTGAATGATCTCTCACTGGAACAGGTTGCCCAGAGGGGTTGTGGAGTTTCCCTCACTGGAGATATTCAAGAACTATCTGGATGCAAACCTGTGCCATATGCTCTAGGCTGAACCTGCTTGAGCAGATTGGTTGAATCAAATGACCCACTGTGGTTCCTTCCAACCTTACCATTCTGTGATTCTGTGATCTTCATGTCCAACCAAATCATTGGGATCATAGTGGCCATATCATGGTCCAATTGAATGAACATAGCAAAGCTACCATACTTGTTCAACTTGAAGTATAGACAGAAGTCAGCAGAAAGCTTTGTAATAGTGTGTATTTCCACACAGCCCCTGGGAGAAGCAGAAGCATCATGTTAATCCTGGGCCTGAACCTGTGGTCATGGCCAGGCTCTGTTCACAGCCTTTATTAATGCTCCAGAGAGCAGACAGAGGGATGAAACAGATGCAAAGTAGCTGTGCTGATTAAACAAGGTGCCAGTAGCAGGCAGTCTCAGCAGAAGCCATAGCAGATGGATTTTAGTGCTCTTTTGCTCTCACCACCACACTACATGGACAACATCTGTCCTGTGCTCTGTAAGGTCAAGCCAGAGGAAAAGTCAGTTCAGTCCTGAGTCATCTTCCTTCAGTTGCATTGCCCCAGTGCAGAGAGCAGTCACAGCTGCTTTCCAAACTGATGCAGCATGTGACGGTTGGACCATTCTGGAAAGCATCCCACAGATGACCTCTACACCTGACTTTGGTCTTGGGACAGCACTATGAGGGAGTATAGGATATGCAGGCCATCTAGCTATTTGTTATCTGCAGCCTACAATGGAAGGCAGGAGATCATGGTGTCCTGGATAGTTAGAGACAAGAAATCACAGCCTTAAACAACTGAGTCCTCTAGAGGTAAGCGTGTACTTTAGACATCATTACAACATTGCTTCAGCAATAAAATGAACATGTAATGTCTGTCAGTACAGTAGAAATTCTGTACACAGAACCCTGTTTAAAGAGGACAAGGCAGAAATCAAAATTGCAATGCCTTTAAATGAAAACACTATGAGCAAACCTGTATCTAATGGCTCTTTCGCATAGTCTGACATTAATGATCTTAGCATGTTGAAATTCAAGATGTATTATGATATTACACTTTTCTTTTTGCTCTCTCAAAAATGCTTTAATGGCCTTTAAAACCAATATAATCAAGACATGATTTTATTGTCAACAGTCTAGCATAAAACTTGCTCTTTGGCATTTAGTTATTAGGTAGCACAGTCACGTTTCTCTCAACTGTGCTGTGAACACAGAATAAATGGCTTGTGATGTTTAGCACTCTTGGTTAAAATCCCATTTTTACAGTTCAAGAAAAGTGCTATGACCCATGCACTGCAGCTACTGATTTATCTGCACAGCAGCTTGAGTACCAAACCAGTTTTAAAATACTTCTGAAAATATCAAATGTGTTATGACTTAAAACCAAACAACAGTAAAATAACATTGTTGAGCTCCTGGCAAGTGTAAAAACTCAGAGAAATTTCTTAGTAAAAACTGAATGAAAAAACCCCAATGTATGTCATCTTAAAGGCACCTTGCTTGAGAGAGAATTTGTAAGCAGTATGAAAGAACTATCATAGGTATGAAAGAACTATCATAGGTCAGGGAGCAAGTTTAGACACTCAGAGAAGAAAATGTCAAAGATAATTACATATATAAATTATTTTTTGCCCTAAAACACTCTGAAAAGCTTCTCTAGTGATGTCACACTATGGAAAGGGCTAGGAACAGATTGATGTTGTTGGCTATATCACTACAACCAGTTCAACCAACATCAGGCTGACTGCAAATGCTGGCACGTAGTCCTACAGTGTGGACTAGTTCCTGGTTCCAGACTGGTTTTGGATGCCCATGCAACTATTGTTTTGATTTTTTTTTTTTTTTTTTAATTAAAGAGCATAGGAAGCTAAGCTGTTGCACCTGGAGAGCTGCTACTCTGAAATTTTTTTATGTGTGACTCAAAAGGAGTGTTACTTTTCATCCTGGACTCCTAAACGTTTCCGCTGTATAAAGTTCACCTAGGTAGGTTTGAATATTTTTTCAGGAATAACTATTAAATTAAAGTAGATATGAGCCCTCCATCATGAGTCTCAGCACAGGACTACATTCTTCTGTGGTAAAGCCAAATTCATAGACTTTCCTTTGCTCCACCACATTCTAATGTATTTCTTTATGCAGTGTGGAATACATTGCTAAAGAAATGCATTTCATTAGAGAAAGCTAGTTTGCAAAGTGAAAACTGTGTGCTGTTAGATAACTGGAAAAGCTAATTTAGAGCTTGGATGTCTTTAACAGGACAGAATTTTACCAAACCTGCCTCAAATTTTACCTAGATCATTTAAGCAAGGCTTCTAGAGTCCAAATCCATGTATGTGAATGAGAAGAAATTTTCTCTAAAGATATGCTTTCCAGCAACAACACCTGTCTGTTGCTAGGGTAGTCATTCCTTTCTCTTTTCCATACCTCCCCTGATGAGCTACAGGGTTCCTCTTCCTCAACAGTGATTCACTCTTCAAAGTGGACAGTGTGGTCTGCTGTGCTTAAACCTGTGGCTAGTCACTGACTGCACTATGAGAACACAGAGGAGCTGCTCTGTCTCTGATCCTGTACCCAAGAGGCTTCAAAGGAGATAAAGCTTTGACCTTGCCCATATGCTGGCCAGCAGACCTGGCTGGCTGATCTGGCATTCTTCCAGAAACAGAGGGATTCTGCACTGCCCAGATTCAAGGTCATGTCCAGTAAGCTAAAACTATCCTTCAGTGTTTATAGACACACAGCAAAAGCCCACTCACAATGAATATTGCAAAATTGTCCTTAAAAACATCATAGAGTTTCTAAATCAAAAGCATTTAATTCTGCAGTGTTGTTTTGAGGAGGAATTTTGATAGCCAAAATACTGCTGAAATAAGGTGAGAAACCTAAACAATTATATTTCAAGGCCTTATTTACATGTAGAAATTTCCTATTTAACCTTTTTTTCCACCAGCTTTGTTAAAATATTATCAGTAGTTGAATTTATACAATGTATTCTATGTCATTCTAGGACCACTGAATCAAGTAGTTTGGAAGGGACTTCCAGAGGCCATCTAGTTCAACCTCCTGCTCACAGAAATTCTAGTTATGGCAAATTGCACAGAGTCCTGTACACTGAAATATTTCATGTCTCCAAGGGAGATTTCACAGGTTTCTGAACAACCAGTCCAGTGTTTTACTATGCTCATTGTGAATGCTTTGTTTCCTTCTCAGGTCAGAGTCTCCCAGATTCCAAACTGTTCTTATTGTCTCACATACTTCCAAAGTACACTTCTGACCTCTGTCTTCCCCATACCTTCCCTCGGGGAGCTGTTAATAATATAATAAATATAATATAATATAATACAATATAATATAATATAATATAATATAATATAATATAATATAATATAATATAATATAATATAATATAGACATATATATATGCCCTGACTCTCCTATTTTTAAGACTAGACTGAACAGACTCTGTTCTCTCAGCTTGTGTTTGTATGCCATGAGCTCCAGCCCTCTAACCCTCTTAATGCCCTTCTGCTAGACTTTTTCCAATCTATCCATGCCCCTCTTGTACCGTGGAGCCCAAGAATGGACACTGTACTTGATGAGGTCTGACGAGAGCTAAATAGAGGAATAAACAGTTTCCTTAGCCTGGTAGCTACACTCTTGCTAATACACAAGACAGGCTTTGCTGCTGGAGCACATCGCTGTTGAAAATATGAATTGAATCTATACTTCAAAACTGAACTATCTCGATAATTCCAGACAAACATTTAAAACATTTCTATTGAATTTTCAGATTATTTTTTCTTCTTCAGAAAGGTAGAATAACAAATGATTTTTGAAATTCCTTGGGAATGAAAATGAAATTTCCCATAAAATCTATTAAATAGACTTTTCAAATATTCCAGTCTATAATAATTAAAGTGCTGTAAATAGGAAAATATGGCAAATAGATACGACTGCAGAGACCTGTTTAAATTTTTATGTATCAGTATATATGTCTCATCTTAACCTGAATGCTTAAGGAGATAACATATCTTCTAAACAACATGATGTCTTTCCAGATCTTCGGCTTGAAGCATATTTACTTATAGATTAATATTTTTAGGTCAAAAGGATTTTTATACAACAACAATATATAAATTCTGCTGGGACATTTTAAAGGAAATATTTCCTTGATACTATACTTTTACAGTTTTGATAACTCAGTCAAGCCTTTTAATCACCCAGAATGATGTGTAGCATATTTTATTAAATCAGATACCACGACTGCTCTGTACAGGCCAGGAGTGCACAAACACAACATGCAGTAGACAAACAGTTTTAACAAGTTTATAACTACACATACGAGCCCTACCACTGGGTTACACATAGATAATGGGACAAAAAGTCATATAGGAATAGGTCACAGATATTCCCTTCTCTTTCTTGAGTATCTATGCAAGTGGGAAGCATAAGGCCAAATTAAGTGCTTTGGTTCTGCAAGAGTACTGCCAAAGTGCCTTTTATCTCCCATGGCTCTAAATAAGCAGTTCTGGGATAACACAAGATTGTCTAATTCTTCTAATTCTTCATGCGATGCTACTTGAAGTATGGAGCTGAAGCAAAACTGTCCATCACATGCAATGACTGATGCTTATTTGTTTGCTTTACATTACTGTTGTCATTGTAATTTGAAAAAAAAGAGGAATATATTTCTGAGTCTCAGTTTCTATATATATAAAACAATTGTTCAAATAACAGATGTAAGTCTTTTTAGACTATGCAATTGTATTGATACTGGGGCTCTGAATTAAAGTGACATTTGGTCGAGTAGACAATTCTGTAGTGTTTACTGTCCTCATTCACTTTTTTCATGGCAGTATCTGTCCATAAGAGTGAATATTACTAGTGCTGGACTGTTCGTAAATCTTAAGAAAGTATTTCTCAGTGTATACCATTTTGAGAATTGGGTCCAAGGAGGAAAAACTGGTAGGAGGAGGAAACAAAGCAAGCCTCTGTTGAAAACAAAGAGTTTTGTGTTTGTCTACACAACAGTAATATTAAAGTTATTTTTGCCAACCAGCTTTCTTTCTGGTCAGCAATCCTGGTGAGGTAGTTGGTTTATAGAACCTTTGATTTGAAGTGAATCAGACTGAAAGGGACAAAGATATATATACGCAATCCCATTCTGCATCTTCCTTGCTCTTCAAGGAACCTAGTGAACCATTCTCTAGTTCTTTACCATTAAAGAGTTTCACAGATCCGTCACCAGGTGGTCTTTGGGTCCCTCAGTGTGACATCTGAGCAATCTCTTCTCAGACAAAGAGGCTGAATTGAACTTATGAGATGGTGAACTTGTGACTGAGATTTTCAGCCTGCTGAGAAGTTTTGATGAACCTTCCCTCCCTTTCAGAAGCACAGTAGTTCTCAAAGTACTAAAAGCCATTTCTCCTAAGCATAGCAGAGTCTTCCCTTGGGTCAGCACCAGCCTTTGTCAGCTCATTTTTTTTCTATTCCTTTCCTAATTACTTCATCTACACTTGGCATATTTGGCAGGTATCTCAGGAGGAAGTCTATATGGGTCAGAATATCAGGCTCTTTTAAGCTGTGTCCCAAGGAAGGGTTGAGACACCTCCTTATATCATTCATGTTTGTTTTCTTTCAGATTGGAGAAAGGTCACCTGTACATTAAGTCCTCAATGAACTAAAAATAAGGAGGAAAAATCCCCACAGCAGAATATTACCTTATGTTTCTTTCTCATTGTTCCTGAGAAAAAAAGATATCTTATATTTTCATTAGATTTGTTTAGCTCATGGGAATAAAACTGATTTTCTGAAAAGCACTGGTGGAGTAATTGCAAATAAGTCTCTAAAAGTAGACTTTTCTCCACTGAGGTTCTAAATAATATTCTGATAATCACTGATAATCACATATTTTCCTTTGTTATCACATCTCCTTGAAAAGAAGATAATGTTATAAGAGGAAAATTTCAGAGACTCTGAGTTCATCTCAGATATCATGAGATTCTCTCTTTTATTCATTTGAATTTGTTAGACCAACACAATTATCTCATTAACTGCATGTGCTGCCTGTACAACACCCACACTGTGACTTGACAAAAGGATGCTACTGAAAGCCCATAAAAATACTCAAATTATTTTTGGATATCTCCTTCCTTCCAAACATACAAAAATCTTTTTTTTGTTGTTTTTTTTTTTTTTTTTTTTTTTGTATTGTTATGGTTTTCTGATGATTTATTTGTTTGGTTTTATTTGTTTGTTTGTTTTGCCTTAACTACACAAACATCAAAGAACAAACCTGGGGGAAAAAAAGTGCTATTGCAAACTTTAATTGTCCAGGTGCCTCTTTAGTGAGGTAACCAATACTTTGGATATTGAATGTCATCGTGTACATAATCCCTTGAGAATCTTGTCAGAATGTCTTCTTGTCACAGATCTTGTCTTCTAGTGAAGATTTCCAAACTATCAAAGCAGTATTCCTCTGGTTTTAACAGGAATCCAGCTCCTTTTGTCTCCAGGGATTTGAATCTCACTCCTCCATCTGTTATATGTGGTGAAGGCATTGCTTTCTCGTACAAAAAAGTTTCTGAAAGCAGTGACACTAATTTTAAGGTGTTTTCAGATTCTTGTGGCAATGGGAGCTACATATGCAAATAAGATAATTAATTGTTTATCCTGCAAAAAGCAACATCTTATACTAGGAAGACATCAATACATCCTTAAGCATTAAAAAAAAGTGCTTGATTTGGAGCTTCTGTACATTATAACCTACTCTTCAAATAGACTTAGTGCAAAAGATTAGGGCAAAACTAGTTGTGTTATGTTAAAGAAAATCAAGTGTACACTGACCATGTCAAGTGGAAATCTTAGTGAATCATATATCTGAGATTGTGCCTTTAGGGCACCAGAGTCATAAAACTCATTGCTAGTTTCCAAGAATACATGTATCTGTTGCCTCTTCAACAAAACCAGGTAGTCACATTAAATCACAGCAAAATTTAAAGATATATGAGCCAGTCCAATTAATTACAATAAAAAAAGAAAAATAATTGTAATAGAGAGATTAGTAAAAGGAATTTGGGTTATGCCACCCTTGCCTTTGCTTTTTTTTACTCACGAGGTATCATGTACATTTTAGCTGATGTTTCCCTTTTCTTGTTTCATTGTAACACAAAAGATAGTGTCTTCTTCTTCACTCCCTGAAACAATTTTTATTATGGTTTGGCCTTTTTTCCTACACTAAAGTCTCTTGGTTGTCACCAAAGTAGGATATAAAGGCCAGTAGGCCAGTAAGGTACACTCCAAATGAGTCTCTTAATCAGCTGTGAAGTGCTGCTTGCAAGTTTCTTTAAGGATATTGCTTCCAAACTCAAATGGATTGTGTTGACACACATCTCTCTTAGTTCCTCTTGAGAATGAAATCAAGACAAGAAACAAATTTGTCCTGGTCCTATCAGTAGCAAAGGGGTCTGTCATAGCATACCTCTGGATTTGCCTCCACTTTTGGAAGTAAATGTCTTTAAAGCATCTTTTCTCAAAGATCAGATGACTTTCTGTAGTGTGTTGACCCTGGCCAGATGCCAGCTACCTAATAAAGCCACTCTCTCCCTCTCCGCTGGACAAAAAAACCCAGATGAAGATTCATGAGCTGAGATAACAGCTGGGAGAGATCAGTTACTGATTATCTTCATGGGGAAAACAAACTCAAAGTGAGGATAGTACTTAAAATTATTACTAACAGGATAAGATCCAAAGAGTGAGAAATAAAACAATCTTAAAAACACCTTCTCCCCATCCCTCCCTCCTCCCTCCCAGCAGTGCAAGGGGATGGGGAATGGGGGTTGTGGTTAGTTGTTGTTTCTGCTGCTGCTCAGGGAGAGGAGTCCTTCCCCTTTTCCTGTGAGGTCCCTCCCATGGGAGACAGTCCTTGATGGACCTCTCCAGTGTGAGTCCATTCCACAGGCAACAGTTCTTCCCAAACTGCTGTCCTATGGGTCACTCCTCCATGGGGTGCAGTCCTTCACCAATGAGCTGTACCGACGTGGGTTCCCCACAGGGCCACAAGTCCTACCCAGGAAAAACCTGCTCCATCATGGGCTCCTCTCTCCACGGGCTGCAGGTCTCCAGCAGGACCCTGCTCTGCCTTAGGCCTCCCACAGGGTCACAGCCTCCTTCATGCATCCACCTGCTCCAGCATGGGCTCCTCCATGGGCTGCATGGGCACAGCTGCCCCACCATGGGCTGCACCATGGGCTGCAGGGGCACAGCTCCGGTGCCTGGAGCACCTCCTGCCCCTCCTTCTGCACTGACCTTGGTGTCCACCTTGTTGTTCCCATGTTCTCACTCTGCTCTTCCCTGGATGGAATTCTTTCTACGCCACAACCTTCTGCTCTTAAATATGTTATCACACAGGTGTTACTATTACTCCTGATTGGCTTGGCCTTGGCCAGCGGCAGGAAGTCCATCCTGGAGCCGGCTGGCATTGGCTCCACTGGACAGGGGAAGCTTCTAGCAGCTTCTAATAAGAAGCCACTCCTGTGGCCCCAGCCACCAAAACAAAATCACAGAAACTTACTACACTTTCATATAATTGGTTTACATGTTCTTCCAGACAGGGACCTGAAATGCAAGTTGTACTCTCAGCGCACTGACCTTGCTGCTACAATACCTTGTCTAAAATGGATTCCATAGATTTGGAATTATGTACCTCAGAAGAATTTTTTTCTCACTATTCTTGTAGAAGTTGCCAGTCAGACTCTGATATGTCTTTGAGTTTATCAGCAATCACGAGGTATCTCTTAGTTTTTGATAATCAAGTAGTTGCCAGGTGTTTATTATTTTGCAGTCTGCTCTGCAGGGATATTTACCATGAGGTGAAACAGGCATTTATCTTCAAGGCATGTAGCATTTTGTTACTTATGCTTTTCTGCAGCCTAACAGCAATACAGCTCTCACAGCCTTTGTGTACTAAGCCAGTGCTATAGGACACTGTATGCATTTGTTTTACAGGTAATCATTTTATGGTAGAACTCAAGCAGATATTAGAACTCCAAATATTGAATCTGTAGCAATTGATTTCAAAATACATAGGGCAGAAAGGCTATAAGCCAAAGCAGGCATTACTCAAGGACAGGGAAATTTACACTAAGACACAGTTTGTGATTAAAACACTCAGAAAACAAAAAGTATTTTGGTTATATTATAAACTGTCCATGGGAGAAAACCACCTCAGAGCAATGTGATGTTTGTTGTCTTCTTATATTTTATATTGGTCATTTGCATTCTATTTTTTTTCTTTTTTTTTTTTTTCATTTAAACTTCCAGATCAGCTTTGATTTTCTTGAAAGAGTTATTAAACTCTTTGTTAAAGGTTCACACTTGCATTTCTGTGGAGAACAGATCTCATCTCATCAAGAAACAACCAATGTTTGTGCATAAAGGCGTAGTTCACTGAATATAGGAGTATTTCTGTCTGATTACTAATTTAGACTTCTTTGTACTAGTCATCATGTGAACTTCTGTTTCATGTGTTTAACGATAGCAACGAATCTTTATTCCCTTTAACTCAGACAACTTGTTAATAAAAAATCCTCTTTCTTATCAGAAAGGTAGTAAAAAAACCCCCAACTGTCGGGTTTTTAGGGTTTTTTTTTTGTTTGTTTGGGTTTTGTTTTGGTTTGGTTTGGTTTTTTGTTTTTTTACCCCCAGTTTGTATTAATTTCCTTTCTCTTTCCAAAGCAAAAATGAAATTAGCATCGGTTCTTGTCTTGACTTGTGTTGCAGTATTTGTTCTTGTTGCTTAGCAGCAGTAATGCAGGCACATGGGTGGGTCTGCTTCCAGGACATTTCTACTGGGATTTGAGCTCTTCAGGGCATTTTTCACATTAACAAGATAATGTTGAATCTGATGTTCTTTAAAAAACCCACAACAAACCAAGACCCTGAAGCTCAGACTCTGTAACTTATTTTAACTGTAACATGGTTAAAGGGAAGGACAGACAATACCTGTAAGGTGATGCTTGTCTTGCAAGACAAATACATATCCTTTGGTGGCAGTGAAGTTTTTGATTCATTATTTGCATATCATTTCTTCTGTGCCTTGTTTTATACAAACAGGACAAAATCTATAAATGGAAATTATTTGAGTATCTTAGAGGATTAGGAATTAAATAGGTAACTTCTTTTTTTGTTCTGTTCTGAATATCTACCATTAAGTGGTTGAAGTTGTAAGTGATTAACAGTTCTATTTTCTATTAAAGTCTAAACCCCTGGAAGAGTGGAGAATTCAGACCTGCTATCTAGTCTTTTCATGTCTGCTATAAAGGTATGCCTGCAAAGATGACATGAAATCAATATCCTTTCTCTATAATTTCTGGACTTCGAGCCATATTGATATGCAGCATCTGGCTATGGCAGATCACAGAAGATTTGCTTACACCCCTTTTGCTACAGATCAATTGATTCAGTGGGTTTACTAGAGGAAGAAACTTCATATTTGATGTATGTATGTATTGCATATACAACTGTGTGTCCTTTGGAAAAGAGGAATATGCAGGTAAAGATACTTAGGTAACTAACCAAATGAGTTTGTTGCAGTAGAAATGGTTGTATGCAGGCTTGTGAACAGCAGTATATTAATGTTGGATATAATGTAAAACTATTTTGGTCCCAGTAGGGACATAAATATTTAAACTATTTTAATGGACCATTAAGGTAAATAGACCATTTCTGTACATTTAAAATTAATTTAAATTATTATAAATTTTTTACGTTCTTCTAAACTTTTTTAAAACCCACTTATTTTAAAGATTAAAAAAAAAGTATTTGTCATAGAGATACTTTTCCAGTAATATCCATTGTGATCCTTCAGGAGGCCATGTTTGGCTACTTTTAGAGGATAGCTAGTATAGGAAGTAGCTAGTGAAATGGTCTACTCAGTTCTGCAATTTTTAAAATGCATATCTTTCTCAAGACCTTCTAAACCATTCCTGTTTTTCCCAAGATTTAACTGTGAGTTTGAATTCCACTGACTGGGCTAGTTTTCAGATTTTTATGGACAAAAGACCTCTTATTGCCATCCCTATGTATATAAATTCTGCATTACTAACCATCTGTCAAAATGGACTCACTTTGTTAGTGTAAATATTTAAGTCTCTAGGAAAAATATTTCAGACTCCTGTAAATGAAAAAAGGTAGTATACTGGAGAGTGATATTATGCAGTGGTTATTACTTTGTCTGGAAAAAAAAATCAGTACAAATGGCATGAACCTGTAGGAAGTAGAATAAGAAATACATTTAAGGCCAGATGATGTTTATTTACCTGTCAGTCCTGTATATTCATATGGATTCTCTGGTATGCTAAGGATTTTATGGAGTAGCTCAGGTCCATACTAATGGATGATCTGTGGCAGGGGGAGCAAACAAATGTACTTTATTTACCATTAGTGCCATTATATATATTTAAGAAGGCTGAATACTTTTTACTTCTTTGGTAAAAGAAATATTTTTTTTTTTTAGCAAAACATTTGTTATTTGTAACTTTTCTATATAAAAGTCAAACTTGTTACCCAGACCAGAGTTTTGCAAAGATGTTGTGTAAGTGAAAGTCAATTACAATGCTAAGACAAAAGGCACTGACCCATGCCAATTTTTTCTGCCCCCAGTAATGAATTTTTTTCTTGATTGCTAAACCAATATGTTATGTATTGTTTCTGCATTTCTGTTTCTAATACAAATTAGAACCAGAGTTGCGCCTGAACTGTTTTCAAAAGTTATGAACTTTCCCAACTGGTAACTTTCTGAGCTGAGCTTGCTTTGAATAATAGGTAAGTATTCAATTCTAATTGACCTTCTTTACAAAGTTACCTTCCTTTCCATATCAAAAGATGACATGCTGATCACTGCAGTATTTGGTTAGATCAAGGAAAAGTCACTTTTAATCAGAATGTATAATGAAGGCTTCCTTCAGCTTCACAAGACAAACTGAATGCTTCCCAGTGTCAAGGCTCCTACATTGCAGAAGTCAGTCCTGGATATGAGCTGAGGATTCAGAGAAATTCACAGATCTGGCCAATTAGTCTGGCAAGAGTAATCACTGACATCAGTCATATGAAATCTCTGCTTTCATGACTCATTCTTTTAACCTTCAATCTACCAGGTGCCATGCTGAGCCCTGCTATCACATCATTATTTTTGTGAAAAGAGGAAATCTGGGAAAAAAGGTAAGTGTTGTAAGGAGATTGTGTAAGAAAAAGCAACTATTTTGTCTTAAAATAAAATGCACTATTCTGAGTTAGTTGACTTTCTTATTAAACAATAATTGACTAAAACCTACTTATCATTGCTCTGATTACTCAAAAAAGTATTTTATATGGACAATCCCTTTGTTAGATGACCATATAAAGACTGCAGGCTGAATAACTTTTTTACAGGAATATATTATTGAATTTCAGTCTGTGCCATAAATATTTTGTTTCTCACCAGTCTTTAGGGGAATTCCACCTTGAGAGAAATTCTCTCTTCACACTTTCCCACCAAAATAAAGTCTATATCCAGAATTCATGTATGGTTTTTACACTTTCCCACTATTTCTTAAAAGTTTGTTTTTATCGTTTTATTCTTCTCTAATTCATGGCACTGGAGATTCTCAACAGCCATGTTCAAAATATATTCTTTCAATGGAATGTTGTAAAGATTCAGGAGAATTCTTATTCTATTTTAATCAAAGTATAGCTGTGTCAAAAATAATTTCCAAATGCAAAATTAATTGAAAAGCAAAGATAAAAAAAAATCACTTTAATTCAGAAAAACTAAGTAATAACAACTCATTTTTATTCAGTGGCCAAAAAAGAAATTTCTTTTGGTTCAATAGTGACAGTTACCAGTCTCGTAAATTGCTGTCTTAAATACAGATCCTAGAGTATTTTATTTTTAACAGAATCCTTAGTACTGTCCTAGTGTACATAATTGGAAAATTACAGTAATAATTTCATTTTCAAGCCCTATGCTTCATTTTCTAAAAGAGAATACTTTTTTCTGTGTTATAGCCTGTAATAAGGTTTTATGGGCAACAGTTGCTGAATCATTCAATATCTTCAGTTACACAGTGTCTACTTATCTCCTTTGACAACTCTTCATTGTGATAAAATGTGTAAGAATAAACATATACAGTGAATGCCTGTCCTAATTTGTCAGCCTTAAATGAATCTTATTCACTATCAGGTTTTTTGTAATTAAAGGGGGCACACTGTTATTGGAAATAATGGCTTGGTTGGTAATTTTTATTGATTACCAACATACATTAGAAAGAGATAAATGACCAGTCTAATTGTTTGTGGATTATCGTTTCCTGTGCACTCGTTACACTGGGTCACACTGAAATAAGGGATGCATTTCTCAAAGAGAACAACTATTGCTTTTTATTAGCTGAGCCAAGTGTTTTGAAATGCCAACAGAAAAACATGTGGATGCAGGTCTTCTGTACACAAAGACTCATGGCCAGGAGTGGAGTCGGAGTCCCAAGAATACTGAAATATATCTGGAGGACATGTTCCAAAGTAACAGAACATTCAGTTAGAAGGGACTCCTGATATCACCTGGTCTAACCAGTGACTCAAAGCAGGGGATTTTCAGTATTTGGTCAGGCTGATTGGGTGGCTGCCTTTTCTACATCTCCAAGAATGAAGATTCTGCCATCTCTCTGGGTAATCGGCTATAGTATTTGACTGCCCTCATGGTGACCTTAATTTCCTAATATCTGGTAGGAATTTATTTTATGATTGTTGTCTCTCCAAATGGAGTTTGACTTTGTCTGTAACTCTCCAATATATAGTTGAAGACAGCAGTAAGATTATTGACCTTCTTTTCTTACTGCTAAACAAACCCAACTGCCTCCACAGGATAATCTCCTGTTTGTATGCTTTGCGTTGGAATGGCTCCAAACTGGGTGTTCCAGATGCAGAGTGATAAATTCAGACAGAAGGAAATAACTATTTTGCTGTATTTACAGTCCATACTGTTACATTATGCTTTCTAATTTTTCTCTTGTATACTGGAAAATTAAAGTGAAAGAAGAGGTAAATCTAAATTCAGACATTCTGAACATGCAGCCACTACCTTTTTTACCTAACATACTATGTCAGGAATGTGTTATGTATTACATGTATGACCTTACTCTTCTATCTTCTCTTGTTTAGCCAAGCAAAAACAAGTAGACCAAAACAGTACATTCTGAATCATTATTTTACAGGCATAAAAATATGAGTTGGAAGGGACTAATGTAGGTCACATATTCCTGCCTCCTATTTTAAGCGGGACTGTTGCTCACTCTACATCAGTTTAGCAGTGGTTTTGCCTAACCAAATCTCAAACTCCAAACAATTTTCCTAATATCCATATAGAAGCTCCCAAGCAGGAATTTGTGACTCCTGCCCTTATTATATCTCCTGATACTATGAAGATTGGTGAGGCTCAGCCTCAGCAATGCTAAGTAGACTTCTACCCAGGCTTTGGTCATACTATGACACTGTATCTGACATATATCTTGCCAGCACTACTGACTCAAACTCAGCTTGATGTCAGCTGTGATTCCTGAGTTCTACAGAGCTGCTACTAAGTCTTAAGTTTTTCAGCTTAAGCCTCTGACCTGTAGCTCTGTCAAATGGCATGTCAACCACTCCTTTCAATTTCTTATCATGCACAAATTTTGTAAGAGTGCACTGTCTCATTTCTAGACCATCAACAGAAAAAAAGTGCACACGCAGCATGGCCAGTGCTCACACTTCTTATTTCTTTCTACTAATTGTAATCATTATAATTTTTACTTCCAGTCCCTAGAGTAACAACAGAGTCAGATCCAGAGAAATTGACATGCTCACTTCTGGTCACCCACAACAGTGACTTTTTCAGCTACCGTTGTCTAATGTCTAAATCATCTAAACATCCTCTCAGCTTCTTGCATGTTCACTAGTCCTTAGTGGGAATGAATAAGTTTCCACTACCAATACATCTCAAAGTATTTTCACATTTTATGGATAATTAAAAGGTTTCCTGAATTGAGCAGCAGTGTGAAAAGCAGAGGGTTTTCCCAAACCAATACCAGTGTTGTCACTCTTCATAGAGTCACAGAATAGTTTGGGTTGGAAGGAGCCTTTTAAGATCACTTACTCCAACACTCCTTTGCTGTATCAGTTTAATGCATTTACAAAGGAAAAGAAGCATCTAGAAAAGAAGTAACTTTATGCCTTGAATCTAGGATAAATACAAGTACAGTAAATCCTAAGTAAAATGAAGAGTTTTATGGCAGCAAACTCTTGGAAGGACTTAAGAGACTTTATTTTCCATAATTTCCATGCATATCCATTGTACAGATACCTTATAAATGACTGCATATTATGATAGCATAAAGAGTACTTAGAATTCTTCTTCTGCAACCTGGAGCATTGCTACTCACAATACTTTCATGGATCCAACCCCTAGAAAAGGGCCACTGAAATCAGTGAAAGCACTTTTCTGGAAATCCTTAAAATTGGATGAAAAGAAAAGGTTTATTATTTAACATTTAGTCCTTTTGTAAAATGTATATTTCTCATGTAAAATCATATCTGTTCCTGAGCTGAATGTTTCCCCAGGGATGTGGTAAGAAACCAGTTCTTCTGGTGTTTTCTCTGAGGCCAGATTTGTTCTCTTTAAAACAAGATAGGAGTGAATACCAACTATGCACTTCAGTACAACAGCATATGCTGATCAGAGGAGCTCAGGATGTAATTACATATGTTCTTTTATCCCATATTATGCCCTTCTAGGTTCTTACATTTTGTATTTCAGTTATAATTCAAAATCAAATTGTTGGCATTCCCTGTTGGCGTTTTATTCTTACTATTCCAAATCAACTGTGTTACCTAATTCTTATATTTCTCTACATTATCCTTAAATGATGGCACTCAAACACTGGCTTTATTAACAAGTATTTCACAAAACCTTTTTTAATTTCTTAACCCTTAGCCTAATTTGAAACATGAATAAAATTTAATCTAAGTTGGAGTCTAATAAACTATTTGGAAATATCCTGACTCCTTAATCGAGTTATGTCATCAATAAGATAAGGCATGCCTGGGCTAGGAATGAAAATGAGTAGTGCTTGCTGTACTCAATGGAGGGTGTGAGTGTTTGACCCACTGTGGAGCTGCAGAGAAACTGAGGTTGAATGGCACCTCGGAGGATGATCTAGTCTAACCTCTCTTTAGAACAGGATCAGCTAGAGCAGGTTGTCCAGGACTGAGTCCAGCTGGGGTCTAAGTATCTGTAAGGATGGAGAGTCTCCTATTGGACTGGACAACCTCTTGCAGAGTTTGACTGCCATCGTACTGAAAAATCTCTTATTTTAACATGGAATTTCCCATAATTCAGTTTGTGCCTGTTGCCACTTACCCTGTCACTGAGTACCACTGAGAAGAGTCTGTCTTCTTGACTCTTTTGCACCAGCTTTTTTTTTTATAGACATTGATAAAATATCCCCTGTGCTTTCTCCATTTTTTTTTATACTGTGAAAATCAAGGGGTTGTGTAATTGGCTGGACAGAGGAATAAGATAAATAATGTTCCATATAGCAAATATAATATCTAATTTATAAGTATCTTGCCTACAATACACGTTCACTTCACAAACAACACCTTGGAAGTGCTGATAGCTAAAGCAGAGGATATTTCCATTTTAAAACTGTGACTTATTATATGGGCCTCATGGCTCTGCCTTTTCCTCTGTGTCATCCTCTCTCATTTACCTTCTACCTCTATCACCTCTATCACTCCTGCCTTTCCTGTAACTCCACAGACATGTGACACTGCTTGTTTCAGAAAATGATGCAAGACCTGAGGCCTGGAGTGACCATGACTTTCTCCTCTCTTCAGCTTCTTCGTACCACACTACTGACACATGGCATTGCTCTCATCTTTCTACACCCTACATTTATTTAATAAATGGCAGCACTGGAGGCCCAGTACAGCAGCTGAGCAGCCCTGTGTGTTGTAGTAAATACCAGCCCATAAAAGACATCTAAGCTTGTTATGTGGGGCTATTATAATGATAATAATAACAACAGGGCTCGGAAGTTTCGATACCTGAAAAGATAAGGCTGTGTCAAAGAAGGGTTGCTCCCTAGCTAATTACCTCTTCTTTTCAGAAGCAGTTAATTAGCTTTGACAGAGAACTGTGTTTAGGAGGCTCCAATAATTTAAGTTTTGGAGCTCTCTGAGGAATCTGTGCATGATACAGACATGCTCTATATACTATATATACATATATATATATTATATATATATACATATTCTATGTATATTTTTTCATCACTTCTTTAAAGAAAAATAAATTTTTCCACTTGCAGAATAGACTTATGCTGCATGTATAGTGTAGAAGAACACTGGAAGTCCTGAGGTGTGGATGATGACAAGCTAATATCCCTTACAGGTTGTTTTGGGTCACTAGACAGGTTCTGCGGTTATGTGCTCTGTAGCATCTCCAGAATGTCTTTTCTTTCCTTCCTCTGGCTTTGCTTCTTGCAACCAGTGATGTCTGCTGATATTATTCATAAGTTCTATATTACATATTAGATTAACCTTAAGAAATGGAGGAGATGCTTGTACATATTATTCTGAACAATTCTCAGAGATTATTTCTATACTTAAAGAATCATCTCCCACTCCATTACTGGAGATAAGTGGAAGAAATGCTATCAGATTCAGGGGTTTTTTGTTTCTAGAAACATTCTAAGCATCAGAATCCCATATGTTTTGAAGCATATATTTTTTTTTAATTACAAAAACAAAGCAACAAAATAATTGCAGTACATCAATGCACTAGGCATTGTTCAAATTTACTGGAAAATGAGAGTCCTTGTCCCACAAGATTATTGTGGCTGATGCTGATCTGGCAGTAAGAGCCATCTCTCAGTCCTTAATGTGAAATGTTGATACTTCAGCTTTCTGTCACAGTCAATTCAAGTGGAGCCCAAAACAGATACACACATCTGTGTAAACTGTTCTTTGTTTTCCTTTCTAGGATAATTAAGTAAAAGCCTACTAGATGAGTGCAATTACTCAAAATTAATCACTTTTAGGGTAGCTAAATCATGACAGATTAATTGCTGGTATCTATTCCTACATTAGGATTTGTTTTATCAGCAGAAATACCTAAGTAGCTCTACTGTTCTAGTAAATCATTGCTCTTTATATTAAAAAATTGTAAATAATTGTTTATTATAATCAATTATACTTTTAATTAACCTATTAAAATAAGTTGGCTTCAACTATGTTTTATATGGCTGATATTTGGCTGTGCTTATGCCAAGCAAAACATTAAACTTGCAAGTGTTCAAGACCAGGTTGGATGGGGCTTTGAGCACACTGGTCTAGTTGGAGGTGTCCCTGCCTGTGATCTTTACAGTCCCTTCCAACTCAAACCATTATATGATTCTGTGATTATTCTGATATCACCTAGTTTCTTTCTGACAGTCTGGGGTATGGAATGTCACTCTGAGCAAAATAGTCTGACATTAATACTGAATGCACTTTGTCACAAAGGCTAGTAGGACTCCATTTGTAGAGGCAGTTCAAGAATTTAAATACATTATGATGTTACATGACATAAGGAAGAAATTCTTTATAAAGAGGGTGATGAAAAACTGCAGCAGGTTGCCCAGAGAGATGGTGGATGTCCCAGCTCTGGAAACGTTCAAGGTGAAGTTGGACTCTGAGCAATCTGATCTTGTTAAAAATGCTCCTGCTCAGTGTAGGAAAGTTTGTACTGGGTTACCTTCATAGGCACTCTCCAATCCAAACGAGTTTATGATTCTGTTTCAAATCTCTGGTGACAACATTTCACATTAATTTTTTTAATAGTCAGGAATGCAGATTCTATGTATTACCGACACATGAGAGATCCATTACCTATTTGCTTTAATCCATGCAAAGTTTGCTCCATATGAAGGACACTTACAATTGCCCAAGCTTTGAAGTCATCTTAATTTTAGCCATCCAAATGTTAAGCTTATAAATTATTCTGGCTATCTGATTCTGTAATGACTGGAAAGGAAATGAGAGAGGCACTGTCCAAGGATGATCGATTCCACTCAGAAATCTGTACTGTGATTGCATTAATTAATTATTCTTAATGGCTAAAGCTATGCAAGATGAATTCAAGCACTTGTTGCTGGTACCAAAGAAGAAAAAAGAAAGACTACCATCTACTGAGCAGATCTTTTAAGGCTGGATAAGAAATACGATATTCTGTCAAACTAGCGTTATATGGTAGTCTTTTGGATATCCGATTTAGTAAGGGAGGCCCTCTCCTCTGTAGGTGGATGTCTCCCTACTGACTCTAAACACACCCTGGACTTCTTAGCTTTGATGTCTTACTTTAACATAGCTTCTGTTAAATAAAGGCCACGCACAAGGCCTAGAAAATCTGATGGCTCTTTAGGTATTACTGTTGCTTTTGTGTTCAAGGCAATTTCTTATTGGTAGAAAACAACTAAAAGCAAAACCAGATGCCTAAACCTGTATTTTTTTAGACACGACTTTAAAGTTTATGATTCACTTTTATGATTTTATGGATTTTAATATTAAGAATTTTCACAACTCTCTAATACATGGAATGATAATAACTATTAAAAAACATAATTCAAATTAATGACAGACCCTGTCTTTTTGTCAATGCACAGTATCACTTTACTGCTTTTGTGCCAAGAACGTACAATTACTGCAGTGTTTAAAATGGATTTTTTAAAAGAAAGGAGCCAAACCCTTGACAATCTCAAATTTTATTTTGGTGTTCAAGTAGAAGTTACCAGAAAAAAAACTTAGCTCCCGTGTTAGGGAATGAGTGGGAAAAGTGCAATGACAAAGAAGAAATGGATATCTTAAATATAGATTAAAAATTCTCAGTAGAAGGTAACAGGGTACTGACCTAAAACAGATTGAGATTAATGACAAGTGGTTCTGCTATTGTATTGATCAGTGCCTGAGGCTATTTAGTAGATGATAAAACACACTACATTGATTAGGGTTACTGGCAAAATGTTTTAAATGTCAAAGCTGCCGTAGTTTCCCTAAAGCTCAAAAACAAAGCCTTTTAATTACGTGCATACAATGGAATATATGTATAAGCTCATACATACACATACCTAAAATACTTAAGAACCGCTGGCAAAGTCATTGCTTTAGTATTACAAACTGATTCAGGTTTGATGAAAGAAAGGATATTGAAATGTCTGTTACCTGAGAGATCTGTTTCACAGTTAGAATCTTCACAGCGGAGAAGTATAGATCTGAACTAACTAGTGACACAGTAGAAATTGCTGAAATGTTGAAAGTATTAAAGAGAAGATGAGTAAAATAGGAAGAAGGCATAAAAAATTAAACATCTTCACCATGTAAAGAACTAATTATAATAACATTGCACACTCTTTGGTAAAATACTGTTGGGATTGTAAAACATAATTGAACTTCCAGAAAGCACAGCAATTACCTCAGAAATGAATGTTGACTTTGCAGAATTCACCAGGAAGAAAAATTAGTACTGGTGCAAGTACTGTGAATCTCCTTGGGTTTGTTTTTATCTGGTTTTCAGAGTTCCAGAAATATCTATTCTATTTCTTCTTGGAACAAATAGGCTCTTGATATGGTCATGGTCAGAGCAATAATCTACCATACAGTGAGTTAACTCACAGACTGTATCAAAGTGTGCAAGTTAATCAAAAGCTCAGGAGAAGTATAGTCCACATGTAGAAGCTGTTCCCCAGTGTAAAATGGGGAACTGCAACCACCTTAATTGTGTGACTTATGTTCAGGTATCTTTTACCATTCACAGAGATCCTGCAAGCAGGATATACAGCTTAAATGTTCAAAGCAATTATTTATTGTCTCATATACACAGATGATAGCAAAGTCATGCTACTATGATTAGTATTTGCTCACCAGCCCTTAAGAGAGACCAGATGAGTCTCTGCTGGCCAGGCAGTCATCAGTCAGCTGTAGAAGTGCTGCCTCTGTTCCTTGCAAAAGGCTGATCCTCAATCTTACTAAATGCCCATTTACTGATTTTCTATGTTTTTGCCTTAGGACTGTATTCCTCAAGAAACTTTGTCAGTTGTTTTTCTGATTTTGTGTTTTTGTTTGTTTTTTTTTGTTTTATGTGGTTTTTATTTATTTATTTTATTTTAATTTTCCTTGAATCTTTGAATTGTTACCTATTGTAGTCTCAATAATTTTACTTCTGTCTGTGTTTTTTTTTCTCCTTATCTTGCCTGGATTTAACTTTTGTACTTTGTCACACCTCAACAGCAATTTTCTCTGACAGAAAGCTGCCCAGCTGTGCTACAAAAAACTGGGCTTTTGATCACAGAGAGATGAATCTCTTGGCCATGGGTTACAGTGTCCTGTAAATTTGTCCTTACCTATCTGGTACGCTTAATCAAGGTTGTGTGCAAAGGTCCATCTGTAAATATACATATATAGTTGCATGTAAAGGTACATATATATTCCTGAAATTATCTTCCAGCTCCCTCATCCTAAATTCACTGTCTTACAGTCAGCATGGCAAAACTCCAGACAAACATCTATATAATATTTTATAATAAGTGTAATCTAAATAATAGATGGATGAATAAAAATTTGATAAAAGATGTCGTGCTTCCTTTGTATGATTTTTTTCTTTGTTCTATGCAAGACATAGAAATTATAGATGTCAAAATGAAAATGTCAGCAGCTGCTCCTCCTGTACCATTTTATTTCTTCTGTAAATACCCACTGAATGAATGTTTCTGCAAAAGCATTAGGAATTATTTAGGTTAGTCTGTTCTGTCCAGTGAAGGGGATAGAAGTAAAAATGTTCTTGTTTCTGCTGTGGAATAATAACTGGGCTGTTTGACCAGTTCTCCAAATTTGAATGCGAATAAGAGGAAAGGAATAATTAAAAAATAAAACTTGATACTTTTTGATCATGAAAGATAGTGGTCTGGACCAGGGAAAAACCAGTTAATTTATATGTTCATTTTATAATATCTATGTCTGAACTGTCACCCTAAAGTCCCTATTTGTTCTGTGCGAGAAATTGTTTCATATAGGACAGGTTACTTGTGCCCTATGGCAGACATTTAAACCAAATCAGATGGATTGCACCCTAGACTGGCAGATGTAATTACTACGCTATATTACATTGCATTAAAAGCCATGGCATTCAGGTGAAGGCCCTAGTGACTACAAAAAAAGGAAAAACCACACACATTTTAAAAAGGGTGAAAATGAGGATTCTGTAAACTACAAAATGGTCTGCCTCTCCTTTGTGCTCTGTGAGATCATGGACCCTACCACTTGAAATTCTTTCAAGGCAAATGGAAGATAGAGTTTAGAGACAGTGAAAATGTGCTCATCAAGGGCAAGTCATGCCTGACCAATCTAGTGGCCTGCAATAGTGATTGTGTTGGTGGATAAGGGCAGAGCTACTGATGCCATATGCTTTGACTTCTGTAAGGCCTTTGACATGGTCCCGTACAAGATTATTACTTCTGAATTGGAGAGATATGGGTTTGATGGGTAAGGAATTGACCAGATGACCACATCTAAAGAGTTACAGTCAATAACTTAATGTTCAAGTGAAACCAGTAACCTTCAGAGGTTCATACTGGGATCAATACTGTTCAGTATCTTTGTTAATGACACAGACAGTGGGGTGGAGTGCACCTGCAACAGGTTTGTGGATAACACCAAGATGAGTGGTGCAGCTGATATACTTGAGGGAAGGAATGCCATCTGGAGGGTCCTAGACAGGTTTAAGAAGTGGTCCCATGAGAACCCTGTGAAGTTCAACAAGATGAGCCCTGCACTTGGCTTAAGACAATCCCCAGTATCAGTATGGATGGTGGGATGAATGGATTTGGAGCAGTACTTAAGAGGACTTGGGGTTATATGGGTGAATGAAAAATTGGACTTGAACTTTCTGCCTCAAAAGATAACCCTATCTTGGAATGCATACAAAGAAGTGTGGCCAACATGTCAAAAGAGGTGATTCTTCTCCTCTACTTCACTCTCTTGAGAGTCCGCCTGGAGGATTGCATCCAGCTCTGGGGCTGGCTGGCATAAGAAAGACATGGAATTGTCAGAGTGGGTCCAGGAGAGGGCCATGAAAATGATCAGATGTCTGGAATACCACTTCTATGATGAAAGGCCAAGGAATTGTTCTCCAGGTTGTTCAGCCTGGAGCAGAGAAGGCTCCAGGGAGACCTTACAGTGGCTTTTTAGTACTTGAAGTGGGCTTATAAGAAAGATGAAGAGAGCCTTTTTACCAGGGCCTTCAGTGGCAGGAAAAGTAGCAATGGTTTTAAACTGAAAGAGGGTAGGTTTAGACTGGATATATAGAAGAATTTTTTGTAATGATGAGGGTGGTGAGACAATGGAACAGGTTGCCCAGAGCAGTTGTGCAACCACAACTTCTCCGTCTTTGGAAGTGTTCCAGCCCAGGTTGGATAGGACTTTGAACAACCTGATCTAGTGGAAGATGTTTCTATGCATTGCAGGGGCTGAACTAGGCGATCTTTAAAGGTCCTTTCCAATCCAAACATTTCTGTGATTTTAATATGCTGCTTTGTCTTTGCCTAATGTAATTGAACTAAGTACTTCACATGGAATTCTTCAATATAGATGTCTAAAGTCAGGTGAATTGAATCCTATCCATGCTATTTTTAATGACTAAATTAATAGGTTTCATGTTGGAAAAAGAGAGATTAACAAGGGAATAGAAGAAATAATTAACTGTGGAATTCCTTTCAATATCTGAGAGCACTGTTCAGGGAAGTGGAGACTTGGCATGTGTAATTGTTTTATTATTTCAGTTTTGTTTCAAAGGAACTTTTGGGAAAAGTGTTCTTTTTAAATATAAAAATGCTGCTGAAGCAATATGGCAAGATTATATTGTTTTTATTATAAAAAAATGGAAACAAGGGAGACTGAGAAGCACTTTGTTAGCATTTAAAAATATGACAATAAATATTAAATAGGTTTTGAGTTTGTTTGTTTGTTTGTTTTGTTTTGTTTTCCCTGAGGGATAAAATACTACATAACACTTTAAAATGGAGTAGCAAAAATAGTGTTTTCTCCCACTTGAAGAATTTAGAAAGTTTTTTCACTAAATGAAGAAACAAAAAAAATATTAATGACACCAAAATTAATTGGGAACTCTGGAAATGGTACTCATTGTTTGAAGCTTGAAGTTGCAGAAATATGTATTACTCCCTTCGTCAGACTGAGGAAGGTATATTTGGGAGACTATATGATTTGTAGATGAGATTAGTAGATATTGCCAAATCTTATTTTTGTTAATCTGAGACATTTCTTCAACTAAAAAGAAAAAAAAAAAATTAAAAATAGTGGTAATAAAAGAATATAGAAAAAAAACCCTCCAAAAATTTATTTTAAATGATTAAACCTCTAACAATGGAAGATGAAATCACAGAAATAGTGGTTTTGATTTATGCAAAGATGTGGGCATCAACTCTTTGTTAAATGCAAGTAGCATATTGAACTAGATATATTCTTTAAGGAAATTCACAGGATTTCCTGTCTTTATTAAAGTATGTCAAAAATTTGCACCTATCTTTTCATTACCATCATCTTAGATTCTATGTATGCATCTGAATACAAGATCTGAATTTTTAGCTTTTATTAAAAAGAGCTTTAGGTAATATGACAACCATTTGCCAGAAGCTTTGCTTCAGCGTTTTCAACTATTTGAAGATCTCACTTTTCGGAAGGAAATTCTCATGAGTTCCTCTTCATTTCAGTGTGCCATTTGAAAGACCTTTCAGAATTTATCCAGTTGAGGATGGCAGCAATTTCTGATGATGATGTTGATGGCCAGTTTCCACAAAAAATCTGACTGTGGTGACTTATTTATTTTGCAGCTGTTACACTGAGTTGCCAAGCAGCTGTATGGTTTCCTCCAGTAAAGAGAGAATATGCCATAGCTATGCCACATCACTGAATCATAGAATGGTTTGGATGTGGATAGGACCTTAAAGATCACCTAGTTTCAACCCCGCTATCATGGGAACAGACAACTTCTACTAGACCATGTTGCTTAAAGCTCCATCCAAACTAGCCTTGAACGTTTCCAGGAATAGGGTGTATTCCGCAACTTCTCCGGGCATCCTGTGCCAGTGCCTCAACAATGTCACAGTAAAGAACTTCTTCCTGAAAACTAATCTAAACCTATTTTGTTTCAATTTAAAGCCATTTATCCTTGTCCTATCACTACATTCCCTTGCTTCTGGGGCTAGGGAATAAAGTCAAATGCAGGATCTGTGCTAATGTAGGACAGCAATGATTAAGGAACCCTAAAGCCAGGAGCCACTTTAAAGCTCTCCATACCAGGGTAACTATCATGAGGTTCACTTTTTTCTTGTTCTATAGGAGAATGGAGAAACAGTGAGTAAAATGTTAATTTCAGCAGTAAATTCATATTATTTATCAATTAAGCAAATATAAAAAAAAATTGGTTATCTTTCTTGGAATCTCATAATTTTCTAAATCAATTAGCAATCCTGGGCATTAGAAAAGTACATGTGTATGAAAACAAGTAGATCCAAAGTTTGGTACAGCTATCCTGCTGGATGCACAAGCTACTGATAATTCTATTTCACCAATCCTTTACTTTTTAACCAAAACTTGCAAGAAAACACTAAAAAATAAAATATTGAAATATTGAATTTTCATTTTTTTCCCTTTAATCTGTATTCTATATATTCTTGAAGCTCCTTAAGTACATCATGAGAATTTTCAGATCTTGAGTGCATAACATAGGTACTAATCTGTTCTGTTCAGTTTGTATTTCAATACAATTACTCTAAACATAATTCCAAACAGTTTTTTCTTGACTTTTTTTTCCTTTGAATTTGATGTTTTTTAGAGAAAATGAAACAAAAAAATACAAATAAAAATATTGCCATATGGAGCAAGAAAAAGATAACATTTAAACATGCAAGTTACTAGAAACCTTAATTGCTGAGCTGGAATTTTAAAAATAATGTGACTTGTCTAAAATATGACATCAATATAGTGTTAAGCAATGAAAAAGGAAACATGATACCTAAACATATCAGAACCTTTCAGATGTATGCAATGAAAAAAATCTTTAGACATCTCTGAAGCTTACTGTTGGTTTAGTTTTGTATCTGTGAAAGTATTCTGTATTGTTTAAGATAGCATTAAAGATTTTGTGCAGATAAACATCAAGTTGATGAAAACATATTGTTCCTAGTTTTGTCTAGTCTTACATTTCCTGGGCTGAGAACTGAAGCAGAAAAATCTGTAAAACTCATCCCTGATAAAACTATTTCTTGTGTTTGTCTTGTGTGGTCTTTAGTGTATCTGGAAATGTAGCAGCTGTCCTGTTCTATCTTGACTTGACTCCACAAGGGAAGAATGAAGTCATTTTCTCTCCTGCTCATATTAGCATGCCTTGTCTTTATTTTCTGTCTTGGGTAGTTTAGTGTGCATAGACATTATGATGTTATCTGTGCTGTCAAGTCATCTCGGAGCTCATATTTGGCATTTAAGCTCAAACTTCCTGACTTTCCACGTTGCCTACTTGATACCTCAAGCTCTGTCTCCCGCATGGGGCAATCTGAGGTTCACTGATCTGCAGCAGTATCTGAGACTTCACAGTTGGCAGACAGAGTATGTACGAGGACAGCAGGGGCTGTGGAGGTCTCTCCAGAACAGACAGAGAAGCAGAACACAGTGGAGACAGGTGTGACATTTGCACTGGGACTGGAGTGGGAATCACACACAAAAATTACAAGAGGTGCTTCTCTTTCATAGTTGTGGAAGACCAAGGGATCTGATAGATCCCAAAGAGAAAGATTTTGGAAACAGTTTTGACTACTTAGCAACAATGTCTTTTTCCAGGATTTGTGTATCTTGTATCCTCACACTGTTCCCCAGTTAGAACCAGGACAGTAAATTTCACATCAGATGTGTTGTTTACTTTGTAAACAAGTACAGTAAACCAATTTTTATGTAAATAGGAAAATTCAGACAGGAAACTTTTTAATTGTCTGTCAGAGAAAAGTTCCCAGACATGGAAACCATACTGAACTACACTGAACCATCCATAATTAAAAATAATTTAGTTCTCCTACTTTTACTTTTGTGATTTCAAGTGGGGTATTTTTTTCTTCAATAATTCATTTTTTTTAACTTCCCATAGCATATTTATCCAATGTCAATGTATTTACCTAATGTAAAATAACTGGTGCTGTATGATAGAAAAGTGAAAGAATCAAGTTGGGATTTCAGCTTTTGAACATCTCTAAATATAGTTTCTAATACATTTCTTATATTTTTACATAGATTTTATATAGTATTTGAATTATCTGTGAACATTCTTTGTTAAACCATGAAGTATTTACATAAATATTTGCTTTGAAGACTCATAAGAAAGAAATACAGGGGCTGCCAGTGTGTGATAACGTGACCATTCCAGGATCCTCACAGCAGCGACACTTTTTCTTTGGAACTTTTTCATCAAAGAATTACAGAATCATTTAGGTCAAAAAAAGACCTCTAACACCATTGAGTTCAAGCATTAACCCAGCACTGCCAAGTCCGCCACTAAACCTAACTGTCATATATGTATATGTATTTGAAATATTTCCAGGGATGGAGACTCCGATATTTTAGAAATATCTTGACTGATATCCACAGGTTGCTTCATTATTTTATTAACCTCTAGATGACAATATAGGTTACTCATGTATTTCAGGATTTGTTGAATTGAGGCCATGAGAATGAGAGTACCGGAATCTAGATCTATGCCAAAATGCTATATTTAAAATGGGAACCAATGTAAGGTAGCTCAACAATTTTGTTTGTTCAAATCACTACTGTCTGTTCAACTTATTAGGAATGAGCTAGTGAGTTTGTTATCTGTTTAGAATACTTTTATGTACCTAAATGCCTCATTTATGTTCTCAAATCCTTGTTTGCTTTCCTTGAGAGTCATTTCTTGCATGGGAGAAGTATACTAAAATTAAACAAATATATGACCTTACGGCGACTCCAAAAAAGCAATTTTTCTTCATTTCTGCCAGTTTTTTATGAAATATGCATGAGGCACAAAATTGGCATCTGCAGATGTACACACATTTCTGATCCTACATCTGTTGGTTAAAATCAAAACAAAACAACCCTATCAAGAATTATTAAAAACAACAAACAGAAAACTTTCCCTTCAGAAGCTCTTCAGTTAAATCTAGGGGGAATATTCAAAGCAATATGCTCTTTGAATTCTGGTTGGTTTGTTTGGGTTTATTTTCTTTTCTTTTCCAAGTCTTTCTGGACCAGACGCTGGAAAAGAAGCTTTAGTAGCGTCCTCTGTAGTGAAAAACAGTTGTATTCACTGTTTGTTGAAACATTACCTAATTGTCTCATCACCATGACTTCAACTGCTTCAGTGGCTCAGTGACTTCCACGGCTTTGGTTGCTGACACAAGCAGAGTTGCTCAATCTCTGATATAAGTTGTGATGATTTGCTTCTTAATTTGATGAAGTTTGTAGAAAAAAAACCAAACAAGGATATTTATAATCAAAGCATGCAGAGGTATCCCTCCACATTTGCCACAACTTATGGCATTCTTTTTTTGCTAGTCTAATTTTGTGATTAACCTGGTACTGAATATCAAGTTCAACAAGAAGGATATTTCTCACTGCAACATCTGGGCTACTCTACATTAGGAGGCTGTCAGGTAAGAAGAAATGAAGGGGCTGATGTTGTATAAACATCCAGTACATGCTGCACTGTAAAATTGTATTGATAATTAAAGTAATAATAAAGCTTAATGAGACAATATAAAAATTGTGTAGCTATTTTTCAGAGTTGAGTTTTTAAACCTATTCTAGCAATTTGAGATTGAAAATGTATTTTGCACATTTAATTACATAATTTGTTTAAACAATTTAAAGGGTGCCTAGAGGTTTTCATGAGGATGTTTTGTACTTCTGTACAAATTCAATTTCCTTTCTGTTATTCAAGAAATTCTAATGAGATTAAGGTGAGGTTAATCAGAACCTGAACATTTCAGATATTATTTCTCTGTCAAGATGAAAGAGAAAGGGATCTTATTACAAAAGGAGTCAGCAAACAGAAGGTAATCGCTCTTATCAATTTTTACTGTATCCTACAACTTTTCCTTTGACTCCTCTTGTCCATTGCAGTTAATTTTTCACTGATTCTGAACATATTCAGATAGATGCCACTAGAGAGACAGACAGCAATGACTGCAGCTTTGGTGTGATGATATGGATCTAAGAGGATGTTAGTGTTTCTAAAAAAAAGCAGAAGCAAATTGTTTCTATATTTAATTATTGCAATGTCAGTACTCGTGCCTTTGTCTTTTTTCACTTTATAAACTTTGGGTACCGTAAGCTGACTATGGTGACATCTTGGAGGATGCATGCAGGCCACTGTATTTTGGCAAAGTTTATGAAATGGTTAAAAGAATCTAATGCTACTGTGGAAATCTAAGTGTGATGTAGCTGGCTCTTTTCGCACTGTGATTAAAAATCCCAAAAAACCATTGTGACTTGTTGCATTTAATTTTATATGTGAAAGAATATCAGAAGTTAGACAATCCAATTGTAACCACTGTTTTTTTTCTCTTCTAAAACCTCAGGTTGTCATATGGGTTAAGAATTGCAGTAGCCTGAGTTTTCAAAAAAAGCCTATAGGAAACATATGCCTACTACCCACTGAAGCATGAGAACACCTAGCAGCAGCTAAAGCCCCCATGGAGGACTGGGAAGGTCGAAAGGCATTTTATTTCTCTGTTGCTATATAAGAATTCTAATTTTACATTAGAATTAAAAGGTCAAAGAGTTTCTGTGTTTATTTAGTTTTAGTATAATAGACACAAGTTGACAAGGTCTAGGAGCTCTACTATTACGTTGAAAAAGTTTAAGATGAAACTTGGTTCTGTCCAAACTTGTCATCACATCTTTATAACAAAATCATAAATCCTGACAAAGTTACAGTGCATCAGATTCTCTTTACAATTTGCCAAGTCTCTGTTATTTTCAACTGACTGAAATAGTTTCACACAACTAGAAGGGTCTATTTAAACAAGTAAGTATTTT
Organism: Pyrocephalus nanus; assembly: GCA_038380795.1. Classification (NCBI taxonomy): domain Eukaryota; kingdom Metazoa; phylum Chordata; class Aves; order Passeriformes; family Tyrannidae; genus Pyrocephalus; species Pyrocephalus nanus. The sequence continues at coordinate 69,106,924 of CM076261.1, forward strand.
AGAAGCCCAAAAGATAAGGGGCTAATGTGTATTTCTCAACTACTGATAGGCAGATAGTCATGGAACCAACTGAGGTCTATATGTAAGTACATGCTGTGCAAACAGACAAGAGTATGATTGGAGATGGAGGATATATGGAGGTAGGGCAGCACTTTTCTGGGCAAACAACTCGGGCTCTTGGAGTTAAACACAACATGGTGCAGTGCAATTGCAGGAATTAGGTAAAGAAGCGGGCATGGAGTGATGTCGAAAGGTTGGTCCAGTAGGGAGGGGTCAAGACAGCCAAAGACCACTGAAGCCCTTCAACTGATTTCCAGAAAGGTCTAGAAAACCGAACTGCACATGACAAGTAATTAGCATAGAAAATACGAAACTTAGACCAGGGTGGGGAAAACTTATTTATAAAAGGGTACACCCACACAGCACAGGTGGTGCTAGGACTGATGATCTTCCTTGCTTCTTTTCTTCTTTCTTTTCTTCCTCTCTATCTTTTCCTCTCTTTATTCTCTGTGTTTTTATAAAGCACTAACCCATACCAGTTTCCATGCGCAATAAAACTTCATAAATTTTTGTGGACCTTCTAACTTTTATTTCTTTCTGACTATGGGCATCTGTGGTTCAATGCTGCTAAATTACAAATTGTATCTATCAAATATGTATTCAAATGTCTGTGTATATGAAATAAAAATATTTATTAAAACTGAGGAAAGAAAAAGGAATTAGAAATACCATAAATTTTGCAGTCCTGTAAAGGATTAATAATGTACTCATTTCCAATTGTAATGAATCATACTTAGCTTACTGATGCAATTTGTTCTGTTGAAGTTAAGAAAAGAATCCTTACATTTTAGCGATAACATTTGTTGAAAGCTTATCTCTCTCTAATCATCTTTCTTCTGTTGTTTAAGATCCCAGACATCTGGACTCACCCGTTGCCACTCCTTTGGCTACAGATGTCAAGTCTCTGATCCTTCACTTCTAATAAATTTATCTCAAGCATGTTAATATTTCTCAGTGATAACTCGACTAAGTTGTTTAATAGGTCTCCTGTTACATTTTTTTAACTTAATACAAAAACTTATGGCTTAAATGAATTAATTTCCTGTCCAAATCCTTGACCTAAATTATGTATTTAAAAATAGAAGTGTGGCTCTATAAACTATTCTAGAAAGAACAAAGCACACTTTTAGCTCTGGTAGTATATTGGAGTTTTCAAATGTTAGTAAATATGGGCTTTGATATTTATTTCTATGTTGGCTTAAATTAAAATTCTATAAAAAAACCCTTATATTTTTTTTAAAATGAAAATATACAATATATATTGTATATATACATATTTATATATAAAAATATATTTATATATATATTTATATATATATTGAATACATATATATAAAATATGCAATATTAATGAAATGTTGGCATAAGATATTTTAAAGAAATTTGAATTTGTGGTATTTTTATTTAGTGGTATATTTTACTCAGGTTTTTTTCAATATTAGTGCATTTCAAAAGGTAGCAACCTATAATTTTAAATTCTGTTGCAATTGTGTATTTTATCACCACTCTGAAATAGCAGACTTTCTTCTCTCAGAACTGGAAGGATTCCCTGGACAATCAATGTAAATGCCTTATCACTTACTGCATTATAGAGTTCCATTTATAAACATATCAAGCAGATCTTTCCAGAACAAATCATACACTGCATGCTTTGCAATGAGACAGTTGGAAGTCTGTTGTCCTGAACATGAGAATGAGTATTACTTTGAAGAGCCATTGTTTTCAGAACCCTAATTTTAGCATAGGTTTCTTTTACTAAAGTATAATAATGTATTGCTCATGCTGTATTTTTTTTCCTCATGACTTGGTTTTGAAGTAATAAAAGGCTTAAAGTAGAAATCTCCTTGCAAGATACTCTGAAAAAAGATGTAGCAAAGATATTAAAGGTCAGAAAGAAATTAAAAGGACTCAATATTTATCATTTAACTCAGGAATAGTAAAATTAAGGAAAATAAAATTTTATATCTTCTTGTTCTTCTGCATGATCTTTGACACTGTAAATTTGGCAGCTATGCATAAACAACCAGAACACAAGATCAGAACAAGGTCTTGAGGAGAGAAAATAAAATTCTCCTCAATGTCTTGCCTTAGTTCTCTGATACCGATCCATCAGTTCAGGGAAGATGCAATCTCTGCTCACTTGCTAAATTTTCAGAAATCATTGCAGTCCTTTGAAAATTACATATAGGCCAGACATATAGATTCTTCCTATGGAGTTTTAGTTAACCTCCTATGGCATGTTGTTTCTTATCCATCTCATGTATGCTTTTTGAAAAAGAATCAAGATAAATTAGTATTTTCAGGAAATGCTAAATTTAAAAGTTATCAGCTGTTACTGTCTATTACATTTTTCTAATTTCTTTTAATAGCATACACTTAGTTGTCACAAGGACAGGTCATAGATAACAGATACAAAGAAAAGAGGGTTTTTGGTGTTGAATGACATGCAGAAAAAAGGATTTAGTAAAGATTTCTGTAAGCGAAGATCTTCTCCCTAATGTGAACTCAATCTCCTTACAAATCAACTTCAAAATATTTGTTCAACCAAGAAAAGAAGGATTGACAGATCACTTCAGCACTGTTTTTGTGACAGTTTAAAGCCTTTAAAGGACTTTCCTTCCGCATGAAGGGCAATGCCCAGTCAGCCCACCCCTACATTAGTGCAATGGCAAGGCTGCAAAGCAAATAGGGACAAAAGGTGAAATGTGAAAACAAGGTTTGCAGTAGGACTTTGAAGAGCATCCTGTGATAACTTAATGATACAGAAGACTTGTACATGTGGGTATTTTTCATATGGTGGATAATGTTGCTAGAGTTGCAGGGAGACATTTTTAGCTCTCTGAGGCATTTTTAACTCTCCTCTTTCCTTCAGGCACCTCCTAACTCCTGCCTTTTAACTTTCTGCCTCATACTTGCCAGACCTGTGCAACTGTTCTCCCTGGACTGCAACAGCAACTATCAACTTGGATTAGGCAATGCTGCAATCTGATGCCACTTTCTTACTCTGAGTTTGCTACAGGTCACAGAAGATAAGATGGACTCACAACAAAACACAAACTCTCTACTTGCCCTAAGCTAGTGCAGTCCTCTGGGCATCAAACCTTTTGAATCTGATATAGGCTCTATTAAGCATCTATTGATGTTTGCATAATTCTGCAGTTCAAGAATCTGACCATTTACAGCCTTTAGCAATTAGCATGAACTAAAGCTTCAGCAGGAAGAAACTATCTAAATTCCAGAGAATGAATGTACTATCCATGGAATTGACAGGAAAAGGTTTATGGGTAAAAGTAGCATATTTCACTAAATTTTATCAAAGGCTACTCTTTCTGTTTATGTTTTTTTGCCCTATTTTTGCCCCCAGACCATATAGAATTCAGGATCTATTTTTTGAGACAGATAGGAATCACAGGATCCAATCAGGTCCTTGGCATCTATTTAGGAAATTATTGTCTTTATAACAGGGACCAAATTGTTTTTCTTTCTTGCTGGTACATGAATTTCACTTAAATAAGGAAGAGTGTTACTCAAATTTGTCCTGTCTTTATTCAACTTACAGCCCATTCTTCAAGCCTTTGTCATTTGATTAGCTTGATCGAGGTGATTAAGGCCTTTATGTTTTGCCTGTCTGGTTTTACTGTCCTTGTGAACTCTGGCATGGAGGAATAAAGAACAAAGAACTTGAAAGCGATTCCCACAACCCAAATTCAAACTTCTACCAACACCACAGGGCAGAAAAAGCATGACGGTGAGACTGAGTATTTCTGAGTATTTTTAGGCTTTCTTTCAGTGCTCCCCAGAAACTTGGGTATTTTCACAGTACAAATGGAGGAAGCTAGATTTCTCTGGCTTTGCTCATTCAATATCCAGTTCTTTATGAAGCAAGAGATTACTGAAGAAAGCTGTGATATGTCAATGCAAAACAAAATTGCACTGAACTCAAGGATGAATGTGCACAAACCATGCACCTCCTTTTTCCATTGTAGCATTTACATATTATTTATGAGAAAATGAGAGAGATATTAATACAGCCTTTTTTAATGTCACTTAGCAGTATTTCAGCATTTACTTCCCTGCTGCAGGCCACCAACAGCCACTTTTATATATTCTCTTTCAGAAGAATACAATACTAGACGACCTTCCGATCTTATAACATATTGTTATTATGCTGTCTTGTGATCAAATATAAAAATTTAAATGTGAAGCAGCCTTGGACTTTCCTAGGGAGAAATAACAGCAGAAACCATATTTAAGTGTCTGTCCTCACATTTTTGTCTTTTGGGCAGAGCAAGAATATAAGAGAGAAAGCACGTCTCAGTTTTAATTTATTTCAGTTAAAAAATCACTTTTCATGTTGTAGTCCTCTATAAGCAAATTCAAAACATTTTTCTTAGGAGACAATAGTGTGTTAGGCTAAATATGATGCTATGCTTAAAATTTTTTTTTCTAGATATGATTATGATCAAGCCATAAGGTTTTTCAAGCCTGCTATACTAAAATAGCCAACAACATGCATGATCATGAATTTAAGCTCTGCACAAAACCCTACATTTTCATCCTTGGCGAGGAAAACTAGAATTGAATAGTTTGGATCAATTGTAATGGTTGTGCTCCCTCACAGCCTTTTGTGCATCTCCTCACTGGCAAATCATGAGACACTGAAAAGTCCTTGACTTAGGGTAAGCACTATTTTGTGACAAATAGAACATCAATGTGTTATCAACATTATTCTTATACTAAATCCAAAACACAGCACTGTGACAGCTTTTAAGAAGAAAATGAATGCTATCCCATCTGAAACCAGGACAATTAGATGTTTTAGACTAAAAAAATGAAATATCTTGACTTTCAAAGCAACTTCCTTAAACTGTCTAAATTTCACTAATTTCAGCGTGCTTCTGGACATGCATTGAAATCAGCTTGAAGGGAAAATTTTCAAATCCTGAATTTACTTTTTTACTAACTATTTTTCATAATCTTTTATGCAACACTCTGAGGACTGTAAGGCTTTTGATAGATATGTTTAGGTGTGAATCACCTAACTACAGGATGGAGTATTAGCTGACCAGAACTGATATATAGAGCACAGTGCATGAAAATCTAAAATAAGCATCTTTGAGAAAAAAGCAGCACTGAAGGGTTCCTCATCAAGCAATACTTCCTTCAGTTGAAGAAAGCAAGATGAAGTCAAGCAAGGCATTTTACCACATAATTAGAGTTCAAAATTAAAGTTTCTGTAAATTATTTAGGTTTAATTTTAATTTTGGTTTTTTCTTTGAAAGCCTTCCTTGCAAATGTTATCTGATATCTCTCATGGAAACCTTTCCCTTGATCAATCATTTCTTTACATGCTCTCTAGACCCTTTTCAGTAGAACAGCCAACAAGTGAATTTTACCAGTAACTCCTTTGTCTCTCCTACTACTTTATTAAGCAAATTTGTCACTGTCCCAGTCTATACTAGCCTTTCAACTTTGACTGTCATAGTATTGACCCAACTCCCTAATACATTTCTTAACAGGCCTACTTCCCTTAGAGAGTTCCTGCACACATTGAAACTTTACATCTGATGCCACTGTCCATTTGTCAGGCTAACATATAGACATTTTAGACTTGTCATATCAGAGTTTGGCCATCTTATTTAAAAAAAAAAAAAAGACCCAGGTATAGGAAAATGTATAATGTCAAATAAATGCTTTAAAGAGCAGGACAAAATAGATTTAATCTAAATGTAAAGAAGGCTGGATTTAAAAAAAAGTAAGTGTTAAAGCTAAGAATGTATTAAATGGGGAATACAGCATTTAGCTCTCTAAAAGAAGCTAGATTTAGAATGATTTGGGTTAAAGATCATCTAGTTACAACCCCCCCAGCCATAGAGAGCAACTATTTTTATGGGTTTTTTTAGATGTTTCAACTGTAGTGTTTTCTGACTATATCAGGAGACATAACTGTGCAGGTCAGCTGTTCCTGACCAGCTCTCCTTCTTTTCTCTTTCCATATGAATTGCTAGATCATTTCTTTCATGCTATTTTTAGCTTCTTAGTAATTTTTTTTTTATTGTTACTGAAAATATAAGTGCATTCAACACCTCTGAGAATTTCTTCCTGGTAGGCATTGTCTCATATGACATAGTCTGTTACACTTCATAAAGCTGACATAAAACTCCCTAGAGTCTGTTTAGATGATGTAATTGAATTAATCACTTATAGCAAGCTGCCCATGAGAGCGGTATAAAGGAACAAATGTCAAACTTTTGCCAGGACAGAGCAAGACAATATTGGTAAAAAGAGGATTTTTGTTATACAGAGTGACAACTTTTGGAACAATCTTCATATTTCACATCAAATCTTTCTTTTGGTCTCGTGAAGTTGCATCTATGTTGAGGGGCTGATGGTTACTGATGATAATACCAACGTAAAAACATAGGATTTAACAGGTAATTTCCAAAGATTCATATGTGTTTCTCTTTTGCTTGATTATCCTCTTTTCCCCCTCAGTTCTTGTAATCCACAAGGTGAATAGGAATTGCAAAATTCACCAGGATAATTCTGTCAAATGTCTTATGACACTGCATATCCAAAGCTATTTTAACATAGCAAAAATGCTAGGAAAATCTCTCTCAAAATGGTCAAGTGTCTCAGCTGAACCCTTATCACACAAATGTACAAATAAGGCTTACAAAGTAAGTAGAGGGAGAAAAGCTAATTTCAGTTGCCACTACAATACTGTGTTATGTAAATTGACAGAGAACTGTGTATTCAAGTAGTTGAATTGTGTAGTCAATCACTTTCAGAGATATTTTAATTATTTTACTAAGAAACCTTCATAGTCTTTGGCACATGTCAAAACAATGAATTGGTTAAATCCTTTTGCTAGATGATTTGCATCAGGTCTCTGGTTTTAAACTTTTTATGAATGTAGCCAATTTTATGGAAGCCCCTGATGGCACTTAGTGGCCTTCTTCAATGTCAAATATGCTATAAACAAGCTTTTCCATGGTAGAAGATGAGAAATACCCAATATGCTGTGAAATATTTGATATATACACGGTAGCATGAATTTGCTATCTTTAAGAGTCAAATTCTACTCTCAGCATTCTTTCCTCATTTTTAATTCTTCTGTAATTGTAGAAAGCATTTCTGAGAAAAGACAACAGTTTTTACTTTACTGCTCAGTGCTTACTATGTAAGCACAGTAGATAAAACTAACAGATTGTATAAAACATAAATACTAAAATAATTTCCTAGAAGTTGCACAATCTGGTCTTTATTACTTGTTATAAACTACTCTATACCAAATAAAAATGTATGTGCAGTAATGTTAACCCCCTCCTACAAATGCTATTAAAAATATGGCAAGTTATGGAAGTTTCCTACATACTATTAAAATACTAAACCCTCAATCTAACAGACTTCCTTCTCATCAGATGCCATCCTTCCTAAATCAGTCACCACCACAATATGTGTGTCATTCTCTTTCTCCCTTACTTGTGTATCCCTCACTTTCTTCCTCAATAAAATAAGTTCAAGGAGAGATTTCCCCTTTATCCCTATTTTGTCTGGTATTCTACAGGTTCCTGAGATTCTGTTCTAGTATCTTTAAAGGCTATTTATCATAAATGAACCTGTTTGTTTTGAGTGACTGAGCTATTAAAACCTTTCTTGATAGTTCTGCAGATAAAATAATTTTAATTTAAAGCTATCTAAGTGGATTTGTGGCTGGTTGTGATACCATGGTATATATTTGATTTTTCACATCATAGCTTAGGTCTGTGCAATGCACATGCTAGAATATATGGCTAAAAGTCCCAGGAACTGACTGCAGAGGACAAAGAGGCAAGTGAAATATCCTGCATCAATCTCCATTTCATCTCTTCTTTGGAAGTGTGATTCTTAAAGACAACTATTTTTCTCAACTTCAACTTTCTCAGGAAACATGCATCAAACTCCTGCCCCAATATCGTGTAAATTGTTTTTTGTTCTTATGCAGCTCTCCATGGCAGCAGAATACTCTTCCTGGAGCAGAATGATGTATTCTCTTCTTCTCAAGTAACATGACCAATCTTTTGACAGTCCAACATTTTGACAACTTCTATCAAAGTCATCTATTCCTATCATGAAAGTAAAATATCTTCCATGGTAGTGGCAAGTAATGTTCCTGCATTTTCAGAGGTAACCTTTTAGCAATGTGTTCTTTCATTTTTCAAATGCAGAGTTTGAGGAAACTCTAAATGTCTGGTTTTCAGAGAGCAGACACTCAGTATTTCACTCAGCTGTTCACTTCAAGTACCTCAAACCACCAGTCACTTTTGAAAACATAGACTGGAGTCTCTAGAAAATCACATCAGAAAATGCAAAGATAGCTAATTATTATCTCCCTGGAAAGAGTTCACTGCAAAGCAGATCTCTACTACTCTGTGATAATGATCACAAAAAATTGGAAGATCAGCTATGACAGCCACACACTGCTAAGAATCTTCTACCAAGATGTCATGCTAGTTGAATTTCTGTATTTTTCCACATATTGCTTTAGGGACTACCTCTGTGCTTTAGTTGCTGAACAGCTGTAGCTGAATCCTGAAAAGATTTTAACAATCCTGTGCAGCAGTTTTCTGCTGAGTTTAATTACACTGATTATGACCATTTTCAGGTACCAGTACTTACGCGGTACAGAATGATGCACATAGAAAACAGCAGGACAATTGACAAAATAAGATTGTTGATGACTTTGATAAGCCTAGTTGTCTCTTCTATTCTGTTTCAGTCATTAAAGGAACAAATTCCTACAGTAGTGTTATTGTTTCTGATGAGAAAGAGTTGTACTGTCTAAAGTTCAAACCACTAGATAGATGGATAGATAGATAGACAGATAGATAGATAGATAAAATCACAGGATACTAAAAAATATTCCAGTCCTGGTCCTTGCAATTCCCTCTCCTCTTCAGATTAAATATGTCTTCATTAATGTTATGTAAGATGAGAGATAATTGTCAAATGGGAAAAGGTCCATAAGAATATATACATCTATGTTTGTAGAGGTTTATAATTTCATACATCAGCCAAAGGATTCAGCATTACATGATTCTGCAAAACGACAGGAACTTTAAAATTTAAACTATAAAAAGACATATTCCCACTCGTCTTCTGATGGACTGGAGAAGAAATACATGTTTATCAATGTTGACAGCAATTATCTAGAAAAAAAAGTTATAACCTTTATTATGTCAATCTGCTTAAACTTAAAATATACAGTTTCTGAGGTGCTGTCAAGTACAGTTAGCTAATAAGAGCTCTGCTGGAATGCAGTGACAGTGTCCTGACAAGCTCCAAGTCTGTGCAAGATCAAGGCGACTTAGAACCTTGTACCAATTATCTGTTGGATATATAACAGTCTCCTACAACTGTCATGTTTGCAGACAGAGAAGTGAGAATGAGGCAAGATACCTTAATGAGACATATGGTACCATGGTCTTTGGTGCTCTGAATTAGGAATGTATCACACATAGTGCTGAGGACAGAGAATCACTTCTACCTTCATCCTTCATGAGGTGCTGTATATTTGATTGGCTGAATAGGTTGTCTCCAGGTGTGCTAGCTCAGTTACAGAGCTGACAGAAGACAGAGTGATGTTACTTGGTACAGAAGAATCTATCACCAAACTGAGTATGAATACCGGCTGGCATGATGTGGATCATTCTTTACACGGCAAATAAATAGCAAGAGGAAAAAATGAACCCAATGTGTTGCCTCGCAGTCATCTGGCGGCATGATAGGAAACTGTTGTAAATATTTACAGTTATAGTCTTTGGCACTGAAATCACAGTACATGTTGCTAGCAATACACAGTTTTTCAGGTCAGCCAGTTGCAGATATTAATCTGGAGATACTGAAAAAAATAATAAAAGAGAAAAATGTCAATGAAAAACTTGAAAGTTTGGTGTTATCTAATATTCCGAAGTTTTAAGTCTTGGTTTTAAAACTTTTTATTAATTTCATTTTTTATCAAAAAACCTGAATTTTTTTAGGGTTGAAATATTAAACTTCTAGGTATTTCAAAGGAAATATTAAATTTAAAAAGTTATTAAAATATCAAGAAACTATTTTGAAAATAAATAGTGTGACTAATGCTACAACTAATAATTTGTATTGCCAAAGTTCTTCTAGATTAAACACACATAAATCCCCAAAGCTATCTGTGTACAGGAATGGCTATACTAAGCTTTTGAATAGCTCATTTAACACAATAAAATTGAAATAAAGAGAAAGAAAAAGAGTTCAGGATATTACTCCTGTCCCTCAACTCCCAAAATCAAACTAACTAGAAAATTAAATGCTTTCTAATTCCAAGCAGAAGTTCAAGGAGGCAAATGGTCTCCTTTCCTTTATCTAAGAATTAATCCCCATCGCCTTCTTCTCAGTTTCTTAATTGCAATCAACTGCTGACATTTAAAAATAGCATGAAAAAATCCCAGTCCTGAAAAATAAGCTGATTAAAAATTATTGCTCAAATCAAAACACAATTCTTTAAGAAATTTACAACCTAAGAATGTTCCTTGTATTCTTTTCCCCGTTGTTATTTCTCCAACCTTGTTTTCTAGGAAAGACTTGTATTTAGGAGAGAAATTATTTATTGATTAAAATATAAAAATAGACATTAGAAATACAGGGGGAAAATACATTTTCCCTTCAGAGCCCACTAATAAACGAATTGGTATTAAAATTTTAATTTAGTGATAGCAATATAAATATGAATTTAACATGGAATTTTCTTGAACAATCTGAATTATAAATTGCCCAGGCACAAATACTTTTTCACTCTTCTATTTCTAGAATTATCTAAGGGGTTCTAAAATTTATTCTAAAGTGCTGAAAATGTTACGGGAATTTTTTTTTTCATGTGCCTGGTACAATAACTGGGGAAGAGTAAGAATTTTGAATGAGTTTAACCTGACAGAGAAAATTGCCTTAATAGTGGTTTACAATATTAATGAAACCAATCCCTGTTGAAAATTCTCCTTTGTTTCTTTTTTTTTTTTTTTATCAAATCCATTCTTGGAAAGTTTCCTAAACTGTCTTCTTTAAGCCTGGATATTGAATGGAATTATATTCACTAAGAAGATAAGAAGGAAGTTGAACACACTGTAATATTTTGTTACAAGTGCTAACTTAAAACAAGAACAGTGTATTTCTTCTTGACAATAGACAGAGAAGATAACCAGCCTGCTATGCTAGAGAAATCCCATCCTTTAACTTCTTTCTCAGATCTGGTAGTACAAAAGAGCAAGCATCTGAAAGCAGAACACTAAAATTCTGTTTTAACTCTGTGGGAGAATTTGATGCAAACACTACTGAGGCTGAGCAGTGAGGCTAATGAGTATAAAAACTTGAGATTGTTTAGCTTTTACATTTTTTATGAAAATATTGGGACAGAGATCCAGAGTAGACAAAAATCAGGTGATTAACAAAATCAGCTTATAACTAAGTATGATTTGATAAATCATACTATGTCAAAAGTTTAGATTCTCAACTTTCATGCTTTTTCTTCTTCAGTATAAGTTCTAGTGTTCAGTCGCAGTCTTCATCAATCATAATCAAGCTTATTACCAGACTGAGATCTCAGAATGGATCTGGTTACTGTAATAACTTTTTACAGAAAGAAACTCCAAAACCATATCCCCCAGCACCCATCACCAATGGAGAGAAACAACTAAAAAGGAGTATTACTGTGATGCACAGAATTTGAAGGCCAGAAAGTTACACTCTTGCCTTTAGGGGTAGCATTTATGGGTTAAACTGATTGCACATTCCCCAGGTAGCTGATAGTACCTGTGCTGGGGTCCATGAAGTTGCATTAGAACATTGCTGAAATGACAAAGACAACCCACAAAAATTCACCAGAGACATGGTTCTCTCTGCATTTTGTCTAGACTGATGATAATCAAAGTTTCTGCATGACATTTTGTTCAGCTGTTCAGATTTCATAATGTGAAATCAGATTTCAGAATGTGAAATCTTCCAGAAAGGTAGACTATGACAGCTCAGAAGATTCAATCTTTATTTTAGATAGTCCAGTTTTAATTCTTCTCACAGTATAGCCCTGGTTGCATTTCATGTCATAGGCTGCCTTTACTAATGAATTGAGATTTGAATATAACTCATCTCAACTATAGAGTACTTAAGGCATCCTAATGTTAGATGATTAAAATTAAAAAGTTTATTGCAAATGATTTCATGTCTACTCTTCCTTGATACTCTTCTGTGATATATAGGTGTTGCTCCCTGTCTGCATTTAAGCATTTTTCCATTTTATGTGGTAAAACACGAATCAGGCCCAAGAAAACTAACAGACACACTCAGGGGTGAAAATCAATGTAAAATTTTTGACCTAGGGTGTAATTTTAACAGGAAATAAATTTCATGATCTTGACATGACTGAAATAATATTTGTTAAATGTGTTAATGTCTTTTGCACAGATATGAACCTTCTGTGGAATGATGAAGTTAGAAGACAAGCAAACCTACAGCTTCATTGAAGTGCAAAAAATGGAAAGACACCTTCTCTGCAGTGAGAGAAGTCAGCAAGAAATTATAAGAATGACTTTAAAGAAAACAAGAAGGTGAAAATGGATGGACAAAAATCAAATGGGCAAAAAATAATTCCTCAGCCATCTACATGTAAATGAAACTTAGTGACAATGTATTTAAAGGACATTCATGTATCTGATATTTTGACTTTAAGTAATGTTAAAAATTATTTCCATTTAGATAATGCTGACGTTCTGTTTTTCTGTTCTCTTACCTCAAGTAAATAGAAGTAAAACTAGAACTATAGGTGCTAGGTGATATTGCTGATACTTAAGAAACCCAAAATGGGCTCTTGTTTACACTAACACTTTATTTAGCTCAGTATCACGACTCTCTGGCAATGGTCCACAGTGGGGTCTAGGAAAAAATACAAGCACAGTAATAGCTGTAATAGCTCCTGAGACCATCTGTCTAGTCCTCAAAAAAATTGCAGTTCTGGACTTTCTTAATCAATGGAATCTTTTCATGGTTAATAGGCTGCCACAGATCTTCTTACATGATTTAAATAAGGCACTTCTTTAGCCTCTGTGGCTTTTTAACATGCACTCTTTGGCAAGGAGCTCCAGAGGTTAATTACATGAAGAATAGCTTCCTTCTCTTTCTTTGGAAGCAGCACCCTAAGCTTATTTCCTACCCCTTAGTTCTTATGTTCTTAGTTCTTAGTTCTTAGTGTACTTATTAAGATTGTGAACATTCTTGTACTTAATAAGCCCGTGAACCATTACCAATTATTTACATTCTTTATAGCACTTGGGATTTTATAGATAAAGTCCAAAGGGTGCAAATATAATACTTACTTCACATGATTAGAACAGTTTGGGTGCCAGCCTGTAGAAAGATAGGTCTTGATGTCAAACGCTTCATGATAATGCAGAAATGTAGAGAAAAGTGTGTGCAACAGAAATCAATTGGTAAAACTAGTTGGTCTACCTGGTCTAAATAAATTAGCTGTTTATAATTAATAGTTTATAAATAACTATTAATCTAATATTACAATGAAATGTCACAAGTCATGCCCTGTTGAGAGCAAGGAGTATTTGCTGTTGGTTTCAGTGTCTTGTTTCATAATGGATTTTCAAATTTATTTCTAATGATAAAAATGGGCTACAGAGATGATGATGTGCCAAACTAGCAGTACAAGTGCTTGTTGGCACATTGTTTAGGAAAAAAATTCACACAGTGTTTGATTTGTATTTATTAGTGGCTCTACATGTCCATTGTGGCCACAGAATCTTAATTTGTGCTACTATACTTTTTGCAGTCTTCTGATGAAGTCTGTGACCAGAGTGAACATTTCCGGTTTTACAACATCATGGTGAGTATACCTTAACGGATATTTTTACAGGTTTCAGAGTTGTATTAAACATTTTTGTGTTGCCTCACTAATAAATACTAGGAATAAGATTCTAATGATTTTTTTAAGATTATTGGAAAGAGATGTGGACTTTAGACCTAACCCAATAATTTTACAAGGCAACAGAATGTATTAATGTAAATGTTACTCTAGTAAACATATCTGGCATTGACCACATTATGCCTAACAGATCAATATTTTTCAGCTAGTTAATTATCTGGGTGAATGCATTTGCCAATTCAAACATAAATAAATGTCTTACATGATCAAATACTTTACAGAGATTAAGAGAATTCTTTAAAAAAATAAAATGTAGTCTTAAGAACTCACAATATTTCCTAGAGCACTGATGACTTGACATTTTCTGTGTAAACTAATTTAATTTTTAAAGAATTTCTATTTCAGAAGTTACATTAAGGCAATCACAAGGCAATCACTCAAATGGTGTTTTGTCTGGGCTTATTTACAAATTCTCTGAAGAGAATTTAAACACACCACAAAAATGTAGAAGCTGGATAAACATAAAATTCAGGACTGTCTCTGCAGGTGATGTCATTCTAAAGAAACTGGAATATGATAAATTAACCAAGAAAATAGGAAAAAAAAAAAAAAAAGAAAAAAAAAAAAGAGGACCAGATCTGTTTTTTACAGCAATGCAAATAAATTTTAGCAAAACACTTGCTATTGTCTCCAGCTAAGTAAAGCAAATTACATATCTCTAGAAATGAAGGAAATTTGCCTTAGGATATTTTATAACAGATTCTATGAGAAAATAATCCCAACTCTGAATTTTCCTGAATTTTTGGTGTTTAAACAGAGAAGAAGACTATTGAGACTGCCATCACTGTAATGCTGTAAAAAGCAAGACTGTCCTGGCATTCAGAAGTAACTAGTTTCCATCCTATACTAATTAAGCTTTTATAGGAATCCGTTTCACATCCAAATCTCTACAGTAAAGCCTACCAAGGCAGTACATTGTTAACAGAAGCACAGAATGCACAGGATCAATTTGTAAGCTCCTTTCAGAAAATGAAAATCAAGAAAATCTCACCAGGAGATGTTATTTTTATGCAAATTACAAAGACTAGAGAAATTCCCCTGATGCTGATATATCTGCAAAAACAAAATGATACTTTGTACTTTAGGCATTCTTTTCTTCCATGTGCTGAACTTGGTAGAAATACAGGCACAAGGTGCACATAGAAAAGAGTGACATTTCCAGGTTTATGAATCTCTACACTATATTTTGCAGAAGAACTGCAAGACCACTGCTGTTATGTAACCATTACACCATAGCTCTTGTTCCATTAGAAATGCTTACATTTTGATGCACTGTGTGCTATTTATTAAATCATGATGGCAAGAATGATTTTTTTTTTATGTTTACTATATCTGAGATCGTGATCAGACTCCTCCACTTATTTTTGCAGTGTGTTTTAAAAGGGCAGAGATTGGAAATTTTTCAGAGGAGAGTTACTAGAACAATCTGTAGTCTTCTCTGGGAAACATTAACATCTGAGAACAGTCAGCTAATAGATTTATCAGAGAATGTGGTTGCAAATTAAACTATAATAGGAACCAATGCTTAGAAGATAAACCACTGTACATTTAGGGCAAAAAACATTGAAAGAGTGTTTCAAAGAGACTGAATACTTTTTCTAAAGGCAATGCCTCTCCTGACTACAAAAAGACATGAAAAAAAGCCTTTTGTACAATATTTAAAGCCAAGGTGAAAAGCCTAAGCTGAAAATATTTGCTAGACTTATGTCTTATAACAGAGCAAACTTCAGACTGGTATGGAGGAAAAAAAAAAATCTTAATCTTGTACTGAAAGACTTTAATAATCTTCCTAACATGCAGCAAAATGGACCTGGGAGGAAAGCAGAGTAATTTTAACACATCCTTGCCCCGTTTAGAATTAGAAAACACAGAGTTCTATGTAAGACTGAAGAGTTTTACTGGACTGTTTTGTACCAAATATCACTTTTGAAATCTCCCATTCTCCACTTCCCTATCCTCCCACCTTCAGGAAAGAGAAACTGAAATTTCTTAGTTATGCTGAATATGAAATAGGTTTGGCTTTATTTTTTTCTACTGGGAATTTCCATAGACACAAGTCTTTTCCTGTTCTGCAGTATAACCAAACACAGAGTATTTTTAAAGACTGCATGATGTGAACACAAAACAATGTTTATTTCACTCAAACAAGATAAAATTTCAACATTAGTTACAGTATTTGATTTTGAAAAAAACCCCCAAATGTCAAAATTATTTTCAGTCAAAAAAAACCTATTTATTAAAAGATTAAATTTAAAATTAATTAAAAATGTCTCATCTAGCTATTTCTCTGAAGAGAAATGACATATCAATTCAAGATTAAATACTTGGTTGAAGTATATGGCAAATTTTGTTCCAAAAATAGCTGTAGAGGATTCTTCTGACTTGTTTAACAATCTTTCCACTGGCTGAAGATTCATTGGCAGGGAGCTATGACAGCTGAGAATCAATGATTCTTTTCAAAATACTCATGGTTTTGAGTTTGTTTTATATGAACCCAATAGGCATTCATCATTTCTGACATTTTTTTGTTACTCATTTCCCAATGCCTGACAAGGGTAAGATTGTAAATTGAATAAGAAAAGGAGAAAAATATTATGTTTCTCTTTGTGAAAGGCCAGTGGTTGCAGTAGATCTTATATACTACTTCTTTTTAGAAAAATTATGTGTATTTTGGGATGTTATATATAGAGTTGAAAGGTTTTCCTTCCTTTGATCTCTTCGCTACATATGGAATGTAGATCTGTGGAGTATTATTTATAATTGCAATTACAAGAAGCCTTTTTTTTTTTTTTTTTTTTTTTTTAATATTGTAATAGAGGTATCCAAGAGGATCCCTTAGAAAGCTGTAACTACTGCTGAGGTCCCCAACAAACTACAGATATTTTAAACTTTGCTTTGCTTCACTTGATCAGATGCACCTGGTCTCAATAGCCAAGCACCACTAAGGATAAGGAAACCAGAACTTGCTTTAAATAAAAGGATATTATCAGTCTTTTAAATGAAATTTATTCTACCATTTCATTTTTCTCCATCAACTGACTCATTGATTTATGATTGATTTTACTACAAACTGTGATTCCTAACAGTGACCTGAGATGTTGCGCTCTCTCTCTCTCTCATGCTCTCCCTATCTGTCTCTATGTCTATCTGTTCAAGTATCTCATGGTACTGGGTATTGCTTAGGACTATCAGTTTTCTTTGAGGGTAAAATTCAAATGCAAATGGATTGTTTGCTAGGGTCAGTACTTATAGCACTCAAAATTTCTCTGCCTATTAAAATATAACGGTAAGTACTGTGTCAGGTAAGCAAAGTTATTCATCGATTTTGAAAACTATGAACTGAGAGAATGTTGAATGTTTAAACATACCTATGCTACTGGGGCAGTAGTGCTCTATATATTCTTTCATACTAAGCCTAAGCTTGCAGCACTGAAATAGAGTGCAGGGGAAAATATTATTGTGATTGACATGAAAGGCTCCAGCTTAGGTCATTGTCCCTCAGACAACTGAAAAAACAGTCGTGTTACTCAGTGCATAACAATCCACCTTTTTATTACAGGAGGGGACAGAGACATAACACGTTGTCACATCACTGAATAAAAGTTACCCAGACGCAACTGCTTTGTTCCTTTCTGAATGGGATCGTGGAGTAACTACATAATTTTATGTTTGTGCTTTCTGGAGTTCTGAATACTGAATAGCTTTGCTACTGTAATGGTTTGTGTATGAGTGTTAAGCAGCTTCAACTAAAATGTATTTACAGTGAAATGAAAACAGGAGAGCAGGCAATTGGATGGACTTTATTGTTAGGTGAAACCCAGATTTATGAGTAAATAGCCTGGAAGGGGACCCATGAGGTGCTATGGCTCTTGGCTCTTCCCAAAAGGACTATTAGCTGCCTGAGGAGCTTATATTCTCTCTGTAAAATAAAAATACACAATATGAATTTTGTGCATCCAGTCCAACCCATTTAATTTAAAATATTTTGTGAGTCAAGATGGATGAAATTTATGAAAATAGATGTTAAAAAGATTCTAAAGGTTCATAAAGACTCTAGCCTTTGAACATTCAAGTGTTTGAAAATTCACACACACCCCCAAATTCCATAGATGTGCATACGTGTCAGTTCAGCATCTTGTTCTTGGGCAAACTGAGGTTGGTAAGTATATTTTGCAACATTTAGTTCTGTGCTTTTTTTGGTTTTTTAAACTTCAGCTTCTCAGACGTGAGTGTATGTTCCTTGGCAGGAAGTCAGCAAGCTGTCACACCGAGTTCATTTTATGAAAGCTATATGGTTTCATTTTGCAAAAACATTCCTGAGAATTTTAAAGAGCTGTCAAAAGGAATTCACTTTATTACTGATTAACATTAAAGTCAGAACTAAAGCCACATAAAATAGTCCTGGAAATAAAAAAACTCCAACAGTACTCCTGTCTTTCATTTTGACTACATTGTGGAAACAAACTGTATTGCTTCTCTTTTGCGGTGGCATTTTAGACTCTTACAGAAAACCTGTAAATTTTTGGGTAGACTGATAGTCTACTTGAAATTTAGCATATTCAGAAGGGGAAATTTAGATAATATCAGTTATTGATTATAAGAAACACATGATCATAAAATTACTATGTGATAGTTATGTACATGGAATAAGCCTATGTGATTGTATGTACTCTATCACCTACATTTATATATAAGTACACATATGTGTGACTGAAAAAATAAATCCCAAAATAAGTGTAGGAACTTATTCATAATGCTTAAATTAATGATGCGTATAAGATGAATGAACAAATAAATAAATATTTGCATTTTCTTTTTATGTGAGTATCTGATATTATTAAAACATCTATGGAGAATATAAACTAACTAAGAGGATGAAGCTAGCTCCATTTAAATACTATAAACTCAGTATCAGACCTATGAGAAGTATATTTAATAATGTTGATGATATTTATTAATATTATTTTACAAGTCATAGTACACATTAAAGAAAAAAGCAAGTACATAGGAGAAATATATCAGAAAGTATTTTAAGGCTCAGTTTTAGGTCAGATGATAATTTCTTGGCAATTCTACTTTTTTAAGTAATATTCAACAAAATTTTGTTGTTTGTTTGGTTTGGTTTGTTTCAATTAATACTCCTGTGCATTTATAGAAGTTTAGGTTAAATAGATTCTGCCATTTCTAATAATCAGTTTAAAAAAAATCAATATATATTTCCAAGGGTTTTTCTTAGAAATGTGTTTATTATATATTTATAGAGACTAGGAACTTCTTTTTAAAATTAAACAACAAATACTAATGCAATTCTATTTTTTTTAATTTTGTACTGAACTTGGAGAGGAAGTGATGGCTTGAAGCTACAGAACAGAACTATACAAAATAAAAAAGAATTTGTGTTGGTAGTTTTTCTTGCTATCGCAGTAGCCTAGTTATATGTTCATGCCTGTAGAGACCAAATAGAAGCAGTAACATCAGGGACTGCCTATACAGCTACCATTATTCCTCATTATCCCTGACTCAAAGGGTTTTTCATCACTAAGATTGTAATTTTTTAAATTTTTTTTTTTAAAGACAAATAATTTGCTGTGTTGTTTTGGCCACAAAGAAGGTAATAAGATTAATTGACTACATCATGTGATCCATAACTTCTTAGTAACACAGAAATTTCAGTGAAGGCTGGAGCTTCAAACCACCTACAGAATTCAGTGATTTTATGTTCTATTAAATGTATTTGCATAGGGTAATAAAAAAAATAAGGATAAAAATCATATGCAAAATGTACTGAATAACTGCATTGAGAAAGACATTTTCATATATTAAATACTAATTATCTTAATATAAAATATTATATATACAAATATTATATAAACATAATTTATTTATAAAATATAGTTTTATTTATTATAAACTTATATCTTCAAATAGATATAAAAATAAAAGAAAAACTGCATCCATGTGTAAAATGAAGCAAATTGCTGATCTCATCTAGGAGACAAATAATTTGTATTTCTGCCTTGGCAAAGACAAACATGTGACAGTCTACAACTTCCTCATGAGAGGAAGAAGAGGGGCAGGCACTGATCTCTTCTCTGTGTTGACCAGTGACAGGACCTGAAGGAATGGCCTGAAGTTGTGTCAGGGGAGGTTTAGGTTGGATATTCAAAAAAGGTTCTTCACCCAGAGGGTGGTTGGGAGCTGCAACAGGCTTCCCAGGGAAGTCGTCACAGCACCAAGCCTAATAGAGCTCAAGAAGGATTTGGACAACACTCTCAGGTACATGGTGTGACTCTAGGCGATGGTCCTGTGCAAGGGTAAGAGTTGGACTTGGTGATCCTTGTGGTCCCTTCCGACTCAGTATATTCTGTGATCCTGTGAATTAAAAAAATGCAGCAACAATTCTGTACGTTATTTGTGCCTGTCCTACAGAAGTCCACACAGCCCACACTACCCGTGCTGTTTCAGACATGAAGACAGGCAAACAATTCCTCTTCTCAGACTCAGCCAGAGATGTCTGGGACCACGGGTACTCCTGGTGTTCAGAACTACGGACAGCGCTGCGCATTCCTTCAGAGCAGCTCCCCACTTCCCTATCTAAGAAACTAGGATCCATGTAGTGAGACAGTCACACGCCAGAGCCCGTACAACAGGAGACATGATTTGTCGTTGCTGGCATATTAACTCTTTGTTCCCAGCAGGTGGAGAGGCTTCAAATGTCAAAGAACACGCCAGGCTATTTTTCCATGCTTGCCAAGGAAATGCATCTACTTTTTCTCTAGGCAAAATGTAAACCCAACAAATAGCTTTTCAGCAATTAATTTTGTTCGAACAGTAATGGTTTCTGGCTTGGCTAGTTTCTGATGTATAATGATCAGGTGGGTTAAGACCTTGAGGCATTTCCTGAGTCTTTGCATTCAGCCTTGACTGCTTGTTAAAAAATGAAAAATGTAGCTAGACTCAAACCTTCAAGCCAGTGGAACACTGTCCTTAGGCTGAAGCCTAATGTGAAGCTGATAATTTATTTTAATCCACTCATATGCTAGTCTTGTTAAAACAGATTTACTGTGTTGTTTATTACTCAGGAAATTGATCACTGGAGATGTTTTTCTGAACTGGTACTTTATTAAACGAGTAAAATTTCTGTTTAAGGCTGCGTTTCACTATTGTCATAACTATCAAAATATACTATGCTACAGAACAGTGATCTAGAAATAAACAATATGAATGCAATTATATATATATTAGAAATATCTCCTCGAATTCTGTTATTATAAAACCTGGAAATAAACCAAAGAGTGGACAGGAAAAGGTATAAATTATTATTCTCTTTTAAATTTTATAAAGGAAGAGAATCCAATAAATTTCTGTTTACTGTTTCTGTTTGCTGTTAAATTCTACACATCTTGCCCCATGGGATATTCCAAAAGATTACTTTCTGGTCTGAATATCATACTGATCCACAGTGATCCCAACTATTTCATATGATCAATCACACATCCTGGGGATAAGGACAGAAATGAGCTTTTGTGTCAAAGCTACCTAAAGACATTAGCATGTTTTTTAATAACATAAATGTAACTGTTCCAGATGAAGGCCATCTTGCTGCTCTTGGTAAGATGCTTTTCTGTGCCAGAATTAACATGCTAGCCCTAGTGATTAAGCAGTGCAAAACGCCGACTCTTCACTGGACATGATTGTATATATTTAAGCTTCATTAATTATAAATTAGCTTAAATAGCCAAATGCAAAGAATCTCTTCTGACACGAAGATGTCATGAAAAAACCCACAAGCATTTTGCAAAACAAATTAACATCAATAAACTGATTTAAATTTCATCTTGCAATGGTAAAATTAATGTGTAGGTACAGTATTTTTAGCTGTGCCTGAGCAGACTGTTCATCTAATGAGTAAAGCAATGTATCAAGGTCTTTGTAAAAGTGATATTAAGAAGTGTTCTTGTCTATATTTGCAAAGACCCTGGACTTTTAGCTGTGTGACAGCTGTACTCAAAATGATGATGTTGTCAGCAGTACAAGACTAGTGTGGTGTCTCTGATAGTACTTCAGTCACAATATTGATATTATCTTATTATTGATCACAGAGAACAAAATCGCTGAATAATGGGAGTTGCAGACATCAGAGAAGTAGTCAAAAGTCTAATAGGAGTATTCTCCCATCACAATTTAGCGTTTCTAACTGACTATCTTTAAGGTATTATTTGAAAAATATTGCTCAAAATTTTGGTGTTGGAAAGGCAACGATTTATGTTGATGGGTTTTGTATCTACTTCTTGATATATGACTATAACTAAATGATCCCAACCAAGGAAAACTCTCCATTCTGGACCAGAATACATGGTTTAGCTTGCTGACTTCACTGGAAATCCTCAGATACATTCAACTGGCTTAAGGTCCATGCCATTGCAATTATATTCAAATAGCTTTGTACTTCAAGGAAAAATAATTGCAAGGATATCTAATTACTAACATGAAGACAATTTAGTAAGATAACCTCATTTATAAACCATTTTCAGACTTTGAAAGATTTATTACTTGTATTTCGAGGAGAGATGCCCTTAACAGTATCTTGGGACTTTTTTATGAACTATTTATGTGATAATTTGATGCAGTTGCATGTTAATACCAGAATATACTACCTAGAAAAAAATTCAAACATGATAAAAATAGTAAAGAAGACCTCAATATTCACTGATTTATCCATAAACCAAAAGGCTGAATTACCTATATGGATATATATATATATATATATCTCCATTGTATACATATAGTATTTTAAAAAATACCAACATGTATTAAAAGTATTTAAAAATTATTGTGGATGTTATTAAAGACAAAAGATATATAATATTCTATGTCTAAAAAACACCTAAATAATTGTACCAGAAGAAGAATTTTTTGAAATGCTTGAGGTATCTCTATGCTACAATTGCTATGTTGATTTGTAAATCTCATATAGTAAAAAAAAATAAATCTTTTTTACCTTCTACAAGTGACAATAATTATTTAAAGCTTATGAAGTCCTTTGGAATGTAACTAATTTACAAATATCCTAGATAAATGTTAAACAGCGCTACTATAATTTTGCAGTGACAAAAGAAATCTAATAGTATTATTATACCAATTTAATAAAATGACAGGAAAAATCTGAGGTTGTTCTACTGTGCAAATGCTTTTATGTTACATTGCTGCAGAACTTGTTATTTTTAAATAATCAGGCCCAGCTCAGGAAAAAATTACTTCTGTGCGTATGTGGAGTTCTGTAAAAAAACTCTAATACTAGGGCCTTTCATAATGCATAAGGAAATAAAGATGGAGCTGAGAAACTCTCTGGAATATTAATTCCTGTGGTAACAGCTGGAACAGAATTACTCTGGAAAAATCCCTTTGCAATTTTTTTCATAGAAGGACCTGTAGATAAACATCAAGAAAACTTTAAAATTAAACATAATCTAGAAAATTGAGACCCAAGACTTCTCCAAGAATAAATGTATCAGAGCAAGGCAGACACTCCATCTGAACATATGATTTTTAAATAGAGATAATCATAAGCAAAAATTTAAAAATTTAATCAAGATTTTTATTTTTCCAATTTTTGTACCTTGGTTGCTAAACTGTGTTTTTAAGGCATGTACTGAAATTTTATACTATTTCATTTTCAACTTTTGTACTCTAAATATATATATATATATTATTCTATTAAAATTACTTTTAAAAAATCATTCAGAAAGTGAAAAACTTTTGAAAACTTTTGTTCCTTTTTTTTCTGGAGTAGTCAATATTTTTCAGGATATCTCTGTACACATAGGTTTAATAGAGGCCTTTTTGTTTTTTTTCAAGCAAAAAAGCAATGGGTAATTTGCTGACTAGCAACACAATATTAACCAGAGCAGACAGCTTTATCCAAGTGGCCCTAACAATGGTACAATTTTCTCCAAATCACAATAAAATAATTACTCCTTAGATGAATGTATATAAATTTTTTAACACAGGGTAGACAGTTTGCTAACATGCTCATTTCAGAATATATGTAACTCACTCTTTTTTCATAGAAAAAAAATTACTTCTTATACAAAATAAAGTGAGTGTAGGCACTTCAAAAGGAACAGGTTTTAGTGTGAATAAGATAGAAGCAAAACTCAGAAATGCAATGGAATGTACTGCAAATACAAGTTATGCCTTCTATATATGCATGAGAAATCCTGTTTATAACTGGACCAGGACTCATTTTTTAGCTTACAAATCCACATGGATCCTATTGTGCCTGAAAGATATATAACTGTAAATGGAGAAAGAATGGATTTTCATAGGAGCAGTGAAATTCACCCCACTGACTTAGAAGAATAACATGCTTATCTAAATGAAGTAGAACAGGCTTTACTGCAAAAGGAAATATTTTTCATTGGAAATTTCATTGCTCTAACGCTGGGGCCTCATGTTAAAAATTTGTCTTTTGCATCCTGTTCAGCAGAACTCTCAGCACTTCTTGATGGCAGTCAAAACTTCACCAGGGAACTCATCAATATTGCATGCAGTATGTTGCTGAAACATGCGTTCATCTGAAGGAACAAGAGAAGAGAAAAAAGATTCAATGCATTTTGTGAAATCCACGTCTCTTATCTATGTTTCCTCACATTCTTTCCTTTAAAGATTTAAAGGAGAAAAGAAGGTTGTGTTTCCACGTACTTTATTCCGTACGTAGATTCTGATTGTGTAAATAAAGCATGAGAAATAACATTGTGTTTCAATCAGTTCTGGGAAAACAAACTTTTCCTGGGACCTCTAGCTTGATTAAATATGACAAAATGTAACGGTTAATTATTTTTCCATAATCATTCATATAACATTGATGTAACAACATGTATCACTGTGTAGGTGTATCACTGTACAGTTAGATTATGCTGAGCAGTACTCATATGACTAGGACATCAGAGGAGTTATTTTGATGTCAAGACACAGATTTCTTGCACTTTTTGAGATGCCTAAAATTTCTCTTGCTCCATAAAAGCACAGATCTTCTGAACCTCATCTACCAGCCCATGTGAGTGACTGAACAACTTAGGGTGCTTGTATAGTATGGGCTGCCAACGCAAGGCCAGCTGAACTGCATCCTAAAATAATGAGGACTCACTTATCTGCTTAATCCAATTTGGTCATGTAAGTTCCATTATACTAAAACAAACGGTAAAAGAAAGAATGGTTCACCTACATAGAATAATTTCTTAAATAGAAAATATGGGTTGTCCTTTAGGAACACCTCTGTTTCACCATTGGTTTGAAGGAAGATGACTACTTTGTCCATGCCCCAGATATCTTAGAAGATGATTCTTACAGTAAGATATATTTTGAAATGTTCTGTTAAGAAGTACATAATTTGAATTCAGTTCCCAGTTAAAAGAATAAACCTCACATTTCTTAAAAAAACCCCCACAATAATATCTCCTTAATATTCAACAAATATTAATGGAAAACTGTGCTTTGTATTATGCGGTGACTAAGCAAATAAACAACTCCTTTATTCAAAGTCTCACTCCAAGATTTCTCTCCTGAAGCATTAGATATTTTATAAATTCACAATTATATTTGCTCTTCAATGAAAAAGAAATTGCAGTTGCAGTTATGAAACAGGAGTTAGAAATAAATATACTTCTTCAACATCTTTCTGTGATTGCCAGGCTGAATTTAACACTTTCTTATTTAATAAAAAATACCAGGAATAGATTTAATCTTTGGTTACAAATTTCCTTAATATTTTTCTTCTTACATCAAGTCTGGTTGATCCAATAGTGCCTTTAATTTAATGCAGTTTATTAACTAACACAATGCCCATGGGATACGAGAAAGATATGTTTTGCAAATGTTTAGCTTTTATAGTGTGCACAGTTTGGAGTTATTGTACAAAATTTACTTGATGTTGAGAGAGCAATGGTCTTTATCTGCTCATAAAATAATTTATTTTGACACACTGCAGTATTAAATATTCACTAAATGGGCAATTAAAACAAGTGAAAACAGTTGATATATGAAATGTCTATTCGTGTCCTGAGCCTAAAAATTGATAAAAATATAGATTTAGATTGCATAATTTTATCTAGGTTTTAAAAATAGTTTAAGTCTTAAGGACATGGTCTCTTAGGTAAACGCTGCATGCAATGAAGTGTACTGTGATATCATCTAGAATGAAACAACCTTCACTTTTCTGACAGACATTTAGTGACTATTTTAACAGTTTGGCCTCAAGGACAGGAAATGGCAAAAAAATTCATTAAATGGAGGTTTGGAATAGACTGCTTGAGTACAGCTGCATGAATAATAACCTCATCAAGGCTTAGAAGTGAGGATAAGGGGTTAGATTCCAAAGAAAGGTTCATGTTTGTATGGTAAAAAGCTGAAAGAAAGCAAATTTAAATTTCACCTACAATTACATATCATCTCACAGACTGCAGTTTATTCAAATAGTGTGAGAAATCACAAGATGACATGAAATCAAACTAAGGCCACTCGAGAAAGATTATTTTAGTTAGTCTGGTGTATAAACAAATACAAGTATGTAAGAGTACGCCTAAAAGAAGGAAATTATCCATTTGAGGATTCCAGTGGCAAAACACTTAACTACCATGTGCATAGTTTATGATGCTTCAAGGACCTCTTCATGGAATTATATTCATTTTTTACATGAATGCATACCTATTATTCCCATTATATTAAGACTGCTGGAATTACTAGTGGCCAGGTACACTTGTTATGTAGAAAAAAGTTTAATTATTTAAGTCAGTGGAATGATGAATTGATTATGAAATTTTAAACAGTTGTCTATAAATGTAATTACACAGCTGCCTTGAGAAGAGGCAATGTATTTTCAGTCAGATATACTCTGCTTTTGTGTCACTTGGAAAACATTGTTTCTTTCTGAGGTTTCACAATAACAGCAAAGCTGAGTGATGCCACCAAAGAAACATGCTGAAAAATTCTTTATGTTTGAAGAAACAGGGGGAGAAATCTCTCTCCTTCCTGTTGGAAACTCCTAGGCATATAATAATTTTGGCAGAATCAACTGTACCTTCTTTTAATTTGTCCACTCCTTTTCTTAATAACAAACATATTCTCACTAACTTTCTGCACAAAGTTTCCTTCTCAGTCTGGCATAAAACCTTACACACAATCTTACCCAATATGCTAAAGCTTGTGACATTTCACAAAATCACAGATTATGCTGAGTTAGAAGGGACCCATAAAGATCATTGAGTCCAACTCTTACCCTTGCCCTGAACCATTCCAAAGGTCACATCATGTGCCTGAGAGCATTGCCCACATGCTTTTTGAACTCTGTCAGGCTTGGAGCTACAACCACTTCCCTGAGAAGCCTGTTGCAGTGCCTAACTATCCTCTGGGTGGAGAACCTCTTCTAATATCCAACCTAACACCCCCCCTCCCCCGACACAACTTCATGCCATTGCCTCAAGTCCTGTCACTGATCACCACAGAGGAGAGATGAGTTCCTGCCCTCCTCTTCCCCTTACGAGGAAATTGTAATCTTCAATGGGGTCTCCCCTCAGTCTCCTCTTCTCCAGGCGGAACAGCCCAAGTGACCTCAGCTGCTCCTCATACAACTTCTGCTCAAGATCCTTGACCATCTTAATTGCCCTCCTTTGGATGGTATCTTATAGCTTAATACCTTTTTATATAGTTGTGCCCAAAACTGCACACAGTATTCCAGGTGAGGCCACCCCAGTGCAGAGCAGACCAGGACAATCCCTTCCCTCGACCGGCTGGTGGTGCTTTGCCTGAAGCCCCTGGAGAGGGTTGGCCTTCCTGGCTGCCAGGGCACTGCTGACTCATATTCAACCTGGAATTGTCCATGACGCCCAGGTCCCTTTCCATGGCACTGCCTCCCAGCATCTCATTTCCTACTCTGTACAAACAGCCAGGGTTGCCCCATCCCAGGTGCAGAATCCAGCACAGGTGATTGCTCAGCCCTCTAATTTAGCAAGGTCCCTCTGCAGGACCTCCCTACCTTCGAGGTATTCAACAGCTCCTCTGAGTGTTGTGTCTTCTGTAAAAGTGCTTAGTATCCCTTCCAGTCCTGCATCTAAGTCATTTATGGAGATGTTCAAGAGCACAGGTCTAAGATGGAGCCCTGTGGAGCCCCACTAGTGACAGGTGGCTAGTCTGATGTCACCCATTCACTACTATCCTCTGTGCTTGACCCATGAGCCAATTGCTCACCCACTGCATGACGTGTTTATCCAGCTGTGCTGGACATTTTATCCAGAAGGATCTTGTGAGAGATAGTATTGAAAGCTTTACTGAAATCCAAAACCATTACTGGCTTCCCTTGATCAACTAGATGGGTTACCTTGTCACAAAAAGGAAATTGATTTATAAAATCCGGACTCTCCTCTCATAAAGCCATGCTAGCTGTAACCAATGAGAGCATTCAGGTGTTTTCAGTATCTTCTAGAATAATCATCCCCATGGTTTTACCAGGCACTGTAGTGAGAATAACAGGTCAATATTTTCCAGAGTCCTACTTCTTACCCTTCTTAAAAATCAGGACAATGTTCTCCAGCTTCCAGTCAACCGAGACCTTTATGGATTTTGCTCCCAGAATCATATCAGCCTGTTTAGGAAACCTTTTTGTCTTTGCGAAAGTTGACACTGAAGGCTCTTCTGGAATCTGGTTTGACTGCCTGTTTTTGATGATGTGGTGCTGTAACAAGGAGATAATGCAAAATTTTAGATGGACTAGAGTCAAATAGAAAGCCAAGTCTGCTGCAGACTGGTGAAACCCTCTGAACAGCAAGTGGACAGTATTCTAGTGTCCTTTGAAGGGTTACTGCTCCAAGGTGGTAAAGGCATTGCTCCAGATCTGGCCATAAAAGCACTAAGGCTTAAAAATTATCTAGAAGTATGGCAAATCTGATTTCAAGCCTTGCCTCAAGACTGTACACTAGAGTGATGTAGATCCATACAGTTAGACCTGCAGTTACAGCTCTGTTACAACTATAATCTGAATATCAGAAAATATAATTCATTTTTCACACGGTAATTTCTTAGTTGTACCATGGATATTGAGGACAGAGTACTTCAATTGAGGGTAACATAGATAAGATTGGATTGTATTTTCTGAAGTTCGTGTTTTATAAAATGATATTCACATGGTTTGGTTTGAAAGGTAACCCCAATTTTACCAGAGCAAATGTTCCTTAAAATTTTAGCTGATGAAAAGCAGCACTTCTGCTAAGGAGTTTTAGGGGATAGAGGTGTAATCATCTTTCAGGTAATCTGTCTTGTATTCTTAGATCTGTGACTGATTATTGTTCACAAAATGTTAGAAGACAAGCCACCATTATTTGATTGTGCCTCATTTACCCCATTTGTAAAATCAAGGTGATGACGTTACTCTAGATTTTCTGGTTGAGAATGCTATATCAGAGTGAAGTTTAAAAAAAAATGAATCTTGATATACCAGTTTACACCAGAGCAAAAATACTCAAGTGAAAAATAAAAGGAATAAAAGTGAAGCTAGTTCTCAAATTAATTTTCACCCTTTCTCAGATAACTTCCATAGAAAATAATAGAAAAAATACAATTTGCCACCCCAGCTTCAATTAATATGATATCCACTTTCCTTTTTTAAACAAATGATTTGAAAAGGACTATAATTTTGAGTAATTTTCCAGTGTAAATGAAAAAAAAGGTCATGGTTCATAGATACATAATAATTTGGGTAACAGAAAGCAATTTACTTTTCCTTAATTAAACTCAGCTACTGCAGTCTTTGTTTAAATTGATAAAAGGATTACAAAATTATCTTTTCAGGTTTGTATAGCATTTAGTGTTTGAATAAAAATGTCTCTTGCCTGGACTCAAGTTCCATTAAAGAATTATGAAGAGAAATGCTCTTCAAAAAAATTAAAGTCATCTTTATATTTCTTCATTAAATGGTAGTGTTCCCTTTCAATCCTAAATTATAAGGTCTGTGGGATTACTGGAAAACTAAGTTGAAATACACAGGTAGAGCCTGTCACTCAAATTTAAAAGGTCCAATAATTAAATACACAGCTATTTTTTATGACTAAGTAAAAACAAACAAACAACCAACAACAAATAATCGATCCTTAGAGTCAGACATTCTGACTTAGTGCTAAGGCTGAATCTCACCAATTTCAGTGGAAGAAATGTTAATAAAAACAGAAGAACTGTCCGTTTGAAGATTTTCTCTCTATTCATTGATTACTCAATGATAAGAGCAAGTTAAATGAGCTGAAAACATTTTCTAGCCCTACATCTTGGACATGTTCTTGAGTACAGAGTAGTGATATACAGTGACTCTGAAAATAAAACTTTATTATATATCCCAAACAAAATACTGAACGTATCTCACACACATGAGCTGTAAGTTGGAAGCTGAACCAGTAAACCCAAGATTTCGAAGGACCAGGTAATTCCTATATTAGCCTTTGAAAAGTAGTAGTTAAGGAAATTGTATTTCAAGTGGCCAGATTTTTAAAATTGAAATCTAGAATAGCACACAATAAGAATAGAAAAAAAACCCTCCTAAATTTGGAAAAGAAAGTGATTGATTTTATTACTTACTCATTAAGTATAAGGAAAAAAAAGTAAGAAGATGTAAGAAAATTAAATAGTCATTGTGTGATTTCCTTGGTAAGTTAATTTTTTTCTTTTTTTTTTTTTTTTGAAAAACAATAGCAGTAGCTTAGTTTCTCTCTGCTTTCTTAAAAGATTTGATAAATTGTCACTAATGAAATTTTTACTTACACTGTCAAAGAAAAGAAGTTAATAAAAGCTGTGCCAAATGACATGGAAGTGAATAAAGGATAAAATCAGAATGAATTGTACTTCAATGGTGTCAAGGGGTTGTGGGGGCCAGTGGCTTCCTGGAGCCCAGGGGTCAAGAGTGGTAGGGGCTCCCCCAGGTGGGGCTGAAACCTGACTCCTAGGCTGTGGACAGGATGGAGAAGCCCCAGAGAGATCAGGCAGATACAGTCAGATTTTGTAGGCTTTGATAAATTGAAAATAACTGTCCCGAGGGTGATTGTTAGAATTTCTCCAAGACAGAGCCTCTCAATTGGCATTGTCTTTTAAAACAATGATTATAATAGCTGTATTTAAACACATCATGGATAAATAGATAAGACACCTGGCTTGGTCTTGGCATAGACTTTTAAAATTTAGAAGTATATATAGGTAGAAAAAAAGTATTTTAAATGGGTAAATTCTGAAGCAACTTCCCATTCCTTCTCCAGTAGAAGTACCAAGAAGAGAAATCCAGATGCCAAGATGCACTAAATGTATTTCTTAACTAGGTCAGTGATAAAGCAGGTTAGAAACCACATTTGCAACCTGTGAAGGATGGTACAAATGTCAAAGAAGTCTGTTTGTGCTGTTCTGAGTATATTAAAAACCTAAATTTAGAAAATATTAGTAAACAGAGAGGTATTAAATAAAATATTTTAAATGTCATGTTTATATCACCTGACTCAGGGAGAAAAATGGGCAGCTTCAGAAGAGTGATTCATAAGCCTGACCTTAGATGTCCTAAGTTTATTTTGGACTAAGTTAAAGCTAGAACATTGCTGGTGCTGGAGTGACATTATCATAGTAAGGTTTGGAGTACCTATGACAGGGAGTTGGAAATTTCAGATAGAAGGATATGTTTGAAATTCTGTGGCTGAAGGGAATTAACAGCTGAACTCAGGATGAATGTATCTCTTTCTCATTAGTAGAATGGCAGAAAAGTTCTCTGGGAAGTAGGAAGAAACCCTCTAAACTTTACCAAACCTGGGAGTTGAACTGGCTGCTTTTCAATGTCCTCAGATGTTTTGCCATCTGTTCATCGCTGCTGTGTTTTACAATCAAGCTAGATTTGATATGAGAAAGTTAGTTTGCATGTTCTTAGGAACTCAAGCTCTTTTGATGACACTTCCAGTGTGTCTTTTTGCTTCAAGGTCTATAGATAAGACTTTGGCTTCTAGTAACCACCGTGATAGTGGATCAAGGGTTGAACTTCATGATCTCAGAGGTCTTTTCCAACCCAACTGATTCTATGATTCTTGATAACTAGGACAGTAAATATATCAGCAACACTTTTGGTCATACATAATAGCATTGCTCAAATAATTTAAGAAGGTCTATTTAGAATTAGGCTCCTAATTACATCTCAAATGAGCTACTACCTGAAAGCTTTGCTGTCTGTCTGTCTGTTGGGACATTTGAGACTTCAATTCAACTTTGCTAGTTTACCATGCTCCATTCATTGACTTAATCTTTAGTACTTAGAGATTTTAAGGAGAGTGAGAAAAACCATGGCTTTCTATTAAATGAAAATCCATCTGTAAAAAATACTTGTACTATTTCATGGTGAATGTTTGCTTTTACACATTGGCCATGGAATTTCATAACAAGAATAAAAATTTTCTAGACTATGTGCAGTGGCATATATATATGGCATATATGGCATATATAGATTGTCTTTCATTTAACAATCAAAGCAAAAAAGGAGAACTTTGATTTTGGTTAAAGGAAAGATGGTTATTCTTTTCTTCTGCTTGAGAAAATGTTCAAAGAGTTTTTGAAAGTTGTGTGCTTATTTTCATTAAGTCTGTTGCCATTCAGTAGAAAAAAGAAAAAAAAATCACATTTATCATCCAGGTCTTTTTTATGTGCTTTTCTTATGCTGCACTATTTTACTTGTGACTTTGCTACTCACTTACAGAACCTTCCTTAGGAAATGTCTGTATCTTATGTCTTTAAAGGCCAGTGCAAAGTTCTAAAATAGCTGATAGCCTTGCTACAGTAACTTACTCTTAAGAACTAGCTATGATAAGTAAGATTAGAAATATTACCACTATATCTTTAAAAATTTTTTCTCTATTTCTATAGGTCAGCCTTATATTCCATCTTTTTATACTGTCTACAGTACTCGGAAAACCATGTTAGTATGTTATACTATGGGTAAACCGGATTCACACCAAAAAGGTCTTTTGATTCTCCTTTTATTGTTAAAATTTTAAAAATATTTCCACTTTCTTTGGTAGCAGGCTAAATGACTTAATGAATTCAGAAGAAAGATGACATCAGATAAAGAAAAACTGCATATTGACAGTGTCCCAAGATTTATTAACACAGTATGACTAACTCATTCCACACCATTCTTTATGGTATTAAGAGAGATACATAGAAAATTTTGGAGGTGAAAGCCCAATGAAGTGAATGGTAAAACCCTCGGACAATACTACAAGTTAAATAGAGTTCAAAAATAGGTGGGAAAATAAAGGCCAGAAAAAAAGAAGTCTCTTTATTTTTTCATTATTGCTAATACCCCTATAGTTTAAAGAGTACCTGCAGGCTTGTTTTATATGTAGTTACCATAATCATGCCTTAAAGTTAGGACAAGTAGTTAAATACAATCTCTCAAAACCTGATAATAAGTTTCACTGAATAAGTATTTTGATTTCTCTCTGAGTTTTACCAGTGGGTAAAAGGATCCAGAGGTTTGTTGAATAAGTGAAATTGAAATTACTAACAAAGTCTGTGGAGTTGTTTCAGCATTTATGAGTAGTCCTTGCATGCAAAATCTGCAAATCATAAATGGATGGATGTCACCATTAATAATTCAGAAGATTAAGGAACAAGGTTTTTAACAGCATTTATGGGAGATATTGAAGCAGGGAAGTGCTGAGTATGAATTACAACAGAGAGAATGTTACTATGAGTTCGGAAATTAGAAATATAGGGAGGGAATCAGGGGAGAATGATAAATATGGCTGCTTGCTGAGGGAGTTAACTGAAGAAAACTGAATAGAAAACAGAAATATATTTCAGACACAGTAAAAAATCCTTAAATAGTGTAAATCGTCATACTTAATCTGATATTGACTTACCTTATTATCTTAACTCACTGTGTTTTAGTGTCTAGTGAAGTATTTTTTACTGATGCATTTTTTGATGTTAACATTTATTGACAATGGTTATGATCTACTGTGCCCTCATATACTTACAAAAGCAAAATAAGTAATTTAATAAAAAGAAAACTGTTGATAAGCGTTACCTTTGCTGTAATTAAATAAGCTTTTACAATGTTACTGGAAAGAAAGCAATGGTGGAAACTTTACAATTAGTTCAGAAAAAAAATTTTGTTGTATAGCCAAAGACAGAGGTAGAGGGTTTTGAAGTGACATTTAAAAACTCCTTCTCTATCAAGTATTTTAAGCACAGATTGGTTTTTCTTACACTCAAAACTGATCATATTCATATACTACTCAAACAGGAATTAGGGATAAGGGAATTAAATTCTTGGGGTGATTTAAAGTGTCTTTGTACTACATATTCTCAGGTAGCTAGCTTGATGGAAGTGTATGTGTTTCTTTTAAGCAGTACTGTTCTAAATCTGGACCTTTTTAAAAAATAAATATGCCCAATAAGAATTGCTGGAGGGAATTATTTCCCACTTTTGTTTCAAGAACAAAAGGCAATGTTTGTTTGGAACTTTTCTTACAGTAATTACAATAGAGAAATAAAAAGAAAAAAATCTGTTTAAGCCAAAATTCTGTCTCAGACAGTATTGATAAGAGATGTGATTTAGGAGAGCACATGGGTCTGGTCTTTCATTGTGTTTCCTTTTGTTCCAGCTCCTCCAGCATTCACAGTTCTTGTGTTATGGATAGTAGGCATATCCCTTCCTAGTCTTTTAGTTTTTCTATGGAACATTTATCATAATTTTCTCTATTTTGGTTTTGACACTGCTGAGACTCCCTGGACTGTTAGATTTCACTATGCTTTGTGGTAATAAGGTGGAGAAATTTAATACCCTCTGTGTTGTCTCCCCTACCCCAGAGCACACTGGTATGGCCACAGACTGCCAAGAAATGGTGTTGCCTCCAACAGCACCTATTTATAGAACCAGCATAAAACAGAGCCAAGTCTCTGTCCTCCATGATGGCAGAAGTAGAAGGGCACTAGTGCAGATGCACACACAGCAGTCCCAGGATTCCCAAGCACATGCACATTCTTGGATCCCCTCAGTGCTAGCACAGTGATCCTGTCTGTCCTATACCCCTCTGTGGATCCCAGGCCTCCTCACCTGTCCTGTGGGTCTGCTGTTCGCTAACTGCTGCTCACTAGCAAACAGTTCACAGACACTCATCCCACAGGCATCCCATGCTCAGAGGTCCCCTCTACCCACTTGATTATCCTGTCTGGCCCCAGGATCTCCTCCTTTCTGCCTAGCCCAGGTTGAGGTTTTCTAGGAAGGGACACATGCACAATCCTCAGTTTCAGGAAGATACAGAAACTTGGCCCCCATACCAACTTGTACCAGGCAGACAAGTTGTGACCCATGGTCCTCCAGGTACCAGCACTGAGCCTCTCACTGCCTTCATACCACTCTCTCCTGGTAGCTCTTTTTGGGACACACGCTGCTCCAGCCCAAGTGCCTGAGACCAAGACCCCCTACCTGATCCAGCATCTGCCACTGGTGTAAGTGAGACCTGAGTTTACAACCCTGGTCTTTCTCTGATAGCTGGCATCTAGTCCATTCCACCAATAGTTGGCACTTAGTCCTTGTAGCCCATGTACAAGTGGGATGGAGTGAGATTACTCAGAGAGGTACTTTAAGAAGGCAGATCAGGCTGTGGTTGTCAGGGGCAGGGCTCAGTGAGGTGATCATACTGACCAGCCACTTTCTACATGCAACTGTCCCCTTTAATACTCTGTTGTTCCTATTCTCCACTTTATTGCTCCTAGTTTCCTTCCCATGCATGCTACCTCATTTGTTTGCATAGTTCCACTGACCTTCAACAACCCTCAGGTTTACATCCTTGTCAGTTGCAAAGTCCTGGTCTCTCTGCAGTTTCTTGACAACCCACCAAAATTAGTGTGGCTGGTGAGATTTGTTACTTGTCTTTGTCTCCATTAATTTTGTCTGTCAAGTCTCAAACCTGTCTCTCTGTGTATTTTGTCCCTTTTCCTTAATACCCCATGTGACAAAGTCTATGACCAGATAATCTCACTGAAACAAACATTCCAACAGTTCACATACCCTTATCTATTAGTGTGACTGACCAGCTTTGACTCCCTTACTGTCTGTCAGCCAGGTTTGTGGTTATTTCTTGTTTATGTCTTCTTTCTCTTCTTGTTACTCCTTTTTGCTTTGAACAGGCCCTTGATCAGATACCCTTGAAAGGGCAGACACTTTCTCCTTCTACATATCCGTGCAAGTATGACAAAATTTGGAGAAATGCTATTTCTTGCTCCTCTTATTCATTATTTTCCTGATTTTGTAAACATTGAACTGATGTCCTCTCTTCATTCTCCTCTCAAATTATCAAAGAGACTTTTGATCTCAGCTTAAAAAGGAGCTGCCAAACTCCTTTTTTTTTTATCTGTTTTTTTTTTGTTTGTTTGGGATTTTTTTGTGGTTTTGTGTTTTTTTCTCTTTTCTCTCTATCTTTTCTCTAGATCTGATAACTTAGGAGTGGAAAATACAAACCCACATAATTTTTGGTCAATCTTTTTGTCTTCTTGACACATTTATCAGGGATAGGGGGAAGGAAGAAATAAGCATACTACAGTTACGAAACAAATACGTTTGTCCATAGGGCTTGATAAGAGTTTCATACATCTGTTCTCCTATAGAACCAAGAAATACAGATTAGTATAAATAAATGCTTTCAGTTCTATTGTAGCTTAGCCAAACCACGTTTCTGCAGCCTCCTCCTCCTAGATGTCTTCCCAAATTTCTGCTTCCTCTCTTTTTCTCTCTCCTAGGGCTGAAACTGCTTCTTCTTTAGTCCTCCTTAGGACTGCTGTTTCCTGCCTCTATCTGCAGACACCTAAACCACTGCCTCTTTTTACCTGTGCTCGTAAACTCTTCCTTTCCTTGACTGCCCTCCTTGATAGCCCAAGCTAAATGTCCCAGCAAAGTTTATTGGGTAACCTCCAAACTTCTCAGTATGTCTTCTTACTTTTAACACTGGGCACCAAGATTTTTCTTAGGACATGAGATATTCAGTGAAAGCACAAAACCCACACAAAATGGTAACTGTAGATTGAAAACCTCCTAATTTGGTGTAGATTTCTTGAAGAAGCTAGTATGAAACACAGCATGCCTGATAACTCCTCTCAGTGTTCTAGCCTTCGCAAATCATTGATAAGAAAATATTACACTGAAAAAACACTTATAATTACTGGAAGAATTAAGATTTAACAGGGAAAGTAAAGACAAAAAGGAGTTAATTTGATATAGATTCTGGTGGGATGGAGAAGCATTTCTATTTTCTACTACTATAAGTGGATGATTTATGGGACAGATTTTTGTGAGGCTGAATGCACAAAAATCGTAAAGGCTGCCAGTAGAGCAAGCAGACCTTTAAGGTGAAATATGTCAGTTCTGCTTCTCTAAAGGAACAGACAAATGAACTAAAATATGCCATGTCCCAGTTCACAAGAGAAGCTCAAACAAACAGGTTATTTTCTCACTCCTGTAAACAAATCTGTTCAACTGATACTTGATTTTATGAAAATCTATATGCTATGAGTGGCTGGGATTGGGTTATAGAAGGTGGACAGGAAAATGCAGCAGAGAAAAATACCTACATGCTACCTAAAAATAAGAAAACATCCTTAAGATGTATTAAAAAAAAAAAAACAAAAAACCCCCCAAAAACCCCCAAAAAACACAACCAGAAACTATGAGCGTTTAGAATAGTTATCAAATAAACATGAATGAAATTATCTGCATGGAAGAGAAAGACATATTCATTACCTCAAAAATTTCAACCTATCAGGAATTTGTTATTGAAGCAGATAAAAAAGAAAGACATGGGTTTTGAACTGATTCATGTATATCAGGTTACTTGTTGCTACAAATGCTTTGGAAAATACTTAAAAATGCATACTACAAGATGTAAACATTTTTTGAAATCAGATGTTATCATTGTAGAGCTAATACTCACCAGTACAACTCAAAGAGCAGCCTTGTTGGGTAGGATGTCTTTATCAGACCTGTCATTGGGAAGTTGCCTCCATGTCTTTCAGAAGAATGGAAGAATGTTGCTAAGATGTATACAAAATGTCTTTAAAGGCCTTGAAAAAGTCCTTTCCATAGACCAGAAACATGGATAAGAAAGTGCTATGTAAATTATATAGAATATGATATTTTTCAAAACAGAAACTCAATCTACAAGATAAAATGGGAGACCTGAGAAGGATAATCCATTAGGTTGTTATGGAGAGAGTAGTAAGGAAGTGAATCAGCAAGAATGGAGAGTGTATTTTTATTCTGTGAGATGAAGTATATATGTCACTGTGAATATAACACAAGTTTTTTATTAAAGACACCTCTGAATAACTAAAAGACAAATCAATCAAAATAGGATGTACTGTGTCACTATATGAACCCCTCAGTTTTGTATGACATTTTCTTCTGCATCGTGATGTTGGTTTTTTTAATATTTTCAAAATATTTAGGCTATAGTTCACAAAATGCCAATGAGTTATTGGTTTGAACTAAATTTTCTTTCTTCTTTTACCAGGTTTTAACCTGGTAAACCTTTCATGGACAGATAAGATATTGATCTCAAAGGCAATTTTACCTGCATAGTGACATTATGATTATTAATCTACAGTTATATTTAAGATAGTTAAGCAGTTTTGTCTTTGCTATCTTTTAATTGAGTGAATAAAAGAATAATTTAAGGGCAGTGTAAAATTTTGATGCAGTCTATTGATTTTAAAATTATCTTTATAAATTAAACATTTCAGAATTATTCTGGAAAGAATAAAAATTTTAGGGTTGTTACCAGTTCTTCTATTATTCATTATCAAGTAAAAAGAAACTAATTTTTGTAACTTTGTTATAAAGACTTTCAATAAAGTTTAAGACACATTGCAAAGGACAAAGCTTTGAAATATACTGTATTTTAGTGAAATAAAATAAAAAAAAATTTCTATTGATTTAAAAGATTTTTTTAAAGCTCAAAAAATACAATAAAAATGCAGTATGATATATCAATTGGTGGAATTAACAGCTGCTACATGAACTGTATGCTAACACCTTAAACTGGAAGTCAGTAAACTGTAAACCCTAAGTGACCTAAACTGTAATAGAAAAATAAATACTGTATCTTACATGGTTTAGACAGTGCAACCAATGGAAAGATATCATTGTGACTGAAACATAACAGTATGATTCGAAACATGTAGTACTTTACAGAGAATTAATTATCTTTTTTATAAAAGTTATATGCCAGCTGTAAGAGTTAAAATGTATACTGTAACCATATCTCACTGTTATAAATATGAAGAAATTATTGTAAATTGATTATAAGTTGTAGACACAGAAATTTTAAAGGGTCATAACGTGGTAAAATTTATTTGAGTTGATGGTCATAGAAATAATTAAACGCATCATTCAAAGTATGAAGGAGTTGTAGTTTCTTGCAAAAAAACCCTACTAAGTAAAACTATTTTAAAAAATTCAGCAACCCAAAACCCTAGAATAAGAAGGCCATCTACCCCTGTGCAAATGCGGGAATCTGTTCCCCTAATTACATTATTCTAAACATCTGACTATGTCTATCTCTGACCAGTAGCATCACCCTGGAAGATAACTGTATTTTTAGCAAGAACATTTTCTTATTGTGTAGTTAACATTACTTTGCATTTCACCTTAACTTGTAAGTTAATTTTAGATTGTGTGTTATCATTTCCATTACCTGTAACATTCAGGGATATTTTTAAAATTTGCTTCACTTTGAAACATTTTTAATGGCTCAACACAAAACCAGAATTAATACAAATAGAAATTCACAAAACTCAACATATAAATAACTAAATTTGTGAGAGGCATATCAAAGAATCAAGGGAGAAAAGGATGCAATAACAAAATTTTCACAGCATCTGAAATAGATCACTTTATCCACAATTTTGCAGTCACATAATTAAAAGAAGAGTAAATTATTGCAATCAAGATGATGAATACTTTTTTCTGATCACTAATTACATGTAGCTGAACAAGAGCAAAAACTGATTCAGTATAAATCAGATGAAAATTTTTCTGATTACAAGTTATTTATTTTGTTGGATATGTTTCTATAAAAAACCATTTTTTTTTCTGTGGAGGATTTTTACATGGGAAACCTGATGTTGCTATAAAATGTAGGAGATATATGGCCATAGGATGAAAAGAAACAGACATAAATTAGTACACCAGAAATTCTGGTTAAGTATAAAGATATTTTCTTATAGGGTCACCCAGAACTTCTCCAGGCAACCTGTTCCAGTGTCTCAGCATTCTCATTGTGAAATATTTATTCCTACATTTCAATCTAAACCTACACTTTTCCAGTTTAAAACCATTGTTCCTCATCCTATCACTACAGGCCCTGGCAAAAAAATCTCTCTTCATCTTTCAATATTGAAAGGCCACAGTAAGGTCTCCTCAGAGCCTTCTCTTCTCTGGGCTGAACAACTTCACCTTTTTCAGCCTGTCTTCATAGGAGAGGTGTTCCATCCCCCCTGAACACTTTTATGGCCTTCCTCTGGACAAACTAGAGCAGGTCCATGACTTTCTTATACTGGGAACCCCAGACCTGGATGCAGTACTCCAGATGGAGTGGAACAGAGGGACAGAATCACCTCCCTTGATTTGCTGCCCACGTTGTTTTTGATGAAGCCTAGGATACACTTGGCTCTCTGGGCTGCAAGCGCACACTGCCTACTCATATCCAGCCTCTTATCCACCAGCACCCCCAAATCCTTCTCTGTAGGCAACTTTCAATCCCTTTATTCTCCAAGCCTGTATTGCTACTGGAAGTTGCCCTTAGTTTTTAATGGGAAAAAGGCAAACTTTTTTTTTCCTGGATAGTGTTGATTTTCATCATCACCATCCAGATCATATGTCAATGAAGTTATCATTTGGTAGATAGATGTAATAATTTGTTTATAGTTAAGTTATGAGATCTGTTATTAAAAATCACTAATACACTGTAATCATGTGCAAGACCCAGTGGAAACTTCACACACACCAATATGATGTTTTGGAAGCTTCATCTTTATTGGAAATTACACTTACTTTTATACAATTCAATAACTGCCACATATTTGACTACTTAACCTATTATTGGTCACACACACAAAACACTGTTCACACGATTATTATTGGCTAGCCAACATATTGCATTTTCTAAATTCTTCTCCTTCTAAATCTAACCACAATATTCTATTTACATGCCTCCTGGCAGGTCCAACTCAGCCTCCCATCGCAGGTGCTGTTTTTCTTCCTTCTTCCAAGTGTCCAGTTCTCAAAACACTTGTCATGTTCTCAAAACACTTAGTCCTTGAGACTCCTCAGATTCCCATCCGTTGGTTCACTCCTGCCTTAACCCAAAAGGTCTCTAATTCTCCTACAATACACTATTAATTATTTTAACATATAGAAATGTACCAGTGTAAAAAGAGTCTTAAAACATTACAAGAATAATTTGGGGATATTACCATAGGACGAATTATGTTAAGTAGGAAGTATTTCTTGGGGGAACTTAAAAGGTAAAAGCAGCACACAACTTCAGTTTTATCTGTAAGCACAATAAAGTGTTCCAGAGAATGATAAAATGTGTAGGGTTTTAATATGAGTTATAGTATGGAACAGCTGGTACTGTGGAAAAATAACAGCCCCCTCCCTTGACACAAACATTCTGCTGCAGAACACAGCAGGTGTAATTATTATCTTCTGAGAAGTCTGTATGTATGGCATGAAGTAGTTCCTACAGAAAAAAAAAAAAAAAGTTTTAGTTCGTATAAAATATGTGAAAAGAATATTTTCCATTGAAGAGAGTGAATATTAAAAATGGAAGAAAACAGCTCCTGCATGCTTTTGTGATTTTTGTGCTCCAAAAGTCAAACAACTGGACTCTCAATTGCTAGTGTAGTATTTAAAGCAAAAGTTTTGAGTTCAGGGATTTCAGATTACTTTCAAATTTTATGATTTCATAGTCTCCCACATTTTTGTGAAGGATGATCAGGGAAGCAAACTCTTTCCACTTATGAGCTGACCTGGAACCATGACAATAGAACAGTATTCATGTTTTTTCACTGTTATGTGATTTTCAAAAAAGCCAATGTTCGTTAACTTACAACTAGCCTTTGGCCATCTCATACTGTTACAGAAGCAACAAGAAGATCAGAGTTTCAAAAGACATTTGATAAATATTAGCAAATTGGCAATGAGAAATCCTGTTACATTTTAAGTTTTGCTTATATAGTAACCTGCCTTTCTACATAGACAAAAAGTGATATAAATGGAAACATTTTGAGAGTAACTTATCTATTTCAGAATCAGTTTTAGGGAAGGAATAGAAGTGATTAAAAAAGTCCCCACATGGCACCTGTTAAGATATAAAATCATATTTTGTATATTTTCCTATTATATATCCTGATAGCAAAATTCAGGTAATAAAGTGGTAAAACCCCCATAGACACCCTTTCTCCTTCCCCAGCCAGATGTTATGAATTACTATATATTTTCAAATGCACACAAATGCATACACATACACATCACTTCAAATAACAAAAATAATCAATCCAGTAATCCAGATACTTAAGTGCCCATCATCTTAAATCAAAGCAGATATGATGGGGCGGATGAAATGTTACAGTTCATCTTCCATTTTTGATGTATATATATGTAGCTTTGAAAATTAAATAAGCCTGTTAAAGTCAATTATGATTCAGCATGAGCTCTTTTTCTGGAAGTACTCAAAGCAGCCTCATCTGAAGCTTGTCTTCAAGTATTCTTCATATTTCAATAAGAAATCAAAACATCTAGTGTACAAAACCTTTTAAAGGCTTCCTCTTAAGGAAAAGAAATTATGTCCCTTATTAATAGAACACCTGACTGATAAAATATTCTTTTCTGCCCTCACCCCTTTACCTTCTTTTCACACAGTTTTTAAACAAAACTACTCATAGTTTTATTTTCTTTATAAAAGAAACACTCAAAATTTTAAGAAAATCTATGTATTTTCTAGACATAGACGAGAGATTTAATGTACTTGCATACTGTCAACAGAAATATAAACTTGGAAAGAATACTCTGGTTTAGTAAAAACAGCGTGTTATTGTTTTTTTAAATATTAAATATGCAAGGAAGGATTTTTTTTTGTTGCTTGCATTTATTATTTTGAGTAGAGTCATCATGCCATAAATATTACACAAAGAAATT
Source organism: Pyrocephalus nanus (assembly GCA_038380795.1). Classification (NCBI taxonomy): domain Eukaryota; kingdom Metazoa; phylum Chordata; class Aves; order Passeriformes; family Tyrannidae; genus Pyrocephalus; species Pyrocephalus nanus. The sequence goes on from CM076261.1 coordinate 69,150,243, forward strand.
TAATGAAAATACTACTCTGTTTTTGCTGCTCCTTAATACTCTTTAAAGTGTTTTTGTGCCTTGGTTCTTTTATTGGCATTAAGTATCATTATGCTATACTTCATCTTTCATCCTTTAACATAAATTGCATGATTTAAAAGAAGATATGTATTTTGGAAAGTTATGTTTTAGAACATTCATGATCTTACAATATTTAACCTATTGCTACTAAAATGATCCTAATTTATTGGAGGTTGTTTTTAAGTACCTGTGAAGAAAGTACAACATTGTAGAAACTCAATTAGCTACAAATCTCCTAAGAAAAACTATCAAAGAAATGTGCTTATAATTCACAGAATCACAGGACATGCCAAGTTGGAAGGAACCCAAAACGTTTATCAAGTCCAGCTCCTGGCATTGCACAGGACTGTCCCCAAGAGTCCCAGCATTTTAGCTAGTGAATTCAGAAAAAAATACTAGTAATAAGAAAAACTGATGTAGATAGGATCTCTTTCCTGACATTAGAGATAGAGGTATATAAAAGAATTTGATGTTTGAAAGGAATCAGAATTAGAGTTTGTGCCAGCTCCTGGGCTTTGGCAAGGGATTCTCCACTCTTTTATCTGCAAATCCACACTTCACATTCAATTAATAGGTGAAAATGTGCCCTTTACTAGATATATAACAGTGTCTTAATAATTATATAGTTCTGATGCCATTATATACATTTATAATAGGAATGCATAATAGAACTATAACATGGATGTATGCCGCGAATGATAGTAAAGTGTTGCGGTTCTTTGGGGGTTTCTAGGGGGTCCTCCTGTCCTGCCGGCTGCTCGGTGAAGGTTTCCAGGGCTGAGGACACCCCCTACCCCCGCCGCCCGTCCCTCCTGGCAGGGACGGACGGCGTAGGCCCTTAGGCCAGGAGAAAGAGACCACACAGCACGCAGGGAGTCCAGCAGCGGAGAGCAGACAAAAAGAGCTTTATTCAAATCTCCCGCAGCTTATAAAGGCTGCGGGGGAAGGATTGGATTGGCCATTCAACTAGCCAATCCAAAGAGACAATATAATAACTATGGCAACACAGAAACCAATGAGAGGCAAGTTAGTTCACAACCCTGACAATTCACCCTTTCTTATTTCTAATAAAGACAACATTTGTAATTTTAATGGGATTTAACAATGAAGGCTTTCCAGTTGAAACGTGGGGTAAAGGTTGATATAAAAATGAGAAAGCGAGTATGATGATTTTTATTGAACTTGGGAAAGCAGATAATTTTAAAATTTATGTTCCTATTATAAAAAGATAAATCTCCAAATTAAATTTTACCTGAGTCTGTTTGGGTAAGAGGGATAAAGGAATATGCCGGAATCTGCTCCCTTAGCTTCTCCGGACTGAAGCTAGGGTTGACGGATGTCCCACAAACTCCCTTCTGAGTTTGTGACACCCGGAAAACGCTAAGATTCCGGGCGTTTGCCCGACACAGAAGTAGCTCCTGTGCTGCTGCTGACCCCTCCTTCACAGAAGCAGGACAACGAATGCCTATTCCAGGCCCATTTGACAAACGCTGAAGGGACAGGGAAGGGAGCCTCCACTCGACACAGACATAGCGTCTGTGCTGATGCTGCCTGCTTCTTCATAGAAGAAACATAACAGCGGTGCCTAACACAGGCCGATTTGCGGACGCTGAAAGGACAGGGAAGGGGGCATCCACCCGACACAGACATAGCGTCTGTGCTGATGCTGCCTGCTTCTTCATAGAAACATAACAGCGATGCCTAAAACAGGCCGATTTGTGGACGCCGAAAGGATAGGGAAAGGAGAACTCTAGCTTTTACTTTTACTGGATCTCTACTCTTCAACTTTACTTTTGAGTGTATTGAATGTGTGTAGATTTCTAAATTAATAATAAGGAACAAGTATGTGAATTTGTTATTAACAAGGGAAAATTAAATCGTAATATTTACCATTGAAGTTTGATTAACTAAAAATTATAACATTGCTATAGGTTGGAGGTAATACATCCATTTCCCGTTATCAGAGCAAATAGGTATTATTAAGGAAAATATGTGCTTAAAACTGCAAGGTAATCTGTCTTTGCTGCTTTTTTTTTTTTTTTTTTTTTTTTTTTTTTTTTTTTTTGAAAGGGGTGTTGGGTTGGGGGGGGTGGGGAGATGCCGCAGGGTTATCAATGTCGTGCTGCTCCTGGAGTACTCGGGAGAGACAAACAAAAGTGAAACAACGTGGTAATTAGCATATGAACAGTATGGGAGAAAAAACGGGTTTTGCTACTCCGAAGACAAACTGTAACAAAGAAAAAAAAGTTGAGGGAAAAGGTTTGGGGGCTGGGCGGACGGGTCGGCCGCATGGCTGGAGGTGGGAGGTCCCTCGGTGCTCGCTCTCGGTATATGGAGCCAGAGGCGCGTGGTCCGGGCGGCTGCGGTGGGATGGCGGTGGGGCCGGGGCGGGCACGGCGTGGCCGGTCGGGGCGGCTGCAGAGGCGGGGCCGAGGCCGATGGGGGCGAGCAGGCGGGCGGCGTGGGGCAGACACACTCCGGCAGGGGCGGCTGGCTTGCCTTTAAAAAACGCTGCTTCATTCCTCAGTTTTTGCTCTGCTTTTTCCGTCCAGCGGCGGCGGGGACTTTGAAAACGTTGTTTCTCCGTGTTGAACACACGTTTTACTTGCAGTTCGCGCTGCTACCGCAAGCACACACCACGCTGCACTCTCAGCATCGCCATGGCGTCTCACAGCCACTGCCGCTGTGCCGATGCTAAACTGCCTGCCTGCAGTTCCCTCGTCCCTCTGCCCCCCGGAGTCCACACTTTTGCACAGTCCAATTTTAGGGCACTCGGGCAGAAAAGGCACTGCTTTTTTAAACTGTCTGTTCTCCCCGGCAACACAGAGACAGGATTAGTTGCTGGGGGAGGGGGAGCGGGCCCTTATTGCTTCCACCGTTTATATTTTAAAGTATAAATGGAAAGTCTTTACCGATTTCGTGGGCGGAGTTCGTTCACGTTGGGTGCCATCTGTTGAGGTTCTTTGGGGGTTCCTTGGGGGGTCCTCCTGTCCTGCCGGCTGCTCGGTGAAGGTTTCCAGGGCTGAGGACACCCCCTACCCCCGCCGCCCGTCCCTCCTGGCAGGGACGGACGGCGTAGGCCCTTAGGCCAGGAGACAGAGACCACACAGCACGCAGGGAGTCCAGCAGCGGAGAGCAGACAAAAAGAGCTTTATTCAAATCTCCCGCAGCTTATAAAGGCTGCGGGGGAAGGATTGGATTGGCCATTCAACTAGCCAATCCAAAGAGACAATATAATAACTATGGCAACACAGAAACCAATGAGAGGCAAGTTAGTTCACAACCCCGACAGTAAAGACTGAGTTTGACCAGATCTCCGATACTAGATTTATTCCAATAATGTAGGACAACTAAGGTCAGCACCAGGCTTCAAAGAGAGTGTAGAGTAGGAATCTGGTCTCTGGATAATGGAGTAATGTTAAGCAAAAGGTAGATAATAACCTAGTATGACTTCTCTCTCAACTTGTCTAGCTATACTACCTGGAGCATGGCCTTATCTTCTGTGGTGGTGATTGTACCTCATCTTCAGCGTGCTACATGTGCAACAAATGACATTTGCTGATCAAGTGGTGTGAACTACAAATCATGTAATTTTTGTCTTTTCATTGACTTCAGTAGTTGATTGTTTTCTTTTGCTCTGCCTCCATCTTTAAACTCCATGGTCACTAAAACATGTTAAAAAAAAAAAAGTGCTGTTAAAATTTGGTAGGGTTTTTTGCTGTTTTTCACTTCAAAATGTGTTATTGACTAGTGTGTTCACTGTGCAACTAGAAAAATACCCTAATAACATCACAGAGTCACAGAATCACAGAATATGAAGCGTTGGAAGGGACCCACAAGGATCATCAAGTTCAACTCCAAATCTAAATGTCTTTATTTATACATTATCTGATTTCAATAGAAAGTAAGGATTAGCTGTAGAATCATATGTGTGCTTGGTTATTTTTGTTATTACATTATGACTTGGGAGATCATCTGACCTCTGTTGTGTCCTACACAGAGAATTTTCTGCCCTCAGCAGAAAGAATAGAGGGGGAGAAAAAAAATTAAATTTTGCTTAGGGCCATCTTTTATGAAAACTGTTAGTATCAAGAGAACATTTTATAGCAGATTGGCTTTGATCTTTGCTTGTTCGTTTCTATCTCCTTTCCCATTTACAGTGAGAGACTGAGTCCACTGCAAAGTGGGCTAACCTGCTCCCTGTGACACTGTAATCAATCCCCTTAGAATTCCTGTCCACCTTACTGTTTATTAATTTGCAAGGATAATTTAGGTGAAAAAGTACTGACTGCAACCTTGTTCAGTAGTCTACTCACTATTTTATACAATTTTTAAAAAATAAGTCCCCTGTAAACCACCAAAGTCTCCATACCCAATAGCTTTATGCAGAGCAAATATTTGAATATGTAGATGAGCTTGACTCCAGCTAGCAGAAGCCTTACAAACAATTAAGATGTATGCAGACAAGCAATGTGCCAGACAATAAATAGTTGCACAGTATCTTTTTCATAAATATTTGATCAGAGAAGTGGGACCAACATTTTTCACAGTTGTGTACTGTTTTCAGTCTGTGGTGTATGTGTTTAGATATACATACACGCAGGGCCATATTTGGAAGGTAATGGGTCTGTAGACTCTCCATCAATTCTAAAGGTTTGACTTGAAGCTGCACTGACAAAAAACTGAAACATTCCTAACATAATCTGGGTCAGGGTGATCAAATCTTCCTATATGCATGACAGGGCTTTAGAAAATATTATTTGCTGTTTCAAACTGTTCTCCATCTCTGCAAAATGGTTTGAAATGCGTTGTTCCGAAGAATTAGAGAAGAATCTAAAAATATTATTTATACTGAAGTACAAAATGTGCAATGCTTTGGGCTATATCTGTAGTGAAACTTTAAAGTCTTTCTCTCCTCTGCCAAAAAGGATTTCTTTGTCGTCAAGGTGAAGCTTACATATCCTATTAAATACTTATATTTAGAGATGTAAAGGTCAAAGGGAGAATTATGACCACCCAATCCCTCTTTCTAAGAACACAGCAGAAAGGTAAATAAGAACAAGGAGGTTAAATTTTAATGAGGATTTTCACTGAAAGTGGGTACCTGGGACATAAAGACAGGAAGGCCTACCAGAGCATGTAGTCAGGGGAGTCAAACTTGCTTTTTAGTCTGTTGGTGGCTCTGGAAATTTATGTTCCTTAATACTCTACCTAATAAACAATGAAGACTTGGTAAAACATTCAATATAATTTTTGAAAATCTCACCTTAAGTCAAAAAAATTGACAAGTATTTTGACAAAAAGTTCTTTACCTTGCTCTGAATATATCTAGCATGTTCCCCCATTTCAGTAGTCATCCTTCATAAAAAGAAAAGTGTTCTTGTTTCAAGTATGAAATTTTGATATACTTTATTTCCTTTTGACAATTTACTCCCCATTATTATAACATTTTTCATTATTGCCAGACATTCTTTTCTAAAATTCTCTGATCCCAAGAACAGACAAAGTCAATAATTCTGAAAAGCCCTCATGCTTGGAGCTTCTACTATCATTTTTGTTGGGAAGCATAAATAAGGAACCCATAATTATATGGCTTATAATTAAATTTATGTAATTATATTAATTATATCCTTATAATAATAAGGACTCCTTTAGCTGTCAGAAATTTCACAAATGTATTGATCCACTTAAGCTAAGAAAATAATATCCCGAGATAACCAACCATGATATTTTTCATTCATGTTCTTAGTGAATGCTATGACCTTTTCAGATCCACCTTTTTTTTTGTAATGACATGGTCCTTGGAATGACAAGTTGCTGATACTGTAATTAGAACTTAGCAGAAGAGTGATTGTAATATATGCCAAAATTCTAGAAACAACCTGGATTTACTTTTTTATGAAACTACTTTCTGAGAGCTTTCTTTCAGATACATGTAACATAGTGTCATTCTGTTATGTTCAATATTAGTTTGCCTAAGCCAATATGTGTTAAATCAATGTTAACCTGAAGTGTCAGCCCACTTCATTTTGAAGTTCTGAGGCTACTTCAATCAGTTACAGCAGTGTGGTTCAAGGAGACTTGACTGATGCTTTAAAGTACTGAATTGTTCAGGTTTGCATTTAAATATACCCTTTTTTTTCCCTTTGGCTTGAGTGCTTAAAATGTTTTTTTATAACTTGTAGATGCACTCCACTGGGTACATTACTTGTGGAAAAGATGCTGACTGTTTAGGTTTCATCAGCTGTCACCTTAACCTGTCTATTTAAGTTTAAATTTATAATACTGAAAAAGTGCTCCTGGACTTCATCATCCTTAAAATACAGCCTCATGTTCCTGATGAACAGAACCAGACTGGCATTAAGCATGGGCTGTGACTCAAGTCACCTAATATTACAGAGGTACTTCACATCAGTTTGTATTAAAGCACATATATCAGCCGGTGTTCAAAAGCAGTTTCTTCTGAGTTTTTTACTCATAAATGCATAAGCAATAGGCAATCACACAGGCATTGTTCTTGACCAAAAGTGTAGTGTTCATAAATTAAGAGATCTACCGCCATGTCATGCACTGTTCAATAAATACTCTTCACTTTTCGTAATTGCTAGTATTTCTATTCTCTTTTGCTGGCACTTGACCAACACAGAGCTATATTCTGACTTATGAAACCAATCTGGCTTCATGGAATAGATCCTTCTAGAAGCTATGCTAAAGCACCTGGAGAACAATGAGGCAATTCAAGACAGACATCATGGTTTCACAAAGGGAAAATACTTTCTGACCAACCTAGTGCCCCTTCATGAGAGAGTGACTACATCAGTGGATAAGGGAAGAGCTACAGATGTCATTTATCCGGACTTCTGTAAAGTCTTTAACATAGTCCCCCACAATATCCTTCTCTCCAAATTAGAGAGTGATGGATTCCATGGGTGGACTGTTAGGTGCATTAGGAACTGGTTGGACAGTCACACATGCAGTGTAGTGGTAAATGGCTCAGGGTCCTAACAGCAATCAGTTACAGATGGTGTCCCTCAGGGCTCCGTACTGGGACCAGTGTTATTTAATAACCTCATTAATGACATAGAGAGAGGGATAAAGTGTAGCCTCAGCAAATTTGCAGATGACACCAAGATGAGTGATGCTGTTGACACACCTGAAGGATGAGATGCCATGTAGGGGGACCTGGACGCTCAAGAACTGGGTGCATGGGAATCTCATGCAGTTTAGCAAGACCAATTACAAGGTCCTGCACCTGGGTTGGGGCAGCCCCCCATATCAATACAGGCTGGGGGATGAACAGACTTAGAGTAGTCCTTCTGAGAGCAATTTGGGGTGGATCAGAGGCTGGACATGAGCCGGGACTGTGTGTTTGCATCTCAGAAAGGCAAGTGTATCCTGGGCTACATCAAAAGCAGCATCAGCAGCAGGTCAAGGGAAGTGAATCTGCCCATTAGTCCATTCTTGCAAGACTCCACCTGGAATACTGCATCCAGCCTTGGGGTCCCACAACACAGGAAAGACACTGACTTGTTGAAACGAGTCCAGAGGGAGGCCATCAAGCTGATCAGAGGGATGGAGCACCTCTCCAGTGAAGAAAGGCAGAGAGAATTGGGATTGTTCAGCCTGGAAATGAGAAGGTTTAGGGGTGACCTGATTGTGGCCTTCCAGAAACTGAAGGGAACTTTCAGGAAAGATGGGGCAAGACTATGTACTAGGGCATATAGTGACAGGACAGGGGGAAATGGGTTCAAATTGAAACAGAGTACGTTTAGATTAGATATTAGGAAAAAATTCTTTACTGTGAGGGTGGTGAGGTGCTGGAACAGATTCCCATGGAAAGTTGTGGCTGTCCCATCCTTGGAAGTGTTCAAGGTCAGGTTGAATGGAGCTCTGAGCATCCTGGTCTAGTTGAAGGTGACCCTCCCCATGGAATGGGGGTTGGACCTAGATGATTCTTTAAGGTCCCCTTCCAACCTCAAACATTCTATTAGTCTATGATGATGATTCTATGATTATGTGACAGTCCATGAACACTCACACTAAAAATGTAAGAGAACTAAGAAAAGTCAGTCCACATTAAGGACTTGGGAGAAGAGGTTCTTTCTAGTGTAAAGAGACCTTTGTCCAATCACCTGTCTTGAGAAGGTCTCCGAGATAAACCATATAATAGAAGTTATAACCTCAAGACTAAAACCAGCTATGTTTCTTGTCCCCATTGCTGTAGCAGCGAGCATGAGTTAGTTGAAGTTAGTAAAACTTCTGGCATGAACTGATGAACTTTACTGACATTTTTCTGTAACAGAAGTAGATGAAAACAAACCTGTTGCAAACAACAGAGTTGTTTTGGTGCGCTCAAGGAAATATACAGAGAAAAATCACATTCAGCCTGATGGACTTAAACATGTCCAAAAGTGACCTTAACAGGAAGATTTGGGAGCACCAACAAGGGCAGCAATAAATCAGAAAATAACAGCGCGATTTGAGAGGGCAAGAATCCTTGGTGAGCTATTCTGTACCCAAATATATAACTAAAGACAGTTAAGAATACTGGAGGTTATAACAGAAAAGATTTTGCTGAGGAACCCCATGACACTCCCCAGGATCTAGGATTGTGACTCTAACCTACAGGAAATAAAAAAGAATTCAGGGATCCTCACAAACTTGGGCCATGCACTGCAGAATTGGCACAACTGCACTGACCAACATAACCTTTCTACTGGCTTCACTGTCTTTCCCACAGGCTGGAAAATTCATACAATTAGTAAAACTGCATGTCTACAATGTAAGTGTTTTTTTTGTATACAAACCCATTTAACCTCACTATCATCAAGTCTTAAACCTGCTTCACAGGAAGAAAGTTCTCTTTTTCTTTTAGGAAGAACATAAGCTTTGTTAGGAAGACAGTTTATAGGAGCAGTTTAACCACACAACAGGAAAACACCTCTTTTTCTTATATTATCATTGTTCTCTAACTGGAATATTTCTTCTCCCTTAAAAGAGATACTCTCATTTTTGATGAATCTTGATGAGAAAACCATTTTGTCTGCCAGCACTTTGAAGGGCTCAGTTATTTTCCTCTCCTTGTATGACAGTCACTTCACCTCTTTCCTGGGAAGATTTCTGGTAATATTTGCTTGATGGCCTTCCAATTTGAATTAATCTCTTTGGATATTAGTGACAAATTATAGGTTGTATTCCAGTATCCTGAATAATGGTATCCATCTTTTTTTCTATTTGAAAAAGTTGCCTTATTGGCTTTTTTTTCATGATCACATCACATAGGCAGATCTTACGTTCAGTATCAAGCTTGATGTTTATAACACACATCCTTGTTGACCTTTACAGAGACATAGCTTTTATTTTACACTATTAAATGTCATGTAATTCACAGTTTTAATGTCACCCAGTGCTTGCTGATAGTCTGACCCTTATACTTCTAGACAGTACTATGAGCCACTGACAACTTTTATTGTTAGTTTTTATTTTAGAATCAGTAATGAAAAGGAACTTAAAGACAAACACTGAGATATGAAAATAATCTCACTCCAGCTATCTTCCTTTTAGACCATGTTTCATGATCTTGGTCTTAGTTTGGAATATGAAAGTAACAGAAGTGTGGTCATTACGACAAATCACGAAAACTGGAACTGCAATATTTCGATATAGTTCTTTATATACTTTTTTCTAAATGACTGGATGCTACCTTATCTTACCAGTTCTTAAAAAAAAAGATAGAAGAAACAGTGCTGAAATTCATGAAGACAGCATTTCAGAAAAGGTTTTTTTGTGTTTATTCAGCCAAATAGAAAAACAAAGGAAGATACAGACCCACAGAATTTTTATAGAACTCTATGGATATACGAAAAAAATTGTTTAGAAGATATGAACAAAAACTTCATATCAGTTAGACTCAAAATTTCAGGGTTTTTTTGTGGGCAGTTTCACTTCTCTATTGTAACTTATTGTGTATTTTTTATTTATTTTTCTTTCATTTAAAATTAAGTAGGTTTCAATATGTGAAACAATTTTAGATGAACAGAGATGAAGTTCTGCTTTAATTTTATAGAGTTTTTTTATAGCAACGAACTCTAGGGAAAAAAAGAGAAAAAAGAAAGTAATCTAAAATTGAAAGCTGTTATTAAAGGGGATCATTGTATTGTGAAAACAAAATTGTTTTGTTAAGGGCAGCAGACTTTTTTCTCTACAAAATAGTAGCAGTAATTCTCCATTTGTTTTAAGTGTCAGTACAAGTCCATGGAGACAATGTCATGTCAAATTGATGGAAAATTATTTCTATGCAACTATGCTATGAGACATTACTGTGTCAAGACAACAATAAAAGCATGTCAGTAAAAAAAGCTATGGAAATCCAATAATATGTCAGTCTAGGGGTTTTCAGTGTAGGGATTTGGAGATTAGGTTAAATTGCCAAGATAATACAACGCTATTATTTAAAAGCAGAAAATTAAATCAACATTACATATAAGATCAATGAAATTAAAGCCATATTCATCATATCTTAAATAATCTGCTGTGTACTTTCCAGATTCATGTTTAATTTCAGCTGGCACAGCTCCACTAACTTACCCTAGCTGAGGATCAGTTCCCATGTTGTTGTCCTCTATAAGATGCCCTCTGAACATTAGCAGGTGAAGAAGGCTTCACTTGTATGAATTAAGTAGATAATTAAGAACAATTATTTCACTAGATACTGACTAAGCCAATTATTTGGGTCCTACTGAGGGTTATGCTAGCGTTTATATTTCAAGTCAAACCCAGTTTCTGTAGTAATATCTCTCACGAGTTGTCCTGACAAGATACTGACTTTTCTGAAATGAAACCTGTAAAGAAGCCTGTTCTGTGGAATTCAACCCAGAAAGTCATTATGACAGTATCAAAACTAGTCCTGTAAAATAATGTGCCGATCTGGGGTACTTTTGGCCTATTTCCTTCTAATCACTTCTAAAATTCTATGTCAGCATTCTAGAAAAAAAGAGGAAGCATATAAACCTTTTTAAATCTTTTTGGAAAGTCTCATTCTTCTCCATGCTCTATAGGGAGGCCCTTGCACTGTAAGCTCTCCCTATATCAGCACATAGTCTGCCTATGTTGACTGTCAAGCAACAAAGGCTGTGACACGGCTTCTGTGGCACTGGTCATAAAGGTGCCTCTGGCAGACCTTATGAATTCAGTTTGTTTGGACACAAGGTGATAGGAAAATTTATTTATTTATATATTTCTCATTGCTGATTGTGTTTCTGCTCTCCCCCTTTCTCTACAAAAAAGTCTACAGAACTTTTTACATCAAATTGTGTTGGAAAGTGATGTGATGACTTCCAGTTTAACCTTGCTGCTCTTAACATCTGGATAAATACACAGTTACTTTCTCCCTGTAATTCAAGCCAAATGTTACCTTCATTAACTTTTATAAGCATTTTTATTAAAAGAACAGGAAAAAATTCTGCTGCATTTGAAAAGTTACAGCTGAAAGGATGAAATTCACTATATTAAATCTTTGTATTACACCTACTACACTTTAATGTCTTTGAATCCGAGAAAGAACTTAATTTTATGAAATTTGCTTCAGATTTATTTTGACATTAATTTTTGTGCATGCAAAAAGGTGTAGGCCAATGAGATGCTGAGCAGATAGAATTTCTTTGAAAATCAGTGTTCCATCAGTTAATTCTTATTTGAGACAGTGAATTAAAAACAAAAGAAAGACAAAGCACCTACCTTGCATTTAGTAAAAAATAAAATACTATTACAAAATTATTTATACCTCTTTCTTAAAAGTAATAAATTTATTATAACATATTAAAACAGAAAATAAAAAATTTCCTGAGCCTTCTTGGAAGTGAATCAATACTTTTAAATGCTAACGTTCAATTGTTTATGTAGTAATAAACCCTCAAGTATTGGTAAAGTTTAATCAATATAACTATTGGAAAACAGCTGAAACAGCTACAAGACGTACAGTTGAGGAAATCACACAGAATCAGTTACTCCTACTAGGTCAAACTGTACAACATGAGGGAAACATAGTTACTGCAGGTCAGAGGCTGTTGTGAGAAATCTCTGTTTAATATTTTTCCTTCCTATTTTAAGAATTACATTTTTTGCTCAATAATTCCAGCTAACCCAATTAGAGTAAAGAAAAGTGACATCACTGAAGTCTAATAATTTTAATAGTAGATACTGAAAGTTTATCTATAATTTATCCATAATCAAATGTTTAACTTGGAACTACTGCTGTGAAGCAGAGTCAAAATTTTCCTCAACACTGTAGCATCTCAGCACAAAAGAAGCAGCAGGAATATTAGAAAAACAATTATTATGAATCAGTCTTTTTTTTTGAAGCACAGACCGTTACCTGAAATCTATTTCTTCTAACTTAATGTGAAGACCAAAGAGGAATCTGAAAAAGCTTTTTGATGTCTTTTGTGGCAGATATTAGTCTGAGAAATGGGAAATATATGGAAAGTGAAGTATTTTCTCCACAGGCTTATTATCCCAAATTTGTCTTTTGAGATTCTGGAGCTGGGCAACGATGTCTGAAAGTGCTATGTTGCATTAGCACTTGCTATTATGGGAATGGATTGCAGTTTCTTCTTGTTGCTGGCACCATTCCCCTTAGACTTGAATTTCCTTGTATTTATTACATCAGTGCACTTCTTTCCCATTCAATAATTATCCTTGCTGCTAAAAAGTTTTCAGCATATGTTTGAAATAATTAATGTTAATTGCTGCATGAACTTTGAGTGATCCACCAGGAAAAAGTTCGTTCCAAAAAGAACATTTTCCATCTGAGTACACAGTCATTAAAATACATAATCTACTAATCCTTACACCTTTGTGCTGCCTCCCTTTTCTTCTGCCAGAAAAACAACAAAAAAGAGAACTTTCCCAGAATAGCCATTGATCTTGATTTTATAGGGAAGAATTCAGAGAATACATTTTAAAATGTGGGACTGGAATTTCCCTAAGGATAATGGTTAAATAATGTCAATATTTGTGAAAACTAACAAACCCTGATGCTTTAATATTTTTAAATATGGAATGTTGTGTTAATATCAGCTGAAAAAAAATGGGTACTCATGATTAATTTATCCCAGTGTAATACTTTGTTTTTCAGGATATGTCCAAAACATAACTTACTAGTGCAAGCAACAGGAAAGGACTGAGAAGCATCGAATTAATTATTCAAGTGCCTTCAGACAGAAACAAACTTGTGTATCTTGTCTACAACTGTTCTTGTGAAGGGCTGTGTTTCAGTTTCAACCATCAGCTCTCCCGATGCTGGTGGAAGGTCAAGCCTCAGCCCCTGTAAACAGCTCACTCAGTTCTTATGCTGAGCTGTGCCCTTGGAAGCACCGTGGGGGGGAGAGTAGTCCTGGAGCACGCTTGGAAGAGAGGATAGAGGGCATGTTCTCTTGCAGTGATGGAGAAGCACCTGGAGTGCTCTCCGCATTTTGGTAACTGGGGAGCAGCTCTTGCCTGGAGTGCAATACCATGCTGAGTGCATTACCAGTTCTGTAACCAGGGCTCAGGACAGAAAGCTAATGGAAGTTATATCCTTTCCAGCCTTCCAGCTACCTATGTGTCAGAATTCTTTCCAAAGTGCATAGAAGGATTTTGTATTTCTCATTTCATTTTAATGTTTACCTACAGATTATATTGCCAAACAATGTGTGTAAGGCTTTAATAGCCATAAGTCTAAAGCTCAGGGGAGAAAAAAAAAAAAAAAAAAACACACACAAAAAAAAAAACCCACAAAAAAACTAGATAATTTTCAAGGTTTTTTTTTTTTTTTTTTTTTTTTTTTTTGTTTTGTTTTTTTTTTTTTTTTTAGCAGGTGCTTTCTGAAATTTCATCATAAACTCAGCAATTAAATGCCCAGTGCAGTCACGATGAAAGCTGGAAGCAAATGACCGTGGTGTTTATTCAGAGCTATTTTCAGACTTCCAGAGTTACCTTAAATTGTTGAAAGAAACAATGTTTCTACAAATCTGCAACTGGCAACTTGCATTCCGCTTAGGTGTTCTGGTGGGACCTTTATAAGCCTAGGGGTTTCAGGAAAATATGGTGAGTGTGTTAGTGGTGTATTTGGTAGTCCTAGGTTAATGCCTGGGCTCTGTAATATTAATCTTTTCCAGTCTAAAAGATTCTGTGATTCTGTGGTTCAATTCACACAGATTACGGGGCAATTTCTAAATATACCTGGATTTGACCATAGTTCAGTCTGGAGGTTAAGCTGATCATTAAGTCATTGCTACCAGATTCATTTATGATGTCGATTTCAATGAAAATATTAATTTAATATTAATTTCTGAATGTACTACATCTTTTAACTGTATTAGATTTTTCATTAAACCAACAGGAAAATGAAGAAATGTTTTGATATTCTTGGGTTCACAGAATAATTATAGCAGATAAGAAGATACATACTCTGTCAGAAGACACAATTTTCATAAAATTAAAAAATTCTTTAAAAATACTTTTTGTTGTAAGGATTTAAAGGAACTTTTGTGCTGTACCACTTTAAAACTTTTAAGTCAGATGTTAATTAAACTATGACACCTCAAAGTGAAAGTTACCAGACTTTCGGTAATTTGGATATAATTTTATAAACCCAGTCATATGGAGTATTTTGTGTGTGGGAAGAAATGAAATAAGTTATAATTATGTAGCAAAACAAACAAACAAACAAAAAAGCTCTTTAAAGTTTGTTTAAGCTTAGTATATAATGAAGCCATCAAATTCCAAGTGCCCTGCAACAAAATCTGGTCCACAGAGCACACCATAGGAACAAGTCAAAATAAAGGTGGGGTTTTTTTACCAATGTTTGGACATGTCAAGGTAAGATTTGAATTCATAAGGAAAACCTAGAGAAGAGAATCATATGCAGCTTGAGACTATGACAGAGAAGTGACTCATTCAACTTCACAAGAAGACTGGGCTTTCAATAACATACAAAAAAAGGCAGAGAATTTTTTATTCTTTTTCTCAACTAGAGTATTGTTTTACCTTTATAAGTCAATTTTAAGGCAAAACAAAAATATCAAGTACATATGTAGTGCTTTTTGCTAACCACAATTAACTTAAAATTACTTGGTTGATTGCTATTCTCTCAGTTGTACCCAAAGGAGTTACTCACACAAAACTGATGCAAACAGTTGCGACAAACAAAAAAATTACTTCCTGAAGCAGTATGTTCTGGCTGTCTAAAACAAATGAAACAGAAGTGAATTTCACCCCTCACTTCAGTCACTAAAGCTGAAATGCAAGCATAGGCTCACCTATAGCTTTGGTTTGAGGGATAGTGTAAAAACCACATTGGTTAAAAATCAAATTAATGTTTACCATGTGGTTATGCAGGGTTGCTGCAGATGGTGTTGGCTTTACCTGTGTCCTTAGCCAATCTAAATAATCCCATTCTTTTCAATACATTACGCCCTTTCTGCCTGCCTGCCTACCACATGCACATCCAATTGATCCCTAAGAAATCATATTTTGCAGGAGTATAACACTGTATCTTTCCACTGTAAATTAAAAGAAACCACCTCCCAAAATCTCCCAAATCAGAAATGAAAACCCCATACAACTAAAACCCTACAGTTTGATAATGGTGCTTATCTTTTCCATTACAATCCCAGTGAAATGTGTGGCACCAGTTTACTCTCAATACAGTTTTGTCAAAGTTTTGAAGGTTTCTATTACTTAACTTCTTCAATCTTTGGATATTGTCACGATGTACTATCTTGCTTTCATTTATTTTTGATAATGTTAAGGATTGGTAAAAGCCTTTTACAACTTTCGTTACAAATTTGATAAAAATCAAATTTAGAACTTGGACTAGATGACCTCCAGAATTCTATTCCAACCTTAATCATTCTGTGAAATTTCATTTTCACCATTTAATCCATAACAAAAAATAGAAAAGTGTTTCTTTGCAGCTTTTAAAAATTATATAATCAAGTGTGTATTTAATTAAAATCATAACTGAAGCTATGTATTATGGAAGAAATATTCAGGTAAACATACTTTGATATTTAATTAATATTTTTTTTTATTTATGTTTATAATGTCTGCATTTGCTTTTTCACTATCAAAGCATAGATATTCCCATCCAAATATATATTCTTCAAACTGAACTACAAATGAAAAGTGATAGAATTGATTCTACTTTCCTGTTCTGGGCATTTTTTTTTCTCCTTTTGAACTTATTCTGTGCTATTAAACACTCAAAAGTGAACCCACAGTAATAATTTATTTTCCTCTCAATAGTGCGCATTGAACCTGGAGGCATTTTGGTGTCACGTGAACTGTACACTGTACAGTAGAATGGCAGTAGGTCACTCTCCTCTCACAAGAAACTCCAAAGAAAATGAGGTGATCGTAACATCAAGTGGGCAATCAGTAAATCTTGCAGTGGCACAACCAATACTAAAGCTAAAATGTTACAATGAGGGCTTGTCTTCCCTGGAGGAGACAGAGAGGTTATAACCACTGGGTGAAGTACTTTGAAGTACTAGTAAATTACTTCATGATCACATACAAATGTGTTTGTTCTGTTTGGCTTGTTTTGCTACAACTCCGTGTTTTAGCTCACTCAGAAAACCTATTGTCTATGACTTGTTTGTTTGGAACCTATTGCGTCTTCCTCAGAAGACAGAGTAGTAAAAACTTCTGGAACTGCTGGCTTTGACAATTTCCCCACTAAAAATCTCCACTAAGAAAAGTATGAAGTTGCAATACTTTTTTTTTTTTTTTTGAGTGGCCTATTTTAATTAATTAATACTTTTTTAAAAAAGCCTAGGCTCTCCTGAAATGCTTGAAAATTGTCAGGAAATACATTTTGACTAAAAATCTGTATTTTTATTCAAATCCAAAATATGTATTAGATTTTTAACGTTGAGGAGAAATAGGTTTGTGGTTTTTTCATTCTGAAGAAATTCATGAAGTTGTACTGAGGCTTTGGAATCATGAAAGAACTTTTCTACAGGACTGGACAACAAAACAACAGAGATGAGGAAGACTGGACTCAAATTTTCAGAAGAACATTCCATATTGCCAAATAAGACCAGCAAACCCATGACTCATACATGCTAGAATGTGATTTCTCCCAAAAGCAAAGACCAAAAAGAGGAAGATGTTTTCATTGTTCTGAAAACTGTAGAGCAATTACATAAGGCATCATAATTGATATACTCCTTCACTGCTGTAGAATAAAAAAACCCCAAACAATCAACTATGTGCGAAGTACTGTGTGAATTAATATGTGAGAATGACTAATGTTATCTACAAAGAGAGAAGTTTTCAAGGATATGGTTAATCACCTCAGTTATTTCTCTGTATCTTCATTCCATTATAATAGGTTTCTGGCAGGGGTTCTCCAGAAAACAGAGCCTGTGTCTGCTCTTCAGTTTCATTTTTAGGATACACCTTTTCTGCAGAGTCTTATTGATCTTATTAGCACCAAACAATTTTGATATGAAACCCCCACTATTTTTGGTGGCTTGTGGCTTAGTAAAGGCTCTACAGGTTATGTTTGATATTAAAAGAGAAAGAAGGGAAGGTTATAATGAGAAACTCAGAACATTTGTAAAATGAGGGTCATAACTGTACAAATATAATGAAAAAAAAAAAGGTTTAAGATATTTATGGAGATAACATAACATAGAAAAGGCTTAGCAAGATCAAGTTGCCACAGCTGACAAAGATGATCAGATGACCAGCATAAAACTGGCCTAAATCTTACATTAATCAATGTTGGTGTTATTCACTTTTTCTTGAAAAATTCATGAACAAATCAGTTTTTCCTAGAAAAGATCTTGTCTTGTGGCTTCTTACAAAAGCATCTGGAAAATACAGAGTGATCATTTGTTGCCCTTGTTACCTGCTCTCAGAACCCACATATTAAAAGTCATACAGTTAAAAAACAAAGTAGAAAATATTGATATTAATAATACGATTCAGAAATATGTCAGAAAGGACAATTTATTTTTCATTAATAAACTATGAATTGTGTAATTTGAAAAAGCAAGGTAAAGATATGCAAATATGTCATATTTGTTTTCAGTCATCATAATGTTTTTAAAGTTCATGGCAAACACCTCTAGTCAATAAGAGCACCAATTTTTATATTTTACATAATTTAATGTATGAGTGCTTTTTATTACTGTTTTAATGATGACATGATTTAATATATGTGGGTCCTTCTTTGTAATGCATTTGCTTGTCTATTTCCTTTTAATATAATTTGATCATATTATGTAGAAGATATTATAACCATTATGTCAAAGCATTAATGTCATGGGTAAAATAATGTCAGTTTTTAATAAAATGTTATTAATGCACATTTATTTTAATGTCTTTAGAGAAAGAACTCTGGAATAATAATATCTCTACTTAATCTTTACATTACATCTGTGTATTGTAGAGCATTTCAGATGTGAATCAGAGAGTTATTCACCTTGATTTTAAAAATACCTTGTAACTCAAAAAAAAAAGTTTAAACTTCCATATTTGTTCTATATTAAATGGTAACAACAGATCAGGGAAATAGAAATGATACTTCAAATAAGGTTGGTGGCAAAAAATGGAGCTGAAAGAGTCAATTTTCCATTCCTTGCATGGCAGGCGTCTAATTCTTTGTGCAGGAAGGTTGGGGTCAGCAACATTCATCATTATTATTACAGATGCTGATAAATTTATCTCACGTATGGAAGGATTACACATAATTGACAAACTGAATAAGGCTTGAATAATAACTAGCAATGAGTGAATAACTGGTAAAGAATAAATTATTTAATAGAACTAAAATATTGCTGATCTCTTTTTTTTTGTTTCCAGCTTAGGACAATTTCTTTAGTGAGCAACATTTAGTGTACATTTAGTTATTCAGACAGGGTAGACTGACAGACAAGCTGCATCAACTGCTTGGGGTAAGGCCAAAGTATATGGTGGCAGGATCTAAGCTTTGGTCTAGGAGCTTGGATTTCCTCCACTCTCCTCTCCCAGGATGGAAAAATGAAGAATTCCAGCCTGGACCAGGTAGGAAGAGGAGAAATAACCAGATTTGAAGCTACCCTGTGGGGGCATATCTCTAAGGAGAGACTAGCAGTGGCAAAAAAGTACTTACTACATCCAACTGCCTGGTGTGTACTTTGCTTTAAGAATAATTATTTTAGAAATATTTACCACATGTTGTGGTTTTGCCCACCAGCCAGCCCCTGGGGCTGAGGATGGTTTTGTCCAGGTGGATTTCTTCTCTCCTGTAAGAGAGTAGAGGAAAAAAACTTCAGAGAAGGACTGACTGCCTGGACAAGACTGTTGCAGAAGAAATTCCAGGCAGAGATAACAGACTTTCAAAGCCGAAGCTGACAGCAGCAGGAGAGAGAAGTTTGAAGGGGGGGCTGCTTCTTCCCTTTCTTTTGCTCTCTCTCTCTCTCTCTCCCTTCATCAGGGAAAAGACTGAAAAATAAATCCCTGCCACTTGTGGAAGATTACTGGGGTGAGGAGACCCCATGCAGCTTGTAGAGGAGCTTACACTGAAGTAAGTGAATGCACAAGGAAGCTGAGACTTCATGAGAAACATGAAATGAAACAGAGTCCTATTGGAGATTTGTAGGCCATGGAGAGAGACTTACGCTGGAGCAGAACGGCTCAGGTAAGATGTTGGGATCAGAGTGAGGGATTCGTGTTAGACCCATGTCAGAGAGGTCTATCAAGGACTGTTGTCCCGTGGGAAGGGACCCCACAGGAAGCAGAGGTGGACTCAAAAGCCATTATCCCCTATGACTCTGTGGTGAAGATCCATTGTAGGCAAGTGTCCCCTTGCAGTCCATGGAAGAGACGACCTTCAGGGCCTGGGTAACCCCCAGCCTCTGGTCTTAGCCCAGGAGGGGGGTAGGCCCAGCCCTGAGGCTGATATAAAAGAAAGAGAGAAAGAGTTCCAGATGCAACAAATCGGAGTTGTCATCCTTGAAGGTGCTGCAAAGTTATTTAAAAGACCTGGAGCTTCGGAAAGAGAGAAAGAGACTACTTCTCCTCCTGAACTAATACAAAGAGGGGAGGGGTATTTCTGTAACTACATAGCATTTTTACCTAATTAGAATTGTTGCAAATATAGTTCTTTAGTTTTTATCTTGCTAGTAATAAATCCTAATATTATTCTCCCCAATCTAGTCTCTTTTGTCTGCATAAACCTTCTCTCAACTTATAGCAATTGTGGGGGGGGGGGGGGGGGTGAGAGCAAATTGACCAAGAGCAAACCCACGACATTTTTGGTAGAGAATGTGGGCAATGACTACCTAGAGAGGCAGTGGCCGAATCAAACCATGACACCACAGAAGCCTCTTAATTATGAAGTTATGGGATGTTTTTCATTCTTTTCACTGGGATCAACACAGTGGGGTCATTTTAATGTCCTTTTGTTTCCACCTGTTACGAAGCCTATTAAAAGGCTATTCAGGGATATTCATTATTACTGTTCCCAGACAATAGTATGACTCTATAATGAATTATAAGTAGCTACTATTATCTCTGTGACTGACAGTGTAACAGCAAAATTTAATAGTTTCCTTTTACTGAAAGCAGAGTGTAAAAGTGCAGGATGCAGGAATCTTCTTCATTTAGTTGTCTTTGTCTAGAACATAAGCATCTAAATTTGTTGACATGGCTGTTTCCAGATGGTAAACGATAAAACATCTCAGTAATGGAAATATTTAAGAAATATGATATTTTAGGTACTAATTGTAATGCAGTTTTTGTACGTTGGATATATAATGATACAGCTCTACCTTTTATTATAGATCTGGTTTTGTTTGTTTAATAATTTCTCCTATATCATCTGCAAGACTTTATTTATCACACTTTATTTCACAAAAGGCAGCCTCCCTTTAAAAATGTCTGTAATTTCACAGATAGCTCTGTAGTACATATGTTTGACTATGTCTTCATTTCAGATCTGATCTGTGGTTTGCTCAGTCTGTTTTTACACACAGAAAAACTGATCTATTCAAAGTTAATTTGTATTGAAGTACAAGATATTTAGTACTATATTGCAGTTTGCTTTTTCTCCTGAAAACTATAGTTATCGTAAATGTTAAATGTCTCTTTTCCTGCAACAAGCGGAAAGATTGATGACTTCACTTTCCCTTTTCTGCACCAACTGCCATTAAATATATTTCAAATTGCTGAGTATTTTCCAGTTCCTTGAAGTGTTATTATCAGGCTGGCTGAGGTGTTATTTTTTTTCCCTTTTGTGTTTTCTTCAACTCACATACTGTGAGTTAGATTTAAGGAAGCTGCAGTTAGGTACCATGAGCAGAGCCCATATTTTTCTGTGGTATTTATTTCTTCATGACTTTCTACCTTTTCTTTCAGCTCTTATACAAAGGTGTTTTAAAGTCCTATAAAATACTGCCTAGGAGCCTCATTCAGCAGTAGGGCAAGAGAAGTATACACATACACTATAATCAGATGAGCTTGCAGTCCAAGGTAACTACCTCTTGATTACAATTGTCATACAAAATTAAAAAGAACAACGGTTTTGTGGATTTATTTTGTTGTGTGTGTGTTTGGGTTTGTTTGGTTTTTTTATTTCTATTTTGTAGTCCTAAACCTGGAGCTTGCTGAGTGAAACCTTAGAGGAAAACAGCTACACAATACAAACACGTTTTTATTGCATGAAATATCTCCCCCCTCCCCCCGGTTGATTAGAATAAAAAAAGATCAATTAACATAATAGTGTTACAAAGGTAGATACATTTTCTGAAGTTTTAAAATGATCTGGTTTTGGAAAGAAATTTCTGAAGAGATTTCTGAATCAGTTCTGACTACTGATTCGGGTCAATTGAATCATAGAATCATTTAGGTTGAAGAAGACCTCTAAGAATATCAAGTCCAACCATTAACCTAACACTGCCAAGTCCTCCACTAAACCATGTTCACGAGTGCCACATCTACACGTCTTTTAAATACCTCCAGGGATGGTGACTCAGCCCCTTCCCTGAGCAGCCTGTTCCAGTGCTTAATAATTTTTTCAGAGAGAATAATTTTTTCTTCATAGCCCTACGATAATCTACAGAATGAGGAACTCTTTCCCTTACTTAACTTATAGTACAAATAAGTGTACTGCTTCAGCAAGGACAATGAGTATTCCCATTCCTTCATCTCCATAGCTTATGACTATGCCATTTTACAGAGAAGTATGGCCTTAATCTCCTTCCTGCAGAATAAACTTGACTGCCCTTGAATATTTTCATTCTAAAGACAACATATAGTCTTTAATTTCTTGGATAACTCTTTAACTACAACAAATAGACTAGGCTTTCTGTATATTTTTAAATAAAACAACAGATGATGTTCCCTGTGCCAGCTCAGTGGTGTTTGTGTTAACACTGCCAGACCATTCACACTGGTGTTGCTTTCTAGTGGTTGAGATTCCTCTTCATGTGCTACCGGAATTCAGGTGGAGTTAAGACGTAATGTGCACCATATTTTAGCTTAATATTTCTGCTCATGCTTTGTCAGAGATTGGCTATCTCAACAAAGCATTACTTTACATTATATAAATTTGTACTAAACCGGCTCTGTGGAGATTCTTTAACTGTACCTACTTCTGTTCCTTCAAGTTATTTAAGTATAATTTTAGCTTCACTACCACATCCTCTGCTCTAACCACTCTGTGAATTTTCTTCAAGCATCCTCTCTTACAGTATTCACTCCTGGCTAAATAAACTCTACTGTTCCCAAAACCACAACAGAAATAATTGAAAACATGTTGAACAAATACACTTAGTGCTCCTGTTGTTTCTGTCTTTTCTATTCTTCTCTGTAGCTCTGCTGCCTGGTGATTGTACATCACACAATGGGACTGTTTGACTCTTGTCTCTCTTTCTATTACAAGAAAATTAGTAAAAGGTTTTTTTTTCATTTTTATATTTCTGTTACACTAAATTTGATCCCTGCTTATACTTTCTAGTTTACATTTTTAGCTTATAGCTCACTCAAGTTCCCATTATAGCTTGTTCTGTCCACACTGACAAGTGAGGTTATCTCATGAGTAATGAAAGGAGAAGAAGAGAACCTCATTAAAAAAGAGGAGGATAGCTCAAGAATCATAAAATGAAATGAGAAAGTCTGATTTATCGTGTCTTTCAAACTGGCATAACTTTCAGCAGCCTTTACTGTTGCATAAGAAGCAGTTACCAGCGTTTAGGTCTTTTATGACTCTCCTAAATTGTTGTGGATACAAATATTTATCTTTTACTAAGGAACAGAGGAACTATAACAGGTCTTGCTTTCAAAAATATATTAGTTCTCTGGCAATATTTTTTCCTGAAAGTTATGCTGTAGTAGAGCTTACTCCTCTATATATTTTATCTAAAGTTCCCTGACATTCAATGTCTGCATTTATTTCTGCTTGACAGGCTGGGATAAAATCATTCCAATATGTTATTTGTTTTCTCCTGAGTGAGCTCCAGTGAATACTTGGCTCAAACAATGCAATGAGAGTAAGGCCTCAGTTAATTTTCCCTTTATGCCTTGTTGGACCCCACCATAAGCTACTGTAAGTTCAATTTAATGAAAAATCATTGCTGCATCAAGTTCCATTCCTGTTCTAACAGAACTGAAACCCCTTTGGTTCGATGCAACAGAGTAAGAAGGGCTATTAATAAGAATATAATGCTATCTAGGGGAAAAAGAATCCATACTTGCTGTTCCTTTTTTTTTTTTTTTTTTGTCTAAGGTGTCATAGTCATTCTCCTGGAATTGCTTTCTTTTGGCATAACTTTTCACTCTCACTCTTGAAAATTCTAAATCAATCATTTCTGGAGCAGCAGATAAAGGTTCAGTAGAGATTTAAGAATATGCAAGCCTCTTAGAAATTTTTAGGGCCACTGTTGTTTGCCTGTCAGAGTTACAAAGAGGGAGAAGTCATGTCTAAGACTGAAAAGCAGAGAGGAAATCACAGCTACACCAACATTAAGATCCAATACATGAAATTTTCCTGACTTGTAAGGGTCCCACTTGGCCTGAGTGAGTTCTGATTGCTGAGAGTTGACATGTAGTAGGTCTTACAATCTTTCTGTGAAAGCAGAGACCAAGTACTAGCTCTGAGTAGTACATGGCTTTTGCCATCTGATTGTGGCCCAAAGAGTCAGTACATTGCATAAGCAGCACAAATATCAGTATCATAGCAGAACAGTTAAAATGACACTTATTATACACCTGGAATTAGCAAAGGAGAAGGAGGCTTCATTTCATCAATAAAGTGTTGATGCTGCTAAAGGTTATAATTCTTGCTGATATGTTAATGTTCTACTGTATAACTGTATAAAGAAATAAATAAGAGTTATATATATTTCAGAAAGTGTGGAAATTAGTCTACATAAATCCAGGTCTAAACACCATCTTTCTACACTATTTTGCCTTGGTCCCTCTTGATTCCAGTGGAGTTAGATGAGAAATTATTGCCAGCATTAATCTATGCAAATAATTAAAGTTGAAGGGAAGAAGGCTGAGAGGAAGTATGATTTCTATGAGTCATTTTCCCCTTTCTCATTCTGGCAAGATAAGGAGCTGTAAAAAAAGAAGGAACTTACATTGTTTCACTGATGCTTTTCTACCTTTTCTCTAGAAACTTTCTTCACTTGACTCATCTTTAGGTACATATACAAGGATCTTAATAGAAGTTCCCCAGTTAAGGGTATACCTGACAGTGACGTCATTGGGCAATCAGCAGTACTTTTTCAACTGAAACTTGAAACTGTTAGCATACCCTGGAAGTTTGGACAAGTTCCACATAGTATCCCAGAACTAATACAGCAATTCCAGGATTGTCATGGCTATTTCTTGGTCTTTAAAATGTGAGCAAACAAATGTAATTATGACTCCAAAGTTATGATTTGACAATTAAATACACATGTCCTACAGAAAGTTTTTATAAAATCCAATGTGAAATTTCAAAGGAATATAATGTCCATGAAAAACAAAGGAAAACAAAACAAAATAAAGGAAAAATTACAAGATTTTGAAATGCATTCTCATCCTGGTATTTAAGAAAATTTAACTGAGTGGATGCTGTGGATGTTAAAAATGCAGATTGCTGTCCTAATGAAGGATAACAGTTCATTCCAGCTAGTTACCTTTTACCATGGAAACTCATATTTATGGACTTCTTTGTTGCAGTCTATGGCTCAGGTATATCCTTTAGTAAGCAGATTTTAGACAAAATAGACAGGTAACAGTGTATTTTTAACCTTTGTAGGTCACTGACCATTGATAAGATGTGCTGTTTTAGCTCTCAGATGTTTCTGCTGTTGGGTCTCTTAAAAGATTATTTCAGTGTCCAACATTCACAGAGAAATCACCCGCTAAGTAACCCTGTGAAAATACTGATGCAAGCTACTGTGTGCACAAACCTGGTAATCTTTCAAAGTGATCTGTTTGCATTTATATTCTTCAGTCTATTCATTCAGGATTGAAGCACTCAAATTCATAATAGAAAAATAAATTAAATAAACATTGAAACCCAGATCCACTAAAAAGAAAGTGTCTTTTTATCCTGCTAGAATTTCAAATGAGGAAGCAAAGGTAGCAAAATATAGAAAATTGTAATTTGTGTGGAGACTGCATCTGCATTAGAATTTTAGTTTGGATCAGCAAATGGTTTGGAAATGAAGCTCCCAGTTCTTTCCACTTTGCCTATTTAACTTTCATCAAAGAGTGCTCTTGGGGTATGGATTCCTTTTGGATGCAACTTCACCCAAGAACTGCGTCAAGGTGGTCTCTAGCTGTTACTTGAAGTCTGTCTGAGAACGACTCGGAGCTACTCCAGCATGGCTGTTGTGCACAAGGGGCAATGAAACATGTCCAGTGTGGATTTCAGGCCCTGAGCACTGAACCTTCTACTCTCCTAGGCTGCTTCTCTCACACCGCAGTAGTTTCCTCATGTTTTCAGTGCTAACTTTTATCTAACAGAAAAGTGGTGTCAATCTTTGCCTTGACATGTTGTATAAGGTTAGATCATTCTGAAACCTGTAATACCAGATTACTGAACCTTAAAAAGGAAAAATAAGCTAAATATTAATCATGTGCTTGCATGTAGAGATTACTCAAACTCATCTAATTCTCTTTGGTCAGAAATAGCTTGAGGTCAAAGCTAACAGGAATATTGAAGATGCTATTACTTCTAAATTCCAGCTGGAATAAGAAAACCCACAATGCAAACTTTTCCTGAAGTATTCCTGTATATATGCTTTCAGTAAGGATATTACAATCTGCAGATTGCCTTATCCAGCCTTGTTAGAAACAGCAATTTACATAGAGGTTTGATGTGAGGCACACTTTGGGGAAAAGATTTCAGATTGTTTGTGTGCAAATAAAAAGGATTTTCATTTTTATTCCATATTTGAACAAATTTGTGAAGAAGGGAAGAGAGAGAAAAAAATATAGACCATTATTTCTTCTCTAGCTTAGATTGTTTTCAACTGTATCTATAATAACATATAAAGAAGATGTATTGAGAAGCTAAGTTTTGAGTTGTTTTGCTTTTTTTTTCTTGAAGAACAAAAAAGGGGGAAAAAAGAAAAAATCTTTATTTGTGAAACACCATAGTATTTTATTGTAAATTACATATGGGAAACTACTTCTTTACATATTAAATAAAAAAAAAAAAAAAAAAAAACAAAGCAAAACATGGCTTCTCTAAAGTGTATTTCCTCCATTTTTTTCCTTTTAACCCTGAAGAATATTTTGTCAATAAAACTGAATTGTGTTTGAAAAAATGAAATCTCTTCTGCAATAGTTACTGTGTGGAAGTAGAAAGAAATAAATGTTAAACTAAAAATATGAGAAGATGCAGAGGCTTGCACAATATTTCTTTTACATCTTTGTCCATATAGCTGGATTATGTAGTTACTATCGACACTAATTTAATATTACTATATCAGGAAAGAACAAGTCAGCCAAAACCACTGATGTCAGCAACTGTTATAATACTGAGTTATAACATCATTAGTCTGACAAGAGTCTGCTGATATATTAGCATAATATAGGCTTATACTGAATTGGTCTCAAATATTACCAAAACCAGATCCCCTTCTAAGAAGAAATGGTTCAAGAGGTCATGGACAATGAAACATATCTAAAATGCTATGAAACAAAGGAAGAAAAATTAAGTAAATAGGTGTGTGCATGTATATGTGACAGAGAAATATGGGGAACAAATACCTGACTGCTTTGCTGACTTGCTCCTTCATTTTCAGTGTAAAAACAGTTACTTTTCTGTAGCTATTTCAGTCAGGTAGCAGAATTTACTGTAAAAGCCTCTGACAATACAAAATAAAGAAGGCAGATTGAAGTTTTCTGGGTAAATTTTTAGCTGACATGGAAACTAAAAAGCTATCTCAATCTCCCACTTCTTCTGAAGATGAGATACTTTGCAATGTGAAAGTCAGAGATGAACAATATAGCCAAAATGTACTGTAACATTCATGCTACTCTGTGCTATGTCTGGAACGACAGAGTGCTTGATCTTTCACAGATGCTGTTAAATGTCCTGAGTTCATTAATTTCTGTGGTAGCATTTTGAGACCAGAGCAGGGATATGCCTTTGCAAGGTTCTGTGTTTAGATAAGTTTGTTTTAAATTTAGCATGAAAGTGCCTCCCTTTATTGGAGAGAGTGAAGTTTTTGGTACAAGGTGAATCAAGTATTCAGATGTTTAATGGAGGAGCTATTAAATAGAGAATTTAGACTCAATAAAGATAATTTCTACTCACTCTTGCTCTACCACTCTTCTACTATACTACTTTTTTACATTCCTCAATTATTTTTTGTTACAGTCTAGTACTACAAATATAAATGACGTTTATATTAATAGTCCTTAATCCTCCGTATTCTAGTCACACAAATGAATATGTGACTAGTCTGAAATGGGAAATGTGCAATTGCATAGTTCATTAAGAAATCTTTAATGTGTCACTCAGACCTTTTAGTATCTGCCAGGGACACCTGAGAAGTTCCTTCAAACTGCTCAAAACAGAGTAGACACTCACGTAAATCTTTGAAGACTGTGGCTCAGCCAGTTTTGAAACAGAGAAATACCTCAAGGGTCAGCTTCAAAAAAATGAGGAAAAAAGTCAACAATGTTTCAAGAACTGAGGCAGAGTCTTAAACTCTGGTTCTCTGAGTGATTTAGATTTCTAAAAGAACAAGGAGAGAAATAATCCAGAAGCTGCTTTGTAAAGCAGGATAAGAGTGCTTGCATTGCTTTCACTTGGAAAGAGAGTTATTAATGTAAGGGCTGCTCATGGAACTATATCTGCTGTTGTAGAAGGACGAGCTCTGTAAATAAGTACTTCAAACAAAAAAAAATACCTAGCTCAGGTTTCTGCTTCAAATCACAAAACGGTCTATGAGCACTGAAGCAAAATAAATCTTGAGAGGAGAAATATTTGTCTTTTGTTACCCAGATACTGTAATCTAACAGATATATAGGTTATATGAAGATATATTTCAGAACTGAACACTATTTGATTAGTCTGGACTTTACAAATGTCAACAAACAAATCATATTTAATATGCAAAATAAAGAAAAATGGACTACTGGGGGTATTGACTTTGCGTACAGTTTTAATTGAAAGTCAGGGCCTTGTTGCAGTAGCAGCTTGATTTTAAATGGGGAAATATGAAAATAATACATTCGATGTACATCATCAGAACACAAAAAATATTTGATTCAGTTTTCTCAGAAAATTTAGAATTATATCTTTGCCATCCAAATATAAATTGTTGTTACATATATTTATATGCACACAAAAATATGTTTTAACATCTTAGAATGTATTCTCCTTGGAAAACAGTCTAAATAGACAGCAGCTAGGAAAAAATCAGGGTAGAGAGAGTGCAGTAGAGAAGTAAAATGTTGCAGAATTCCTACTGAAAGCAATATTTTTTGCAGTGTGCTGTAGTAATTTTTACTACTTACCTGTACATACCTCCCCATTTAAAATAGAAAAGTATTCTGGATCCCAGTTTAAAAAATGCTTTTGGAACATTTTTGGTCTTTTTACTCAGCTTGGTTTTGTATGATAGATTAGAACATCAATAATTTGAGCTTTTCCAGGTTAAAATACAGCTTTTGCTTGCATCCCGATAAATTCTGAAACAAGACCTGATCAAATGTAACCTCCCTAATTCTGAATCTCTGTGTGGGAAGGGGCAGAAAGCTCCAGCCTACTAACACTGTCACTGACACAGTCATAGGTGTATCAAGACATCGTTACACTAAATTCACTCTCTAAATATAGCCTGAATCCCACAATGGACAGACTAGAAGAATCAGTAATTATTTAGATTTACTCAGATTAAGATAGAAATATTGTTGGATGCCATTTTAGTTCCTGTTATTGATACAAATTGGAGTTCCTTGGTTTTTAATGAAGTTGCAAGTGAAAAATATAGAAAGCTAAGGAATCTACAGAATTCTACATTATATACCTTGCATGACAGATAGGTTTAGATTTTTATTAATCTTGATTAATCCTGATTGCTGATCGAGTGTCAGATGTAATCAAACATTTCCCAGTGTATGAGACCCGTCCTTAAAAATATTCAGTGATGAAGATTCTGCTACTTTCTTATGTGATATATTTCAGTATTTGAACATCATTACACTGTTGTTTCCAATATCAAAGCAAAATCTCCCCTGCTGCAATTTATCTAATTAGCTGTGCTATACCAAAAAACCACAGGGAAGCAGTTTATTACTTTCCGCTTTGCAGAAACTTTTTACGTGTTTGAAGGTTGTTAACAAATGTCCTTTCAGGCTTCTCTAGAGTATAGGAACCCAACTGTTTCAGTATCTTTAATAGGTCATATTTTATAGACCCTCCAATGAGCCACATTTTCTGAAATAATATCTTGAGGACATGGTAAGCCTATTTTTTTAATTGGAAACTCAGAAGACAGTGGGATTAATTCAGTCATCCACTCAGAGGTAATTACCTGATATTACATATACATTTTCTACTGTTTGCAGTTACAAGCAGGAGTAATCTGCAGCAGATTCCATCTAAGATATTTTTTCCTTTTCACATGAAGTAACCTGTTACACAATGATAATTATTCCATAACATATTCTTATCTGACATTTATTTTATTCTGTTCTCATAAGAGTAGTAAAATGATTGAAAGGTTACAGTTACCATGAAAAGCTATACTATGACAGCACCACAAGAAAAAGGGAATAATTTGAAATAAGAAAGTTTATTTTACTTCTTTAACATTTGACACATCTGTCTTGTCATGGGAAACAATGATATGAGTCAAAGTTGTTACTTTTATTTGAAAACTATTCAAGAAGTCATCATTCTTTGACTCATTTCTTATTTTCTCTGTTTGGTTTTTGTTTTTTGTGTTTTTTTAATGGAAAGAGAATTTTGTAATGACTTTTGTTGGAACACATACCTGCAAATATCGCTGTTTTCACCTGGCTCATTCACTGAACAATGCAACCTGAATTTTGCTGATTCTGTTCTAGATTAAACCAAGATTTATTCTGACATATGGCAGCCCTCCTCAAGAGAAGAACTGAAGAGAGGACTTGGGAACTTGGTGTATTTTGAGGGCTGGCAAAAGCTGCAGCCTTGTTGCAGCTTCACACTATCTGGGAAAGAAGGGTAGCAGCTGATGGGGCTGTCATTATGCTTGTTAATGCCCTCAGCCTAGCTCAGGAGCTGAACCCATGACTACAACTGCTGACCCCATTACTCCCTGATGGATGAGACAACAGAAACTAAGTCAGCTCTTTGTTTAGTTTATGTCTGTGCCAGGCAGAAGACAGTTAGTAGGAGGATCTGTATACGAGTGTCCCACCGGTTCCACCTCTCAAGGTCATCTACAAGCCTATAAGACTTCCAGTCTGGTGATTTATTTTTTTTTCTCCTACTTCTCCTTCTCTCTCCTTCCCTTCTTCTCAGGAAGCAGAACATGTGTGATATGCTTCCTGAAAGTCTAGTTCAGATCACTTCACTCCTAGGATAAAAAGGCAGAGGAGTAGTAGCTAGAGTGGTACACTAATTAGTCCCAGCTCCCATAAGGGTCAACAGCTGGAGCCATTGCAGATCATTGTTGCATGGGGCAAAATGGCTGAGGTAATTCCATTTTCCCATCTATTTCCATTCCTTTCTTCCAAAGATGAAGAGTAGGGAATTAAAAAGACTCCTTACCTCTCTTCCTTCTTTCTCATTTTTTTGACTCCTTTTTCAGGGACTTCTCTCTCTGGGCAGAGAGAGGGTGTATATTTATGTTTGAGTGTCCAGGCTATAATAGAAAAGAAGCAAAGCTCTTTCTAAAGAACACATAAAACCCCAATAAAGAAAAACAAAAGTAAATCCTTTACAAAGCTCATTATCAATTCCCCCAAGCTTATTATTGTAACTTCACCGGTTTGAAAAAGCAAAAGATAATTGGTTTGCTTGACTAAACTGTGATATTTCTACACTGACTGTCATGATCTTGCTGCAGGCTGACAGGCAGCATAAAACAAATGAAGCTTATGTAGAAAGTGAATCATCACTGAAATCGGTAGTATGCATATGAAGTATGTCTCATTTTTCACACTTATTCCATTTCATGTCCTATAATTTAAAAAACGCTAGGTAATTTTCTAGCCTCTGTTCAAATCTGGACAGAGTACTTTACAAGCGTAACTGAGTGTCTGCAACCAAATTTAGGGTCAAGGATCAGACACAAAAACTTAGAAAAAATCTACCTGTTCAGAAACTCGAATATTTTAGCAGACACCAGGTATCCTTAAGGAATTAGGTATTTGAGCCTAGATACTTGGAAACAGTTAGCATTTCTCTCAGACTACTTGAGACTAAACTGCCTTTCAAACTGTAGTATTCCCAATAAGCCCATCTTTGGTCTTTGAGCTTAAGATATATTTCATTTAGCTCTTACCATACATTACATATTCCTTAATATTATTTTTTTAGTGCGTATGAAATGTACATAATTTTTTGGTTCTAGTATCATAAATATATTACTCACAGGAAAAAAACCCAAACAAACAGTCTACCACAGTATGTCCTGCTCAGTGCCCTTGCCATCAGGTGGTTTTATTAGGGAAGGTCATATTTTCATCAGGGGCTTGCTGTCACTATCATTTTTGTAAATATTTTAAAATCTTGATGCAAATTTCAAAACAGCCTCTGTTATCCTCTGAAGAACATCAATTGCTTTGAAAAAAAAAAGCAAACAACCTTGTGTCTTCTAAGTTTTCCTTGAACATTCTATGGGTTAGAGAAATCTGATCATAGAAACCTTATCTTTGTTCTAAAAAGTATTTTGTTTCTAACTTAAAAGGAAAAAAAATGATGTTGTTAGTCTATTTGGAAAGCACTAGTGACTGAAGAGCCTTGAAGGAGTTGACAGTACAGTTCTATCTTCCAATTTTATTTTAGTTGGGCAATATCAGACAATTGATACCCAGTTCTTAGTTCAGGATGTAGCAGACAATAGTCATTACAATTACTAGAAGTTGATTTGTTGTTGTACAGATAGCATTATTATTGTTATTATTAATACTATTATTATTTACTCTTCTAAGCAACTTTAGTTTGAAGATATAAATTTTTTTTGTTCACTTGTCATGGACTATAGTGGTGAAAGACTGGAGAAATGTAAAATAAATACAAAATATAATAGTGAATTGAAAAGTTTACTTCTGATTAATACATTATTGAGTTCTCTATTACATATCCAAGAATATGGCAGAATGCAGTAAAGGCCAAAAACTGGGTTGTTAATATTATAGGAACAGTAACTTGCATGCTTTTCTTCTATCATCCTTTCATATCATCTGCATTATGACACTCAAGACAAATTGTAAAGGCCAATATTAATTCCAGAGCTGTTGTCTGCATTTTCCTACTTGTGACTAGTACAAAAGGAGTTTAGTGCAAAAATGTACCGGAACTAAATAAAAATAATGCCTTATTATTATCTATTGTTCCTGTATACAGCCCCAAGGATTTGCAAAGTCTTTTCCCTAGAAAAAGCTAACAAAATACCACAGTGTCTCTATTCAGGCAAAAAGACAGAGAAAAGGAGAAGGTTCTCAAGAGAGAGCAGGAGAATTATTCTGACAGCAAAAGGGGAAAGGGATGATGGAGATGTGTGAGCAAGAGGAGATGTTTCTGCATCTGAGCCAGACAGGCTGTTTAGTAATCTTTAACTCAGCCCATGATCACCAAACACTGATTGATACGCTGTCAAAACTCAAGAGATCCTTCAAGCAGATGTGGCCATACATGCTTCAAAATGACAATCTAAACGTTTCTAAAACTGAGGACTGTAAATAGTTTTAATAAAATACCTGAACTGAGGAACAGTTCAGGCTCTATTTCAAAATATTTAGAGATAAATTTCATTCTCTATCAATGAACAAAACCAAGCATACTATGTTTCAATAAAAAGAAGCTTTTAAGACATCATTTTTCATGTTAGATAAAGGATATTGAAAGGCCATAATGGGATTACATTATAATCCACAGGTAAGAACAGGATTCATGTCAAAGAATTCTAGCTATAGTTTTATTAAGCTTCCCTCTTACTTTCAGAGATTAACTAGTAGGACAATATCTGACACCTGATATAGAAACAGAAAGGATTTCTGTGGTTTTCATTTCATATGTTTGACAGTAACACTAATGGAAGAGCTGTGAGCTGAGCAGTTTTGAAAGGTTTACTCTCTGCAGTTTATGAGTTTGTTTAGAATATACTTTCAGAATAAAGTGTATAGTAAGAGCACATTTAAAAACTACATGATTCAAGTAGATTTAGGACTCACGAGCAATTTAGAAAACTTAATTGCTGTGATGTAAAAAAGAAATGGTTATATTTGATATGAAGAGTAGCCTTGTAGATATGCTTTAGATAAAGAATTTCTACTAAATATGTTTCCTGGATTTTTCCTTTCAAGGCTGAAAGAATAAGGGAGATTTCCGCATTTTCTTGAAGCATTAAGCAATCAGAATAACATGTATGAACTGAATGTCTGTCCATATTAAATTCAAGTAATGAAAATGCTAAATTTCATCAGTATGGAATGAGTTTTGTGCAGATATAGAAAATACGAGGGTTATAAAAAACCCCTCGCATTTGAATTTATAATAAATTTGGATATAACCTTAAGCACAATCATCCCTTTCACATAAATGGCATGAAAACAAAGTAAAGACCTCCTAATCTGAGAAGTCCTACTTTACCTCATTTGTATATTTTTGTTTTAATTTTCAAAGTCCAAGATGTGATTCTGCTCTCGATACAAGTAAGTGAGTGCTGCTGATTCAATTATTCTTAGTTTGCATGTGTGTCACTTCCAGAACAACTTGTAGTGTTAATAGTTGCCACCTCCTGCTTGTTAAAATAGATGGTATAGAGAAGTAATTGTAATTCAAAAAATGTATTTTTACAGCTGGTTTATATTAAATATTGCTACTGGAATGTAAGACAGAGACCCATCTGAAATCCCAAATGGGGTTCTGGGTGTATTTAGAGCAAGTCTGTCCCAAAGATCTATGCTGTCATCAAAATGTTTTTTGAAATGTCTACTTATTTTTAATTAGACACTAACAACATAGCAGTGAAACTACATGAGTCTTTATTACCCATGCTTCTGGATGGTGGGCCCTACTAGCCTTAGAGATGTAAGAATATACAAAGTCCTCTTGAAAAATAAAAAGTCCCTGTCTGTCAAACTTTAAATCTCTTTCATTGGCAGGTGTTAAAGGTCTTCAATCTATGAAGTAGAAAGAGACTATCTATCATAGAGAATATAAAATATTATGGTTTATTGCAACAAGTAAAGGGAAAAAGTGAAATATCATATTTATATTTGAATACTAATTTTATTATTATTATGCATTCTAACTGGTGATCTGTTACAACAGCATTGATATGGGTTTTTTTCCTTTAAAATATATTTCAAACAAAAAAAGCAGGGAGTCCTTTTTGTGTATTCTTCTATCTGTTCATTTTAGACACCTAACAAATTGTCCCCAATATTCTTATGATTCTTTATTAGGTGTGTGCTACAGCACAGAATCTTTTTTTTTTCTTTTGTGCAACTTCACTGAAACTGCAGTTTCACCTCTGTTCACCTCAGAGGTTTTGTACTAACCTCTGTTAGTAGAAAAGAAATTCACATTACTTTGTCTTACATGAACAGTAGAAACTACCATATCCATTTTGACTGACCTCTCACTATGGAAGTTCAAACTAGTTGTTATAACAGCAAACCTTTAAGGGTTTTTTTCTAACCACAGGATATATACAATACATATTTAAAGAAGCTATCTAAATTTGATATACAGACTCCGAGGGATATAAAAATAACCTCATAAAAATAATTTCCATTATTAAATTCTGATAAAACAAAGACACCCTATATATCTTTCTTACCTTCAATTCTGATTTTTTTTTAAGCTTTACTCTGCTAAAATAGTTCAGTTTCACTACAGAATCTCTTCTTTAATGTAAAATTAATCTTAGTTATTTTTTTCCTCTTCCTCCATCACCATCATATATTCTTGGCATTGCACTCTTTCTGATACTTAAATACTGCATAGCAGCTCATCAAGTTTGGTGTTTGATAGGAACATTCCAAAATCCAAGTATTTAATGGAAATTGAGCAAAGATACAATACTTAGTAGTGATGGCACAGAAGATGGGAAGCCAACCAAATGAATGAACATCAATTAAAGGATTCCCTTTCCTTTCCCTTTCCTTCCCCTTCCCTTTGAAGAAACACAGATAAATGCTGGTTCTGAAATGCTTCATTCAACTGTAATGAGAATACTTCTGAAGGAAACTAAGAGCCAGGAATACGATGTTGCAGTTTAATGTGAAACAACAGAACAAATTCATTTATTTGTTTGGTTCTCGCGGCCAAGGTCTATGGTATATTTGGAATTTTAAGGCACCTAAGCATTATGCAGGTATGATAAAAAACCCCAGCATACTAAGGAAGCTACCTAATCTCAATAGAAATTACTAAATTTTGTGATTTTGGATATGCAGTCTGTGCTTTTGATTTCTAAATATGGAAAAAGGAGTGTTATACAAGACATGTAAGCTACTGTATTGGCAGACTTAGACTTGCTCTATGTTTGCCTAGGTTTGGTGAAATACCTCTGTGTATTGTTTTGTTAAAATAAACAAATAGATTTATTGCCCTGTTCATGCTTCACATTAAGCATTTGAGTAGTCTCATTGACACCAGGGGATTAAAGCTAAGGGTGTGCAACAGATCTACATGGCTGAAGCATTTACTATGAGATTAAAATTCATAATTACTTTTAGCAGTTATAACACAGTTTCTGCTTTCTATTAATAAATTAGCATTCTAGAGGCTAGAGCTTGATTTATACTACCTAAAATCAGTGCACAGATGTTTCAGTGCTTACACAGCTCTTGATACTTGCTTCATGGGGTATTTGACTTCACAATTGTTCTTAAATTAAAATGCTTACTCATTCAAAATGCATAATTCAATTGAATAGGAAGAAAAAAGGTTGAATGCTGATTTTCTGTTTTCTATCACTTCTTCAACCCAAATATCTAATAATTAAAAAAAAAACCGCACAAACACCTTTTCATAATTAGCTGCTGAAATCTTCTTATACCCTCTTTCTTCACACACAAACATAGTATTCCTACATGCATTTACTACAAAGGAAGGGAGCTATTTGACAGCCTTCCTGATTTTTGTGCAAGATAAAGCAGGTGTTGTACAGGTTGTCATAGTTCTCTGCCACAGTTCTGCTCTCAAAGGGTTGCCACAAGGGGAAAGAAAGTAATTTGCTTCCCAGCTTCATGGAACTGTCGTTAATAATACTGAGGCTGCATAAAAGAGAGGACCTGCTGGTATTTCTTTACTAAAAATGAAGGGGGAGACCATAACTTCTGCAAGATCTATAATAAACTGTTACAGTAACACGTATCAGTGAACAGTTGCTGTGGTCTTATAACCTGGCATAAAATGTCAGTGTCTGATGCTGATTTGCTAAGTCACTCATCTATCCTTGGGAATCTGCTTAAATGAGGAATGCTAGATAAAATGCTGTTTACCTAAAGCTACTGTGTTCCTTCCATGTTAGCACAAAAAAAATGTGGTAAGCCAATCACATGTCCATCTCATCAAGGTTCACCCAGTGATCTGTGAGGCAAGCAATTCTGCCTGTCAGATTTCCTTACATATCCAGGAAAAATGAGCACAACAGAAACTGACTTCAAGCAATACTCACTTCTGATTTGTTGCTTTTCATCCCAGATTTGAGCAACGCCCCATTACTTCCCATACACTGTTTCAGTGCTTGAACCTGTCAGAAAAAAATAGTGAAAAGTAGACATTTTCTAGTAGAGCACTGCAGACAGAGAACATAATAAATTTATTTTAATTCTTTACCCAAAGAACTATTAGTTTCCAAAGTGTTGGGAAAATATTATAAGTACCATTAAGGAGAAAAAGCATTTTTCTGTAAAAAGAACAAATCTAGAAACCAAGTGTGAAACTTGTAGAGAGCTGAAGTTTGTAAATCTCAGTAATTTATAAGGAGTTTTAACACCAGTATACTAAAAAGGTTCAGATTAAAGCATTGATCCAACATCTGGGAAAATAATGGTGAATTATCAGTAGTTCATGCTCATGAGACTATTAGGATGGACCATACTGATTTGGTAGGCCATAAAGTGATTATTAGAAATACAGTATACTGGGATAGTTTAGCTTTCCTCAGGCTATTCCTACATGCAGGAGTAATTTTTTTAATGGGAGAAATAATTTTGTGGGCACCCCATACAGGTTAGGTTCATGGTGACAGCCTTAACTTGTGCACTCAGATAGGTAGCAGCAGTACATTTCTTAACTAGTGCTTACACCCATCAACTTTTATGGTAAATTTAAAGTAGTCTAGAGGAATAATTCTCCTATTTGGACAAATGTCATTAGAAGGCTCTGTAGCTTCCTAGTGCTTCCAGTAGAATTTCTCCCAGAGTTCTAGTGCATTGTATCTATCTTCTAGTTTTATATATCTTTTAATGACAAGATATTCATATCATATTACTTGCTCCTTTCAGTAGCTGTGGAAGAAGAATCTTCATTGTCTCATTTTTTCCAACTATTCTCCAGTAAGACTACACACATATTTGGAAGGAAATAGTGTTCAAGTTTGGTTCTACTGTATGACATTTTCATTCTTTCTCCTTTTATTTATAAGTTTTCACTTTATCTCATTTGACCATCCCACTGGAGCTGACTCACAAAGCCACTTCACTCTGACAGCAAACAGCAGAAAACCAGGTAAATTACTCATTATCCTCTGAACTGTTTGTGCCTTCATCCCATTCAGAGCACCTTATTTGCTTCCATAGTCATAGCTTTATTTCATGGGAGTCAGAGGCAGGATAAACGACTCCTCTGGTCCAAGGACTGGAGAAACTAAAGGCTGACTGTTGGCCAATAAGTGTGACAACAAAAATGAGAGTATAGGCTAACTGGCAAGCTAGAGAAAATGGATACCAATGGGTAGAGGACAAAGGATAAAAATTCCCGAACCATCAGGGTCACCTTGGTAAACTGAGTAAAGGAAGTGCAAGGAGGGATAAAGAAGTGAATTAAAAATCATTAAAGTTCATAGTGGAGGCCCTGTAGGGTGGTGTGGTGGGGATTAATTCTTTGACAAAATAGTTTTGAGGAATAACAGGAACAGTGGCAGTCTCCACAGGAATTAGAAAATCGAAGAACCTTCATCATTGTAAAAATCTCATTTATTCAGAGTTGAACTTCGCATTCCTCAACAGCTTCTAGAAGTCAGCAGAAAATTTTTCTCACCTTTTTTGCCTTGCAAATTATGTCTCTGGTACAGGAAGGCTGATGGAGAACAATAACCTTACCTTTACCAGATATAAATCCAGAACACATCCACAAAAATATGCCCATTAAATATGGTTGTGATGGCTCTTGATTCACAAAGATACAGCAGCCCAGAAATTTGCAGTCTGTGTTTCAAATTAAAAGATAGCAATCATATGAAAGGACACAGAAGTTCAAAAGCTAACAGAGAATCTCATTAAAATGAACCATAGTGCAAACATTTTGAGTTGAAGGGAAAAAAAGAAAATACAAAAATAAAGATGTCTAAGACTAATACTTTTCATAAAAGCTCTGTGATGCAAATTTACCACAAAACTCAGATCAGTTAGCCCTTTCACTAAATCTAACATGTTGAGGCATATTAAAATGGTTTCAGTTCACCCTTACATAAAGGGAAGTTTCCTTCAACAAAAATCTCCCTAAGTATATTTATTCTTTTAATAAAGTTCCAAAGAATCTGTTGAATTTTCTGTAAAGGCTTGAGCCATAGTAATAAAATTTTAAAAATAGCATTTTAATACTTCAAGTTCACAGCAGTACCAGGAGACTGAATATGGTACACATGAGTCATTTCAGTATGAATTTAATAAACCTATTGTAGCCCTAATTTTTCATTACTTTATACCTACAAGAAAGAGACTGAGCTTTTAGACTGGTGCTTTTTTTGCAGTCTGAGGCCCGTGTATTCTGAGTCAGTCCATGAAGCTAATGTGTGCATGAATCTGAAAGATCAGTGTTCAGTAGGTAAGGAAATTAGAGTCCTTGCAGCTCAGTATTTAGAAAGCCAGTTCTTTACCAGGATAAGAGCTGAAAGCAGACAAAAAAGTAAAAAGCTGGAGGACTATTGCTGAAGAGTACCTGATAAATATCAGAAACCAAGGAGGAGATAGCAGATAGGAACATTAATACTGCTTTCTGATTATCATAACATTAAAGCTAAAATCAATTAAACCCTAAATAGTTGCTTCTTAGTTCCAATTTCATCTTTAATATTTAAAGCTTTGCATATACGAGATCTAAAAAGAAGGTGACAAGTCAAACAGGGGATTCAAGCTATTTTTTTTTACAGTTAGCTGAGACAGACAGGCATGTGCTATTCCAACATTTACACAAAGAATATGAAAATCTTGAGTGGCAGGTACCTACAGCAGAAAAGAGGTAAAGGGGCAGAATCTCCTACCCATGGCAGATGTTCACAATACTTTTTTGAAGTTTTAACATCTAACTCAAGAATATATATTAGATAATTTCATCCCCCTTTAGACCCCAGAGTTTGGAGTCCTGAGGAAAGAGCTTAACAGAGCTTCTTATTTAAATCAGTCAGATAATATTGCCTATTTTTTTGCAGAATACCTGCATTGACCATGTTCACATGAAAAACCTAGATTCCAGGATGCTGCAGCCTCAGGGAAGTTAAACCCAGGTTTTACTAGTTCTACCTACCAGGCATCAGAGTTATCTTGCTGACGTGGCCTGGACATAGCAGATGACGCAATATTTATGGGACCAGAATTAGGATGAAGCAGCTTAATTAGCAGGCTAGTAACCAAAAGGCCCACCTGAGAGTATACTGGTCCACTTAACACCCATATCTTCTTGGAATATGTCTTTTTGTTCCAGCTACTGAATAATATAAAATACATAATATGTAAGAATCGAAGTGGAGGGAATAACTCTTTGATTCAGGCACTGCCAAGCTAAAGACAACCTGAAAGATATCTTCCACCTCAGAAAGTTTCCTATCACAAAATATTTGTGGGCCAAGTGTGGAAAGGTTGATAGGTAACCTGTTCTCATCTGTAGTTTGTTTTTACAGAAATACCATGTTTGTACAGAACCCCTGGAAGTCCTGATGGCTTTAACTGAATTATGTCTTTTAGGGATCAGTACTATCTCTGAGGCTTCTCTTTACTTAACAAGCTTTTCCACATTCAGATTCAATTTTTTTTTTTACTCCAAAGCAATTTATTTCCACAGAAAGCTATCCTTAATTTAGTAATTCTGGAAGAATTATGTGATTAAACTGAAAGAATTATGTGATTAAACAGATTTACAGATCTATCTGGAATCACTCAATTAAAACAGTTAGGTTTTTTCTCCCCATATTCCACAAATAAACCAAGAAAAAATGAAACTCTTTTGCTTGCCTGAGATGATAGAGGAAACTGGATGGGCAGAATCAAGAATATTCTTTTGATTCCTAGCTCAGTGCTGTTTCTGAATACATAGAGATGGTTTGTGCTTGAAAATACGGTATCTACGGGAAACTCACCTATGAATCAATGCCAAATTCAGCAAATGAAAACAGGGCCAAGAGATAAATGCAGCTTCTGACATCAGCTCAGACTCTTTCTTCATTATTCACAGAGAGAAGTGATTGCTGATTGGTATAAATAATCTTAACTGATTCAATTATGTGAGCAGGGAAATCTATATCCAGTGCTTCCTTCCATATTTACAGATGACATCAAGTAGCAGAAAAGCTTGCTAATGATCAATAAAGCTCATTTAAACTCACTGATTACACTCATACACTTTTCCATCAAAGAGGTTTAAATTAAATATCTTAACTGAAGTTTCTAAATTCATTCAAAATAATTCTATCTGCTCAAGAACATATTTTAATGGCTGGGTACATTACTGAATTCATGGTCAGTGAATAAATCATCAAAGAATTGAGAAGGATGTAGATCACAGTAGTGGATTATGTCATTTAATATAAATCTTAAAAGGCTGTTCATGTGTTCACAGTGTTTCAGAGGTAATTGTTGATGGGTAAATATAGATTTTTACACTAAAAGTGGTGTAAAAAATCTGCATATCGAGCAGCTTTGTAATGACTTTTTTAATATTTAAAACCTTAATCTTAATAATTTTGCATACAGATGAACATGCTGATATGAACATTTCCTCGTATTGCCCAGTTCCACAGCATCAAGTACATCTATGCATTTCCAACACACTTCACCACATTTTTTTCTGAGGTTACTGTGATGAATCATCAATTCAAACAGGTGATCACAATTTTCATGACTTACAGAGGCCTAGGAGTTGCCACAGGTTTTCTGGGTGTATCCAGGAGATCCTGTATAATCACTCCAACTGCAGTATTGTTGAAAGAGACCCTGCTATTTTGCTACACACTTTCCTTTGATTTTGCAGCTTACATGGAAATAAAATTGGATTTGTAAAGACAGCCCCAGAAATAACCTGCCATCTATTTCTTTAACATTTGCCTTGGAGAAACCTTTTTATTGGAGGAGATGAAGCTATCCAAAGTTTTAGGACTGGGGATGCAGACATAAAAAATTATGCACAAAATTCTACTGTTGAGTTAAAGTATCCACAAGTCCTTGCATATATCTAAATACTTCTCACGGGTGGTGCATATTTTCTCAAGTGAGATATATTGTCTCATTTTTGAAGATACAGTGGTGAAAAGAAATGGAACAGGGATACTTTTTCTCTCTGAAGGCATTCTGCTAAGGTAACTCAGAAGCATTAGAGAAGGATTCTTCTTTAACTGCCAAAAAAAGTATTACTAAATGAAATCTTTGTTACTACATTTTGTCCTAGATGTAAAAGAAAACATATTGCTTTAATTGTGAATCTGTTAAGGGCAAATGCAAGCTGCTGTTCTTGATGCTAAACTTATGCATATGGTGGTCTGCATCAGTCAGTTTTCCAAACAGCTGTTTATCGCAGGTGACAGGTTTCAGCAGGCCCACACACTGAACTTAAATAAAACACCATGTAATTCATGCAAAGCAATTTTCTAACTTTAACCAGGTCCCATTTTTTTCTATTTCACTTCTCCAAGGAAAGAGGATTAGACTGGATCAATCCTGGTAGTACCTCCTTTACTTAAAGATCAATGACACTTTCTCTTTGCATTGCTACTCATTTTTCATTTCTTTAAAATAAGGAATGTTGTTTATTTTGCAAACACAAAGCCCTGGAAATGAAGCCTAAGTTCTTCCTGTCACTCTGCAGTGATACTAAGCTGCAGGTCCACCTTTTGCATCACAGTAAACTCTTTTATATTTAGAAGAGACATACTTTCATGTAGCTGCCTGTTATATAAGGAACTAATAAATGCAGTAAACTAAGTAATCTCAAAGAGATGTATTTATTTGCAGTGTTTTACTTTTGTTGACAATTTTGGACAAGCCTACAATTATCAGCTTTACAGGGCAATTATAAATTTCCTCAAAATTCTGAAGTGAAATTGAACAATTTCAACTCCGCTCTTTTCATCTCTTAGAGCATCCCTATCAGACAGCCTACTCAGCACTAAGTTCAGGGAACTGGAGTCCTCTCAGCTTCTGTTCTTCAGTCATCCTTGCTCTCTTCTTATGATTGAAAATTCAGAGCCAAAACCAGTCAAAAGAAACTGAACAAACTTTGTAGACATGCACAGTAAATGAATAAGTTCTCAGTGAGAAGAAAGAATAGAAAGTGCTTACTTTGTACACTAAATAGACTTTTAACAGAAATAATTCACTTCCAACAGTAGTGAAGAATTTGGGACTAAGCAATAATCAGATAGAAAGGAAGGAAAGGCCAAAAGATAAGAAAGGCGCTAGAGTTCTTGGAGACTGTAGCCCAAATTTCCTGCTTGACCTTTCATAAACAAATAAATTACCATGGTTGTTGTAACTTTTGGTTGATAAGATGTCTAAAACAAAAAAGCTAAACTTGGTTTAAGACTTCCTATGCAGCTATAGACAAACATCAAGCACTCATAAACAGTATCCTGATTCTGTTTTCTCACCAAGTAGATTTTTGTATTGTAGATTCAAGGGGAAAAATTACTAAAAGAACCTGTAGCACCATTTGTTACTATCAAGCAGTTACACTTTCCAACAAAGAAGTGGCTTCATTTCAGCAATAAGAACACTGTTTTACAGTCTACATATGAGCATCTTAGGGAACATTTCAACGCAGCACCTGGAAATCAATTATGTAAGAAGAATTAAGTTAACTCGTGTTGCTTGAGGCTGAGCACAAATAAAGACAAGTTTTTAATTGCTCAAATTCTTTAAAATTCTCCTACCCGTGACTTTTTCAAACCTATTACAACTAAAGAAACAAGAAAATCAAATACAGTTTGCAATTCAGGGTCACATAAGTAGTTTCTGACTGTTGGTGACAATATTAATTTGTGTCAGAAAATAAGATATTTTGTCTCTTGTTTTACAGGTTACTCAGTAATATTTCACCTTTGTTGTGTTATCATCTATAGATTTTGAAATTTTTTACAGAACTGAATATATATCGCCACTAGATACACAAAAGCCAAAACATAAAAAAGTAATGGCCTCATCCAGTGCTTCTTCAAGCCAGGGGTGGTCCCTCTGGTGACTTAGGTGGGAAGTGAACTAGACAAAAAAATATTTACTCAAGGTTATTCAACAATATTCAATGGCAGATGGAGTTACTAGCATTTTTTAATTACAATTTTCATGGTCTGTCTATGGGATGTTTGTTGCCTACTGAGGGAGAAAATCAGGTTAGAAACAGAGATTAGGCACAAAAAATATTTAAAAACTAGAAAAGGTTTCTATATTAATTTGTGCAACGTTCTTTTGGCACTGCATTGTATTCTGAATTTAATAATTTTTTCTAGCAGCTCAAACATTAAAATCAACAGTAGTTAAGAAGACAAAGAAGTATTTCCTCTTCATCTTCACCACTATCCATTCTGAACTACATTCTTGCCACTGTTTTTCCTGCAAATCTTCATTCTGAGCTTGTCAAGTACCTTTATTATCAATTGTCAGAGGTTTCTATGGAGGTTTTTAAAGGA
Organism: Pyrocephalus nanus; assembly: GCA_038380795.1. Lineage (NCBI taxonomy): Eukaryota > Metazoa > Chordata > Aves > Passeriformes > Tyrannidae > Pyrocephalus > Pyrocephalus nanus. The sequence goes on from CM076261.1 coordinate 69,195,068, forward strand.
GTTCCTGTTCTGTTGCAGTTTCTCCAAGTAAAGCAAATGAAGGTTGCAGAGAAGAGGCTGACACTGAAGACACACAGAGTAATAGTGTAACAAAATGTACAGCTTTATTTTGAGAACTTTAAATGGAGAAACCAATCTAATTTCCTTTTTTTTTTCTTTAAGTCATGAGAGTAAGTTGAAAGTCAACAGGTGCCTCTGAGTAATGCAAAAAAGTTCTCAGAAATGCATTTGTTATATGCACTATTCTACACTACTGAGCTTTCAATGATACCTTTGTAATCTTTCAAGGTAGCCATATTAAAGCAAGACACTGGAAAATGTGAAAATTTTCACATTATCTATTTCTATTGTTGTATATCTATTTTATATTTTCTGTAGTATTTTCCATTGGGGACTTCCTGGAATACTTCAGCGACTGTTCTGACCTTATTTTTGACATTGATTCAGATGTTGATTGACTACCTACAATTATGGAGGAATTACAGTAGGAGAAGTAATTCAGCTCCTGAGATGGGACTGAGTTTTGTCCCCTCAAATGAATTTTAAATTAATCTCTTGTCACACACCAAGAAATAATTTCAAACAACAGGCCCTTCAGATACAGTTATTGAATTGCTGTCAAAACCTATTAAACCATCTACTCAAAGATCTCACTACAAAAATTTTAGGGAATTTATTTCTTGGTCAAGTAAAGGAATTGAAAATTCCACTGAGGAAGTGTCCACTCTGATTATAGATTTTCTGTCAGAGCAAATTATTTCAATTTGCAATTAAAACACTCGGTTAAAATTTAGCATGTTTTTCTCCTCAGACTTAAAAACAAGTATGTTATTTCAGTATGGGAGGGTAATGTAGGTTTATGCTTTAATTTTCTCTTTAATATTTGCTTAAAGGACAAGTGATTTCTTTACAATGTGCTAGTACTGTGCAGGTAGCCCTAGAGTTTCAGAAAGCAAAGGTCCTAGCTTTAAAACAACATTAATGCTAGTGAATTAAAGGAATATGAACAGACTTGTTCATAGAAATTATTTGTGGAAGTTTAGCACCTTTCCTGTGTCCAGATTTTTAATGCTTTTAATAATTATATAAGCTACTGGGTTTTTTTAATAAAAAAAATAAACTTTAAAGCTTCTACATTTTCAGTGTAGAATCGTAGAATGGCTTAGGTTAAACACAGCAAAAACTATTATGACTCCTGTATTTTAAGAACTTTAGAATGTTCGCTTAAGACTAAGAATGTGTAAAGAGCAATGAATAAAATTATGAGTATCATGGGTGGGAGTGGAAGGCTTAGGTAAAAAATTAAATTTAATCAATCACCTAATGGGTGAGTCTCAAGGTACAGAAAGGATTCCCTTGCTTTATAAACTCCTTCTCAGAGAGGAGTCTAGGTGCAGCTAAACTCAATCTTAGCCTCAGATTATTTTAATGGTTTGAATTTAAGGAATTATGGAGGTATGATTGAACAACTTTTGTCCCACAGGTTTTAATGATTGGCAAAATAAAAGTAATTATATAAAATGAATATTTTATTCAACTGATCAGAAAAAAAGATCTTAATCAGAACTATTTATTACAGAATATAAAGACTAAAAATCTACTCATAGAGTATAACATAGCATAAAATATTACAGTGCACTGTAACAAAGCAATTATTGAAGCAGTTGTATTATAGCTAGCAAAAAGAAATAATTATTAGTAGAGATCTGATGTAACTCACCTATACCAATGTTCACGGAGAGATCTCTTTCTCTCAACCTCGAGAAGTATCCTTGGGAGGCGTCCCCAGCCCAAAGGGGGAATCTCCACACATGCACCCCAAGAAGGGTTATGTCAGAAGAACCTGACTACAATGAGAGGGGACTGAACTTTTATAGGGTAAAGTGACTGACTGCTAGTCACACATTTACGGGCCAACTGTCAGCTTATCTGTCAAATCAGACTTCAAAAAGCACGGTATGTTTCAAAATTTGATGAACCAGGGTGGTTTTAGCATAATTAACATAAAGACAACACCTTGGCTCCAGCAGTTGATCTTGCATGATAGCTTGATTGATAGCTTGATTGGATTTTAGGTCTTATCAGTGTGGGTCTATCCTGCCACAGTGAGGAAAAATTAAAATTAAACATATAAAGTGTATCATATTTTTGTGAGAAACTGGGATTCTTACAAAACAACAGGGATGTATGATGTAGAGAAATATTTAGATGTAATACAGAGAGAACTACAAAACATCTTATTGGGCAATGTGCAAGCATCTCGAGTCTGTACATCCTGATTTTGTTGGATGCTTGCTTCAAAAATCTCTCTAGAGATACTCATGGAAATATGAGGATGTGTGTATACACACATTTATGGAATAGAAAACTGAGACAGAATTATTAGATTATTAAAATAACAGAATGATTAGTATCTCTAAGGACCTCTCTAAATGGGGCAAAGTTATTATTTGGTCTATCCCTGTATGATTTCTCTGGAAGTATTTATAAGCAGTTCAACATTATTGCTCTAAAAATAATGCAGTGAAAGGGGATTTTTATCCTTTCTGGCTGTCAACTGATTATCTGGTTTTTCATGCCTAATACAAGTTGTAGTTAATTTTTTACTTTTTCTTCATACTGACTCACAGTTTGATTTTGTGAAAATAGCATTGACCATGATTATTCCACATTATTCCTTGTAAGATTGATTAAATTTAATTTAATGCAATTTAATTTTATTTTATATTGAATGTGTCACGTTTTTTCTTTCAAGAGACATTGGCTAGAAGTATCTGACAACTTTGCCTTATAGCAACAGGTTGATCTGGGATGTAAAAAAAAGGAAATTTTCACCTATTTTAACTCTACCACCATTTGTCAATCTTCCATTTAGTTTGTCTCCTGTGAAGATGACTGTAGAGTTTTAATAGATGAGATTTTATTCTTACTTCCCCAGTGGCTTTCAAAGTTATTCTTAAAAAAAAAAAAAAAATTGTTTTACAGAAGTGAGTAGCTCAGGTCAGCAAAACCTAATGGACTCAGGAGAATACATTGTACTGAAAGTCAATGGGATTTAGACTACATCTATATTTCAGATTGCAAGGACAGGGAGAATAAAAGCTACTATAATGTGTATTTGTGATTTTACTGTAAAGTATTAGTCAAGGTTAATAGGTAACAATTAAGTTTGACTCCATCTTTCTCCCCTGCTGGACTTGTAGACTTGGAAATTAACTGAGTCAGACTCATTTTGTTCAGTTGCTGAAGTCCAGATTTGATTACTATGGGTAAAGCCATCAGTCCCTGTAGAGGCACGTTGAAATCAACAAATAATCAACAAATGTAGGGAGATCTGTACTTAAAATAGTTGCTAGATTTTGAATACTGAGTGACTGATCTTTGACTAAAAGGGGTGCTTATATAACCCATTGTTCCCTTCATGGAAAATGGATTGATCCATGTTTAAACTTATCCATAATTTCCTGTATCTGACTCTACAGAAGGAAGATAGAATTTTAAAAAGTAGAACAGAGACATTGTGGATTGAACTTTATCAGCAAAAGAGTGTCATTAGTCATTATTAGTGCATTTCTTCTTTCCTTCTACCATAATCATGCTTTCAAACTGATGAGAGGAAGACAAAACTGACATATTTTCTTTCTCTCTTTGGAGCACTTGTTTTCACTGATCAGAACAAACTGCCACTGGAAGAGTTGATGGCTTTGTATAACTAATGATTTCAGAAAGAAGCTATTTGAATCCCTCTTCTAAGCAGTTGCTCTTAGATATGATGTTAAGTGAAAGAAAAAAACAAAAAAAAAAAAAAAAAAACAAAAAAAACCAACAAAACAAACAAACAAAAAAAAAACAAAAAAAAAAAACAAAAAAAAGAAAAATACCAAAGCAAAAAAAATTCAGTAAGAAGAAGGAAAGAATATTTGTTAAACTAAGAAGAAACTCAAGTAGGCAAGAAGCAGAGGCAGTCATCAATCTGGGAAATGTTAGTGGTAACAGACCTTCTAAGTCTCAACAAATTTAGGAGAGGTATCAACTCGTTAACTATGGAGTCAGTATTATATTTCAAAGAAAAGGCACTGTATCTTTTTCCTCTGTATAAGTATCTCACCGGTGTCTGTATGGCAGAATTGTCCCATAAAAAATGGAAATACCTCATCACAGAGATAATATTATTGTGAGATAGTCACAAAGAGCAAAAATTTTAAGACTGGGCACCCTGACCTTACCTAGAGGGATCAACTAATCAAATTGGGCAAGACTTCAGATAGACTTCTGCACCCCTGCCTTCTGCAACTGCAGAAAATGTCTGAAGTGTATAAATGCACATCTACATATAGATAGTGAAATATATACTCACTAGTTAATAAAATTTACAAGCTCTACTTCTCTATCTTTAAGATTGAAGAGTCTATAAATTCCATAAAGTGCATAAAGAGATTAAACACTTAAGAAACTGTAAGAAGTTGTAAACTCCACAAACCAAAGGGATATAATGGTAGAGAGGAAAGGAGTGAGAGAAGGAAGGAAGGAGGAGAGGAAGGAAAGAAACGTGGCTGGTAGGACAGAGAGAAAGTGGCAGTGGAGGAAGCAGGGAAGGAAACACAGATTTGTTTTGCATTGCTGAAATTAACACACACTTTAAGAGAGCACATCTGCACCTGTTCTTCTTTGATTTTTTTGCTTTTATTGGTAATGCTGAAGGAAGATGAGGATTGTCTTCCACAGATTCCTCATTGCCACTAGTAAAATAATTTCTCTGAAGATGAACTGTCTTTTTGAATTTTTAAATAGTCTTGTCCTTCATGTAATCCACATACTTACTACTCTTCCTGAAAAGCAATTTGGACCAGAACACACAACAACATAGTGCAGTAGAGTTAAAAGAATAAAAGGAAGGCATATTTTATTAATTTAAAAAAAAAATAAATAAAAATCAATGTAGCCCGTTTCTGAACAGTTTAACAGCTTTTGGTGAGAATAGAGACATGTTCAGCATGTATAGAATTGTGAGGGTTCCAAGGACAGAACAAAGAATTTTTTTACTAATGTTTCACTAATATATGAGTAGAGTTTTTAAAACAATTTAAGGATTGTCCTAGTTTTCCTTGCTGCAAAAGAAAAGACCCTTAATGTCAGATAGGAAATGTTAAAAGATGAAGACACCTATAGTAGGACTTGGATGGAAATGATACAGTGGGTGTTGATGATGTTGCCTAACCACACTCGAAGTCTCACTTGACTTTGAAACTCCCAATCTGCTTTGTGAGTTCTGATTCTGCAACAATTTCAGTTTGTTACAAATGAGCAATTTATCATCAGTTTTTTCTCATTTCTTTTGGATTTGATAGCCTAGGCATCAGAAATACAGGGATAGAAGACTGCAGTGAATAAGTTGATCACTTTGTACTCTAATGCCATCAAGGTACAATAGGGAAGAATCCATCTCAGTTTATGGAATGACGGAAGGATCCAACATGTTGGAGGCTGAGATGAGCTTGACAAGGAAAAAGTGGCAGAAGCTGTTGTAACCTGAAGGCTTCCTGCTTCCTTTGCAATAACTAGCTCAGAATAGGGTAGTCCAAGGATCCAAAAGAATATGGGTGTGATGCTTGTTGAAGAACAACAGATCCAGTTGCTACGATGACAGGTTACTGGTGGCAATATTGTAGCTACTAAGGCTCCTTGGTTCCCATCCATGACCTGATTTGTCAGCTGGAGAGCCAAGGAGTAAACAGCTAGACTTGATTACTCTTTGGTAGTTCCATCTGGTGAGAGAAAAATCTGTTAAAGGATGATAGTGGACTATCATAATGTAAATTAAACCATGTGGCCATTCAGTGCTGCCATGTTGAGCAAGTGAGAACTCCAAAGTGAAGTGGAATCTAAGGCAGCTAAGCGGTATGCCCCAACTGATATTGACTGTACTTTTTTTTTTTCCCCATTTTTTTCAATTCAGTTTGTTTCACATGGACAAGTGTTCAATACACCTGGAACCACCTGCCCAATTCGCAGAACATACCATTTGTCATGGACTGATCCAGATTGTACTGAAACAGACTGAAGACCCAGATCACCTGAAATACACTATTGTCATTGTGTGGGCAATGTAGTGAAGAAGTGTTTGGCAAAATAAAAATCCAAATTCTTCTTGCAGCTGATTTAACCATCAAAATTAAAAGAAACCAGGGTCAAGTGACCTACCCAGGAGATCCAGTTTTTGGGTATGAAATGGCAATAGGGCTATAATTAAGTTCCAGTGGATGTGAACAATAAGAGAACAACCACATTCCAATCAGCTATCAAAAAGGAAACACAGGCTCTTTTAAGCTTTCTGGGTTCCTGGAGAATTTATATTTCACATTAAAGTCAGCTTGTGATGCCTCTCTGTCTAGTGACCCAAACGATGAACTAATTTACTTGAGATCTTAAACTTAAGCAAGCCTTTGAACAGGCCAAACAGTAGAGAGTATGTGCAGTAGCCCTTGGGCAGGTCCATACAGGACCAGCCATGAGAAACGTGCTCTACACCACAGCTATGGAGCATGGCCTTACTTAGAGCCTGTGGCAGAAAATATCCAGAGAGACTCAGGATTGACCCCTAGGGTTTTGGAGCTGGGGATGTAAAGGATCCAAGACCAACTTCATCCTGAGTGCAAAGTTGATACTGACAGAATAAGAAAGAGTTGAAGTTGCTTCAGAAGCAATGGAAGCAGAGATCCTCTGGGCACTGTGATTGCCTTTGCTATGCTGGATGGTCAAAGGAAGGGTTCCTCCTACACATCATGCAACCAACACTACAGAGTGAGTAAACAGCACTGATCACACTGCAGGCTTAAATAGAGAGCTCCAACTACCCAGGAACCAAGGAAGAGATCATGGACTGGCCAGAATGCAGAAGTTTTAGAAGATCACCTGAGGAGGTGTCTCATGCCCTAAAGACCCTGCCATACAATGCATTACCAGAAAATTAGAAGCAATATTCTCTGTTTACTGATGCATCCTGTTGTATTCTGCAAAACCATCAGAGGGGTAAAGCTGCTGTGTAGAGTCAAACATGAGAAGTTACAGAATCTTCTGAAGGAAAAGGTGAATTGAGTTGGTCTGCAGAAGAAGAAAAAAGAGGTGGGAGTTTTCTGGCTTCAAAGGGGTGCATTGCTTGTAGACTGGATGGGCATTGGTCTGTTTGTGGAAGCTGCTAAGTGATTGCTTTTCCATCACTTGGATTTTTTTCTCTTTCCTTCACCTTTTAAACTGTCCTTGTCACCTATTAAAACACTTTTAAAGAAGTTTTCTCACTTTTACTTCTTCATATTCTCTCTTCTTGTTGAGCAGGGGAAAGGAGGGAGGGAACAGCTGTGTGGGTGATATTCAGGGTCAATTCCACATCACAAATCACATAGGCCTTTGTAAAGGATAATCACTTTCATTTTTGTGCTCCATTCAGAACGTGGAAAGATGGAAGAATATGGAGCCATATTTTGTCTCTTAAGATGTGTGGGTGGATCTATAGTTCTTAGTGATACCATTCTAGCCTTGACTTCAGTGCTCCAGTTTTTGAGAAAGATGAAAGCATATCTTCCAGTTTTGTAGCTTGTGACTTAGAAAATAATTTCTTTAGATCACTGCCTCACTACCTATGTTTCTGAAAGAAGGAGTGTAGATGCTTCACTTGGTAGAAGTCAGATGCTGTAGCCTCTTGTGAATTTGGTCAGCAGTTTCTATTTAAATCAATATAAAGCCTTCACAGATGGTCAGCCAACACTACAAAATAGAAACAAATGTTGTAATCATATGAGGATTTCTCAATCAGGATCAAACTATTAAAGAAAAAACAAAATTAACAAAACATAATTGAGCCGCATAAGTTATTAAAAGGACATGAATTAAAGATTCATTTTAAGACATGGATACGTTTGGTTCAGGACTAACCTCTACAGTAGAAGTGTAATTTGTTTTAAGAAACACATTGTTTACTGTGATGGAAGCTTGCTGAAAATGGAGTCTCATCATTACCAGAGCCTGTAATGCATAATTTTCTATCATTGTATTCACAATGTGTTAATCTTAGGAAGCCTAAAAGAAGAGCAGAAAAATAAACTCTTTTAACAGATGATAGTCAAATATTTGAAGTTCCTTTTTGTCTTAGTATCTATTTTTTTCCTAATTCTACATTTTTTTAGGAACCTACCAAGTTGGAAAAAAATCTGCAAAATTACTTCTCTTGGAATAGAGGAATTAAAGGATAATATAGAAAAGTACTTATCTCAGGTATTATGATATTCAAGACTGATGTGATAAAACTTACTAATGAAAACAGCAACATATACACTGCTACTTCTTATAGTTTGTAAGGACTTTTTCAAAGTATATTTTTAACTTTCTTTTGAGAAATAATGCATGTTACAGATCTTTGATAGATTTTCTGATTTACTAATCGATATTTGTATCATTGCTGAACTTGAAGTTATCTGACAGTCCAGAAAAGAGTGTATTTCACAATGGTGTTTGAATGAATATGACACAATCTGTTTTATTGAATGTTAACTATCAAGTCTTCTCAGCTTAAATTATTTGAGTCCCTTCCCTGAGATTCTTTTCCCAGAATTACTAAAACCCCAAGAAAAAAAATGATGCATTCAATAATTATGTGTTTACAAGTAGATTCTTCCCATCACCATGTCTAAGAGAATTGCTTTTGCAGCTTCCAACTATACAGATGAAATCACGTGAGCATGTCACCTTTAAGGAAGTCTGCCTGCTTGTAGGGGTTTACATACAGCCCTGGGCAATACCAAGCTGTAGCTACCTAAAACTAGCCTGAAGTTTAAGTGAATACTTTGATAAAAAAAATAAATGTTATTTAAAAATTAGAAGCAATTAAGGAAAGAAAAACAATACTTGAAATAATAAGAAAAGGAAAGAAATGCCCTGTAAATGAAAATACCAATTAGAAGAGGGTTCTTTTGGTACTTGATGTGTGCTGTTGATGCCACCAGCAGCTGAATTCTTCCTGTCCTGAAGACAACATTCTGAGCCTGTGACCAGCACATTTTTGCCACGGGAAGATAAAAGGGGGAGGAATGGGAAGTGAAGCTCTGGGATGAAGTGAACTCTTCTCATATCTGATGGAAATGTCAACTGCCTCTCCCAGGCCCTGGCATAGATGAGGCAAAAAAGCTGTGGCCCTTGTAAGCTGCCCTTGTAAAGCTGCTCTGCTAAGGAACAAATGACTTTGTCTGAAGCTGGCCCTGCTGCTTGGATGTTTGCACCTTTTCTGTGTACTCTACTGCATAATGTTCAAGAGAAGGTAATCAAACCAACTTATAGGGATAAGTCAATAGAATTTGCAAACATGTCTTTACTAATGACGTAACTTCTGTCTCATTGATATCACATTCATCAGGTATAAGCTTTACAGATAATTCCAGTTGAAGACCCAAGCCATTGCTAAGCACTTTTGAGAATCCCACTTTAATGATATGAGTCTTAATTAATAAGGTAAAAGACATTTAGACCCTGAGATTAGCTCAGTTAGTTGGAGCATTGTGCTAATAATGCAAAGTTTGTGGGTTTGATCCCCATATGGGCCATTCACTTATGAGTTGGACTTGATGATCCTTGTGGTCCCTTCCAGCTCAGAATATTCTGTGATTCTGTAATTTCCAACAATCTGGGGACGTTGGCCAAACAATAAACTGAGTTTCTTGTGGAGCTCTTGGGAAAGCTTTGATTGAATGAGGTCATGAATCAAGTGATGTTCATTCAGTCTGTTACTGTAGTCATGAATCATAAGCAAATTGCTCTGTGTGGTGGTTTTAAGTGAAAACCAAACTGAGTTAGTTAGTAAAAGCTAACTTATACTTTAGTCTTATAGTTTAATTTTTTAAAAGAAATTTTTTAAAATAAATTTACCAGGAGTGTACTCACATGAAGAAAAACTGGGAAGGTATTTTGTGCAAGCCCTCATAAACTAATTTTTCAGTATTAATATTAAGTTATTATTAAAAACTGAGAAACAAATTGAAAGGATACTTGAACTAAGGTAGAATTTCAACTTACTTGATAAAGTAAGGAGAATCTGAGAACAAAGGGCAGTTAAGAAAACTACCTTTTGCACTCCTTTTAATTTTATTTAGATGGTCTCAATTTCAACTTCAGAAATACTAACAACAGCATATCATTTGTCAAAACTTAGACATTACCTATACAGTCAAGATGTAAACCCAACTCCTGAAATCTTAATTTGCACTGCAGAGTTATATAACCAAGATCACCTGAAACTGGGAGAAAATATTACAGTACAAATCCAGGCAGACAGGAGTGACATAACCTAGAAAGAACAGCACAGCCCTGGCTAATTACCACTGTGCATCTTCAGTACTGTTTGAGGTAGCCTGTGTAAGCTGTGTTTTCTTGCTCAAATGTGCATCTTGGCACTTGGCATTTTATTACATGGACAAACTTTAAGTTTAATAGATGTATTTATTTTCCAGCTATGTTTCAGAGATTCTTTTATGTCTCTTCTGGGTTCCTGTGACACCCTTATTTTTATTGTCTTTAAGCAGCGTTACCAGCTCAAATGGTACTGAAGAATATTCTCTATGCCATGTTTCTGAATTCTATATCTCATTCCAGACAACTGGGTCATCATATAGCCTTTTTGGTCAGGGTTTTCAGATTTGAATGTTGCTGCAGACAATTCCTGATGCTTCTCCCCAGGATTAGAGAATTTCTGAAAGTTTTCTCGTTACAGTTAATTTATTTTTGCTTCCTAGGATTTGAATTTTTACTTTTCATTATTCTTTCAGTTTCCTCATTTAAAATTTCTATATTACATAGGTATCTAACTATTGAGTCAACAATTGTAATCCAAAAAATTATGACTTATAGCTGTCCTTGTTTTGAAAGGGGAGGTCGGTCTACAATTCACAGAGGCTGGTGTAAACACTATTTTGTCCCAGACAATTACTCTGACATTGACGCCTATTTCTCCTGCAATTCTAGTTCTTCATTCCAAAACTAATAGCAATCTTCTACAGGCTTGTTCTCTCTGTCCCTGTACCACTTGATTGTCCTCACAAGAATCAGTTCATTCTTCTCCGGTCAATACTTTCAGAGTCAGGCCAGGACTCTAAAGTATGATGTCAGATGTACCTGCTACGAGCCATTCCCTCTTGTAAATTATTCTTTCTTCACTGCTAAGGTCCCAGTCCCTATTCATTCTATGGAATATAACCAGTGGCTAAAATAACCTTAAATGAATGCACTAACACAAATGTGTTAACCACATAAAACAATACATTTCTGAATCAAATTCAAGTTGTATTTTTTTAAAAAAAATATAAGGAAGAAAAAAAAAAAGGAGTTTATAATATGCCCTAAGTACAGCAACTCTGCTCAGGGAATCCATTAAGAATGTGTTCATGTTCCACTTAATTGTCCGTCAGTGTAGTTTTCTTTCATTCTTTATCATGTAACAACAGAGTAGAGTTTATTGAAAATAGATGAAGTCACCCAGGGCAGAGCTGCAGAGCTTTGTGTAATAGTCAAGTGTGTCTGCATTATTTCTATTCTCCCCATACAGCCCCTGTATAATACACTGGGGAGCAGGAATGAAGGGGAGCTGCCTCTCCTGCTCTCAGCCTCCATCACACCTGTGCCCGTACCTAATGTCAGGATCATCACCACTATTAGGTTGGTTTATTTCTTCAGTGCTCTCAGGCTACTGTCCCCGGACTTCAAGCAGGAACAAGTGCTCTCCTATGGGTGGAAATCTCTTATGCTTGATTGCTGTTGAAGATAGAGAAGTGAGAAAGCAGGCAGTGCAGATACTAAAGGATGCTTTGCATTCTATAACAGTGAGAGAACAGTATCATCCTTTATTGGTTCTAACCTCTAAAATTAGCACAAATAGTTTATTTCTATATTAAGAAACTCTAAAACTATACTTAGAATTGATGCTAATGCTTCAAATTCAGTCAGAAGTTTCAATATTTTAAGGTATATCTACCAAGTTTATCTACCTGACATCCCTGTATAATTACCCAGGATTACCTGGGTAATCCCACTATTTGATCCCGAAGGGGCTGCAGTCAAGAACAATGATAGGGCTCACCACATGACAGCTGCATCTGAAGATAAGCCCTGGATCATCCATCTGCCAGAGATAAATTTTTGGAAGTCTTCAAGGAAGGGAATGGTTCAGAAAATGAGAGAAAGGACAGATGGCAACATTTGGCACTAATGACATTCAGGCTACTCTATCAGAAAGATCTGTAGAACAGTTGAACTTATCTGGAATTTGCAGCACAGCCACAGAATGATGCCTTCTGTAGGGAGACTTAGTGGCAGAACCTGACAACTTCACCTGAAGTAAAAATTTTAAGAATTGGTCATCAGGTAGCTATTGGAAGCAAGAAAGCCACACAAAAACCAAACACACTCTCAGGGATATAAAAGCTATATCTGAATAAGAAAACATAAAAGACATGCTGTTGGAAAAGATTATGCTGCTAGAACCAAAGACAGTAGTAGTGCCCTATGAACACAGTTAAAAGGACATAATAGTCCTTTCCATCAGCTGAAAGAGATCTGTTGAAACCTTGGAACTGATGTAGTGCTGTCATCCTATTGATTACAGAGAAGCTCATACTGGTACCTCCTCTTGGGGCACGTTGACTTGAGCACAACATTGTCCCAGTGTCCTCTTGTCCATTGCTGACGAGAATTTTTTTAAAGAAGGTCAGACTGGAAAACAGGTAGAATAGACGTATAACTGCAAGTACTTGGCCATAGAAGGCTACTCCTGCACTCTGTCTTTATGAAGCATCTCTCCCCGAGATTTCATAATTTAAGACCATCTAAGTGTAATTAAAAAGTCCAAATTAATGATTAGTAACAAACAATGGGCAATTTTTCTTTTACTGAGCAGCATTACAGTACTGTGTGTACTCAACAGAAGGGGCAGGCAATGAAATATGATAGACTAAAAAGAAATCAGAGGTTCACTGCAGTAATATGTCATTGGTAGTAATTGTGCCATAAAATGAAAGTGTTTATTTTCACTCTGGTTCTTTTATTAAAATAAATCCTGTTGAGGGAATTTACCCACAAAAGTTATTTTTCTATGTATGCAGCAAATATTTCTAATTATGCAGGTACTCCTGGGAAAACTAGCTACCATTGAAATGCAACAATATGTTTGCAAAAACAAAGATTTATGTTATTTTTCTAAAAGATACGTCACTGCTGACTTTAATTATTTAATTCCTTTTTAGATGTTAAATTTCAGTGTTTTTTCTATATTTCACAAGAAAACAATTCTGATACTTCTGAAAGAAATGATAATAAACATACTTGGTGATCACAGAAAACAGGTCTGCATATTCTGAGGAGAGTGTTAATACATGAACCTCTGCATAGAATAGATATGGAAATAATATGAAAATTGAATGTCTGTAGAATACTGACAAAATAAAACTTTTGACTGTGAAGAAATCGTTTCCCAGAGGGGAGATCAGAAATAGCTTTTTGGTTTAAAAACTGAGTAAAAGTATCAGGTACTGTGCAGACGGTTTTGCTAAAACCTTGAAATTGGCAATGAGGTCTTCAAGCTTTTGGTGCCAGATTTTTTTTTCATCTAAAGGGCAAACTATCTTTCCCAGCTGGAAGACATAAAAGGAGGCTCTGTGAGAGCAATATTCTCCATGGGCAGTAACAAGGAACTTCCAGGCCTAAGCAGTAATTAACAAGCCTCACTGCCTGCCTCTGCAATAAGTTTCATTGTCTACACATCACTGAACTGTCTGGATCTGCAAGTCATGCTCAACCTGGGACCTCCAAAATATTTTTAATGTGGTCTTGCAAAATATTGAAATTATTAAATTCTATTTCCATGAAGTAATGGCAAGTATAATCAAATATTTATTTTTGTAAAAGAAAAATAAAAAGGGAAAATCTCTGAACCTTTGAAATCTACATGAAATCAAAAAATAATCCCCAGAAAAGTTGGAAAAGACAACCTCCATTTTCCCTTACTCCTCTACTCATGAACCCCAAAAATGTTACCCTGAAGCATCAAATCACTGCTTCCAGTGATTTCAGAGCACTTTCAGAGCACTTTCTCTTTTTTTTGTTTGTTTCATGCATAGATGTATTCCTTCACTCTATTTAGTAAACAACTTGGGTTTTATTCATGAAAGCAGCATGCTACCACCACCTGTAACAGCCCACTTCTTTCCTGTTCTTTGTCTTAGACTTATTTACTTGCTGCAGAACAGTTTATATATTTTTAAAAACGTATATAAACGTTAGAAGTCTTAAGGTACTTATATGTGAGCCTGAAAAGTTTTGACTTATTAGACTGGCAGGCAGTTTATTATACAGGCAGGCAGCTGTTCAGTCTCTCCCAAAGTATCCTCCTTCCTTCTAATCTTCACATCCTTTACCAGCATCTTCCAAACAAAAACAGCTTAAGGACTGAGTAGTAAGGGCAATCAGAAAGCAGGAGTAGACAGGCTAAGGCAAATAACAATGCAAGTCATGCAGCACGTGGAGTGATGAGGAAAAACTTCTACTGGAGGTGCTGGTAAAGTCACCACAAATCTAAAGCTGACCCAGTCCCCAAATATTCATTGACTATTTCAGGAAACATCCAGGCCAGAGCTTAATATAACACTATTCCCAGCTTTGCATACTGTTATGAATAAATACACGCTCATCTTTTTTTTGCTGAGCTACTTCTGTATACTCACTTGGACTTCTATTCATGCTTCTGTGCACTTCCTATTAATCATAATAGAATTTAAAACTGAAATGAATATATGTGATATATCCTCATAGGTATTCAAATGTTTTCATAGTGCATCGACTTGTAAAGAGTGAAGTTTATAGCTATGTCTTAACATCTAAAATCATGCTGCAAAGATGTGAGCCAGTGTCTTAGGAAAGTCAGGCTTCATACGCGAGATTGCCTTCCTCTCTATCTTTCTTCTCAATTCAGAAGTTCAGTCTGGAGAAAAAGAATATGATTAAATTAGGCCAAATAGGAATCAAGGGAACATCTTCTGAAAAATTTTACCCCTCAGTGAAAAATAATGGCTTAAATATTCTCCAAAATAATTATTTGTGTAAAAAAAAAAAAAAATCTGAGAATTTTAGGGTAAGTCTTTGTCTTTCCCATCCTTGAAGTGGTCCACTACATGTAGAAAGTAAGGTCAGGAAGGAAAGTTATACAGATCTCCACTTCTAAAAACATATAATACAAAATTCACAGTCTATCTTATATTAATATTTAACATGGTTGCTTAGGAAATCAGTGACACCTCACTCCAACATCATCAAATCTGACTTCTATTTGTATTTTTTTTTGGAAGAGCAATTTAGTTTCCAGTTGGAGCACTTCATTCAGCGTCTGCTTAACAGAAACTGACTTCAAAGAGCATATAAAATGTTCAGAAAAACCTCCAACATTTCTCAGACTCATCAATTTGTTTAATTCAAAACAAAAATAATTTTTTGCAATAAATTTAACATTTTATTGGATCTACTGAAAAAAATAACTTTCATTACTGTTTTCATGATCTCCAAGTTCAGAATTACAGTAGGCAGATAATCTCATTGTAATGTCTATAATGTTGTGGTTTAAATTAATTTTATGTGGTTTAATTAATTTTATGTTGCGGTGATTTTATGTCCAGAGAACACTGCAACCAAATGGCCAGAAGTAGCTCTGAAGACTCCTAATCAAAAATGATGTTACATTGTTTCTTGGATTGTTTCTGTGATCTTTAGGTTTTCAGCATTTTGAATCCAGCTGTGAGCAGTCAACAGCTTCATACCAAACTATGGGATGTCAGAATGACACCATCCAGTCTTCTGAAATAGGAGTCACTCCACTGAAGGCCTGTCCTCAGTGACAAGCATTCTTTGTGCACAGGAAAACCCTCTTCAATTCTATGGCTTCTTCATCTCTCTTCTTTGTGTCATTGGCAAATGGAGAGTGAGGTGTTCAAAGTACCATCCATGTTGAGACAGCAAAGGATCGACCCTGGCATCTACCTGTGGGCATCCTTTTGTGGAGCTGCATCGGTCTTTCTGTGGCAAGCTGATGGCTGAAAGCTGACTTTAAACATGCAATCAGAAAATTTTGCTTTTATTAATAACCTAATGAATGAGTAGCACATCAAGGAAATGGTTCAATTGTATATTTAAGCTGATGTTGCACAGACCAGGTTGTAGAGGCTGTCTATGAGGCAATATAAGCTGGGTGTCACCAATCCGGGAAGCAGCTCAATGGAAAAAGCTCCTGGTGGACACCATATTGAACATGAGCCAGTAATGTGGCCTTGTGGCAGGGACTACTGGTATCCTGGGCTACATTAGACAAAGTATTGCTAGGAGGAAGGCCGAGGAAGGTAATCCTTCCCTTCTAGTCATATCTGGTGAGGCCATCCCTGGAGATGGCTTGCTGGGATCTCATCAATGTGTAGAAATACCTGAAGGGAAGGTGTAAAGAAAGATGATAGGATCAGAGGCAATGGATACAAACTGAAACACAGGACTGGCACAGGTTACCCAGAAAGATTGTGGAGTCTTCATCCTTGACTAGATGTCTAGATGTGGTCATGGGCAACTGGCTCTACATGGCCTTACTTGAGCAGGAGGATTGGACCAGAGACCTCCAAAGATGCCTCCCAACCTCAAACTTCCAGTGATTCTGTGATTCTGTACAGCAAGGGGTGATTTCAGAGAAAGAGACCAGCAGGCTGAACACTGTGTTCCCATCCCCATGGAACTACACTGCCATTCCAGGGCCATATTTGACCATGGTTCTCTCAGCAGCACCTAATCCTGTCTCTTGCACACAGGATGACATCTCAGCACAGCCAGAGCCTGTCCCTGACTCCAGAGAGCCTCCCAAAGCTGAGTGCTGGCTGTCCCCAGTGTCCCCCAGTTGCCCTGCTCCTCTCTGGAGTAGTGGGACAGGACTGGGCTGCCAGGCCCAGCCCTGTCTGCTGGATAGTCCCCTATGATTTAGCAAATCACCACAAAGAATCAGAAATTGTATCTTAAAATTTGTGATCCTCTGTTATATAAATAGCAGATTTAATCTTACAGAATATGCAGTAAGCCATTCCCTCCCCTTCTATGTGAAAACATGAATAGGGCAGAATTTTTATTTTGGAGAGCTAACACATCCTTGCAGATGTTGCAAACTAACAAGTCCTAACAAACTTGTGAAGGACTAAGAGAGGCCTCAATGTTTTAGTCAGCTCAAATTACATCTGTACTTTTCTGTTCTGAGAGATAAAACTGCTTTTTCTCCTAAATTTGAGAGTACTAAATCCCTTTGGCTGTTCTGCACTTCCTAATGCTTGCACATCCACCAAAGGGAAAAATACTGTGATTAATATTCCCTACCTATGGAACAGCTGTTCAGCTGTGAGATGGTTATGGAAAAGAGAAGGCAGATGAATCACAGTACAGGTAGTTGGTGTTTGAGAATTTGAAAGTCTCTCTGAAAGCATATGATAGCAGGCAAGTTGCTTGAGGAAGCTGTGGATGAAAGCTGTTTTCACAGATAAAATATATGACTGAAATCAAAAAAGGTCTGACAATCCAGACTAATTTTATACAAATATTATTATTCCTTTTTGCATTTTAATGAAACAGTAAGCTCTATATTTGCCACAAATTTGTACAGTTCATACCACAATGTATGATACATGCCACAGATGAGGGTTATAGATGCTAGAATGAACACAATAAAATAAAATAGAAATAAAATAAAACAAAACACATGTTTTCTGTAAAAGTGAAGTAAGCAGAACCTAGATTTAAGTTTGCATTCTCAATAATTTTTGTTCTTTTAAGGCATTACATTTGAGACATTCCTGAAGGTAAGACAAATAATCTGAAACATGTTAATAGGAAACATTAGTCCTAATATTATATATATATAGTCACTGCTATTGAATTTTAATGTGTAGACTAATGCAAATGTTATGTTTTAACACTGATGAACACTTTCCACTAAATAAGAATAGGAATAAGAAAGGCTAAGGTACTAAGGTTTCAATTAAATGGCTTCATGTGTGTTGGTAAAATAATAATCCTGCCCTTCAAAAAGGTTGAAATTTTATCAGCCAAACCAATAAAACAAACAAACAAACAAACAAACCCCCCAAAACCCTATCTTATTCATACTGTAGCATTTCATTCAGTGGCAGTATTGAGTTGAACCTTACCCCAGTACTCCAGCCCCTCATGTTAACCAATTCGATAGAAAATTTGAAAACATCAAGCATTTAGTTACATTAAAATTGGTCAGTACATTCAAGCACTATGAAGATAGAAGAATATACATCAAGTGGTGAGATTACATAGACCACAATTTTGTGGGAAATCAAAATAAACCCAGCAAATTTAGGCTCATATGAATAAGACATCAAACATTCTTTGAAAGTTGAGTATTTGCTTAACCATGTACAAAAGTGTTTCTGCCATAGTAAAAAGGAGTCATATCTACAGGCGTTGATATAGATGGAGTTTCAATGACAGAAACAGAAGCTCTATGATTTTCTTGTTCTATAACAATGGCAGTGATTATGAATGTGTTTTCCCAAATTGTACAGTTTTTGGTGGAGCTGTATAATGTTGCAAATGTGTCTCCGGATTTATATCCATTAATGCCCTACAGATTGCATCAATATTTATCCCTTCTGGTTTTTTTTTTTTTTTTTTGTTTTTTTTTTTTTTTTTTTTTTTTTTTAGCATTATATAAAATTAAAGTGTTTTCAAGTAAGAGTCTATGAAGCTGTGAATATGCTGCCTTTATTAAAGTAAAGGATTTATTTATTTATTATTGTATTTATTTGCATTTAATCCAATATTACTAGACTTTGTCTTGAGCTGAGGAGTGTTTATATGATACACTGAAATAGCTCTGCTACCCTTGTGGAACAAGTGACTTTATGTCATGGCATACAACAAAAAGTAAGTTATGAGTTACTATATTGTTTGGATGAGAAAGAATGCAATCTCCCAATTGGAGACACTTTCTGAACACATAATTTGTAGAAAAAAATGAAAGTAGGTTTCAATCTCTCCAGTGTTCTTTATTAATCATAAGTAGTAGGCAAACAGAGAGAAGGTCTCACTGTACCTCTCCAATGCCTCTTGCATGTATCCTTGGTTTTGGACTATTGGCAGCTGTAGTTGATTTTAAGACTTTAGATACATGTTGACATATTTTTTCATGGGAAGTATGGGAATTGAAGATTTTCTCTTTCTTTACACTCACTATGTCACATGTTAAAGATATTTTTAATATTTTCTTAGAAGATTAAAGTCTGCTTGAAGGTTGAATATTTTTGAAGACGAGTTTTACCATGCAATTAAATTTCCACATTAATACAAAGTCATGTGTATTCCAAAGATACTTTTTTCCCCTTTTGTCCTGTGTGTCTATGGCTCATCACTGCAGAATTTTCCGAAAGGGAAGGAAAACCTGGAGTCTCACTGTTTCAACTTTGTCACTCCCCTAGTTCTTACAGAAGAAACAATTTTACTTAAAGATATGTTACGCTGGAGAAGTACAGAACTAAAGACTAGCATAGAAAATTACTTATCCTGTAGTTCTAAGAGTGCCCTTGAAACTGTTTGCCACAAAAACAAAGCTATGTTTTATGTTTTTACCACCTACATTAAGATATCTCATAGGAGCACTGGGGGGAAAAAATATTATATATAAAAGTGTTGAAAGCCACTTGAAGTGATTGTCAATGTTTTAATTTTACTTTTTAAAAGAAAATTTATCCTCTTTTACCTGGCTTTCAACACCCTTCCCTCACTTTGACTTCTTACTATGGCGAACTCACTGAAGGGAGCAAAAATGAGTGTTCACACAGCTTCTATATCAGGACAAAAAAGATGTGATTCCCAAAATTTTTTATGTTTTATCATGCATTTTTATGAGATTTTGTTTTTTAACCATTCATGTATTATTCAGTATTTTCTATCTACTATTCATTATTATCTTATTAAAATTTTCAGTCATCATATTAGAGAGCAGAAACAATAAATAAAAAATGCATGTGGGAATCAAAATTCATGTCTGACTGATTAATGAATAATGAAGGAAGGAGGCATCATATGAATCACCAAGGCCTGCTAAAGATTATTGCCTTTCTTCTCTGAAAATCTCCCTTTCATCAAACTAAAATTGGGGTTTAACTAATCTGATAACCAGAAGGGAAGAATATCTGCAATAGATACTTTAAACATTGTACAGAATATAAATAATGTAATACTACATTGCATTATTCATAAAAGCACATAAAATTTGGAAATTATTCTTGGAATCATATCACATAGTTTTAGGCAGGCCTGTCCCTTCTGAACCTTTACATTAGCCTATCTCAAACACCTGTAGGGCCAATATCACTCATTCCTAT
Organism: Pyrocephalus nanus; assembly: GCA_038380795.1. Taxonomy (NCBI): domain Eukaryota; kingdom Metazoa; phylum Chordata; class Aves; order Passeriformes; family Tyrannidae; genus Pyrocephalus; species Pyrocephalus nanus. Next base: position 69,215,524 of record CM076261.1, read on the forward strand.
TATTTCTGCTCAATATTCCTCAGATATAATTGTTTATTAATCATACTGTTTGATGAGGGCAAAAGGAAATGTAATTAGGTCAATACCACATGCAGTACATGCCAATACATTCTGCAACTATAAAATAAAATAACTGGAAAAATGTTTCTATCCTATTCCTAGAATTTAAAACACTTACCAAATAGTCAATTAAATGCCATATCAGTACAGTGGAAAAAAAAATTACTTTAAGCTAAAATCTCTCCCATTGAAAAATTTAACCATTTTATCTACTATTCAAAACTAAAAGACCATCACTTGAAGCTGGATATACAACAAACACCTATCGAGATAAAAGCTTGTTTCATATAAGTAATCTCATTAACTGAATATCTGCAACACTGGCCAAAAAAATTATTTCCTCAGTGTGCTTGTTTTGAATGTATTAGGGTATATCTTTACAATATTTAAATCGATTGAGTGGCCGCAAAAATTTGTAAGATCATGTCTGTTAGAGCTGCTCAAACAACTCAACTGTGAGTTGTAGGGTGAACTCTGTGCAAGCTTCACTGTCTACATAAAGCTCATAACCCAGGCTATGGTTTGCTTCTGCTCTTTCAACAGACTCATCTGTAGACTCATCCACCATCTGCATTTGCGGCTAATAAAACAATAGTAACATCTCAACCATTTCCAAGAGAGAAAGTAAAAGTTTTCCTGGAAAAGGAACAATTGTCTAAAAGCCAATTAGCTTAACAATTCACCACCTTAGCCAAGGACAACATATCAATTGAAAAGAGAGTATTGGATCCATGGGCCTGGAGATCTGCTCTGGTAAGAGTGAACCTGCTACCTATTTACCTTAAAGAATTGACTACAGTGAATTACTGTGACTTTTTCGATCCAAGCAATTGTTGTAGTCAAAAAATATAATAATAATATAAAAAATATAAAAATATAATAATAATTTACTTAGTTACAATTTTTTTCAGTAAAATCCTACATATAATATCCATGTTGTTAAATGAAATGGATAACAGTAAATCAATTTACTTACATTATGCATATAATAATAAAGAAATTAGCTCTACCATGAACAATTCTGAAAGATTCTGGGCATGTTTTAAATTTTTATTTGGATAATTTTTTCTTTATAGAAGGTTTCTAAAAAAAAAAATCATGCACTTACTTTAATTAAAATTACAGCTCACTACTTATGGAGAACAAGAGAAATAATGAAATACCTTTAGGTGGTGGATTCACCATCCCTGGAGGTTTTTAAAAAGAGATTGAATGTGGCCCTTAGTGCCATGATATAGTAATTGGAGTTGGATCAGGGGTTGGACTTGATGATCTTGGAGGTCTTTTCCAACCCAATCTATTCTATGATTCTATGACATAAATTATTTTTCGTTAAAATGTTGAAAATTCTTACTTTGAATATTCATGTGTAGCCTTACTCAGCCTATTGAACCAGAAATCTCTCATTGTGTTACAAAATTCTTTTGGCATAAAATCTTGTTTTTAATTATACCTATATTCAGAAAAGTGAGTGAAAACCAGACAGCAGACTATGAATAAAAGAAAGCTAAGGAATTGTCACAGAGGATTATAACTCAAGTTGTTGTTAAGACAACTTGCAAATGCTCATCTCCTACTTATGATTCCAAATACTTTCATAACTTCTCATTCTAGTAAAGCAGGGGGAGAATTTTTTTTTAGGAATAATGAGTTTTATGATCAACTAATATTATTCTTATAAACATCCTATTTGTCACCCCACAACTCAGCAATTGGCAAGAAATACCAGTAGCAACTATAAAACTGAAACATTACAGCTGGGAAATTGGATTAGAACAAAAAAGAAGGTATACCTAATTTTTTTTTCCAATTTCTGAGCAAGAGGATCTTGCTCAGAACACAATTATTTGAACACTTTCATACTTTCTTTCTCTGTGTTCTTTGATAGCAGCACTTGTTTGAAGATCATAGCTAAAGCTCTAAACAGGAATTCTCTTGTAATCAGGAGTTGCTATGCAATATAGCATATTCTAAAAAGAACAGCACTTCAGAGAACTCTCTGATGGATTGAGAGTGGAGTTAGCAGGACAGGGCAGAAATTAATGTGGGCCCCAGAAAAAAAATTGTTCCAAAAGTAAAGAAGCTGAAAAGCTTAATTTCAAGTTTTTAAAAAGAGAAATATAATTACAGTCATCCACCTCTCCACCACCTATCATTATTCATTCTGCAGTGGTTCAAACCTGCAACTTCACTCTTCTAAGCTCTGCTGATGTTTTTTGGGATGATATATCTGATTTGACATGTATTTATGACAATTTTATACTTTTAATAGGGATGAAATAGAAAAGCAAAAGATTCAACATATTTTTCTATATCTTCAGGATACTACTGTGAGTAATATTACATCTTCAGTGATTTTATTTTGCATTATTATAGTAGACATATGTACATGGAGAGGGATTAGAGAAACTGGGGAAATTTGCCATTATCACAGACTTTCTAGAATCCCTTCTGAAGACTATCATGTTCTCCGAGAAACTGCTCATTACTGGTGATTTTGAATATGTGACTTTAGGAGCACAGCAGTGGAGGAATAATAGAGTGGGAAGAAATTATTTTACATTGGATAGACATTGTGTAGAATCATAGAACAGTTTGATTTGGAACGGGCCTTAAAGATCATCTAGTTCCATTAAAGCACAGTTAGGATTTTTTAAAATTCAGGGTATTATTTTTAGGAAGACATATTTTCTTTCCCTCTTAGCTATAGAGGTTATGAACAATACGATAATTCTTAGCTACTGCATAGCCATTTCTCTTAATCTTAGATAGATACTGATGAGATTTTACATATAGATATATATATCATTAAAATATGTAATTATGACATGAATTTATGACCGAGAAACAAGATCAGGAAAAATGCAGCATGAATAACCAGCTACATATACTTAGAAAATTCTCCAAAGGCAGAAGGAAGGTGAAATATTAACAGTTTCTTTCGCATCTTCACTTTTCTAGAAAGAGGAATCAACTACCTCAGATAATGTAAAAAAAAAAAAGGAGAATAGCTCACAGTACTTAATTTTGGTATTCCTCCTTTCCCTGTGTACTGTTGATTAAATGATGATAGCTGGAGGGAAGGGATGCCATCCAGAGGGACCTTGACAGACTTGAGAGATGGACTCATGCAAACTTCATAAAGTTCAACAAAGCCAAGTGCAAGGTCCTGCACCTGCGTCATGACAATCTCAGGCACACCTCCAGGTAGGGCAGAGAAGTGTTTGAGAGCAGCCATGCAGAGAACAAGTTGGGGGTGACTTGATGAAAAACTCAACATCAGCCAGCAATGAGCACTCACAGCCCAGAAAGCCAAATGTGTCCTGGGCTGCATCCAAAGCAGCGTGGCCAGCAGGTCAAAGGAGGTGATAGTCCCCCTTTACTCTGCTCTTGTGAGACCCCACCTGGAGTACTGCATCCAGTTCTGGTGCCCCCAACATAAGAAAGACATGGAACTGTTGGAGTATATCCAGGGGAGGGCCACAAAGTTGATAAGTGAACTGGAGCATCTCACCTATGAAGACAGGCCGAGAAAGTTGAGGCTGTTCATACCAGAGAAGAGAAGGTTGTGTGGAGACCTCATAGCAACCTTCCAGTATCTGAGAAGGGGACCTACAGGTAAGTCTGAGAGGGACTTTTCATTAGGAACTGCAGTGATAAGACAAGGAGTAATGGGTACAAAATGTAAGGGAGGAAATTTAGGCTAGATATTAGGAAGAAATTCTTTATGGTGAGGATGGTGAGATACTGAAATAGGTTGCTCATGGAGGTTGTGGATACCCCAGTGCTGTCAGTTCAAGGCCAGTTTGGATAAGGTCTTGAGCAATCTGGTTTAGTGGGAGGTGTCCATGTTTATGACAGAGGGGTTGGAACAAGATGACCTTTAAGGTCATTTCCAACTCTTAACATTCTATGATTCTGTGATTCTGTATCTAAATTGAAACTGTTCACTGTTATTTTGATACAGGTATTTATCTAACAGAATTTAGAATTTAGGATGTAATTCAACCTCTTTAAGGGTTTTCCTTAAAGCGAACAAGAGTATCATAGTGTAGAGAGCTGTAGACAGTTCTTGAAGAAAGTATTTGGGACATAAAATTAAATTTTTCATTATGAATGATTTTTCTCTTCTATAAAATGTATCTTTATCATAAAAGTTGCAGATGAGAAAGCATTAATTTTAATACTGCTAAAAAATGAAAGATAACCATATCAAAATATTATGGATATTTATTTAATATATTAAACAAAAGGGAATCCAGGCAACTTCAGTCAGACTAACTTCAATGTCTAGGAAGATTATGGAACAAAATCTCTTACAAGCTTGCTCTACGCACCTCATGGGAAGAGAAGGTGATATGGAATAGCCGATGCTTGTTTCCTGAGGACACATCAAGTCTGACTCACCTAATGGAGTGTGTGGCTTTGTGAGCAAGAGAAGATCAGTGGATGTTATATGCCTAGGCTTTAGCAATTGTCTTCAGTCTTCTTATCACCAAATTAGTGAGACAATGGCTGTGTAAGTGGAGGATAAAGGTGATTTGGAAAAGAGCTGACAGCTGGGCTTGGTCACTGTTGTTATCACTGGTGCAAAGTTCATCTAACAAACAAAATAGCAGCAACCCTCAATCAGAAATTAGTACTGAGACCAATACTGTTTAATGTCCTCATTAAGGACATAGGTGATGGGAGAGTGAGCATTCTTGGGAAATTTGCTGTTGGCACCAATTGAGGAGTGGGGGCAATCAGCATGCTGGAGCGCTGCTGCTTAGAGGGACCAGGACAGACTGAAGTAGACTGGCATAAATGTCACGGAGCCAGACAAAAACAAATGGAAAGCCTTGCAAGTCTTGTATCTGGGCTGCAATAACAAGAATAGAGACAAGAAGTTTAGAAGAGTACTGTTTCACTCCAGCTTCGCACATGTAATACCTCATCTGCAGAGTAGTGTCCAGTCTGGGCATCCCCACCACAAGAGAGTCCAGAGGAGACCTGCTAAAATCATTAGGAGTCTGGAGCACAGAACATGTAAGGAGAGGGTGGAAGAACTGATGCATATGACCAGAGGATACAGAGAAACTGGATCCAGAACATGAGGGTGGTTAGATACTGGAATAGGTTGCCCAAGGATGCTTTGGATTCTCCATCCTTGGAGGTGTCTGAGACTTGACTGGAGCTGAGAGATTACTCAGGGCAGTAATTAACCAGGCAATAAAGCATTCATGCTGGTTTCAGCATTCATACATACATAGTCATATGAAGATAGTGACCATCCTGAATATTTGTATTTGTATAAATTATACTGCAGTTTGCATGCTTGCAAAGAAAAGTGACAGACCTTTTAAGTGAAAGGCCCCCATTTAAAAGGGGGATGGGATAGGCATATGTGCCTCCCCTGCAAATGCTATCTATCATGCTGATTTCTTGAGACACATGTATGTAAATATGCTTACTAAGTTTATGCAGAATGGCTCATGTTTTCTTTGTAAAAAATGCATCTATTAATACTACTTATGAAAAATGTAGTGAGACTACAATAATAAAAATGTTATCAAAGCTGCTGGGAAACACTTGTGCAAGGGAAAGGTACAGATAACAAATGCTGTCAGTGTTGGCAGATGGAGCTTTATTATATGCAGCAATAGGTTTGTCTTGCCTGTTTCATTATGTGGCATTTCAGTAATTTCCTACTAGGAGAAGGCTTTATTATGCCTCTTTTGTCACACACATGTTCCTAGAACCCAGAGAAGTAAGTATTCAGTCTACTGACTCTCTTGTTTCAGCTGGTATTTTGGAACACAGGTTTTTAGACATCAGGAACTGGAAAGGAGGGGGACAACAAAAGACAGTATTTGCATACCTATCTGTTTTCCTTGCTTGATCACAGCACACTGCAGAACCATTAACATGAATACAAAAAAGTACTTTCATCCTTAGAGGTTTGCCATTGATATTACTCACCTGCTCATCGTTTAGAGTTGGCACAGCCAAAGACACTTTCAACAGTAGTGGTGCAAATACTCCTGATATGCTGCAAAAGGAAGAAATAATAGCACAGAATAGTAAAGCACTGACACTGAAGTGATCTTTGTATCAATTTAGTTATAATTTTTCCCCCTAGTGTAATGAAATGAGTAACTACAGTGTGAATACTGAATGTGTATCTGAGAAAGAAAAGTCCTTGTTCATTTTTTAATGTAGTTCAACCATGATGTGGGAAAAATATGAAAAAACAGAGACCTAGAATAAACAGTACAGTACAAAATAACTGAGGTAGAGTACAGTGATATTGATTCTTTTCTTTTTTGTGCAAAATTCTCATTATAATAAACCTCATAATTCTCTAAGTGCTGCCTTTTAAAAGGGACTCATTCATTCCTCTGAAGCTAAACTGCTTTTCAGTTGTGCAAAGCAAAATGTCTCATAACTATATGCTAATTATGTTCTTAGGTGTTTACTTGATATATATTTATAAATACAATGTTAAAAGCACTTGAAACAGGCAGATAATTATATAGTTAGTCATAAAATTGCTTTTAACTGTTAAGTTCACATGCAGATTAATTTCGTAACAAAATGATGCTGCATGTGAGATGAGTTTAATGCTAAATAACTGTTTTACATCAGAGGTCAGCCAATATCTAACCTATTATAAACAAATGGAAATCAGTAGAAAATCTAAAAAAAAAAAAAAAAAAAAGAGACTGGTAAATGTTAAGTAGATCAGTTGAAAGGTACAGACTGTACATGATACCAATGCACTGGCAAGGTAGTCAAGAACTGAGTCTTGACTTGTTCTTTATCGGGGTTATGCTACAGAGGCTAGGTTTCCAAACTGTACCTACATTTCAGCACCTAATATAAAAATTTTTCTAGGATCAAATTGTTTCTCTTTTTTGCTTGCTTATCTCTTATAACATCATCAATATAATTTACCTGAAAAATTTGATGCCCTTCTGGGATGGGGTTGCAGCCTTAGTGAGTAAGGAAAAAGCAACTGACATCATCTATCTGGATTTGTGCAAAGCATTTGACACTGGCCTGCATGGCACCCTTGTCTCTAAACTGGAGAGATATGTATTTGATGGATGGAAGACCACTCAGTGAGTAACAAATTGACTGGATGGTTGGACTCAGTGGCTTGATGTCCAAGTGGAGACCAGTGACAAGTGACATTTCTCAGGGATCAGTATTGGGACCAACAGTATTTAACATCTTTGTTGGTGACATGGGCACTGGAATCAAGTGCATCCTCAGCAAGTATGCCAATGACACCAAGCTGAGTGTTGCAATCAACACACTAGATGGAAGAGATGCCATCCAGAGAGACTTCGAGAGTCCATTAAAACCTCATGAAGTTCAACAAGGCCAAGTGCAGGGTCCTGCATAATGGTTGAGGCAATCTCAAACACTTATACACTCTAGCAGTGAATGGATTAAGAGCAGCCCTGAGAAGAATGAATTGGTGGTGTTGGTTAAGGAAATACAACAAAACCCAGCAATATGTACTCACAGGCCAGAAAGACAACTGTATCCTGGGTTGCATCAAAAGCAGCATGACCAGCAGGTGAAGGGAGGTGATTCCATCCCCATACTCTGCTCTCATGAGACTTCCCCTGGAGTACTGCATCCAGCTCTGGGATTTCCAACACAAGAAAGACATGGACCCTTTGGAACAAGTCCATGGAGGGGCCACAGAGATGATCAGAAGACTGGAGCATCTGTATTGTGAAGACAGGCCAAGGGATATTCAGTCTGGATAAGGGAATGTTCCTGCAAGCATCTTTCAGCACCTGAAGGGGCCTTACAAAAGAGCAAGAAAGGATCTTTTACAAGTGCATGTAGTCGTAGGACAAGGGCTAATGGCTTTAAACTGAAAGGCGTTAGGTTTAGACTAGATATCAGGAATATATATTATTTGGAGGGAGGGATTAGGATTAGGCAATTTTCTATGTTCCAACACAAATCATTCTATGATTATATTATTCTATGACAAGAAGAGTTAAATTTTGCTTTCTGAAGAATAAAGACTTGATCTAGCCTATTCCCACTGAGGAATGGGAGGAAAGGGGAAGAGGTCAAATGAGGAATATAAAAGCATCTTGGAAAAACCTTGGAGAGTTAGATTTAGAAGTGTTGCTGATTGCAGGGAAATGAGAGTACCAGAGGCAACAACACCTGCTGCCACTGGGAGCAATAAACCCTACATCTGTGCCTTGCTGGAACAGCACCATTATGCCTATTTTTTCAGACATATAGCACACAAAAAACCCCTCAACTCAGTATAGAGGAGGCTGTTCTGACTCCACTCTGGTGAGACCCCACCTGGGGTTCCAGTTCTGGGGTCCCCAGCACAGGAAGGACATGGACCTGTTAGAATGAGTCCAGAGGAGGGCCACCAAGATGATCAGAGGGATGAAGCACCCCTCCTATGAGTGAAGGCTGAGAGAACTGATTTTGTTCAGCCTGGAGAAGAGAAGGCTTTGGGATGACCTAACTGTGGTCTTCCAGTACCTGAAGGGAGCCTATAAGAAAAATGGAGAGAGATTTTACAACAGCATGTAGTGACAGGACAAGGGGGAATGGCTTTAAACTGAAAAAAAAGTAGGTTCGGATTAGATACTAAGAAAAATTCTTTACCATGAGGGTGGTGAGGCACTGGAATAGGTTTCCCAGAGAAGTTGTAGATGTCCCATTTTTTGGAAATGTTTAAGGCCATGTTGGATGGAGCTCTGGGCAACCTGATCTAGGGAAAAGTGTCCCTGCCCATGGCAGAGGCATTGGGAACTACATGATCTTTAAGGCTCCTTCTAAACCAAACCATTCTATGATTTTATGACATGTATATAACTATTTACCATGTGAACTAGATGTGAACATCTAGACTACTGTCTAACTACACTGGGATAACCAGCCAGAAGGATAATAAAGATGTTTTTAAAATCTTTCAGTGGAGAAATTTCAATTTTACATCTACATCAGTAGAGAGTAGAAAGATGGAAAACAGTGTATAGGAGTGGTTTTATTTTTTTTTCTGTCCTGTGTTGCATTATGTCCTGAGTTACTGGACACAGCATTCTGGAAAAATCTTATAAAGGAAAAGGTTTCTCTTGCTGAGACTCAAACTTAGTGCCTATCTAGAATTCCTATTTATGTTTCTTAGCTAATTAATGGAATTTCTTTGGTTTTTTTTCCATTGTTGTTGTTGTTGTTGTTGTTTGTTTTTCTTTTTTTTTGTTAATTTCATCAACAGCAGAAAAACTTAAAACTGGCATACTAAATTAGTCCATTATTGGCACAACACACTGCACAAGTGCAGTGAATATAGGGTAATTGATAATTAGCCCAATTTTGCCTGTGATTTGTTCTTGAGGACTCTTTTTGTGCTTTTAGGTTCTTAAAAGGTGTATTCATTCATTAGTTCTTTTAGAAATACTTTTAGGAATAATAATTAATAGTTTATATGTTGTGTAACACAAAACAGAACCATGTGAATAAGTTATTGTATCATATGCACATATGCACATAAACTGCATCAATTTCTGTATCAGAAATAGTGTGGCCAGCAGAACTGTACTCAGCACCAGCAGGCCACACCTGGAGTACTGTGTTCAGTTCTGAGCCCCTCAGTCCAGGAAGGACATTGAAGTGCTGGAGCAGGTCCAGAGAATGGCAGGTCCAGAGAATGGCAATGAAGGTAGTGAAGGGTCTAGAGCACAAGCACTGTAAGGAGCAGCTGAGGGAGCTGGGATTGTTTAGCCTGGAGAACAGAAGGCTCAGGAGTGACCTTATTCTTTTCTACAACTGCCTGAAAATAGGTTGTAGCCAGGTGGGTGTCTATCTCTCCTCTACTAATGATAGGACAATAGGGCACAGTCTTAAGCTGTGCCAGGAGAGGTTCAGGTTGGACATTAGGAAGAATTTCTTCACAGAAAGGATGATTAGACATTGGAATAGGCTGCCCAGGGAGGTGGTGGAGTCACCCTCCCTGAAGGTGTTTAGGAAAGGCTGGATGTGGCACTTAGTGCCATGGTCTAGTTGGCATGGTGGTGTTCAGCCATAGGCTGGACTTAATGATCTCAGAGATCTTTTCCAACCTAATTGATTCTGAGATTCTGTAATATACAAATCCCCATGAAAACAAAAAGACAAGATATTTATTAAGTTATTGTCAAATTTTGCATATTTCAGATGAGCCCTACCTGAAAGCATTAACAGTTAACAATAATTTTACAAGCAAAACGTGCTGTCAGCTATATAGCTGTTCAAATTTTTATTCCAAAGAGACGCCAGCACATTTGTTTTCTAGATTTCTGGTTTTTATCTTTTCAGCTTGTCATCACTGAAATGTTTCACAGAGTTGATTTTAGGAGATTAAGGACCCCAGGCAGCTTTAAGGTCTGTTTTCCAGCTGCTGTAAACAAGACATACCATATATAAATATATTAAGTTAATCTTAAAATATTTTCATGCCCCCAAGTCATCTTAAGTGTTTCTTTTTCTGTCTTTTCTGCTTTCATTTAATCTTTTTTGAACATATGCAACTGATACTTAACACTTAGTTTCAAAAGAGATCTAGTGCCTTTCATGTACAATGGCACTCACACTTTTCTATCTCTGTAGGGAAAAAGTTCTTTTAGTATATTGCTTGCCTTTTTTAGAGTTATAAAAATATTGTCACTCACTGTGGTTTGTTCCCAGCAAGGTTTCTCTCCATTCCAAACTGACCAGGCACAGTTTGTAGAGAAATATTTGGGGGTTGATTTCCAAAATTATAAATTTGTACTTCATAAAACTGAATTTCATACCACTTCTATTGCTCCAAGTCCTACCCTTAATATCACTCATCTCTTTCTTTGTGGTATTCAGAGCCATTTTTCATTTGAATATTTCATAACTTTGGGCTCATAAATTTCATTAATACATTCCTAATATTTTGAATAAAGCTGATCAAAATTTTTACTTAAGATACCAATCCCAGATCAAGTCTTTAGGCTAACCATTAAAATAACATTACTACCTGCTAATAATTTCATTTTTAAAGTTCTTTATTGCCAAAATCCCCTTTATATGACCTTGCAATTTTACCTAACTCCATCTTCTCCATCTTAAGATATACATATCTTTCACTGGTATTTCAGCTGCTTGACTGGAGTTCACAGGGATGAGATTTGTGAATGTCCTCTGTTTGGAGAACTGTCAGTGAAAAAAAGAGTTGTTAGATTAGTTTAGCATGTTCAATGTTTGCTCATCTACTATTATATTAATATAATTAATTATAGTATAATATAATAATTATAACATTACCATTATATTATATTATTATATGTAATTTTTCTTTAAGGACAGTTAGAGACATTCCCTCTTTACTGATATGCAGGAATGATTAATACTCCATCCCCCTCTTAGATGTAGAAATTACTGTGCTTCAGACTGATTACACCCTTCTTCTCCAAAAAGAATGATTAAAAATACTCATTTCAGGGTCTCTAATTTCAAAGGATTCTAATATTAACATTATCCAGTCTCCTCAGTCCTCAGAGGCTCATGTTTTTCCTTCTGTTACGATTTTTTTCCTTTTTTAGATCCTTGCTATTGTCAGTCTAGTTTTTGTGTCACAGTGTATAAATCTGAGATAAGCAACTTGCCTAATTGAAGTCTAGTGTTAAGATTATCCTTAATCTTATTCTTTCCTCATAGCAACTGGTTTTTTCCTCCTTTATTCTGTTTTTATATACCTTTAACTGAAAAACCTCCAATTAGATTTTTAAATACCTGCTGTAGTGTAGTTCAGCTGAACTTCAGGAATTTTCAGTTTGTCTCTACACTTATTGGCATTTAAAATGTAATTTTCTTTGTAATCAGCAAAGACTTTCATGGTCCTTGAAATCAGCTGCTATCACCCCTTTTCCTATTCTTAAACTGCAATAAGGAATACATACATTGATTTTTCTTTATAAGTCATATTTTAAAAACTATATACATTAGTGAAAAAAAAAATCAAACACATTTTTGTCCACACTGCAGTGGTCTGTCTGAACATACTTAGCATGTTGGCAATTGTCACATTTTATACAAATGCACTATCACTATTGGTATAAAGAATTCCAAATCTTTACTCAGGTACACTAATTTTCTCATCACCACTGAAGCCTCTGACATAAATAATCAAATAGTTTAAGAGATTGTTTTTGCTAGGCAAAATTTTTTGACTGCTGACAGACTTTTTCTATATATATTTTCTTTAGAGGAAATGTTGGTACATGTTTCCTTACATTTTGTCATTCCATAGGAGTGAGCTGTCCTTCAGTCCTTCTTTACAACACACACACAGAGTTCAGATTTATTTTGTAGGGGAAAAAACACGTAGAGCTTCCTGTGCTGATGAAGAAAATGGCTCTGTTCTGGGCTGCCTGCAGGTCTCTGTTATGGGCTGCAGTTTATAAAGCAGTGGTCAGGAAATCAGCAGCTAGCTAGATTAATAAAATACCAATTTCACTTTTTAAGTAATTTCTAATAACACAAATGAGAAAGTAATGAAAGATAGTGGGATCAAACCTTTTTCAATCAGTGTGCAACTCTTTAGCTTCCTTCTTTCAGACACATAGTACTACTGCCAAGGAACTGATTAAATTACTTGCCTACTATGTGTACCTAAAAGAAATTAGCTACAAAGCTCCCAGAAAAGTGGAACATTATTTAGTGTCTGAAAAGTGACTCTGGTAACCTAAATCTTCATCTTGTCCTATTTACAGCAAGGTTTACTTCTTTTCAGATTTACTGAAAATATTTTTTTGTGTGTGTTCACATCTGGTAACACCAGTTTCTAATTTCACATGTATTTCTTTCCAATGTAAATGTTGATTTTAAGATTTTCATTATCTTCATTTGCATCATGTTGCTAAAGTGAAGGTATGGTTTGAAAGAAGCCCACTAGTAATAGGTGAGGAAACTGAGAGCCAGCAAGCCATTCAAAACACAGACATCATTTTCCATTAAAGAAAGGTCTAATTAAAAGTGATGGCTTCTCAGGGGTGATATATTTGCCTTTTTTTTTTTTACTTTTATTTTTAAAAGGATAAGAAAACTGCTGTCTGGCATATGTCCTACACAAGCAGTTTGTTTGCAACTGTCCTTAAAAGTGTAAATTGGGGCTTAGTTTAAAATGAATAACAAAGAATGAGCAAGAAAAACTAAAAATGCTGAACTGGCTTCATGAAAACCGTATTCCCATATAAGCAAAATAATGGTGTATGAGGTACAATGTACTAACTGTAATTAAACATGTAAAACTCTCTTCATCCACTTTATTGTAAAATAAAAGGTAATGAAGGGAAAGAGGAACTCTGATGTCTGTTTTAGTATCTGCTGGGCTCAATTCACAAGCTATCTTGCTCAGCTCACCCTCTGCTTTGCTGCTCACCACTGTTTTCCACATGGACATTATTATTCATCTTGGATCTGCACACTGGAAAGCAGTCTGGGTTTATTCCTTGTCACCCATTAATAACAGGTATTTGGAGTCTGGTGGACAGTTCTGAGGAAGTTAATTTCTTGCTTGCTTATCCTGTAAGCATATGTAGCGACCCTCTTAGCCAGCAGCACTGAAATATCTTCCAAAGCAATTGTGTTCAGGTAATGGGTAGTTAGGGAGATAATGCCAATTCTGTAACTCTATTTCGAGGGATCCTGAGGCAATTAAGAAAGTTTATGCAGTATAGCTCTTATTCACCCCCATCACAACCAGTCACAGGAGGAAATTTAGAATGACTTGGCTTGAAATGTTATGTATTTTACAATCCTTCTCTGAATATTAACGTGATTCTAAGTTAAAAAAAACTGTGGAATAAATCGTAGAACATCCTTACCAGTCCAAACTCAAACCCTTGTAATTATATAGAATTTTTCTTTTTCATGTTGCAGATTTCTTTCTCTAAATGATGGATTATTATTATGGATAGAAATAGTATGACTGCTATTCCTAATTGAGTTCTGAGTCTTATGTCCAGTTTTGACCAAGATAAGATACTTCTAAGAGAAGCAAAAGAACTGTTACAGTGAGTAAGCCTGAGATGATCTACTTCCTTGAAGAGACCTTTAAGACCTGAAACATTTTATATATATATATATATATGTGTGTGTGTGTGTGTGATGTGTGAAGATTTCTTTTTTCTACTTCTGACAATAGTCTGCTGTCTTCCTACTATGCCATCACATTGAGAAGGAAGAAGAAGTTCTGGTGATTACATCGTGTAAATAAAAACTAGATGGTGTTTTCTGAAGGAATAGAAAAACTTTTACAAGAGTCTTAATCTAAAGCAGCTTACTTCATGCCTCTTAAACAGGCAACCTAAAATAATTCAGAGAACAGAGTGGACAAAGCAAAATGAAGGCAGAATTTTCTTTAGTTATTGTGTAGAAACATTTGTTGCTGGAAGCAGGACAAAGAAGTAAAACCTTTGCAGTGTCTTCATGGATCTCAGGTAGTGGAAAAATCATGAATAGAATGACATTCTGAGCTCATGAAAACATAAACATTTTCTTTTGAAGAAGTATAGAAACTAACTTAAAGGACAAGAAACAAATCACTGCATCTATAAAATCTACTTTGGTTGGACAACAGAATAAGTGCAGGTATTCTGAGTTTATTGTTTATCCATCCCCCAACTGACTCCTCACTGGGCTCTGTCATGGAGATCTGCATGACATCAACATCCCTGTTCATCAGTTTGGGATTGAGCACAGTGAATGAAAATGTGCTACGCCCGCTGTGTGCACACAGGAGAACACTGATGAGCATCAGAGTTCCCTGACACTGGAAGAAAACAACTGTCCTTCATGATGGAAAATTCAGATGGCGCTAACTTACCCTTCTTGCTAACTATCTTCCACAGGGAAATACTGTGGAGGCTGTAAGACAAGTAGACAAAGAAGTGGTATTTTTAATCTATGGGAAGTATTGTTTTTATGATTGTTTTTGTCCAAGTTTTTTATGAAGAACAGAAGGTAAGAAAATATGAAGATGCTAGAACACAAATGTGTTCAGCCTTGGTTCAGGTCCATTTAAATACAAAAGTGGTGTTGAACTGGAAAACTTGGACTTTTCACTTTAAAATGTGAAAATAAGAAAAAACTTGCTATAGTGACAGCTGATTGGATCAAAAGACATAGCATAAATTTCATTACTAAAACTGGGTTTTAGTAGTATAATTTGGTCATTATTTGGTAGTATTATTTGGTCATTTAAAAAATGTCGGTTTAAAGAGAGAATTGAAATAGTCTCCTCTATCAATCCAAACCATTCTATGATTGTATGATTTTGTGGTATAGATGTATATGTTCCTGGTTTATTCTTTACTCTTTAGATTTTTGATATTTTAAAAGTATCAGTGAATGAAGGAATTAATGAATAATATTTCTTTGAAGAGAAAATATAATACCTTTGTTTAGAAACACTAATATAGTAAGTACTATACTATTAGGTACTATAAATTTACTAGATCCAAACAAATATTATTATAAAAAAGAGATCTTGGTATTCATGAACCATCCACATGATGCTGTCTAATGAGAGTCGCTTTCCCTTGAAAATTCACCTATTTTCATATACTAAACATGCTTGTCTATATCTAATATTTACCTGTAATCTGCAGTTGCACTTAGCTATGATGTATTGGCAGCAAGCCTAAGCTTAAGATATATTCTGCAGTCATGTTTATATCTTGTAGGGTTGACAACTCTCATGCTCTCTAACTTACAGGTATCCTACACAGAGCAGAAAAATGCAGTGTCCAAGAAAGAGTAAATGATTACTCTGTCCAGTGCAGGTCTTCTACTCATAAAAAATCTAAATTATGCCACAGTCAATATTCTGTATTCTTTATGTCTTTTTTGGTCTCTCTGGGTAATTCAGCTGCTTATGAATATCTTCCAAACTTGTCTCAGTCTGCCACTCAAGTTTTTGTAAAAGATTCTGAAGCAGAGATAATATCATTTAGAACTGACTTTCTATTCTCTGAATTGATTTGATCAGCTAACCCAATATATGATCTCAAAAAGAACTGGAACAAGCAGATGAACACTGTCTCTTTGGTTATTGCCAAGCTAAATTCACTATCTTAGAACTTAGCACTAGAAAAAGGGTATTTCATATGCTGTCTGTTGTTTCATGAAGCTCTGCCTTTTACCTTCAATAGGGTTTTAATAGAAAGTATTTGAAATTTTTAAAATTAAAACATTTGAAATGTCCTCTTAATAGCAAGGACCTGTTGACATTCTCCTAAATCTTTATTTGTATTTTCCACTGTAACAGTAAAACAATCTGTCAGAGCAGCACTTGAGTCAGTAAAGGGCATTACATTGACACCTGCTTATCATGTTCTCCAGTGACTCCTAGAATAACAGGTTCAGCTGATATAATAGGTGGGGAGAAAACAAAACGAAATCAAACCAAACCACTAGGAAAACTGGAGTTTATCTTGACTTCTTTTCATTAGCAAATGACCATTCTATTTCTTGGTCTGTCCCCTTCTAGAACCCTTCAAAAAGAAGGTTTTTCTTCCTTTCCTTTTTCCTTCCTTTCTCCTTCAAAAAGAAGGAGAACTTTGAAGACTGATGAAATAACTCCTCACAATGTGCAGTTTGTATGAAGGCACCTTTTCTGTATCATTACAGAATCACAGAAGCACAGAATCAATTAAGTAGGAAAAGATCTCTGAGATTGAGTCCAGCCTACAATGGAACACCATGTCAACTAGACCATGGCACTAAGTGACATGTCCAGCTTTTCCTTATACACCTCCAGGGACGGTGATTCTGCCACCTGCCTGGGCAGCCTATCTTCTAATGTCTAATCACCCCTTCTGTGAAGGAATTCTTCCTAATTCAAATAAATTCATTAGTAGTAAATAGAATAATGCTAGACAGTGAGACGGAGTATTGGGCAAGGGATTATCCAAACTGCTTTATAGCCTGCTAAATAAAACAGGAACAACCAATGGCTTCTGGGACCAAGAGACAGGCTATGTCCAGACTGCACTGCATTAGGCCTTCTGGGCGACATATGAGATTCCTGGAACTGTGGTATATAATTATAATTTTCTGTGTGCTGCTTTTATTCCAGGATTTGTAGAATGGAGGGACCAAACATGATTGGCTTTTGTTCATATTGTGCTCTGGGAATGATTCAAGGTCCCTAATACCCTCATCTGGTGCCTGGGCATTGTCTCAAGAGTGTTTTTTGGCAAAAGCCACAGAGGAAAACTTGCCAGCAGTTGGTAGGACTGAGGCAGGTGGACAATTGAGTGTCCTGGTTCTGTTCAGTGATATAAACAGGCTATTGGTCTGATTCAATGTGCTAAAGGTTAAGCAAACCTTCTATTCTTTATATGTGAAGGGCAGCACATGACGGTTTGTTGTGTGAGATTTTCCAAAATAAAATGTTGGATGCCGATGTGCAAGTTCCCTTTGTACATTTTTAATCTGCTGCCCCAGAACAGAACAGGCTCTTGTATCTGTTGGAGTCAGAGCAGCAATCACCCTTTCTCCATGGCCAAACAGTCTTTTAAAATTGAATTAATTTACTATAAACCTAAAAATGTATATGAACATTAGCTTATGATAATTAAAATCTAGTTCTGTGGAGACCTGTGTCAGAATGGAACAATTTCTGATAGAGTTTTCTATGCTATTTTTTTTTTCCCAGTGATGATCACCTCCCAGAGAGGTGATCCTGCCCCTCTGCTCAGACCTAGCAAGGCCACATCTGGAGTGCTGTGTCCACTTCTGAGCTCCTCAGTACAAGAGAGACATGGAGCTCCTGCAGCCAGTCCAGTGGAGAGCAACAGAAATGAATAGGGGACTAAGAGCATCTTTCTGATGAGGAAAGGTTAAGAGAGCTGGGCCTATTTAGCCTCAAGAAGAGATGACTGAGAGGGGACCTCATCAGTGTATATAAGTATCTGAAGAGAGTGTGACAAGAGGATGAAGCCAGGCTTTTCTCTGTGGCGCCAAGCAATAAGAGGCAATGGGCAGAAACCAAAGCATAGGAAATTCCCCCTGAACATGAGAAAGAACTTCTTTACAGGTGACCACACACTGGAACAGATTGTCCAGAGAGGTTGCGGAGTCTCCATCTGGAGGCAATTCTGTGCTATGTGTTCTAGGATGACCCTGTTTAAGCAGGGAGGTTGGACCAGAAACCAGAACTTCTAGAATCTTGAAAACTAAAATCTGCATCTTTCATGGATTATTTAATGACCTGTTATTGCTATCAAGTACTACTGTGTCAAAATTGCAAGGAAAGAAGATAGCATCTGTTTTGGCAGAACATAATTGATAAATACATAAATATATACTGATAGTGCAAGCAACCACTAAAAATAATGAAATTTATTACTATTAAAATCACAATTTATTAAATCATAATTGATTAAAATCACAAATTACTACCAATAAGTGATAATATAGAATTTTCAAATTACATAAATTACAAACTTTTTTTTTTTTTATGTATCTGTACTTAAATCCCACTATTTAGAGAATTTTTTTTAGTGTGACATTCATTATAACACAGTTCCATAAGGAAAAAGAGAATCAGGCACACATCTTTCAGGGTTAGCAAAGGTGGTAGCTATCTGGGATAATTTGGGACTGTGCTATTTTCTTGTCCTAGATGCCTCTAACATGTTTTTGACTCTGACATTTTTCAGACATGTCCATAGCTCTAATAACATTATAAATGTTTGAATTACCCTTAATCTGGCTAAGTATATCGCTAATGGAAATTCAATTGCCATCTGACAGAGTTGGTTGTGCCCAGAAAGTCCTTGAGGGAAGGTACACAGCAGCAGTACATGGGTATACCCAGGTAAAGTCATTGTACTTACACTGTATTTTCAGACCCACCCTATCTTCAGCAAAGAGCTCTGCAGTGTGGCAGTCAAAATTTTTAGATGGCATCTGCTAGCCAGAAGGTGAGGTAGAAAACTAAAACAGTGATAATTGCAGTGAAAAGCAAAAAGGAACGGCAGTGAAGGAACACCAGTACTCCTGGTACATAGACTGAAGTAAAATAAATAGCAAATACAACATCCATCTCATATTATTCTGTTTACCTAATTAAAGGAAAGAATAAAAGACCACGAATGTTTTAAAATGAGACAGAGTCAGCTACAAAGTAGCTGTAAAATGGGCCACAAGGTAAAAGAGAGTGCTTGGTGGGTCATTATGGTTTAGATATTTTCTTGTAGATAGAGACTTAACAGGAGAATGAAGACGTAGGCCTGAATTATAGCAACTGCTACCTCCAGAATGGTAAGTAGGAGAAGAATAGCTGCGGTTAGTAGGGTTGGTATAATAGGTAGGACGGTAGTGAGATAAGTTGAATAAGTAAATGTCCAGATGTAATTAAAATTAAATATAACACTGGGACTTTAGGCTATACATTGTCTTTTATTATTATTTTTAAATAAGAGTTAATTTTATTGTTTCTATTAAGACTTTTGGGCCAAATACATCTGCCACAAGTTGTTTGAATTTGTTAAAATCAATAGAGTTACTTCTGCTAACATTCACATGAATTTGTCCCTTGATCTTCTAAACTGAACATTTCCTCCCTTGAAGGAACTCTCATCTGAACTGAAGAAGACTCAGATGTAGTCCACTTTGCCTCGGAACTCAGGAGAGGTTGCTCTGAATCTAAGAATCTGGGCTGGTGTGTCTGTGTGTGGCACTGGGACAGGTGGGTGGATTTTTCTCTTGAACCTGGACCTTGAGCCTGAGTGGCTTGTGTTTGATGAGGAGAGAAAATATGAAAATTCAGAACTGAAGATAAAATATTTTTTTAGCTTGCACCATGTGACTTTTAAATCTAGTTTATATACAAGCTTCACCTTATGTCTCAAGTACTGTATTACTTCCCTTGTATCTGGTCTAGTTTATAGCTGTTTTGACAGTGCTTGGAATGAGAATATACCAGTATGTATTTTTACATTTATTCAAGCAGGTTGAAGTTTAGTAAAATATAAACTGTAACCTAAATTCTTGTTTTTCTGCTTAAGTTCAAGTGAAGATGCCCAGGTGTTTGAAAACTTCGTTAATTCAAAGACGCTTATAGTTGGTTTTTTTTCCCATTTGCATAAAACTAAATAAACAAATATTAAAAAAAATTAGTTCCAGATTTGATAATCTGAAGTGATAGACACATTTTATTAAGTATTTTTGAGCTATAAATACTAATGTCTTTAGGCTCTTCTGCGGTAAATAGAGAGAAAAACAGAGGTTCTTTTCAGAGCATCTAAATTAAGATTTCCAAGAATAACCTTTCCTCTCAAAAATCCCCCACAAAACCCACAATACTCCCAATGACTGTAATGGATGTCTGACAAAATAGCTGTACTTGACTACAGCAATTGTAAAAATGTCTCCTAAGTTCTTTCATTTTTTTTATTGAATCCACTAGCAGTGAAAGGCATACAATCTCTTTCTGGATAATTGGATTACATAGAAGGTTGGGACCTTTTTGCTGCTTCAAAAAAGGAGGTTGTAACTAGAGGAAATTTCCTGGTATTGGCTGGTAGTAACTGAGCATCTTGCAAAGTAAAGTTTGAAAGGCAGCATTTTCTTATTAGTAGAAGTATGTATTATGTGAGTTGTCCACTTCTGACAGTAAATAGTCAGGAAGGAGAGCTTTGAAAAAAAACACAAACATTTGAAATACATCAATAACAAAAGAAAACCAAAGGATAATGTGGGCTTGTTAGTAAATAGAAGGGAAACCTTGGTAACAGAGGATGCAGAGAAGGCAACGTTACTAAATGCCTTCTTTGCATCAGTCTCCATTGACAAGACAAGCCCTCAATAATCTCTGACCCAGGAGACCATGGTAAAGGAAAGTTGGAAGGAAGACTTTCCTTTGGTAAAAAGAGGATTTGCTTAGAGAACACCTAGGCAGACTTGACAACCACAGGTCCATGGGCCCTGATGGGATGTACCCACAAGTGCTGAGAGAGCCATACATGATCATCTTTGAAAGGTCGTTGTGGAATTGGCATAGGTGCCTAACAGCTGTAAGAAAGCAAACAACACCCTGATCTTAAAAAAGGGCAAGAAAGAGGACCTAAGGACCTATAGGCCAGTCAACTTCACCTCAATCACTGGAAAGATGATGGAGTACTTCATTCTGGAGCCCTTCTTTATCCTCATGGATGACAAGAAGGTGATCAGGAGTAGTCATCAAGGATTCACTAAAGGCAAATTGTACTTGACCAACCTGATTGTCTTCTACAATGAAACAACTACTTGGGTGGGCGAGGGGAGAGCAATGGATATTGTTTACCTCAACTTCAGCAAGGCTTTTGACACTGTCTCTCACAACATTCTCATAGGCAAAATTAGTAAGTGTGGATTAGATGAGTAGACAGTGAGGTGGATTGAGAACTGGCTGAACAGCAGATACCATAGGGTTGTAACCAGTGGCCCAGGGTCCACTTGGAGGCCTGTCACTAGTGGTGTCCTCCAAGATCCAATACTGGGCTCAGCATCATTTAACTTATTCATATATCTCATGCTCACGTTTGGAAAATAATCAGAACAGTATTTGCTGTAAAGGTAGTTTTCCAACAAAAATCTGCAGCAGAAAATGCTATTTCTGATGCTGCTTAACATCATGCATAGTTCCTTATGTAACTGTAAATTTTAAAATCTGAAGTAAAGTTGATGCTGTGGGATGCACAAGCGTACATCATGTTCTTTATGGAATGCTACTTCAACTAAACTTCTTTCTGCTGCATTGTATTTTTGAAACAAATAATATTACTACCTTGTTTCTGACCGTGCATATTAAAATAAAACATGTTTTTGCATAATGAGTAGCTATAATTGATTTCTTAGTTGAATATGAGAGACAGGACTGTTCTTGCTTTCTGTGAAGCTACTTCCCAGAAAACTTTGGCTGGTGAAGGAAAGAAATAGATTTTATTAGATTGTTTGTTAGCACCCCTATCACTCTTTCTGACCAAAAGTCATTTTCATTTGCAATGAGCAATTTCAGTTACATGGTACAGTTACAGTTGAGTTCCTTTGCTAGTCCAGTGTGCAGCAACAGTCAATGTTCTTTTAAGATATATTCTGTAGTGAAAGAGGAAAATTTAGTAAGACAAGACATTTTTCCTCTGTGGACTTTGTGATACGTAAAAGTCTTGTCAGTTTGACATTTGCTACTTTGCTTTATGATTTTTCCTTATTTTCCTCTTCTGTATCTGTGCTATCATTATCATCCTAGTTGAATGGTTTTAAACTGCAAAATAAGGTCAGAAGGGAGAACTATACATTGCCACACTGCTCTGCTTTTTATCAGATGAGGGGAAAAAAATCAGCAGGGGAAAGAGCATTTTCTTTGTGTTTTTATACAGTTAAGACATATGAACTATCTTCTATATAATCTTACTTCCATTCACTGATTGTGCAATATATATTTCTAAATGTCAAATGCAGTAATTTACTACCTTGTTAAAAATCCTCTTATAATTCAAGAAAGAAACCCCTCACATTTATAGCATCAAGTGCCTAGTTATCAGTAACGGGAGGAGCCTTTAGCAATCTCAAACCCTGTGTACCCAAAGGAACTGTCAGTGCAATCAAGCAAAAAGTCCATCCCTAACAGTGTGGTTCTAAGATGACCTTAAAGGTCATCTAGCTCCAACTGCCCTGCCATGGCAGGGACACCTTGCAGTAGACAGGTTATACAAAGCTCCATTCACCCTGGACTTGAACACTTCCAGGATGGGGTATCCACAGTTTCTCTGAGCAGCTTGCTCCAGTGTTTCATCACTTTGACTCTAAAGAATTTCTTCCTAATATCTGAATCTATCTTCTCTCAGTTTAGAGGCATTCCCCTTTGTCATAACCCTACATGCCCTTGTCAAAAGTCTGCTTTAGGTATTTGAAGGTTGTGACAAGGTCATGCCACAGCCTTCCCTTCTGCAGGTTGAACAAGCCCAACTCTCTCAGCCTGTCTTCAGAAGAGAGGTGCTTCAGCCCTCTAATTATCTTTGTGGCTCCCCTCTGATTTAACTCCAAGACATCCATGTCTTTCCTATGTTGGGGGCCCCAGAGCCAGACACAGTATTCCAGGTGGGATCTCATGAGAGCAGAGGGGCAGAGTAACCTCACTCAACCTGCTGGCCACACTGCTTTTGATGAAGCCCAGGATGGTTCGGCTTCCTTGGCTGTGAGAGCACGTTGCCAAGTCATGTTGAGTTTCTTCTCATGCAGCAAGCTGTCATCATACAACAAGCTCCTTCAGTGCAATTTTTTTCAATGCAAGAACTGAAGACACATTGCATTTTGTATGTCTTTACATATTTCATCGTGTTATTATTATTCTTTCTCATTAAATCTTAAAGCCATGGGAGAAAAGAACATTAGTTCTATTATAAAGTATGCACTGAAAAAACCCGACTCATTGCGTATAATGTCACCTTGCACTCAAAAAACATTATCTGAGTGTGACAGCACTTGTTCATCTCAGAGGTCTCCATTTACAAATTATGAAAAATGTATGAAAAAAATATCTAGCCCAAGATTGGTCAGAACTAGACAGTAAAAATAATTTTTCATCATTTATTGTCATTATTGTAATTTATCTTCCTGCAGGGCTCCAGAGAGGAAGGTTTGTCTAATTCACCATAAAAAAAATTTATAATAAATTGTTTTTCTGTTATGCACTAAAACCTCTGTTTTACTTTTTATTGTTTCAAATGAATGTTTCCCAAAATCTGATAATTTTTTATTTAATTCCAAAACTACTGCAAATAATCTCTTTCACCATTCAAAGTGCTGAAAAAAATGCTGACCTAAACTATTTTAACTTCTGTAACCCTGTGTTTAAATTCTGTTTGGGGTACTTCGATCAAGACATTTCTGATTCATATTGCCAAACCTCAGCTTGCTTTCTCTTAGTAAAGAGTGTTAAATAGAACCAGAAACTGTGATAAAATCAGTCTTAGTTTGCTGTGTGGGCTTATCTAGAGGCACAGGTCACCCTTCAGCCTGAACTGAGTTCACTCACTTCTTCAGTCCACTACCACCACTGTGTCCTAGAATTATTCACTACTGACACCTTCTGAACCATCTCATTTTAAAGCATAAATGTAGTTACAAGGACTGTGAATGGAAACTAACTTCCCTTCTCCTATAACTGCTCTGAATAGCTCCTATATAATATATCTTTTGTGATGATGTTCAATTTAATAGTGAAATCTACTGTTTAGAATTAGTGGTAACTATTAAAAATTAAACCTCTAATAGTATGACCCTATAGCAGCTTCTGAGATTTCAATATTCACTTAATTTTTCACCAGAATGAAAAAAACAAATTCCAGGACAGGCTTCTTTTGCTGTAGGAAGTTCTGTGGCTGTAACTCCTGGTCAAAGTTTTGCACCAAAAAGAACATTCTGATAAGAACTTAAAGGAAATGAATAATTTTCACCAAAAACATCTAATTCTGATTAAAAAAAAATTTTACAAGAAAATTCTGAATAGTCAAAGTAGTCCACTTAATGTAGAAATGTACTTCATTCAATCCGTTGGTTTCTTTTTCCCAGTTAAACTCTTGTTCCAAATTGATGGTCCTTATTTTGGCACATTCCATAAACCATTATCTGTTAATGCAAAAAATAGGTATTTCTACATCTCAGAGATTTGTTTAGAATTAGTATGTTTCCCCTTCCTTATGAATTTCCCCAGCTAAAATACATACAGACAGACAGACAGACACACACGATTTTTAATTTTATAAATTGAGGAGTAAAATTTGCAGAGCTTCTGAAGGAAAAGCAGAATTTTACTGGAAATACTTTTTGCAATCTTCTTGCATGTACTGATGGTAGATCAATACATGATTTCATTTGTTCTAAGGACAAATTATACTTGTCAGTTCTAGTAAGTGAAGAAAAAATGTTAAAGATCATGACTTGAGAAGTGCAATGCTTCTTGAGTTAAATCTTATCCTGGATTGATATTTCTGCCAATAAAAGAATATTTAAATGAAAAGTGAAGGGTCTACAAGCTGTCTTAAAATTGTTCAATTCTCTTTTAGTATTAGATCAAAGGAATTTTTATTAGGGACACACGTCTATCGTGCAAAGAAGCCCTACATCAATTGTGCATGGATGGGATGCGGTTTGTTGAATTATGAGTCAAAAGATTCTAGATCTTAGAAAAATAAATCCCATAAATGTTGTATTATGGCAAATATGACATAACCCATTCTAAAGGTAAAAGGTGTCACAAACAAAATCACTATGTTCACCATCACACTGAATCTTTTTCCTTCTTATTCTAAACACTATGTTACATTTCTAATTGCATTTTTAGCAACTTATTTCCTTGGTCTGTCCTGAGAAATTCATTCAATGTCAGTGTTATTATGCCACAGTAAACACTGTGAAGTTAAATTATTGCATTTATTCACACTTTTAACCCCTAGAAATTGCTGAAGTAGTATATTTATAAACATAAATGTCTTTTTTCAATAGTTTGGGCTTTTTGTTCTCATTATAAATTGTAAGTGGAAAACATAGCATTCCTTATTTAGTTAACTCATGAAGAATAAAATACTCACAAATTATTCATTGTATACCCTTTCATAGAAAGCTGTATCTAAGACAAATGGTGTTTCCTTTGATTCAGAAGGTCTAATAAATATTATTTGTATCATATTAGCATGACACAAGAAGGTAGACTAAATCTGTCATAAGGAAAATACAGACACACTTGACATTTTCTACTGAAGTGCAAATATTTTGTCCCCAGTGAAGTTCCTGTGAACTGTCCAACAGCAATTTTCTATTTTTCATCACGAGGAATATTGTTTCCAAGCTGTGTGTCATAAAAGGAAAAAAAAAACCAAAAACAACTAAACAACAACACAAGCCAAAACAAATGTTACATAAGAAAATAATATTAACACTGTTAGCCATGGGTATTTTCCTGAAAAGAGAAATAAAATTCTTCTGATTAGTATTATCTTTTTCTGTTTTGATTGAAGTGGACACAGCATGTATTAATTAGCCAACTGGAAAATGTCAAAATTGAAGCTTAGAAGAGAAAATATATTCTTTCCCATGGTGGATTTCAGTAGTTTGAAATGTTTTATGATGAAGTATCACTCTTAAAAATGTCTTTTTAACATAAAAGCCATCATTTACATGTATTTAAAATGGTTTGTGAGGCTGCTTATCTCTGACCTGAAGACCCGTACAGATCAGCAAAGAGCTAAAACACCAGGAAGGTTTGAGCAGACTAGTTTTAAAACAGGGGTGTTTTTGTAGGGAAATAATTCAGTTCTTACAGATTCCGCTGGAAGACTCTTTTGTTGGAAGTTGTCCAGCAAGCCTTCTCTGACCTTCCTTTTGGATGGGAAATACTTATGTTTCCCCTTCTGCTACTCAAGGATCAGTTCTTGGGTCTACACTACTGATAATTTTTCTCAAGTAGCTAATAGTGCCATAAAAAATGGCACTATTCATAAAATTGCAGGAGGTAAATCACTGAGAGGACATGTCCCACTGACATGGTAATCTGAAAGCAGGAAATGAAACACTTTTCTTTCTCTTAAATGAAGCCATCTTTGTTGAGTAAACATGGTCATGTCCATAGATGTATTTTTAGTCCTCTGTTCTGACTTGTGCTGTTAATGTATAGCTGTCCCAAAAGAAGAGTTAGGACATCATGCTTTATTTCAAGGAGTAATGACTCTG
Source organism: Pyrocephalus nanus (assembly GCA_038380795.1). Taxonomy (NCBI): domain Eukaryota; kingdom Metazoa; phylum Chordata; class Aves; order Passeriformes; family Tyrannidae; genus Pyrocephalus; species Pyrocephalus nanus. The sequence continues at coordinate 69,242,347 of CM076261.1, forward strand.
GAAAACCCTATGAGGGCTGGTTTAATCATCATCAGTACAGCAGGGAGGGTAAGGTTTCCTTTGAAGGCTGCACTTACACAAACACAAAGGCTGCTAGAAGAGGCTCCAGGCACCCGTGCTCCCATCTGCAGATCCCTGCCTCTTCCTTTGCACTGCCTGGACTGTGCCTGTCTGCTCATCAAGGGAGCACGAAAGTAATCTGACTCCCTCAGAATGTTTTCTGCTGATTTAGTGACCTGAAAAGCCCAAAAAATGATTGGCCAAGCAGCAGAACTCAGGAAAGAAAGGTGGAGGAGATATCCCTTTTGGAAGAAGCCAGCTATTTTATTGGTTCAGACACCTTGGAAAATAAAATCAGCTTAAGTCAAGACAAGCTGATGCTGTTTTCAAGGAAATGTTTCAGACCTTCTTTCTGTCACTATCTCCATCCTTCTGTCTGAGCAAGGACCTGCAGAACCACACAGTAGATTTTCTTGGAAAATTACATCATATGCCAATCATGGACTTTAGAACAACTGATTTGATTTTACCAGGATTGTTTTGCTAAAAAAACCACATAGTTGCACAAACATTTGTGTCAACATGTCTAGGAAGAACTTCTTTGGCAGCAGGTCTAATTTATCATACACGAGTCTAAACTGCAGTTTAAGCATAAAGCTACATGGGCTGATGCAATCATTGACCATTTAAACAAGTTATTCATAGGTACAAGGGGGACTATGTGCATAATACGGCAATATTTGGTCCAAATAAAATTAAGAAAAAAGTTGCAGTAGGTGCAAAGAAAGGAGTTCTGAGAATCATTAAATAATGGGGCAACATGGTGGATATTCTGTTACCTAGTGATCTCAGTATCTTTTAGTTAAAAGAAAGATATGAAGTACAGATTGTTAAAAAAAGATGGATTCCTGGAATGTATAAAAAAAAATCCAGACTGTTCAGTTAGAAAATGATTTGCAAAATAGTCTAATTCTTCTCTTCAACACTTGAAATGCCTTTCATTGAACAAAAAATTAAGTACAAGTTAATGAAAATGAACATTTCCTTAGTAAAAAAAGGAACATGAGATTTTTTTCTCAGCTTCATATTTAGAAAAACAATTTTAAATATTCCTAAAATCCAATAAACACAAGTTTGCAATAACCTAAGGTTACCTGTACGTATAATACAGTATTATTTATTTCACAGGTTTATTTTCTATAGAATAATAAGAGGAAAATAGCACTATATTGCCCTTTTAAAATGAAGTATTGCTGGGAAGGAGAATGAATATATCAATAAATGAAAGTACTACATTCAAAAACTTTCTTTGAGGGCACATGAAGGAGATAAAACTGAAATGAGATCATAAATTGATGTAATAGTCAAAGTAGAAAAAAAGAAATTCATACACCAAAATAAAACAGGAGAATAGTGACACCAGGTTGTATGTTTATGTATTTTGTTGCTGTTAAAAATTAAAACAAGGACTCTAGAAACATTTTGCTTTGAGAAATTAAAATGCAACTTAATTTAATGAACACATCTTCATTCAAAAAAAATAAATTTTTAAATCAAGGCAACTAATCCAAAATTAAAAACTATATTTGGGGGTTTTTTTTAAGGTCTTAACTGATAAAGGTTGTGGACATTATCATCCTAAGAACTAATATGGGTGGTAAAAGAGTTGTATTCTGAATTTCCACAATGATACCACACAACATAACGAGATGAGGTGAAAGAAATATGAAGCAGACTTAAAGATGGAAATTTTCTTGTTTCTTGTAATGTTGCCCACAGACCAATGCACAGGCTATCAGCTGGTCAAATCCTTCTTATTCCCTTCAAAAAAAGTCTTCAACACAAATCTACGGGATGTAGCACAAAAGTTGGAAAAAAATAGATGTGTTAAGCAGTACTACTTTTGAAAAAAATGCATATCATATATGAGGACTTACCACATTCAGAATAGGATTGGATCAAGCTTCTTTCCTGTCTATACAACCAAATACAGTAGCTCTTCTCCTCTGTCACCACATTAGATTGGATATTATCTATTACTAACTGTTTAGGAGACACTGCATAGACCCGACCACGGTTATTACATGTGATGTCCTTTCTTAACAGTGTTATGGCAGGGGAAAGAAAAGTAGTAGTCATGTGGATCATCAGCAAGTCTGAGGAAAAAATCAAAAAGGAAAAAAGACAGGCTGTTCCTTCAGAAAGTCATGTCCTTGGGTTATGTTGTTTCTTTGTCCTTAAAAATCTTTTATTCTGCTTTATGCTTCTCGAAGTTGCACTGTATCTAGATGTAATGCATTTGTCTGTACATCTAATAACAAAGACTTGGTTTATGTCTACCAAAAACCCTCTCAGGATCTCTGGTTCACAGACATTCTTAAAACACTCAGAGCACAGGGTAGAATTAGCCTTTTCCCAAAGTGCAGTTGTGGACAGAACATTCTTTTAAAACATCTCCAGGAGTGGTGATAGCAACTACATTTCGTGTAATAACCTAGGCTAGAGCACTCATTCAAGAATTGATTTATGTGGTTTTAATTCACTTGACTTCCTGAGGAAACTCAAACTTGTACCATCCAGTAGCCCACAAACTATCATGGGGTTACCTTCAGGTTAAAACACTCACCTTGAGGACTGAAGAGACAGAGAGCAGGATTTGTGAGCTGCAGTTCCTGTTAGGAGGACTGTTCCTGTATTAAACTTTCAGCAGTCATGGGTGAAACGTGTATACTAAAATTTAATTAAACATTCATTGATTCACATAAAGGTGATTAAATATTCATTAGGCAGAAGACAGATGGAGACAACTTTTGCAAGACTAAGTATGACTGTCACCTGGCATAAGGCCACGTTTGGAGGGAGAAAAACTTAACTTCTTTATGCTTCTGCTCTGAATGTCCTGGAACCTAATTTCTTTTTTGGTTGTTGATTCTTTAGAACAGTAGTAGTATACAAAGAATAAGAACCAGCAACAAATATTTTCTGAAATAAAAACTCTCAGGCAGCAACAGGTTTGGGCTGCAAACTCCAGGAAACTATCAGCATGAGGGACTGGAGCTTGAATGCAGTTATGCAGTGCCTTGCCTGGCTAATCCTAACCTTACCTTGTGACCTAAGGCATGATTCACCTCGACAGACCCATCTAGCTATCCTTGGTCTGCATCTGACCCTGATCACCATCACCATCACCCTCATTGGTCCCACTTTGCATTTCATGTTGGACATGGTGGAATGGTGTCCCTTCAGCACTGCACTCCCCTGGCAGCATCCAGCTCGCTGACCTCCTCTCTGGAGCAGCCTTCTCCAGCAACATCCCAACAGTATGCTCAGGTCCTGAACAGCATCATGTAATCTTTGCATCTAATGTTGAATAAACTCCACAAGAAGGAAAAGAGCACTAAAATTATTTCAATAACAAATTTTGCTAATAAAATCACATCACATTTTAAATATTGATTTGAGAACAGGTTTTTTGATGTATGCAGAAACATTTTCTTGGATTCCTCTCATGGCTGCAGTGGAATCAGTCCAGTTCTCAGAAGAGCATTAAACAGAACTTAGTGTTACTGACTGCTGTGTTGTTTCTTGCTTGTGTCCTTGGTATGTCTGGAAAGATTAACGTTTTCAGAGAAGGCTTAATCATGTTGGCTTGTCTTCTATAACAAGACAGTTGAAAATCAAAATTAGATTTTGATCTAGTGAGTGACTTAAGCCATGTACAGACACAAAGAGACATCTTTAAAAGTGAATTGAATTTATCAACATATGTGACTTCTTTAATTCATAAAGCCAGAAAAACATGTCTCTTTTTCCCTCCCTAGAAACTGGAAAAAATATAAAACCAACCCTACTATAAATTAAAGTGCAAAGAACAATTATATAGGTAATTAAAATAATGTCTCTCATTTATCAACACAACATTGTTGTCTGTGGCTATTACTGTGCTAGGCAAACATTCATGTAGCCACCAGTGACTGTGAAAACACAGGATCAGAATCACCCTAAGGTCAGTCACAGAAAAGAAATGGAGAACAAAAATTAAGAAGTGGACCAAGCTTATTTCATACCCTGTTAGCAAACTGTCCCTTGCCCTACTTGGCATGTGGGTTTTTTTAATATACCTAGAAGTAAAGACATCTGTCATAACTAAAAAAGAACACATTTATAAATGGAATAGAAGACTTCTGAGTGCTGAGATACGTGAATTATAGCCAAAAAAGAACATAAAAAGAGGACAGGGCCTGGCAGACATCTTTGTAATAAATTAAGAGATTAATAAACCAGATTAGACGATCTCTATAGAAGATGTCAAAGTTTTCTGTAAGTACTTTTATAGATAAGGTAAGAGAGCTAAAAATGAACAGTTGAAAAATTCCCCTCCATATGCAGACATATTTTAAATGATCCTTTAAATTCAGAGTTTTGGTAAGTGTACCTTATTTTCTTTCTTTTTAAATATGATATTAATACGTTAGTAACTAAAAATAGAAAATACTATACCAGAAGGCAACTGAATCAAAACCAAGTTTTATAATCATCAGATAACTGAGGCAGTAATATGCACTACCCTGAATTGTACATTATCTCTACAATAAAATGACGTTTTGTGATGCTCCTTCTTCTTGACTAAAGGTCAACCTTTCTACAGCTTTAGTGAGCATGACAGTTCAGAATTATTATTAAGTTATTATTAAGTGATAGCACTTCTAAAAGCATTCCCATAGAAATACACTGCATGTGAACTGAGACTGTGCATCAATGAAATGTGAATCAATGAACCTCTCTACTCGTTTCTTATTAGCTGTAATGACTACAGTGTTCAGATATCCTTTAAGTTCAATATAATTAATTGAAAAATGCTGATGGGAAAATACAGTGAAATCTGTCATATGAAAATTATGCGTATGCTTGTGACTCTACACAGACACTGACACACGTGCACAAGCACTGCTCTAATATAAATCAATCTGATTTAGATTAATAAAAGAAGGTAGATAAGAGGGTAGAATTTTCATTTAGTCACATCTCAGCTGGAGTCTTTACAAGCTTTACAAAGACCTCCTATAGGATACAAATGACAATTAAAATCAAAAGAAGTTGTAGGCACTGTGCTTTATTATTCTGAAAACCCCCCAAGCATATAGATTTTTACAGTTTGTATGATCATGCTTCTGTACCTGTGCTATGAGAGCCATGGGTGAGATCTTGGTGTGAGACAGTCATTAATGACTAGTTTCTAGGAATTTGGATTTCAGAATCAGTCATTTCTTCTTCATTATTATCTGCCAAACATGTTTTCTATATTTTGTCTGTTTTCTTTACTATAAGCCATGGAAAGGGAAAAAAAACAAAGGTAAACATAAAAATATTTTCATTTTAAATAATTAAAAAAACCTTCGCTGCTTAGATAAATACAGGGTAAATGTATATGGAAAACAATATTAATAAAAAATATAGTTGTTTCAATATTATGGCAAAATTGAAGAGGCAAAAAAAATATTTAGTTAAAAAATCAGTGGATTAAATATTATTTTTTTTTCTGGAGAGTAGAAAACAGAAGTAAGAAAATTAATAACAGACCTAATTTCCTAAATACTGAAGGCTTCCAGAAATATGTGGTTTATTGCAATGGCAATGTTAAAATGGAAATATTTGAAACAGCTTAGTTATTTTTTATGGTTGTAACCTGTATTGCAGAAAAGCACACTGATGGGGAAAATACCAAGCAAAATACTGAGCTCTGGTAATTCCATTAGCCTGCAGTTATGATGGATGTCCAAACAGACAATCCCTTACTTATGTGGGTTGGATATAAGATGTGAGGTGATGGTGGCCTATCCCTCACCGTTTTGCAGTATCAAAAGCAGGTTCACTGATGCATTATCAGTCCTCATAAACTTACCAATAGACTTATTAAAGCTCTCCCTTTAGTAAAACATTCATACTAACCAGGGCTACGCTGGCTGAGACTCCATGCCAGCGGATCACAGTCAAAGACTTTTATCTTTTTTTTTCATGTGCTTCTAAAGTTGAGTTGTTTGGTATAGTTAAAACTAGAAAGAAAATTGTATTCATCCTGCCATATACCACACAGTGTATGTTTTGGTCTTCATTCATGATAATAGTCTATTCCAGAATTATATTATTTATCTCACTGCCATGAGTTGAAACAAATCTAAATGACTGTGTTTTGAGATTAGGGTGATTTGATGTGTTAAATGTTCATGGTTTTGATGTACTTGATATCAGAGTCAAGAATGAGAGCTTCAGCAGCAGCAGGTGCTCATTCACCATTGCCTTCTCTTGAGTTCTCCACCCTACAGGTGCAGGATTTTTTTCCTCTTACAGGTTGGTTACTGAAGTTATTACCATGAAGATAATAATAGATCCAAGGATAGTACTCATTGATGTCATCAGTATAGTTTTTTGCAAATGAGGACAACTTTTTTCTCAAGCTGTTAACAAACATTCCAATAAGATGAAAATCAAGGCAGGAGCAGGCATTTCATAGAATCAAAGAATCACAGAGTGGTTTGGGTTGGAAGAGACCTTAAAGACAATCTAGTTCCAACTCTTCTGCCATGGGCGCAGACACCTTCCGTTAGACCAGGTTGCTCAAAACCCCATTCAGCCTGGGATGGGGCATCCACAGCTTCTCTGGGTATCCTGTGCCACTGCCTCACCACTCTCACAGTAAAGAATTTCAGACACATTTGCTAGTTTTAAAGGTCTCTTCAAATTATGATGCTTGATGGAAGGGATAGAGTAGCCACAGGGTAGTACTGATGTTTTCATGCAAGTCAAAAAAAAAAATATTGATCAGTACCAAGAATTAAAACTTTATCAGCTCCAGCATAGTGACAGCTATGCACAATTGTAAGTTCTTAGCTTGCATCATGCTAAAATTGTGGAGTGACAATCTTGACTGTTATAAGTCTTCGGTAATGCCACATGCCTGTTAGAATCCAGATAGTAAAGTCAAGTTGAATTGGTGCTGGTAAAGTTAAAAATAGTTCCCCAACTGGCCTCATGGTAAATCTTATTGCTGAAAGCTTGTGAAAAACAGTGCGACCAGAGGTAAGACCCAAGGTAAAACAATGATATTCTTTGAAATCATAAATATGATGAAAATATATTGCAAAACAGGTCTTCATATTAACTCGTTTTTTAAAGAAAATTTAATTATAGCAAAGAAGGAAAGACTTGTAATCCGATCATGAAAGGCATTTATACAGGTTCAACACAATTGTAAAAACATAATCAAAATTAGAAAATGGTGTATTAAAATAGACACAGGTTTAAGAGATCTTACAATTCATAAAAAAAACCAAACCAAAACTAGAAATAGTATTTCTTTCAGTGGTAGAAAAAAACTAGATACTTTAATAAAAGATAACCATCTAGTGAATAGATAATTGCAGATAATTAATTTCACCTGAAGTCGAGATAGAAACATTTTTAATAAGCAAATGCAAGTAATACATATTCCAGTGTCTAATAGACACAGTATGAGACAGTTTTACAAAAAGAGTTGTTCAAAAACATACAGAAGCAAAATGACTAAAATTTCTACAAAATAAATTCCAAAGCACTAGACAAAAATCAAAATTGCAACTTAAAATTTTCTTGCTATGTGTTGATGATACTCTGCTCTGCCAACATGGTGGCATTGTGAGTGCACCTGATGGCAGATATTTAGATGCTTACGTTCCCTGAGAGCAACTTAGATGCCTGATTAAGTAAATAGATATTTATTTCTCAGATCTTCCATTTAACAGAAATAGTGCCTTTTTATGATTGTGCAGTTCACTTAGAAGGTAAAACAATAAAATGTGAAAGTGCATCTCTTGAATCTATTCTTTGATGCAGTTAGGCATCCGTAATGTTGAGTGTGGTGAAATTCAAATTATTGAAGATTACCATATACTCTAGTTGTCATGGAAACTATATAAAAATGTAACATCATATACACCATAAAATACTAATACTCTGTTAGTAACTTTTCCAGAGTTGTGATTTTTCAAAGAAATTACAAATATATTTACTATTTCATATCAGAAGAAGTTGTGAATAGTTTCTCTATCTGTGGTCTAAACCTCATACATCTTATACAACTACGCTTCCTATACAAGTCATAGGAAAGTCAAATAACAGGAAGTAGTAAACAAGAGTAGAACTGTTTCTCTGCCATAGATGGAACTCCAGTACTTCTAAATCACTTATTTGCATAGTACAGGTTAGACCAGCAAGCCACTTCACTCAATATCTTGTGATGCTGCTATCCATCTTTTTATTGAATAAAATAGTAACAAAAATTTGCCAAATAGAAGAAGCATGATAGACTTCTCACTGTCTTTCTGAGAAATGTGCCCTTTATAGTGAGATGTAGTGTACACTGAACCTTCCTTTAAGCTTTGTCACTGTGAAAGTGAACACTCTGCATTCCTGATGTGAATGGATGTGAGCAGAAAAAGAGATCATTTCCCAGCTATTTTGGAGCAAGGAGTCCTCAACCTAGTGTCTCTTCTCAGAACTGCTTGCATGTTAAAGGCAAAACACGTTTGAAAAGTAAATAGAAATTAATTTATCAATATATAAAGGTATAATCTTTGCATAGCAGCCCAGATCACACAGCAAATTTTGGTGAAGCTGCTAGAAATAGATGTAAGGAGGTTGCAAGTGAAGCTGCCTTTCACAGAAAGGAAAATGAGAAGACTTCTGTTTGTGCTGAACATGTTTGTGCTGTACATGTGCATGTACAGTCAGCTCATTCTCCATTTTGTACCTTCATTTTAGGTAAAATATTTAGAGTATGAGACAGATTAGACAGCGACATACAATATCAACAACAAAACAATGACAAATCATAATTTACACTATAGTAGTGCTGAGCCTATAGAATATATGTTTAAACTTGCACATATGATGTAGTAGTATCAGAAAAATGACCAGTCTGTCTCTAACAAAACTCTTCTCTAGTGGACTTTTTGAAGCTGGAAGTTGGTATCTTAATGTAAATAGGAGTGGCAAATTTTTACTATCACTGTAACTTAATTCTCATGGAAACATGAACAGTTTGACAGAAGTCAAATACGTGCTCTTTGATTTTTAACTGAGAAAGTCATTCTGAACTACTGGCAAATAGGATAACTTGATTCTTGAAGTAAGATGTTGTATAGAGTACCCAGCCTGAAATCAGAACATTACAGTATATTTTGTGTTCATTTTTCACTTATAATTAATCTAATTTTACATGGCCATACACGACATATATATGGTCAAGAGCCAAATGAATGAAAATTCCTTATTATCTTCTAGGTAGGAAAAGACATGAATAGTTGCAGTTCAGCAAGATTACTGAGGAATCCCTATGAGACTACATGAAGAAAAGAATGAAGATCAACAGATTTATCATCATATTGTCTTGTATAAATAGGCTCATAGTTCAAGAAACAGTGGAGTTGAAATCATTCATGTTAAGAAAGACTGTGATGTTATAGATTCTTAAAAAGCAATAAATGATTTTTATCAACAATATAATACACATTACCTGAACACACTCCATAAGAATTTATCAATGAGCAGAAGAAGCATGTCTTTTAGGGGAAGTTAGTTATAGCCAGCTAGAAATAAACAGAGGCAGACCAATAGGGCAAAAAGGCTCAAGAACGAGTGAAAGTGAGAATTTTTGCATAAGATTGTGAATAAACAATATAGTGCATTCTCAGAGCATCATGAACAGCAGGACCTAACTCCCTTTTAAAAAAGATAATTATAATTTTAATCATTACATGTGAAAGCCTTTCAAGGCTGCAAAAGGATTCTCTGGGAACATATAGTTATGTAAGTAGGACACAGCTGGTTTGTTATATGAAATGCTGTAGGATGTAGTAGGCAACTTGATGAAACAAGTTCAGTCTCTTCCTTTGTTTTGGCTTTGAAGGAGGGGAGAGGTTAGATAGGGCCAAAGGAAGATTCAGCTTGATCTTAATTATAAACTTCAAAGTAATCTCTAAAATAAAAACATTTAAATAATGTCATATTTAAAAAAATTAAAAAAGTTTTTCCTTCCAGTATCTTAGGAAGTGAGTGAAAATCTTATTCATAAATTTTTTCAATGTTTTGGAGTTCCAAAAAATATTCATATACATATGTCCCACTGCAGATGCAAAACAATTTTTTGGTACAGTGAATTATGTGCTAAGCAAGTCATTTGCACATCCACAAATTAAATAAAAAAACTGTCTAACCCCTCTAAAAACAATGCAAGAAGATTTTAATAGCCTTTTCAGGATGAAATTGAGTATTAAGAAATGTCAACACTGGTAATTAAAGCAAGTTATAGCTGATTTTAAGTCTTCTCATGAAGAATACAACTTTCCCTAAAGAAGTTAATCATATTTCTGTGCAAAAAGTTAGTGTCAATACTACCATTTAGATTCTATAAATCAAAAGCTAACATCTCCAAGCACAAAGGAAAATTAATTTATGATCATTAATTCATAAATGATAATTGTATGCAGAGAGCCTTAGATATTTTATATACTGTATATATGTAAATCCCAGGCGTATTTTCTGAGTGTTCTTGCATTCTCTTTTGCCTCAGTAATTTCTTTTTGCTTCACTGGGGACTAAGAATATGCAAAAGATCCAAGAGAAGAGCTTTGGGTTTTTAAGCATACTTAAGTACATACATATATGACTTTGATCAAATCTGACTAAAAGTGTTATAATTCAAACTAATGAAATTTTGTATGCATCTCTGAACAAATTTTAAAGGTACAAAACCCAGAGGGACATAGTTTCTAATAGAAGTGCTGACAGGGCCTTATGAACGAGTACAATTATTTCAAATATATTAAGCAAATACCTTTAATCAACAGCTGAATGGTAGCATGCTGTGCTAATTATTTCTGGTTGATGATGAGAAGACTGATTGCAATTTCCTCATTATCTTTTTTCCCACTTCTGTAAATTTCTCCACCTCTACATATTTTCTTACTTCGACAATTGGTATCTTCTTCCTATACCAGCATTTTTGAGTCACAAAATCTATTAATTATATTATCATATATCTACCACCTATATTGATGAGTCATAACATTTTTTTCCAAGCAGGCATATTCCCACATTTCAAAAAAAAAAAAAAAAAAAACACCAAAAAACCAGTTTAATGTCAGTCAAACTATAATGTATTACTCTGTATTTGTTATGGTTGAGGTAGTTCTCCAAAACCAAACAAATTGAACTAATCCTCTGCCCACCCTTTTAAAAGGAATGGTCTAAAGCAGGGCAAATAAAAAAATCTTCACTCTAGAAGAGTATGCAGTGTGTTTAAACACAAGGATTTTCAGTTAGTTTGGCTTTTTTTCCCATAATAAAATAGGCTTTTGCTCTTTTGATTATTTTTATTATTTGTTTAATAAGGGTGAAAGAAAATGAAATTAAAGAAATATCACTAGAATTCTTTTTCTACTCAAAATTTATGTCTGTGTCCTTAAGACAGAAGGGATGGATAGGAGGAGATATCAATTGCCTCAAATCTCATCATTATAATTTAGTATTTTTGCTAAAACATTAAGTGTCATCTCAGTTAAGAGTAAGGAACTGCATAAATTATTTTTGTGAACATGTTCAAATCATAATTATTATAAATTCTTTTTGCATGAAAACAAAAAAAAGTATTAAAAAACCCCGTTGTAATCTGGACAGCCAGAATAACTGACTTAAGAACCAGAATAATTTTAAAAGCAATATGCACCTTAAGAAAAGAAAAAGACCCTGTGTTTGGCTCCTTTAGAATGAGTAGTGCAAATGCTACACATTTAATTTACTTAAGAAAAATACTGCTTTAATTAAAAATAAAAATTGTATTTACAAAGTCTGAGTTCTACCAAGGTTTCTTAAATCTGCTTAGCTCTAGGCATCTTCCCCAAAGTTGGAGTAATCTTTTCTTTCTAAAATAAAAATACTTTGTATTTGAGTTTCTTGCAACGAAGTTTATAACAATAGAACAGAGCAAGACCATTCAGACCTTATCATGGAACTCAGAACCAGTCCTATATAAAACATTCAGCTTTCCTTATATTGATAACATAATTATGATTGGTATTTCAGCAAAACCTTTAACTCATATGGATGCTTTTTGCTATTTGACAAGAGGTGAATCTTTCACCTAGTTCTTTTTACTAGTTTTACACCTAGTTTTCATGCTTAAACTTCTTTTGTGTATCCTGCCTATGCTTGCATTGTTACCGTTAATGATTTCCTACATTACTAGAGCAGGCAGCATTCTCACACAGGACTAGAGTCATGTTATACCAAGTGCAGTTGGAAAATATATATCACTAAGCTGTTTTCTGTCCTAAGAACCTAAGCCATATTGCATTCAAATCACTTGGATTCTTCCTACCAAGTAACTTGATTTTGAATTTGGCCTTAAAAAATAATTTGATGAAAAAAACCTCCTGTATTAGAAAGTTTATTTTTTTGTTTTTAAAGATGAAGAAGGAAGTAAACAACGATAATCCCCAGATCAGAAGCTAAGGAATTTAACATGTGGGAAATGTATGTTCAAACCTTTCAGATAAATCCCTGGGGTTATCATTTGGAAAATGACTTGTAGGCTATTTTTAGCTAATCCACTTTTACATTTTTTCATGGGTATTTTTTTTAATGTTTCTTTATTGCATTGGAATAATGTATCTCAAAACTTAAAAAAAATTAAAAAAAATTATTTTCTTTTCTGGTTGTGTCTGTATAGGAACACAAAGAAAAGACACAAACCCAACTAAATTTTTCAGGAAAAAATATATCAGAGAAAATGTTGGAAAAAGTACTCTAACAAACAGGCTGGAAGTTTTATTTCTAAGATTTTGAAGACTGAGAATGCCAACATAAAACAGATTGGAAAAGGAGAGTTCAACAATAGCCAAGATGGGCAATAACTAGATACCATATACAAATTAGAATATCTGGCCAAAAAAGAAGAGGATACAATAACATGCACGTAGTCCTGTTAGCTGGACCAAGACAATGTGATTTAGAGAGGAAGGAAGGGAAACTCACATTTTGAATGAAGTTCCAATAATCTGGGGGAGTTTCCTAAACTGTCTTCTTGACGGAAATACATATGTCCCACTATTTTGGCCTTAGTTGTTCAACCACCTAAAATTAGCACAATCTACATTACTTTAGGAGGCAGGGCTTCAGGCCTGGGCAATTATCAAGTACCTTCACTTGCTTTTGTGTTAAGTTGCTCTTCCTAACTGAGTACTTTAAAGAGTTTTTGAAGAGCCAAGCCTTTTCTAGAATATCCAAAGCGATACTTCCCATGAGTGACTCAATATATTACAGAATGACCTACAGAAATGGAAGATCTATCAGTAATTTGTGAGAATATGGCAAAACAGGTTTAAAACAAAGAATACAGAAGCTGGTTTAATAAAAGTGCTGAAATATGGCACTTTTAAACCCTCTGTAAAATATAAATCTGTTGTTCTGAGCCAAATATTTTCCATTTTATAATGAAAATCATGTTTCTTTCAACAGTTCTTCTGAGATTAAAATCTGTAAAGTTACTCCTTTTTCAATATTGTAACAACCACTAAAGGACAAAGCTTTCCTTACTGATATAGTAATACCTACTCCCTGCCCCACCTTCCCAGGCCAATTTTTACCTTTTAAAGACTGTCTAAAAATTCCTTAACTGTTCTTAGTTCATAATAAACTATACACTTGCATTTATGATATAATAGTAACCATGTCTTATCTTTTGGATAGACTTCAGAGCTTTGTAGAGCATCTACAGTTATTACACTGGGAGTGTTTTTTTTCTTAAAATGGATCTTAATAAAAACTTAACAATAAATATCTACAAAAGTAAATTTGGCTGTTAAGAATACGTCTAGAAACATAATTGCAGAAAATCTTCTAATATGCAGGAAGCAGTAGTTCTTCAACAGTTGAAATGTTTGTAGCTGCTGTAAAACAGAGAAGTGGATACACCAGAAATAAAGTATGTTGTGTACTGGATTGGTTGGAAAAACAACAATGCTAATAGAATATTCTGCTATCTCTGTTTATATTTTGCTATGAATATAACAAATTACATAATTACATAATAACATGGAAATCTGAAGATCTTTTAGTACAATACCCTGCATTGTGATTGCATTGTGGTAGGTATGACTGAAAATATGACTGTGAAAGCACTTAAATTACCTGAAAGTGAGCATGGAAAGACAACAGGTAGCACATTGCCATTAATTTGGTTCAAAGAAGGTAATCTATGAAAACATAGGAGGCTCAGAATATTACAGATAAGCTGGTATTTAGCCTTTCTATGATGCTATTATCAGAGCTGGTTAATAATTAGTTATCATTTACCTTCACATGAAGATATTTAGAGGGTAGGGATGCCCTTTTCTGATTTATAATTTCAGACTGCAGGTCTGATCTTGACACAGAACTGTAACTCTAGGTCAGAGTAATTCTAGCATAGCTTTGCAGGGACAGTTCTTTGGGATTTATTTTTTTTTCAGTCTTTTTTTTTTCTATTGAAAGAGTCCCACTGTTACCAATTACACACAGCTAGCCAGAGGGGTCAAGACATTCTTGACTAGATGAGAAAAACTTGTCAGCTACTCTCTGACCTGTTTGTTTATCTCCCTTTAAGCCAGAATTTTGCTCACACATTCTCTAGCTGTCGTGATCACAAATAGGACTATCACATACCTTATGCTTTGAAAAGGCAAAACGGTATTTGAAGTGTGATATTTCTTTACAGATCTACTCTTGCCAGATATTTATTAATGACTCAGGCTGTGATTGGAATAGGAAGAGATCAGTCACCAACACAAGTGACACGAGCAGCTAAGAGCCTCAAGTAAAAATTGAAATCATCATGCATTAGTGGTTCCAGAAACAAGTAGTCCTACACAACCTCACTCTCTATCGCTTCTGGCCTATAAAACCTGTAGCCTGTATGGACTATATTCTCAGCTAAATGTTACAAAACCTTTATTTTTCATATTACTGTGCACTAGAAGAAAGGATCCTCTTGATTTTCTTTTTTCCATGCTGGTCTCTGTGACTACTGTTTTGAGTTAGAGCATGATAATCCATACAGCATGAAAGAGACAGACATTTTAGGTAAAAACATTGTCAGATTTTCCAAAACTTAGTATATAGAAATTTTATGACTGATAATGATAACACTTGTTAGAATTGTCATGGACGATGAATATTATCAAGGTGACAAGTCTTTATCTCCCAGCTACACTCATCCTGTTCTGAAATATCAGATGCATGGGGGATTCTAAATGGTTCTTGTATGTACCCTTTACTTCCTGAAATGAAAAAGAGGCAATCAGAAAATACTTTTTCTGAAAAAACAGATGTATTAGGTTTGCACTGGTCCATCATTTTTATTAAGTTCAAAGTGTTTATAAGGACAAAAAGAAAACTTGGAGGGGTTTTTTTGTTTTGTTTTGTTTTGTTTTGTTTTGTTTTGTTTTGTTTAAGGAGACAATAATCTTTACTTAGAATTATTAATATTCTGAGAGTCTAATCAAAATACAATAAACAGTTATTGTTTGTCAGGTTACAGTAACACTAACACTGACCATTCAAATGATCTAGTTATTACAGATACTTGTAATTATTAACAACAAAAATTGCTCTACGTTAACTTCTGAGTATCTGCCACTTTCATCTGGTGCAATATTTAAAATTTCAACATCTCTTTGGGTCCTCCTTTCAGAAAAATGGGAGGATTTTAGGGTACCACTACACTTTGGCATACTGAAGTCTTTACCAGGGAAGGTATGATGCTCATGGCCAGGCTTTCTTCCTTCTCAGTCTTGGATTCATGAGGACAGCCTTCTTACATGTTTTATCTTGACTGGTTCTCATTTCCAGATGATATCTGGTTTACTGTTCTTTTTCAAATTCTTAAAAGTAAGAAACTTTCATGGTTTAACATGATTCACAAAAGATGCTCTCCAGAAGTGACTAGCATGATTTTTGTTTTCTGCTTAAGCCTAGTTTCTTCAACACTAAATTTCATGTCTAGAATCGTTGGTTACTCTGAATAGACTAATTACTTCTTTTTACTGGCTATTAATTAAAAGTAGGTGTTATAACACCTTAAATCAAACTAAAGTAAAAACAAACCTAGGCAATAATATCTGCACATTAGATAGTTGCTCTTCCAACTAAAATCAGGTCAATCAATATATGTCTAGACAAGTCCTGAGACTTTATTATGTCAACACAATCTCTATAGGTGTTAATTAGCAATGGCAAAATCTTATTTTCTTAGTCAAATTTTAATATCTCTAAGAGAGTCCCTGAACACACTCGACTAAGACATTCTTGCTTGAGAATCACATTGGTGCATAATTTTCCTTCATTTGCTTCATGTTGTGAATAGCATTCATCATGCTGATGAAGAGAGTTGAATCTGCTACCGTTGCCAAAGAGGTTTTTCTCTCATTTATCCCTGTAAAGCTCTGTCCAGTCATTTGATAAGTCCATTATAGTCTCAATTGGTAGACTGCTAATTTGATGACGGGTCAGGTAATATCCTAGTGGTCATTCCTACTGGATTAAAAATACCAGATGTTGCAAAGTTTCAACCCGATTTCTGGTGATCTGTCCTTCTGCGGATACTCCAATGGCATAAATTCAGCACTAAGAAGAGAAATATTTTATTCTGCATGCAATGTTAACATATATTGTTTTCTTAATAAATTTGCCAGTAAGAGCAGCACGGTGTTATGCCACGTATTACTATTATAAAATATTCAGTACATGCACATTTTTCTTGGGATCAGGAGGAGGTTTACCCCTCTCATTCACATCTTCTTGGGAATAGATAAATGTGTGTTAAGTTAATTCCCGGAAGAATAACTTGTTCTTGCTTCTGCAGTCAAAACAATAATATGTAGAATGATGTCTACATGTAAACCTGTCAGATCCAGGTCAAAAGAAGTGAACTTCCTGCAGAAAGTGCAGAAAACTAATCCTTCAGGTCATCCAGTCAGGTATAGCTTTAAGTGACTGTTTCTGGACTAGTTATTTTTACTTATAGAAAACAGCATCTGAACTTCTGGCTTTAGCGTATACATTTCCTTCCTGTGAATTGTGCAGAACACGGTGAATGTATTCTCTTAGTTTCTATAATGGCACAACATCAACACTTGGTGTTTCTTGCTTAAATAAAAAACACCCATAATGCTTTAGAAATTGCAGACTGATCAACTTTCAATCAGGTACCTGAATAAAGTGAGAAGTTTAGCTAATTTTTTTGTTTTCTCCATGAGCAGCCACAATCTGGAAACTTGTGTGTAAGCATTTGAGTTCAGTGCAATGATTTAGGAAGAGATGTCCTGGAAGTTCTGAAAAACAAAGGGAAAAGTAAACTACTGGTATTTATGTTGAGTAATTGCATCATGATTAGAGGGAATTTCCAGAAATCTGAACATAACATGAGAATTTTCAGCAAGCCAGCTCTGTGGCAACTGCTTTTCATGGCATAGATGAATATAGAAAAGGAAGCCTTGTGGCTGTGAGGTGGAACAGCTAAGGGGTCTCAGAATGAGTTAAGAATATTTCCTATATCTGCAATAGAATAAAATACACTTCCTTTACAGATTATTCCAAGCATCTAAAAATTAGAGATTTCTTTTGCCCTTTTCAGGATTTGTGGTTTCCAACTTTAATACAATATAGATATTTAAACCAAGTTTTAAAGTAGACCAAAGAATGTTCCCAGTTCAGGCTACATGCTTAGTGCCTGTGTCTGACCTCTAAACAAAGTGCCACCTGACAAGTTTTGAAATTCTTATATTCAGTAGCTCTTCATCGCTGCTGATAGTCACTCATGCCTAAAAAAAATTCAGGCTTTTACCAGGAAGATGTATTGTCCCTTGGTACACATCTGTACCCTGTAATATGCCTCAGCTCTGTATTTTGCTCTGGTCTTACTTGTTACTGAAAGAGTGCATTGAACACTGACTCTCTCTCAGACCAGTCTCAGTGATCTATAACTGAGGATGTGCTTATAACTGTATTAGTCCATGCTGCAGATGAAGACTGTGCAGTATTTTGAATGTGTCAGGTTTAAATGTGTCAGGTGGGGAGGAACCCATAAAACATCTCATGAGGGAAAGGACTGAATGTTTGGTTTCCTCCCCTCCTACAGTGCTTTTGAGAACCCCACTTATACAAAATTTTGCATAGATTGGCAAATGCAGGAACTCCTAGTAACAATGTGTAAAGAGAGATAAAAGTACACTATTAGTTCACTGAAAAAAGAAAATTAAAAATAAAATTAGATTAAAATAGTTTTCTGATTTGATATATTTACTGATGACATTATGTATTGGATAGAATAATATTGCTAATCAAAACAGAATCAATTAATGATGAAAATAAATTATTTTTTTCAAAGTTTTTTGTTTGGTTGGTTTTTTAGGTTTGTTTTGTTGTTTCACAAAAAAAAAACACAACAAAAACAACAACAACAACAACAACAACAACAGAAAACCACCCAAGACAGAACAAACCCAAAATTCACTTACTTACTTTATTTGCAGAAAATTACATTAACATTAGTATCTATGAGCAGCTGCCACTTTTTTTTAACCTATGCTTTATGGACTATGCTTAAAAAATACAGTAGAATATATAATATAAAAGGGCCCCCACATCTGAGGATCCAATGCTATAGATTAAACTCTTTTTGAAAAATGCAGAGTAGTAGCTTCATTTAAAGAAAACTCTACTTTAAATATTACAGCAAATGTAACTAAAACTTGTATTGAGTGAGAGTTCTCTGTGTTACCGACCACTGGTTTTTAATTACAGCACACCAAATTGATGCTATTCTGCATAAATGCTACTTCTGAAGTATTACAAAGAACACATATGTAATAAAAGTAAATGGAAGTAAGACAGAGAGTAATGAAGTATAAATTTTTACAAAACAACCTAAAGTTAGCAGATAAAAAAGGGCAGCAGATGAATCTTAGGTAATAAATAAATAAATAAATAAATAAATAGATCCCTTGTGTTTTCTTATAAAATACAAATTGATTCAGATATGATCATAAAACCCCAGAAAGACAGATGCTATAACAATTAAGACAATCTCCTGCCAAACTTAGAAGTGAAGTTAATTATTTCAAACTGGGTTTTTGATTAAGATTTGTTCTTATCAAACATGAAGAATAGGAATTCCACCTAAGAGATCATTTTTGGCAAGAAATTCATGGCTTTTAGACAGCATGGGCTGTCTAATTTCCAGGGCTCATTGCCCTCCTGAATACCACATTCTATGCAATGCACCTAAAAAAGATATTGTTTCAGTTAACATGAATGATGAATGATTTTTTTCTTTGCCAAAGTCTATCTATTTGTTCTAGTCTGGAGCAAAGACATTACCAATTTAACAATTCCCCTCTGCATTACTGTGCAGACCCTGCATAGTTGCTACACACCCTGCTGACATGATTATATATGAGTAACATTGGCAATTAAAAGTGTGGTTTCCACTGGCACCCCCGGGAATAGTATGTGAATCCATGGTGATACTCCCAGAGTCAAAGGAATTCTCTTGTTAAAGGTGATTTAAATTGTTTTCATTGTCTGTCAAACAACTACAGCCCCCCAGCCAATTCAAAAGCCAATTCAATTAGTTTCCTTCCACTTCTGCTCTTCCAAAAATCACAATGTAGTTAAAAGCCCTATCCATCAGACAGATCAGTTGCAGCTGAGCTATTAAATATCTGTGGGCCATAAAGCCATTTTTTTCTGAGCAGAGCTACTATGTAAAAAGTGTGTAAGTTATTTTAAACAGAAATGTTACAGAAAGGCAGTTTCCAATGATAGATGAGTAGGTTGTCCTAGGTTTCAGGAATCTCAAAGTAATAATTTTCCTCAGGGAAAAATCTTTATTTATCAGGTCATTCTCATTAACAAAGTAAAAGACACCATTTCTTTTTTTTTTTTTTTTTTTTTCTCAGGTTTTGTAGGCTTTCTGTATGGTTTTGGAGGGTTTTGCT
This sequence comes from Pyrocephalus nanus, assembly GCA_038380795.1. NCBI lineage: Eukaryota > Metazoa > Chordata > Aves > Passeriformes > Tyrannidae > Pyrocephalus > Pyrocephalus nanus. The sequence continues at coordinate 69,262,416 of CM076261.1, forward strand.
GTATATTTGGTTTTTTCTTGAGAACTATAAAAAACCACCTACTTTTAAGCAACACACTGATATGTACAGATGCATGTAAATATCTATGTATAGATATTTTGTATGCATTTAGAAATAGCTTGTAAGTAATATGGGAACATGACAAGTAAAAACGTGCTCAGAACATTTGTGCCTAGTCAACTGTCTCACATGCAGGTAGGTATATGGACATATTTGACAGGAATGTATTATGAATAGGAAAGTAATTAGTAAAATGGTTATTTTTCCTTCAAAACTTCATCTTTGCAGTGCTGACTTCAAATAGGAAAATAATCTAAAACTTGTAAATATAATAAAGCACGATGAGCCATGTAATATGCCACTCATTTTTATTGCCCAAGAGAGATCATGCACAAAACACTTATGGCCTTGCTTGATCTGTTGCTCGTGATTTATATGATTTACTCTAATTTATTCTGCTATGTGTAGATCTTACAGTCTTCTTTTGCACCTTTATTTCCTGTTTCTTGCTCTTCTCCTGTCTTTCAATGGCTGATGGGAATTAACTGTTAACTACTATTAGATAGCATGCGCAGCTTTCTATTATTAAGAATCATTACTTTCTTTAGTTTGGACATTAGATGCTGTGATCAGGCAAGACAGTCAAGGATTATATCAAATTAATGCAAAGGACAGGAGATAAAAACATTTCTAATTCACCACTGAGCCCCATTCAAAGACAATTGCTACAACTTCGCTGAAATCTTAGTTATGTGAAGCTGTGGAGGTTTTGTGAAGCTCATGTATACATAAGAGGTAGCAGACTAGATTAAAACCAAAAACAACAACTACAACAACAACAACACAACAACAACAAAAAAAAACAAACAAAACCAGCCAACCAACTAACCAAAAAAATCCAAACCTCAAAAAACCTTAGCAAGAGAAATTGTAATAAAGCCGATACAAATTATCAGTAATTTCAGTCCAAAACCATGACAAATATGGATCAGAGAATGTGGACAATAATTTGAAATTAAATTTTCTGAAGTAGTGCAAAAAGTGGCACATTCACACTTAACATTAGATATAGGGGAGGAACAGTTTGAAAAATATACTTTCAGGCTTGCAAAGGTTGAAAGACAAAGTGGTAACCAATTAAAGCAGTTAAATATTTTTTGACCTATGCCTTAATATTTTCAAATCTAAGATGATAAATAAATTTAAGTTTATATTAAAAATATCAGTGATCAAGCAAGTTGTCTATTATTTCAAAGAGTGATGCAATTTGGCCCCAAATTCAAACCAAAAAAATGTTGTACTTTCATTATGGAAGCTTCTTATTTTAGATTTTGATTCACAATATATATGCTAATAAAAAAGAACATGATTCTGTATGAAGGACATGTCTTTTATACAGACAAAAATATCCCTAAAATAATGTTATTTTTATGATCTTGCAATAGCAAGTTGTTACACAAGATATAACAATACAGTTTACCAAGGATCAGAATAAGAACACTTACATATGACATTATTTTCTGATCTGGTGTACCAAGTTATAGCTCTGATTGAGAAGAATGGGCCATTTTTGTGAAATATCTCTTGATCTCAGTTAATCATTCATATTGGCCAGCTGTACAATGTTTCATAATTTACAGACTGTGCAGGGAAAAGACACTTGTTTCATTTCTCTTCATTTCATAATGGATGAGAACTAAAACGATTCAGGTGAATGGAAACTAAAGGGATGCTATTCTGTGTTAATATATTACAGCTACCCTGCAAGTAATAGAACAGGAACAATGTCCTATTGTCCGAAGCTGGAATTTAAGCTTTAGTAAAATTCATCAAGTATATAATGTGCTTCCTATAAAAGCAGACATGAAGTGGTTATCTTCTGTCGACCAGCATAAATCAGACTGGAAGTGCAGCTTCATGCCTTTGAATGAAGTTTTGGTTCACAGCATCCCACCACACCTTGATTCTTTAAAGGCACTATCTGTTTGATCTGTTATTAAAAATATGAAAACCAACAACAAAAACTTCAAAGCTTTCTGAACCATCCAACTGATAATATCCTTGGCTGCCAAAGTAAAAACATTTTCAGAATATAGATAGACTTTCTCTGAGTTTAATTTTTCTTGCTTTCTAAATTGAGAGTGGCAAGAATTACGAAAGATAGAGTGTGAGTTTTTTCTTTACTCACCATTTTGAATACTAATTTCCATTTTTTTATTGTTGCAGGATTCAGTATTTCTATCTCTCAGTGGAATTATTCCATGTTAGAATAAGGTAAATCAGTGAAATGAAAGAATTGAAGAGACACATGGATACCCTCACCCACACTGAATATCGAGTTATTTGAACAGCCTATGCACTTTCACTGTGCTGTCTGCATTAAGATCCTACTATGCCAGACTACAACTGTCAAATTCTGCCCTGCAGACATCAAATGTGAAACTGTTTTTCTGAATATCTAAATTATAAGAGAAGTCAGGCAGAATGTCTTTTTCTTTAAAAGTACTTCATGCTTTTAATGTGCTTATGATTTTGAGACCCTTTTTCCTATTCATCTGCCCTCTAGAGGATCCTCTGTTTTTCCTGTCAGCTATGCTAGTTTTAACTGAGTTTTAGTTTTCCTGCCTGTTCGATACTTCATTTTGTATTTTGTGCTGTTTCATGTTTGTGTATTTGTGCCTAAATGAACTCATCCTCAAAAACTAGAACCTCCTAACCTGATCTTCCACCTCCATTTAGTATTTACTGTGCCAATAACAAAAAATCTATGTGTGAGGTCTATTAGGAGTTGAAAATACTGCTTTATGCTACATGAACAGCCATTTCCTGGCTCGTCTGTATTGTACCAACTCTGATCTTCCAGGTGCTCCTGTAATGCAGGTAACAGGCAGTCAAGAGTTACTTGATATGAATGCAGATCTCACATGAGTATTTTCAGAAATGGGCTGAGCCCTAAGGATTTATAATGAGTCCCTTCATCAATGAACTAAGCAGTTCATATCATCAATGAACTAAGCAGTGTCATCACTCTGTCAGTCCAGGACAAATTAAAGTGAAATGCAATTATGAGAGACAACAAATCCAAATAGCAGAAGGAGTCATAGAATCAAGAAAGAATGGTTTAACTGAATCAGAATTGGTTAAAAGGATTTGGGGAAATAATAGGAGAAAACTTAGGGAACAAAAGCAACATTGTGATGAGCCATATCTATATCTCTGTGCATAATTGAGAGACTGCACTGAATACAATAGTAAAAGTATTTTTGATTTTTTTATATGTTTTATAGTCAGAGAAATCACAGTCTTTTTACACTTTGTTAAGCACTAACTACAGGACTAAATCTGCATTTGAACTCAGTTGAGAAGAAAGGACATTGGCTAGAGAAAATCTAGAACATGACAAAAATCCTCAAAAGGTTACACAATGTGCTCTACACAGGAAAGAGAAGGAATGAAAATGATGCATTTTGGAGGTAAGCTAACAAATAAGTAATATAGTATAATAATAAAAAATTAATTCGGTGGGAGTAAGAAAGAGGGAACAAGAACTGGGTACAGTAGGATAGAAAAGCATAGGTTAGAAGCAGTAAGGTGATTTTAAAGAATCCAGTGGATGACCTAATTCAGGAAAAAATTTAAAAGAGAAGAAAAATTAAAAAAAAATTAAAAAATAAAAATTAAAAAAAAAAAAAAAAAAAAAAAGAGAGAGAATGAGAAGCTACAATTTAGTTCTAGCAAAACTGCTGAATCACTGTCACCAGCCGAATTTTATGGTAATGTAACATTGCATATGAGGAAATAATGTACATAAATGAATGCTCGGACATACTGACAAAACCTTAGCATCAGATGGACAAGGATCTATAAACTATTGGAAGCAAATATCATGTTTGTTATCTTCCACAAAGATTTCTCTCTTTGTCTAGAATGAAAACAAGATAAAAGGGCTGGGTCTTAATTAGGGTATGAATTTATTAGCCTAGCTCTTGTGAGAACTCTCTGGCAATAAATTTTACAGTGCATATCAAAACACCTTCATCATTTGTTTTTACATACTGGAGGAATATCATCAGCTGTCCCTTCTCCCTTATTCCTGTTTCCTATCCATATATTTTTTACTTATAGCCAACTGCCTGCCCCTTTTACAGAAGCAATAAAAGGCATAGAAAGATGAATGCACTCTTGTTACTCCAATTAAACTTGTTTCTTAGATTTGGGGTATCCCTTGATCTCTGTCCATTCCTTACTCTGATTAATCATGAATTAGGGCATCTGTAAAACTGACAAATGTTTTGGACTCTTGCTTCAAATAAGCCTTCAGATAAGATCTAGTGCCTGGTACCTGCTCCCATTTCAAATTAACTTTTCAGATACCTTAACAATTTCCTTCCAAATTCAATCATCCTCATCCCTGAATAACCCATGTATTGAACATGATATTTTTGGTGGATGGCCATTAATCCTCCTGCTGCTAATAACTGACAAGTTATCTGGCCTTGTCAACTCTGGAGATAACTCACCATATCCTTTCTGAAAAATGTAGCCTCTGGGAACTACTGGCACTAAGAAAAATGTCCCTGACCTGTCCTATTTTTTTTTTTTTTCAGATTATACTTACTGATCCTTTTAAAAATTTCAGTAGCCTGTTATGAAATCACAATTTCAGGAGTTTGCCTTGATAAATACACCAGAGTTGACTACATCTGATTCTTGCAGAATCTGAGGACAGCTGGAGATGCAGAGGAAGTGGCCATCTGTCCCATGTAGGACAGGGCATTGCTCCTCCACATCCAGACACCAGCCAATATGATTTGGTGTCTTCCTTTCTTTGCAATGTTCCATCACCTCTTCAGCTCAGCACTAACAAGCTGAAAGTATGGGGCTGTTGTCTTTGGACCACATGAACGCTGCTATCTGTGTTCACTAAGACATCATATTTTGCTCACAGAGTTGTGAAAAGAGTGAAGAAGTGTTTAACCTCTGTTTAAGAAATAATCAACCTATATTAGGGTACCATTCACAAGGGTAGAGATACCAATTAGAATTTCCTGATTGCTACTGGCATAATCAAATCTCGAATGATCTGCTAGTAAACGATAATAACAACATAAAGTAAAATATCTTCTTTTTTTTTTAAGAGGTAGTTCTCCATTAAATTAATTTTAAACCCTTCATTTTACATTTCCTTTATTATACCTTTACAGTCTTCAGATGGCTGCTGATCTAACATAATTAACCATGTTCACAGAACCCATTTTCAGCATTTCAAATCAGTTATAAACAGGAAAATGGTGACTTCTGTTTACTCTAAGGATTAAAAGAAAAAGAATTTGGATAGATTTTGAAGAGGAGATTTGGAGTTTCATTTTCTTTTAAGCTTTCTGTATATCTGTGCTGTAGACAGAAATGTTTTTATGTACAGCATATTAGATAAAGAAAGCCTAGATGACCAACACTTCACTTTTAGGAGAATTAACTATTTTTTTTCTATTGAAGTGGACTCTGGTAAAGTTATATAATTGTGGTGTTTGTTCAATAAGTAGTCCTTATATTGGATCTTATAAATTTATCCTTAATATCTAATGACTTACCAATTTACTGTTTTTTAAGTGAGATTTAACTTGCTCTTAACGTATTTCTCTACTTTTTTTGCAGACATATAAGATTCAGTTGTTATCAGCTTGGTGTTCTTATAAAACACTTTTCAGCTCTCTAGAAGGTCTCAAAAAAAAGACAGATGTTAAGGAGATTATTTTACATCTTTAGAAATTAGCAGTTTCAGTGAAAATAAGCCAGTGTTGTAGTAATTACTTCCGTTTAAGTGACCCCACTCTGCTGATATGTAGATGTTTCCCCTCTGGGCCCATCTTCTTCTGGTATGGAGAGACTAACACTCTACAGAATATTTATTTTAATAATGTCTATATTTTTCACTATTTATTAACATTTCCCTTATTAATTTTTTACCTGATTAAGTTGACAGATATATATTCTCAGGATCTCAACTCAGAGATTACAGAATATATTCCCAAAATTCTCTTTTATTTTTATGGTTTTTTTTCAGGCACTGGTGTTTAAACTAACTGATAAGAAATTGTGTAATTCTACCTGGAAAAGAGAGTGCTTCTTCCTTAATGCTTGATGGTACTGTACCCAGTACGAATCTCTATTACCTATAAAATCTTTACCTTTCTCTTGGATAATTTATATTTTCTACTGTTTTATTATATTCCTCTTCTCTCTGGTCTGTGCAGTAGTATTGTCTTCCTTGGATGCCTTTGAATGAATAATAATGCATGAGGGGTGACGTTCCTTGGTTTTCAGTGTTTGGGGTTTTTTTTCCCAATAGTGATCCATGCCAAAAATTCTTTAGGAGTTTGGTTGGTTGGTTTGGGTTTCTAAGTTTTATTTATTTCGGTTTCTATTCTGCTTTACTTTATCATATGCTAAATTGCTGGTATTTTTCACCAACATGTCATTTTTTCTCTGCCTAAAGTGTCCATAATCTTACCCAGAGGAATTATCTTTTTTTTAAATGGCCTTTCAATACAATTTAAGTTAAAAACTAGTTCTTCAGGTTGTCTCAATCTCTACCTGTCATAGATACATTCTACAGACAGTAAAGTGGCTCAGATCTCCTCTGTCATCCAAATCGACTTCTCTAAATCTTTGAGCATGCCTTGACTGTTTGAAAAATATTTACCTTAGTGCAGAAATATGGACCCATACCCTTTCATCTATAGCCAGTGAAAGAGTGGGAAAAGTATTCTTTAAAGAAAAGATTATTGTGGCAAATTATTTTCCTGTATGTACTCAGGCAACAGCAGAGAGGAGACCTTTCATTCAGGATAGACTGGGGCCAAAGAATCAATCTAGAGACCTCTCATGAGACCTGCAAAGACATTTGAAGAATTATAAGATAGGACTGTAAGGTATGCTTATTCCTCACAGCAAACACTTCAACCAACATCTAAAGTACATCGACTTCAAGTAGCTTTCAGAAGGTCAATGTAGTTTAGGATATAGGAAAGTTCCTTTGAACCCATGCTTTTAGACTGGCATGAAGCAGTGATTTCATATACTGTAGCCATAAGGTTTAAGGTGATAGTACAGAGAAACAGAAGAAACTGAAGTCTCAATTATCCTTTTTGTTGGTGAAGGTATTGAAATATTTACAGAAAAATCTCTTTCACAGTTTAGAACTAAAAATTCTTTTGGGAAAAAAAGAAACAAAGCTTTATTGTTTAGAAAAACGTTAGCACTGTGTAGAGAGTGTTCTTTGACTCACAGCTTGTTTGTGTGTGTATGTCCTTGCAATGTTACCTCATCATAGAAAAGTTTAAAATGTTGATTTTAAATTACACGGTATGCACACAGCAGTGTTTCACAGCACTAATGAGTCCAGGATAATGCTAGTTGAAGCCAGAGCATAGCACAGTGTAGCACATTTTTCCACAGCTATCCTACATTCTTAACACATTTTGTGAGCTTCATGACATGCGGCAGACTGCTTTAGTGCAGATACAATTCTCCTACAGATCTGAGTGTTTTACAGTCTGAGGAAGATTTGGTGCATACCTCTCCCTGCAAAGCATCAGTCTATCAAGGTGATGTATTATCTCTGTATTTTTCTACAGGGAACAAATTAATAGAAGTTTTTAAAATTGGGAAACTTAAAAAAATTTATTTTTGCTCAACACTGATGTTTTTCTATTTCTTCAAAGTTTCATAATTTTATCAATAGTCAATAGCCTAGGATAACCAATGGATTGTTACTGATTCAGAAAACCATTCTGGGTGTGAACTGTGAACTTGTGCTTGTTAGACTGCAATTATTGTCAGAGCCAACAGTAGTTATTGGTTCATAAAATATTTGTTTGAACCATTTGCTCTAGAACATTAATTTGTTCTAAAATTCTAAAAGAAATTTTAAGTAAATCTGAAAATTATGCACATTGGTGGTGCTTTCACTGCATGGTGCTTTCACTGCATAGTGATTTAATGCAAGTGTAAACTGCCTCATTCAAATATTTTGATATATTTCAATATATACACAAAATACTCAAGGGGTACTGCATGCTTTTCAAAAACTGATGTTGAAAGAAAATGTCTTGTGCCATAAATAGCTCTTTTAGGGAGGGGTGTGTGCACAGATTCTGCCCATATCAAAAATTCTGCCATGAAAATCCTTTCCCATATGTTTTTTTTAATAAAAAAATGAAAAGGCTTCTCAGAAAATACAACAGGAAAGCCAAGGAGTTATTCATCAGGCTCAGACTGATCAGATGAAGCTTAGCCTCTGGAGATTAGTTATCATTAGGCAAAGGAGAACAGTTAAGCTACCTTGAAATAAACAGGGTCACATTTAGTTTCAGGCATAAATTAGTCTGTACATTTGTTGACACAGCACAATGTTCCTTTTTGGCACAATGTGTACAAGGGGAAATTAGACAATAAATAATATTTGACTTTGATCTGATTTGCACAAAGTGTAATATTGTACTTTCCCTTCCTTCATTTATCATATCTGATTTCATTCCAAACTTTCAGCATTTATTTAGTTCCCCCTACACACTGTTTAAACAGACTGAATTAATAAAGAATTCAGGGACTAGTTGATGAGTTAAAATAAATTATATGTATTCATTCCAGAAAAGAAATTAAAACCTTCCAGTTAATGCTCAGTTAGAAAAACACGTGTGCCATCAAATAATAAGTGTAAGTGGGTTGAATAAATGTCAAGATGGGTTTAAAGGAATTGAAAAATAAACTATCATCAGAGGCACTTGAGTGTGGGAGGTATAGTGCATCTGATATGGAATGGAAGAATAAAGAATAAAGTTAAGAAGAATAAACAGGGTTATGAGAGAAATGTATGTAGTGAGTATTAGAAAGTATATCATAGCTCAGATAAATTCTATTTCTCCCTCTTGCATAAGATTCAAAAGATCACGAAGGAAGACCAATGTCTTAAAAATAAGTAGTTTCCCACATGGGTAGAACTTGCCTTGAAACATAGTTTCTTAATTCCTTTGAAATTCTCAAAGCAGTATGAAGGAAGAGATCCTGGTAATAGTGCTAGAAGATGTACTTATGGTGAAGTAGAAAGAGTATGAAGGAAAAAGTGATTCACAAGCTGATTAATAATTAAAATATGTTAGAATTAGTCAAAACTAACATGTCAGAGTAGGTTTGTCCACTGCTGGTGGGTATTACACGGAGCTGAGAATACAATCTCACCTCTAACTCCCATGGCTGATACCTACAGCCCATCCAAACAAAGGCAGAATTACAATGAAAGCATCTTTGTATCCTTCAGACAATTCCTGAGCAGTGAAGCAAGGCAACTACCTCTTGGTTTATTTCTTTCTTATAAGCTTACAATAAAATAGGAAAAATGCAAAAATTCAGTCCCATCAAACACATACAGGACTCCTTAGTTTGAGGACAACATTTATTCCATTTTTACTCTTCTTCTCAGGTCCTTCTCCAGACCCTTGTTTCATTACAAAAACAATCTGCCTGACAGGAGAATATGGGGACAGTGATATATATTGTCACTTGTAATAGTTGTGGTTTTGTTTTCACTTTGGATTATTCTAAATTGTTCATTATCAAAAGTCTCAACCACCAGAAAATCAGAGGCTCAGAATTGCTGGATAGGTCTCGTAGTACAGAATTATCTGCATGCACTTCACTTGTATCAGCATGGTCAGGAAAAATATTCTGAAATATAATAAAAGATGAGTTGAAAGATTTTGTGAGAGCTGTGATTGTACTGTGAGGTGACCCAAGCAAATCCAAGAAATTATGTGAATGATTGCCAATACCTGAAAGTCATACTTGTAGTTAAAGCGAAAATAAGAATGCAGACTTGAAAAAATCCAAGATATCTTGCTTCACCTGGATGGGCTAACTTGGATCAACAGTGTTATGTGTCTGTTTACCATTGCAATGGTCAGCAGTTAGTAAATATAAAAGTGGATCTATGAGATTAAAGGAGGGGTATATGATTTTAGTAAAGTGGGAAAAAGTGGTGGGTTTTAAAATCTGGTAAATCTATGTTATGAAGTAGGTCAGGCTGCTCTTCTCCATATGCACATTTTATAGACAAATTAAATATATGTGATGGATAGTTACATGTCTATTAGAAAAGAATAAAAGGTTTTGTTCTGAAGCCTAATAATATACTCCTGAGTCATCAGAAGTAATTTTGGTGAATATTTCAGTAGCAGAGGACAGAAAAGATCGGCAGCAGCCTTTCTTTAAAAAGAATTTGTTCATTTTTGGTGATTATTTCATCACTAAAATGTTTTTTTTTTAAATTTTATTTTTAATGGAGTAATTTCTGGGAATCAGTGTTAATTTCATCAGATCTTTGTTGGCAGTTTCAAGGAGAAATATGATAAAAATGTAATATGCTGGGGTTCCTGCATATCTATATTTCCATTCTTTCCAAAAGACTTTGTCACAGTGTTATTACTGTTATTGTTTCAAAATCCCTGGAATTTATAGAAATTTGGCTATGACATAAATCAAAAGGATTGTCTGTGTCCTAGTCTTGTGTGACTTATGCTATGGAAGTCTCTGTGAACAGGAACATGTGAGGTAGGGCAAGGTGTTAATTCCCTTCACCATCCATATCTCTTTTGAACATTTCTGTCTCAGAGACTAAGCTATTACAGGTTTTTGACACATAGCTGCAGAAGACTGCTTTTCCTTGCTGTATGTCATTTGCTGCCCTTTAAAGTACAGACCCCATTTTCATGAATAGATGCACTTTTCCACTTGACTACTGTCTGCTTCTCCAGCACTTAAAGTCACAGCATTTTAATGTACATTATAGGTCACTGTCAAAGAGTTACCTCTATTGTCTCCATCTCACAAATTTTAGGCATATTAATAAACTACTTTCTCTTCTAATGCATGGAATATTATTGAAGCAGAAGAAAGTTGTGGAAGGGTGAACGAATTGGCAATGTCAAGATTTTGGATTATCCGGTGACGAAGTGACAAAGTACAAAGATTACAAGGCAAGTCAGTATATAGGTCTTGTGATGCTGGGACACTGGGATGAAAACAGGGAGACCATAGATTATTTTTTGGATGGAAGGCACTGTGAAAAGCATATCTCTAGCTGGGCTGCTTTACCCTTTGAAGAGATTGTCAAGTTCAAGGAAATTTATTTTGCATGGTAAGGTGTATCTTTGTTTGAACTTTCTAAGAGCTTGGACATCAAATTTTTCCTCCAAGGCACACTAAATGAAAGAGCAAGTATGAGCAAAGTCAGCCTTTCAAGAGAAAATGTCTCAGAAAAATTCTGTAAAGGTTTTCCTTTATTGTAGCGGGGCATCACCAAAAGATTGAAAGAAATTAATGACGAACATGAAAATAATGGACATTTATCATGCTGTGGATCATTGTACCAAAGGGAATGAAAGAGATTCAGCCACTGGGGAAATTCTATGTCAGAGTGAACAAAACACTTGAAAATCTATTAGCTGAAGCTTAGTTGAGGCAACTGTCAGATGAATGAATGAACTAAAAGAGTCTACAATAATGAGTCCCTTAACTCATTTACTTCAAATAATTTTGATAGAAGCAGAAGAGAGATGTGCTGGGATGGTGAAGTATGAGGAAATTATGAGAGAAGAGGAAATTTTGAATTAAAGCAATTTAAATCCATGTATACATATATGTATATAAATGTAGATAAATAGGAAGCAGAAATGTTTCTATAATCTGTAAAATGACAAAAAAGGAGAAATAAGAAAACTTAAGGAAAAATAGGATGCCAAAATAAAACTCTATGCATGACAAGATTTCAAAATAGCGGAACTAAAGTATGCACAGTGGAATAAAGATTAGAGAACAGTATGAAAAAACAGCCCTTCAAAAAATAAAGAAACCTAGAATTTCTGAATGATTGTTGGATCCATACACATGCTTCTTCATTATCTTAACTCTTAGTGCCAAAGGAGAAGAGATCTATAAATTAAAGAATTTTCAATTTTCTATTCAGTCTCTCTCATTTCCAAGACATTCTATTGCTCTTCCTCACCCTCCTCCTGTGTGTCCAGCTAGCCTGGTGATGTCTCCAGGTTAGAGGTGGCAGCAGCACTGGAGCTGTGCTGGGCTGCAGCTCAGCTAAGACCTTGGCTGGGGGGAAAGCTGCAATCCATCTTTTGTTTTGCCTCCTCAGTGAGCAGGCAAAGGAGCAGGTGGTATAGGAGAAAGAAAACTCTTACTGGTTGCTATTTCTGGAATTGCTGCTCATTCATTCATGCTCCAGCTTTGGTGCTGGTGTGTCAGAAAGCATCTACATTGGATGTTATGGTGCAATGGGCAGCTGCTGATGCCACCAGGCTGGGAATGAGCATGGACCCATTAATATCAGATTGCTCAATCCATCTGGATGTTCCTTTGCCTGCTCTGCCTTTCCCTTCACTCCTGTCCCCTCCCCAAACTGCATTTTTGGAATGGCAAAATCAGTACTTTATTTTAAGTGGTGAACAGGAACCAGCCTCCCGGTACAATTCAGTGACTAACACCACTCTCCACTGTACACTTATAGCCAAGTTTAGGGTGAAATGGATGATTTATCTTAGGGAAGAAACAATCTGCAGTCCTACCCTGCCCTTGAAAATGCCCTTTGAGTGTATGTTTATCTAAGATCTAGATAGCTCAGAAGTTATTTTCTCCTAAATCTGAACTTAGAATTAGAAATTTATAAATATATAATCATGAGAATTTTGATGACTGCTCTCTGTTGTGCATACTTCATGAAATAAACTAAAATGGAATCTTTTCATTAAGGCTGCTGGTTTAGAAGGATTTCATACATTTAATGAAATGAGGAACTCCATCTGCTCAACTTGTTCCAAATTTAAAGATTAATTTTATACGAACTGCATTACATGTATTCATTTACGTGTACATTCCTGTACATTAGCATTTTTGCATGACCAAATATACAAGCTTTTGCTTAATTTCATTGGGACCTTACACCTATATTTACTCTTTTGTTGCTTAGTATATTGAAATTCTACTAACCATCACGGTTTCTAAAAGCCACTGTACTTCAACTTACTGCTATTAAAAGACCCTCACTAAATAAATTTCATTTACCACTATTAATAGACCCTCACTTTGGAATTCCTCAGATTCACACTGATAAGTCTGTGACTATTGTACATTTACGCTCATTTCAGCAAGATCTTCTTGGTAGGATGAAGAGGAATAGAAAAACTGTAAGATTTCCCTTGATATCTCTTTGATGCCTCTTTGATTTGGTAAGCTCATCATAACATGCTACAAAGATGACATCAGTAAACCTCTAGAACTTCCTAACCACAAACTTCATCAGTCTTGTAGCTGATCTCTGCATGAGTACCGATTAGACTTTCTCTTTACAGCGATATGTGATTCCAGATACTACTTTTTTCTACTCAGTCAGCAGAAGAAAATCTCTAATCTCAATTGCTTTGGGAACAGTCAACAAAGTCAGCAAAACAAAACACATTATATATTACAAAAAATCCAGCAGCGAGCAGCTTGCACAAATTCTTATGGAGTTACAGAAAATAGATTCTCTATTAGCAAAATAAAGAAGTTCTGACTTGCTGTCACCTTGATAAGTTCTTGAGCTTTTTTTTTTTTTTACATTTGGTACATTAAATTGAAATTTCATACATTTTCATTTTTATTATTTTGGCAAAGTTTTTTATAGGCAATATACAGAAATGTTTCTAAAACACTGAAAATTCACTATCTTATTCCATAAAGATGTTAGCTTTAGAAATATATGTTGCATATACATGCAAATATATGTTGCATTGGTATATATGTTTATTGGTTTGCACTGTGCAAAACACAGTACATGTTTTCCTAATAAGTCTTTTTTATTTTCTCCCCATTGTACAGAGTGAAGAGGATGAAAGAGCAGGAAAACATATGTGTAATTCTGTTTAACTAGAGTCTGCTGTCATCTACTTTTGCCTCTGACTTTCAGTAATCTCTGTAAACTTTATGCAAGTATTTTATAAAATGTCATGATACCAAGACAAGTCTTGAACTATAAATCTTCACCATTAGATTCTTGAACTAGTTGTGAGGTTTAGATATTTTTCTGGTTTTACCTGCTTTTCTTCTGTTTCAGTGAATGACCATTTATACTTGCAGTGTGTTTTTCCTCTGCTTGTATTTCCAATTTACTTATTTATCAATTTGGTCTCTTGACTCAGACTTTAAAGGAGGATGACATAATTATCTCCCTCCAGTCTTCTCTGCTCCACAGATTTATTAAAAAAATAAAACTCTTTAAGCAAGACTTCTTTAGAGTATGCAGAAAGAGAGAGCTTACTAATTGCCCTGCACTTGCTGTCATCATATCCTCTTGTCTGTTTTGTAGCAGAGATGACAAAAATGAGAGAATAGGAAAGGAAAACTAAGAAAAAAATAGTTGAGTAGATTTTATTTATGTTAAAGGTTTATATTAAATTGGATATTTATCAATTGCATACTGTACAAGCAAAAAGAAATCTCTAATATGAACACTGCTCAGAATTATATTAGATCTAAAAGGTCAGATATCTTTTGAAAAGTAATACCACTACCATCCTCTCCCAAAAACAATCAGCACTAATGTTGGCTTCCCTAAAAAAACCCTACAACTTGCTCCCCAACAAACTTTAAATATTGCAGTAAATTTTAATATTAAAGTATTTTAGCATGGGTTTTGTTTGTTTTTCTTTGTTGGTTCTGGTTTTTGTTTTGATTTTGTTGGGTTTTTTTTTTTTGAAACAAGTGGTTTTTTGTCATTAGGCTAAATAGGCTCCAGGCTCTGCTATAGCTGCTATTTCTATCTTCTGAAAATAAATTTAAACTTTTTTTTAAATGGAAGTTTATACATTTTTTCAAAACATATAACAATAAGTCCTTGAAGAATGTTAATACTATATGAAACTATGAATATTTCACAGAGATGTACTTGACCATGTATTTCTGGTCAAATATTTTGAGTTCCATACTGAATCAAGATTAAGAGTGAGCGGCCTGAAGTTGGGTCAGTGGAGGCTTAGACTGGATATAACAAAGAGGCTAATCACCCCAGAGGGTGATTGGGCACTGGAACAGGCTCCCTGGGAAGTGGTCACAGCACCAAGGCTGCCAGAGTTCAAGAAGCATTTGGACAATACTCTCAGGCATATGGTTTGACTCTTGGGGATGATCCTGTGCAGGGCTAAGGGTTAAACTCAGTGATCCTTTTGGGTCCCTTCCAAGTCAGCATATTCTCTTATTCTGTGATTCTGTGAAATATCTGATATCTGAAAACGTGAAAGTCTGATATAATTCAATTGATTTCAGCTATGTTGTTCGTGATCCTTACAGATAATGAAAATAGGATCAAATTCTGTGTGCATCCTCTTTCATATTCTTTTAAATACACTTATTTTTATTTTTCTTTACCTTTCATTTTAAAAAAGTGAAGTGCATTTGTTATTTTAAATACTACATTTACAAAGTTTCCGAACATTAGAATTTGTCTTGAATTTGTAATATATGATTAATCTCAATGAGCAATATTGCTCTAGATAGGCAGCAGCCAGTGTTATGACACTACCATTGGTTTAGACTTCTGAGAACTATAAATGTCAAACTTACAAAGCAATCCACTTAAACTTTGAACGACTAGCTTTGCCAAAAAATACAAACATGTTTAACTGTAATGTGAATAAGGATCTTTAACACTGCTGTGAATAAGGAACTCTCAATAGACATTGGAGCAGTAACATAACTACGTGGTAAAAGCGAAACTGACAATATGGATGCACACTAAAGCAGCTTTTCTTATGTGCAAGTGGATATCAACACCACAACTTCCTACTGAAAATTTTCTATTTACGATCTTATTTGCAATAAGATGCAGTCAGTGCTGTCTCTGATCTGTTTTTACATGCTTAAATTCCTCTTGGAACTGACAACATAGCTATTATGCTTCTCACAGCAGGAAAAAAAAAGGCAAAATTCTGTTGTAATATTATTAATTAGAAAGTGATACTGTAGCATAGTGTCAAGTAATTTATCTTCTTTTGTTGACTTGAAGGCACATAACATTGCAGTTAAATCACAAGATTTTTCTTCATTTCACACAGCTTTCTCATTTTTGTAGTTATCAAACAGTAGAGTCTTCAGGGTCAAGGAAAAAAACAGGAAGAATGAGGCAAATGATAGTGAGGAAATAAGCAGATACCTATTTCAAAGGGATGAGTTTTGTGCTATTCTGACATGACTGTTAGAGAACAAAGAGATCATCTGGTTTTGCACTTTGGTGACATACGAAGTATATTATAATTATCCAAAATTAGGCATGTTCTTAAGTGCTTGCTTAGATAATGGTTGTGCTGTTTCTTAGTTGATGGTTGGTTGAATTTGTGCTACTATGGCTCTTTGGACATTTTAAAAGTAGAAGTAATTTTACTCCTCTCCTCCTCCCCACTCAAGTCTTTGACTTAATATTGGTAGAAAATGCATGGTGTTCACTTCATTGACAACCGTTTGGTTTCATCTTTCTCTCTTTTGTTCAGTATATGGACATGTGGGCTGCTGATGGAGCACCATTTCAGTTTTACTTGTAGACGAAGTAGAGTTCCATATATGCTTCCTGGGAAGATCTAATCACTGTACTTGCTAAGTATGAATACATCAGAAGTTTTAAAATGTTCAAGACACTTTGACAGTATATGACTGAAGTATCTAGTGAAATGCTATAAATATTTGTATTAGAACAAACATTACTAGACAACAGAGCAGTACATCCCACTTAAATGTTTTCTGATGATTTCTATTAACAAGAAGAAGGTTTGTATAAAAGTAAATCTAATCAGAAGGGCATGTAAAAAAGAAAAAATTTTCAGAAACTTTCTAGATTCTTCAAAACTTTATTTTAATGATTACAAGTGAATGAACTCATGTCAGTATATATATAAACCTACATATATTCTGGAGCATTTATTTATAGATATGGGGAAATATGCAAATCTTAACTATTAAAAAAGTATTTACAGATATTTCCGTATGAAGAACCATTGACAGTCTGCAATTTTGTTATCACAGAACAGGTAACTTTTACAGAGAGTAGCATACTTAAGACATCCATTAAACATGCACATGCACTGCAATAGGATGTTAACATTCTGTCAGAGAATACATACAAAAGTGCTCTTTGGTTGGAGCAGTACATTATTACTTTGCTTGCATTCCTTTTCATTCACATAAACCATTTTTTTAGTTAGAAATTATATTTCCTTTAAATAAACAATTGGTCATGTTAGAGAGTTTCTTGACTCTGTAGAGCTTGAAGTCAGTAATGATAAGGTTGAGTGCCTGCAGACCAGAATCAGGAGGAAGGGCAACAAGGCTGACATCCTAGTGGGAGTCCATTATAGACCACCCAGTCAGGATGATGAGGGTGATGAATTATTCTACAAGCAGCTGGCGGATATCTCAAAATTGCCACCTCTTGTTCTTGTGGGCAACTTGCCGAATGTCTGCTGGAAACTCAATACAGCAGAGAAGAGGCAATCTAGGAGATTCCTAGAGTGTATAGAGGATAATTTCCTGCTCCAGCTGGTAAATCAGCTTACTAGGGATGGGGCCCTCCTAGACCTGCTGTTCACAAACAGAGAGAGGCTGGTGGGGAGATGTGGTGGTCAGAGGCCATGAAATAATAGTGACCATGGAAAAATAGAGTTTTCAGTACTCAGGGGTGTAAAGAGAGCCATCAATAAAACTTCTGCCCTGGACTTTCACAGGGGAGATTTCAGCCTACTCAGAAGACTGGTTCAGAAGGTACCTTGGGAAACAGCCCTTGAAACTAAAGGGGTCCAGGAGAGATGGACATGCTTCAAGAAGCAAGTCTTGAATGCCCATCAGCAGGTTGACCCAGTCTGCCAAAAGGTGAGCTGGCAGGGAAGATGGCCAGCCTGGCTGAACAGGTTGATTTTGAAGGAAATTTGGGAAAAAAAGAGAACTTGCCAGCCATGGCAGTTCTGGATCAAGGGTTGGACTTGATGATCTCGGAGGTCTTTTCCAACCCAGCTGATTCTATGACTATGATTCTATGGTTCTATGTTTCAATTAAAATATTTTCTGGAAAGTTTTCAGGTTAAGCAAAATCTTTCAGGGCAGAGAGAAATTGGAGAGACAATTAAACCTGGAAATTACAATACTTGCATCTTTCACGGTCATATGAGGTGTCTTTTGTTCAATTATTTACTGTTACCAGTTTATTGTGTGAACCTTTTTTTTTTTTTTTTTTTTTTTTAATTAAAAGTTTTGAGAGGTTTGTGGGTTTGTTCTGGCTTGTTTTGCTTGTTGTTAAATTTTGGTTTCCTTTCCCCCAGAATAACAACAAAAGTTCAATTCTTTTGTATATGGCAGATGGTTTTTAGCTTTTCAAATTTAAATTGGTGTGCTCACATTCAGGTTTTATTTTCATGTAATTTCTTCATGTCTGTTAGTACTCAGTAGGTTTTTTAATTTGTCCAGTAGGTGTCAAAACATTGAGTACTTAAGCCATATGGTATCTGCTCCCAGAAGGAATTACTGGCAGAACCTATTAAGCAGAAAAATTCCAGAAATGGGGTCAAAAATATTGCTGTGGATGACTTTGAGGATGCAAATGTTTATGTCTGTTTATCAGTCTAACAAATTATTCATTCTAGTTACTACTGAAGAGTATAGTGACTTTGACATTTTGATTACACTATTCTACAATTCTGCACAGTGCACTAAAGACTTCCAGTACAAGTCTGTAAGCAAAAAAGAAAAAAAAACACAAACCCAGAAACCTCAACAGAAAACCCCAACAAACTCTCAATTAAAAATTAAAAATATGTTTAATCTTTTATGCGAAGTGAATATGAAAAAGTTCTTCTTAAAAAGACATTACCAAATGAACAATTAACACACTGTGAGACTGACATAGAAAGACAAGAATTAAGGTGGATTTGCTATAGGATTTAAGGTGATGGTCTCAGACTGACCATAAATAAGACATAAATCTATAATAATTCAATCTTAGGGAATTTGATTTCTTCCCTTTAACCCATGCTCCATAGGCTTTTAATTTACAACAGTTGATAAATCAACATATTCATATATAATTTATACAAAGCACTTGGACTTTCAATTTATAAATAAATGCTTTAATCACATCACAGATTTCTAATAAACCGCTAATTATAACTGTAGAAAATTACAAGAATACTCTGAGATGAAAGTTACACTCATCAAGAATAAGAGTATTCCACGGCGATGGATGCTTTCAATAGGGAAAAGGGAAAACATTCTCCTGCAATGATCCAAGAATCACAGATGTATTACCTAATATGAAGAAGTATATGGGCCTGCTCCAAACTACAGTGAAGTTCAAAGAGGCTTTTCCAGCTGTTTTCTCTGGTCTTTAAGTCAATCTCAAACTATAAGAAACAATATGAAATGTTCAGAAATCTGCTTTCATTAGTAGCTGCAATACTTTCCCCATTCTTTTTTTGGTGTCTCCATGGTTTTTTTGCAATGTAAAAGAGACATAAAATCCCCACCATTATCTGAAGCACATGATAACTGAATTTACCACCTATGGAGAAGGGAGAAGACAACATATGACAATATTCTGGAGCCCAGCACTGAAGTATCTGGGCAGCTTCTCTCTCTAGCAGCAGACATCAGGATCTATAATGTCTCCAAATGAGACATGAAGGTCTAGATCACCTACCATACTTTCAGGTTCATAGCAAAGAAGGTAGAGTTGCTTTTCAGTGCAAACTCAGAGATGCAAAAATGATTTCCTCTCAGGGAGCAGATTTTATTTTTTCACAGAAGACTGCATTGTTAGGTAAACAGTGGATATTAATTCATTCAGTTTACCTTTGAGTTCATGTCTGTTCTCCCTTATTTCCCACCAAATTAACCCCAGATGATCTTATGTTCTCTTTGGTGGTCTCATGGAGTAGGCAAGAGCACTCGCTGTGTGGGCCCTCACTGACCCGTCAGCTCAGTCAGATTTTATAACTAATGAATTATGTTTCCTTTTCCTGAGTTCACTCATCTGAATTCTCTCAATATCTGCTAGTCTTCACATAATTTGTAGGCACTTAATTATCTTTTCCACTTTTAGCCATTATTGAAATATGGTGGAATATATCTCAAGGACCAACAAGTTGCCAGACTGAATTGTGTCTGTATATACACTAAACTGATAGTGTGCTTAGAATAGTGCAGCTCACAAAAATATAAAAAAACATGACCATCACACATATATAAAAATCAAATAGAATTTGTCTGGTTTGTATTACCATTACTGCATTGTATATCCAACTTATTTCACTGGAAATAAATTTGGTGCACTGTATTACCCTTGTTTAAATTTTGTTGTTCAGACATACATGGCATGTAATATACAGGTTTCCTCCAATTGGGAAGGAAAGGAACTACTCTGCCTGAGTTTTCTCCGTCTAGCATTATCCTTATTTCCAAGAAAAGACACCTTTTACTGAATGAAAGTGATTCTGTACTGTTTTTCACCCAGGCTTATAATTCTTTTCTGACCTATTTTATGTCATAATGACATTAGGAAATTTGACTCTCCTATTATCTTGAGACTTTTGCCTATCATCCAGGATTCATTTTTAATTAAGCTCCTGGACTAGAATATGTATTTTGGATTTCATATTTTTTGTTCCATGATAGGATTTCTGGAAATATATCTAATAGATTCAAATAGTAGTAGTAGAACAAATACAGACATCTTTCTGATAGAAAATGTGTATATTTACTGTTTTTTCAGTTGCTTATACAAAGACCCTTCATAAAGATATCATACTCCCTTTAGAGGCACATTTTCTGTTTTGTTTTACTCTTTCTTAGATTTAGCAGTCCTTAATCATGTTGGTTGCCATGATGTTTTTCTTCTCTGATTGTCTTAAGAATCGTGGAGTTTTTTTTTATCTTTTCAACTTTATCTGGTAAAATAATCAGCATTTGAATTTTATGGTTTCATAGACATGTCTTCTGTGGTCTGTGAACTTGACTGTTCAATGATATTATTGGGGTGTAGAATGGGCATTAAATTCCTTTTAGTTGCATTTCCTACAGTGTTCCTCAGTCATAATAACACCTCTTTATACTCAGTTCATATCTGGAAAGCTTGCTTTTAGGACTAATCTTTTTAGAAATAACATAAATCTAAAAAAAAAGCCATCACAAAACCTGAGCGGGCAAATAGGACATAATAGGTGATGTGAATTGGATGCTTTTACATCTGGAACCCCTTACATTCTTTTATGAACTCAGAATATGAACCCTCATTCAAACGTTACCTGATAAATTCTTCTCTTAATAGTTCCGTGTAGATCTCTTGTTCATTAAAAACTTGCTTTTAGTCCTCAGTATTCTTCACTAAACAGCAACAGATTTGCATTCTGCTATTTGATTTTTAAAGTAAGTATGTGAATGTTACTTTATTTAATTAGAATTAAATGCAGGAAGGTTATATATACCAATTAAACTGAATGCTGGTGCAGACAAACATGAATATTCTATAGTTTTCAGGAGTCATTCAGCTTTTAATTTTTTCTAATGCATGAATCACCATTATTTCATTAAAATAATAATCAATTACTTATTGCTGCTCACAATAAGACATAGAACTTTCCAGCAGAACTGCTCCACCTGCAGTATTGAAGAAGCATATACTGAAATTCAACTTCATGAATTATTTTTCATCTATTTTTTCCCTTGATCAAAAGTTATTTACATAAATTTGAAAGAAGTAATGACTGTATCCTTTTCTCCATTTGTGTCCCCTGAAAAGTACTTAGTTAGTATGGAGAAAATAATTCCTTTTTCTGGAAGGTAACTGCCAAGAAGGAGTCTGACAGCTGCACTACTACAGCTTTTCACAGTTGTCAATTAAGAGGAAACAGATCATCAAAACTTGAATGCTTCATTTTATAATGATGAACATTGTGTTATTTTAAAAAGGCGAGTGTCTCTTGAGGAAACCAAAAAAAGGAAAGGGGGCTGGGCGGGGGAGCTTCCAGTGCTGACAGCTGATATTGTGCAAAAAGTTTTTCCAAGAGAAAATGAAAATTCTGAGTTTTGTTCTCAGTTTTCTAGTTCTTGTTGTTAACACAAAAGATAATGAGCACTATAACGGCACAGATTTGAAAAATACCTATAATGCTCCTTCCTGGAGAAATAATGGGATTTATCTTTGGTTTTCCATAGGAGATATCTTGCAGACCTTAGCAGGTGAAAAATAAGAACATTGACTGTTTTTCCTGTTCGGGAGAGTCATCTTCTGGGTTGACCCTTTGAAACAAAAGGAGGTAAAAGAAAAAAAAATTATCATGAATGACACTGAGATGCGAGTACTGTGACCAGTGCTGTGATCCAGAAGGGCATTTCTTATTTTGGGCAGGTGAACACTAAACTTTTTATCTGGTGGGATCATCATGGGGAACAAGGCTGAGGTGTTTGTGCATTCTTACTTAGAGACAGATAACCCTTAACTGTATCATTCATTATGACCCTGTGCCTATCTTGCAAAAATTATTGATATTCTGTAGATAGCTGTAAGACAGTTGACAAAATTACTGTCACAGAAGGCCTTCAGAGGAGAACTCCAAAGAGAAATTGTATTAGGAAAAACATAAAATCCCAGTGCCAAATCAAAAAATAGCATACAAACATTAAATTACAAAAAACCCTGAATTAATTTCACAATATTTTTTTTGTTCCTCACACTTTCTACATTTTAGCCCATGTCTGATCTGTCTGCTATATCTTATCAGTTATCTTTCAAGATTTTAAAAAATGTTTGCACAATGTTCAGCACTTGGGCCTAAAACGTCCAAGTTCTTTAAATACATGCAATGAAAATTATAATGAATAATATAACACATACTCCTAAATGATTTCAATACAGTTTCGGAGGTGATTTTTCTCTTATTTCAGTTTCATTTCTTAGCAAACTTTTTTCTGGTGTTTTTGTTTGTTTGTTTGTTTTTTGATTGGTTGGTTGTTTTGTTATAAAATTATTAGGCACCTAAAGAAATAAAAAAACAAATCAGAGGTATGCTCTTCCAGAGTTTTATTACTATTTCCAAAGGCACAGAAAACAGTGCAAATTTACAGCTAAATTAAACTTCTGTGGTTCCACAAATACACAGCAGGTAATCCATACTGGAGAACCTGTGAGTGGCCCATTTTAAAACTTTCTTACTGCAAATCCACGTTCCATCAAAGGAAAAATATCCAATAAAGATGTTTCCCCCTTAGAATAAAGTGATTAAGAAGTTCTAGAATAAGCAAAGTCATAGTTTTTACCAGTACAGAAACACATTGCAATCCAGAAGGGATAGTTGAAAATCACAAAGCCAAACACATGGTGCAAGGTAAGAGTAGATAGGATTGTTTCTCAGTAAATATCCCATCTTTAAGCATGGCTTGAGAGTGACATGATAGTGAACTATATAATTGTGAAAATTTTCTGCAGTCTCTAATAACTGTAGTACTTTTTTTCTTTCCTGTCATTTTTCTCTATTTTAAAAACAAAGTTTCTGTAAATTATTTATTTGCAAAATATCTAAATAGTGCAAGTTAATTACAAAGTTTCAAAAATATACTCACTGACCTAAAGAAAAATCACCAAATATTTCAATTAAGGGAAAAAAAAATTAGATTATGGATTTAACAATATTTATCAAGTGAATGTATGCTTATTTTTAGCTCAAGTAGTGTTTCTTTGCTTGAATGGATCAGCATCCATAGTATAGCACAGGTTTTCATAGCCATTAGGCTCCACTACATTACCAGATTAAGATTACAATGATTTTCCACAATTTTTCCTTTACAATTAAGTTTTCTTTAATTTTACCACTGAAGAGGACTAAATTTGATCAATTTATTTAAAATGATGAACAAAAAAAGACACTAGAGATTTATGGTTTAAATTTCATGCTTCATGGTTTTCTCATCTATATTCAACTTGAATAAGCTTCCCACAGTTTATATAACACAATGTACTGTTTTTATTAAATCACCTCTATTTTGAACATTTTTATTAATAAAAAATAGAGATTTTTTTTTCTCTCCTATAATACATTTGTAAAGACATGTATGATTAGATCTTTAGTTTGGAGATTATGGGATCTTTCAGTATTAAAAGGAATACTTGTGTGAGCTGATTTATTCTTAATCATTGAGCACTACTGTTTGAGTCCAGTTAGGAGGTCAGGAACTGCTCTATGTCAAGCGATTTTATTAACCTTGAACTTCTGTTATTGACTCTTCTGCCTTAATATTTTGATGTGATTACATCTGAAGGCAGTCTCATTTTTCTTAATCTCTCTGTTAGTCATTCATCATTCTGTAAAATATTTTGACAATGTTCTTTTTTATTCAAACAATTGCTTGAACAATCTTTCTGGGCTCTGTGTTTTGTGGGGGGGTTTTTTGTCTGTTTGTTTGTTTTCTTTATGTTTGGAGTTGTTTGGTTTTGTTTGTTAGTTTCCTTGTTTTGCTGGAATATTTAATTGTTAGCAGTAGTATACTGAAACTCACTCGCTTGGGTTTGTATTTGGAGACAATTGGAAGTTAATTGGAAAAGAAGGCACATAAACGCCTGAGAACATCGTCTAAAATACTTATTCCAGACATTTTTTGTTGCATAAATGGAGTCTATTAATTTGGATCACATATTGAAAGGAGCACACTCACTGTAGGACATGTAAACCAGTTAGATCATAGATCTAGCAAAGAGTACTGGATTTTCTTTTATATGCTTATACAATCTGCTCAGATTTTGAAGGCTGTTTTCACAGAACAGAACAGTTGCCCAACTGTATTAACATGATAGTTTTAAAATATATCTGAAAATATAATTACAGGTGCCAAGCATGATTTTTAGAGAAAACTGAATAGTGTGCAAGTCATAAATGAACATAATTATAAGAAAGAAATACAATTTAATTTGGTAATCCTGTGCAGTTGATGTCTCTCATCACTTCACATGTATTTCTTTCAGGGACTGTGAAACTGTCTCAAGAATTTGTACAGTAATGGTTGAGATGTAACTTCTTTCACCTACTTCTAGCTCTGAGCTAGGCATTTTCTTCAAGATCAATAATTTTTTATAATAATTTATAAAGCACATGCAATACTTCTATCACTTAAAAAAAAAAAAGTCATTTTTATACTGTAACTCTTTCTTTTCAGGTGAAAATCCATTTTTTTCCCCCAGAAAGTATACAAAGAGGAAAAATAATTATTTGAAGGATGATTTTACAAGGAAAAGGCATTTTAACAATGGTAATTTTGACTTCCATTCTGACCTGCAATATTGCTTTGCATTTCAGTTTGAGACCCACCCACAACTTGTCAGCATGCGTTTTGGTTTGACAGTGAACCAGTTTATGGTTCTGAATTTTTAAACATATACATGCAAGGCTTACAACTTACCTTTTCATCTTTGGCAGTTGGCTTTGAAAATCCATGCTACTGATCAAATTTGTGACATTCACCCTACATATGAATAAATCTGCCACCAGTTTCTGATACACAGTTTCAAGTGGTTAACACAAAAGTTCACATCATAAAGACATGTACAGAGTAATTAATTTTATAGAAACACAAAAGCATAAGCAAACTTATTTGCATTACAGTGCTGAGTACTCTACATTTCCTCAATTCACTGTTAATATTCCTTTGTGGAAATTAATCCACATCCAAAGCACTTAAATTTCAATTCCAAGGATTTCCTTACTTTAAGTAAAATGCTGAACATTTTGGCTTTTTCTTTGTATGAAAAAGTAAAGCTGGATGGACCTTACAAGGTCACATAGTCCAGCCTCATATCCCAGCAGAGGATTGTGGCATTTTATATGTGCTCCTAACTTCTCATTCCAGAACTCACACTCATTATATTCTGCAGTATCTATTATGGACAAAAAATAAGACATTATCTCATTCCTTTACCATTGCAGTAGAAGACTACTATAGAATAATCCTCTCATCCTTCTCACCTCTGAATAACTTCTGTTCTTTTATCCTCTCCTCATCAGTGACATTGACAGAGCTCTAGGCATTTTAATTGTTTTCATCTAAACTTCACTGAAGATCAGAGCCTGATCACAAACCTGCAAGTGAGATTTTGCCTACGTGGAGCAGTGTGTCTTAAAAATATCCTGATATTTAGAAACCACAAATTTTCCTCTGTAAGAGTCATGATAGATAATCCTTGAACCTTTTCTGTGGAAGTACTGTTTAGCTCTGTTTCCTTAAACCATGATCATAAAGCTGAGTATTCTTGCCTAAGTGTGGATGCTTATACTTGTTAAATAACATTTTATTTTATGTAACTAATTTCACGTGTTTTCTGCTATGTCTTTACAACTATTTGGGTTAATTGTTCTTGAGGCAAAAAAAAAGATACAAAAGTTAAATGAAGTTCTGTAACATTCTGGCTTCTAAAGTCTTGCTTTTAAAAAAACAAACTCTTGTCCTGTTACCTGCCTCTGTGGCTTCTCATAGAAAATTGTTGATATTGCTGGTATTATTTCAATGAGTAAGTTAGGCAAGCAAAGGCGATTTTTATCAACCCTGGGTTATCCAACTAATACCTAAGTTTTCTCACTGCTTTAAAAGGTCTTCTTTTAGTGCAATAAGAGATCTTATCTATTTTTCTATTACAAAAAAATACTCATGCATCTAGAGAAGTTTACTTTTTTACTAAAATTAAAACAAACAGTGTATTATAAACTTTTATCTTTATGGTATCATTTTTAGTAGTTTGCAATTTTGCTGATCAGAATTTGTGAAGACAATTTGTTCTGGTTTAAAAGAAAACCAGCAGAAGAAATGAACCTAGCTCAAGAGAGACTACGAGTCAGAGTTACGATTTACTAAAAAAAGATTTACTAAAAAAGATTACAATAAATACAATGATACGGAGAAAATTGGTTTTAACCCACTAAGACAGATGTATAACCCTGCACCCTGGATCAAGAACAGAACAGTGTTCATTAGCCTTTGTGCTGAGCACCATGTGGCCCCCCTAGCTGCAAAGTAAGACAAAAGGAAAAGCTGTTGTTGTGGATGATGGTCGTAGTTCTGTTGAAGTAATAATTGTAGTCTTGCTGAGAGTGGCAGTCACAGTCCTATTGAAATTCTGGTCCTCCTCTCGATCTGATGAGTGGTACTGGAAGTCCCAAACCCCCAAGATTATACATGCCCAGGTTCAGGTGGGAGTGCCCAGTACCTCTCCCAGGCTGGGGAGTTTCACAATAGGTTATTTAACATTGTGAATCATGAGATGTTTTTGGAATCTTCGATGATAAAGGTCATTGTAACTGTCTGTTATGCCAGTCCATTATGGCCCATTAGCAGAGATGAACCCTCAGGCTGCCTGTGAAGGTGTTAATGCCTTTCTGGAGGAGAGCTGTCACAGTTGAGTCATCGGTGTGAAAAAAAACAGAAAGCTCCCCTGCCTTGCAGTGTTCTTTAACAGACAGCTTTTAGCCTGAGGTATCAGGTGTGACCTGGGCAGCTGCTGCAAATGATCCATTTATTAGCAGTCCATCAGAAATGACATAAGGGTGTAAAATACACAGTTTTAGTTATATCTGCATAATGATAAACTGGTCCCCACTCCTGTAATTAGGGCACAGTAATAATTAGATCTTTCTCTTTCATCTCTTTTATCTGTCATTACTCCCTAATCTTTCCCAGAAGTCTCATCTGACACTTTTCTATGTGCATTGCCTACCTTTTCTGCAATCTGTCATTTTCAGCCTATCATTGCTTCCTTCCTTTTCTGGTGATTAGCCATCTTCAATGAATGTGGCTATTCATGGTGGCCCTCATCAGCCAGCTTTCCTTCAGGATCTGCATTCTCATCCAGTTGCTCCCTAGTTTGTAGAAGCAAATCTAGGCAAAGTTCTCTTCAGGCTCATAATTCTATCTGATATTCATAATCTTGCTGGGTTCTGCTTTCTAATATATTTCTTTTCCAGCAACACTGGGATTTAACTCACCTAGAGTTTAGTGTTTATCATATGTGTAGCTAAACATTGATATATATATCAATATCTATTAGGGAACTAGATATCATCATGGAAGACTCTTAAACTGGGCCATTTTCAAACTTCAAGAAAAACCCATTTTGCTGATTGACATTAAATCATTAAAAATATAAATTGCCAATGCTATGTATTGACTTACTCATTATCAGCTGTTATCACTAACTATTCGTATAATTAATCCTTAGCACTCTAGATTAGCTGTGGGTATACAATACCACTGAGCTGATACCCTGTGACTGATGCTGACAGCTAAAGGGTCTGATTTTTGCAAGGTCATGAAGTTAGGGAGGTCTTCCACAAGGAGAGCTAGAAGCAGCATGGACATTTTCTATCTTGCTTTTCTTTCCTCTCTCATTGTTGATATTTTTTTACATTTCTTTTACATGCCCTCCCCAAAAAAATGATGCTCAAATTCATTCCCAGCATAGCTCATCCTATTTTGGGTACAAGGACCTGTTTTTGTGCTACTAGATATCTTTCTTCCTCATTTTGCAGGGTTATCTTTTATATTTCTTTGTTACAATGTATCTTTTCAGTGTAAAAAGACAAGACAAGCAAACGTAGCCCTGAAATAAACTCTCGTCTGTTTCAAATTCCAGGTTTTATCTTGTGGATTTTAATGCTTGTACTTTTTCTTGTCCCACGTGCTTCGTCCTTGTTACATATTGTTTGTGTATTTATGTTTCACTGTGTCACAACAAGCTGTGTTTGCTGCTGGCTATCACTATTACCAGTAGTACAGTCTTACAAAATGGTTGCACACTGTCCACGGTTACAGTATTTAGGTAAGCAACTTTCTTGGTCTAAGACAAGCAAATAGCCATTACATTTGGGTTAATACACTTTGCTTCTATGGATATGACTGCTTTGGCTTCAGCCTAAACATGTGAATAATCATACCCGTTCTCTGACACAAGAGTTTGACTGTAATTTTTATTACAACTATATAATTGTCTCTGGGGATATATCTCTATCTAAATATGCATATTCTGAAAATATATTTTCATGGATAATAATGTAAATAACAATAAAAAGAAACCACTAAAAAAATCTTACAAAAATGCCTCTGACCTTGAGCAGAAATGCACACCAATACCCACTGCATTTGTTTTAAAGGCTACTTTTAATGCAAGCATGAAGTTTTAGTTTTAAATTTACCCTTAGGATGCTCTCTTGGCAGACAAACCAGGACACTTATACCATACTTATTGAAAAGACATTGGATCATTTTAGTCCATTGCATAAGAGAGCAAGTCCTCCGGGTGTCTGTATATCGTGTTTCCAACTGACAGAAAACCTGACCTACAATGATGTGTTGATTTGGAAGCATAACAGCAAACAGAAAACTCCCCAAGGAGCCAAGAATGCACTTTTGTTTGATAGAGGAGAAAAAGCTTAGACTGACATGTAGGCATTGCACTTTATTTTGAGAGTATGTGATAAGCCCATCCATGACAAGATACAGAAATCCCTAGAACTTTTTCCTGTATTTGCCTCTCACATTAGCTTTTAGAAAACTGGTGAGGGAGAAAAATGTTAAACCAGTGGAAAAACTTCCTGTGATAGAGACAGATTTGAAACGTAACAGCAGACTCTCCTGCAGACATTGCTAATGTTCCTATTGCTTCCTATAGGTAGGATGTCTTTGACTACTACAAATATGTGGCATATGAGCATCCTTCAGTTGCCCATTATAAAGTATTTGGGCTTGTTGCAAATTATCTCTTTTTCTAGGATGTAAGGGTAATGCTGAAATTCTCTGACAGTTTCCTGCGTGTTTTTGGTGAAAGTCAAATTAATTAATACATTGTAACGTGGTTTGCTGTAGCATTAATCTTTTTGTCCTTTGGTAATCCCCTGAAATTCTCCTTATTGTAACTAGATGCACTCAGTCAATATTCAATGAACTACCACTTATTTCTGGGATCAACAGAGCTGACATTAAGACAATCATGCTGATTAAAGGCATGTGCTGTGTGGCACATCTATTACACTTACAATATTGCTTAGATTAAAACCCAGAAGTTTAATGAACAAAAAGAAATTATGAAAATATACTCCCAGTATAGGGTTTACGGTAATGTTAAGACTTTAAATCTTTCTGTAGTGATAAGGAAATTGTAAACAATTTGGATCTTTGAATAGAGTTAAAATTTAGTTTTGAAATAATTAGGAATACTTGTTTTGATCATCTATACACCTTCCTGGAAATGTACGCTTACACTTGTTTTTTTCTATCATTCTTGTAATTTTGTTTCAGATGATTCTAAATAAATAATAACTGTGCTGTGAATTATGCAAGGTGGTAAGGTAATAGGAAAATGAATCATAAATACACTGCAAAATTCTTATTGAGAAATAATTGCATGGGAAGTAGATGACTCACTCTTAACTATTGTATTAGTGACTTTTGTTCGGAAAATGAATACCAACCTCATTAACACTATGAAATCCTGTTATAATGAGGGAACAGCTCTACTGAGATGATAGCATTACAGTAAATTTATGTTGCTTCCTGCATAAGTATTCTGCATATGTAGTTAATATTATTAGAGCAGTAGCAGTTCCTTCTTTGATGGTCTGTTTTTAGAAGCATAATGACTCAAGTGGCCTGACACAAAAAATAGGCAACATCACCCCCAGTCCACAGGGATAACAAAAAACCCAAACGATTTTGAAACCCTGGTCTATTTTTATCTATGTGAATGTAGATATCTCACAGCTGAGATGCTGAGAGATTTATTATTTGGTAAACCAGAGCTTGCACATGGTTTAGATTCAATCTGGGTGAAACTGTAGTGCTTAATATTTAAACCGGAATTAAGGGTGAATATTGCCCCTAGTGTTAAGTGATTAAAATAGTGAGAAGTGCTTTCCATCCATTCAACCAAATTGCTTTCTTTCCTCTTCATCTCTGTTGATGTGACTTTATGCTTGTCACTGCTGTTTAGTAGCCATGCACTTGGAAGAAATATTTGGAGAGCGCTCTGCCTAATGTCCAGAATACTGGTACCAAAAGAAAAAAAGGTGGATTCCTTAATTGCTCCCGTCCTGTCAAGTCGTTTTGAAAATTAATTTGTAATGATGCAATGAATATCATATTGAAAATAAAAACTCACTTGCTGAAGTCATAAATCCTTCCTTAAAGTATGGTACATTGGCTCAAATGAATGACGGGACGCATCACGGATGGGACTGAATTCTTAAACAATATATGTGTGGCTACTTGTTGGACACAACGTATATCATTCTGGTTTTGTCAGCTTAAGGTTTTTAACTTCTGGTCTGAAGAATGTTGTAAATAGAAGTAGTCCACAAAGAGTGGTATTAAAAGAACGACTAATATCAACAAGTGCCTGCAGAATATCAGACTTTGCATCCATATTTGCAGTTATCAGTGCATACTCAGAAAATTTGATATTTCCTATACACCATAAGTTCTCCATGGAGGTGCAGGCTTGCTGTAAATTACATTTTTGATAAATGCAATAGTATTTGGATGCAACAGATTTTAATGTAAAAAACAGCTCATGTTTGTGCAATAGCTTTTGAAGACTTACTTAATGCAAGATGTTGAGCAAAACGATAAATAGCCACATAGATAGGTGCTAGATTATTGCCAGAAACCACATAAATTAGTAGTTTGATATGGGGTAAGAGTATTCCAAGTAATGTCAGAATTTGAAACCTGCATGTGGAATAATGATGTACAGCAACCTAATGCAACCAGTAGATCTGAAATTCTGATATACCACAAAAATACATTTTAAATTTCTAAATGCAGGGCATTTTACTTAGAAGATTATTACACCATATTATTGGAAATTACTTAAATGGATTGCCAATACATGAGTAACTTAATAAAGACCAAAACAGGAAAAAATATGCTTTAAAAAGTATGACTTTGAACATACAGTAGGTTTCCCCTGTTGTTGAAAACTCTGGCATGGGACTTTCACTGATTAATTAGTCAGGATGGGAGCCATATTCCTTTCATTTTCTCATTAGTCAATCTCAATCCAGCTTTGAATCTCCTCAGGGTTCATGGCTACTAATGACTCACTCCATTTAGCACAATGGCTTATTTTCTGTAAACCAGTCTTTTCTTCTCTGGTGAAATAATGTTGCACCAATATGAGCAGCAGTGAAATAGTAATAGAATAGTTCTATTTTCAGCACAGCTTGTTGAATAAACTTCAAGAGACATATGTCAGTAAAAGAAGCAGTTGTTTTGGAAACAGTTGTTAAAATCTGGTAGATTTAATCTACTTCATGTCAGAAGTAGATTTGTTTTTGTCATAAAAGCAGAAAAACTGCAACATGCTAGAAAATGATAGTTTACTATTTTTAGGACAAAATATTTTAATTTTAAAATAATTATTTTAATTTTTTAAAAATAAATTATTTAATTAATAATTAGAGTACAGAATTAAAAAACATTTTCTTCAAAATAACATTCAAATCTGAAATATTTTTCAGAATGGGACCTGATAGGAATTTAGAACCTTTCTTTCTTCTTAAGTAAAGTTTCATTTTCAAATTTTAAACTGTTCACAAATTTGAGCTTTTACAAAAACTCTATCAATCATTTTGTGGAAATGGAAAAATTTTTAACATAGATAGCTGTAGAGTAGTTTAAAAGTCTGGTCTCTGTATTTCTGATGAATAGATATGTGATGGAATTATATGGGTTGCTGGATAATTCTCCCTAATGTAGCACATTACTGTTCCCCATGGTTAGTTTACAACACTGGCACTATAAGAAAACCATAGAGACGTTAGTACTGATTGCATAGGGAAACACGTCACTGTACCATCATTTCATTAACACCTTTACTTAGCATCAAAGTGATCATTCCTGAGTAAAAGAGAAACTGGAGCCCAAGAAACTCCAGTAGGACAGTTATTCCTTTCTTTGTAATTATGAATTTCAAGGATGCTGCTTAAGTCTTTATAATTTAGGATCTTTAAATATACCCCTCCTGTCTTCCTGCACCTGCTAGAGGAAGACCAAATTCTACAGCTGGATGCCTAGAAAATAACAGAATCTCTTGCAGGTTGAGGAGGGAGATTCACAGAACTGTTTGAATGTTTTTATTCCTCTTAAAAGCTTACTTTCCATATTTCAGTAGAACATTGATATTCCTTACACACCATTTAGGGTCACTTTTTGTGTATTGGTTCCTCAAACCTGTTGAGATTGGAAATTATTGTTTTCTGACACTTTAGTTTGAAACTACTGCTGTCCTTTAGGGTGGCAGGTTTATTATT
This sequence comes from Pyrocephalus nanus, assembly GCA_038380795.1. Lineage (NCBI taxonomy): Eukaryota > Metazoa > Chordata > Aves > Passeriformes > Tyrannidae > Pyrocephalus > Pyrocephalus nanus. Next base: position 69,295,832 of record CM076261.1, read on the forward strand.
CCTCCAAAGCCTCATTTCTACTATAATATGAGTAAAGTTCATATACACATCCAAGAAAACTATTTGAATTCTGAGAAAGGTAATTAACTTCCTTCTCTATTCTACCACTTAGTCTTGTAGGACTTTAATATTTTACAGGATTTAGTCTTTTGAAAAAGATTTTTTTTCCAGATAATAACCTATTATTTCATAGGGCCAGTTCTTAACAGAGTAGTAACAACATAGATTTTGTGTTTTCTCATTTATCAGTTCTGTAACTGCACAGCAAGTTACAAAAGCAATATGGTTTGAGTTTGAATGATCCATTTATTGTAGTTCTGAAGAACTGTAGAGATAGATAAATGCAATTAAAACTATTTTCCTAGATTTATATATGGTTAATTTGGGGATCACTGCAAACTGGCATGTATTGTAAAACCCAGATGCTCAAGGAGAAGATAAATAATACAGGAAAGTGAACAAAAATCCAAGAAAACACCCACATTCAGCTTAAGACTGCCCCTGAATTGCTTTTGGCACCACTCCGCATCAGGTGGAGTTATGGTACACACTTGTTTTGTCCTTAGAAGGAGGATTTGAATAGACAAACACAAAAACACCAAGAGAACAAAGAGACAGCTCTGCTCTGGCTTAAAATGAAGACAGAGAATTAGTCAAAGAACACATGGGAAAAAAGGCTTTGCTATGGCTAGGGGACTGATGCAAAGCTCTTTGAATTCACTGGGGAAGAAAACAATTATGATATTTACCAGGCATTGGATTCAGCTCTTGGTGAATATCTGTGTAACTGAATCACAGCAGCACTTAACGTTTCCAAGATCAAATCCCAAATGAGCAATTTGTACTATGGTAAATAAAGACTGTGATGGATTTTTTAATTTTTCAGAATTTTCAGCCTTAAAAAAAACTTACCTGAATTTAAGTTCAAAATAATAACTTATTTTCTTGAGGTCTAGCTCCAGAGGATTAGAATCGATGTTCCCAAATTCTTCAATAGTTTATTCATCATAAGAATAAGTCCATAATGTTAACATTATCTCCCAGTCAAGCTTACTGGGGTGTGTAGGAGTGTACACCAGGAGAAGAAGAAATAGAAAATTGTATTCACTGCAGCTTTGAGTCTATATATAAAAATAGTGGTAATGTCACTGTCACTCTCATACTGACTTGTTTGTTTTTGCTTAAATATTGTTTATAAATCCACATATTTGGCTAATGTATATCTCATATGCTGATCAAAGGAAGGATGGGCTGGTTAACAAACCAATATTAATTGAAGTGTTTCATTCAGTTTCCCAATGTAGATAGCTGGCTGCCAAAGTAAAACAAATGACTTAATAATGTATTTTCATCTCTATGATAATCTGGAAAGTTTCACAATACCTTTTGGGAAATTAAAATACCATGAACAGTCAAAACCTTTTGCAGATTTCAAAACATTGATGGAATACCTTGAATATGACCATTTTGATTTTAATTAAAATGTATCAGAAAACCATGAGGAAAAAAATTATGCTAAAAATATTATTTCATCCTACCAGCAGTATTATTCATTTTACTAAGGAATCTAAATTTCATGTGCATTGTTTAAGTGAAACAATTATTGAAAAAAAAGTAAAATGAAAGAAAATTGATTTTTAATTTTTTATTATTATTTAATGCTATTTTATGTTAATTGTGGAGGTGCATAGAGAAATTTCAATGTCAGGTATGTAAGATATCTACAGAGTAAGAGCAATTTTTTGTAGGTTTTAGAGATATCATGATGTTTAATGGGAAGTAAAGAAATCAGAAATTCTATTCACAGTATGGCAGTAACTTTATTTGCAAGCATTATATAGTGTAGCATGTTTTGTTCCAAAAGTTGAACAATATAATGAAGTTGAATTTCATCAGATCACCTATGTTCTTTATTTTATTCTTTCTAGACACTGTGGTTCACTGATGAATGAAACAATTCGCTTCTGTAGTTTAATTCAGAGCCTTTTTTTTTTTTGCCTCTTAACTTTTGTATTGAAGAAATACAGAGAAGAGTAAAGGGAATAGTGATAGTATTCCCAGACAATATAGTTTAAATTGAATATTGTATATAAACAACAATAATTTTATTATCTCTCACCATAAAATACTTTTAAAGAAGCATTAATTATTATGGTAATTAGTTCTCTGAGAAGAAGATCTCAGCACAGAGGAAACATTTTCACAAAGAACCAGATTATATATTTTTGCACAATAAATAGGATAAGCAATAAATGATATATAAGTATATTAAACTGAAATTCAGGCATTATAGCTTGGATGATGAATGGAGGTAGAAGAGATAAGAATAATATATGTGTCATGATTAAAGTAGGTTTTGTATTTTATTAGCCTTTTTCCAACACTGTTTTTGAGGAACTGAACACTTCCCTTGCCCCTCTACCTTCACTGGAGGCAGAGAGTGAGGGGAAACAGGAAGACACCACCAGGAGGGAACCAGAACTTCACCATCTTTGACCACATTTTTTGGACAGATGAGCACAATGAGGTAGCGGCCACTGCCCTGCCTTCTCAAGAGCTGTGAGAAATCATGACTGTCACTGAAATCGGCAAGCGATAACTGTTGCCGGCTTTGCAGGAGGGTTGGACTCATCCCCGGGAGTTGCCACTGTGCCTGGACCCCCAACTGCAGCGGCTGTCCCACCGCAGGCCACTGCAAGGTGTGGGCAATTGCCATTTGGTTTAATAGTATAACTTTTTTTTTGATGAACGGTTTTCCCTAGGTTTTGCTTTTGTCCCTGGAATTTTGGTGAGGGGCGCAGGGGGAAACTAAGAGGTGACCCCTGTCTATTGTTTGTTTGAACCATTTTGTTTGTGTTGTTTTTGTTGCTGCTATATTTCTTGTCAGTAAACTCTTATTTTTTCACTTGTATCTCCTCGCCTTTTGTCTCTCTGTATTGGTGAAAGGGAGAGAGGTTTTAAAAAAAGGGGAGGTGACTCGTGTTGCAGTCCTCACCCCGGTATTTGTCTTGAAACTAAGACAATATGCATGCATGTTTTTTTCCAAGGCATTGCAAAACCAGACAGCACAAATGTTCCAGTTCAGTCTGCCAGATCTATTATAACTTTCGTTTTACTGGGCACAAAAGATGGTCTTGGATGGATGATGGAAATAAACATATCTGACAAAAGAAAATGGATTAACTATTTATATAAATGATTCAGACAAGCAGAGTCAGATGCAAAGTACAGTAAAGATATTCCTCTTCATTAGGGATCAGTCATTAGCATCATTACAACACACTGTGCTTAAGGGATTACACGATGACAATAAGACAGCTGTGGCATGTTTGACCTATAACAGGATGTGAAAAAATTTTCTGTCCCAAAAAATTTTCAATTTTTTTTTTTTTTTGAGAAAACCTGACACAATGAAACAAACGTTTTCCAAATACTTTGAGAATTGATGGTATTTCTCTCATTTGTAGTAAAACAGTCATAATGGATGAGGAGGTTCAGGTTTCTGCTCTCCTCCATTTCACCTTGGCGTTTATTTCTACATTGGTGAGTACACTAGACATCAAAATCAGTATCTTTCATTATAAAAGATGTTTACCAAAATAATTAATACACTCACTTGTGTTGTGGAATACCTAACTTCAGCTCCCTTACGGATATCAGTTAGACCAGACATTTGACCAAGAATCTTCTTCCACCCTCTCAAAGCAATCCAGCCACAGAAATATTGGCTAGACTTAAGAGAATCCCCTGGTTTCTGTTCAAAAATTCAGTAAGAAAAGATCCTTTTTGACTGTCTTTATCACCAGATAAAGACAGGAGAACAGAAGGATATAAAGAATTCAGCTTTACTGAACACCTTTCTTTACTCCACTCAGAAACAGGTGATGTTCAAAGCCCTCTTGTACCAGCAAAACCACAGGAAAAATATATCAGAGATTTACCGTTCAAATCTTTGTGAAATTTTCTATGAGAACCTATTGTCTCTAAAATCCTCTTATACACTTGACTGAGAAATACAATATCATTTTACACTGAACCACACCATATCTCATCTGAATTACTACACTGATGTATTGAAATCATAGAAATTACAATGACATTATTTCTTCATAAACCATTACATTGCATTGTATCTCATATTTGACTTTTTAACTAGTTTCATTACGCAGTATGAAAATTCAAGACTTCAAATTGTCAGTGTTAAGCTTTCCACACTGCCTCAACTGGCCATAAGAACTTTAAACAGCACCTATTGGGTATTATTCAACGGTTACGTATGCTATGTGGATTTATGGCAACATGTTTTCTGTCTTACTGAAACTCCCTCAGTAATCTAAAGCTACTGAATTTTTTTTTTTTTTTTAAAAAAAGCAAATATACAACAATACTATTCAGTTTTAATGGAAGAAAAACAGAACTTTAACTTTGCTCAAGATGAATCCTACACATTTCTTCTAATTCTTTGGAACTATAGGACATTCATGTTACAATTTATTAAGTCTCTCTTCTTTCTATCCAAAAAGGGACACTCTTCAGAGCATGACTCAAAGGTTGATAAAAGTGTAAAATACATTGTTAGGAAAAAAATTATCTCTATCCAGTTTTAAAATCTGTTTTAACATTTATTTTAGCCTTATCTAGATTTTTGTGCATCTTTCTCAGAGCTGATAATCTTTCCAACAGCTGTGGGTGTCCTTGGACTTACATCAGTTAGAATTTACTCACCATATGCCAACTTATTAAGACAATGTAGTAGTAAATACATGCCAAGCCATCGGCACTAAATTACCAATTAAATACATATTTTAGCATGTAAATCAATTTTTTATTATCACTATACTTTTATTATGATGTTCTTCATTGCATAAGGTGTCTTTCACTTAAACATCTCTTTAGAAAACTGGTCAATTACATGTAATTATCCTATCAATAATAACTTGTTTAAGGGAGAAGTTACACTAGTGCATTCTCTAAAATGTTGATTCAAGTGTTTATTTTAGTTATCTGAGTTTATTTATTTAGCTTAAAAAATGTCAGGATAAGAATATCTCTTATCTGTCACCATGACATGCCACCACAGAAAGAGAAGACTGCCTAATGTTGATGTCTGCATTGTTCATTAAACATTATTTAACATGATAAATGTAACATTATTATGTGCTCCTAAACTTCCATAGAATGGTCTATTTTGTGAAGAGTGAAACTCTTTTGATTTCAAAACAGTACCATTGCAATTATTTCTGATTCTCTAAATCAGTTGTCTCTACACTTTTTTGATCATACGTTCTATCAGTAAAATATTTCTGAGCAAGCACTTCAAAAATTCATGTATATTTATTCATAGATTATAAATATGAGCTACTAAAGTTTGAGTACTTTCTTCTCACTCTCCGCTAGACTGTATTGTACATCTCCATCACATATGTCCTTTTGGAGACCATGCTCCAAATAATTGAATGATGTGTATGTGTATATATACACATGTACATTTGCTCATGTATATACATGTGCATGTGTATACACACATATATATGTATGTGATTACAACACAAAAAATACTTTTTTTCAGAAAGATAATTAGGTACTCTAATAGCTACATTTTGCCATAAATATTGAATATATAGTCCCACAAAATGCTGATAAACCAATCAACTATTTGGAGCAAAATTTACAGACAAACATGGGGGTCTCACTGAAATAGAAATAAGAAAGCAGCAAAACGGGAGAAAATCCACACAACTTTTCATCCTCCTAAGTAAAAAGAACTTTCATCGTGTCATAGTTAGAGAAGGTTTTTCATGTTTTATTCCCTTTTCCAACAGGGTAATGAAGGATAGTTTATTTAAGAATGAATCTTGCCCTTGCCCCCGCCAGGGTTGGTAGGGGAAGGGAAGAAAAAAAATGCCTGGAGAGAGAACAGAAACTTTCCTCTCTCCCCAGACCACATGAGCTGGTACCTAGATAGTCCCCATGGCGCCGTCCTTTGCTGAGGCCCCAACCACTGCTGCCGCTGTTCCTGCCATTCCCACTGAGCCCAGATCCACCACCCAGAGCACCAGATGGCCATTGTTTCACATCAGAGCTGAGTGGACGAGCTCAGTGATGGGATCGAAGCAGCACAGGGTTGCCCCTGCCCTCTGCTGCAGCCAGGGAGAAGACAAAAGTGAAACAACAGACTGTGTTTGCCCATACCAGGACTGCTTCTCACCTGCCCGGGACCACCACCACTGCTGCTCCTGCCACTCATTCGTGCTGGGACAGCCTCTGCTGCCACTCTGCAGCTCACCAAGCCAAGCGAGACCACACCAGTACCAGAGGCAGCACGCGGCAGGGAACAAAGGGACTCCAAAGTAATATTGCTGCTGCAGTTAAGACTTGAACCTAACGAGGTGGCCAGTTTGATACTATAACTCCTTGTCAATTTTCCTAGGTTTTTGCTTTTGCACCTGTTTTCCTATGGATTCTTTTCTTTGGTTGGACAGAGGGGGGTGGTTGGTGGGAAGGACCCTCCACCATCTTTTTTCCTTTTTGTTCCTGGGGGACCACATAGGTTTTGAGAGCAAGCCATTTACTTTGTATCCTTGTGGTTGCTGCTATTTCCTTGTCAGTAAATGGTTATTTTTCACTTGTACCTCACATTTTGCCTCTCTGTATTCATGGGAAATAAAAAGGGGAGGAAATTTCTTTCACTGGGGTTCCCACACCAGTATCTGTCTTTAAACCAAGACACATTGCTTCAGCTAGAGAACTCATTCTTCAGCCAAATTGTTTGCAAGTCAGCATGCATTATTTTAATACTAAGTATAAACAGGCTTTGCAATAATAACATTAAAATTTATCCTCAGCTGAATTTGTTAAGAAACTCAATGATCCTAATATTCTCAGCTGGTATAGCATAAAATAATCAGCCCACCAGCACATGCAGCGCAACCTCTAACACATGTAGAAGAATTCCTTGCTACTGTAGTGGGTTGGCCCTGGCTGGATGCCAGGTACCCACTAAAGGCACTCTCTCACTCTCCCTCTGCAACTGGACAGCAGAGAGAAAAAAAAAAACAAAAAAAACAGCAAAGAATTAATGAACTGAGATAACAGCTGGGAGAGAGGTCAGTTACTGATTACCCTCATGGGCAAAACAGACTCAAAGTGGGGATAGTACTTAAATTTAATACTAAAAGCCAAAGAGTGAGATATAAAAGATAAAAGCCAAAGAGTGAGAAATAAAACAGTCTTAAAAACACCTTCGCCCTACCCTTCTTTCCTTCCGTGTTCTCCCTCCTCCCCCCCAAGCAGTGCAGGGGAATGGGGCTTACAGTCAGTTTTTGTTTCTGCTGCTGCTCAGGGAGAGGAATCTTTCTCCTGCTCACATGGGCTCCTTCGCAAGGAGACAGTCCTTGACTGATCTCTCCAGTGTGAGTCCATTCCTCAGGCAACTGTTCTTCATGAAACTGATGTCCTGTGGGGTTCACTTCTCCATGGGGTGCAATCCATCACAAATGAGCTGTACCAATGTGGGTCTCCCACAGGGGCCACAAGTCCTACCTGGGGAAAACCTGCTCCAGTGTGGGCTCCTCTCTCCACGGGCTGCAGGTCTCTGGCAGGACCCTACTCCATCCTGGGCCTCCCACGGAGCCACAGCCTCCTTCATGCATCCACCTGCTCCAGAATGGGCTCCTCCATGGGTTGCAGGTGGGTCTCTGCACCCCAGTGGTCCTCCATGGGCTGCAGGAGCACAGCTGCCCCACCATAGTGTGCACCACAGGCTGCAGGGCCTCAGCTCTGGCACCTGGAGCACCTCGTGCCCCTCCTTCTGCACTGACCTTGGTGTCTACTTTGTTGTTCCTATGTTCTTACTCTACTCTTCCCTAACTGGGATTCTTCCTGTGCCACCACCTTCTGTTCTTAAATATGTTATCACACAGGTGTTACTATTATTCCTGATTGGCTCAGCCTTGGCCAGCGGCAGGAAGTCCATCCTGGAGCCAGCTGGCATTGGCTCCACTGGGCCAATTGATAGGGGAAGCTTCTAATAGAAGCCACCCCTGTAGCCCCACTACCAAAACCCAGCCACAGAAACCCACTGCAGCTACAACTGAGAAACAAAGACCTAACACTGAGTAAAGATAATATTCAGCTATAAAATATAATTCTTACTTCACATTGTTCTCAGTGCCTGGTATCACAAAGCTCTTCAAGTTACCAAATAAGCAGAAGAAATATACAGAGAAGACACTAATTACAGTTAAGAGCAAAAAAAAAATCAACAAAGCATGGGACCAATTTCCTTCAGAGACACAGCTGTCTCCCAAAAAAGGCTAAGAAAAGTATCTGCTTGCCAATCTCCTCTGGAACAGAGACTTCCTTACCTCCTTCATTAGGTCCCTGCCAGAGGTGATTGACTATCCCATCCCTTTGCACTCTTTTCAAACAACTGCCCAGTAGATGCTGAGGGTCCCCACTGTGGCTCTCACAAGAATCCCACCTAAGGCTGTGTGTGTTCTGTGTCCATTTGGGGGAGAGAATGAAAAAGAGAATAAAGGAGAAGGACCTACATTAGATCTCTGCACAATCAGCTTTTCTGAACTGGGTAAAGAGATCAACCTGAAAACACAGATCAGCAAAAGAAAGGTAAAAGATATTCTGTTCTCTTTGTTCTGCAGCAAAGTAGCTGAAATGTACTTATGGGTGAAAAGGCAAAGGTAAGCCTCATCTATGCTTTGCTTGCAGTCCTGTGTCCTCATTTTTTTCTTTTGTTAGACTGTTTCAGAAAAGGGAATTCACTGAAAGTGTAACTCAGATATTGCATTTTCAAGGGGGCCTTTAAAATATGTAGAGATAAATCATTATTATCAGCATTCACAGAAGGGAAAGCAAAAGTGGTTTCTATTTTGCTTGAGAAACACCTTTTATTTTCCAGTTAAAAATAAAAAGACTGAGTATAATTGCAAGAACTTATTTGTCTTTCATGGTATGTTATGCTTCCAGATTTGCAATTCATAATTAAAAAAAAAAAAAAAAAAAAAAAAAAAAAGAGAGAATTTTTTTTGCACTTGGCTTTAGGGACTATTTTATGGTGGAGATTACATTACAAACAACGGAAAAAAAGACAGGAAAATAAGTACAACACCTACCGAAAACAATCTTATTGCCCAACAAAATATTTATATTTATATTAACTTTAACAAAAGAAGCAAAAAGTACTTTTTTCTATTTTTTTCTGTCAGTTGGGAATAATATTTAAAAACCTTTTTGAAAAGAAACTAATGAACATGTAGAAGTAAATTCAATAACCTACTGGACCTAATGGACACATGGGAATGTGTTATTTTAGGTAACTAAATTTCAAGTCAGTTTGAGTCCTAGAAAAATACCTTTTATTCCTTAGAAAAATATTAAAGTTCTATACTAGTAGAAATGTGCTTTATTCTTGGAATTATATTCCTGAAACAGTTTGCAATTTCTTTTTGTAAGAGATCAGGTCCACAGGAAAAAAAAATGTTTTCCATACTTATTAATGTTCTTCATTTATTTATATTTTTATTACTGATAATCTCGATACATCTTGGCAAGCTGTAGACCTGTAGTACCTTTTATAACCTTTCTTAGCTCAGTTTCAAACTGGCAGGTGTATTGAAGAATATTTGGATGTAATTATTACAAATAATGTAGCATGTCAGTAAGGCATACATTTGCATAGCTTTTGTATTTATTCTTAATATAAGTATCATTTTGGGTTTTATTAAAATATCTTCATGCTTTTTCCAGGTTTCAGGGGTTTAGAGGAGTTCTGCATATGAACTGTTTCAGAAAAGAGATCAAAAATATTTTTTTAAAAAGTAGTTGTCTGGGAATTAAACATTCCTGCAGTATACTAGAAGTAGATGGATAAAAGACCCCACCACAAACCCATTCTTTCGGTGTGTATTCTTTCATAGACTGTGGAGATAAGGAAAGGACCTTGGTTAGCATTGAGTCTAGGGTCAGGTTACAGATTTGTTTTCAAAACTTTAGTTTACTTATGTCTGGATTATCCATTCTATGCTGTTGTTTTAAACAAGTTTTCATCCTGTGGTTTATTTCATTCCTTAATAAAACATTGTTTTCAGTGATGGGAAGTCTCATTATAATTTGCTTTATACAAGTGATAGATGTTATAAAAGGAAGCTTTGAAAGCTTTGCAAAGGGGAAAAAAGCATTTTAGAGCTTTGGAAACCTTCAGGCTGTTGTAGATTTCCCTGTAAAATAAATACCACTAGAATTAGAGGCTGATGTTTCCACAGTTATTTCTCTCACCAAGATTTGTTAAAGCACTGATTTATTTTCTAAGCAGAGAGGTATAACAGTTGTTTAAGACGTAACTTGTCTCACCAGTCACATTAGGAATTGGAAACTCTTCCTGTAACAAGGCACAATGGTTTAAGATCTAACTTGGCCTCAGTGGCCACATTTGGAAACTGTTTGTGTCTGTGCTGACTCTATTACTTTCCTGGTAAATAATGTTCTGTCTCCCTTGAAATTACTTCAGCTTCTCTGTGTTCTCTATGGAGTTCTCTGGAGTTAAACTAGACCCTTCTTTACCCTCTATGCATTCCCCTTCCCCCCCGTCCCCCCCCCATCATTTTAATTAAAATGCTGAACTAAGAGGTAGCTCTTTTTTCCTTCCAGTTCAGCTGTTGCCTTTGACTGTTTATGTAGCTTACTTGAAAAGTTAATGCAAACTCTACTAACAGAAGCAGAACAAAGCATATGGAGAAGATTACCTGAGAAAAAGTGACATTCTAGCTCTTTCACCCTGAGCAGGAGAAAGGCAAAAATCATGACGTCCGCAGTTGCAGAGGATCCCCCAGCTGCCTACAAAGTGGGGTGTACTAGAGCGTGGAAGTGCAAATCAATAATATCAGTCATTACACTTTATCTGCTGTAACAGGGGAAGGTTTCTGTGTATCTTATTAACTGTAAACAACAAACCAATATTGCAGAGGCATTAGACATGCTGGTGGTGCTAAGAATCCATCTGAATTTCCATAATGTGACTTCTCTTGTTCCTGGCTTACAGCTTAGATCGGAAACTTTACTGTGAGCTATAAATAACATAAATGCTGCATTGTTCACTTTAAAAATTTTTCTTCTTTCTTTTTTCTTCTTTTTGTTCAAAAACATAAATTATGGATGAACTATTAATCAATTTATACAGCCTTGCCTCTAAATACCTTAGATCCAGAAAGATACCAAATTCATAAGATTATTACACATTTCTGGATGAGAATTTTTCTCTCTCAGAAAATAAAAGGTATTGGGTGAATAGATATTTTTAATAAATTTCTCTGAAATATATCTCAGTAAAATATAGCAACAGTTAGTTCTGGTATAATTAGGTTTTTGTTGTTGTTGTTGTTGGTTTTTTTGTTTGGTTGGTTTTTTTGGTTTTTTTTTTTTGTTTTGTTTTGTTTTTTTTTTTTTTGTTATGTGAATGAGATGGCTGCTTTACTGAGTCAGACCAAAAATTCAGTTTTACAATGACACTAATAACATGAAGGAGCTGTCCAGGGTGCTGTATGACAACTGGGGGTATATTTTATACAGAAAGAACAGCGTTCTCCCTAGTGCACCATTTTGGCCATCCTTGATTAGTGCTTCTTATTAACTGATATCAGTGGACCTGTTCTTCACATTTTTTTAATCTTTGACTTAAATTTTGCCTTTGTAGTCCCTCATAAATATGAGTATTTTACAAAAAAGTAATTATGCTTTTTTGATAAATGATTTTCTTTGTTGTCGTTTCCCCTCTTTTTTTTTTTTTTTTTTAATTATTTTCCTACATTTTTGTCCAAAGACTACTGCAGTCAGTTTTATTAGAGAAGTTTATAACACTTCCGTCAGATATAACTTGTAGACATCAATATTTTCCCTGGGGAAATCCAGGAAGCTGATGGTTCTTTGTTGATTTTGTCTTTTCAGCAATACGTGATTTGTGTCATGATAAATATTAAAACACTTGTATGGTAATAGTGAGTTAAATTTTAAATAAAATTCCAATACATTAGAATAAACTGCCACAAAAACTGGTGCTAGCTACATTTTTTTTTTTAATATACATTTGCTAAATTTTAGATGATCCTTAAAGCAGGACTTTCCCTTTTTTTATATAAAGGCTAGTTCTCTGGAACATACTTTCACAACACATCATGTGAGTTAAATTGAAGTAAGCTTGTTATTAACTATGCTATCTGTTCTGATAATAGTCAATGAAATCTCAGTGGAGCATCTCATGTCCAGCACTTGCAAAGGAAATTATTTTCAGATACCTACTTTAGCTGTGCAATGCAGAAGTGAGATCCTTCCTAATAGACACAGTGTTTTGTTATATTCTGTTTGTCCAGAGTACTGTTATCAATGCCAACAGATGGATATATATATTTGAAATACACACAGCATTTATTTTATTGATGCTAAGAGCAAAAAGATAAACTAGATGCCAGAGAAGTCAGTAGCTGAGAAACAGGGGCATAAGTCCACAAATGCTTAGTATCCAAAGAAAAAACTCTTGCTGAGCAATTTGAAATTTACTCTTCACTGACACTGCATAGAGCAAAAATCATGTTCTCATTTGCCACTTGGTTTTATTATATGCCTGTCTTAAAATAAATGCGGGTTTTGGTGTTTGTTGGGTTTTTTTGTTTGGTTGGTTTTTTTCTTGGTTTTTGTTTGTTGTGTTTTTTGTTGTTGTTGTTTGTTTGTTTTTGTTTTTAATTCAAGTTTAAATATAGTTTAAAAATGAACAGCTGTCTGACTGCAGAGGTTGTGGATGACATAGACCATGATACCAGCAAGATGGCTGATCAAGAAAGTGCAGGAGATGACACAATTTGTAGCTAATAACAACACATAATGAAAAGCACCCGATTCAGGGTTCTGCTTTGCTCCATGAAAACATGGTAAGCAGAACAGGAAAGATTTAACTAAATGACAATACTGTGGTGTTAGCGTATGTCTTAGGTGATTGAATGCAGCTCTTCTGAATTTCCACTTCTCATGCAAGAACTAGGTAATTATCTGTGAAGTTATATGCGCTGTTTACCTTTGGATAGAAAAGCAAAGTCAAAGGCAATTCCTTGGAGGAAAGCCAAAATCTGCAAATCAGATGATAACTTTAACTTACAAATACTTTAGTAGCACACATTATTAATTTCTATACTAAATGCCGAATACTTGAATGCTGAAGAGTTTTGAGATAATTCCAAAATCTTAAGCTGCACAGAACAGCAGGAACTTTTCATGGCTTAATTTAAATAAGGGAAGATCACTTAGGTCATTTTCCCAAGACAATAACCACTGGTAAAATATATGGACTTTTTTTTCCTTTCCCTCCAGGGTTTCCAGTCTCTATACAAAAATGAATTAACTTATTCTGTACTCATTTTCCCCTAGAAGAAATTTGTTTTCACTCTCATCTCTTTCGACCTGCTGGTCACATTTCTTTTGATGCAATGAGATATGGTGATACTATGACAATTTATGGTGAGATATTGCTGTTCCAGTCATTATTTTAAATATTAAAGACATATAATTTCAGTGGAACTATGGACACTAAGATTCTGTTTTGGTTTAATAGATGTTTTAGTGTGGTCAGTTTTAGTTTTTTATAAAATTATAGAATGTTAAAGGCTTGGAATAGACCTTAAAGATCATTTAGCCCAAATCACCGACATGGGAAGGGACCCCTTCCTCTAGACCAGGTTGCTCAAGGCCTTATCCAACCTGGCCTTGAACACTGCAGGGTTGGGCCATCCACAACCTCCCTGGGCAACCTATTCCAGTGTCTCACAACCCTCACAGTGAAATTTTCTTCCTAATACCTAATCTAAATGTCCTCTTTTTCAATTTGTTCCCATTAGTTTTATTTTTGTGTTTTTGTTGGGTGTTGTGGGTTTTATTTGTTTCTCTACCCTCCCCTTCCCTTAGTCTTATTACTGTTTTGCCATCTTTCTTCCCTATTTACTGGTTCAATTTTGGTGGTCTTTCTTGGGACTTTAAGTGATCTTTCCTGTATCTTCCTTTTCTGTAGTAACTTGCTAGAATTTTCCACTGAATGAGGATGGCCTTTAAGAATAATGCTTTTTTGTTGTTTCTTTATTGTTTTGGATTTTTTTATTATGAAATAGACCATGCTTTAAAAAAATTATTTGATTCAATTTTTAACTTCTTTCACTGTTACTCTGATCATCTTTCTCCTCTCCTAATGCTTTATTCTTCAAAATATTTATTATTCTTCTCTATCCATCTATTCTTTCAGCTTCCTTCTTATTTTCTTCAATTACTACTCCTCTTCTTTCATTCCTTAATTTTTTTTTTTATTTTTAGTGATTCTATTCACCTGGGAATGACAAATAAAAATATTGCATGAAAGTATTAAAGTTGGCTTTGTATTCTGATGTATTTGCATTTAATACTCATCTGCTCAACAGATTTAGACATGGACTAGTGGGCCCATTTTTTTTATTGGTGCAAATAATATCTATTAACTGAAAAGAGCACTGTAGACTTTCAATTAGAAAATGTGTACAGAGGTATTTCTGATTGATGTCCTAGAGAGGAATATATGGTCCAGTGTGGGGTGAAGAAGAGCTCTAATAGACGCCAAGATGTTTGCTATGGTAGATAGAACTGCCATTTCTTTATTAACACAGTCCTTTTCCCCCATAAACACACCAGTTAAATGTGCTTTGTTACCACAGCCCAATTTGAAGTCACTGTTACAGAAATTGCTGGTATGACTGGCCCAGGTAAATGAAGAAGAGGTACTAATACTGCTGAAAGACTTCCTATACAAGCATCCCTTTTGCTTTCCATGAGGACTGTCCACAATTTAAAAAAAAATCATAAGAGTATTCATGGGTTTGCTGCCAGTTTTTGAAGACAGAGACTTAATGTATCAAAAACTTTCCTCAGCATATTGTAATACTGAAAAATTACTTGTTGATTTTTCAGGAAAACTGGAATTGTACTATGAGCACCTGATAAGTATCTTACAGTTACTTCAGACTTCATTACTAATAGCAACACGTGACGATAGATGAGAATACAATATAATATTTGAGTGGATTGTAAGATGTGAAAAGGAACACCAGAGTCAGCAAATTTCCTTTGATGGCCATTTATGTAGTTCTGAAAATGGGAATGTACTGCAGTCCTTTACTGGCAGTTACAAAATCCTCTAAAATTTAATTCTAAGGTGATATCTTTGTTTTCTTTGTCTTGATCTCACGAGAAAAAAAACAAGCAACAAACAAACCACCACCAAAACAAACAAATAAACAAACTAAAATAAATTATTATTAATAATAAAAACAAATAAACAAACAAAAAAAACCCAACAACAACAAAGAAAGAAAAAGCCACTTTCTAAGGAACTTGATGTGAACCATAAACTGCAGCACAGTGTCAGGTAGTGTAAAATGAAAGAAATTGAAATTCCATACTTAAGTCTGTCAGAAGGCATTTGTGCTCAGAACCGATACCTTTGAAGCCAGGATTAGGAACTGTGCCATTTGAGAAGATTAACTAGAAAGAATGCCCTGTCTTATATTTCGGTTTAAAGTTAAACCCCAGGAAAGGACATTTGCAGTGATAGAAAGGAAGGGGTTGGTCATAAAATGGACTATTGAATTACTTTCCTAACACTTAGTAAATTCACTCTGGTTATATAACATGCACCCTTAAGCACTTAAGAACCATGAAGATAAAATCATGGTCCTTACTTGCCAAATCTAACATAAATCAGGAAAAGCCCTGCAGACTTTTTTCTAAGCTGCAGGAGAAAAGCAAGATGTAATGGAATTTTCCAGTATTCACACTAGAGTCAGCAGGGGCTTAATCTCATTGGCCTGAGGAACTGAACGAATGTGGACATTTGGTGCATGGGAGAACTTCAGGATACATGTGAGGATGCAAGGAATGTTTTTGTCCTTTTCGTCAAGAGACTGAATTTATACTGTTTTGGTCCTTCAACGACAGTTAATATCAAGGCAATGTTGAGTAATTAAAACTGATTCAACATGAATAAGAAGAGCAGAACTCTGTGAGCTTACTCATTTGGAAAATGAAGAATGTTCTCTCCACAATCTGTAGGCACACATACTACATAATTATCATCTTTCTGCTAATACAGGATTGTTTGAAACAATACATTTTCTAGTGATGTGCTTAATCTGTTCTAAAAGCATTAGCAATTGTTCTTCTACAGTCTACAAAAGTAGTTTTCTGTGTCAGAAATATAAATGTGCTTATATTGCCTTCTATCACCTTGAACAAATTTCTGCCCTTGAGTCTTGTAAAGAAAATGTTCAAAGGCACAAAAGGTTGCCAGGAATGCAAGCCACAAGGTTACTATTGCATTCTAAAAGAGCTGTTCTTGATTACCTCTTGTTCTACTGCTTCCCTTTGTTCTATATTAATGCCTTAAACACTCCTTTTTTTTTTTTTTTTTTTTTCTCTTCTGAATTTTCCCTCAGCTTTTCTGTCCTCTTGGGTGATGGTCAGAATCAAATATAGTCGGGCTAGGGACATGCAGAGTGATTACCAATTAGATGTCAAGATAAAATGTTTTCAGAATCTTAATCAGCTCAACTTTAAATATAATATTTAATTACAAATTGCAAATTTCTTTTGTCTTTTTTTTTCCCTTCATACCTGAAGAAAGGATTTTTAATACTTCAGAAGTTGAGTGGGTTTTATAACTTTTTAGAAGTAATTGAAGGTGTCTGCCATTTTGAAAAACTGGAAAAAGAGATTACCAATAATAAAGAAAATATATTCAATTTTCTTTTATTTCTTTGCACTGATGTCTTAATATTATGATTAATAGCTACTGGTAACTAGAAAAATAAAAAAGGAAGATTTACTCTGTGGATGAGCAAAAAGTCTTGCCCTTTTGGTTGAACATATATTCTCTCTTCAAGAAACTGAAGGACATGACTTTTAGCTGATATTTTCACAGAGGAGATTATGAAAATTATTAAAAATTTCATTTACTTTTATGACTTTCTACTATTTACTGCTTCCTTATAATCCAACATGTGTGCACAATTAAAAACTTTGAAAGCAGTCTGATATGACACTTTTTCTAATAGTTAAAATGGGAGAAAAGGAATGCATGTGTTTGGTTTTGTTTCTTGTTTCTGCGTGGCATGTTTTTTTTCTTACATAATATTAAGCAGAAGTCAGTCTTTGAAATAAGTCCCCAGGTTTTTAAAGAATTTCTGGATTTTTATCTCAGTGGTGGGAAATTTTTGTCAGGAAAGAAAGACTAAAAATGTATTTCTAGTAATAATAAGCATGATTCACCTTCCTTTCTTACTTTTGGAAGGATGGAAAATATAGGATAATATAGCAAGAATAAATTGTCTTTTAAACTGAAGCATTACTATTATCTCCCTAAGAATAACTTGTGTGGAAATGTGGATTTTCTGCTTTTAGCTCTTAAATAAAGTATTATGTTAAGATTGTTTTGCATTTAGAATGATATCTTCAATTTATTTCAACCAGAACAGATGGCCTGGAATGATGTTAATCTGAACCTAGCTTTTAAATTGCAACACTAATTGGAATTTCAGCAGTAGACTGATTATTACAAAAAGAATACCAGACAGAAATAGGCAGAGAAGTCTTAAAAGAACAGTGAGAAATCTAAAATTTAATTCCCCAAATATTACATAAGATACACAAGATATTGTTTTCACTAAATCCACTATTATCTTTAATCAGCGAAAGATGAAACAGTATATCAGCAGCTTTTTTCCTAGTGTTTCAATCATATACAAAATGAGCAATTACTTGTACATAACGAGCTTTGAGGAACAGTTTGCTTTACATCCTAAGATAGTAATATCATAAGTATGGCAACAAAATAGAAATTATCATGATGATCATTAAACAAGGTACAAACTATGCATGATGACTTCTGACTATGGTCACATTCCAGGTGCAGAGACCACATCTTTGGCAGGACTATAGGATATATGGTAAATACCCTTTATATGAGCTTTTGTTTCAGTTTTGAAACTTTCAATGCCATAGCAGCACAAAATTTATGCAATTTCTGAAGAAGTGATTTGTATTTTAGCGCTCTTATTTGCCCAAGGTTTTAATGCATGCCCAGTAGAACAAGTAATAAAATGAGCGCATGTAACAAAAGCTCAAATCTCATCTTCAGCTGAGGGGAAGTGTTGTATTAATTTCCCCTCAGTCCTCAGCTACAGTAAGTTCTATTACAGGCCACACTTTTGGACACCAGCAAGGGCACCTATACCTTGCCTAAATATAGGCACCAGGTGCCATCTGAGGTTATACTGAGGCACTGAACGGGTAGGTCTGCAGTGACAGAGATCTCTCAGAGATCCCGCGTCATGAATCCAGCATCACAGGGAAACAGAGCAAGTGATGGCAGGTGTGTTCAGGCATCTGAAATGAGACACTGATTAAAAGAGGGACTGATATCACCTCAATAAAAATAAATTCTATATTAATTCAAAGAGAAAGTGAAACATTTGGAAGTAAAATTCACCATATCATTCTTTTTCCACTAGGAAAGTGCCAGCTTTCCATAGAAGAAGAAAACCCTCCGCTTTCTTCAGACTCCAGGATAAAGAAAGGGGAAAGGGGCTAGAATAAGGCATCAGCTACCTCTGTGTTCCTATCACAGGTTGGAGTGCTTGTGCAGTCTGATAAATTATATCCAAATTAATCTAATTATCCTAGGCTTTCAGTTTTTATTAAATTAGGATACGTAGAAATAAATACAAAATGTTAGAAAAATACTGAAATGCAGCAAACTGTTCGACAGAGAGTCAGACTAAGCAGATCTTCTAAAGATTGCTTGAAAAAGCTAGCATAGTCCCTGCCATTTGCCTCTGAGGTTCAGAATGAAAAGCAAACTTGAATGCTGCCAACTTTTCATATTTATAGTTGTAGGAAGAGGTTTTTGTTGGAAGGTATGTCTCAGTGAAGAAAAACAATTTATGCCATGTCAGTTTATTCTAGCCTTCTTTTCCTGGATTTTTTTTAATAATCATATCTATATTTTAATTAAAATCCTTAAATAAGAACATGGAAGAGAGGTTGTGAATTTTACTCCAGTTTTTGTAATCACATTTTGAGAGGACATCCCCATAAAAACCTTCAAATCTTAATATTTGACTAAACATCTTTCCCCTTCCTCCAAAAGAATGTGTGTTTCTACAAACCTGATGAAAATAGGCAATTAGATTGTAATAGCACTAATGAAACTATTACCTCTAATATCAAAGCACACCTTCTTAAACTAACAGGCTGGAAATGGGAGAAATTCATTATAAATGCTACCTTCCTGCATATTCTTTGCTTCTCCCCAGACATCCAATATCCTAGTAGGTAGATCTGAAGGAAAAAAAAGTTTCTCAGTTTGGCACTTACAGAACTACTTGTTTTGTAGTCAAATATGTACATTCCATGCAGCATTTTGTGAATGCAAATGAATGGGAGTATTTGCCACATATTAATGACAAAATGGAATGGATTAAGGAGATCCTGTCTTGATTTGGGATTATGTCCCACATCTCCTCTGATTTCAGATGAAATGAGAGACAAGTATGCATGGCTTGCCACAAAGTCACTGTACTGCATTGACAGAAAAGTCTTTTCCATCCTTTAGCTCGTGGGCAGAGAACTCTTCCGTCCATTTAAGAACTATACAATAGTATATATAAAAGTAATGGGCAAGAAAGTAAACCTCTCTTTTGGACTGTATTGGGTCTGACTAGGATGGAACTAACCTTCCTCAAAGCAGCCCTCATAATGCTGTGCTTTGTCTTTGAAGTTAGAAAGCAGTTAATAACAAAGCAGTATTTTGGAGGGGTCACAGCCGGTACAGCTGACCTGAGTAATATTGCATATTCCATGGCATTGAGCTCAGTAGTAAAAGCTGAGAGAAAGGAGAGGGGAGAGAAGCATTCATCATTAAGGCATTTGTCTTACAGCATACCTGCTAAGCTGAGGCCCTGCTTTCCAGGCAGTGGCTGAAAAGTATCATCATCACCTGCTGATGGGAAGTAGAAAATAAAACTTTTTGTTTGTTTTCCTTTGCTTGTTAATGCAACCTTTGCTTTTCTCGTGTTAAACTGCCTTTAATAACCTTCACAATCACCAGGGAAGAACAATGACACCCACAACTTTTCTGGCAGACTTGTTTCTTAGTCTGACTCAGTCTACCTTCTAATTTACTGCATTTTAGTCATGTGCCATTTTTGTCTGCAAGGAAGAGAGATAATTCCTAGTTTAAATGTCTTAGCAGGAACTACAAATACAGACAAGATAAAGAATATGACCACGGTATTGATTTGCAAATGGCTCATCACTAATACAATCCTCCTGAATTTTCAAAAATTTCACTCCATGGAATTATTCACGAGAATAATGTGTACTCATGGACTCATTTACTCGTGAATTTGTTTGGAGGATTGAATGTGTGGGAAGACAAAATAAATACAAAATGAGGAATAGAAATATCATAGTGTACATAATTGCTGTAACTCCTAATTCACTGGCTTAATGTTGGCTTCATAAAGGCAATGATGAACTCATTTACTATTATTGTGAATGTTATGAATATTACTGTAGGATTCTCCTGTAGCATTAATTAACTCTGATAATTATTTTAAAGTGTTCATTGTTATTTCTTGCTGCTACAGATAGCTATTTATTGCTTTTCTGAAATTTCTGACAGTATACTTTTTAAATATTTCTTTGCCTAATTTGAATTGTGTATATCCATTTCAAACTGATATTGTTCTAGAGAGAAGAATAAACTGACTTTTTATTAAATGAAAGTATTTTAATTTGCTTTTTATATCATGGTCATTGGAGTTTATTGTATGCATATTTTTTTTCCTATAAACATCAATAAACTATAATGCATGAGGTATCCTGTTCATGATCAACACCAGAACAAGCTCAATAACTTTCCACAAACCAGATAAAATCCCTGCTATGGTAGGAGTTGCTTTTGGAGCAGGGGATTATCATTCAGAAACACTAAGACAGATCCTGATTATTTAAATACAGAATAGTCTTCTCCTTACAGTTGCAAAGTGAGATGAAAAGTGAGCCTTAGGTCTTTAATTTCCTGGGAAGGAACATCCAGCTATGCCCTTTTAAATAAATGCTTCCCTATGGATAGGAATGGATGGACTCCACCAGGTTTAACAGCTAGTGGTATTAAAGTGCTTATGAACTAATGTACAAAAAATATTCTCTGTTCTTGATTTACACAAAGTCTTCAGGATTAATAATTTGTGATAGTATTGTTCATATATTAGTGCTTCTTGAATCAGCAGATATTTACATAGGAATTTAGCAGGGTGTACGGTCTCTTAGTATTTTAACTATCTGAAAATATTAATGATATTTATATTCAAACTTGAATTCTAAGCAGGGTTTTTTCACTAACACTTAACATGAGGTTAAGGAAATCTTAGGAAAGAAGTGCCATAGAGGAACATCCTTTTTTTCATTACTTTTTTTTTTTTAAATGAGAAATCTTCAAAATAATAAAGATGGTAGGAAAGAGTACAGTAGGCTTCTAGATGGATTCCATAGTTTAAATTGAGTAAAAAATCTCACTCTTATAATTTAGGAGCAGGGGAAACTGTATAAATAAAAATGAGAAGAGAATAATATAAAGGAAGTCAGAGTTGGAAAATAATGTCAGGGAGACCAAGAAACATGCTGTGCACTGCTGAATCATAAACTGGTGGTTATTTGCAAGGAAAGGGTCAAGATATCAGTGCAATAGATTTTGACTTGATTTTGTTTCCTTTTTTTTTTTTTTTTATTTCTACAGAAGTGGTATTTTATTGATCAGCTAGGGGTTAGAATTTGCACTTGACAGAGGACAAGTCCAACTCTTCTAGTCTTGTTATTCCCAGACTTAAAATATTGACATCAACATTCAATACACTACTGCCTGAGTTTATGGCTTATCATCTATTTTTAATCTCAGTGAACTAATATGTTGCGAGTTTTTTGCTGTCTGTAACTGATATTCCTCTAGGTAATCAGAATTTGTTTGGAGCTGACCATTTGTACAGAAATAAGTAAGAGTATAATCCAACTGATCTCACAGGTATTCCAGGCAAACAAATCCTAATGTATATTGGGCAAACTGTATTGTCAACTTCCTATGAATTAGTGTGAGGTTTCTCCGAGATCAAATATCTCTAACCTACCAGCAGGAAAAGGAATTCAGGTGTGTTTCTGTACATTGCGTGGTCTATGCTTTATGATAAATACAATGTATTATAAAATAAATTCTATGATT
Organism: Pyrocephalus nanus; assembly: GCA_038380795.1. Classification (NCBI taxonomy): domain Eukaryota; kingdom Metazoa; phylum Chordata; class Aves; order Passeriformes; family Tyrannidae; genus Pyrocephalus; species Pyrocephalus nanus. The sequence goes on from CM076261.1 coordinate 69,318,183, forward strand.
CAGAACTTATAACATTTTTTTTCTGTAAATGGAAGACCTGAACATGACTATACGCTGTAAACCATTTGAAAGTGCCCAAAGTCATCCTTATCTGGAGAAGCTACAGTTATATTGTATTGATGGTTTTCTAAATATATTGACAAATTATGGACAAAGAAAATAAAAAAAGGACCATAAACCTTTAACATAATACAAAAGCTAAAATATTTAAAATTTATTAAAAAAACAAACAAACAAATCCAACCAATCAAATAAGAAAATACATAAGTAGAAAGGATGCTGTAGGATTCTTAAGATTTATAGCAAGTATGGATTCTTAGTATGGCTGCAAAGTTTCCTACACTTTAGAATAGCAGTTGACAGTTACCAAATCCTGTTCTCACCCTTCATATTGAATTTTCTAAATTCTTCAGGTTGTGTTTAATGTTCTTTTCGATGGAAAAGACTCTAACAAGCATTTCTTATTTGGTACAACACATAGAAGACCATAAGATGTCATTATAACCAAAGCAACCTTGAAGGCCCAGGAACCTTGGAGGAGCTCCAAAGGCCATGTGTGCTGTCAGGAGGAGGAAGATGAGGAAGAGAGGAGTCTTGAGACCTCTGGCTCAGTTTCAGGGAAGTGTGCCAGGGGGAGAGATCTGGGGAGGTCCTGGGCATGGATAGGTCTCAGACAGGATGGATTGGTACTGTAAAATTGTAGAACTCCTGGACACTCATGTGCACCTTGTGTATTTGCTACACCATAAAGCACTTTATTAAAAGAACTGTTTTCTACCTTATCTATACTAATATTGTCCATCAAGTTTTTTCTATTTTAGGCAACAGTAGTGTTTATTTTGAAATTTGTAGTTTCAGTCAGCCTGAAGTCCAGATGAAGATATAACCTCCTGGCATAATTATGTCTTTTAGGATATGCACATATTTTTGTGAAACACTTTTGAAACTTCCTGTCCTTGCAAATTATGCAATCCTACAGTGATCTTATGAGTTAAAAGTTATGCTTTGGAAGAAGAAATATCAGATTATGCATGACGCATGAAATATTCAAATGAAATTGGGGTGCTTATTAAATATACTACTGCAATCATCCATTGAAATAATATGACTTCACTTATGTTTTTATAATATGTTAAGCTCTTCTTACCTTTGCAACATTTACAGAATTTTAGTTTGGGTAAAAACTCACCTTTTAACCTTATCAGGTGTATATATATATATACACAAAGTATAAGTAGATATGGAACTAAGTTTTCAAGCTTTTTTTCCTTTATATTCTGATATGTATCTGACTATAAAAGCTGATAGAATAATTGTCAAATATATTTAAAAACTATAGCTATAATAGTTGTCATAGAAACAGGATTGAAGGCCAGAAACAACACAGAAAAGCAATGTTTTCTGTAAGAGGAATTGGTAATAATAAACACAGGCCATTACATTAAAAAAAGACAGAACCCTTTTGCTATAACCAAGGCTATTTTGTAGTATCATCTATTTACTGAGCTTCATCTTTATATTTATGTCTTCTTCATCTATTTATAATTTAAATACATAAATAGAAAACTTATTTTTTACTTTAAGAAAACAGACATAGATAGTTGAGTTCGAAATATGATCTCTACTGATATATCAGTCAATGAGGAGGCATAATATTCTCTGAAATTGAAGTACCTGATTTGTCATAGTTGGAGGTAAGATTACTATGCAAAGAAAAGAGATTTTTGACCTGTGAAATAAATAATAATAATTTTATTTTCATTTCATATTAAAGGCAGAGATACTTCTCCTTGAGAATATGAAAATCTTTTGATTATATCTTTACATGATTTATTTTCATTTATTGGTTTTAAATTTAGATATTTGAGGGAGTCTGACATTTTCCAAAAAAAAAAAAAAAAAGTACTTTTTTGTAATTTGAGTAAAATAAAACACTGGTTTCAATTAGTTGGTAAATGCCTTCTGGGATTTAATTTTCTGCTTTTAATAAGAGAATAATGTGTTTGAAGCATACAAGGTACAGTAGGGAACCTTCAGTGCTCCTAGTGTATTGAAACTGTGTATCGGATATTGCAAATTCATAAATAAATGTCTAACTTTATTCCTATTAATAATTTACTAAATTTGATGGGTCTTAACTTAATTAGATATGCATTCAACCTTTTTCTGAACACCATAAACCCCCCTCTTATTTAAACATGGAATTATGTCAACGTTAACAATTTGCATTTAGACTCTTTTACTATCACTGTGGAATTTTATTGTATCTTTGAGCCAACTCTGAGCCAACTTTGAGCCATCTCTGTGACTGCCTCACCTTCCCAATTGCCCTTGCATAACAGATATGGGACTCTGCAAGTGGAACTGAATAATTAGGTTCATCTAGGCTGGGAGGTGTCTCTGAATTTAAGTCATCCTAAGCCTTACATCAAACTAACTGCTTCCATAAAGAAAAAATAATGGGTCTTCGTCATATGAGATGCCCTTCCAAAGGGAAAAGAAGGCCCAATATGCATACCACCCTCACTTCTTAGGGAAGTTTGCTGTCTTCCTGGGATCTGGGTTAAAGACAGGAAGAAAAAGCTTCCCACCCTAGTATGACCCCCAAATTATCATATATTATGGATATTTCAGGTAGTCAGAGATGAATGAAGTTGCAACAAGAAGTCAGAGGACAATCAAGAGAGACTTCAGAGCCTTGGGGCAACAGGTTAAGGGGCACAAGTAGTGTCCTTCCAGTTGCAGGGAATGAGGAGGGAAGAAACAGGATGAGACAGCTAATCAATACCTGGCTCCAAGCCTGGTATGAATGTGTAGATCTGATGCTCAGGGACATGGTTCAGTGGTGGGTTTAATGTTTAATGGGCTTGATGATCTTAGAGGTCTTTCCAACCTAAATGATTGCATGATTTTATGATTCTATGATTTTTAACAGGTGGTATATTTAGAGAAAATATTCTTTAAACACACAAGACTTACTGATCTCACATCTGATATCTGATACAAGAGCACAGTCTTTTCATAAGCAGACGAAAACAGCATGAAGAATACAAACTACATTTTTCATAAGGCAGTGAGGCAACTCTGATGGCCACAGAAAAAAAGTTGAATTGGCTTTTTATTCCTGTTTGCATTTCTTGTTCCTCAAATAATTTTTTTTGCTTTGAGTTAAATGAATAATCATGGTGAAATATTTCTGTGAAAATGTGCAGTTGTGGGAAACTACTTTTGCCTTGAAAAACAGTTTTATATGGAAGCCTTAGGATAATCCTACTGTTTTACTGTTTATTTTTTTTATGATTGTTCAATATTTTAATCTGTAATGTGAATTTATGTCTTCACAGCTGTGGATTTTTCTTTCCAACATATTGAGTGTTTTATGTAAGAAACTGAGAGTTTTATGTTATGAAAGGAGTCTAGAAAAACTACCAAAAAACAAAGCAGGTCTTTTGTATTGCAGACTGCTTGCCTATCTACATTTACATATGTAAATTTAAGATTTGAATAAAGGTAAATAAATAAAAGTGTCTTTTCTTTAAGTTAGTTTTACATGTTGTTTGTTCTGAAGATTGTTTTCTATATTTCAGCAGAAACAGGGAAAACTCTATCATCCAGTCCAAAGTGAGATTTGTTCAGAACTTTATTTGAACATCTACAAAATACAAAGAAAAACCTTGGTTTATGAAGCACATAATATTTGGGTATCAATTGAATGTGTGGTGTTTACAGATTGCACTCCAACAGATAATTCTAACAAATATAATTGTTATTCAGAAGATATTTCTAGGAGCCTTTTTAATTGGAGCACATGGTGATGTCGGATGTTATCAAGCTTTTAATGTCCATGAGATGTACCTTACAGGCAGGATTAATGTAGTTTAATGTATTCAGTCCCCTTAATTTTATGATTAGTCTTGGTTACTTTTCTTTTGGGAATATCTGTGGTACCAATTGTAACTGCTGGTTTGCTGTATCATTACTGTCTTCTTTCCTAAGGAAGTATTAAGAATTTTTGGAAAGTGCAGTTAATATTTCAGAATCTCACAATACACTCTAAGTGCACATTTCGCAAGTTCCTTCAGCATGAAAATGTACCAGTCTTTCTCTCCTCTCAAGAGACAGCTGGCAGCTGTTATTGTCTTGGCCTCATGAAAGATAAATAAAACACTTTATGTCATGTTTTCTGTATTTAAAAACACAGTATTTCTCTTATAGGTCTTGTATTATTTAAATTGCATTTATATTTAAAATTATTTTCATATTCAGCAATATTGGGGTTTTCTATTCACCAGTATCCTTTTCTGCTTCACTATAAGGTTTTGTTTCACAGTTCACTTGAAATTTAATTCTTATCTTTTTTCACACAAGCACCTATGTCCATTGTTCTCCAGGGCTGTTGTAGATTAATGCAGTGGAGAAATAAAGAGAGATCTATTTGCTACTGCAAAACACCAATTTCTTGAGTACATTGGTGCCTTAATATTCAGGAGCAGCTATGTCTGTCAGTGTATTAATCTAGTTGTTATCCAAACACTAATCTTGGTGGTTTTAAGGGTATCACCATCTCAACTCATTACACACATGCAGAAACATGCACACGCGCACACACACACACACACACACACACACACACAGACACATATTCTAGATTCCTACATGGACTGAATGATCTTAAAGGTCTTCTCCAACCTAAACAATTCTATGATTCTATAAATTTCAGCAACACCAGTGCTGTGCAAGAGCTATTTAACAGGAACAAAAGGAGCCTCCCATTTTAATGACTATTTAATTCTAGTTTCCATGGAAATATTTTGAGGGAAAAAAACTCTCTAAATAACAGCCACTGGCTACTTCAAGGTAATGGAAAATGTCATGCGTGAAATTATAAAATGGACACAAGCAGTTACAAAACTGACAAAATGACTAGAGTGAGTTATTTGAAATAACATGCAAATTATATTTTAGGGACCAAAAAGGTAAGAAAAAAGTGGAAATTTATCCTACGAATATTTTTCAGCACAAAACACGTTCGACAAAAAGCAAGGGGGTCATTTGTATATAATTTAACAATCAAATATCATCACTTAAAAGAAACTTGAATGATTTGAAAGCATCTGTTTATTGGCTTTTTAAAGTAATTGTACATCTGGTTTTTGTGTGTGTGGTTTTTTGTGGTTTTGTTTTTGTTTGTTTGTTTGTTTTTAAGAGGTGCTTTATATTTAATGATAGTTTCCATTATCATAGAATCATCATCATGGCTAGGCTTCGTGAACGAAGATTTGAGAAGGGCTCTACCCACGCTTGCTCCAAGCGCGCTGATCGCTAAAAAAGCCAATGTGAGACAGACAAGTCCGGTTGCAGAAGGCGCAGCAAAAAGACTCCCCAGGTGATATTGATGAGACGCGATTCTTTCTGCGTTGTCTTTTCTCCTCAAGAGTGATCCTGTGTGTGTTCTCAAAAGAAGCAGCAGCATTATAAATAGTGTGTCTCCAGGCCTCCTGATTGGAGGCCAGGGTAGAATAATGGTGATGATCAATATGGCCAAGACTGAGGGATTGTTTTAGGGAGTCCTTGTATAGAATCATAGAATCATAGAATTAACTGTATTGGAAGAGACCTCCGAGATCATCAAGTCCAACCCTTGATCCACCCCCTCCATTCACAAGAACACCCATATTTGAAAATTTTTTATATTAACATGTGTTCTAAGACTGCCAAATACCCATCACTGGATCCTAGGCTGAGTCTTTGCATCAGTCCTAGGATGACAGCTCAGTCTGTGCTCATGCGGGTCTCCTCTGACTCACTGGTGAGTCCAGCTTCAGTTTTGAATCATGTGCCACCCAAACACAGAGAGCACAAAGCAAGATGACATAGCAAGAGCTACAGAAATTTAAAAACAGGCAGATCAACAATGTTAATGAGGCCACAGTGTTGAAAAAATCTTTAATTGTAACAATAGAGTTTAGTCTTGATGATACTGAAATCTCAAGAGCTAGAAATAGTTAACAATTTGCTAAGAGAGTTACAGGGAATAAGAAGTGGATTGAGAAAAAGGGTCCTGCCTAATTTTGCACAATGTGGAATATGTAAAAACTTTCTTAAGAAAGTTCTTTGATGTTTAAACTTTGTAACTTTCAAGCCTAGTCAGCAAGAAGGGAGATATAAGCTGTGAAACGGAGAGCAGCTAACAAGCAAGCTCTAAGTGATGTCCATGTGCTAGAAAAAACCTCAAAGTTTAGGGTTTGACGTACTTCAATGATCTCAGACCTAGAGGGGAGGTTAACACAGCTTGGGAAGAAATGCAGAATTTATGGCCACAAGGACATTTGGCAGAACTCTGAGGTAAGGAAGAAACTAATAAAACCAACTCAGCAGTTTTGCTGAGATCAGTTACAAGGGGTAAAAGGTAATTCTGGCAGGGGGGATCTGTGACCACTGACCCACAGACCACAAATGCAAAAGAAGAGAAAAACTGAGCATGCAGACTAATTTTCATGGATAGGAAGAGAATCATTAACCAATTGAAAATAGAATACTAATTAGTTAGTGAGAAAAGTATTGTTTCATTCTGGCTAGAGATATGTAGCAAATCATTCCAGTCACATGTCCCTTTCAAGACTTTTCATTTATTATAATGTATTTATCCATTTTAGCAAACAAAGAAATTTACTCTTGTTGGTTCAAAGTTACACAACTCTCTTCATTTAATTAATATTCTATCCTTTATTGTCTAACCTGGTCCACATTCTCCGGTTCTCTTATCATTCATCTTTAAAGAGCAAATCAGTAAGAGTCTGTAAGCAAAAAAACCCACAAAAAAAACAAAAAACAAAACAAAAAAACCCCAAACCCACAAAACCCCAAACAAACAATCAAACAAAAACCACCACCAACAAACAAACAAAAAACAACAACAAAAAAGCCCAAATAAACAACCCCCCCCAAACAAAACAAGCCCCCAAACCAAAACAACAACAACAAAAAAACTAGCTAACTGCTACCACTAATTAAGATTTTAGGAAAGTTATGTCATTACCAACAAAGGGACTGCAGACTGATCTCTGCTCCACCATGGACCGTCATGGACAGCAGGGGACAGCCTGCCTTACCACATACTGCAGGGGAATCTCTGCTTCAGCTCCTGGAGTATCTCTTCCCCTCCTTCTTCACTGGCCTTGGTGTCTTTAGAGCTGTTCCTCACTTTTTCTCCATTTTCTCTCACAGCAGTTGCACAGTGGTTTTTACCCTCTCTTAGATACATTATCACAGAGGCAACACCAGCCTGGCGGAGGGGCTCAGCTGTGCTCTGTGATTCATCCTCTGGAGCCATCTGGAAAATGCTGGAACCAGCTGAAACCGGCTGTGTCTGGCATGGGACAGCCCTGGCTTCCCTTCACAGAGTCTGCCCTAAAGCCCCCCTGCCAATGTCAGGGCACTGACACCCTGTACAGTAACTTATGAAAGGATAATGGTCAAAAAGTGTTTTAGAATTGCCTTCTTGATTAATTTGAATCTTTTTTTTCCCCCAGTGCTGATGGTATATTGCAATCTAAGAGAGATTTCATTACAAAATCATATAATTTCATATCTTTCTTACACAGATGCTGAGAACATTGAAGATTATTTGCTTTAGTTTACTGTAGCAGAACTTTTAGTAGTAAAAAACAAAAGCTTGAAATTGTTCAACTGATGAATATAGCTGCATAAACCTCCCTGAAGTCCTATCCTACATTTAAACCACATAAAAATTTATGCAAAGAAAACCTCCTCCATGACTAAGGTAATATTGTGCTTATCTAAGGTTTGTTTACATTAATATCATATATTTAAAATATAAAAAAATGTTTATGTTGAAAATTAATTCATAATTGAATCATAAACTAAAATCACTTTGGGACAGATACCCTAGTTGTATAAATGTATATATGCATAATTCTATTCACACCAGCAGGTAAAATGATTCTAAATGTTCTAAAGTTTCATGATAGACAGAACAGATATTTGTTTGAGGCATCCACTTGATGGACTAACAAAGATGTTATTGAAGAATGTGTGATGTGCTTTTTAAAAATACAAGTCCTTCTTCAAACAAAAGGAAACTGAAAAACACTTCAACAGTTAGAGTAAATATTTTGAATATATAGAAAATAAGATATGGAAAAAAAGAGAAGCAAACATTTCATCCATTTTGGTCTTTTTCTGACTTACTTTTTCTCTAGAATTTTATTTTGAAAGCTTCAAACAAATCTGTACTGGAAAGTCATTCATACTCATCAACCAGATCATTGATTTGGTCAGTGACATTTAAAACTTTTCAGTTCTTTCTTTTCAAGTTCTTCAGAAAAAGGATTTCTCTAATGCAGAAGCTCCTGAAGACAATTAGGAGGCTACAGAATACAGCCTCTGTTTCAGAGTTAGTGCCAAAAATAACCCCCTTTGGGTAAGCTAATTTAACCCAGCAAGCTCCAAAAAGAAAGCACTCAGAGCCATTTAAAGTTACATTGAAACTTAATGACTGCCCCTGACAAGGAAACAATAGGGCTATCTGAAGCCTGATGGCTATCTTAGCATCAGTGTCTTGTACATTCATGTTCCATTTCTGACAGGTTTTTTTTCAGTGTGCAGCTACTCCACTTTAAGTCCTTTAAATTTTTTGTCTGCCAGGGGCAGTTAAGCTTTTGCTTATAAGCAAAACTTGTCTTTATTCTTTCTCTCCTTCACACACATTCATCTCTTGTAACAAGTTTTCCACTTTCTACCATTTAAGTAATCTTTTTAAAACAGATAAAATTAATTTGCTTTTTCTAAATTTGAAAACTGCCTTAGTAATTAGCAACATAGAGATGGTAATTAATGTTTCAAATGGATCAATCTCAATGATGCTTATAATAAGGGGTAAGAAAGAAAGCAAACAAAAAATTTACCCATTGTGCACATATATTTTCAAAAAATCTTATGCAGACAAGGAATAATAGATGATATGGGATCTGGTTTGAGGTTTGGTTGTTTTCTGTCTTTTTTATTTTCTATTAAAAATAAGCAGCACAATAGCAAGGTTTTTTGGTGTTATTTTCTTTGTTTTGGTTTGGGTTTTTTTTGTGGTTTCTTTGTTTTGTTCTGTTTTGGTTTGGTTTTGGGGGGGTTTTTGGGGTTTTTATTGGCTGTAAAGAAAAAGAATTGTTAGAGGTTGGAAAGAATTAGCAATGACCATTTAATAAAAACATTTGTTAGTATTTTTCTCCATTTTGAACACAAACCCAAACTTACCAAGTTCTGGTGAATGAATGAATGTGTTAAAGTGAAAAGTCACAAAGCAGTAGCACTGAACTTGGCCATTAAAAGAGAGCTGAAGCATTGTCATGTGAAAGGGAGGACTTTCTCAAACTCTTTGTGTTTGATTAATCTTTCAGTGCACCAGGATAGGTGAGACCCTTGTGCCTGACAGGTCTGTTAGTCCTGTTATGGAGATCCTTCACTAAACAATCCACTGATTGAGGGGCAGTTTGACTAACTTTTTCAGGGTCACACGAAAACAGCAAGACCCTTTCTGAGTCTCCACACCTTGAATTGGTCTGTCGGCATCCCAGGAGAGATTTAGGGACAAATGGCAACACCACAGGAGGGACACCCTCCTGGGTCTCCACAGTCGAGTGTGTTACCCGCTGCCAGCAACTGTTAAGTGTCCTTGAAGGACTCAGAGTTTATGGAATAAGACTCATTAATACAATAGAAAACTGTGAAAGGTTAAGGTTTGAACATTGCTAGTGATAATATCCATCTGCAAAAACATATCCAAAGTAATATACCAATATATCAATAAGCTCTAATCCCCAACAGAAGCTGGCTTGGGATAATCAATTTGTGTGCATAGAGTACAGTTCTTACCCAGTAGGTGTCCCTGTGGGGGAGAAGACAAATTCTGCTTGTTGACTGATCCCAGAAGTTACAATGGAGTCTTTCCTATCTTCTCCCCATTTTTAACTTACTTTTATACTAATTTATACTTACTTTTAGACTAATTTATACTAATAACTTACTTTTATACTAATTTTTATGTTTAGGTTGTATCTTGGAGATGATAATGTCAGTATTACATCTGAAATAGCCTTTGGGAGTAGAGGTGGGCATCTGTGATCTTGCCAGGGTTGCTGATACAACAGCAAGCATTTTTTTTTCTCCTATGCAGCTAAGCACCTATGCACCTCATCAGCTACTAAGTATCACCAGCTTCCCCTCTTGCAAAGGATTTCGACAGACCCTGACCGTGGAGTCTCCATTCCACTCCTCCCTCCGGTCAGGCCCCCTTAGCATGTACTGTGAGTGGGAAGTCAGACATGCTGACTGCATTCCATCCAGGGAGTAGCAATGGCACTTTCTCTATATAATTTTCCATATTGTTAAGACTGAGCTGGTAACTTTCCACATTGCTCCATCATCCATTTCATCCCCCTTAACATGTATGATTAACCACAATTTTTGTAATTTTACAATTTTTTTTTAATTTCACCCTGTGTCTTTTCACCACAGGCATATAGGAACAAAATGATAACAGCATCCCCAGGGCTGTTTGCATGAATGACCAATTACTGCTAGAGAATCGTGCGACAGCCTAATGAAGCTGTTCGCATCTGATAGCATAGGAAACCTTGCTTTAATATACAAGAATATATACCAGAAACAGCTCCTTGTGCTGGCACTATGATTTAAAATCAGATAGACTGAACTAATCAGAACAGAACTAATAGAGATATCAGAACTGTCCTGTATTGTACTACTATAAACATACATATTGTTTTATTATCACAAAAGGGAACTGGTTTACAGTTTTGCTAATTGTGTTTGACTGGTCTGGTTACCAGCTTTCAAGGACTATTTGTTAATTCTGAGTGCAGCACTAGCTAGCTGAAACCTGAACTCCAATGTTGCTTGGTGAAAGTGGGATGAAGAACACCAGAAAAGAAAATAGTGTATGATACAGCAGCAATTACTTTTCTGTTTTTCTGATTCCACTTAGCTCTTAAGATCTAGCTCTGCATCTAGCAACACTCCTTTATCCACTCAGACACCAGCAGCAGAAACTGTTGGTGTTTTCTAATGTCTTCCAGATGATTGAGCACTGCTCTGCTCACCTCTGTGGCAGGAGCAGGTCCAGCTACACCTCTTCTCACTGAGTAGGAAAAAAGCAGAAACTTTTAGTGAAAGACTGATAAGTGGGTTTATTTTTCCCGAAAAAAAAGCACAGGAAGTGCCTTTGGAAATGAGTTTTGTACACAAATCAGATTGAGCAATAGGGAAAAATCTGTCAATATTGAGGCAGTATTTTACATCCTCTCCTTACCCTGTCCTCAAGTCCACACTAAATTCACCCCTGGAAAATCTAGTAGTCTCCAAGCCCTCCTCCTCTCATTTTTGCATGGTCTCTGTGTAATGGCCATGACTCCAAGAACAATTTATTCTCCTACTGCCTTTAAATTGATATCTGCCCTGGGAAACACAGTGAACTGGCTCTAACCAGACCTACAGTACTACCCCACAATTATTTAACCTATTGAAATTAGCCTAAAGCAAATATTTAAATCTGAGAGGGAAAGTCCCCCACAAATATCACCTAGAGATCAGTTCTGTGCTTAGGTGGTGTCCTGGTTTAATCCCAGCCAGCAAATACCATGCAGCTGTTCAATACTCCATCCCCCACTTACCCTCAGTGGGGACAAGAACTGGAAAGAAAAAGTAGACCTAGTGGGTTGAGATAAGAACAATTTAATAATTAAAACAAATTATTATTACTATTACTGTCATAATGATGATTCTTATTATTATGATAATTATAAGGAGAGGGATGGAGAGTAACAGAACCCAAGAAAAGCAAATGATGCCCAATATAATTGATCACCACCTGCTGACTGATACACAGCCTGACCCTGAGCAGTGATCAGATCCCTTCTGGGTAACTCTCCCAGGTTATACTGGGTGTGATGTTCTGTGGTATGGAATATCCCTTTTGCCAGTTTGGGTCACCTGTCCTGGCCATGCTCCCATGCCCCCAGCTTTTTCTGCAGTTCCTTATTAGCAGAAAATGAGTAACTGAAAAGTCCTTGACTTAGAGTAAACACTCCTTAGTAACAGACAAAACATCAGTGTGTTATCAACTTTATTCTCATTTTGAAGTCACTGTATTAGTTACTAAGAAGAAAATTAACTCTTTCCCAGCTGAAACCAGGAGAGGTGGTAAGGCCCTTGCGGGGCTGAGATTTTCCCCATCTGTCTATTGCCAAATAACCCAGTCATGTTTTCACTTACATATCCCCATAGACAACATCAGAAGTTATTGCTTTCATCTTAGAATGAAGGCTCGTGTGTAATAACATTGTGATGTTATGACAACTACTATTAGCAGCATTTATTTTTCTCCTTCCTGCATATTTTTAAATAAGCATGTCATGCTGGCATTGACAAAAAAGATTTGGAGCTTGGATCCCTGCAATTTTGTGTGTCTGACCTCTTGAGAATGTTGGGATTTCTGAAGAAAAGAATTAGCATGTCCCTGCTGTGAATCCTACGTGAAGAGGCTCAGGTCTATGAAAGCATCTGCAATTCAGCTATCTGATAAGGAATTCTACATTCTAACCTGTAATCAGAATGCTAAAATGTTAACCACTGTTAAAACAGAGCAAACTTAAATTCTATTGTAGATTGATTTTGGTTTGCATAAGGACTGGACTTTTGATGAAATTTCACCATCTGCCTCCCCAGATACAATATATTGAATATATAATAGGTGAATTATTATCATATTTCTAATATGAACTTGGTTGTGTGTTTCTGTTTGTTTTATCAGAAACAGAAATATGGAAATATTTTATAAGTGGTAGTTGCTTCTCAAACATTTCAACACAATTTCAGAACAAATTTACATTTTTTCTCTGTGTCTTTTCTTTGCATGCAATAAATATTCATTAATTCTTAATTTTATTCTTGAAAAAGACCTTGACAACCCTTCTAAGAGGAATACTCTATGATCATCTATAGCTGAAATAATTGTGTTTTATGTGACTGTAGGATTACAACCAAGCTCATCACAACTGTAAATATTAGAGAATGTGTTTTTCTAATATGTTCTGATACTGATACTCAAAGTCATTACTTTTTCAAATAATGCATGCTAATAAAGGTGTTAGTGTGTATGTTTTCACAAGCAGTGTTGTTTAGTAAAAGCTTTGCTGAGTACCACAGAACAAAAGCAGGCTACTGCTGTTCACAAGGGTTTCAGTAATTTTGAGACTAGATTAGCGGGCACTGTGACCTTAAGTTACCAGAAACAATGATTTTGTTGATAGAGTCATTAGTGATATTTAGACAATAGTGGAAAGAGTTTGTGTGAAGCTCTTTAGAGAGAAGAAAGCTGCAGAAGAGACATTAAGACTTCAAGAAAATTGCTGTTTTCCTCTTTTAATGATAAAAGTAATATTTTTTTTTACAGGGATTCAAACACTTGTAACTTCAGCAATTGTCTTGCTCAAATGCCTAGGCTGAAGGTAATAAGGTAATTCCACTTCTGGTGGTTTGGTTGTGGTTTGGTTTTTTTTTGGGTTTTTTTTTGTTTGTTTGTTTTTTGGTTTTTTTTTTGTTTGTTTGTTTGTTTGTTTTTTGTGTGTTTGCTGGTTTTTTTTTGATTGTTCGTTGGTTTGGGGTTTTTTTGTGTGCGTTTTTTTTTTTGTGTGTGTGTGTGTGTGTTTGGTTTTTGGTGGTTTTTTTGGTGGTTTTGTTGTTGTTGTTGTGGTTTTGTTTTTTTTTTCTCACAAAGGAGCATCAATATGGGGAAAAAGGGGAGGTTAAATTCTTCTGAAAGCATTACTAACTTTGCTCACTTTGCCAATTGCTTATGTCAGGATAGGTAGGTCACATCTACATTGTTATAAATTTGATGCACTACTACAGCTGAGTAATACTTCAAAGAAGGACAGCAAAAGGCCAGATGTTGCAGTTTTGTGTGCTACAGAAACATTATGTAGACCCAGCTGTATCAAATAAATGCAGGGTGTTTTTATTGGGCTGTTGTTCTTCCATATGCTTGGTCTTATATGCATGTACCTGAAAAATATACAACTTGGGCATGTGTGACGCTTGTTTATATGTCCTCAAGTTCTACCTGTTTTCAACAAACAAGGGGTAGTTTAATTAGGAAACTTCACAGTTGGAATTCTTCATTCCATTCTGCTCATGTTGCAACAAGTCTCAGACACAGTTTGAAGAGAATAGTGTCTCTGGCACAGTAAATTACTATAATTCTGAATATAAATTCATTTTTTTCCAAGTATTTTCTTAATCAAGACATGCTTAACAAAATTCCCAGGGGATAACTCTGAAGTAAAATGTCACAAGTCAAAGCAGTCTTAAGGAAATGAAAATCATGATAACTGTGTAACTGGATTTCTGAATTTGTGGCACAATAAGAACTTTCATGTTAACATTTACCACAAAATGCAATGAAGGATTTACAATAAACCAGGCTGATTGAAAACGGATTATTATGACTTTAAAATGAATTGTAATTATTTTAATTAATTTTTTGTCAATCATTTTATACTATAGCAGTCAAATCAGAACAAGAAATGGTAACAGATATGCCCAACTCATTTCATATCTTATTGTTTGATTGGTGTTAACATAAAAAATTGGATGGCTGGATGTGTCAGAATATGAAAAATGTTATAAAATTCCACAATCCTAAAGTTCCTACCATGCTTATGAATTAGATACAATTGAAATTCCGGATAGTTCTCACAAATTTGAATCAGATTTGAATTGCTAATTATATTACAATTGGACTCCATTTCTAATTCAACTATTAATGCAAACAAAAATGTTTACTTAAGAAATGCATATTCCGGAGATTAGCTGCTCAAATAAATCCACTAATATACTTGTATTCATAATTAGTGACACAATAAGCTGGTATTTAATTTGGAATAGACTTTCTTCAACCTCTTTCTCCTTTATCTAAATCAATATTATCTTTAAGACAATTGCAGTTAGATGAGAATGTAAGTGTTGCGTATTTGATGTGATCTGCCCTACTCTTAACAGAAAAAAGGATATCAGAGATTATACATTTGTTTATCATTGAAAAGAAAGAAGTTTCCTTTCAGCTTCATTTTTCTAGCCATTTATCTAAAAGCTACATTTCCTGGATTCCTCATCTAAGCTGAGAAATAGCTAAGGAGCTGATTATTAAACAGCTGTGTGAGATATACAAGACTTTTTAATGAAAGACTCTGCATTTTAGGTAATTTAAACCTTTTTGAATAACAATATTTCTCATCAAAATATAGCTATTTTAGAGAATGACACTGAGGCATTGAGGGAAGTGGCTTCAAAATGAAACAAAAAATATCTGTCATTTCCAACAACTCTTGCCTTAAAGTTTCTGCTGAGGCTTGATGAAAGTACTCAAAAAAGAAAGATTTCTGTGTTTTTTTGCCAATCCCACTCATTATTACCAGAAAAGAGGACTAGTTCTTTACTCCTTACTCTGTTTCCACTCTTCAAGTGTGTGTGAAATTTTCTTGACTGGGAAATCAGCATTAGGCTGGTGTTCTTTAATAACTGCACAGGAGCATAGTTTATCACAAAAAAAGTCTGTAATGACTAAAGGCATTACATTAACACTTTGCTAATAACTTTAGATATATCACTTCCATTTAATAATTCATACACAATGTGCCAAATAGTGATATCATAGAGTCTGCAATTTCAACTTTATCTGCAAGACTCTGGTTTAGGCAACCAGTAGTTTCCAGGAAACACAATGAATATTAATTAACTTTTCAGCTTGTGCTGAGATTTTCAATATGTTCTGTGTTTTGGGGAGGAATCAAACTAGTACATTTATCCTCAATTAACAGAAATGTCAATTGGTGGATAAAATGGGCATAATCTGATGCTAATCGAAATTTAATAATCCCTTGTTATTATAAAGAGTTGTCAGTAGGGAACTGAAATTCATCAATAAGGTTGCTCAGCAAGGAAGTACTTTTGATTAGAGAGAGTGATTTACTTATTATGCAAAATAAACTTGAGGGTCAACCGATTAACATACCATTTAAATGCTTTGCTATGCACTTTCAATTCTACAGAAGCTTCAAAATCTCACTGGAATTTTGAAGAAACAGAAATTATATGAAAAAACACAAACAAAGCAAAACTGTATATTTTAAGAACATTTTCTGTATTTGTTTGAGGGTTGTTTGTTTTATCAAGTACTAGTGTAATCTTTGGAATTTCTTAAGTGTAGAACTTGACTTTGCTTGAGGTCTATCATGTGATCATATTTCTGTTGATCACACTGGGGTCAGCTGCAAAACTCCTATTATCTTAACTGAGAAATGCTGCCAGTGAAAATATGCTGTTTCAGGTATGTTTTAAAATGGAATTGGAATATAAAATACTTAACTTTGAAAGCTACATTGTGAAAATTTTATTATATTTTTATGATAAAATTTTATCAGATTTTGGTTTAGAGATATACACATAACAGAATAGCATAATTGGGAATAATGAAGTCTGATCCAAAAAATATTTCCTGACCACTAACAATAAATAGCAACATCTTCAGAACTTCAAGAGTTTTCAATAAATTTTCATGTTATTTTTAACATATAAGCCATAAAATTTGCCATGAAAATACACTGCCTTTGTTAAATTCAGTATTGTCATTCAATATATTGCCAGAGTAACCTGAATGAGAGAGACTTAAAAAGGTGTATTCCAGTACATAACTTAATTACTCCATTTAGGATTGAACCTACATCTGCAATAGACAAAGACATCCTTCCAGTGGTGGTAATAGGTAAAGAATTAGAATGTCAAGAATCAAGAAGAACAACTGTCTTAAATTTGACAGAACATACAAGATCAAAGTTGGTATTAATATTTTCTTACAGGAAAAGTACACAGTTCTGTGTATTCCTAAATTTTGTCAGTCATCATTACATGATCATGTTTTGTTTATTTCTAATTTTGCTAACATAAAGTAATTTTTTAATGATTTATCTGAGAAACAATAGAGAAGTTATTTGATTCTTGGTACAAATCTAAGGCCTGGGAACTTTTCAAGTATAGAATATGAATTTACTTTGCGCATATTGCCTGTGGTTGTCTGTCAGATCTAACTGATACATAAAATCATAATGCAATAATATTTGTATTTCGATACAGCGCCTTCTTGAAATACTGCTTCTCTTTAAAGAATCAAATTTTTTTTTCATTGGTCTGCTTAGTTGTTAGCACTGTTATGATAGGATCTCAGAACGACACAGATAGGAAAGAAGATTTCCAGTTTAGCACCCCCTTAGGGTGCTCAGACCAGGCTGTTCAGAGCTATGCCCTGCCAGGGCTTGGAAACACCAAGGATGGAGCCAGCCTTCCCAGGAATCTGTGGTCTCTCTTCCTAGGGTAAAGGATCTCCTTCTTTCTCTTCTAAACCTCTCTTCTTTCAGTTTTGCTATGCAATGCAGTGAAGAGCCGGGCTCCAGCTCCTCAGTCACTTTTCTGTAGGTGTTGGGGGCTGCTGTGACTCACATCCCCTTCCCTGCACCTCACCCAAAATATCTCCTTTCCAGGTTAAATAGGCCCAGCACCTCACAGGGCAAGTGCTCCAGCCCTCTGAGTTGGCAGTCCTGGGAGTCCTCTGTTGAACTCATTCCAGTTTATCAGTGCCTTTTCTGTCTTGGGGGCCTAAAACTGGATGAAATATTTTAGCTATGCCCCTAAAGAATGCAGAGTAAATGGAGTTAATCACTTTGCTCAGCTGTGTCCATACAGCCCAGAATACTGTTGGCCTTTACTGCTGCCAGGGCATGCTGCTGCCTCATGTTCAACATGCTGCCTACCAGGACACTCACCACCTTCACCACAGAGCTCTTTACCAGACAGCATTAAATAAAAGAATTAGAAATTGATTAGTTTAGGTCCAGTCAGGCAATCGCTTGTACATTTAGTCAAGTTTATGCACCAGGTAGCCCTGTTTCATACATGGCTAAGTGATATCTAATGTTTCAGTCTAAAGAAGAGTATGAGTTTAATAATAAAGAATATGATGAGCAGCTTCCCCTTCTAGTGTAAAGTATCTTTTTTCTATAATATGTAGATTAGAAATTTACCTAAAGTGGAAATTTTGCACAGTAAAATTTCTATTCATACACAACAACCCCAATCATTAATTCTAGTGACATTTAAAAAACATCCAAAGCAAACATAAATAAAAGGGAAAAAGGATTAAAAAAAGGATTAAAAAAAGGATTAAAAAATTAATTCAACATTAGGAAAATTTTAGTAAGTGCATCTCATACAGTGGAATTATGAACTGAGAAAGAATATTTTGCATGGAAGAACAGAATCTAATTTAACCTTTTTCCTTTAAAGTATGAGAAAAAAAATTACTATTTTGTCTTTTGAGAATTAAGTTTTGTCTGTTTTTTAAATCTGAGAACACTTTATTAAATGGATAATGACAGTGATGAAATATTTACTAAACATACACAAATGTTTAGGATTCATTCTGAAATTACTGCAGTTCTGTTTCATTTAAAAGATCTTGAAGAAAAGTCTTAAAAGTTTCTACTCTAAAGCAATGAATTGCTGCTGAACCTACTCTTAGTTAAGAGTCAATTATTTTTTATGTATTATACACCCTAGAAAAGCAAACTACTTGGATGTTTGTATCACGTTTGAAATGTAAAATCTATTGTAGTCACAGTGTTAGATAAGAATGAAAGATATACTTGTTACTAGGTAGTGCTGAGCATTCATCACCGAGGGGCATTTCTTTTTTCTAGTAGACAAAAGATTGCTTACTAATTAGTTACATGAAGGAAATGACTGACAGTATATTTAGGGAAACAATATCTCTCAAGATAGTTCTTAATAAATAAAGGTGGTCCTTTATGTTTTTTCCATCCTGAAGGACAAAAGAGAAGCCATTTGGAAAAAGAAACCCATTAAATTAGAACATATCTTTCAGAAGGTTTTGCAAGAATAAGAGGCTACAGGAACTGAAGAGCACCTAGAAAAGAAGCAAGAAAACCTAAATACTTGACTGCAAACCTATCAGGAGGGAACAGCAAATAAACTGAATAGTGCAACATTATGAAAATTGTTTAACATTCTGTTTAACATATGTTTTTGTAAACTTTTATACCAATTTGCTGTTCTGAATAACATGAATTAATACTTGTATTGGAATGTTTATTGATTTATTGCTCTATGTTCTCCTTGCCCCTTTCCACAGGCCTCTGCAGTACTCAGATTGGTCACATACGAATACAGCTGACATCTCTCTGACAGTATTTCTCTTCACATGACTCATTTCTTGCTAAAACTATTCCATTCAACATATCACAATAGCTGATCATGATGATTAACTCAAATATGTTCCAAAAATATCCTTTGCTGCAAAAAGTATTAAATCATCAGCACTGAGCCTCTAATTGTCATTTAATAACCTTTCAGTAACTTCAGTGATTTTCAATTCTTATTTTCTCTTTCTGTCATGAACTAACTGCTACAGATCTGTTCCCTGAAAGAAAATATGTCTAATTTGTTTCTTTATTCAGCAAACACATATATTTAATGGCTTCTACTATTACTATAAGTGGGATATCTAAAAATATGATTCTTTAACTTCCTTGGAAGAAAAACTAATATAGATTTCCAAAGCTCTGTGTCACACTAGACTTCCGTATTATACAAAGTATGTTTTTAAATGAGTTTCTACATCGAAAGAATGTGGGAAGATTGTATTGTTTTATTTCAGTAGGAATGCTGTATAAATTCACAGCAGATTCTATTTTGATTTTTCTGATTGAAATTTATTTTAAAGTGCTGGTTATACTGAAGAAAAACCTATCTGCTGGTTTAGGCAATTTTAAAGTTGAGCCATATAAGAGTTCCACACCATAATGTTTCAAAACGCTGTTTGGCTGACCTAACCCTGAGGAATTATCTGAGACCCAACAGGAGTAGAGATTAATTTACTTCAATGAATCCAATGTCTCTACAAAACTATCCAAATGTGTTAGATGCACTAAAAATGCATCTATCTGTGAATGCCACTGATCCAAGTTATAAATCCAATGAAATATTTTTCTCCATGGTGCTTCCAAACCAATTTTTTTCTTTTTCTGAAACTGAAAACGGAAATATTAATGACTCACAGAGAGCAATTCACTTACCTAAGCACAACCAGGGACTGCTATATGAGCAATTTTAGAGTTTCTGAGCTGATCATAGAGGAGAAACAGATAATGCACATGCCCCCAAGAAATCTGAGCAGGAGCCAGAGCCTGGACTATTTACCTTCTGGAGTCTCAAAAGGCACTAGGCACCTCTGCTTGCTCAAGTGAATTGAGCTCACAGTCTTTATGTAAAGCAGAATTTTACTCTGTGGTGGTAAGAGCATGTAGCATTAAAGATCAGAAGATGTATTCAGTTCTCACCTCCTTTTAGAAGCAGAAGAACAAAAACTAATATTCTAAGGACTCAGATAACTCTGTAGAAGTGGTTTTGTGTTATTTATCACCCAAGGGTATATCAAACTTCTTTTTTCTTTCCTTTATCAGGCTCCCATTTTTGCCAAGTTTTTAGCTAGGCTTGAGGCACAGATTTCAGCCTAAAGTTAGAGATGAAACTGATAGAAACTGTTGTAGAAGTTGCCAAAAGACATATCTTTGATAAAACTTGTCTCATTTATTACGTAAAAGATGCTTAAAAGGAAAACTATTATCTAGCAGTAGTACAGTACTAGTTTTTCAGAGATTAAATGTTTGATCTAATTCACAAAGAAATCAGTTTAAAAGTGCCCACAAAATTGAGTAGCACTTAGCAAACCCTGGAGCTGATAACAGTAAAATTAATAACACCTTGAAATAAAAAAAAAAAATACTTTTTTTTAATTGTATTTTAATTGTGATAGATTTTTTTATAATGCTACTGAAGTGAATGGAAAAATGGGGAAATTTGCTGATAAAATTGTGCTTGGTTAACGGAGAAGGAAAATATTTTTTATTAGCTTCTATGAAATATCACCTTCTATAAGCTGAGTATATTTGTATAACGTATATACACAAAAAGATATTAAAAAAACATCACAACACAAGTATAAATAAATAAATCTAGGACTTCTCTTTTGCCTACAGTACTAGATGCAAATTCCTATAAACATAATTCATTAGTCAGATGGAATATATATGCCAGTGAAATCCAGTAAGAAAATGAGAGAGAGAGAGAGAGGGACAGACTTCTGGTCAAATACTCTTGACTGTAAGTGCAGTTAAATGATGTTGCAGTTCACAACTGCAAGGTTGCTAGGAACTGTTGAACATTCAATTTTTTAAACAAAACTGAAAAATATTGTACAAGATATTATAGGGTTTCAGCTCAGAAGTCTCAACTCCTCACTTGAAAAATCGTTGTCATCTGTTTATATAACTGTTTATATGTTCATACCTATTGTCTATATCCTAGACCTCATTTATTTCACCTCACCCAAGGCACGCAAATGAGATATCTAGGACGAGATTGTAAATGCTCTGATACCCTTTAAAATTTGAAATTACTCTTTAAGTTGATTGAATAAACTATATTGATAATGTAGTCAGAGTATTCGAAATGAAGCCTGAAAAATAGCATTCATATTGTCCATCTTATTAATCATTCATTTCTGTAGTTTCAACGAAGTTGAAAGTTGATGAAAGATTTATATACTTTGGATCCACTCTCTTGAATGATTTGAATCAGTTTGAAATCAGAAAAGAAATTAGATAAACAGAGTAAAACTGGAATGAACTATATGACTTTTTGATGTTTGATAGGAAAACTTTGTGATCTTGCTGGGGCATTGTACTCTTTTCAAACCAAACACTTCCATTTTAAACGTATCTAAAGATACCTAATACATTGAAACATTGTAAAGACCATGTTTTATCATGTAAGTGTTTTCTAACCTTTTAACCATGGCTGTATTTGTCTTTTCACATTTCACACAAGAACCATCTGCAGAAAGGTGATATACCTGTTGAAAAAAGAGAAAAGTTTTCAAATTAAATTAAATCTTGGTTACCACATGCAGTGCTCTTATGTCCTGCCTTTTTCTTACATCCAAAAAAAATTTACTGCTCGTGGAGTAAGTAGAGAGATTCAAAACATCTTAACTTTCCTCCTGACAGGAAATTTAAATATTTTATAAATAAAAATAAAAATCTTGGGGGTAAATAAGATTATTTTAAATAAAATAACATAATAAAGATGAAAAAACATTAGTATTAACTGATCCTTGATTTTCTTCAAGCACAACATTCAGACCCTGAATTGTGATTTAACTATCATTTCTGTGACCATGGTAGCCTACAAAGGCAGATTATGTAAGTGTGGGAAAGGAACACAATTTTAATTCTTGCATGTGTAGGTGTTAAAACTTCCTTAGAACCAGATTTCCATAATTATACATATAATGGTTACAAAGCTGTCTCTTTACTAAATGGAGTGGGTGGGGTAAAAACAACCTTTCAGGCATACAAAAGCTTATTAAGATTAGCCAGGGGTTTGGGTTGTGGTGAATACATGAAAAACTCTTATCAGGCCACAAGAGATTTATCCTCAATGTTCAGTACTGATTTTCATGCTTTCTCCAGTCATGCTACAAGGGCATTGAGCTCAGATGGTCTGCAACCCTAGGCCATGAAGCAAGTTTAAGTAACTGTGGAAGGAGAAACTGTGAAGTTGTCAAAATAAATGAAGCATATAAGATGAAGAGTAAGAGTATGAATAACACAGATTCAAAATAAAGTCATTTTCTCATAAATAAGGGAGAAATATGTAGGGGGTTTTGGCTTAGTATTAAATAAAACTATGTAGTAGAAATAAAAAAAAAAAAACCACGACATAAACCCCATCTCATTTATGAAAGCTATTTAGATACACATATTTTTAATTTTAAAGTCCTAGTCCCTCAGGACCAGGTTTGATAAGCCTGTAAGAGCTCATGGTTACAACCCACAAGTCTCTTTCTTAGCCTTTTTTTCTTGACAGGGTATAATCGATAGAGACTTCTTACTAAATATAACTTTCCCATATAATAATGACAGTTCCTATGTTAAAAGACCACAAATAGCCAAAATGCTTCTAAAAAGGTTGGCAGTCTTTATGTTTTAGTGGAGTTCTGTGCCAGACTGGTCAGTTTTTCAAAACAGTGCTGGAGAAGAGAAAGCTTCAGGGTGATCTAATTGTGGCCTTCCAGTACCTGAAGGGAGACTGCAAGAAAGATGGAGAGGGACTTTTCACAAGGGTGCATAGTGAAAGGACAAGGGGAAATGGTTTTAAACTAAGGATAGTAGGTTTAGATTAAATATTAGGAAGAAAATACTCACTGTGAGAGTGATGAGGCACTTGGAACACATCTTTAATGTCACATTGGATGGGGCTTTGAACAACTTGGTCTAATGAAAGGTGTCCCTGCCCAAGTCGAGGGGGTTAGAACTAAATAACCTTTAAGGTTCCTTCCAACCCAAGCCATTCTATGATTTATGAACATAATTTTGATCATATTTTACAGATTTTATTTCAAAAGTGTTAATGAGGAGAAAATAATCATATGGTTTTATGTTTATGATTTTGAAACATAAAGCAATACATTCGTTTAATGTTTAACAGTGTTGAATAGAAAATGCAAATCTGTAACAAACTAACAGATGGTATTTGCAATCATATATTCAACTACACCTATACAATTTCCATATATTTTTAGAAATAACAAGTCCTGAAGTGTCTATGTTAATTCGAAGTTATGCAGAAATCCAGAAACATTTTTCAGGTTGCTTTGCTGGACTTGAAAACACTGATTTGTATAAATTAATTTAGAAAAGTTAATATGAAGTAGTTAGTCACTGTATCCATGTTACTGACAATAGGTGAGTATACTGAAAAGTCATACATAACCATTCATAGAGTTTATTAAATGTGTATGTATTTTTTCTTCAAGATTTTTTTCAAATAATTGAATAAAAGCCTTCTCTTTTTTTTGTCTATATACTAGCTGATGCTGAGTTTTAGTAGCAATGGCTGAGGCCATTTGACTTACTTTACTGCTAATAGTTTTCAGGTAGTTTGCTGTACTGATCACAGAGGCAGTTCTCTTCTCTTTATACTTTTTAAAAATGTACATGATTTTCAAAAAGGACCATTTATTGCTGATTAAAATGTTGATTCCTGAGTGTCAGCAGATGAAGTCAGAGCAGAGTGGAGCTGATAACACTTATAAGAAAAATGTGTTCTTAAAATGTCTTGCTATAAAATTTTCAGGTTAGCTTCCTCTGTGTTAACGAGTATTCTTCCAATTGAAAGTGATGCACAAATTAGATAGGCAGTTAAACTTTTAATAGTTCAATTATTTTTAAACATGCAAAAATAAATTTAGAAATGTTTAGAATATTTAGAAATAGATTTACATTGTTACCTTGCTTTTGAGGGCTTGTTTAGTTTGCAGTTTTGACTTGCTGAATAAAAGTTCTTTTTCATCAAATAACTTATTTTCTTCTCACAGCTCAAAAAAATATAGAAATATAGAAAAAAATACTGAACGGAGCTTCTGTATTTCATATTGCTTTTCCCCTCAGCAATTTTTCAAAGTTTAGAATTTTATTTTGTCCTCCTGATTAATTCAGTTCAGATAAAAGAATTAATAAAACAAAGGAACCTAAAATAATTCTACACATCATATTTTTTATATATCTCCAAATGCTCCAAGATATGTTTGCAATTTCTTTCTTTCCCAAATTAGTACTGGATTCTCTGATCTCTGTTGACACCACTAGGATAGATTTTTTAAAGACAAGTGGCTACTGACTGCAAAAATGTAGGACTGAGAATGTCTGTGTAACACAATAGTAGACATCTTCTAAAAGGTACTGATTTTCGGAGAGTACTTACTAATAGAGACTGAAATACACTTTAGTTTTCATTTCAATATTATGTCAGATTTTAGGAATTCTGTAAGTTTTAAATAAGAGACAGGCAGTGGAAATGGCTGTTCAACTGACTATTAGAAGGATTATTCTTCTTGCTTAAAAACTGACATAAAAGTAGATTGAATGTTCAGCCTGGCTTTTTGTCAAGTGTTGATAGTTTCTATTCTTTGTTTACTTACTGTCATTGTTCTCTGCACTGTGAATAGTAGTGCAGGTAGTGTATCTATTGGTCTAATTTCTTTCTTTTCTATTTTTAGTTGAGAATGAAAACTTCAGGCTCATTATGGTAGTTGAGTGTTCAGTTTAGTTTAGCCATACCAACTTTTTTTCTGCTGACTTGCAGCAGGTCAGTGTTGCTGAATTCATGTTGTTCCTCAAGAAACTGATAAGATTCTCCACAGGCACATTCTGACAGTAGGTGTTCATAACCTTTTTTATGAATCACTAAATATATTAAAATCAAGGAATCAAAAATGTATACACTTCTGTGAAAAGAAAAAGCTAAAATAATTTTCCAAGTGACATTGAGTTTATTTTCCAATAAACAAGGAGAAATCTATTAGGTGTAAAAACTACCTTTTTTTTATATTCCCCTTATTTTATATTACTTTAAAAAAAAAATTACACCACTTTTTGTTTTCTACTACTTTTATTTCATACTGCCTTTATTTTACATATAGGAAGTTTAATGTAAAATTATAAAATATGAGTCTGATTCTGCTTTTCTGCCACTTTTTTCCATCTATTCCATCTATTGAGTGCAGTATCTAGAGAAATGAAATCGTCTATGTCTGTTACTTATTGATAAATATTGATATACGTATTTATAGATAGATATAGATATACACTGCAGTTTGTCTTCTGTGATATTTTTATATATTTATATTTATATATAATTGAAACTCGAGATAAGTTCCATCCCCATAAAAGACAATTCCATGTAAAAGTAGGTGAAGTAGAAGATAGATTAAAATGCAAGGCTTAGAACAATGCAAGCCTTACATTTTGCTTTATTAGCTGAGATAATTTTAGCAAAGAATATATCAATTTCTCAGTCCATCATAAGTGTGAGAATGGTTGCAAAACGAAATTTCTATAATCTGAAATAGTGGATACTGAAGCCAGTAGTACCTTAACCAAGCTTTGAGAGAAAAAACAGAGGCGTATGTGTTAATAACTAAGCACAGAAATAAAAGTAAGATTAGTAGCTGAAAAATGTTCCTGTCAGGTTTACCATATGTTTTAAGGGGACTGGTAGTAACACCTATGATCAGTAAGCTAAAAAAGGGAGGATAAATCTAACAACCAAAGTAGCAGATGGTCCATGATCAGTAAAAAGTGATTCATTACAGAAATCTGCCCAGACTTATTTCACTGCCATTACCTTGTCAAAATCCTGATAGAAATTAAAAAAAGTTTTCGGCACATGTGAATCAATGACTGCAATGTTCCAAAATTGTAAATTTGAAAATGCACTGGTGAAAATTGGCGAACTTTGTGAAATTAATTTATTATCTCAGGTAATAAAGTGGAATGGTGATTCAATTAATAAGCTGTAAAAGAGGTGTAGTTCAACGTACAGGAAGTCATGACAAATTAAAGAGCAAAAAGAAATGGCTGGGCAACTGTAGGTCACCAATCATTTTTTAATGCATTCATTGCCTTTGTGAATAACAAATCTAATATGAAATGTAAAGAAAATTACATTTTAGCACCATGTTTTTATGTTAACTTCTAGTGATGTGAGTCAGAGTAGAGTCAATTATTATCTCTCATTTGAAACTGTCATTCTCAGAACAAGTTTGCAGAATTTTATCACATATTCCATGTCAAAGTTGGACTTCATGTTATTGCAATGTGTGAAAAATCATAATTATTGGAGCTCAGAAATTGACAAATTGTGCCTTTTTTCTTTTCTTTTCTTTTTTTTTTTTTTTTTGCATGTAGGAAGAATAATTTAATCTGTAGTCTGCCACCATTAACTAATAAGTAATTAAATAATGTAAGGAAAACAAAGTAAGGACTACATGGTTCGTAAACTCCTTCATCTCAAAATTTGACACAATCATTCATTTTAAGCATGGGACTGGAGTGTGTCATGAGAGATGAAGCCATACACTCATTCAATGATTATAAAAAAAGGCATGATCTTCTGCAGTATATATAGAGAGTATTAGATATCCACACCAGATAAAGTAGTCTTTCTTACTTTAAACTGCATGCAATAGTTTCTTTTGTCTGCATTCCCACAGCGGTGTAAATATCCTCCTTCTGGGAAAACTAATAGTTTTCTTTTTTTTAACCTCCACCTGGAATTCATCAGATAAACATAGAATTTATTAAATACTATTAAATACGGGTAATAATTATTTATAAAAATTAAAAATTATTAAAAGTAATAACAGAGAATTGTTAATGTTCAGGATTGATGGGACACTTTTCATCTATGACTGACATTAGCTCAAAATATTCAAAATGAAGATGAGAAAAGAGGGCTTTGCCTTCTTATGGAAATATCCAAGAAATATTAAGTGAGAGGCTGAGGCATAATTGAGAAATAAATCAACCTATATAGGTTCTTTTTAGAAGAAAATCTAATTCTGCTCTTAGTTAGTCCTACATAAAAGCACAGAAGCAGGAAAGCACAAAATAGGAGAAAGAACCTGAAGTTTCACAATTCTATTAACCCGTTTATCTTCCTTTGTCATCTTGAATTCAACCTCCAGTTGTTAAGATACTTAACTTCAGTGTTTGTATCCAGGGAGATATTTAGGGAAATTAATTTAAATAAAGTAATGAATGGTTTATGGAGGACTATTAGCTCCCTTTTCAAAAATTCAAAGAAATTCAAAATCAGAACTGAAGTAAATTAAAGAGCTTCTAATTCACCTGGAAATTTAGTGAGTTGAGCTGAATAAAGAATACTTTCCTTGGGAAGAAGAATCACAATAAATGTTTAATGCAATATAATTAATCCAAATAAATTTTATTTTTTTTTTTAATTTGTGGGGGCTTTTTTCATTGTCTTGAAAGACTTAGTGAGGACTGATCTGCATGGATAATTTAGTAGAATATTTTATGAACTTCAGAGTACTTCTATCTAAAAATGGAATTATATTAGGGGCTTCATAATAAAAAGCTACATTTCAAAATAATAATTACAATGATTAGGCATAGTAATAGGCAGTGTCAGAATCTGTCCACATAGAAATACTTAAATTAGAAGATCTGAGGGGAAGAAATACTGATTAAATATGTAAAAGAGAAATACCAGATTTGATGAAGCAAAAAAAACCCTGAGAAATGGTAGTTTATTCTTCTTTCTTTGTATTTGTTTGATTTTGTTCTCCTAAATCTGTAGCCCTACTTTTTAGCAGATAAGTTATACTTACACACCTTTACGTGGAGGAAAAAGTGCCACCAATCCTCAAAAAATCAAGTCTATTTCAAACCTGCAAAATAAACAAACTGTTTTCGGAAAGTCTCTTCTGAGATCTGAATCTGATGTCTAACATGCTAAAATTTAAACTGACATTTGGTTTGCAAAAGCAATTTCTGTTCATCATCTTCATCAGTATGAAATTGTTTACTTCTTGATAAAGATGAAACCACAATATTTATTTCCAGGACTATTTCTAATACTGTGATGTAGAAAAAAATATTTAAATCTTCAGTATTTATTGTTATACATAAAGCCAAACTGTAGCCTGCATTGGACTTCACTGAAATATAACAGAAATTTAATAATGACATTTTATCGATAATTATTTTATGTGTTGTATTTTTATTGTTAATTTAAGTTTATTCTGACACAAGTCAACATTTTGTCCAGATACAATGTTGAATTTCACTTCTATTTTTAAAATAGACTTAATAAATGTCAGTATCCTCTTTAGTCTGGTTTCTCATTAGGATCTATTTTTGCACAAATTGTGATAGAAAATTTAGATAAATATCGAGAGGATCTGACACTCAAAAGCTGTCTCAGATTAAAAATTGTGACTCTACGTTCTCTTTAAGTAAAGAAACCTATTTCAAGGTTTTGTACTGTAAGGACTAAAACAAGTATGAAAATAACTTCCTATATATCGTCCAAAGGATGCATGAATTATAGGAAATTAAAATTTCCCTCTTTTGATAGAAACCTGCTTCAGTCTGGCAGTTACTTTTTTTTTTAAAAAAAAAAAAATCACATTATTGCCTGGGGGTTTCCATTAGTATTAGAAAATCCAGTAACACACTAGAATAGCCATGAACAAAATAGTTAAGATTGCAACAAAAAATGCTGGCTTTGCTCATTCTCAAAGCAGATTCAGGAGAACTTGTTAAGCCTCCTTGTTTTAAAGAACTTATTAGCTTTTTTCAAGCTGGAATGATGGAACTTTTATAGAATCATAGAATATGCTGAGTTGGAAGGGATGCACAAGGATTGTCGAGTCCAGCTCCTGGCCCTGCACAGGATCATCTCCCAGAGTCACACCACATGCCTGAGAGTATTGTCCAAATGCTTCGTGAACTCTGTCAGGCTTGGTGTTGTGACTACTTGCCAGGAAGCCTGTTCTAGTGCCCAACCACCCTCTGGGTGAAGAACCTTTTTCTAATATCCAATGTAAATCTCCCCTGACAAAGCTTCATGCTTTTGCGTATGGTTTCTGTTTTCTGTGAACAATAATGACGTTTATGTGTGAAGGGTGGTAGTGGTAGAGGATTAATATTGATTTTCCACACTGCTTTTGAATGGCAGTTCTCATTGAGCTCTTTGATTCACAGCAATAAATTTATCCCTAAAAAAGTTTTGCCAACAGTCACTGATCCCTAATTCCCCAGAGCTTCTTAATTAATAAATTAGAATTTAGGGTGCATATGTTTTGCTGAGATAATGATGTTTCTTGACACTGTTCTGCCATACTTTCTGAATTTTTGGTTTTTGATTAATTTATTTTATTTTTAAGTAGAGCTGAATATTTGCAGACATAAATAAGAAATATTCTTTAGAATAATAGCCACTTTATTCCACTGTTTTGTCTAGTCCTAAAAAGGCTTGACATGAACAGCCTGTTATTTCATCTAGTCCCACTTCATGAGTTTTCCATGAGTTATATCTACTAGCTATTTGCCTATTTTTTCTCAGTGAAAAAGCACCCTTCCAAATAAACATATATATATATAAATAAATTAAGATTTATTTTCTATATCATTAAACATATTTTAAGTGATAATCACTTTGAAAACTAAGGAAAAAGGCAAGAAGAAATTTTTTTTTTAATGTGATTTTGCTACAAGAAGTGGGTGGAACATAGGACAGTATTACTGGATGTTTCTGATCTGCTCAGGGTTCATGATTTCACTTTTACTATTGCCTATCATATGAAGAAGTTTTTATATTTGAAAAGATAAATGCCTTGCTGATATATGTGTATATACCTTGCTGATAAATACTTTACTGAGAAAAAAAGCAAGACCAAGTAGTTCTCTCTTAAATTGCCTCTCAATTTTTTTTGTAATACAGTTGGTATTTATGAACATTCATCCTTTTACAACCAATGAATTGGTATGGGAGGGGCTAAGTATCATTTAAAAATAGTTACTTTCTACCTGTTTGTGGAAAAATTTTTGTGTTGTGTCTGTATTATAGATATCTAGTCATTTATAGGCATACATCTTATTTTCTACTATTCCTCGTGCAGCTGCTTATCATCTTAGTTCACTGCTTCAAATAATCATAGAGCAATCAGTTATAAAACACAGCAAAGTACTACCTCCTTTCAGTGCTATACTGGCAGATTTAATGATAAAGAAATATTTTACCTGTTGCATATTCAGAATGAAAATATTCATAAAACTCCCAAATGGACCTAACAGTCCATTTCATAGAAAATAGCAAAATAAAGAAAATATACTGTTTAACATGCTATAATGTAATTAATGACAGGAGTATCTAGGGTATCAAATAAATAGTTGATGGATATGAGAAGGGAGAAAATAATATTGGAAGGATTTGATTCTGATTTCACCAAATATGACAGAGAATTTTCTTCGTAAGCAAAAGCACATGTTACTGCTGCAGAGTCTTCCACACTTGCGATATGACAGACAAGTGAAGGCGAAAATAAATCCAAACCCATCCCAGAACAATTCAACTTTCACAATGACAAATCTGCAGGCTATCATGAAACAAAATAATTTACTACTCTAAGACATTTGTAAGATTTTACATATTTCTCATTTTAAGTTGCTTCTGGTCTCTTTATGTTTTAAAATACATTTTGACTTTATTTAAAAGTTTCATTTTGAAAGCATAGTTAACACTCAGGTAAAGAGCAATTGTATCAGACTGATGTGATTATGGATGGTTCATGGAAGTTTTACCTTCTTTCACGTAGGTTTAATTTTTCTCATATATATGAAATACCTAGAGATAAATGTTTTTAGAAAATCAAACATACCCAGAGTCTCAGCAAATCTAAGGGCTCCCAATCCACACGGTGTGTGCAGTGTCAAAATTTTTTTAAGATGTTTGTAAAAAATTATGGTAGAAAGTGTATCCTGGGTGGCATTAGAAGAGGACATCCCACAAGCCCAGGGAAGTGATTATTCCCCTCTATTTCACACTCATGATGCAGAGCCTGAAGTACTGTGTGTAGTTCTGGACTCCTCAATAGAAGGAAGATGAGGCTGGCCTGGAGACAACTGAGCAGTAGAGGCTGGAGACTCAGCTTTGCTCAACCAGGAGACTCGAAGGCTAGAAGGCAGCTATATTGCTGTCTGCAACTCCCTGGTTTTTGGTTGCTGGCAAAATGGAGATGCAGGGTGAAGAGAAAGTGGACACAAGCTAAACCTAAAAAATATTCCATGAGACTGAAGGATAAAGTTTTCCTCAGAAGAGTGATTATGCAGAGTTAGAGGTCCAAGATGATTACCTGACATGTAGGTTTTACAGAAGCTGTTATATATATTAATTTCTGACACACACACTCCAATATTAAAACCATGTACTGCGTAACCACTCCACAGTTTTGTTTCTGGAACTCAGGGCATTTCATTTCACAGAAATCATTCTTGTAGTTAGAAGCCACAAATTAAATTCTGAATTCTTGCCTTCTGAGTGTTAGTGTAGAGAAACTGTTCTGCTTATATCACCAAAAATGATTTACCTTATAGTAAACCACATTTATGTCCTTTCAGTTAAATTTTATTAATTCAGTGAATACCTAGGATTATACAGTAACACAAATCCTGGACCATTATTAGAATTTCTCCATGGTGTCTGAGATAATAATTCATTTATTTCTTAACAGAATTCTTATTCTTCTGATCAATAAGTTTCAAAACCAAACTTAAATTTTAGACATTAGTGTGTAAACATTTCTGCAGTCTTTTTTCCTTGCTAAAAATTTTTAATTAAATGGAAAAACATTGCAAAAAAATACATAGAATCATGCTTAAAAGAAAGGTGAAGGAAAAAAAAAATCTAAAAAAAAAAAAAAAAAAAAATCCATTGGAAAATCACACTTTTGTAACTTTACAGTAAAACAGTGTAGATTATCTTCTGTCTTTACCTGACTCCAGTACAGAGGCTTTTGGTTCACTCATGCGTTTATTTATTATATAATAATTAGTTATTATTATATTATTAATAAATATTTTAGTAACATTAAGAAATAAACAATAAATAATTGAATATAATATTATAATTATAGGCTTCAATATTATTTTATTTTATTTCAAAGTTCATGTGTTAAATATGGGGTAAGTAAATTATCTTGCAGATTCTGTTAGCTTGTCTCATGATTTCAAGTAAGGGCTACCACTACATGTAATATTTTTTACAAATATTTAATCTTTTGATACTTATTTTTGAAGAATCCTGCTTGCTAATAGTGCTACAAAAGTAATTACTAATATATAATGTGTCATAGTGAAAAGCTTTCACAGAGGATGTTATTTGAATTCCAAATGGTCTTGATTTCCAAGCCAGGTTCAAAACTTCCCTTCTAATGATTAATAATAAGTTACCTTTGTACATGTAGCTGTCATAACAAGGAATCTCAAGCCCTTTACATTAGACACAGACAACTATTGCACTAGTTTGCCAGGATCATGAGGTTTGGTATATGCATGTAATAGGGAAAAAAAAAAAAAAAAAAGTGAAAATTAAAAAGGGAAGGAAGAACTGATATGCAATATAATGGTCTCATAAGTTCAAATGACATTTTAGCTCATTTCAAATAATGACAAGGTGTACAGTAGAAGTTAATGGCAACTTCTGGGGGAAGACAGCAAGCAGCTAGGTAGGGGCTAAGTTCCAATTGGGGTGAAATGCCTTTCAATTATAATACTATAGTACATGATATCTGGAAAATGAGGAGCGGAATAAAGTTTATTGCACTCCTGGGAAGTGGAAAGTTCTCCTGGCCAAAGCCCACCAGGTCACTTGAAGTCATCTGAAAATTAAGTATACTGATGTATACTGAAAAAATTCTTGTGTAAAAGTCTATTTTGGAGTCATTCTATAATTTTTATATGAATATTTCTAGTGCTTGAAAACAGATTTTGTCAAGTACTCCATCTTCAAAACTAGTCTGCTTTAATAGAATCAGACAGTTATGAATTATTTAGATGATGATTTGACCTTCTTCTTCACTTTATAACTTTCTTGAACATGTTTAGGATTCAAAAATTATTCTCTTATGGATGTCAACATTTGAGTCTTGATCCTACATGACCTACTTGTATACTTAATATCACTACTGAAAGTAGTCCATGGAGTAATCTCGTTTAAGTATTCAGCATTGTACAAATAAAATGTTGTGTACAAGTCTTATGACCTGAATTTAAGAATGTGGAAATAGAGTTCCCAAAGGAGGATGACATAAACAGTCATTTGGGAAATATATCCCTTGTGTTTAGAGGCTTGTGTTGCTGAATCCTGAAAGGGAACACTGGATCATGAACTCTTAGTTCTCTACTGTAACAGAAAATCAAAACTATAAAGAAATCAAAAATACAGAGAGAAAAAAAATTAAAAATGGATCAACTCCATTTTAAAACTAGTTGTATTTTGTCTAAATCTTTCCTTCATGGGGTTTTTATGCTCATTTGCAAATCTTATAGTGGCTAGAAAGCTTGTTCTGGTTTCTATCTTAAGACTATGCAAGGCTGATTACATATTTTTTTTCTTTCTCTAATTCTCCTGTTAGGTTAAGGAGGTCATCTCAGTCCCTGGAGTATGCACTTACACTGGAAAAGTTTTTTGCTATAACTTCCTTTTTGATCTCAAAAGCTTTATAGTGCCAGTGATTGGAGATTTAAGTGTGAACAAAATCAAATTCAGTATCTTAGAGATGTGACTGAATTTCAAAACAAATGAATTGGCAAAATTAATTTTCTTCCAAAAGGGTAAAATTTTAGGCAGCTTTTTAGAGAAAATGTTTTGTTCCTTTGTGTAAGAGAAATGAGGCTGTCACTGGTCTATTTTGGTCTCAAGAGGTCTAAATGTATGTACAGTGTCTGGCTAGGATGGAGATTATATTCCTTACAGCAACCTACATAGAGCTTAGATTTTTGATTAAAACAGCACTGAAAACACATCAGTCCTTCGGCTATTGCTGAGCAGTGCTTGCACATCATCAAAGTTTTTTATTTTTCCTTTTTTTCCTTCTTTTTTTTTAACCTTTTTTTCCTACTTCACTTTCCCCCTTCAGGTAGGTAGGCCAGAAGTTGGGAGGAGACCCAATCAGCTGGCATTAACTAAACAAAGGAATATTACACATCATATGACGTTATGTGATGTCATGCTCAGTAAAATAAAACAAGGAGAACTCAATTTTCCCCTATTCTCCACTTACTTTTATACTATTTCTTTAAGTTTAGGTGGAGCTTGAGTGACTTTAGTCATACTTACTTTTATCTCTGATTGATAAAAAATTTGTTTCGCTTCATATACGTAATGGAGAAGTTGTATCTTGGCATCCATCTCCTTGGTTGACAGGTACTGTACAATCTTTGAGCTACACAGTATCTGAGACACTGAATCAGTAAAAGTATTAGTTTATTACTGGGCTGGAACCAACCTGTGTGTACGGGGCAGGAAGGACGCACAGAATTCACACAGCAGTGCTGGCTGCTGCATGGAGCCCACATGTAGCAGTTTTAAGTCAAAAGGACAGCCTGGTGTCCACCCACACCAAGCCCCCTGGAAACCCTAAATCAGCCTCTGATTGGCTACACCACCCCTCACTCTGGCCTGGAGAGCACTGAGTGTTCAGTGATCTGGAGGTCCCACCTGGGGGTGAGGTGGCCACAGTAGCCAAAGCACACAAACACAGAAGCACAGGGGTTCCATCCTGCCTTTCTCTCTTGGGTCCTGCCATTGCCATGTAGAGCCAAACTTCCACAGGATTCTTTGCTGGTAAGTTTTTCTCTTAATATCTTTTCTCAATCTCTTTCTTTCTTTACTGTCGATCTCTTTTGGGCAACTTAAAATTAGTGGGTTGTACTGTAAATTTTGTGGGTTGGTGTGTTCTGGGACGGTTCTCCGTGGAATGCTCTACTTGGCTGTATGTTACCCCCTTTAAACGTTTGCCAAAATCCTTATTTCCTCCTAAAATTAGAGGTGACTCCTGAGAAAAGTGTGTAGCTTCTTCTCTTTAGGCTATGTCAAGGTATAAAGAACCAAAGGCTCTGCAAAAGTTCATTGGGTGAAACTTTTGGAGTCCTGTATATTTTTAAAGTAATACTCCCAGTTAAGCTTGTGGCTTTGGGACTGGGATCTTACAAAAGTACCACCATGTTTCCTTCCCTGCAGGCAATTCTATGGAGGGAGGCTGTGAGGTCTCCACTCCACTCCACCCTGTGTTCCATCCCCCAGAGCAGGTGCTTATCGTTGTGTCAGGAACCCTTGTGGGGTATGTTGACTTCATTCCATCCAGGGAGCAGCACCTGCATTTTACCCTCTAATTCTTGGTCTTCTTTAATTTTTAGTGCTATCCATTGTCTCACAAGTGATCCCGGGTAATTGGCTCCAGGTGATTCTGCTTGAACAGTAAGGTTGGACCAGATGATCTCAGAGTCCCCTTCCCCCATCAATCATTCTTTGATTCTGTGAAAGTTCACTAAGCACATGAAAACTAAGTTGATTAAAGGAATCACAAAATCCAGAAGGTTCAGTAATAGAACAATGTAGCAGTAACAATATAAAGGCTGATGACAGTCACATCAGTATTTGAAGAAGGAGTTCTGCCTCTGTGCCATTATGCCCAATATGAATTTTTCAATAATACCCTGATGTAGGTTCAGTAGTAAGATATGGTTTGGAAATGGTTTGGAAATACAAAATTTAGGAACAAATCCAAATAAAAATGAACGTGATTTTTTCTTTGTTACATATGGGTGATTTTGAAAACCTTGTATTCTCTTAATGTTTACAGTGCTCATAAACCTGATCAAACGCTTCCTTAAATTTCTCTGACTCTCCCTTCCCCTTACCTGTAATTTGTTTTCATTTTTAGTATTCTGTACAAATTCACAGATCTTGCATCTTGTAACTTACCTGTTTCCTGTAATTTCCTTCTGTCTTCATTTTTTCACATTTTCTCAGTATGGGTAGTCCTCCGGTCATTTTTCCACTTTCTTCTTTGCTTTTTGTG
The DNA here is from genome assembly GCA_038380795.1 of Pyrocephalus nanus. Taxonomy (NCBI): domain Eukaryota; kingdom Metazoa; phylum Chordata; class Aves; order Passeriformes; family Tyrannidae; genus Pyrocephalus; species Pyrocephalus nanus. Next base: position 69,354,853 of record CM076261.1, read on the forward strand.
ATTAAACACACAATATCTGTTAGTTAGGTAGCACTTTCACAGTTAAGTCCATTTCTAAAAGTAACTTCAGGTGAAATATACAAAAGAATAATAATGTCAGTTTTAAAACTGTCCCTTGCATTTTCTGTCTAAACATCTAAGAATGTCCTCCTGACATCTTTGTTTGTGTCTAATATTTTAGGTTCTTTGGGCTACAGATTACCATGGCTCATTTTGTGGAGCTGTTAATGCTTTACAATTAGGGAGTAATATTAGTGTGAGGTCTGGTTTCCATTTTCATGCAAGACACACAATCTAGACAAGAGAATATATATTAGTATGAGGACAGGGATTAGAGTTCTTATTTGTGATTGGCTAATGGCACTGTAGAGTGATTTGTAAACCTGATTATACCTAGTGATTGATAATGGTTCATTTATTTCAAACAGCACTGTGCCAAGACTAAAAGAAGAATCAGCCAACAAAAACATCACTTCATCATGTAGATAACTCATATCCACTTTTTTTCCACTTTCAGCTATATTAAAATATTTAAAAAATAAAGTCCTTGAGCAAAGAACATCATGGTGCTGATTCAAGGCTCTATTTAGCTGAAAATTATTCATACCCAATAGAAATGACATTTTAGTTTTAGACTGCCAAAGTGAACTTTATTAGTATGTCATTAATCATTGTCTTGGAGGTGACACCTGGGGAAAATGATTTAGTGGAGATTAGAGCACTCAGATGTAACACTGAAAATATCACATTTATTTCCAGCATCAATCAGTCAATGAAACACATATTAACAAAAAATGACGTTTATGTACATTTAAATCTGCTCATAACAAAATGCACTGCTTTCTATTCAGAACATTTTCTATTTTTTTCCAGATTTTTATATTGAGTTTATAGTTTATATAAAAAACTACTGTTATCAATGTATTAAATTTAAAATATGTCATAAAAACATATTTGAAACAAGATGGAAATTGGAAAGTTGTGCCAAAGAGAACCATTTGTTGGAAAAACAAGGATTTGAAAAAGAAATATCCACCTCCCCCTATAGTCTGTAGGCATTGTTGCATAGCTAATATTTGACTCCAAAAGTCTGAAATTCTGTTCACTTTCTTAGATTTTGCTGATTTTTAAATAATAATAACAATAAAACAGAACCAACCAACTAAACAACCAACAATTTAAGAAAAAAACGATTCCCAAACAAACACATTTAGAACATCTCACATTAAAGGGCTGCCATCAAAGCAATGGCATATTAATTCCTATTTTTCAAAGAGTAACAGCTGAGGCATAGCTCATTTAAGTAATGAGACTCAGACTAAACAATAAAATTACTCTTTTCTTTACTCTCTGTTTAACACTGGTCTGTATCTCACTTTTCCCAGGCTCAGGGTGCCATAATCTTATGGTCTTTAACTTAACTTCTTTCCCTTTATTTCTCTGGGCAGTCATTGTTAAAACCAAAGATAATGGAAAATCATTCTTTTCTAAAGATGGTGTTACATTATTTTGTATAGAGGATAAGAAAGTCAGCTGTTATACTCTAGGTTTTTACTCATGAAATACTGTCCTCATGCAAAAATAAAAAAAAAAAGAAATCTGTTACTAAGAAAAAAATTAAGTCATTACAAATTAAAACAAAGAACATATAGTACTCACATTTACAGATTTAAAACAAGCAAACAAAACCCCAAAAAACTCAAAACCCTAGAAGTATTAAATACTAAGTTTTATTTTAAATATTATTATTTTTATATTAATGAAAGTTGTTGTTATCTGATTCTTAGTGGAAAACTCCAAAAAATCTCAGTGTTGTGTTCTCTTCTGAAAATGGATTACCTCATTTATTCTCCCCTCTTGCACTTAGATAGTGGGTAGAAACATAATTTCTTTGTAATGTCAGAGAAGCATGTCTATAAATAACAGTATAGAGTAAATATTACAGAGGTGCACACTATTCCACAGTTACTATGGCACAAACCTGATTTAAAGGCAGTGTGTTTTATGTATGTATGTAATACATTTAAGGACACTGAAAGCACATAGAGAATTTTAAATACAATGCTCATTCAGAGAGAAATGGAATGTTCATTTTCAAAATGAGTTGCTACTATAGAAATAAATATGTGTCAGACCTCTTAGCTTGCAGAGGCAGTTCAAGAAAGTGAGAATGAATTTTTATCTATAACATCAATTTGGAAGTTACAGCCAAAAAATAATAGTACGCATCTAGTTACTCTAGTTGATAAAAATGAGCTCCCTGGAGTCGAGCTATATTTGCTTTGCTACACTTAGCAGTAAGAACTATCACCACTCATCAGCAATCCACAAACAGGAGGAGTCTGAATAACTAAAGCTACAAATCAAAAGTTTATTTGAGAAATAAATAGATCATTATCATCAACACAACTGCTTTTCCCCGTGCTGACAGCAGTGGTACTGTAAGAAATAAACATTTGTGCCTTAGTGAGGGCTCTGGAAATACGAAATGTCTAGATAAAAGACCATGAGAAAAAATACTGGAAACTACTATAGAGGAAAATTAGTTATTTCAGAATTAAGTCATTGGGCGTAGAAGTGACAACCTAAAGTCTGATCTGTTCTAAAGCAAATAATTCCTAAATGTGCCTTTCATTCCTGGCTTTGAAATCATGTGTTTTCCTGTGCAGAGGCAACTCCTGCTGTTTCAGGTTCAGATAAGGGCAGGGTGCTCTTTAGGGGATAGAGCTCGATTTAGTTACTTGTCTTTTCAACCAGACTTACGCTTCCCTTACTGATGAACTATTTAGTCCTTCACCAGTCCAGAAAAGGCACGACTGCTCACAGAAGTAATGCCCACTCCTTTATACAGCGTTAGAATCTTTCCACCAGCTCCAAAGAGCCCACCTTGGAAAATCAATCTTCACTGTTTTGTGCCTCACTTTCCTCTTTTGCTTTATGAGAACTATGAAGTTTGTAAAGCAGAATGCTCTTAAATAAAGGTGCTTTATGAAGATACAGTAGAGGTCAGAATGATATAATTTGATAAGGAAGCACAGCAAACATTATATTTCTCCAAAGGTATGTAAAGAGTGGTAACAACAAGTCCCTTTGGGCTAAATGCTTCAGTCTTTATAGCGGTGCAAAATGGTTATAGAAAACCTCAGCAGAAACAGAACAAAACAAACAAAACCACAAACCACTGCACTTAAGCCAACATGACAATACATAGAAAAGAGCATGTACTACTACAGTGTGAAATTGACCCCCTAATCAAATTAAAAGAATCAAGGGTATTTCAAGGTACTACAAGTATTAATATTTAACAGAACCCATTTTGCTTGAAATAAAGGTCAGGAATTCGCTCACATTACCGTTATCACAAATGTGAAGTCTAGCATGGATGGAGAGTCAAAATGTAGCTGGCTGCTACAGGTTGCTACAGCAACCTGTAAAGGTTGAAAATGAGGATCAATGAAGTCAAAATTCAGGAAGCTGAAGTTAGAACAGTCTCCTTTGTTCATATATTATTCTACCAGACTGAGATATTCCTCGTATTTTAAACAGTTAAACTAAAGATATTTGTCTATGTGTGATTTTGCTACAGGACTATTAAATTTTTAATACACCAAAATGTATTTTGTTATACTGCAAGCTGAAGTAACTTGCTAAGTATTTATTAAAATACTAGTGATTCTGTAATAAATAGGTTGAATGGACTGTAACTACAAAATTAGTTTTTTAGTGAATATTGGAGTTGAATCCTGATACGAAAACCAGAATATCTTGCCTTCAGGTTCTTTTAAGTTCTTTTTATATTTAATGAAATTGTGACAGGGTAATAACATCATTTGGGCCGTTAAAAAGTTCTCTTTCTACTTTCCTACAAAACCTGAGAAAAGATAAAGTAGTCTCTTACTGACTTTTATATTTTTCTTGTGACCCCTCTATAAATCTTATTAATACCTTTAGCACTACTTCTTTTTTTTTTCTTTTTTTTTTTTTTTTAATAGAAAAAGCACCCTGAATTTTCTTTACTGGGAACATCATCTCTCAGTGACTTTCGTCTTTCAAAGTTTCACAGTTACAAACACTTTTTTTGAAAAACAATAATTAAGCAAATATTGATTTATTTTTGACTTCCTATGTAGTCCTTAGCTTGTGTAATTTATTAGCCGTACTTACTTTTAGCTACTCTCCTTATGGTTAGCATCACAGCATTAGAAGGTGCTTTGCTGACCCAAAAGCTCTGCATTTGTATGACTGGAAACATGCACAGCAGAAAATCACAGAAAGCTGGGTCTGGTAGAACCCTGTTGTGACCTTTATAATGTTATTATCTGTGCAATATCTGAAGAGACTTCAAACAGAGATACTATTTGTGCAAAATGTACTGAAATATGTAATCATCAACTGTGTTGCAAGTAATTAGAAATGAGAACAGATCAAAACAGGGGAAAAGAAAGCTACACTAAGCTCAAGAGAGATTTAGGTATGGCTGAACCAGACCAGCTTCTCAAGGAAGAGATTCAACTCCTATGACAGTAGTGGTTTAATCATGTATTTGTTCACCAATATGGGAAGGTAATAGGTTCAATTCATTTTCTGTAGTGCATTAAATGTTTTTCTCTATTTTCTAAAAAGTGAGTCACTCCACATCATGTTTTTGTAATAAAAATTATGTGTATTAGAGTTACTGCTTTACTTTTCAGCCCTTCATATGATCCTTGTGCAAGTGACCTTCGCTTGAAAAGACCACTTTACTGCATAATGGAACTCCTTGGGATAAAGATTTCTATTGAGTGAGTTTTTACAGGGGCAGCTGTGAGCATTTTCACAGTGCAGATTCTGTCTCCTTCCCATTTCAGTTCTCAGTAGCTCTAAATTGAAGCTTAAGCCTATAGGTTTAGAGCAGTAGAATCTACATAGACTTTAAAAGAGTGTGAGAAGATTCAGAATTTTGCCCACAGATCACTCTCTTTATTTTATAAACTAATGAATACAAGACAGAGGTCATTTGACTTCAGTGGTAATAATTTCCTTTTAATCACCATATGACTAGTCTTCATTCTAGCTTCTTAGAGAGAATTAAAAAAAAAAAAAAAAAAAAAAGAAAAAGAAGGGAATAGGATCCTTGCAAGCTGGGGACAAATTGACTGAGGATTTTACAGAAACCAATTTCTTTACTATAGCTTGCACTTTTCATTTTTCAAAAATCTTAACCTCCAAAATTTTTTTTTTAACTTGGCCATTTTTCACTAGAGTAAGTAAACTAATAGGGTATACTCAAAAATAGCATAAAAGAACATCTGTACAGTAATGAGATAACAGATTTCCCAAATGAATATAGAAAAGGAATGTATTGCTTAACTAACCTCTTTACTTTTTTGAAAGAGGTAAGAAATTATGACCATGTTAACTGAGATGAGAACATTTACAGGGATTTTCTTAGTCCTTTGTTAAATTTTAAAGATATACTTTGTTTTCCTCTGGCAACCAGAGTGAAAAAAGTCAAGAGATGAAAAGCATTTTATTAAAAATATCACATAAAGATATTTTGGTATCAATGGGAAGTTGTATTGCTCACTACAATCAAAGCAAGGAGTGGTGTTTGAATGGAAAGGATCTACCTAACACATGACAGAAAACCACGGTGCCAAAGCCTCCAGCTATTTGTAAATTTCTTAGAAGTAAAAAATTTTTTGAATTTTCTGATGATTCAGAACTCTGAATGAGTGGTTAATGAAGGCTGCAAGCATCAAAAGGAGTTCAAGTAAATAAGATAACTGTATCATTGTTTTCACAGACTGGAAATTAAATCTAACACTGAAGAACTTGAGGTATCACAAATACAATTTCAAAATCTAGTAGGCAGAAATTGAAGGACTGTTCTGAAAGCAGTGAAATATACCTGTAAATCAAAATGGATGGCAAAGACTAAGCCTAAAAAGGATGCAGAGCACAGAAACTGATGGAGAACATGCTTGGTTACAAAATAGTGAAAACCTTGAAAGTTTTCTAAAACAAAGGAAGTGCTTATTTGAGAAGATAGGCAAGTCCCAGTCCCAGTGCTATACTATGAAATTTATGTAATTTGTCACTACCTGGATTAATTCAGAACAATTATGCAATATTGCTTTAAATTTCAGGAATCTAGGATTAAATCAGACCTTGAAGATGGTAAGGGCTTTTGAAAACTTGAGCACTGATGCTTTTTTTTAAAAAACAGCAATATGAAACTGAAACAGGTAGACCACTAAGTAATTATGTTTTCTTCATTTTAGTTGGTGGCCATGCAAAACTGTAAGGTTTGAAACAATGATGCCACGTTGTACTTTGCTACATGTTTTCCTAGCTGTCAAGAACAGAACTATGAGGCCTCCCTTGCCAAAGATCCCTTGGTTGTTGGGGATTTTATCAAGTGTGAATGCTTGTTCATTTTTCAAATATTTCTAAAGAGGGTTTATCTCTTAAATTCTGGGTTTGAGAAAAGAAACTAACTCACTGTAGTAACTAGCACATCAAATGTGACATCATGAATCTAGCTATTCATTATTTTTCCTGTTTCTTCTAGAGAACTGAATTTCAGACTTTGAGTCATAAGGAATTGTTTAAAATAAACTGGGATGATTACTTTCAGTGAGTCAAATCACCTTTCACATGCCTGTGATCTTCTAGATCTATGTAAAATGTAGAATCATTCTGTCAAATAATCTGTATGTGTGTGTGCACACACATATATATATGTATGCACCTGAATGTGTGTATCTGTGCACTCATTCTTGCATATATATGTATATCTAATATAATTATATAAACATCTCATTTGTAACTACTCCTTGCCTTGCCAGGTCCTCTTTAAAGCTTTTGGAAGAAAGTCCCTGACATGCAGCTGGTTGGATTGCTACGACCTCCTGACTGAAAGATTGAAAATGTTGTAGCAATACTTCTGCAGTACTGGTCAGCAAAAGTCAGAAAGGGAATAGCTCTGAGAGGCCTTAATCTTTCTAATAAACAGATAAACACCGGAGTTAAGGGACTCATAAAAGATTTCTACATGCTCTAATGCATTCTAGAGCTGAATACCTTTGAGGCAATGGTATACTGGCTTTGTGAGGTGGGCAGAATACAAACCTCAGGGAGATCAATGGCATCACTACTGGAATGAACACAGAAATAGGGTGGTAATATTTAGAGCTGGGTGAACTTTTTGTAGAAACTACCTATCTTACTACAGAAAGTAAAATGATTTTTTTTTTAAATTTTTTTCCTCTTGAGTGAAAATTTTCAGGATAAATTAAAACTGTACGTAGAAAACAACAAACACCAAAGAAAAATTTTCTGGGTTGATAATTTGAAACTTGGAGGTTTTGATTAAAAAGATATCACTGGCAAAACCAATAGAGAGCTGAAACATAATCCCTTCCTGAATCAGAATGGATTTAGTCCTTTAATGGAACTGAAATATCTTCTGCTGGAAAAGGATAGTTTTCTGCATGAGCTCATCAGCACAAAATGCCTTACTGAGATATTTAATCTTTCTGTTATCAAACATTAAAGAGGTCTCAACAAAAAATGGAATCTTAGTATAATCAAATATTTTTTAGTTACCCATTGCTTTCCTGTCTTGTAAGAAGAGCTGGTTGAATAATGTATTTTTCATTGGAAAATTGGAAACATAAAAATTGATAACTTTGAACCAAATAAAATAACTTTTTTGAAATGAAATTAATATGTTGTAGTCCAATAAAAAGGTTTTATATATCTATACATACATATGTAAAGACAATGGGTTGGATAAGTTAAAATGACTTAAAATGTTATATAATAAATACTATAGAAAGTTCAGTCTAAATAATTCCTTTTGTATTTATAGTTTTGAGTTATCCTTTTCTGAACATTTTGGTTTTTAAAATTTGAGGCTCAGGTTAATCTCAGCAGTGTTGACAGAGAAATTAATTGTTTGCTGTTGTTTCTAGCCTGCATGAAGGGTTCAGTTTATATCAGTTTCTATCCAATGTATGATAAATATTATTATCTGGTACGATGGCTAGCTTTTTAATCTCAGAAAATAGTTATGATCAACAATATCCTGTCTTTAATGTAAAGCACAGTTTCAACTTTAATATGGCCAAAAGGAATTGCACATTATTCCTGTAAACTACAACGATTCAAAAGGGTTATTGTATCAGCTGAACTTCATGTCTTATTCTCTATTTGATATAGTAGATGCTTCATTCTGAAAACAATTTTTGTAATTGTAAGAAACATTTAGAACATGAAAGGAAAATGCTGTATTTTTTGAGGATGTGTGTGTTACCATTACGTATGTCACAACAATTGTAAAATGTTTAGATCATATTTAAGAATGCAGTGCCAGTTAATTGTTGACAGCTATATTATTATCACTATTTTTAGTGCACATTCTTATATTCAGTGTCTAATATAGTATCCTGGAGTAAAATACAATTACTGTTTCTATTTGTAACCTTGAAATAAGTCTGTTGTGCCACCTCAAATGTATTTGTGCTAAAACAACCAGTCACAAACCTATCCTTAAGTTACTTCTAGAAATAGGAGTAGAGTGGACAGGAAACCTTTCCCTTGATGAACTGAGTACAGAAGTCTAATAGCATACTATAGGAAATATGCAACTAATATATATTTACTGGAATGAATAATAAGAGTCTAAAGTTTATTTTGATTGTACAACATTCACTAAAAACCTACTCAGAATTCACACACATGTACATGTAGAACACTTCACAATAATATTAGCTAAAAATTACCTAAAATTATCATAGAATCACAGAATAGTCCAGATTGAGAGATCTCAAAAGAACTGGTGCAACTTTTGCTGAGAGACCCCACTTGGACTACTGCGTTCAGCAGTGGGGCACCCAGCACAGGAAGGACATTCACCTGTTAAAGGGAGTCCAGAGGAGGGTCACCAAGTTGATTAGAAGGAGGAGCACATCTTCTATGAGGATTATTCAGCCAGAAAAATTAGGCTTAGGGGTGACCTAATTGTCGCCTTCCAGTGCCTGAAGGGAGCCTACAAGAAAAATGGAGAAGAACTCTTTACAGGTGCATGTAGTGACAGGACAAGGGGGAATGGATTAAAACTGAAAGGCAGTAGGTTTATGTTAGGTATAAGTAAAAAAATTCTTCACTGTGAGGGTGGTGAGACACTGAAACAGGTTGCCCAGAGAAGTTGTGGATGCCCCATCCCTAGAAGTGTTCAAGGCCAGGCTAGATGGAGCTCTGAGCAACCTGGTCTGCTGGAAAGTGTCCCTGCCCATGGCAGGGGGGTTGGAACTGGATGATCTTTAAGGACCTTTGCAACCCAAAACATTCTCTGATTCTATCTAGCACCCTGTCTAGTTGTGTGTGGAAAACCTCCAGTGATGAGGATCCTATCACATACGTGGGGAGGTTTTTTCTGTGAATGGTTGTTATTACTGCAAAACATTTATTTCTTATGCCAGTATGAAACCTCTAACAGTGTAACTTGTATCTGTTGCTTCTTTTCTCCATCTTGTGAAGTTAGAACCTCTATCCTTTTTGCAACTGCCCTTTAAGTACTGGAATAGTGTGAACCTTTCCTTGTAGATCAGGTTCTCCAGCCCTTTAATTATTTTCATGTTCCTCCTTTGGACTCTTTCCAGCTTGTCCACTTCCTTCTTGAATTGTGGAGACCAAAACTGGACACAGTTATCTGAGTGCTGCCTAACCAGTACTGAGTCTTGTGGGGCATTCATGTTTCCCTCTCTGCTAGTAATGCTTCTGTGGCTGCAACTCAAAGATCCAATTTGCCTTTGTTGCTGACTCACATTCAGCTTGTTGTTGTCCAGCAGGGCCCCCAGGTCAGTTTTGCCATGACTGTTCCCCAGCCACATAGATCCTAGTCTGTAATGGCTGCCCACTTTTCCAGTCTGTCCAAGGCTCTCTGTAAGACGGCTCTCTCACCTGTTCTCATCACCAGGTGATGACCTTGGTGTCATTAGAAAACTTGGTGAGGATACTTTCACTAAGACTCACAGAATCACAAAATATATAGGGTTGGAAGGGACCACTGGAGGTCATCTAGTCCAATCCTTAGACCACGTTACTCAGGATTGTGCCCAAGTGGTTCTTCAACATCTCCAGAGAAGAAGACTCCATAACCTCTCTGGGTAACCAGTTCCAAGGCTCAGTCGCTCGCATAGTAAAGAAGTCATTCCTCATATTCAGGTGGAACTTCCTGTTTATCTGTTTGTCTATTGCCTTTCATCCTATTGCTCAACACCGCCAAGATGAGCCTGGCTCCATCTTCTTTGACACCCTCCCTTCAGATACATATATATAGTGATAAGATCTCCTCTCAGTCTTGTTTGGTCTAAACAGAACCAGATTCCTTAGCCTTTTCTCACAAGTGAGATGTTCCCATTTCCTTATCATCTTCATAGCCCTCTGCTGGACTTGATTCAGGAGCTCCATGTCTCTCTTTTACTGGGAAGCCCCAAGATGGACCCAACACTCCAGATGCGCCTCACCAGGGCAGAGTAGAGGGGCAGGATCACCTCCCTCGACCTGCTGGCAATGCACTTCCTAATGCACTCTAGGATATTGTTGGCCCCCTTGGCCACAAGAGCACACTGCTGGCTCATGAACTGCTTGTTCTCCACAAGTACCCCTCGATCCTTCTCCATAGAGGTGTTTTCCAGCCTGTAGTGGTGCATGGAGTTATTCTTCCCCGGTTGCAGGACCTTGCACTTGTCTTTGTTGAATTTAGAAATACTCCACTCTGTCCATTCCTCTGGCCTTTCAATCCCAGGTAATTTATGAAGATGATAAGCAACATGGGACCCAATATCACCGAGGGACCCAACTTGTCACTGACAACTAGTCTGTGTAAAAACCTTTGATCAGTAACCTTTTGAATACAGCCTGTTAGCGAATTCCCATCTTACAGACCAGTTGTCTAATCTCTATCTTGCCAGTTTGACAGGGAGAAACCTATGAAAAACAGTGTTGAATACTTTGCTGAAGCCAGGTAAATATTATCTACTGCTCTCCCCATGTTGACAGATGTTATTTTGTTGTAGAATGTGATCAGATTAGTCTGGCATGATTTACCCTTGGTAAATTTGATTTCTATACGCTGTTGAAATTAATACAATTTTTGGCATCCATACAATCTGAAGAGCAAAGCTTTGGAAACAAAAAACAGAAAGGATTGAGTATGTCTTTTTTGCTACATTTTATTATCATTATTAAATTAAATCAAGAGAACAAAATTAAAAAGAAGGAACTTGGGTTTCTCACATTTTTGTGGTACCTGTTTTCACTGATGGATTCAGTGAAATTACACTATTTTAAGGACTTTGAAGAGCAAAGGTCACATCTGAAGTATGTGTTTTTCAATTGACCAGTTCTGATACCCCTTTCTTCTCAGTTAGGCTCTTATTCTGAAGGAATAACACATGCATCAGTCTACTGAATATCAGATAAAGTGTATCATCTCCCAGTAGTGCTGGACTGACTCTACAGGTCTATAGAAACTCTATTGTACTATTATTTCCAGCCCAGTCAGGTTGACTAAGAATTTGCTGTGGACATGCCTGGGGTTTGTGGGCTAACACAAGCTGTTACGTGGGCTAACAGCCAAGCAAAGAAAATTCTAAACAAATATTAAAAAAAAATTCTAAAGAAATACCAATTTTTCACAAGCATCTGGACAAATTTTCCAAAGGTAAAAAAAGCAAAGGGGATAGACATTCATAATTCTGGTAGAGCAAAAAAACTGGTTTGAAGTCAACAACACACATTCATAAACATATTTTTACATCTTCTTTGATCTTGCAGTGAGGGACAGGTTCAGGTTCTCATTGGTATTGTGAAGAATAGTTTCTTTCACTGTTTTGGATATATCAAAGGAGTTCTCATACATATGTCTGTTGCCCTGCTCAGGCTATAATCACGTTTATTCAATATTGTGTTTGATTTATGGCATAAACTCAAAACCAGTATGAAAAGAAATCAGAATTATCCATTTTTTTATAAAGCTGAATTGCATGGTTTTCTTATCAAGCCTTTAACCTCTCTGCATTCCTTACCATGCTTCTTTCGTATGCTGTATTTGACATCTTATTTGTGAAAAAAGGGCTTAAGTTCTGCCTTGAGTACTGGCATGTTCTGGTATCATATCTGTGATGAACGCTAACTTTTAACAGAAAAAGAGACTTGTAGTTCTGTGAGTATGGGATAACCTTTACAGCAGCAACCCAGAGGCTTTTGTTAACATGGACTTCAGAGCTTGTCAGGCTTCACCAACTTAGGCTGCATGAGAGTTTCTTTAAGCCTGTATAGCTGTAACAGCTGCCTAAGTGACTGTTCTGTCATTTGCTTTAGCTTTTGCTTATTTTTGTTCAGTGACATGGTACAATGTTTACTGTTTTATGCACTTTTTGTAAATAATAACAATAACAAGCAGCTATGCTGAGTAGAATGTGCTGTTTATGATCTTAAAATAAAAATGCTATATAGAGGAGTCTAGGAGATTATTGCAAAGACCTTGAAACTGTCAACACATTACCAGACTCCTTAAAGTTTTAGACAAGTTACAAGTGTTTATATAACTGTTATTAAATAAAAGCACCACTTGTGGTTGGATAAAACAATTTAAGGAATGACAAAGAATTGGTTTCTTTTCTATGCTCAATATCCTATATGTTATCAAATTACAGAGCAAGGAAGAAAAGGTAGAGTGTAGGTAGAAAATGTAAGAAAGTAATCCCAATTACATCCCAGAGTGAAGAGGAGGAAATTGTCTTTATACACACCTACAAACCTCCCCTAAAGTACTTAAGATGCTGATGACTTAATGCAACCTTGCCCCAGTCAGAGGCCATCAGTCCTGGGACCCAATGGAGCAGAGGAAAAGCACAGAAAGCACGTATAATGGTTTAATGTGATGCTATCTGAACTCTTTATTTGTTAGTAGCGTTTCCTTTTATTTCATGTAATAATTAAATCTGAGGTGAAAAGAATTCTTTGTTCGGACTATTTCAGTTAGACTGGCAATCAATTCTTGCTTTTCTCTATAAGGTGTATTTCTTTAACCTACATAAAATGCCCAAGTTTAAGACTAACAAATGATGAGGATTTAGGCAAGTTAAGATGTAGTTTGAATACAAAAAGAACAAAGAACCACAGAGATTCAGACTAAAAGTCTCTGATAATATTACATACATCAGTACATTCCAAAGAGTAACAGAATACTTCCCAATAGATTAAATTGTCTAACAGCTTATCTTCATGTTTCCTCCACTGTATATATGGCATGAATGCTGTCTGGCATTATTGTTTAGATCCTTAACATTATATTGTTAAAAAACAATGTTAAAAACCCAGCATGAAAAACAAATCCTATTTTAAGGTCATGAAGGTCAGAATTTTTACACTTAGATTAGTTGTTTCGCATTATCTTTATCATTATAATTCAAATGTAATATTGTGACAGATTCAAGAATTACTGAAGTGTTCTGAGAGTTTAACTAATTATTTTTCCTAATGCCTTCACTGCATTTCTAGTCCATTCTTTCACACACTGTTTCCAGTTTCATTCAGAAAACTGAAAAAGTGGAAAAAAATTAAGCAGCGTATAAACTTTTTTCTCTTTAATTGTCCTATGATGTTATAATTTAATGGAAACATGTATTGTCTCTCTGAATAACACAGCCTGATGGAATTACATGTGTAGGACAAAGAACTACATACAATCTGAAAGAAAACCCTAAATTGGTGAGGAATGTTGTAGCCAAAGTGTTCATCATGATACTAACAGCAATATAGACAACTGATTCTCTCTTCACAAAACTGAGTTGCACTCAGCTGCTCAAAATGAATTAATTTTATTGTTCCTAAATCAAGCCAACGTGCCCAAAATCAATTATATGCCCATTTAAGCTTTTCAGTGAAATAATTTAAAGACCCTGACTTACGTAAAAACATTAGATAATGTAACTGAGCGCACTGGGGAACACAAATGGTACAAATCTGTTGTTACCTAACAGCTGATTTTGCAGTTCAGCCAGGTGGAGGGCATAAACCCCTTTGAATTTAGTGAGGCACCATTCAGGCAAACCGCCTTGCTAGTCCTGAGATTATTATCCTCTTAGAAGGAGCAGACAAACTGAAAACTAGTGCAGTTCACACCCTAAATTGTTTCACATCATGTTTCAGTTTAGTCTGATAAGAGCTTTGTGGTTCTGTAATTGTGTGTAAACACAACTACTCCCCCATCCCCTCAGGGTAAATACAGTATAAAGTAGGGCATTTTAATACATTATAAAAGAATAAATAAACCCAAGTGGAGTAGAATCATGATTATTAATGATGCTTTTCCTATTTACATGTAAAAACCCACAAATTACTTACAATGCCAGAAAAGAGGGACTTGAAAAGTAAACCACTACAGAAAATAATGGTTTTTATATTTTTATGAAAATTAACAAAGATGATAAATCAGTTATGATTACAAATTTCTTTTCCTTTCTCTTTTTGTTTTGTTTGGTTTGGTTTGGTTTTTTTTGTTTGTTTGTGGTTTTGTGGTTTTGGTTTTTGTTTGTTTGTTTGTTTTTGCTCTTGGTAATCTTTAGTGGTCATAAAAATGAATTGATCTTACTTAGGCAAGCCTGCCAGTTCAAGGACTACATCTAGGAATAACAGACATTTATAACTGATGATTTTTGAGTGGAGAGAAGTGTAACTACAGTATAGAACTCTACTAGCTAAATGTCCTGTTCAGGTGCTAACTTTCCTGTAAAGACAAATGATTAGTAGGACTGTGCTGTAAATTAGGTCATCTAAGCACTTCCATGTAGGTGTTGGAAGCAGAAAGTATGGTCCTTAGAAGGAAGGAGAAGTTTAATTTTCCTCTTCTGGTGTATTATAAATTATTTATAACCTACAAGGAAGTTACCTGAGTGTATACTGATTCTTCAAACTCAAAAAATAGCAAAAAATTTCTCAGTTTATAACAGCTTGTGAATACACTGTGATGCCCAGTCTGCAGTTGTACTTTACAATATTGTTACAAATGAAAGAATGATAGTGTAATTCCCTCCCCATGGGTCAGATAACCTTCCCTAGGAGAAAATTAAAAAGCAGTATCTGAAAGTTATGTCTTTTGGGAGAATCACAAACTCTTTTTTTGTCTTTTTGGTGCAATTGCCAAGTATATGAAGTTTAGCAAGGACAAGTGCTGGATTCTGAACCTGGGACAGGGCAACCCTTGTTGTTGGGGAAAAAGAGCCTGGAGAGCAGCACTGTAGAAAGGGACCTGGTCACTGGCAAGTTCAGTATCAGTCAGCAGTGCCCTGATAGCCAGGAGTGCCAACCATGTCCTGGGGCCATCAGGCAAAGCATCACCAGCCAGTTGAGAGAGAGGATTGTCCTGCTCTGCTCTGCACTGGTGCAGCTTCACCTTCAGTTGGACCATGATGGACCCCTTCCAACTCAGCATATTGTATGATTCTATTATTAAACCATGTGCCAGTATAACTGCTTTAACATAGACTTAATAGTTAGTGGGTTTGATTTTCTGAATATTTTTTCCCATGATGGTTCAGATTCAGGTTATTTTCCTTTACGTGATGGTTACCAGGCTTTCTAAATCCAATATGCACTTATTAGACTGGCTGAACCTTAATCCTTGTCTATAAAGAGCAGGGACTTCTGATTATTTTTCTATTTTTCTGGCAATCTGGTTTTGTGCTCCTTATACTCTCAGTTTCTGAATACAACAGTCCCTTTTGATGTTTTCAATGTAGTTTCAAAAAAAAAAAAAGTTAAAGAAGCCAATTGAGGATATCAAACTATGCAGCATAATATTTTGAAACTTAATAAAGAAGCCAAAATCTACTGAGGTCATTCAAGATATAATAGTTTTTATCTGAGTTAGAAATATTTCTCTCTCCTTTCTTTCAGCTTTGATATTATTTTAAGCTGTGTTGTTTGCCTTAAAATAGAAATCAAACAGAGATTTCCTGGATACTAAAATACTTTATGAAATAAAAGTTATATGCCTATTTGATGGGGAAAGTGAAAATGTCAAAAGCAAAAGAACCCTATTAAATCTGTTCTCTCTTGCAGCAAGAATATTATGTTTTAATGCATAAATTGTCATTGTTTATGATGAAAATACCTAAGTAGTAATGTAAAAGGAATTTTAAATGGGACCAATATTTTAAAAATTAAATCCAGGGATCTATTCAATAATTAAAATCAGCAAAGGCATTTCTTGTACCTCCACCCTCTATCTGTGATCTTGATAGCATGAAGTGAGGGATATGGTATTGTCATATTCTAGGCTTTTGATGTCTTCCATCTTCTGCACAGGTGCTAGTTTGGACGTTTAGTAACCTCACAGTCCACAAAACCAACAATGCAATACCTGTTCTTTCATGTATTTCATAGACTTACTTTTCCTTACATGTCAATTTTTAGGGTGCAAGAGGAAAACAATATCATTCCGTAAATGCGTGGATAAACACCTTTATGCACGGTGTATGGAAAGTCCTCTAGGATTAACTTTCCATGCATGCACAGTTAACACCTAGGACTAGCAAATATGTTAGTAGTAAAGTTTCTTGCCCGAAAAGTTGCTCCATGGACTTGCCCTGAAGCCATGAGAAGTTACAGCAAATAAGACTCTAAGTCTTATTTGTCTTTCTTAAATCTTAGTAAGTCTTCTTTTGTTGAACTCAGTGCTTCAGCACTGTGGTTGTTCCTTGTGTGTTGGTCAACTACATAGATGTAGGTTCATGGCGTTGTTCTGGACTACTTCAGTCCAAAATTTCAAGCTGATAAAACTCTGCTTGGCTGTGAGTTGCATAGCCCTTAGTAAAATAAGTCGATTTTTGCTTTCGAGTTGGAACTTCTCTCTGTACTTGTAGTCTTGACTCTGAATCACTACGAAATACAAAATATATGAACAATTAAATAAAATTAACATGGTATAAAAGCAAGCTTTTCAAAGAAAAGCCATTCAATAATATTATGCCTCAATATTTATTGTTGGTAATTTCCTCTTTAACTTGCAAAATTCATGAGGTAGGAGGGACATGACAACTTTCTGTTCAAGTGGGTGACTGTAATAAGTTGGCATATAGAAAAAAAAGAAGCAGCTTGGTGACTTTGCAACCTGTCAGCTTGGACAGTCAGACCTTAAGAGGCAAACAGATTGTAGTTCAGATGTCCATATATATATATATATTTATATACATAAAAATTACTATTATTTTAATAAAATGCTTTTTTAATGGGAACACCACTGAATTCTGAAAGCACGAAATAAATCTCCGCAGTCCCCTTGAAACCGCCACATTAATTTATAGCTTATTTTTTAATAGATTTCTGAATTTCTTAAATGCCTGTCATCCCTTCGACACAGGGAACTGGAACACAAAAACCATAGCTTTTGATATCTCTCTGGAAATTCATCCTGTAGGTCCAGTTCTTCCTTTCTCCATTTCTATTTCTTTTTTTTTTTTTTTCCCAGGTGTGGAGTACTGCAGTAGGAAAGACGTTCATAAATGTATGGGATGTGTGTGTGTGGTGGGGGATGAGGTTTAGGCCTTTGAAAACCTGAAATCATATTCAATTTCTGACATCAATTCCTAGTTTTA
The DNA here is from genome assembly GCA_038380795.1 of Pyrocephalus nanus. Taxonomy (NCBI): domain Eukaryota; kingdom Metazoa; phylum Chordata; class Aves; order Passeriformes; family Tyrannidae; genus Pyrocephalus; species Pyrocephalus nanus. The sequence goes on from CM076261.1 coordinate 69,372,504, forward strand.
GCAAATTTGCACTTAAATACAGTGGTTGCATTGGTTCTCTGCTGCAAGTATTGTTATAATCAGCTTTGGATTGATAAGAGAGGAGGGCATTTTTTGACTCCTATTTCTAAACATAAGGTTTTCATAGTAGGAGTTTTCTTCTGACTTTTGAACTCTAGGATTCAGGGAGCCAAAGAGATTCAGTGGTGCTGGAACAAGCTTAATAACACATGCTTTTCACTTCTTTGGTTCAGTGACATGATACAAGAAGACAAGACATCAGGACTGTAATCACCGCTGTTTTTTGACATCCTGACAAATGCTTGAAATTGCTGTAAACAGGACACATCTTCAACTGGCATTTGACAGGGTCTTTCCATTAAAGTTTACATAATAGTGCTCATTTATACAAGCTGATAATAAACCAAAACATGCGTTTTGCTTTTTTTTTCCTGTCAAGTACAAGAATTTACAAAGAACCTAAAAAAAAGTGACCTTTTTGTGTGACCAGGAAAGAAAAGACTTTTGTCTTATCTTATAATGTAGTTTTTACTTGAGTAGATAAGAGTACATTTCTAGGCCATGAACTTACACACACAAGGCACAGGTGTGATTTTTGGGGCTGTCCTGTACAGGGCCAGGAGCTGGACTTCAGTGATCTTTGTGGGTCCCTTCCAACTCAGCATATTCTGTGATTCACACACAGTCATAGACTTTGCCAGCACAAAACACATTGAGTACAAACAGGATACAACTGGCATTAGATATGGGTTTTTTAGGGATAAGTAAAGTCAGGTTTATTCCACATTATGACCTGCATTTCTTGGTGTTTATTCAAACTCATTTTAAAATGTCTAAATCCAATGTTTCAGAGAGAAAATAGAAGCCATGCTAAATTATGAGAAGCATATTAAAAAGTATTTAATATAGATTCATCAACAGGTGACTGTGAGTCTCCTGGGAGACCTTGTAGCAGCCTTCAGTACTTAAAGGTGGCCTACGGAAAATATGGGAGGAGTTTTTTCATCAGGGAGAGCTGTGATAGGATAAGGGGTATTGGTTTTAAACTGAAAGATCCTAAATTTACATTACACATTATGAAAAATTTCTTTTCAGGCCAGTCAGTCTCACCTCAGTGTCTGGCAAAACCATGGAGCAGCTACTCCAGGAAACTGTGTTAAGATATTTCTACTTAGTTTTGCAGTGTGATAGAGTTGAAGCTATAGAAGCAAGTAGTCAGTGTGTGGTTTTGGGAAATTTTACTGTGCCCTTAGAGGAGAACTGAATATGTTTGTGGTTAAATATATTTATGTAAATAAATTATTAAACAACGCATTGAAAAGAGTTCTACTACCATAAGTGGTTCTACAAAGAGTCTGAAAAGATGCATCATAAGCCAATTCCTTGTGTACACTTCCACCAGTATCAGTCCTGTGAACACTGACAGATCACCATTCAGGTAAAGAAATGATAGTATACTGTATCTTTTTTCCTAATGTCTGCGAGCACTTTGTGACATCCACTACTAGATGACAGGGTCCAGATGATCTCTTGGACCCTACCTGTAAAAATTTGCTTGTGAAGTTAATCTTTTCTCAATTTTCCATCTATGCAGAGCAATACAGTGAAAGCAAATCAAAATAGTCTTTTAAGTTCCAACACAGAGACTTGAGAGCTGACAAATTGTATTGCAATTATGATTGCTAGTGCTTGTTGTACTAAAATGTTTCAGCTTCCAAGCCTTTAAAATAATTATATATCTAATTATAGGGATGTAAACCTAAGGGTTTTTTGTCTTATTTATGGTTGCCTGGTTAATGACGCATTATAAAACATTGTATAAACTTCTGGGAAGGTTTGTCAGGTTAAAGTTGTTAAGAATGACAGATATTTTCAGATCTTTCTTCTTTCATTTTTAAGAAATGTTTTTAAAAAAATTGTAAAATGGGATTTTTAAAAGCTGTTCAAAGGGAAATTTTACTCTACACTCTACAAGGGAAATACATTTCAAAGGGAAATACACTCTACAAGAGAATAGAGAACAAGAGTTAATCATAATATGTTCTGAGACTGGAACAATATAGCCATATCATGTTTGCTCTCTTTAGGCTGCTTAGCTTTCTGGAGATGTAAAGCTAAATCTTTCCTGATGTCGTACTGCTCTCACGCAGCCTTGCATTTTGGAATTTCCAGTTCAACATACTGCTCAATGCATTGCTACATATTGTATGCTGTGGCCATGTCAACCCTCTTTGCAACATACCCTTTAATAAGGTGAAAAACTAGCTGAGAAAAAATTATCCCAAGACTGTAGTCACTTCTAAAATTTGTCACTCCATTGATACATGTTCCCGTTAATTAATGCATAAATATCCCCTCTGCTACTAAGATGTTTGTATCTGATATTTAGGCATTGAGGAGCTCTGAAAAACACTACTTAACTATCACCTAATCCTTAATTTGTCCCATTGACTGTAAGCAATTTTTCCTGGTACTTGACACTATTGATTTTGCTCAGAGTTCTAAGTCATAACTAACTTGCTCATCTTTGTGTATCTGCAGGGCCTTTAAAAAACTGACTCTTTGTAGGTTGAAAAGTATAAGCTCATCAGAGTTTCACAAAAGCAGGGAACCAAGGTTCCTTTGTAGTTTTAGCTGTGGAAATTCCTGAGACAGATAATTTTTTTTCCCTTTTTCCCCTTTTTCCTACAGTTGAAGGAGCTGTCAACATACAATATTTTCTATACTTCTCTTGTATCATCATAGAGCTGATGTGATAATATTATTATTTATGTAAATATAAAATTTTATTTATAAATGAAAACAAAGACATGAAACAGTGATCAGGGATGAATTTTATCACATTAACATGGCATTGGCTTGTTCATTTGTGTGGTCTTGACTATATTAGTCAATATTAGTAATTTTCGATCAGTAATGTCTATGTTCCACCTGTCTTGGTCTCTTTTTGTGCTTGTACTTTAATTTGTATTAGTTTGGCATGGCATACAATTGCAAGCTAATCTTAATTATAGGAAAAGAATCATCTAATTCAAAAGAAAAATCACATGATGGTTTTAAATTTATCTTCTCTGTCACACACAGATGTTCCTTCCACTGCAGAGGTTACTAAATAAACCTTTTTAAAAAATTATTCCTTCTTCTACAACCAGAGTTTGAACACAATGCACCATTTTCTGGCAGCCTGTGGATTAGACATGTTCTCAGACAGATTGGTTTGTAAAAAAAATGAAATCCAAAAGTCATCTCCAGAATTTTATGCTGGCCATCTGGTCCCATGTTCTGCTTTTTGTCTGCTTCTTTCCTATCTTATAATATGCAGTTTGTAAGGTCTTCTACATCCCTTGCATTTTCCTGAACATGTCATCATGCGAATTTGTCCTGGCATTTTATCTTAAGCTGCATTTTAAAATTGAATAAATAATAAGAAAATTTAGGAACGTGTGCAATCTTCTTGTAAATACTTAAAAAAATTACTCATTGATTATTTTTTTGGCAGAAAAAGACCATTTTTTACAGTCTGGTATATTGCATTTGATGAACAAAAGTAGTAATTTAAAGTTTGTATCACTTAAAGTTGACAGTTGTTAATAGTTAACAGTTTTCATGTGACAATATTTTAACAAATGTTTAATCTCAATGAATGTAAGCTCATAATTTGGTTATACTATTAGATGTTAATAGAGGAAATCTTTTAAACCAAGATAATGAATCTGTGATAGTGGTTCACTAAAATTTATCAACTTCTGAAGATTAATGAAGTCTACTGACTTTTCCTTATTTGAAATATTTTGAGAGAAATTAAGGACTAAAGGTATAATATGTTATTAGGGAAGCATTATCTCTTGCTCAATATCAGAAATAGGTTGTGATTCCTAAAGCTCTTTTTTTTCAAATCTGAAACACTGATATGGTGAAATAGAAATAAGAAAGATTCTGTTCTTAATGCAATTTACTGTCACATATTTATCTCTTAGACTGGCCAGATATTTTCCTGGAAAGAAAAGGTTTTTGCTAGTCCTCATTATGTAATTGGAAACTTCTCCTGATTAGGCAAGTGAGCTACAAGATACTATGTTTAGTGTTTCCTAATTTAATTCATAGGACTAATAAACACAATGATAAACCTAAGTTGTTTTTTTTGAGCCTGAGATCTCTTTGTAAATATTCTGAAACATATAACTCAAAGCTAATAAGATGTTATACTCAGGAAAGAAATCTCTGACTGAGATTATACTTTAATTTTCACTATAGAAGGAACTAATTTATGTGTCACTATTTGCCTGCCTGATGTTACTTTTAAGGTAGAAAGTACTGTTTCTGATTTTTCTGGTGCACCAATAAATCTAATACTATACTTGTGACTGAGAACAGTTTTTGCTGAAAAGCCTAAGAGGAGCCACAATGCATTTCTTCACATACTTTGAGTTGTATGTATTACACTTACTACCTTTGAAAGAGTAAGTGTAAGCATGACTCTTTTGGTGAGTCAAATTTTCAATCCAGGTTTCTGAAGACTGTTTACTAAGTCATTGGCTGGGAAGTCTTGCTTCTTAGATGCTGAAACAATTCTGAAAAACATTTCCAGCATGCCAGATTAGCTTGTTTTCAGATAACGCTATCCATACAATTAGTATACATCAAGCAGTGTCTTACTTCCAGATGTGTAAATTGTTTTGGAAGCAGTTAGGGAATTTTTTTCTGTTCAGTCATGAAAAATGCCACTAGTCCATTGATCAAAATTTTGTATGCTACTTATTCGTGTACTTTCTCACTCTCTGAACAATTTATTTTAAGTATTTTTAAACTGCCTTGAAAAGTTTTAGTATGAAGTTTAGACTACAGGAAATGTGAAGACAAAAAACCCTCTAAAAGCTTGCATTGCTCTAGCAGCCCCTTGTAATGATGCTTATAGTCATGGAGATGAAAATCAAATTCTGCAGAGGGATCATTTCAATTTTAATATCTAAAATGTAAAATTCAAATCAATCCTCCATCTGCTCTTTTATCTGTTGAGTCTAATATTAATCTTGAATTTGAACTAATGTTCAAAACCAAGTTCTGAATATTATATAATTAAATAAAAAATTGTTCTGCTTTTGTTTTAAAAGGAAAAAAGAGATAAGTGTCATGTGCTAATTGACAGAAAATTAAAATCAAAAGGAATTGAAAATTTTCTAGAGTACATACTGCACAGTGAAAGTGTTCATTTTAGTCTTTTGTTATGTGAGTGAAATGTTCTTGAATACTTCTATAGAGTATGTTGAAAGACCAAAAAAACTGAGTAGGTTCTAAAAGAAGTTATTGGTCATTCTTTCTAGCAGAAAACAAAAGAAACAGAAAAAAGAGACAATTATCAGATTGGCATATAAGAAGACATTAATATGTGTCTTCAATGTAGCACTTCATCCTGTAAATTCAGATGAAAATTATTAGTTTGGGTTTTTTTTTGTTTCTAAGGAAGGCTTTCACTAAAAGTTAGTGAACTTGAGTAAGAAATAAGCTAAACTATTTTTCTCATGATAAAAGTGAGTCTTCTGCATGATTTTCAGTGATATGTATTTTTCAGCGGATCATGGTATTTAGAAAAGTTAATGTATCTCAGAACTGTTTTCTTGTGTGGGCTACCATTAGGTAAAAAAATCCCCAAACAAACTCCCTTGAACTCAACAGAGGAGTAAAAGATGGGTCTAGACAGACAGGTGGAAGAGTACAAGGGGGAGAGAATGTAGAAATAACCTTAAAATTCCCCTTAGTTATAGTGATTTATTTCCTGATAATCTGTTTAAATAAAAGGTTTTAAGTGTAATCCAAGAAAACAGTGAATAAACTCTTCCATAATGGAAGAAGCATTCTGGGAGAAAAAGATAGGCATCTTAAAAAAAAAAAATTGAATAATCATTGATGAGAGATAAGAGTTTGTGCTCTGTTAAAAGTCTTAAATATAAATAATTTATACTGTAAGATCAGCAAATACTATTTTGAAATATTTCCTTAGAAGTCTGCCAAGAGAAATGGGATGCTTCATTGCCAGATGAAATTGAAGATGACAGTAGGTTGTATTTTCCAGCTAAAGTGCTGGGCTTCCATGATGAAATTCTGGCTCTTTTCAAGTTAGTGGCTAGATAAGAAGAGACAAGGTATGAGGTAGTATTTTAGTTATTTTCTTTAATCTCTTCATACATGTTCATGGACAATAAAAAGAGCACAAATACAAATACAAAAGAAACTACTCAATTGACAACAAAAATAAGATAAATAACACTATTTTGCAAAGAGTTACCATGGGAAAAAAAAGTTAAATAAATAAGAATTTTTATACCTTTGATAAAGTCTACTCTGTACTAACAAAACTGATAAATGTGGAGTACTGAAGACAGTTAAAAATTGGCCTAAGTATTTTAGACGGATGGTTATCTGCAAGTCACATTGATTTCCCTGAGAAACCGAGTGATCAGTTTTTGTAAAAATGTGTCCCACATGGCTAAGAATCTAAATATAGGTCTGACTTTAGGGTGAATTTTAATATATTTGTCTAAGTCCTTTTTCATTTTGTTTTCTGCATTAAGCAAACTTCAAATGAATGGGCAGATACTCTAAGTGACATTTTGAAGAGGCGACCGCTGAATCACATTAACTCAAAATAGCTATCCAGGTCTAGTTTCCTCATAGATATTTCCAGAATAGTGTCCTGTCTACCTTTAAAAGTGAATTTAAATTGATGAACAAACTCCTGAGCTTGGAGCTATCTTCTTTTAAATATGATTTGTCAGTCTTTGTCTCAGACCTCAAGAGAAATTTTAAATGTAGATGCAGAGTGCAGTTACACTTCTGACACATATTGGTGTGTCTCTACTTGACCTCAATCTGACATTGAATTTATGCAGGTGAAGAGAGTATTATATACTCTCATACATATGTGTGGGTTACTACAACTGATAACAACTATAATAAAAAAGATACCAGGGTATGCTACTCATCTATGTAGGAAGCAAGTATAAACAGAGAGGAGATGAATCTGCTTCATAGCTGGTGGGAAGCGATGAAAGAGAATTTTCTTGAAGCAGAATAGGCACGGTGTCAGTCTAGCATATCCCTGGTGACTTGGAGATTTAGAGTGCCAATACAGGTTTTAGGGCTAATTTAGCTTTTAAAATATCTTTTCCTGAATTTAGGTATCTCAGAGGGTACCTGTTCATATTTTAAATGAAAGCAAATTCTAGATTAATTTCTTCATAGGTGTCTGGACTGAGTGTCACTGCAAATATGCATCTCAGATAGGTATTTCAGTAGTGAGTGGATGTTTACATGTATAACCAGAAGAAGCAGTTATCAACATTGATGAAAAACATAGTTTTGCTCCTACTCTTAAGCAAAGTTGATTAGATAAAAAGTAGACGTTTTCATTGTGCATAGTTGGTACCTCCTGTAGTTAAGGAAAGTTTGAATTCTGGGAAGTTTGAACATTAGTTACAGATGTCAAAAAAGAGTCAATTCTGCTTATTATAAGTAGGAAAACAAACAAAAAAAAATTGAATGTGTTGTTATATTTCTGGAAGAAAATAGATTGGCAAAATTTTGTTCTCTGGTGAATATGCTGGAGGCACACCATCCTCTTCAGACATTTTTATGGATTTCTGTATAACAAAATATTTTTTATTGCTATGACTAAACTAGATGAAAAGAAATTGAAACTCTGCCAATCTTTGAAAAATAACAGTTGCTAAAAGGAAAATAATTGCTGTGAAACATACAGAATCTGTTCTAGGAAATCTGCTAAGGGCTTAATTTGGGAGGTAACTGCTATATTTTCACCAGTAGAGGATGATACAATTTTTCAACTCCCAATTCTAATAAATTACTTTTCTGCTCTCCTTATCCTCATGCTATCTCACCCGTGTCTTTTTATGTGATAGGCAAAGTTATGCAAGCTTAGAGAAGCAAGAAAAGGTTCTTAACCAGAGAAGAGGAGTAGCAGCAAGTAGCATAGCAGTGTTTATAACTTGAAAGAAAGGTTAAACATTGAAGCGTAGGAAGAACTGAGTAAGATGTTTAGAGTGAGAGAAAAAATGCAAACCCTCGAGGTATTGAAGATCAGTATATAACTTTCCTTCATTTTTGTTCTAGAAATTGTGGTTTTTACAGGGCAGTGAAATCTGCTAAAAGACAAGGGTTTCAGGAAAGCTTTAGGTCTAATTTAAATGGAGATATTTTTCAGGCCGTTTAGTCTCATTCATATTTTTACAAAACATGTAATGAATCATTCTAATTATATTTAAAATATGGATGAATAGCTTCCCCTGTAAGCTATATATATTTTTTATTCTTCATATGTTTGAACATTGCAAAAACATTTATATTTACATGTTATTCATTTCCAGTTTATTTTAATTCAGCATATCTGAGTTTGTACATTTTTTCAAAAGAATCAGCATTAAAAAATTCTCCCTTATGCGATCCTGTCTCTTTCAAAATTCATAAAAATGTTTCATGGTTAATTTTTCTCACTTGTAATACTGATGTCTTTCTAATATTTTGCTAGCAGTGTGAATTAAAACACTGCATTTCTCTCCTCTGAGTATTATTTACCATCTCTCACCCAGTAAAGGCTTCAGGCTTCTCATAATGTCATTTTGTGTTGGTTTTGGCTGGGGTAGAGTTAATTTTCTTCACAGTGGCTGGAAAGGGGCTGTTTTGAATTTGTGCTGAACACAGGGTTGATAATATAGAGATGTTTTTTGTTATTGCTGAGCAGTGTTTGCACAGAGCCAAGGCCTTTTCTGCTTTTTGTACTGCCACACTGACAAGGAAGTTAACGGTGCATTGGAGGCTTGGAGGAGACAAAGCCAGGTGATCCAAACTGAACAAAGGGATATTCTATACCACATAACATCATGCCCATCATATAAAGTTGGGGGAAGAAGGAAGAAGGGGGGGACATTTGGCACCATGCCATTTGTCTTCCCAAGTAATCATTACACATAATGGACCCTGTTCTCCTGGAGATGGCTGAACACCTGTCTGCCCATGGGAAGCAGTGAATTAATTCCTTGCTTTGTGCATGGATTTTACTTTCCCTGTTAACATGACTTTATCTCAACCCACGAGTTTCCTACCTTTTACAATTCCAGTTTACCAGCCCTGCTGGTGGGGGAGTGAGTGGCTGTCTGGGGCTTGGTTGCTGGCTAGGGTTAAAGCATGACCCCTTTTGTTTTTATGCTGAAGAGTATGGCTCTTACTTAGTTGCAATCTGTAAGAAATGTCCTTCTGAGTCAGACTGCTGGCTCATCTAACCCAATATTCTGTCTCTCAGATTGACAAAGGAAATTATATTTAGGGAAGGACAATAGATATTATGGTGATACTGCTTTTTCATAGAAAAAAGCCTTTCAAATTTTCACTTGCACTCACTTTTATTATGGTCTACCTGTCATGAAATGGCCTTGTGTTAATGAAAATCAGGTATATTATCCAGAGCATAAGTGTAATTTCACATTTCTTTAAAGTGTCTTCTGGGTCCAAGTCTCTTGCACATACAGAGCTGTTATCAGCTCTGCTGAATTGTGCCCTTTTTTCTGTGTTTCATTCACTTCACAGCAGTTCAAATAATAAAATGTGTTCTTCAGATTCTTTCACGAATGAAAGGAGAAAGATCACTCATGATTCTTTCAATGGGGCACTTAAAATTATTTTAATTTAAATAAACTGGAATTACAGGATTACAAAATACATGTCTATGCTGGCTTTTTTTTTAAAATTGAAGGTAAATTAGGTGGCTTACAGAAGAAAAACACAGCCAAATTCTTAAAGACAATTGTGTTCTTCTCAAGAAACATCAAGAGAAGGAATTAACAGCAAAACAATGAAGAACTATCAAGAAAAAAAATCAAGAACTATCAAGAATTAATTAAAACTAATGCTTAGCCCAAGATAGGCATAGATATAACACTGGCTCAGGGACCACGAAGCAGAAAAAATATCTGCTATATCTGTTTAAAGAAGATAAATCATCATGATTTTCCAATGTCTTCCTGTCATCTTTCACACAGATTTGGGAAACTGTGGAATTTAAATAAAAGAGAAAGAGTTTCCTTCCTTCTGTTTTGCCTCTTGTGATTTTTTGTTTCCTAACAATATGAAATCTATTCAGAGGTTTCTTTCAGTTGCACTAATTATTTAGCCATCATCAACTATTGTTCATAAATTGTTGAAAGCAGCAGGGAGACACTAAAGCAGATACTATGATTACTTTCTAAAATTGCAGGTGTCTACGCAGTTCAGCAGTCATTACTGAGGAGATGTAAAGAAGTTTGGGCTTGGAAAATGTAGGTTGAAGAGTATAATTTACCTCTAAAACACCTCTCAAAAGCCCTATCCTTCAAGGTGCTGAGCACCTCTCAAGTGTCTAACAACTTCTATTGAAATAATCCTTGTTTTAGACTGAGCACTTCTGAGAATGCATTCAGTGTTGTCCAGGAGTACTGCTTTGTTTCAGACTTGGTTATTTTGCACAATCCATAGAATGGTTTTGTTTTTGCTCCTGTAGTTCACAATTTTTTTTCCGGACAGTTTAAGTGTGAAGGACAACGCATTTATATTGAAGAAACATTTCTCATTCCAGTGGAAATGGTCATTCTAACTTAATAATTAATATGGTTGCAGAGCACCTAAATATTCAAAAACATTTGGTAATGTTAGGACTTTAGTCTGAACGATGCCCTCTTTTCTAAAATGCTAAGCCCAGAATAAGGACCCAGACTGTCAGCAGTGACTAGTGGCACACATGATGAGGTGAATCAAAACAGAATTGATTTCAATATCTGGCTTCTAAGATTCTCAATTTACATTTTGAAAAGCAAGGCCTGAAGATATAAACAATTCCTTTCAGAATAGTAAGGTTTTTTCTCTCCTTTTTTTCTCTCTCATAAAAGAAATATAATAAGAAAAGCCACTAAAGAATTTTCCAGATTTATCATTCATTTTGTCCCACTGTAAATCTGGAATGTTTTGGTAATATTTCTTCTACAGTTATTTTGTTCACTACATGGCACAAAACTACAGTATAGAATGCAGTAGAAGCAATTTCCCTACAGAAATTTCACTTTTGAAAGACAAGACATGCATGCATGCCTGGGACTTTATTTTTTCCAGCTGAGTGACAGGAATAACTACTGCCTACTACTTCAGCAGGATGTGGTTTAATCCTCAATATAAGAATAGTCTCTCTGGGGAATTGTCTTTTGATGTGCTTTTATTTTCTTAGTTCTTGTACTGCCATGTTAGTAGTAGTAATTATTCTGTTGCCAAAACCAGATAGCCAGTCTTTCAGTAAGTATAGCTGGGTACCTCAGAGAGACCTAGGGTTTGGTTTTTTTTGGTTTTTTTTTTTTTTTCAGAATTTATGGAGATCTGTAAATTAGGTTTAGGCTGTGTGTAAACATTAGGTAAACAAAGCAAATCAAGTCTCAGTAAGGTTTTTTTAGCTGTATGGTTAAGGTATACCAATACTGAGGATTCACTGTCTCACATGAAGAGTTGGAAACAGCTCTGTAGTTAATTTATGTTAAATTTTAATAGTTAATAAATAAATAGAACATTTTCAGAAAACAAGACAATCTTGAATATAGTTCTGTTAACAAGAATAAGACCATGAGTGTACACTGATTTGATTGTTAGTTTATTATTTGTGCATTTTTACATATAGGAAAGAAGATAATTGTAGAATATGCACAGGAAGAAGAGACTGTAAATGAGATTGAAATTTTGTGCTAAAAAAATGACTTTTTTTTAAAGAGTGATAGTTTTAAAATATATTTAAAAGCATTTTCTAAATAACTTCATTCTCAATGCAAATTTTTAAACCACTTCATTTTTCTCTTCCTTCTAGATCAGAACAGACACGCTTTCTCTGACCTTAAGTTTACCTACAGCCTTTTAATAACATCTGTTTTAAGTGAGATATCTTTAGGGCTTATACAGGAAAGAAGATACTGAAGACAGTAAAAAAAAGTTATGGTTGTTGCATGCAAACTATTAGCAGAAAATGCTGGTGTTTTTTCTATTAACCTGGGCTGACGCAACTTACTAGAGAGAGTTTTCATTTTCAACTTGAATGGTGACTTTGATATAAATATAAAATGACTAGAAGCAATATCCTCCGATGATTTTCAGCATTGCTTGACATATATTTTTCTTGACTTCTCTCATCAGAATGTTGTATGGAGAAGCATTTTTCTATATATTATTTTTAAAAAATTAAGTGTCTGACTGACAGATCAAAAAGTTAATTTCCAACTTCTAGTATAGGGGTAATTGACAATGACCTTGATGATTAGAGGTTTTCAATACACATCAGAATAATATGAGAGAAAATAAAATCATTAATTGTATGGCATGTGTCGGTCACTGAATTTTGAGTGTAAGCTACACTTTTTGAATTACATATTTTTAAACACAGATAATGTATTTCTTCATATATAAAATATATTCATCCCTTTTGTAGTGCATACCAGTGCAAGACATTATTATTTGTGTCCCTTGACAAGTTCATCTACTGCTGTGCCTTGGCAATCCTGACCCTACCACTAGACAACTGGGCAATGTTCCTGTAGTCTTCCTAGGATATCTGTCCCTCTTTCCACTGTCTGTGCAAGTCCTGCTTGCCCTTTATTTCACCAGCCGGTCTCCACTCAGCCATGTTAATCTCTTGCTGTCCTTTCCTGATATTTTATACCTGGGCATTGAGAGATCTTGGGGTCTATGGAAAGTATCCTTAAAGATCTGCCAGCTCTATTCTCCCTTACTCCTGAGGGCAGTTTCCAGGGTATCCTACTGACTAACTCCATGAAAATCTGGACGTTTGCTTTTCAAAGGGTCAGGGTGTTGAGTTTATTTTTTGCCTGACACATATCCTTCAGGTCTGTGAACACCACCAGTGCATGACCACTGTGAATTCATTCTTTGTACTTTTCCTCAGAGCATAGGAAGGAGGGAATTGGCAAGTTAAGAGAAATAAACCAATTCCTGTTCTCCCTCTTCCATGAAGGCTATCGTGTACCACGAGGCTTTTCTTTTAGACAAACTGTGGGGATGCTTCAGCTAAGACAAAGCTTTCCACACGACTTTTGGACTTCCATCACTGTCAACATTGCAAAAGACTAAAGAGGACTAAGAAAGATTTTTAAATAGGAGAGGCAATGAAGCAAAAAATTAGGTTCTTATGATATATTTTATGATTCACATTTCACTTGCTAATTCATTTACCAAAAAAACCCCCTGTATTCTTAATCTGATTATATAATGATTGTGAAAGCCAAATTACTTGAATAACATTTTGCATCACAAACTATGCATGAAGAAAAAAAGTACAATTTTGATCGTGTTGAATATTCAGAAAATAAAATCATGTTGTCAGCCCAGCTAAGGAGAAATGCTTTAGGCAAAAACAAGACAGAGGACATAGTGATGCTGTAAAGGCTATAGAATTAATACATTAGTGGCACTGATGAAGTAAGATCAGCAACAACTTAGTCAGAGAAGTCTTAACTTGAAACTTTTTTGTACTTTTTTCAGTCTGAATAGAATTTTCTCACTAAAATTCACAATCAAGGAATATTTATGTCGTAGCAAATTTAATAGACTAATTTATTTTTAAGATAAAAAGAATATAATGAAGTGTTTGAATTTTATTTATATACAGTATCTTTTTTGCATCCTCGAATCTATGACTTTTGCAGTTAAGAAGTGAGATTAGCCTCTTCTTATTACAGAATCACACAATGGATAAGGTTTAAAGGGACCACAGTGGGTCATCTGGTCCAACTTCCCTACTCAAGCAGGGTTATCTCAGAGCACAATGCACAAGAATCCCTTCCCTGCAGGGCCTGTTCCCGTGGGATTCTTCCAAGAAGATCCCTGAAGAAGCTAAAGTTAGCTCTCCTGAAGTTCATGGTTGTAGTCTTACTTGCTGCCCTGATTCCTCCTTGCCCAGTACTGAACTCCACAATCTCATGGTCACTACAACAAGACCACTCCCAACCTTCAGAACGTTTCAACAAGGCTTTCTCTGGTTCTTAGTATGAGGTCAAGCACACATCATTCTGTGGGGGAGCCCAGCTGGTTCTGGGCTCTCAGTAAACTGAAATACTGAAGATGGAACTTCTTACACCTAGCAGAGGGTTAACCACAGACAGTAGGACTGTGACAGAGAGTGGGTTTCCCGTTAGGAATGTTAGCCTATTGTGTTAAGACATGTGACTGTGTGTCCAATCATGAGTTATTATGAAGTGGTAAACCAATGCTGTGTGTACATGTGTCACCCAGAACTATATAAAAGTAGAAACAGTGCTGCAATAAAGTAAGCTGGTATCCTGAAACCTATATCGCCTCCCGCCTCAGCCGCGACACCATTCCTTGTGGGATCCTTGACTACCCATGAGAGGAATTTGTCATCAGTGCTTTCCAGGAACCTCTTGGACTGTTTGTGTTTTGCTGTGTTACTTCTCCAGCAGATGTCAGGGTAGATCAAGTCCCCCACAAGAACCAGTGCCTCTGCTTTTAAGGCTACTTCAGTCTGCCTATCCACTTCCTTCTCCTGATCAGGTGATCGGTAGCAAACACCCACAACAGTGTTACCCTTACTAATCTGCCCTTTTATTCTGAACCATCAACTCTCTACTCACTCATTATTCACCCTAAGACATTGCTTGATACACTCCTTGTATAGAGGGCAACTGTACCACTGTGCCTTCCTGGTCTATCTCTCCTAAACAGCATGCAGACCTTCATGACAACATTCCAATCACAGACACCTTCCCACCATGTGCCCATAACTGCAATGAGGCCAAAGTCCTGTGACTGCACACTGATGTTTAGTTCCTCCTGTTTGTTCCCCATACTGTATGTGGTGGTGTACAGGCACTTTGAAGCAGTATTTGACCGTGTCAATATCCAGGTGGGGGTACAAAGGGATGTCCCACAGTCCTGTCTTATGGTAACATCTTAAGCTATTTGCCCTTGTTTGAGTTATTCCCTCTTAAATCTCCTTTTGCTACTAAGCTAATTGCTATATTTCTCTCTTCCCACACCTTATCTCTGTCCAGCCTGACCTTGTCCCCATTCCACTTCCAACCTAGATTAAGGTTCTCCCAGTGAGCCCTCATAACTAGTGCATGATCAGTTTATTCTCCAGCTCTGTTCTTTGTTACTGTACATAGTTCAGGAAGAGATTCATTACTTCAAAAATTATAAACAATGAACAAGAAGGATATAAGACCTTTTTACAGAATATATTTTAACAAAAACTTCTACATTCCAATTTAGATCATCCCATATGTACTAGGACAAACTATTCTATGTTTAAAGATTAAAACAGCCCAAATTGCATATTCGTTACTTTTATACTGGGCTTTAACTTCTAATGTATTAGTTTTTCAGCACAGATCGACTCACTAAGCAAATGAAAAATGTTTTTTGCATAAGGCATTGGTCTCTGTTGGAATCAAGGAGTTATGATTGCATGGTGTAAATAGAAATAAACATCTGTTTCTTTTGTCCTCCTGCAAGTAATTAGTGCAAAATCAGGAAGTACATTTCTCATAGGAGGAATTCTTGCAACCTTCTTACAAATGAGGCTTTCATTCTGACACTGCAGACAGTTGTTTTTTAAAATTCCAGATAGAAAAACCTTGCACCAAAAAATACATCAAAATATCTTCAGAGCAAAATGTGCAAGTAATAAGTTCCCTTAAAATATATATTATTGTGTTTTATCATAATTTATCAAAATATCATTGCACATTGAAAGAGAGTTTTCTAAATGCTACCACTTATATTTTTACAAATTTTACAAAATATTTTTACAATTGCAGAGCTTAAGAAATATCGGAGTATGACTAAGGTCAATCTTTCTCTCTTGTTCCCTGTTTTAGTGTTCTTCTCTAGATGATGGATTACTTCATGTAAGATGTTCAGCACCTCTTTTGAAGTGCCTGGCTTTGTCACCCAGAAGCAGAGCCTGGGCTTAATGTGGTGCAATGCCTGTTGGAGGATGAGAGAGAAAAGGAGGGCAAGCAAGAGGAGAAGAAGAGAGAGAATGACAGCTGTATTTTTTTACTACAGCTATGGGTGTCCACAGTACCTTTTTGTTCAATTTTTAAATTATGTCTCACATAGTTTGTTTATTATAGCTACATGGATTTTGGAAAATGTAACCTACATAGCACCTAGTGAAGTAAATAAAAGAAAAATCCATTGGCTTGAAGAAATTTTAGACTGGGAAATCGAGAATGACATTATGTATTAGGCAGGTGTTCCTAATACCAATTTGAAAGGAAAAATGAAGATGTGGCAAAGGCAGTGAATTTAAATGGCACAATGTGTGTATGGGAGGCAGGTAGGAAGCAAGGAGACAAAATTATTTATCAATTAAGAAAATTATAAATAAGCCAGCTGATAACATCGTCTTCCTGAGGAAAGGCAATCTCTTCAGTAACCTTTGCAAACACTGGAGCTGAGACATTTCAGTATGTGTTGTGTAAAGGGTAAGATTGATTTACCGGCCTCAGTCCCAAACACAAGAGCAAGGCTGGAGGAGTGGGATGGCTGAACAGCCCACTGCTGGCACTATTGAAGAAACAGGGCTCTCTGTTGGGCCCACCCTCTACTCTTATTCATCTGTTCTCTCCCCTCTTCCCAATGCACAGACACAACTGGAAGGAAGCTGCTGCCTTGTTTTCTAAGAAGTCACAAACAGCTCTTACTTACATAATGCCTTGAAGTATTTAAAGAGATTATTAGGATTTTAGTGGAGATGCTAACAGATATAACTGACCTGAAAATTAGTATTTTGAAAAACTGTCTTAGTAAGAAGTCCATTAATTCACCTCTCTTTTGTAACTTCAAAAACATTTTGAACTTCTTTAACAACACATCATGAGAGAAGTCAGAAAGAAGAACATTGTAGTATGTGATCTAATTGAGGATTTCACAGTTATGAATGGAGAAATATCCATATCTTGGAGATATTACATGGAAAAATCAACAAAGTTTATGCCTGCACAATTTTAAAAGTCTTAGTAGAAAGTCTCATTTCTGTACAGACAAGCTAGAGCTGCCCTGTGCTGTGCTACCATTGCAGACAGCAGTGTGTGGCCAACGGTGCCCAGCCACTTTCAGACCCAGACATCAGAGTGCCAAACTGTGAGTACTTCTGCATATGAGTCAGTGCTGGCTAAGGGGATATTTGAGCTACTCTGTGCAGAAAAGATTTTTTTTTTTGGAAATTGAGTCTCCTGTTAATCTGTTCACAGGCTGATCAAGCTCTGTTTCAAGAGCTGGGTGGGAGAAAGGTGGATGAGACTGTCTCAGACTTGTAGGTCTACAGAGAAAACAAGGTTTGGTGGATTGACTTTGGCTGGACACTATGTACCCATGACATCATTCTATCACTCCTCCTCCTCAACTCCACAAAGGGAGAAAAATACAATGAAAGGCTCATGGGTTGATATAAGGACAGAGAGATCACTCAGAGGTTACCATCATGGGCAAACCCAGACACAACTTGTGGAAATTAATTAAATTTATTGTCAATCAAAAGCCAGTAGGGTAGAGGAAACCTTCTGGCATCTTCTCACAGAATTCACTCCTGCAGCCCCTCTGCTACAAAAACTTACCACACACACAAGCCCAACATACTCAGATTATGAATGATGAATAGGATTACAGTGGCTTCTGTAGTGATATGAAAATGAAAGAAGTTTATGGAGAGAACCTTTATTCAGGCAGTGTCAGCCATCCTGGTCTTCAGGAATGATTATTTATCTAATCCATCAAAGTAATTGATGCAAATGAGTGTTATTTTATATTTTAAATAAAAATGTGTAATGAAAAAAGAAAAAAAATAAAACTGTGGTTAAACACTAAATTATTATGGTGAAGATAATATGTGATACTATCAAAAAGTTTATGCAATATAAAAAAAATAAGAATAAGTAATTACAGTAAAAACAGTTGATAAGTCCACATCATCATCTTTCTCAAGTATAGAAACTTATGCAAAATTAATCATAAACTTATGATTGTGTACATTCAATAAGTGTAAAGTATTTTTATATTTATCATTGTAAATATTATTCTTTAGTGTGAGTTGTCATAATCTTTTGTCATATTCCCAGTAGAGGAGGAACAAAAGTTTGCATTAATATATTAACTCCTTTCCAGCTCAAAAAATGCTCAGATCAACAGTCATATTTTGGAATATCTATCTGAGTACAGCTTGTAAATTCTGACTATTTCTGTCAATGCATGAAACACTTGCCTAGAAGAATACTGATGGTTTTCAACAGAAAGTCCAGTCTTTGTGGATGGATATTATAGTATGTGTCTACATAGGCAGGAATGAGAGACAGTTGTCTTCTTCACTTGATGCTTCAAACTGCAGTGCAGGTCAGTCAAGCACAGAGATCCTAGTTTTTTTTTTTGCTTGACCAGCTCACAGAAGTTTTTGTGGGAGACAAGAGATGAGCATTTTTCATAGCAGGAGCTGTAAATAGAATATTTTTGCTTAGAAGGACTGTAGCACTAGCACAAGTTGGAAAAAAAAATTATGACCTAGAAGCATTCTG
This sequence comes from Pyrocephalus nanus, assembly GCA_038380795.1. Classification (NCBI taxonomy): domain Eukaryota; kingdom Metazoa; phylum Chordata; class Aves; order Passeriformes; family Tyrannidae; genus Pyrocephalus; species Pyrocephalus nanus. The sequence goes on from CM076261.1 coordinate 69,391,127, forward strand.
TTAGTCAGAGAAGAATCAAACACTACTGAAACTGCCCCCACAACAGTCATCCCAGCCCAAACAATTACTTGAGTACTCTAATTCTAATTATTCCATGTAGAATGTTGTATTACTATTTTTCTCTGAGCAGCTAACTTCTAAATTAAGAATGGAAATTTGAAAATACTGTGAAAATTTTGAGTTTCTACAACAATATGAAGTGATAGTAGTAGATATGGGAGTTGTGTCCCATATCTAATGTCAGGTATAGTTCTTATTCTCTGTTGTCATTATTTAAGTTTCAGCTTTGGATTAAACACTGTTAGAAAAGTCTTATTTATGAAATAAAATTGCATAAATGAAAATAGCTGAAACTAGAATTGACAACATTAGAGATCCTTCACAGTTAAAGCTTTTCCTTCTAAGGGAACTAATGAAGAAAATTTGCAAAAACGCTTTAAAAAAATCCACAAATACACAAGCAGTGAGTTGGCAAGAGTAGAAAAAAGACATTAAATATAGAAACACACAGAAGCAGGACTACTTTCCCCAGTGTCTAGTAAGGCTACTTCCAATAGGTTATTTTATCACACATAGAAATGTATTATTTAAGAACCCCAAAGTTCAAAAGTTTCATAAAGTCTAGCTATATATTCAAATACTAACAAACCCCTCCCATCCCTGAGCTGTACTTTGAAAAGAATTTCAGAAGAGAATAGAATGCTCTTTTCTTCCGCAGTGGGTCATTATGTCACTGGCATTCTCTCTGTGGCAGCCTGAAGTTTAGGTACCTATAGGTCATTCAGACAGCTACCAAGGGTGTAATGGAGAACTAGTTTACTGCTATCAGCTGAGCCATGGCTTAGCTACTGATCCATCAGGATAGGCCCGTGCTCTGGCAACAAGGAGGAAATGTATCAATCTCCATGAAAATGCTAGCTCATACAAAAATCAGAAGTAATGGAATTTATCTTAAATTTTAAGCCTTTAATACAAATAGAAAGAAATCGTTAATTTAATGGCTTAGTTTTGAGGTCATACTTTCAAGTTTGAAGTAATTCTTGAACTAACATTTTTTTTTTATCTGACTGTTTATGAGGTCCTAAAATATATGCTCCAATATATAAGCATTTTGCCATAATAGGAAATTTTTTGGTCTTTATGTATAATACTAAACAAGAAATTGCGATGAAATAAAGCAGAAAAGCCTAAGCAGAAGGAAAAAAAGTAGGAAAAATGCATATAAGGTGAGAAAAAGGCTTTTTTAATTTTCCTTAAACCAGCAGATATTGTCAATTATAAATAATATCAGGGCCCTGATCATGGTGACAGGCCCTAATAGCCCTGAACAGCCTCACTTGTACCTGCATCCATACCCCTGCCCATGGGCCTGGAGGCCCCGTTTCAGCTTAGTCTCATTCCCAGAATCTCCCCTTAAACCATACTGCAAATAGACCTCTGACCAGCTTGTTCCCTGGCATTCCTGCCTTATCTACTGGACTTCCTGGTTGACATCAGATCTTTTTTGTCACTTTACTTTTGTATAATTTTGTATGATGGTTGCTGGCAGGACTTATTCCTGTCACCAGTCCTGCTCTGCTCACCTTCCTTGGGGAAATTGTGTCTTGCAGGAGGGGACATTAACCTTCCCTGTCCTGGGGTGACTCTCAGCTCCCTGGTGGAGCAGGGAAGATGCTGATCATTGGCAGTAAACTGCTGTACCTTTCCTGGGAGGCTGCAAGAATTAGTGAGGTTTGATTTCAAACATTACTGATATTCTTTTAAAAGCTTCTCTGAAAGTAATAGTTCCTATCTATGGTGAAAAAAGGTGAAGAAGGGGAGGTGATAAAAGCAAGGGTAATAACCTGAAACTCAAGCAGGAAATAATAATTTACATATTAATATAAAAAGTTGTGATAGTAAGGTCAATTAGAAAAGGGAATCATTTGCTGGAGAATATGGTTCTACTAATATTGCCTAAGGTGTCAGTGAGACTAACATAACACTAACAAAGGCAATTCTTTTACAGAAGTGTGAAATTAAGATAGAGTTGATTTGCAAACCACTTCTGTGATAGTATAACCATGGGTATTTTATCTGGAAAAGGAAAATATAGCTTCTTGTTTATTTAGAGGTTTTTTATGTATTTATTTTAAAGTCCATGTCCTGTTTAATATTTATTCTGTGTCACTTTTTACTGTACCTAACTCCTGTATTTTGTTCTTGATAGTTTATCTTGGATATTTATTTTATACAGTAATTCTAGATGATCTTGTTGCATCTCTTTTTTACTTAAAAAATTTTAACTATATTCACTCCAAGTCCATACAATGTGATTTTCTTTTCTTTCTTCTTTTTCTCTTTTAATTTTGGAAATATGAATCTCCAACACTTTTGTAAATATATATACTTACTAGATCTCAAATAAATACATTTGGATACATTAATTTTTTATCCTTCTTATCCGTGGCATGTTGTTTGTTTTGTGAATCTATTTAACAGCCCAAGTAGTAATGTTTTAATAATATTTTTGAATATACTGTTTCATATTAAAATGTTCTGTCTTTTTTGAATGTGCAAGTCTGTGACAACTTTTATAAAGGTTAACTTGGAAATATAATTAAAATTTGTTGAGACTTAAATTGAATTGTATTAATCATCTATTTACTTCTGAATTATGTTGCTCTATTTAGTCACTAAATATATTTTTTCCTGAAATGTTTAGTTAAATTAAGGTGTTTAATTCTTCCAACAAATCATTAAAGTGGTCTTTCTCTGAAAGAGAAACAGCAGACCATAGTAGAACCATAGAATCATTTAGATTGCAAGAGACTTCTAAGATCATTGAGTCCAGCTATTAACCCAGCACTGCTAAGGCCACCATGTTAAGCAATGATTTCAGATAGAAAAATAGAATTTCTTGAGAATTTTTTTCAGACATAAGAAGATGTGAATTAACCCACCATATGGTCCCCAAGGAGTAATAAGGAAACAAAACAGTGAGGTACAGATGAACCATAATATTTATTTGTTAGTAGCTGGTCTGAAGAGAGAAACTATAAGAAAGGACTAAAAGGTTAATGTTTCATTACAGTGTTAGCCTATCATCACCAGAAATACTGCTTTTGAGTGTGCAATGCTTCAAGAAGTCACATAAACCCTGGTTGGAATTCATACATTATGGTGCTTGGGAAAGTGCTGCTAAAATACCCCAGGAACTTCTTCTAAACACTTCATTCATTCATTCAATAGATAGGAAAGTCTTACCAAAAAAAATTAAAAATCAGTGCAATTTGCCAGTTGCATCTAATGAAATGTCTCTAATGTCATGGAAAATTTAAATAGAACTGACTTTGCTTATCCTACACTTCCTTAACTAAGCTAAAATTACCTTATATGCAGGCCCCAGTTTTAATTGCTTGGCTTATAATTATATGCTCATGATATTCGACATGGAATCTGAGCCTCAATAGGAACAAAGGGGAAAAAAAAAAACAACTTAGTGATTTTAGGCAAAAGACATATTCAACAAGAAAAACATATTACTGATAGTAAGAAAATATATTAAAAATGTGTAAAAGACACAAAGGTAGATATGCAACCTGGTCTTTCTCAGAGTACTGGAACAGGCTTCCCAGGCAAGTGATCATGGCACCAAGCCTGCCAGAGTCAAAGAAGTGTTTGGACAATAATCTTAGGCACATGATGTGATTCTTGGGTCCCCCTCTCTGTGGGACCAGGAGCTGGCCTTTGATGTTCCTTGCAGGCCACTTCCAATTCAGGATATTCTATGATTCTATGATGTATGCCAGACCAGAGTATTACTTACTTTTTCTAAAATACCTATATTCCCTAACAAGAGATGTTAGTAACTGTCATAATGTTGATAAAATAATTACGTCATATTATTTCTCTGTGTGTGAAGGTGTTGAAAATGTAATCTAATTCAAGAACAGTAGGATAATTAAAGTACCTACTGCATGTTCAACTTCACTGGAGATCTGGAAAAGGAAAACATATGTACTGGATGTTGCAGTGATTTTGACTGCAGTAGAGATTGTTTTCTCTGTGGGTGCAGTGCTGTGTTTTGGATCCAGTATGATGATAAAGTTGATAACAAACTGTTGCTTAGTTGTGCTTACCATAAGTCAATGACTTTGCAGTTTCCCATGCTCTGCCAGAGAGCAGGTCACAAGAAGATGGGATGGAGCTCAGATTTGAACTGGCCAAAGGGATATTCTATACCACAGAATGTCATGCTTGGTATATAAACTGGGGGGAGTTACTAGGAAGGAAGGGGGGCATCAGTCAGCAGGTGATGACCAATTGTAGTGTGCATCACTTGTTTCTCCTGGGTTTTATTTCCCTCTCTCCCTCTCCTTTTTATTACAATTATTAACATTAATATTATCATTTTTATTATCTTTTACTTTGTTTCAATTAATAAAATGTTCTTTACTCATAATTTCTATACTTTTTTTCTCTCCTGATTCTCCTCTCCAACCCATTGGTGGGGGAAGTGAGTGAACAGCTGCATGGTACATAGTTGGCATCTGGGGTTAAACCGTGACAGGTCATTGAAAGTGGTGTCCTAAAGAATCAGTTCTGGAAAAATTTTGAAAATACTTTCAGTGATGATCAAACTATAAAAGCACATCATTAATAAGAATTCCAAATGGAGCTGTGATATAATCCCTTGCAAGCAAGAAAAAATATAATTAACCATAAAAATGATTCAGCCACGAATAAGGAGAACACAATCACAGAGGGCAAAGGACAAATAGCCAGCAGAAATTGTTTTGGAACAGAGTTTATTTGGTTCTCTTTTGGAAGAAGTTAGAATAACAAAATTTTTTTTTGACCAAAACTTCTGTCATTGCTGCACTCCAAGGGAGAAAAGGACTTAATCAAAATGACACGATAAGATTAGAAAGGTAGTAGAAAATATATAACACAGAGATGTCTTGACTGGGACTACAAGAACACAGTACTCATAAATTCAACTCCACATCCTAAGAAGGAAAATATTATTTATTTTAAATTTAGTTTTGTAAGGTGTTGAACAGTCAACTCGTTCTATTACTAAAGCAACATGTATCCCAAAATGGGTCTTCATGGGCCTGTTAGTGAAGCTCTGAGTTTACACAGTCACTTTTGTTTTCTTTGACATAATTTTTTAGCTGTTGCATAACTACATGAAACCATTAACTCAAAAACACTGGTAAAAGGTAAGAAGTCATCTACCTTTAAACATTATTTCTTACTAACCTCGTTATTCTTGAGTGCTATGAAATCAGATTTTGTGTCATAAATACAGAATTTATGAAGAGAAAAGAGCTATTAAAGAGCAAATCATCCAGATTCTGAGATATTATAAATTATCATCTGAGACAGATGTGTTTAAATATCTCATTTCAATTTGTTTAAACTGCTCTGCCAGTGAAGGAATGATTAAATCCATGAGCAAATAAAATAATGAGAGAATTTTTCTCAGTAAGATCAAAATCAGTAGGTATGAAATGAAGACTATTACTCCCTTAAATACAAATTTTATTCCCTGGTAGTATGTCTGTATAAAATTTCTATTATACTGAAACCTATATTTTAATGTAGTGCAGGAGATGTCAAAATCTATACAAAATTAGGTCATAAAATCCTTTAAAGTAATTTGTTATTTTTGGTAGAGTTCAGATGTTCTGCGAGCCAGAAAGAAGAGAGAATCAGTAGTTTGCCATTACTACCAAATAAATATCTTCCTGAATACAAAGAAGTTCTGTTTTATATAACAGCAAACAACACTTGGAAGCCTGCCAATTTCCAAATTGATTATAATTGCTATAATTGGATATTTTAAACTCTAGAAAACAGGGTCTCATTTAAGCTTGTGTTTGTGTGACTGCATAAAACCAGAGCCAGACTTCAGTTCTTTCAGGTTACTTAGGAAATAAAAATACTTAAATGTGATTGTGCATCACTTGCAGTTTTTCAGATCACATAGATTGACATGAACAAAATCCTGACTTAATTACTCTGGAAAAATATTCACTAAAGTCATAAAATGAGAGAATTTTGTGGTAGACTGTGGCACAAACAAAGCATCCATGGGAAATTATTGCAGGGACTGGAAAGCAGTGGGAACGATGAACTCCTTGAACTTCAAATGTTGTGGAATTAAATGTTGATATTTAAAGGAAGACTTAAATAGACTTTGTTCAGTTGTAAACATGAAGCACTAAAGATAACTTATTAGTCAAACTAAATATATGTTTTACATAGCTCAGGGAAAAATACCAGAATCTTCAAATAGTTCATGATAGAGGCCTTCTGTTGTACTCAGTCACATAACCTGAAAAAAGGGAGGAAAAAGATTAATTAGTCTCCATTAAACAAAAATTAAGTTTATATTTTCTTTTATGCACTGATGCTTTTACCTGAAAAAGGGTGAAGAAAGGGTAGAGGGCCTCAGTACATTTATATTGCATGTTATTACCCAAAGTGTCTAGGAAGAAAGAGTTGTATATTTTGTATTCTGCTCATAACTACCTCTGAATAGTCTTGAGAATGTAGAGCCACTTAAAAACATCTAAACCTCCCAGGAAATTGTTGCAGGGCCGTGCCTGATTATGAAGCTATGTCATTAACTATTAATCCTCGTATATGAGCACTAACATGTGTGAGTTCATCATTCTGGGAATGACCATAGTTGTACTGATCTCCTTGGCTGCTTGATGTGTATAAGAATAATATAAGTGCAAAATTTTATGTAAAGTATTTTATAAAAAATAATTTTGTATGAAATAATTTATTAAAGTTCAGTACTGTCTTCTCCCGCTTCATGATGGGCCTATTTTCATGTCAGCATTCAACTGCACTAATAAATATATAACTGAAAAACTTAAAAATCCATTTCTAGTAGCATTGTTCTGCTAAACAAATGAGCAATGATGACATTAACTGTCATCAGATGCTGAAAAAAGACATATTACACAGTAAGCTTTGAAGAAGAGTTGTTCTTTCTATCCATTTGATCCTCTGAAATTCAGAGAATGTAAGATTTGATGTGATTTCCTTAGGAAAAAAAACTATAGGTACTTCAATTTTTCAAAGTCTGATATGATTATAAATATTGCAGAGGTGAGTGTAGTGTGAGATATTCAACATATAGCAAAGAAAAAACAAGTGATTTTATACAGACACCCATAGACAACTTTCCATAGTGACATGTTTCCATTTATCATTTTTCGTTTTATAGGCTACTCTTCTGTCAGAAGGAGATTAAAATTCAAAGTTTTTCTTGTTGCTTTAAGGTCTCAGACTAAAAATGTAAGATATTCTTAAGCTGTTTATACACAAATGTGCAACAATTAAGAAGAAGCAAAATTATTCCAGAGCTCTGCTGTAGCCATGGCAACCACTTTCCACTGTACTTCATTTAGATAAATTTGACGGCTAATAAGAATGCGTTTTAACATATTTTCTTCATGATGGAATTTCTTGAATTTTTTTTTCTTGGGAAAAATAATATTATATTAAAAATAAAAAAGTATTACTTATGTAACTTTATGTTCAATTTTAGTTCCTACATAGGAAGTTTAAAATGCATTGTGTCATTGTTCTTTATTTTACTCAGTTGGAGAAAATGGATTTGGGCAAATGTTTTAGTTCTAGTGAAACTATGCATTCAAAGTAGTTCACCACCTTGCCTTTGGTATCTCCATCTCCTCTAACTTCTGGGATAACTTTTACATATATACTTTATGTATAGCAAAAGCCCAGAGAGGCAAAAACATACAGTAATTTATAAATTTACAAATTTAGTCTGTTAGTGCTGTACAGTGCCACTTTATGCCTATTTAAGTCAGCACTGCAGTCATCCCACTCATACTTGTCCATGATCTTTATCTTTGTGATAATTCTGATTCCTCCCTGATGCCACAGTGAAATTAATCCCTGAAGGATACTTACCCAGAAAAAAGTCTCTTATAAAAAAAAAGTATAAGATGTGTCAGATTTAGAAAAGGCCTAATTTTAGATGCCTTACTTTGCTCAACAGAGATAGTTCACCATAAATACTCTTTAAATAAACACGTAATTCAGTCCTTCTAATCTCCTGAAAGTGTCTCTGAAACCACAAACTTTTTCATTAAAAAAATTTATTTACTTAATGTGTAAATAACTTTGAAATTCAAGACTGCAAACAACAGTAAAATCATAAGGTAATCTTCCCATTAACTACAGCAGACTTTAAAACTGTCATTTAATAATTTTCCTAGTTTTTTAAAATATTGGCTTATTATCTCAGAATCTATGACACATGTAGAAAAATAATGCTGAAGTAAAAAAACCTCTTGTTCTTAGAAAAATAATTGGATATTTTAAATATGTCCACAAGGGGCTTTCAAGAGAAGTGCATGTGTGCTATTGTTTTAAAATCTATTACTACAAAGCATGCTAACATGTATATCTTCAACATAACTTTGCAAATCTTCATGAAAAGACAAGAAAAGTAAAAAAAAAAAAACAAAACAAAACAAAAAACAAAACAACAAAAAACCTTTACTTTGGAGTGAAAAGAAATTCTGAAACTCTTACTGCCTCACAACAGTAACTCAAATTTTGAAACAGAAAGCACAGCCGAGGGCTGCTATGGGGAAAGTTACCTCCATCCCAGCCAAACCCTGTGCAATTTCCATCTCTAATGGAGATTCTCTAAGGCTTTTTCACATCAATCTTAAAAAGATATAACTTCAAGATTTTTACCAGGTTACTTTTTAACATTGTAAATTAAATAAACAAATTCCTGTGCAGGTCATATGTATAATCCAGCTATGTAGTAAGCTTTGTGAAAGCATCCTTAATGCTGAATTATTTATTGTATACGTGTGCTGGTTTTGGTTGGAATATAGTTTTCTTCATAGTAGGGTCTGTATTTTGGATTTATGCCGAAAACAGTGTTGTTTTCAACACAGGGATGTTTCCATCACTGATGAGTTTACACAGTATCGAGGCCTAATTAATTTTTTTCTTTTAAAAGAAATAGTAAATTTCAAGTAACAGACATTTAAAATATTCTCCTACCACTCCAGATGGATGAATTATTTTAGGTAAAAGCAAATATATGTAGTAGTTGCACTTACAGTCTTTAACATTCAGATAGAGTAAATCTGATAAAGATTTCACAGTCTTGATACATAACACTTTAGACCAATAGAAGATCATTACTTAATATAGTGATATACTTCTTCTTTAAATTAGTTGGGTTTTTACTAGAAAAATCATTATTGAAGAAATCATGTTGTATTTGTGTGAATGTTACTAAATAATGAAAAGAAAACCCAAGTTTCCATAGCAATTGTTCACTGTCACAAATGACTAAACTGGTCAGATATATTTTCAGGCAAATTGAATGCATTATTCAGTCATTAACAGTTTTCTTCATTTAGGGAACTCTGAGAGAAACAATTTTTTTTTTCACAATGCAGAATTTCAGTATTTCAGTTCACAGCAATTCAGAACTCACTTCATCTGCATCTAATGCTATATGAAGAGTTCTTATTTTGAAGATGGTGATCTTATTTTGGTTTTGTTCCTCTGAAATTTAATACACATGTATAAATATATTGTTGTCATAGTTCTGACTTTAGCAAGGAATTTTTCTTCCCTTCCCCTCCCCCTGTGTGTGTGTGTGTGTGCAGCACACCCATTTAGGTGAAAACAAAAGAACTAGCCGGGGCGCTAATGGTCGAACATTAGTTGCCTAGCAACGAAGGGGGAGGGGTTGGGGCTGGTGTGTGGGCTGGAAGGAGGTGTGGGGGGGTGAGTCAGGCTCGCGGGGAGGAGGAGAGGCTGCTGTGAGCTGGCAGACGCTGGTTCATTTGGTTTTTTCTTGTTGTTGTTTTTTTTTTCCTGTTGGAGGGAAGTTTTTTTTTGGCTGCTGCGGTTCCTTCCCAACTATTCCTGTTTGTCGGGGCCCCCCCGGAGTTCGTGAGTTTTTCTTCCATTGAGAGAACTTTCTGTGTTGTCGGTGTTGTTTTTTTTCGCTTCCCCCTTCCCCTTCGCCCCCCCCCCTTCCTCCTTTTCCTCGGGAGGGGAAGAGGAATCAGTTTTTTTGTTGTTTTTTTTCTCCGATATACCCGGGGGGGGGTGGTGTTGTTTTTTTTGTTTTGTTTTCCCCATCCCACGTGGCAGTGACCAGGGATCCCACAGCGCTGCCTGGTGACAGGCACTGGTGACAAGCTCTGCTCCTGTAGTGATCCAACAGCGCCACCTGGTGACTACCATAGGACACTACAGGTTCTGCACTTCCAACGACCCAACAGCGCCACCTGGTGAATGGTACAGGACATTACAAGTTTTACACCTCCAGTGACCCGACGGCGCCCCCTGCTGACTGTGGTTGGAACTACACCAAAGGGTGCTAAAAATTGAACTATTTTAAATTTTCCTTTTGCCGGGCTATCGGTTTTGTTCTTGAAGGGGATTATTGGTGGGTATAGTAGTATTGCTTGGTTGTTTACTTGGGTTCTTTTTGTGTTCTTGTTAATACAAACATACCTTTTAATAAAGGGCTGTTATTTTGTTTTCCCTTTTCCATAATTTGTGTTTTTTTCCCTTCAATCAAAGCTCCTTAGTTTTGGATTAATAATTGCTTAGGAAAAAGTTTGGGGTCTTTTCCTCCTAATCCATCCTCAGCAGAAGACCCTTGTCCCATTTAAACTGGGACAATTGTAAAAAAGTATAAATATGAATTTGAAATAAACATGAACATTTAAATATAAGCATGTTTCATTAGGTTGCTAATTTTGTAACACTCAATGTGAATTTATTTCTTTTAATATAGGCATTTTTAAGTATTCTAACCCCTACTTTAATTATCTGGTTATACAACAATGGAAATAGCCGACATATTTGAGCAGAATTCTCAGTGATCTGGGTTGCAGAACTGCTATCAAGAGAATTTTTTGAGAGCACTTTAAACTTTTGTTTTGAATCCTTTTTCTCCATATTGTAATTGATAATATTTTAAGGTTTTTCAGGACAATGTGTTTGGAGACAGATATTATAAGATTTTTTTTCAGTTATTTTCAAGGAACATGGTACTGGACCAGTGCACTGATGCTGCTACTCTTTAATTTTTGATTGCAATAAAAATAACAGAATTGTGTGGGGTTTTTATTATTTATAAACATTTTTAAAAATGAGCTCTGCATTACTAATATCGTATTGATTTTATGGACAATACCATTAATCTAGCTTCTAGATAAAACATATTTAAAATATTTATCCATCAGATCTCTTGGAAGGATCTGAACATGCTGCTTAGAGGGCTACTGCAACTCCTAATACCCCCTTGCCAGGTCTGCCTAATCAACAGAATTGATTTAGTCTTAACCAAAATGTTGAAAAATTAGTTAAAGTCCGGGCTATATACTTATTAGATATTGGAAATAAGGATATATTTAATTTATCATTCTTTTGCAACTAATTAAAATCACAGCTTAGTATATGCAACAGGATATTTCCTCTCCGTGGAGTTAATTTTAATACAAGACGGGAAATAGTCAGTGAAATAATCTGAGATGTGATTTATCTGCAAATCCTGAACACATTCCAAAAGAGACTGTCGTGAATGCTCATTTACAATAATCTGTCTTTGTCACCAAATTGTTTACACTCAAAATAATTGTTTCCTGTGACCAAAATAAGTATGTGTCAAATAAATGCTTGAGGGTACAATCTGACATTGTGCTACCTCAAAAGAGATTATATTTTGTTGTGAATAGTAAATCTTAGTTACAAAGTCAGTAATATTCCACATTTTTTTTTAAATAAGTGGGTACATAGTATAGTGAGTTTTCAATAAAATTTTTCTGAGGAAATTTTTCTCTCTCATCCAAGTGTATCTCAGTGATATGTTTTAAATTTTCCAGGTGAATTTTGGTCAAATGCATCACAGAAACAATAATATGGAACTTAATTGTACACTTAAGTCCCCAAAATACTTGACTAGGTAAAATTCTTAAACAAATTATAAGGTTGTTTCATAGGGGTGACATTATTATTTCTGGACCAGAAAATGGAGAGTTTACATGTCAGTTACGTGGAAGGCTTTACCATACCTCATAAATGTATCCCTATGTCAGAAACCAGTAAATACATTATAAGTAGGGAGGAGCAGTAATGAATGTGAAATATATAATTACAATTTGAGCCTTATGGAACTGAAATTAGGCAGTATGAAAAAGCCATCTGGGACTGAGACTATGTATACTTGCTGCTGCTGTCTTGAAAATGCTTGCTGTCAAGAAAAAATTGCCAGTTTAACACCAGGAACACATCTGCAGGGACATAGGTCTAGTGAGAACTGGTGCTGTTGGACAGCTGGGAGATTTTTCACAAAGAATATCTTGTCAGAAGGCAATAGAGACAAATGAAAAGGAAAGGCTGCTTTGTTCTGCTTTTTGTTGAATACTGACTGAGTTCAAGGCATGCATGAAATAAAAATCTGGCCTATAAACAGTAAAAGAGAGGGTTGTCAAGAAAGACAGGCTCTCCTCAGGTCAATAACAAAATTATGAGAAAGGAGAGACCAATAGCTCAGCTTCTATTTGGTCCTCCTGAAGTCCATCCTTGGATTTTCACGTGGGAAAAAACTGCTGGAGTTTCTGCTGAAGTGTGAGGAGAAAGGAGACATTACATTACAGGTCTCAAGAACACTTTAAATTTTATTGGTTCATATCTTCAGTTATATTAAGACTTGAAAACTTTACACATGCCACAGAAAAATGTCTTCAAGGCAGATTGTGAATATCTGGAGTTCTGAAGCATTCTCAGAGGCATGCTAATATTGGTTTATGGCAAGAATTTTTATGTATATTCTTCTAAGATTTCTAACCCATAGTCTAGTAATAATATTAACTACTGTCTGGGAAATAATACAGAAGAGAAATGGCCAGTCTGAAAACAGAGAAGAAAATATGAATTCATGCAAGAAATAAAAAAATAGCTTAGTGGCCAAAAATCAATACATAGACAAATAAAAATCCTTAGAGCTGTACAAAACATGTCAAAATTTACTTTTTTTTTTTTTCCCTAAGAAACAGCTGTTTTTTGGAAAAAGTTATGTATGAATTCCAAGGAAAGGATCAGTTACCAGAGCTTACCAAAGTGCCACCAGGATATGGATCAGTCCATGAACTAAGACTACTGTTATGAGAAAGGTCAGCCTCTAAAGGACTGTCTGTACAAGACCATAATGACCCAGTAAAGACTCTACAGTGCAGTGACTGCTTATAGAACCACGTATTTCTATACAGTCTCGGTTTGTGAAATGAATGTGTTAAGATCTGGAAATATATATGTAGCTAATTAATACATTTTTCCATAACTGTAGAGATTGATCAGTCTTGTTGTTCAGTTTGTGGCAAGTTTGAAAATGAATGGAGCTCCAATATCTCCTCAAAAAAACCCCTCTAGAGGGTTTTTTGTGAGGTACCGGTGAACATATTTACTTTCATAGTCAGTGCCTTGCTAGTGTATAACTTAGATTGTAAAGTGCTCTAAGATATCTTCAATATGAAAGATGCTGTATAAAACCAAATTGCAATCTGTTTCTTCTAAAATGAACATAAATATCAAGTCTGTGTATGGTAATTCATATACTATAAAATTATATTGCTCCTGTTTACATTTGGTTTAACTTACTTCTGGCATCAGGATGAAAAGAAATATTCCTAAAGTTGTTTCATAAAACTGCCATACAGTGCCAAAAATAAATAGCTCAGCCCCTGACAGGATGTTTCATCTTCTTTTCAACATGAGTGAATACATCTTGGAAGCAGGCTCTGAGGAAGTGGGAGAATAGTACCTGTTCTTTGAAATGGGATTCATAATAGGTTTACAGACTAGCAAAACACAGGTTTTGAGTTTTCAGAGTAGAATATGATTATAGCTTTCACATACATTCTTAAATTCACTTGACATTGAAAGCAGACTCAAATGTACAGAAGTTTTCAGAACTTATTGATTTAAACACAGTTTATTTATGATTGCAAGAAACTTGGTAGCCAGTGATGATAATTCTAGGGAGTAAGTCCTTGGGAAAGATGTGTTACAGCAGGGTTCAAATCTGCATGAGTTATGTATTTCATTCTGACCATTTAAGTAGTGACAGTAGGAACTGCTCTTTTGTACTTAGCATGTTACCAAGTAACCTGATTTAATTTTAGAATTGCTTTTTCTAAACAGTTTTTCATTCGAGGACAGCAGGAGTGTCACAGACTAGCTGTTGATAATTTTCATAAAACCAGACTGATCAGTAGGGTTTTTTTGCCTTTTGCTAGCATGTTTTAATGCTGAGGAAGGTTAAAGTTAATGGATTTTGCTACATTACATTAATGTACCAACTACAAATACAACAGCTCTTTTGTCTCCCAGATCCTCACTGTTGAACAGTTTAAGCAAAACCTAATGAAATAAGTGTGGGGCTCTCCTGCTTATTAGAGGTATATGTGCTTTTCAGACATTCTTGAAATCTTTCAGGACAATGCTAACTGTAAATGTTGAAGAGTAAGGGAAATGCAGCAAATGAAAAGTAGAAAGGACAATGCAGAAATATCTTGGCTTAGTCTCATCTGAAAATTTTGACTCTGATAATCCTGGAGACTCATAAATATTGTTTTAATTAATTATGTTCTGTTTTCACAAAAGAACTGCATGATCAACCACACTGTTAATATGCATGCTCAGTCTAGTTCAATTCTGAAGAAACCAAATTGACTTTTTGGTTAGGAGAGGGTGAGGGGTGAGGAGAAAGTACTGGCTGAGAATGTTTTCCTCCTCTATTCTTCCCTTATGAATACAATGGGTTCAAACAGTAAATAATTGTGTTAACCTGCCTTATGCATCCATAGCATTCGCACTTTTTAGGCCACAGCATCTCATGCATACTTCTCTAACTTCATGTCCTATTCTATGACCAGTGTCACATTACGAGAGCTGAGTACAGGCCTTTCCCAACATCTAAGCTGTTGCTGGCAGAGAAACTGCTTAGGGCACCGAGGAAAATCTGAGTAACAGCATAGACACATCAGCAGCTTCCTTGAATGTAAAATTTAAAAGCGCAATGGCTAATCTGTACACACCAGAAAAGAGATGCACAGTGTTCAAATTCAAGGCCATGTCTTTGTAACCTGTGAGTACCAATTCCCTTTCTTTTAAGACTTTTATAAAATCTAGGACATAAAATCTTACATCAAATCATGGGGCCCTCAGCACAACATCCTTCGCTCCCTCCTCTCTCAGTTTAGATAGATTCCCTTAGGAGACATAGTTTAGTAGTCGAAATCAAGCCTTGCATGGGAACCTGTGGATGTCATGATAGAATACAAATCATTCAGGGGAATTTACAGCTCTGAGTTCATTCCTGATTAAGGACAGTGTTGGCTTGTTTGAAAAGAGACCGAGGTCAAAGGAGTTCTCAGCTCAGTTGAAGTACTTTATTTGGAGAACTCAAACATGGATTTAGATCCTTTTGTCAAATCAGAAAAGACACAGTTAACATAATAATTAAGAACTGATGAGAACATCTTTATAAACCTAAGGGTTACAACAGATGCATGAAGAAAGAGACAGAGAGGGAAGAAAGTATGGGAGCCTACCTCTTTTGCAATATTGAGGGCACAGGTGCTGTTAGGTTCTCAGTGAGAAGTGAAGAATCTGTGGTCATTTCAGCTCTTGTGGATGGTAAATGTGGGTTTCCTTTCTTGTCTTTGCCTAGAAGAGGGAGGAAAGGGAGACAACACGGCAGTGGAAGTGGAAAAGGCCAACTTTCTGGCTGAATGTTTTTTCACATGCCACCAAAAGAGAAGGGGCATTTGGCAATGTGGGGGCCATTTGAGGAACGCATTGAATGTGAATAGAAACAAAGCAAAATCAGTACATGGAGGGGAAGCTATTTTACTAAAGACTCAAGGATTAGGAGATTAGCTACTGATGAAGAAAGCAGCTGATTGAAATTTTCCATCATACACAAGTTTGGGAGTTGAATCTAGTTTCAGAGGAATCCAGTTTCCAAAAGTACTGCAAGACAACAATAGTCATGCAGTTCTGAATACAAGGAGCTACACATAAACCTCCTATGAGAGGAAGACGAGATCCTCCTGAGAGATGCATGCACCAAGTAGAAATTGTTATGAACCATGAATGATTGTTGGTAGATCATAGACGAATTCAACTGATACATTAATGATAGTTAATCTACTGTATCTACTTCTGCCTGGTCATGTGTGTTCAATCTTGGGTGTCTTTCCATGTGTCCAAGCTAACAGCCAAACAAATTATAACTTATTTGCTAAGACATAGGGAGAGCATGAACTATTAAAAAATGACAGTGACATTTTAAAACATACTGCTTTTTTAGAATGTAGGTAACACAATAGTCATATTCACTCCTCATTGCTGTTCTAGGGTGTCACAAGTTTAGTGAATAAATCACAGTGAATTACATCAGGAAATAGTGCTAGTATGTAGCCTGATCACATAATGATGCATGGTCCAAAAATATTAAGTCTATGATTTGTGTTCTATTGACGATGTTTTTTTACACAGTAACTTAGAATTTGGTGACTCATCCCCATCTTCTCTAGTTTTTCTATATATAGTGGACTTAACAACAGAAATATTCATATCACATATAAAATTAGCTAATGTCTATTCATGTGAAATTGTAGCTCTTTGCTATTGGAACCTGGCTCAAATGATTTGCTTTAACAATATGTTATGATATTCTATTATTATTGATTGCTGTTTGAAAAAGTAGCCATTTCACCTAGGCAGCATGTTAGAGCTTTATTTATGGAATACTATAACTGAAAACCCCAAATGACAGATAAAAATTCAGATTTTATTTCATTTTATTGAGCTAAGAGGCACTGAGGCTACAAAGAAAAGAGGTCTACGGCCATATTACTAATTGTGGTTGTAATAGGTTATCTATTAATTTTATCTTCTCCTACCCAGATATTTGCTCAAGATTTTTCTTACTGATCATGCACCAGAAAAAAAGACAGTGTTAATTCAATGCCGAGAACAAGTGCCTAGAAACCATTTATTCTATAGTGGAATATTTTAATCAATCCCCAAAGATACTGTTTGTCTTCTGATGTGTAATCTTAATGACCCATTAATGACCCACTGAGAAATTATGGGTCAAAAATTGCTGTTGATAGAAGCTGACATACCTTCATGTTGTTTGATGAAGATGACTCTTTATGGACACAAATACCTTGTCCTCAGTCAGCAGTGTGCTGATGTAAATGCATTTACATGTAAATACTTTTAGGCACATTTGGAATAAAGAGCAGTTGGCTGGAAAATTTACGTCAATCTTACTATGGTCAAAGTCTTCCCTGATTTACACCCATCCCTCTTAAATGCAGAGGATTCACTGTCTGCAGTAAAGATGCCATTTCATCCTCTGCTAGCAAGTGAATAAAATGGTCAAGCTTGTGAGCATTGTCAAGAATGATGAATTTATTAACACTAAATGTTACATGACCCTTATTATAGTTTGGTAGGTGCAGGCATCAAGACCAGTCACATGGCCTCTTAAACTAGTATGAGTCTATTTAGATTCCCCTGTGGTCTTCAAAGTATTTTGGTAAAATTAAGATTTACAATTGAAGGAAAACAGCAATAACTGTTATGAACAAACAGCACTGACCACCTCTGCGCATAATTCTTCCTGGGCTTTAAGTATACTCCCAGTTTCTCTCCTTCCAGTAGTGCAGGGGGATGAGGAGTGCTTTTTACAGTCAGTTCATAAAGCATTGTCTCTGCTATTCCTACCACCTCAGGTGGAGGACTCCTCTTACTGTTGTCCTGCTCCAGCCTGGGGTCCCTTGCAAAGGAGACAGTCCCACACCAGCTTCTCCATTGTGACTCCCTCCCATGGGCTGCACCGTTTCAGCACAGGTCCCCCATGGTGTCATAAGTCCTACCAGAAAATCAGCTCCAGCAGGAACCTGCTTCATGATGTGCTTCCCACAGGGTGTCAGCCTCCTTCAGCCACTCACCTGCTCCGGTATGGGGACCTCCATAGGCTGCAATTGGATTTCTGCTCCACCATGGAATCTCCATGGGCTGCAGAAGGACAGCCTGCCTCACAGTGGTCTTTACCTCTGCCCTTCTCCTGGAGCATCTCCTCCGGCTCCTCCATTGGCTTTGGTGTCTGAAAAATTGTTTCTCTTGAAACAGCTTTTCCTTCTTAATTACATTATCCTGGAACCATTAGCACTGTGACTGGCTTGGACTTGGCCAGTGGTGGGTCTAACTGGGAGCCAGCTGGCTTTGGCTCTATTAGACATAAGAGAAGCTTTGGGCAGCTTTTTACAGAAGAAACCCCTGTAGCACCTCCCACTACCAAAACCTTGCCATGCAAACCCAGTACATTAGCAAACAGCCCTTTAGGTCCAGTGAGGCTGAGAAAGGTTACTGTACAACTTCAAATTTTGGTTGGGTATCCATGAAAAGGACTGTGTTAGAGGAACATATGAAAGTAACCCCAGCCTGATATCAAGAATGAGGATGAAGGAATTCCTACGAGGACCATGATTTTCTAGCAGTGAAGACCTCGGTATGCTGATGAAACCTTACTGGCTTAGAATCATAGAATCACAGAATCAAAGATATGGGTTGGAAGGGACCTTTCAGATCATCCATTTCCAACCCCCCTGCCATGGTCAGGGACACCCTTCACCAGACCAAGTTGCTCAAAGCCTCATCCAACCTGGCCTTGATCAGCTCCACATCTGGGACATCCACTTCCTGGGCAACTTGTTCAGTGCCTCAACATCCACACAGTAAAGATTTTTTTTTCCTTCTATTTAAATCTAAATCTACCTACTTTCAGTTTAGAGCCATTACTCCTTCTCTCATTGCTTACATGCCTTTTAAAAAGTTCTACTCCAGTTTTATTGTAGACCCCTTTTGGGTACTGGAAGGATGATATAAGAAGTTCTTGGAGAGAGCAAGTCCAGAGAAAGGCCAGGAAAGATGATCAGAGGAATGGAATACCTCTCCTGTGAAGAGATGTTGAGAGAGTTGGGATTGTTCAGCCTGGAAAAGAGAAGACTTTGGACCTAATTGTGACCTTCCAAGACCTGAACAGAGCCTATAAGATGGAGAGGAACTATTTGCAAGGGCATGTGCTGACTGGACAAGGGGGAATGGCTTCAAACTGAAAAATAATAGGTTAAGCCTAAATATTGAGAAGAAATTTTTTGCTATGAGGGTGGGGAAGCACTGGAACAGGTTGTTCAGAGAAGTTGTGGAAGCTCCATCCCTGGAATTGTTCAGGGTGTTAAGGTTGGATGTGGCTCTGAGCAACCTGGTTTAGTAGGTGTCCCTGCCCAGAGCAAAAGGGTTGGAACTAGATAATCTATAAAGACCTTTCCAACCCAAATCGTTCTATGATTTTTATTCTCATTCACTGACATGCCAAAGTCCTTCTTCTTGAGGCTGTTCTCAATCCATTCTCCACCTAAATTGTATTTGTGCTTAGGTTTGCCCTGCCCCACGTGCAGGACCTTGCATTAGGCCTTGTTAAACCTCCTAAAGGTCACAGGAGCCCACCTGTCCAGCCTATGAAGGTCCTTCTGAATGGCATCCCTTCCCTCCCGTGTATTGACTGTACCACACAGCTTGGTGATATTGGCAAACTTGCTGAGGGTGAACTTGATCCCACTGTCTGTGTCTCTGGTCCCAGTTTTGACCTTTCGAGAGAGGAACACCTTCCATTCCAACACACCAGTCACAGGACTCTTCCCACAAGGTCTCTGTGATGCCAGTAAGGCCATAGTCCTGCAGGTTCACGTCTCCAACTCCTCTTGTTTATTCCCCATTGTGCCCCAATAAAGCTGTCTTACTGGCTGGAGTGGCTGGAATTCCCTTGTGCTGCTCTTCAGGTGCTTTCCTGCTGACCTTCGATCCCTCTCCTGGCTCTGGACATCACTTGCTGGCACTGGCATCAAAGTGGTAGGGGTGGGATGGATTGAGATTTCCCCCTCCAGCAACTTCCAGGGAAAATGGACAAAACAAAGCTGCAGGCAGGTGATGAAAAGTTCCATAAGAGCAATTTTGATAGAGTAAGTCTGAGGCCTTGAAAAGTTCCAAGCTCATGGCCTGTCAAGCAATGGCACTATGTGGCTACAGTTAGAATCTCCTCTGAAAATCTGGCCTCTCCTCACATTGCTACCTCATATTTTTTTCTAACTTTCCTGGGTATGCTAAAGAGCCTCAATTTTAAAAAAGGACAGTGAAATTGAACTTTGAAGTGAAGAAGCCTATAGTATCTAAATGATAAATAAAAACTGCCTCAACCAAATAAGATCCACTCTGGCTCCTAAGCTGCCTTTCCAGATTTGAAAGACTGTCATAAATTTTTTGTTGCATCTTGCAAACTCCCTCCTGGACAATTAGTGCATCTGAAATAACATTAAGTAACTGTGTTTAAGCAAATAAATGAAACCACAGGTGTTTGTTATGTCTATCTAGTGGAACCTTGTCTCACCTCAAAGGACACTGAAGGTCAACCGCAGAGACCTACAGCTGCACTGACTGCTCTGAGGGAGCCTAAACAACTGCCTTATGCTTACATTTAAGTGTCTTTAGGCTGGTATTTGAGGTGAGCTGCCTCATAGCAGAAATCAGAAACCACATTTAACCTTCTTTGCTACTGAATTGGCTGTTACAGGGAAACTCATTCCACTTTCTGCATTCATCCTCCCTAATTTGCTACTTCTAAGACATTCTAAGCACTGCTTATCACTACATTAGGAAAAATATTCTTGTGAAATATGTCAGCATTGCATGAAAGTTGGGGGTTTTTTTTGGAAGTTCCACATGTCAATAGCAGTTCTGTCATTTCCATGTAAGCATATCTATGACGTTGTGGTTTGCAGTTAGTTTATACCCTAATAAAGATGCTTATATTTATAGCTGATTTTAGTGCTATGCAGCTCTTGTTTACTACTTTGCCTCTCTCTGATCTGTAAGACTCATGCAACCTCCTGGCAGCAGGAACAGAAAATAGCAACACACAAGGACTGAAGTGCACTTTGATTAAAATTTCAGTAAGTTTATTAGGCAAGAGATATCATCAAGTAAATTATTGTTAATCATAAGTATTAACATGTCTATTCTGTGCTAACACCGAGATAACTTAGTACCTCAGTTTGATCTGAACTTTATATATGATTACATGTATCTTTGGTTACATTTTAATGGCTACTTCTTCATATGTAATTCTTTTTTGACATAATTACATTGAAATAGCAAATTTCTCTTAAATATATTCACAGAAAAAATATTCTAAATAACCTTTATTGCTTTGATTTATTAGTGGTATGTGATCATATGAAATCACAGATTATATGAAGATCTATGACACAGAGATCTTTTGAAGCTTTGCAGTTGTAATAGTTAATAAAAGCAAAGGTGAATAATTTGCTAATCAAATTTAATTTGTAATGTTGGTGATTAGCTTGAATTACAAGTGTCAAGCCACAATGTTGTATTACTATGGCAAGCTATATCTTCTTGTGTTGAACAAGTTCTGAATGTAAGTTTGGGTGTGCCTGTAAAATGTGGGTGGGGGAAAGTCCAGAGGAACGGGGAGGAGAGAAGTCTGCTGTCTTCCCGCCGTCATCCGGGACCTGCCGCTGTCATCTAAGCGCCACCTACAGGGGAGGGGATAATGGCACATATAAAAGACCAATGCACCTTTTTTGGGGGGCAGACCGTTGGTGGAACAAGAGTTTCCTCCGGTCTCCCATAGCGCTGATTTGCTTATTTGCTTTTAATAAATTTCTACTATATTTTAAAAATATATCTGGTGTCTTTTGACTATAACACAGTGATGTCTATTGATTTAAAAGGATTTTGGATATGTTTGTGTCTGTGTATATTAGCTTACTTATATTTTAGAGACAGTTGGTGTCCTCATACTGGTTGTTGAAATTTTGAGTAGCTCAGCTGTTCAGCCCCAGGAATTCTTATTTACCTTTCAAATCTGGACCTTGTTTCTGTCATGGTTCTTACTAACAAGGAACTTCTGCTGACCAAATTCCTTGTTTACTCTCTGAGTGTGGAAGATACCTTTCAGTAATCAAGCATGCCAGAATTAGTTCCACAAGGACACTTCACTGTATTGCTGCTTCTCAGTTCATACACCAAGTGATCTGTCCACAGAAGAAAATTAAAAACACAGTCAACTCAGGAAATACAGGATCTAACCAAATGTGTGACTGTACAACTTCTAGCTTTCAAATGCGGTCACTATCTACATTTATCTGGATAAAATGTTTGGTAGCAACTTTGTCTTGCACATGGACTTTCTTGCTTTCATGATTTGCCTTCCTCTTCAGTCTTCTACACTCAAACCTGGAAAGGGAGCTTGTTTCAAAATGTCAACAGTTAACATAACACCCAAATTTAAAATTTACCCCACAGTATGGAAAGAACAGTTTTAATCAAACTCAGAAAGTTACTGCATCCAAATATAGAAACTTCCTCAAAGTCATTATAGATGGCAAGAAAATAGAGATTACCATCTACATTTTATTATGGTCTTTATGGACTAAAAACTATGTCTTCAATAGTTTACATTAGAATTAATGATTTAAAGTTTATTGTCAGTATAAAGGAATCATAGGTTTAGATTCTTCTGCAGACCAGCTTTATTTCATTATTCTAAAGGAGAGTTGGTTTATTGTTCAACTCATTTAGAAGGTGGTGGATCATGCATAATCTACTTCCTTATATGTGTTGTCTAGAACATTGGCTCTTTACCCAGTTCACAGTGTCAATTCACACGCCAAGGTGTGGTATTTCTTTTTTTTATTATCATTTGCCTGAAGTAGGGAGTTTGGTGGTAACCCACAAAAGGCTGGCTCCCTGATCATCAAAGCTTTACTCTATTTGCACATGATAAAAAATACAGGCATCAGCATTCACTGGCTACAGATTGCATAACTTTTCCATGGATTAGTACTCAGAATCCTATTTGCTAGTTATGTCTCTTGCTCCTCATGCTAACTAGTCCACATGTGTGGTTTTCCCTCCATTTGAGTCTGGAGTCCATTTTGAGTTGATGGCTCCTGTCCAGACAGCCCATTCATCTTGGGATTGTCTTCCATTTTCCTTGAAAAAAAAGATTAGCCTAGCATGCAACATTCACAATGCAATTGCTTAATCATAACTGCTTAGCTAGGGCTCCTGATTAACAACTAAAAAAGGTTGCAAGTTTGGTTCAAATCTTGGGGGCTCAAATCTTTAGGGGCTTGATATCTTGTGGGTTGCAGATTACAGGTGAATTTATCTCAAAACATAATTTGCAGTTTTAAGTATAAAATTTCACTCACAGTGGAGTATAATTAAATACACTTAGCTTTGGTCGCATAAACTCGGTATGTCTCCCCCTCTTTGGAAGGACTAACACATTATAATCTCCTACTCATCAGAAAGGATGTTTGTACAGATCTGATAGATAAAATTCAGCTGTGAATGTAGAAAATTACAAAAATTACCACTAAGTCTTTCCCTTTTATTTACATGTAGAGATTTGTAGTTCATTGAAGTTAAAAATGTTTGTTCATTAAAGATTAACAGGTGAGGGGCTTATGTCTAATAAAATATGACAGAAAGGAGCTTTTCAGAGTTTTGAAAAATAGTGACAGCAATAAAGAAAAATATTTTTTATTTTTATGGAGTTTTGCCAGGATGCATCCTGATCACTGCCCTCATTTATTATTAGACTCTCCTAAAGCAATGCCAGCTGTCAGTCGGAGCCAATGTAGAGCTTCAACATGGGAAGGACGTGACAAATCATGCAGCATTCAGAAGAGAAGACAAGAGTTTTGAAAGCTGCATTTCCATGCCTGTTACTCTTTATCCTTTGCAACCTCATTCATTAGTCTCTGTAACTTTTCTAGAGTTACTAAGATCAGAATCTTCAAAGCAGATGTAGTGTGAGTAATTGCACTTGTATTGCTTCCTGCTCCATTTCTTCTACCCAGATTGGTTCCTTCCTTCTAAGTTCAAAACAATATCGACCTATGAAACTATTTCAGCCAAGTGGTGGGAAACTACAGTGTTAAACCAGCTGAGACTGGATAATCTCTGTGCATGGAGTTTTGACCTTTACAGTCAAAGTCTGGTTTAGTACAAGTTTACTGTGGAGAAATAAAACAGTCATCTACTTTGGACAGCAGTGGTTCAAGAATGCAGAGGAGCTGTAACCCTTTTTTTTCATCAATTCAACCTCTACAAATCAGCATGCTTTTCAACTGCATAGAGAGTTTGCTAGAGCTCAGATATGCAAAGGTTTTCTGCTTGACAAAATGTTGTGAGATTTCGAAGTCCCACTCCATATGCAGGAGAGCTGAGATCTTTCAAAGTTTTGTGGCATTTTATTACCAAAAGAAGCACTAAAACTATGGAACTTAATCAAGGGAAACTATTTCTTACTAATGTGTTTCAATTTCATTGCAAAATTCCAGAAAAATTAAAATTTTAAAATATTCAATATTTTTATTTATTTTGTCTCTACCCAACTAAAAATCACAATTAGTAGAGAGATTGAATTATATTGCAATGTAACTTAGCTGGAAGAAATTTTATTATAAAAAGTATGAAATAGGTCAGATGCTTAAAAGAGATGTTTCAGACAGCTTTAATATAATGCAAATAGGTGTTGAACACCTCTTCAGAATACTGGTGGTAGGGTTTTCATGGTAATACAGCAGTTATCTTCTGCTACCTCTCTTAGAAAATATTGCTTAAAATAAACTACTGGACCATACGTTAAGGAAAATTATTGTTTCCTGTATTGCTTCAAGCTACTGAGACTGATGAGTTTTTAAAAAGTTATATCAATCTCCAAAAGCTGTGGCATTTACCTGTTGTTCTCTTGGACATTTGTACTGAAACATCTACGGACCTGACAACTAACGCTTTGAGAGTTTTTGCATAAGTTTCTCACTAAACAAAATCTTTCAAAAATTTGTTCTAAGGAAAATCTTTTTATGCAAACTCACATTATTTTTTTAATGGAAATAATTTGGAAATCGATGCCTCTATCTGTTCATTCTTTTCTGAATGTGTGAGATAAGTAATTTCATTAATTGAACCTTTGTAGCTAAAGGCTACAAATGGTCTCAGGATATTTCTTCAGCTAATTTTAACTTCTTAAATACAGGAGATTTAGTGGCACAGAAAAATCTGACCTAGTATGCTAGGTACAAATCTTAAAGAATTTAACAAAAGACATTTTTAAATTTTCCACATGAATGATAATTGAAGCTTAATAACAATCATAATATTGCTTACAATATTTATAACTAGAGATAATTACTTGAGCATTATTAACAAAGAATAAAATTATACTTGTAGTTTTACCTCCATTAGCAGAACAATTAATATAGATAAGAAAATTAAGTGAATTAAGATATCGAGAAAAATATCACACCATGAAGACAGAAGGTACTTACCAGACCCTACTGAAAATTACACAAGAAATTATCTCTTTTTTCTTTTGGTAGAATATAAAATAGTGTCTTTCCACATTTTCAGTGTATTTCATACATATGAACAACAATATGTACTGAGATAATAAAGCAGAATATGTGAGCAAATAATTTCCACAGTCATCCCTTCATATATAATAAAATCATAAAGCATTTGACTAAAAAAATCAAGTAATACAGTTCAAGCAGTGCTCTAACAGCATGTAGACAGGACTTAATTTATTGTTTTTTATTTTCTTTAGCAAGTAATAATTCCATTTTTTCAAATGTTTCCCTACCACTAGACAATCTAGTCAAGTATGCTTCAGAGTGCCATATCAAAGCAAAAGAGCTGAAGATTACAGGGTTGATACAGAAAAGTAGAAAACAACGTATCAGATTTCCCACAAAGCTAAGTTATCAGTGTAATATCCTTTCTGAACAAGTTAAATGTACATGTATAGTTGAAAAGGAAACACTGCAGGCCCTACTTAATTTCTACCAGTGCTTGAGACCACAGAATACTCTTCAAGTATTTTTAGGGATAGGAATTTTTCATCAACTAAAAACATTTACCAGTGCCTTCAGGAAATATTTCCATTGTGGCTTGATTAAACCAATACCTATTAAAATGTCCTTAAGTCTTATCTAATGTGGGTGGACTTTGAGAAAACCATCATAAATAGCTACATCAGCAGCCAGTCCACACTTAAAGGCAACATCTTGCATATACACCCATCATGAATAATGCTGACACATCACAGCAGCAGACTGGCCTTCGGCTAGTAGAATCATATTTAATGCCCCTGTGCAATCAGTTTTGTCACTGATACCTTTTTGTGGTGCCTATAATACATTACCTTAGAGAATTAAAAGTATATTGTAGTTCAATTCCTCCACTACTTTAGCTTTAGTATTCTTACATTTGTATTTATTCACAGTTACATTTTCACGTGTAAAGATGTGGATAGCTATATTTATTATCAGTTACACTACACTGTTCCACAACATGCAGCTAAAATCAACTTCAGGTAATGAAGTCACGATGTCTGCCTCTGTTTGTTACACTAACCACTTAATTATGGAACTGCAGCAATTTTCTCTGGCTGAAGATTTGTGTGGATTTTTCGAAAGGATGGTATGTGAACATAGATCTAGAGAATAAATTCATAATCAAACAAATAAAAGACAACTAGCTCCGTAATACATGGTAACATAAAAGATACATTTTTGTGAGTTATATACAATGTTAATACGATGAGATTAGTGTACCCAATGAGATGCGATACATGTTAATGTTATAAAACGGTATAACAGATATATACCTGAAGATATATCCATCAGCAGAACATAACCTTTTACTACATATGTTTTCTTTTCATTATCTAATTATTTTGTAAAATGAAAATTATAAATATCCCTGTGTATTTTTTTTTTTTTATTTGACAGACTTTCCATTTGCCTTCTGCTTGTCATGGCATACTTAATCAAAACTATTATTTGGGTTGCTCTAAATAAACAAGTAAACAAACAAAAGCATTGGCATAACATTTTTTTTTCTTTGAAAATAAGAAATTTTGTGGGGTTAGTTGAATACTTTCATTTGCCTT
The DNA here is from genome assembly GCA_038380795.1 of Pyrocephalus nanus. Taxonomy (NCBI): domain Eukaryota; kingdom Metazoa; phylum Chordata; class Aves; order Passeriformes; family Tyrannidae; genus Pyrocephalus; species Pyrocephalus nanus. Next base: position 69,418,278 of record CM076261.1, read on the forward strand.
TTGTATATTATATTGTTCTATAACAGAGTCAACACAGGAATGAACTGAAATTATTCCATGGTAAGCAACCTAGACCAGTAAAAATTAATTTCAAGGATTTGAACTTTAGGATAACAATCAAGACAAGGCTCAAGACATTCTGAATGCCAGTCCACTGCATAATTATATACTATTAAAATTATTGATTATTTTTATAGTCTTTTTTTGTAGTGGAGCCTGAAATCACACAGTGAAAATACCTACTGTAATCTGCTCTCTCTCCAGCAAATTAATGAATATATATGTGTATATTTGTATCAGACACTAGTGCCCTTATGGCATACTCCCACTGTCACCTGTCCTGGTGAAGGGAGGCTGTGATGAAAAGTGCAGCACCAACTGCACCAAGGCACTCTACTTTTGGAATGCAAACAAACATTAAGATTGGTGCAAACTCTCCCTGATTTTTGTTAATGCTCTTGTTCATAGACATTCCTTCTGGATTTTAAACAATGAAAATTCCTGCCAAGCTTCCCTCCTCTCCCTGCAATTCAACTAAACTTGTATGCATCATATGTCTGCATTGCCTCAATGCCTTCTTATGTCTTTTTCCTGACTAAAATGAAAAACAGATTTCATAAGATTTAGTATGCACAAATTGTACTTTTAATGCACTGTTTTATATTCTTCCTTTGAAATGCCCATAGTTTTTATATAATACACTATTACCTTGCTGTCATTCCCTTCATGTTCAAATTAATGAGATTTTTTTGAACATGTATCAGAATTGTCTGATATTCTCTTATAGAGATGCTTTTAAAATTTTCATGTCAATAGAGATGCAGGAGTGTTATAATTATATTTTTAACTGTGACAGTCTTCGATATTACATAGAACTGGTACTTTAAGAAAAAGAATTGTTAGTTTTCTAGCTTTTGTAGATATATTCTTATGAAGAATTAATTTCTGCAGATCTAATAGACTAATTCAGTAGCTCAAAGCATTGTATTTAGTATATAAGACTCATTTAACACGCACTATGTCTCTCCTTAACAATGATTAATGATAGGGCATAAAAAATTGGATCAAACAGTTTTCTTGTTCTTTAATTTCATCTTTATTCATAGAAAATGCTGCTTAACTGCTTAAGGGTTTGCACATACCATCTATTTTTACGCTTATAAATCTGTAAAAGGAAACCTTAATTGTTGTATGTTGTATATATTCTTGCTTTAAAATAAAGAATGGAAACTCTGATATTTGCAAATGAACCTACTACCTACACACACTCTCATTAAATATTAAATATAATAGTTCACTTTTTGTTAAAACTGAGTATATTTGTTACGATAATCATAACTTCATTTTAGGACCATGTAAACTCTTCCTAAATGTAGCCTAAGAAAGTTCAAGATAAAAGGGACAAAAAGAGAGAAGAGGTATAATTTCCATGAATGAGATCTCACTGAATGAGATCAGAAAGATAGGTAGGAAAGCTTGATAATAAGGCAACAAAATTTAGCTCTGATTGTAACGCAGTCATACCAAGTTATCCTTCACTGTCCTTAAGACAAGCAGTAGCATGAAATCAAGTTAAAAGAGGAGGGGAGAGGAAACAGATGAGGTATAGCCTGGAGATACAGTGGATATGACAAAGACCCTGACATTTAACATGCTGAGTCATTTGCATTTTAAAAGGTATGTCAGATTGTCCATATTTTTAGAGTAGAATGCAAATAATATAATAATGTTAGCTGCAGAGAATGATAAGTATTATTTCTGAAATGGAATTGCCTTCTGGAAAAATGTCTTCGGTTTAGTTGTTTTACATCACATTAGTTCTTTAAGCAAAACTTCTTCACCAGGATGCAGTCAATCTATTGTAATGAACAGTCCAGGCTGATTCTGTACACATTTTCTCAATTTAGGGGTTGGGATACTATGAATACTTTTTTTTTTTTTCCTCAGTTCACTGAGATGTGAACATGATTGCATCACTATGACATAAAGAATAATTAAAAACTCCTATTTAATGTGTTACCAGGAGAGAGGCTCTTTGCTAGGGAAGTCAACAAACCTGCTCCATCTTACAATATAGTGTACTTGTAAGCATGTCTTTAAGTTATTCTAAAGTAGTATTTTAAGGCATTAGTTATGACCTGAATGTGGTAACTATCTTCTGCTATGGTTCCATCACTTTGTCAGATGTACATTTACATTCAGATGAATATCTATGTACTTCCAAGCAATCCAGAAAGTGTATGGGTGGTAGATAAAACTTGGTAGAATATCAGATGTCACACCCATTCTGATGGTGAAGGGTTTTTTTCAGGATTTAATTAACTTAAAAGCTTTAAGGAAAAAGAAAGGATGAACAATTACTTAATTATTTTTTATAAAAAAAGTTACACTAAAATCATTCTGGACAAGAGAGGGAGAAAAGAGTATTGTTATGTTAAGAATAACTATGTTGAGATTTTAATAATTAAATAAAACATGTTTTTTTAAAAAAGTTTGGGATATTGGTGCTGTTTCCCCCTCGTTTGAATCAAAATAAAGTGGGAACACATTCCAAGGGTTTTTCTTTGTGAAGTTTCTGGGGTTTTTTTCAGTTTGCTCACCATGAAATGGAAGTTTTTGTCTTTAGTTAAGGCTCTTGTTTTTCAGCGAATTTATGGCTCAATAGCATGACTGACCATCTCAGCTTTTTTTTTTTCCCTTTATTTCCTTAACAGAGTGGTAAAATAACTTACTGATGTGAATAAATTAATATCACAACATGGGGAACATTATATGTATAATTAAAAAAAGAAGGATGTCAAAGGTTGGTGAATCACTCTCATTTTTCCATTTGTAAAAACAGTTCAAACTCAGTAAGTACTCCCACAACTGGTACTTCTTTTCAATTCACTGGCAACTGAAAATTAAAAAAAAAAATCACTTTTCTATATGAATCAGGGCTTCCAACCTCTCCTTTTCCACAAGAAGAAATGTTCTCAAATAATTTTAAAAAATGAGAAAATGATAAAAGTTTTACATTACTAAATAAATGCAAATAATTCTTTGCATAAATAAAAGTCCTCATGGTGCTTATGGATCATCATTTGCTTTTGTACATTTTTCAGAAATTTACATTATGTGTTAAGAGGTCTTTTTGGGGTGTTTCTGCATATTTATAATTTCTAAAATTCTTATATTTTTTTAATAATGCATGATGTATTATTTAAAACACTACTTAAAATAGTTGTTAGAAGACGTCCAGAGGTGAAAAATATTAAAATGTCTTTTTATACCATAAATGGCTTCTAAATAGTTGTACTATAGTATGTAATGTTAAGAACTAAAAAGAAAGCATGTTTCTGTACAGTGAATGATAATATGATGATAAAAAAATTCTAGTTGTGTTGAGAATCATAAAAGAAATTCTAGTTGTATTGAGAACAAGACCTATATCATTATCCAAAGAAGATATACAAACATTTGCCTCATAAATTTTATGATGTGTTGTGCAATATTTTAAATTCTAGTAAAAGTAAGATCTAATATTTCCTATCAGATTTCTCAGTGGACAAGTCAGACTATTTTTCCTGGCTTCTGAACTTCAAATCAAGTTCTTTGTCAAGAGTCTCATTATTTTTTGGATCAGTCTGCTGATGGGAGCAGTGCTCTTGTATGATCAATGTGACTACATTTAACTCCTTCTAAGCAGAGATTTTTAAAAATAAAGGTCCATTCAGTTGTGCATCATTCCTCATTTATGAAAGACTGATTTTTTCACAGTGCAGGTAAGATTCAGTCTATACAGATTTTCACTTTTTATCCATTTTTGGTTTTTTACCACTTTATATATTTTACAACTATAGCAATGAAAAACATATTAAAATCTGTTGGATGTTGCCCTGAATAATTTTCTTGGAAGAGCCAAAGGAGCTTTTTTCATTTCTAATTAAGACTTTCTCAAGGGTTATTCATTTCCAAGAGAAAAGTGATGTAACAGTTTTTCTGGCAAAAATGCTACTTAGGTAATTATCTCAACCTCAAATTTCAACCTATAATTTTATTTGAATTATTTACAATATATTTTGTGTTTTTCTTTATGACATTTTTGTACCATGACCAGAGATTTCTGGCTCGCAGTCACTCATCACCCCATAACTAGTTGCATTTTTACACCCTGACAGATGAAGGAATCAAATCTGAATCTGATTATATAAAAGCCAATATTATTTACACAATCTTCACTAGGAATATAGTGCACATTCACTCCTGTGCACTATACTCAACTACTCAGTATAAATTCTGTAGGAAAGCAGATGCATCTCACAGAAATGAATGTCCACAGCAGCCCATCTGTTCTGTACGCAGCAGTGAGCACTCAAGCACACACAGGGCATCTGTGGAGATGTCTGAGCCATCATTGCCATTACTTGATCTGTCTGAATGAAAAACCAGCTTAGCTAGAACCTGCATAGTTCACAAGTGCATTTTCAGAACCAATAAAGCAGATACTTAAACATTTTCTCTGCATAAGCAGCTGTGGGTGAGATGTTGACAGTGTAGGTCTCTCCACTTCTACCCATCATCACTTCTCTTTAGAGTAAGTGCAAAGAAAAAAAAAGTATTTTTAGGGCACAGCCTAGCTGATCTTTTTGAGGTACTTTTATAATTTTTGTATATATGCTGAATCAGACTCTAGGAATATCTACTGATCCCTCTTGATTATAAAGGGTGTTTTACTAACTAATTCAGATGTCTGAGCTTATTTAGAGAAATATCCATTTCCCATGTCTTGTATTCCACCTTAAATCCATATTAGATATTGTTGATTTTTACTCATTGAGATAAGAATTACTATTCTCTGTGGAGTACATGTGCAGGGCTGAAATTTGGTTGCTATAGTAATACTAATTCTTTCAGATTTACATTCAGGTCTAAAAATATACATAAACTAGGAAAAGAAAAAAAAACAAAACTTTGTCTATATTTAGAATACTTTGGGTGTAGAGACATAAATAATACAGTTGCTCTGTTTGCTCTGTGAGCTTTTTCATATAGCTTTTCTTACTTTTCAAGTTTTGAAATTTATGAAATAATAACATTATGGATTTTAAAGTCAAGAATAAATGTTAGAAAGAATCTCTTTTAGCAGTCTTTGTGGACTGATCTAAACAAATGTTTATTACCATTTTTTAATTATTTTTTCCCCTCATATAATTTTTAAATAGTTTTAGTTTAGTTTTCCCTGTGTCAGCTTGACTTCTTAGGTGAAAATAAAATTCTCTAGCTGCTCAATGCTGTTAACAAAATATACAGCTTACAGTGAAATGCATACTATCTCTGATCATACAAACTGGTATATATAAATTTTAAAATGAGTAATTGGTATTTCTTCCTAAATAAAAAAGAAGAATTGAAAACTAATTTCTATTTTTCTCCTTTTCAGAACACATCCTGCTTCATGTACGTGATGTTGTTTCTATTGGGTTCCAACAGGAATTCAGCATAGTATCGATTTTATTCTTCTTCCTTTTTAAGATGAGAATTAAATAGTGTCTGCATTTTGCTGCCAGCTAGGCACCACTTTATACTTTGGTGGTATAAATATTTTAAATTTCTGGTGCAACTTTCACAATATTTGCATGTTATCATTGTGTATTTATGTGCAGAAAGCCAAAAGCAATCATTTCTATAGTTCTTAAAATAGTAACACAGCTATCACACAAATAGTCTTTAGATCAAGAAGGTATAATGATCTGAGTGACCTATCAATAACATCTGCCCTCTAGCTCTCAGGACTGTGAAAAATAAAAGAAAAAAAATCTTACTGGGATGAATAAGCAGAAAGGTTGCATATGAGAAATATGAAGTGTTCATAATAAGGTCTTCGCTGAAGTTTTGTGTCCAGCTCTTATCCTATTTCAAGAAAGGTATGGACCGCCTGAAGGGAGTCAAAAAGAGGAAAAAAAACAAAAAGAAAAAATCAGCATCTAGAAAACATGATTTATTAGGAAAGGTTGGAAGAACAGAAAATGTTTAGCCCAGCATTTACAAGATGGGTGAGAAAAGAAATAAGTGTTCATTATTTAAAATGTGATATACTGTGTTCCATTAAAATGAGGTAAATACACTTTAACTATAGATAGATGCAAACTCTTTAATATATGTATGACAAGATGTTTCTGATAAAAGTGTTAAAAAATCAAAACCTTTAGCACAAGGGAAGTTGAAAGATGAAAAATTTCTTGGGAGTATAGCAGTTCTGCGACAAACTTTCTTGGATCAAATTGCTATGTTGAACACAGGGATAACCATGACTTTCTCTAATTTTGCATTTCTAAATTCCTCTCATGTCCTAAAATGTTAAAATTAATGCAGAACTATTTATAAAATTCTGTTTCATTGTTCATTGTAATTTAAACTATGGGAGACACAATAGGCATAATTTCAAATGTAGTATTCATTCATTTGAGATAGTATGTGCCCATTTTCCAAAGGGAAGTAATGATGCCTGATGATAAATGGTTTTGGTGTTTTGTTTTGTGAGAATTACTCTTTGTGGTATTATTTTTCCTTCAAGATATGTTTTTATTTACTGTATCCATTTGTTGAAACAAATCAGCAAATAATTTCTAATATTAGTTCTTTGTCTGTGTTTCCTGAGAACAAACTGTGAATATGGACTGCGATCTCCCAGTCCTGCCTGATAATGTCCAAGTGCTTACTTTTGCTGCACTTAATTGTGCAGTGGTTATGGATTTGCAGTCTAAAGGCTTTATCTCTTTAAATCATATTAGAAAATTCACATTTTTCTCCATGGATCAATGCTTAATTCAAAACTTGCTGTGGAGCAGAATGATCATCATTTATTATGGTTCAAATCAAGGTCACGTTTGAATAATGCATATTGAAACTGAGTTATAATCTTTCAGGAATGTTTTCATTTCTTAAAAAATGGTAATGATTTTATTTCAAGAGAAAGAGAGGAAGAAAAAGATGGAAAAATATGGGAGAAATACAAATTTCTTTCAAAACCAAATGATAATTTTCCAGTAAAGGTTTATAAATTGCTGCAGGAGTGTTAAGGCTAATCTCTATTTGGAACAACTGAAAATACTATGGATGAATCTTAGATTTCCTGGTACAATGTGCACATTGTAATTTGTTAGTGCCAGACTTAGAAAGAATGAAAGCATGTTAATGTTCTAGTTTTCCCAATCTGAAGGTGGGGGAACAATAAGTTGCATACATAAATAAGCTAATGACAGTTAATATTTATTCCTGGTCTGTCATTGAGTTTTGTCTTGCCAAAACTGGCCATAGTAACTTTATACTATTTCTACTAACCTATCAGAAGAATTCTGTTAAGAGTAGTTATTCTTTAAATTTCGAGAGAGTTTGGGTCTTAACTTAAATGTGTCCATCTTCATCATTAACTTCAGTGCAGATTTTGTCTATAAAGATTGTTTATAAGCTAGTCACCACAATTAAAGTCTGTCATATCAAAGTAACAGCCTATCTTGCTTTGCTACTTGATTTGATCAGATAGAAACATTAAAAACATTATAAAAGGGCAAAAAAATACTGTTAATCAAACTTCTTTTTTCTCATGTTTCTGCTTATGATACAGATACATTCCTTTTTCCAACTAATTAAACCTTTTAGTAGAGAACAAATTCCATCTGACTAAAAAATTTAGAAACATGCTTGAAAAAGTTTCCTTCTTCCTTTTCAATTGATTTTTTGCATATATATTGAATGATAGCAAGGTATGTGGTGAGTTTCCATAAAGGAAGGCTTTTTCTATGATAGAGGCATTTAGTAAACTTAACTGCAGAAAATGTGAAAACCAGTGTCTGTGTTCTGTGTTCTGGCCTACAGATTCCTGCTTACAAAATGATCAGTTGGAACAGTACCTCAACTTCTTCATTCTACTAAAGAAACATAGGTAGATATTAACAGGACCAATGACCTGGCTTTTAGTCCTGAACGTAAATTTTAGTTATGTTTCTGAATGTTTTAAATTTTGTCATCACTATCCACTAAGATAATTGAATAATACAACTCGAAAAATAATTTTCATCCTGCACAATTTATTTTGTACCTCTAAAGTCTTCTGTGACTGTTACTAAAGAAATCAGTGATGACAGGAAATCTTTGAACTGAGCTATATTCTGAGATCTTAAACTCTCCAGACAGAAAGACTGGACAGAGGCAGTCTTCAACATGACCTTGAATTATATCCAAAATAGCTGAATTGTGAATTTTATTTCCCTCTCTCACATTTTGAAGGCATTGATGCTTTATTGATGGGAAATATTACCTCACAGTATTTTCTTTCCTCTACTCTATGAAGTTTAAATCAACTAATCATCACAAAGGTACATCAACTTTTTAAAATTCATATTTGAACTAAAAATGTGACTTTTTAAAGTTCATCACTCATTTGGGAATAAACACCTTTTTAATGGAAGACTTGAGTGAACATTTTTATGCTTCAGCTGCAAAAACTATGTCAAATATATGGGTCAAAGATTTTATAACAGGAAGATTAAAATATCATTAACATCATGTTTTAAAGCCTTCAGTTAGAAATGCACATTAAAGAAAAAAGAAAAAGCAAACTTTTAATATCTATTTACGTCTGTGGATATTTATATTTACTCAGATATATTTAATTCAACAAAGAGATAGATGTTAGTTTAATAGAAAAACCACAGCTACTCATGGGCCTTTGCTTTTCTTGCAATACATAAAACTACATCGGAATAAGCAAATGCAATTTTGATGTCACATTCCATCATTACTTGTAACTTAGTGGCAGAGATGTTTTAAAAATTATAGTCCCAAAGCACTGAATATGACCTGTCAGAAAATGACTAGTCAGTGATTCTAGGTTTAATATTTTTTTCCTTTACAAACAATTGATCTTTCTGAACTATTGTTTAATCAGAGTTGTAAACACTATAGATGTGTGATCTATAAAATCCAACTGAAGTTTATCATATTTTGAAAACTTGGGAAGATTTTCTTCAATGGACAATTAAAAAGTTCCATAAATGACCTCGCCCCATTGAGGCAGACCAAGGAGGAGCCTGTGTTTCTAGTGGAAGACAATTCCATTTTGAATTGCAGAATGAGAAAACTTTGTTGTTTTCTTTTAATGCCATGTATCAGCAGGATATTACTTGCTCACCAGACTAACTACATTGACTCTCAGGAGATGACTGAACATTAATCAAGACTCCTCAGTGATTTCTAAGCTTTTAGTGGTTTCTGGATATCTGTGCTTAATTTTGCTTTTGAAGTATAGTTTGTCAGGCTTGTGTCAGTTTACCAGATAGTTTGATTTCAATCACAACAAAAATAAAAAAGCAAGAATACATTGCTTATGTCATAGAAGTGGTGTTAAATTTATACAAATACATACTCCAACCAAATCATGTTGTGCAATCACCAGGAATTTGACATCAAGTCACAATGACTCCTTTTGAATAGCTGTTCCTAAAACTTTTAGTGAATAGGTATATGAAGTTGAACTACTGACAGAAAATTTTATGAGTGATTAATATTAGACAAATATTTGTAGTGATAGCTAGTAAGATTGTCAGATTTGCTTAGAAGAAATCTCAACACGAAGCAGAATACAAATCTTGATTCCTTATTGATAATTCCATTGCTTTTCTGCAAACATCATACCATCCCTGCCGAAATTCACAAACATTACCAAGATGTTCATTAAAAAAATGTGTGCTGCTGGATTACTAAAACCAAAATAACCTTCATTTTAATATTCCAGTGAGATTAGTAACATCCTGGAATTGTGAAACAGTACTGGCTCAGTAGTACAGATATATTTCCTAGGTGTTTCATTATTCCTTCAGAAGTGATACAGCATGACTCCTATACCTAGAAAAGCCTTTATTTCCATCTCACTAGATCTGATAAGCAGATTGTGTATTTTACTGAACTATCTCAATTCATTAATAAAATGTTTCTTTTCCAGCTTATATTGGCTACATGAGGGCTTGAGGAATAATAATAGTCTTGTCCTAAGGCCTGTGATGAAGTCTGATCCTCAAAGTCAGCTATTTGAAGTGTTCATGTGTGACAACTTCATTGTCATGATTGTGAACTGTGCCTGAAGCACTTACAGCCAGATCATGTGAAATAATTGGGCACTAATAAGACTTACACAGCTGATAGGATGTAGCACTACTATCTGGGGGTTTTTGATTCATGCTCTGTCAGATTTGCCTTGCAAAAATCATCTGTCCAGGCACATAGACATACAGCTTAGAAAAACAAAGGTGTCAACCTCAGAAACTGATACTCTGTATATTAGTTGACTATAGTGACAACTATGACTAGTTGACTATATTCAAATATCATCATGTCAAAGAGGATGAAGCATCACTCTCAGTTCGTTACGAAATAAGATTATTCACCGCACTTACCACATCACTGGTGACTTACTTTATCTCTTAACAAAAGGATGGGGGAGGGGGAAGACATTTTGATCCCAGATGTTTATTCAATCTTGACTAAACATTTAAATGCATGTTTGAAATATAGCCATCATAAAAGAGAGGAATGGAGCACCTCTTCTATGAGGAAGGGCTAAGGCCAGTGGGATTGTTCAGCCTAGAATGCCTTCAGGGTGGCCCTCCGGTGCCTGAAGGGAGTCTTCAAGACGGAAAAAGACTGTTTGCAAGAGCATGTAGTGACAGGACAAGGGGCATTGGCTTCAAACTGAAAGAGATTAGGTTTAGGTTAGATATTACGAAGAAATTCTTTACTGTGAGGTGGTGGAATATTGGAACACATTGCTCAGAGAAGCTGTGGATGCCCCATCCCTGGAAGTGTTCAAGGCCCGGTTGGATGGAGCTCTGAGCAGCCTGATCTAGTGAAAGGTGTTCCTTCCCAAGGCAGAGGGGTTGGATTAAGATGATCTTTAATGCCACTATGAAGTCAAACCATTCTATGATTCTATAATTCTATGATGATTTAAATAAAAAATAAATATAAGGCAGGCACACAAACTAAAGTCAGTGAAAAGTGTAACTAATGATAAATTAATTCTGAGTGTTTGCTTGGTTTTTTTGTAAATAATTAATACATTAATCATACTCTTCACCAGTGGTAAATAATCAATAGCTGAAATTGATTTTATCATGAGAGAAAAAGTAAGGGTCATAGAGAACAACATATTTTATATGAAAGTACTAACATTTGTAATTTATCATTTTATGGCAATTAGAGATATGTTAAGTATTCAAGGCACTGAAAAATGTTGATTCATTTTGCATTTGAAAAAATATAATGAACTTAATAGACTTACCTGTACAAAGATTTCAGTATCCAGAATGGAATATGATCAAATGTTAAAAAGAGAAAAATAACATAGTTCTGCTCTTAGGATATTGCTCCAGAGATGAGAAATAAAATCCTCTTTTACATTCTTCAATATTACTTTATTGTGGGTTTGCTTTTTTTTTATTTTATTTAATTTTTTTCTTTTTACTTTTTTTAATCCCTGCATGAAAAAAAACCACAACAAACAAACCAGAACAAGAAAAGAATTTATTTGCTCTCTAAACAATTATAGGCACAGAGTTACTGTGATGACCAAGAATACTTAGTGTTGGATTGTGGCATGGATTCTAACATGTACTTTCCTTTCCATGATTTACAAGGAATAGGACCCACAGATTCACTGAGATCCTCGTTGCAGAGGATTGCTGTAGCCTCACCAATTATTTCACTTAGGACTCACTGATCTCCTGTTCCTCATTGAAATTTCCACTCTTAGTTATATCCAGCGGAGTTCAGTGTTTAATAAATGTCCATTAATAAATTTTGCATCACAACTTCAAGGTAAAAGGAGAATTTAATCTTTCCAAGCTTACAGGCTTCTTGTTTTATCTGCTAGAGGGGAAAAAAAGGAGGAGGATTGACTATTTAGCCTTTCAGGATCAGGCTTTATTCAACTTGTCTTCAGGACAGCTTCCCTTGTGAATATTAAGCAAGATGTAGTGGCAGTTTTCACTTTTTAATTACAACTAGTTTTAAAGATTAAAAGTGACAGATGGTGATGCACCTTTTTTTTCTTTTTTTTTTTTTTTGGATCATCATTTTTATAAAACCAACTGGTGGCGTAAAAAAAGAAAGGATAAGATGTGAAGTATGTGAACCCTTGTGCATTTGAGCTCAGTAATATGAGTGTTATTTTGTCAGAAAAAGAAATAGTTAATATTCCTAAGAAAAGTCAATATAGGCTGCACATTATTTAGGATCAGGTGAACATATTTGCAGTATTGTATTATATGTGTAGGTGGGGGTTGAATAGGAATCAGAGCAAGATGCAATGGACACAAATTAAAACACAGAAAATCTGGTTTGAACACAGGAAGTAATTTTTAAGTTTGAGGGTGGTCAAATGCTGGAACAAGTTTCCCAGATAGGTGTCAAAGTTTCCATCTGTGGAGGTACTCAACATCTGACTGGACAGAATCTGGAATAACCTGAGGTAGGTGACCCTTCTTTGAGCACAGGAGTTGGGCTAACTGACTGATGGTCTAGTTGGACTGTGGTCACTTCCAGACTCAACCATTCTGTGGTTCTGTGTTTCTGTGCTTGTCACATTCACTTTACTGAGGGATGGAATAAGTAAGGCATGGAAATATATTCTGAATATGGAAGATCTGAAAAAAAAAAATCTATTCAGAAATGCAACATAAAAGAAGGGAATAAGGATATTTATTAATAAAATGGATAAATTTTGTCATTTCCTGCTTTTTGAATGCTTGAATTTTCCAGCTAAATGTCCTTTTGGCCTTGTGAAGCAATGATACCTTCATTTTGATTGATGATGTCTTTTTTTTCAAGGCAATGAATAAAAAGTTATGTAGAGTATTATTCCTCCTCAAGAAAATGAAACTTTTAAAAATAAATATTAATGAATTTTTATTCTAGGTGCTCTTTGTCTAATTTCATTATCATGATGAAGAACAATAATGTAGGGTTATTTTTTTAAGGTGACCTTGCAACACCATTTCCAAAACTATGCCAGCAAAATAATTTTCTCTGTCAAATAGAATATTAATTTCTCAAAAGAATTAAGGTGAAAAATTGTTGGAATCAGCTCATGTGCTTTGAGTATAACACCTATAGAAAAATAGTTAAATGTGAAGTAAATATACCTTTTCTCCTAAGTCTGGGCCTCTTGTACTCTTACCATAATACTAAGCCCTTGTCTTTTCCAATGTCCTCTTTCAAAACAGTGAAGTCACTCAGTCAGTCCAGCTACTTTTGACTTCTGAGCTTTATAGGAAGAAGAAAAAAACATATATATGTGGTTTTCAAAGTGATGGTGGCTTAAAATATCTCATGGGATACCGCAACACTTCAGGTTTTTCTTTCAAGATACTTCCATACAGTTAGTCTTCTTCAGTGGAAGGTATTTCCTTGGTCAGTGATCTTCTACTGGATACGCAGTCCAAACATCCTGAGGCTGACATTTTAGTAACACTTTGTTGTGTCCTCAGTAACTGTACTTTAGTAGAGTACAATCAGATGAATTCAGAGTTCCAGTGAAATCAAAGGGAATTTTTATTGGCCATTGCTTTGAGTGGCTGAATGACTAAAGCCTGTGTTCATATAATCCATGGCTCAATGTTTTCTCTGAAGTTATTAATATAAATTTATGCCAATGAAATAAATGTACATAAGCAACTTTAAAGACAAGTTTGGTAGTCTGATCCATGCAGCCAAGAATTTAACAGGAAAGGATTTATTACTTAGGCATCACGTAAGTTTGACCTCTTTTTAATCTGTCAAGGGCAAGAGAGAGCCCCACCTTTCTATAGTCTAGTGAAAGGTACATATTGCAAAGTTGTCTGCCACAACTCATAAAACTCAAAGTCTCCAAAGCAGTAGTGCTGTCTAGATTGAGAAAATTGTAGGTATTGTGTTACTGACGAATTTACTTTTTATAATAGTTCCGAATCGGCATCTAGTTCCTAATACTTCTTATGGTATTTAAGGTTAATTTTGCTTCATCAAGAATAGCTTTAAGTACCAGACGGTGCTGATTATAGGAACTATATAGTTCAAGGTAGATAGCTTAGTGTTTCTGCAAGGCAGAATGGAATGAAAATAAAAACAAATTTATGAAGAACAAATGTCATGGAACTGAAAGGAAGATGCTTTGAACACTAAGTGTTCTGAGCTATACTGCTGTACCATGAATTCAGCTCTATGAACACCTTTTCTTACTTCTTCAGAAGTATTTCTTCATAAATTTCATATTTTTAGATTTACATAATATTTCATTTTATGAAAATCTTTGGCAGATCTTGCAACTATGATAGTCAGGAAAAACAGTCAGGAGATGTGACTAAAATATCCACCAACAATTTACAGTGTTTATTGGACAAATATGATTACTTCAAAAGTAAATAAATGGATGTTTTGTACAGCTTTTTCTGGGTTTGAAATTTTTTTTCTCCCTTATTTTTTCTTGTCTGATGAAAGGCTTCTAATTCAGGCTAACTAGAGTGAAGCATGAGTTTTAATACTTTTCTGGACTGGCATCAAACGTGGTGAAGTCTACAAAACTATACATATGAGAGCTATCCTTTTAAAACATTCTTTGAAGATCCTTTTCTGTAAAAAAACCCAAAACATATATGTATAATATGAAAATACATATAAATTATTGAGATTATATATAAAAATACTGTTTTTAATAGTCATATGACTTTATCATTATTATACTTGATGGATTATAATAAAGAAAGTATCTTATTTACAAAGAGATATTGAGTGTAAAGTCAACATTATTTTGATAATTGGTAATCCTTGGGTAACTCATTTGTTAATGATTATCCTCTCTGCAATGACAGTGGATTACAAGTCTTAGTTATCCCATCAAAATATATAATCTTTTTGCTTTATGTATATTAACAGTTTTATTTCCAATTTATCAGTGCACACATATACCCAGGATAAGGTTATCTCCATTTTTTTTGTAATTTTATTTCTTAGAATGTGGTGTTAATGCTACTGTGAACCAAAGTGTAAAATATGCATGAATATGTGGGGTATCTGTATATAGAGAGACACGTATATTTGTGTGCATGTAAAGGAAACATTTTTGCACATCTATGCTTGTGAAAACACGCAAATTAAGGGTAGGCTTTATTTCTAGCTTTCTTTTCAAACACCTATGTGAATGTTTATAGTTTTAGACATTGCATTAAAAGGTGCTAAAAGAATTCCCCATTCTATAAGACTATTTCCTGAATTGTGCTTTAAATTCATGATTTTGTTCTAGAAATAATTATTTTAAGTTAAAAAAAAAAGTAAAAAATATTTATGTACTGTAATAGAATTTAAAAATATATTTCTTCTATTTCCTTTCTTCCTATATGAGGGAAGAATTTAACAGTTATTCTTTATATTCTTTATATTCTTTATATGACAGCTCAGGAGTGGTATATTATTAAGAAGTTGCATATACTATACTCACCTTTCTGATTAATAAGCCAGGTACTGCAAAGTTTCTCTGCTTAAAAGTGTGCAGGTATTGTGTATCAGAGTTTGCCATTAGCTATATTATTTAATGTAATATTAATTTTTCTTGGTAGAACATTTTTGGAACTGTATTTTCTGCTCTATATTTTCAAGAAAACCAACCAATTATTTTTAGAAATTTCCATGGCAAAGAGTCAATGGAAATTCAGTAGGTTATGTTAATGGTCAATAAACACATCTATCTTATTATATATTTCTTTTAGTCTAAAGCTGCAGAAGAACAAATTCTAAGCGTTTACCTTTTTCTTTTTTTTTTTTTTCTTTTTTTTTTAAATCAGAAGTAAAATGAAGAAAAAATGTTGTAGGGTTTTTGGCCTTTTCTTAAGCTTCTGTTTCCTGCATCACTATAGACTAGGAGCAAAAACACCTGGTAATACTAATTTTGTAAAACTGCTTGTACGGAATTCCTTCAATATTTCTAAATAAGTAAATATTTTAGAGTATTCTCATGAGTTTTTCTTTTTGCAGTATTCAGTACATTTTTTTTCTCCAGGAACTTGTGCATGGCATTTGAGTATTGGTCCCACAAATGGCATATCCAGAGGTACTATAATAGCTTTTGTCCTAGTAGAGAAATCTCTATTGAACCAATGCAGAGGACAAGCTATCCTTGTAGAAACACTATTTGCAATATACTTATACATTGGAAGCAAAAATTACAGCCAAAACCTTAGATATTATAATTGAATTATATAGAATAATTGACTTTGACAAGGGAAGTTCCCTCAAAGTAAGTGTCCTGAAACCAGACAGTTAATGGGTACATTTTGTGTCTGAATAAGACTTCTGTAAATCTCATCTTCTGATGCTGTTTTGTGTTTGCTGTTGCCTTAGTCTCTTTGCTCCTGAGGTGTTTTTTTTTGGGGGGTGGGTCGGAGAGGGAGGGGTGCAGAGACAATGGGGGCTTTTTCATTTCTTGCATTACACAACCCTTAAATAGGGTGTGAAAGAATTTTCTGCATTTAGGAAACAAATAAACAAAACAAAACAAACAAAAAAAATCCCCCACCAGTACATTTTCTTTATGAATTAAAAGAAATGGCAGCAATTATCAGAAACATAGAGGAGTTGTAAAACAATCAGTGGAAGCATTTCAGAGAGGGTGAAGAGCTGGTTATTGTTCAATCCAATGTGTATGTAGAAAGAATAGTGGAAAGAATTACAGAGAAGCAGATAAAAAGATGCAGTAAATCAAAAGTTGCCATGGCATTTATGATATTTTACTCCTGGAAGAAAATCTAAAGATAATACTTCTTGGGATAAATGCTGTGTGATCCCACTGCATTCAGAGGAAAAAGAATTACATCAAGCATGTATATACAGCAG
Source organism: Pyrocephalus nanus (assembly GCA_038380795.1). Classification (NCBI taxonomy): domain Eukaryota; kingdom Metazoa; phylum Chordata; class Aves; order Passeriformes; family Tyrannidae; genus Pyrocephalus; species Pyrocephalus nanus. Next base: position 69,435,177 of record CM076261.1, read on the forward strand.
CTTCCAAGAACTCCTTGTTGCATCAGCTGTTTCTCCTCTTAGCAATAACTGTGCTAGCTAACCACTTTTAGCAACCATAGTAATTTTATTGCTGACTTATAATCACAAAATAGTTTTAGTTGGCTAGAAACTCTGAAAGAGAGGAGCTATTTCTCCAAAGTCAGATCAGGTTGGTCAGGTTTAACTCGTTTCCAGCTGGAATTTGAACACTCTGAAACCTCTCTGAGCAACTTTTTCCAGTATTTAACCACTATCATACAGAATTTTATGCAAATGGCATATGTGGAAGTACTGGTATGCATGGCTTTCAGGCAGAACTTTCTGAAGATCAGATCACTCAGCAGTTGCAAAGATGTACTACAAATATAAAGAGTTGAAAATATTTAGCAATTTTCATATGCCATCCCACATAGTTTATAAATGACCTCTGATTCAAACCAGAACAACTCTTTTAGTCAGCCACCTAATTCTTCAGAAAGCTGTGGGGGTTTTGTTTGCTTGATTTTCAAACTAAATCTCTTGTTATATTTTATAGATTCATTTGACTTACATTTTTACTATAATTGTTTCACTAATAATGGCTCTGATAAAAAGCATGAATGACCCATTTGTCTACATGTGTAGTCAGTTTAATGTATACAGATGATAACGTTTAGTATTAACTTTCTAATTCTCAGAATGAGTAAGAAAAGAAAAGGCAAGATCAATGCATGGAATTCCAATGGACAACCTCGATTGCTATTGCAAATAAACTGGATTATCAGATAACAATATTTTTTTCTTCCTCCCCCCCCCCCCTTCCGTCAATACAAAATGTAGGAAAGCCTAGTGGGGCATTTAAGTTTTTCAAATAAATGCTTAACTCAAAGAAACAGCAATAAGGAATATATAACTAACTGAAAGGAATTCAAGAGACCAGACATCAGGCATGATCATGGTTTAAAAAAGCAAAGTATAGATGACATAGGACAAAAGCATTTTAATAGATTTTTTCCTAAAGTTCTTTCTTTTCTTTTTGACTGAGAATGTGTTAGGTTCTTCTAATTTTTAAATCTCAGTGGTTCAGTTCTGTGAACAGCCCTGCTGTGCACTGCTGAAAGCCAGAAAAAAGAGAAACAACTTTTATAATAAATCTTCAAGAAGTAATGTATAACCTGCATCAGTAATGGGAATTTATTCCATTGTTTTCCATTATCTAAGGGTCATATCTGGAAAACTAAAGAGAGAGACAGTGTCATTTGAAAGAAAAGAAATAAGTTCCAGTCTGATACAGTGTCTCCTCTCTAAGAAGTGATAATTGATACCATTTTCACATGCCATGGCGCATCGTTTTGTTCTCTAACGGTAATATGTGTAAACATGAGGTATTCAAATCCATAAAATTCTTCCGACATTGAACAGAGAATGACACTGACATTTTGCAGTTTTCTGTCCTGTAAGTTGGTTATTTCCAAGGTTGGACTTCCAGAGAAAAATATGTGAAAATTTGTGTGGTTTTCATGCTTTTCAGTGTGAACTGGCTCATGCACACTGATCTTTTCTAGACTACTCCTTTGCTGTATATGTACAGAGCACTGGGACTGGGCAAATACAGGATGTTTATAGACTCAGCTATAATTTTTCTACCTGTTATTATAAAATGGAAAGAAAATACTTTGAAGGAATTCTTACTTTGTTAAAGCAACACTGGAAAATGTTGGGTTGAAGTTGATGCTGAGTAATGGGAATTGTGTAGACCACTGCCTCTTATGCATGATACTTTTCCACTTCTGACTGGTGATTTAAAACCCATTTGTAATATGAATGAAGGGCCATGTGTGGAGGGAATGGCAGAATTATGTGACAAAATTAGGCTCCAGTTTAAGAGCTGAGCCCAACATAAAATCTTATAAGTCAGTTTTTTTCCATTACATGGTGTCTTCATGCTAAGCAAACAGAAGTTATTGGACAATTGCATATTCAGGAAACTACGTATAATGCATATGGAGTGATGGTGAGAGAGAGTAAAGCCAGAACACTATGCTGAAAATATATGAGTCAGAGACCTGGTTGCAGGGGTGTCTGAGGCTGAGCCAGTTGTCTGAGTCTGACTCACTGTCTGAGATTTGACAGGTGGTCACACTATACTGGGAAGTGCTAATGGAAGGGGAATGAAAGGACCTGGTGTTCTGACTTCCTGCAGATGAGCTGTTCCTCTGTAGAGAACTAAAAATACATTTCAGAAGCTACTGGATAATGCATCAGTAGGAGTCTTGCCATCAGAGATGTTTCATACCTCTTAGAAGGTGGTTTGCAGATTAGGGAAAAAAAGATATAATGAAATAACTTTATTCCTGGTAATTATGGAGAAAGGATAGGCAATATGTATTCTGGGATGCACCAGGGGAGGTGACTGTGTCCCTCTGCTCCTCTCTTGTGAGACCCTGCCTGTAGTACAGGATCCCACTCTGGGGTCCCCAGCATAGGAAGGACATTGGCCTGTTGGAGCAAATACAGAGGAAGGCCATCAAGTTGATTAAAGTGATGAAGCACCTCTCCCATGAGGAAAGGGTCAGAGAATTGGGACTGTTCAGCCTGGAAAAGAGAAGGCTTCAGAATGTGGCCTTGTAGTACCTGAAGGGTGCCTACAAGAAAGACAGAGAGAGACTATTTCCAAGGGCATGTAGTGATAGGACAAGGGGGAATAGCTTCAAACTGAAAGATAGTAGGTTTAGAACAGATATTAGGAAGAAATTCTTTACTGTGAGGGTGGTGAGGCAGTGGAAGAGGTTGCCCAGAAAGGTTGTGGATGCCCCATTCCTGGAAGTCTTGGAAGGTGATCTGAGCAACCTGTTCTAAGGAAAGGTGTTCCTACCCATGACATAGGGGTTGGAACTAGATGATCTTTTTTCCCTTCCCTTCCCTTCCCTTCCCTTCCCTTCCCTTCCCTTCCCTTCCCTTCCCTTCCCTTCCCTTCCCTTCCCTTCCCTTCCCTTCCCTTCCCTTCCCTTCCCTTCCCTTCCCTTCCCTTCCCTTCCATGTGCCATCCTATGAATGGAGATCACACAGAGGGTTGTTAAAGCTCAGTCCACGAGAATGGAAGATTAGTCTGAAGAGACAGCGTAGTCCCCTGTCTCTTCCTTCCTGCCATTCTTTGAGATAGGGGTGACATTTTTCTTCCTTCGTTCTTCATGACCCTTATCCAGTTGTCATGACCTTTCAAAGATAATCAAGGGTGGCCTTGTAATGAGATCAGACAGCTCTCTCTGCACTTGAGGGTATATCCTATCAGGTCCCATCCCTACACCTCCTATGGAGGTTGCAGTGGGTGTTTGTCTTTTTTCACATGTAACATGTAAAAGGACAAGAGGAAAGAGCCTCAAGTTTTGCCAGAGGAAGTTTAGATTAGACATTAGGAAAAACGTCTTCACTGACCAGGTTGTCAAACACTGGAGCAGGCTGCCCAGGGTAATGGTTAAGTCACTATGCCTGGAGGTGTTTAAAATATAGGGCACTTAGGGATAAGGTGGACTTGGCAGTGCTGAGTTAACAATTGGACTTGATTATTTTAAAGATCTTTTCCATGTTAAATTATTCTATGACTTGTCTGTGGCCAGTTTGTTTAAGTATTCCCTACCTTGGTCATCTGGAGCTGAGGGTAAGTCTTCCTTCGCCATGATGAAATGTGTGGACTAATTATATCTCATATTGAGATATATCTCTAAGAAAAGTGTTATTATATATTCTTAGAGTAATAGAATCTTTAGGGTTACAGGGGAAAGAAAGAATTTAAAAGTATAGATAGTCTATAAATGCTCATCTTTCTTATTTAAGTCTTCATATCACAAGATAGGATGCTACTCAGGTCTTGCTTTGTAATACTCCGTAAGCCAGTGTATCCACCTAGCTTATCAATGCTTCCCTTATCAGAAGATTCTCCTTTTCAAAATCTCAAATGATCAAGTGTTGCTTTATTTCATGAGGGTTTTTTACCTCATCAGACTCTTGCTTTCTGTTCCCTATTTCTTATATCAAATAAAGTCAAAATATTCACATGACCATGACAAAAGATAAGATTATATTGCAGAATTTATTTTAGAGAAGTTCACATACATATTTTTGCAGTGTCAGGGCCCAAATAAGTAAACAAGCCAATTCTGTCCAGAAGAGAGTCAACTTCTAACCACTTAGGATATTTGGAATATATCAGGTGTTGATTTTCTATTTGGTGTTGCATCATTTATCATGGCTACTACTATCAAGTCCAGATAAAACTATGCATAAATTGTGTGACTTTCAGCTATAAAAATGCAATAGTAACACTTATTAAATAATAATTAAAGACAAGTTTAGCCTTCATAAAATCTATTAGTGTGCTAAGGTCCACTTATTTATCCCCTGTTGACTGCAGGACTGAATTTCATAGCTTTGAGACAGTCATGCAGAGAGCAGGATAAGATAAACTCAGTAGTGAGACATCCACCACTTCCCCACTTCAATAGACATTGGAGTAGAGGGTGAACAAACTTTGTAAACCTTCTTTAAGAGCTCCAAACATTTCTCTCTTTATAGAATATGATCATTGTGTCACCTCACCCAGTATCTTGAAGGAAAATTAAAATCTGTGGCATAGGAACTTTTTTTCCCACAAAGATGCAAAACCCAGGTATACAGCATTTGTAAGAGAGAAAAATTCATAAAAAATGGCTTAAAAACAAGATATAGATTTTTTTTTTCTTGGGAAAAATTTTTATCTTTATATTAAATGATAATTTCCTTAACAAAACTTTATTTAAAAGGATTTTGACTTTATTTTCCTTCCTAGCTATCTTTCCACCAATGCATATCTTGTGATTTTCATATGGGTTGCAGATCTTAGGAACTTTATTAGTCCCATGTCACTTAAATTAAGATTGGTTCTTTAAGAATTCCTTTTAGCAAGGAGGGGGAAATAACAGCCTAGTAGGAAACATTGCTATTACTTTTTAAAGCTTGCTCTGCTGAAATAATGTTAAGCAGTGGATATCACTCTTTTTTTTTTTCCTAAAGGTGGTCTGGAGACGAAGTGCTAAAGCAAAGCAAAGTTTCATGAATGTTTAAAGCAGAACTAGCTTCTGTTGTCACTGGGGAAAACAATTCAAACTATAGATGAAGGTCAGGTTGGTGGTATACATGACAAAATGTAACATGAAAAATGTTCTGTATTCATCATGTTCTTTAAAATCTGTGATATTGTTCAAAAGAAAAATGTTTTACTGCTTGAGAGGAAAATGGTTATTCACTCTTAAGCTCTTACTGTGTCTCCAACCCTGAAATTCTGTGTGGTTTTTGATAAATAACTTAATTTCTGCATTTAAAAAGAAGACTGTTTTGGGTTTCTAGTATGGAAAATATTTTGAAGACATTGCTAAAATTCCTTGTGCTTTGTTGGTTTGGGGTTTTTTATCCCATTTTCTGTCTATCTTGTAACTTTTTCCATTTCCCAGTGAGAAGTGTTCATGATGTTGTATATAATTGTACCCAGACTTTTCTCAAAAATTTTTTTTCCACTTGTAGACCTAATGTTTGGTTTCAAATGCTGGTATATAAAGTGTTTGTGTATTTCTCTATATGTAATATCCAGGATTTCACTTCCTAACTATCTTTTTTCTTCTGAAAGTAAATTTTCCCTTTCTAATAGAACAACCCATACACTGAAGAAAGTGATCTGATCCTTTTTTCTTGGAGAGCAAGGTGAAATGGCTGTTAAAAAATATATACCAACATTACAAGTTTGCTACTTTTATGAAGATCTCTTTGTGCTTCTAGGGTATAGATTGTTCACGAAACTAGCAGATGGTTTCCTATATATGATGGCACAGATGGAGATCTAGACCGTAGGATTTCAGTATATTTGATTTTAGGAGTCACTGAAAACTTACAGAGAATGAAGGACTTGACTGACCATGAAAGATATTGATTCTCTTCCACTCTCTATGTTGGCTTTGAGATGCAAATCATGGCTGAAGGGAGGGCTCCAGGCCTTGAAAAATGTAAAACATTTTCTGGTTTTGGTGAATTCTTGAGGGTGTGCAGGCAAAACTGAGATTTCATGCTTTATTCTTCTTCTTTTATTTTTAAATAACTGTATTCCTTGAGGATTCGGAAAGCATACCGTGTATGTTTCCTAAAATCCCAACAATCTGGCAATTGGTTTATAGAAGGATGACACACACCAGTATATTAGTAGACTATCATTCTATGACAGGTATTGATTGTAATAAAATATTTACTTATATATAATTTAATACACATATTCACTTAGTTCTTGAGTGCAAGGGCATTAAAAATATCTATGCAAAGCATATCATCCTTCATCTCTTGAAACTGATGTTTATTAATGAGTTGGGAAGTGTTAAAGCGTCTTGAACTCAATTCTCTTTTATGTTTGCTGAAATATTTTGCATTCACACCTGTAATCATAGAAAATAGTCACTCTACACAACTGTAGTTTGGAATTTCACAGACATGACTGGACACTGAAGAAAAATTTACTTTTTGATGATGCTTAGAAATACTTCAATATCGATGGTGATGTTGTTATCCTTGAATTCTTCCCTGCCTCATCTCTGCTTATTTTCCATTTCAGTGAACCTGAAAGAAGTCTTCTGCAGTGGAATGGTGCCTATATAGAATTCTCCATGTACAGAGTTTTCCAAACCACTCACAATGAGTGAGGAAGGAAAGATTTACAGAAAAGCTATTGGTAGCAATCATTGTATAGAAGAAAAGAACTTTGGCTTGATAAAAATATTGTCTTGACAGATTGTCTTTTTTTTTTTTTTTTTTTTTTTTTTTTTACTAGGTAAAGCTTTATTAGGAAAGTCATTTTCAGAAATTATTTTGTGGGTTTTTTGGGTTTTTTTTGAGGGGAGGTTTTGTTGTTGTTGTTGTTTCAAAATTTTTCACCATTTCCCTTTTCTTTCCCATATCTTTTAGGGGAAAAATACAGCATAAGCAGAAAATGTGAAGTATTTCAGTCAAATATTTTGAGACAGCTCATTGACACCAAGGTTCAAGTTAGGAAAAAAAATTAAATATTTTCACCTGAAGGATGTTAGTGCCAAAAAATACACTAAATTAATTTTAGCATGAAAAAGTAGGGTAATTACAGTATTCACTTTTTCTCCATAAATAGCATCAATTTACAAGAAATTGATTTATTTTATTTCCTTTTAAAAAATGGAATTTGACTGCAGTTTTTTTAGTTGACCTTGCTTCTATTTCTGAAAAAGAATTGTTTCCAAGCACACTTTTAAAAGCAAATTAATGCTTTTAGCTCTGTATGTTTAGCTGAATCAGCACAAGTATTGCTGAGCTGATGACACCTCCTACATATATAGAGGAGCTGAAATCCAGCACTTAATGAGATCTTCCCTAATCTTTTGGCAAGTAAAAGAATAGGTAAAAGTTTTCCTAAGTTGCTGTCGTAGGAAATTGAAAGAGGATGTATCTATTATCCTATCACTCTATTTGTGCCAGTGCAGTTTAAAATGGTCAGTAATACATTCCATTTCCCAGTGTTTATAAGCCAGCTGAAGACAATTGTGCAGAGGTGAAAAATTACCATGGAAGTTTCCAACTGAACACCAATCTCTCTGTGGCATTTAAAAAGGAAATAATGCTGTGCTTTTTTGAATGGTATAGGTGAAAAAGAAAAAGAGTCAGTGAAACCCAGTGGCAGTAATCTTTGGGTTTATAGTAAAATCCTAAACCTGTGTATATCTTGAATCTGGGTGAGGTAATATGTGAGCTTTATCTGGAGGATGGTCTCAGTAACCAACTCTGTGTACTTAGATCTTGAGACAGTCATTTCATCACAGTGAGCATCAAACCCATTGAAGAGACTAGGATACCCCAGCAGGAATGCACTTCGGAAGTTTGGCTGATTCATGTTCAAATGAAAGTGTGACTGTGGAAAATGTAATTTAATGTACTTTGCAAACCAATGCTAAAAGTTATCCTTTCCTTACTTGATCTATGGTATAAAGTACAGCTTTAAATACTGCAGATGATTACTTTTTGCGTCTCATCAGGATAAAGAGTTGCCTTTACAGCAAAGAGAAAAATACACATTCACAGAAGATTTTATTAAGACAATAATTTCTGCTTTTTATGCATGATTCAGATAGAACATATGCTCTCTATCAGGTTTCATTCTACTCTTTTTCCAATTTGTCTCTGAATTCTTCTTTACTTCATTGCAGCCCAGTGAGTTTGCTATCAGCATTGCTGGTCACAGGCCACAGGTTTTTCGCTAACTCAACAATGCAAGCTTTGAGGGCTTGTCAGACCTTTTCTAGATTTACATTTACTGTCCTTGAGCTTAAATCAGCTTCTTTTAGCTAATAGAGCAAACTGTCCATTAGTGAGGTAACTTACACCTGAGTAAAATTTGGCACATGAAGTTTTCTGTTACTTGGGTCAGATATAATGCAGGCAGGAGGCTAATACAGAGACTTAAATGTCATTAGGACCCAATATTTAGATTTCTTAGAGAAAAAGAATAATTTCTACAATGAACTACATTTCATAATCAGCCCTTTGGTAGTATAACTATTGTACCTCATATAGACTCCAAAAATAAAGGTGTGGTTGGGGAAACAGGTATTTTTCCAGAATATGGGTATTCTCCTGCGTACTTTTCATCAGAAGCTTTGAATAATGCTTCCTTGTATTTATCTTGCCATTTGACCTTACTTGCTCCTGTATGCTAATCTGAAACACCACATCCCAAACTTGCCATGAGATGCGGACACTCCAAAAGTTTGATCTGCAAAGACCATTAAATATATTATTTTCCCATGGTTTTAATTTCTGTTTGATATTTAATGATGGAGAAGCCCTATATGAAAGCAGAATGCTTTATTCTAAAAACAAACCCAAAAGTTTTAATTTCTGATTATAAAACTGGAAATATAATTGCAATATAGAAGTGTAAAACCAGAAAAGGCAGACATAAAGAAACAAACCCAAAACTTGATTTCAATCTTTTTGAGCAATAATTTAGGAATTTTATTGGGGATGTGGGGTTATGTCTCATTTGAATGAACTTAAGAGTCATTGCATCCGTTTTAATCCTAACATATAGAACTGGGATCTTAGCCCTCTGCAGATTTTTTTCAGAACATGGAAAAGTTCTGGTTGCTGCCTACTGCAGCAAGGTCCCAAATGATTCAGCTTTCAAGAAACTTAAGGAACCTTTCTTTTGGCTGTACGTAATATACGTAGAATGTCAACTTACTTAATTACAAACATCTTTGATAAAGAAAGAGGGACTTTGGGGGATTAATTCCAATATTTGTAGTTATATTTTGCCCTTAAATGCATTCCACTAGAAAATACAGCATCAAATCCTTAATCAGAGCAATTGTTGAGTGGTGGCATAGGAAACCAAATAGAAATGGTAAATGAAGTTGGGAATAAATTTAAAAATTTATTAATACATGTTTTTCATCCTTTATAGAGACCATGCATGATGTTCTAATAGTACAGATAGCAGCCTTGGCATTTTGATTGTGATATGGGGTTTTTTTGCACAAATTACCATTTTGCTATAGTTTGACAGTTTGGGGATGTTGGCCATCACAAAAGTTCAAAACAAAAACCTTGAGAATGTCGTACTGAAGTTTTATTGCGGTTCTACAAAATGTTATTGGAATGAGAAATATAAACCAAGCTCTCTGCAGTATTAAATTTATATCCATAATGGTGATCCTACATCAGGTAAGTTCCCATATTTGAAAAGGGAAATCAGGGCTTCTGTTCAAAATAGTTTGGTATTCATAACTAGTCGAAGTTTGTTTCTACATTTAATTTTTGTATTACTGAACATTTTTCTATGAATAAATGTTTATTAAAGAGTTGAATTTTTCCTTTTTATTTTTTGAATAGACATAATAAATATCTGATGCTAAGCCTAAAAATTTTGTTATCTATACAGATTTTTTCATTGCTATATTTCCAATATGCATATTTTATATAATACTCTGAATGTGTTCTATTTTGCACTGCATATATAAGAGCCTTAAAGAACCATTCCCACAGTTAACTGATATATTTCACATAGGTGGATAGTGCCACTTTAGAACTACTTCAACTACTGGAAAAAGGGCTAAACACATGGATTATCTTTGGAATTACCAAGAACCATGTTATTCACTTTTGAAAAGGAAGGTTGGCCAAAATTTTGGCCCATTCTTCAGTAGATTGCATAGTACAAGATCGCATATGGCAGAGCAAAACAAGTAGAGCTACATCATAATAATAATACCAAGGTTTCAGATAATATAATTTTAATTATGAATATGGCCAGGTTCATTACTCTTTAATGGAAATTTAAAGAAGAGATTTTGTTGTAACTTGTATATTTAGAGCTTAGAGTCAGATTTTTTTCAATTCAAGCAAATTAAGAGAGTCATCAAATGAAATTATTCTTTTTATCTCTCTAATCTTGTGACTTTATTTTTTTAGATCAAGTTTTGATGCCTAGTAAATGCTGTACAATTAATCTGTCTTTTGTAAGTTCTTTGAGTTCCTGTGAGCTGCTGAAAGATTTTGTAGTTGGAATTTGTTTACAGTACAGTCATGTTTGGGCAAAATCACATCACAATAGAGAGGATGTTGTAACACAAGTGTGTTAGTTATACTTCTCTTCCAGCAGTCTTATTTACACGTAACTAAAAGTTATTAATGTAAGAAAAATCAATAGGTCTGAGGCTTTCTCACGCTTTAGAAGAGATATTGCCTCATTCTGCAGTGTATCAATTTTTACTTCAACAAGAATTTCTGTTAATTCTACCAACTTCACCAGATAAGAATTATTTCTTATTGGACATGTTATTTCTGGCTGAATGCATCGATTTGGCATGTTGTGATGAAACATACAACTGCAGAATTTCCTCGTGTTTCTGGAGGATGATCCATATATATTAATTTGAATTTCTCAGGAAAACTACTGAGATCAGTAAATGAACTTTTACCTTCCTCCTGCAACTGGCATCATTGTTCATGTAATTGCATTTCTTTTCAAAGGATCTCTGGATGCACATGTTCAAAGATAATTTCCATTTTCTTTCATGCAGTTCTTTTCTTCATTAATAAATTCTTTGTCAACCCATTTTTTCTGGTCCCTTCATCAACTTGAATGATCCTCTGAAGTCCTAGACTTGCAGATGTACCTTAAAAGATCTCTGAAGTGTTCTTAGTCTGAACTGTGAAACAAACAAAAAGGGATGAGAGTTCAAAGGTGCCAAAGCAAAGACAAACCTTTTTGGTCTCAGTTTTTCTCTTGTTTCTCTAACTGTATCTGGATAAAAGCATCCAAATATTTCCTTAAATATTTATTTCCTCAAAATAATCTTTTGAATATACACATTCTTTTTTATTTTTCCAGCTTTCTTAAGCTGTATCTGTACTAAGGAGTCTTTTCTGTCTAAACTGACAGAATCACCAGTGGACTTCTAATACATTCGAGTAACGTGGTTACACCACTTTTCCCAAAGACAGAACAAAGCTGAAGTAGCTTCTTAAAAAGTAGAATTTTTCTGGACTAGCATTGCCATGTTTTAGGTGACATACAATAAAATAGTATAAAAGCTGGCAATAAAGACCTTGACTTAAAAATGAAAATATTTTCATGTGACAGATGATGTATTTTCATTGCAGCAGGGTACATTGTATGCAAATTAAAGATAATAATAATTGAGATTAATTTCATGGTCTTATTATGGGTTCATATTACAAAAAATATGTAAAAAAATTTTTTAAAAATCAAAGAAAATAGAACATTTAATGAAGAAACTATTTGTTTTGGAGCAGTATTTAACTTTATCTCCATATTTTTGGGAAATCTCAATGCTTGATTTATATTGTATTTCCCTAGCATATGACTCCCTGTTTTGCCTTTCCCCCATCTGCTTCCCCTTTTTTTTCTCCCTCCCATTCCTGGAAAAAGGTTCTCCAGCTGAACTGTCCTGCAGATCTGTTTTCTGTCCAGGATATGGTATCCTTTCTCTCTCTTATACTGTCAGTCATACCTTCTTTTAAATTCAGGCTTCTGAAAATCAATGTTTTTGTCAATCTGACAAGTCATTGTCACAAAAACATCACATGTTGATCTTTTTCATGATATTTACATTTCCTCTTAAAGGGAGATAATGGTAAGTGCTCAGAACAACTTCAATTTTTAATTTTTCCTCCTGATCTTTCTAGGAGTTCCACTTAGTTAAAAATTATTCCTCTATGATCTCTTAATGTCTCACATTCTTGAATAAGAATATTTTTTTTTTTATTAACTGCTTTAATTTATCAATATGATCTGTATTTTTCTGTTTATATTAGTTTTCTCTGCTGGTATATTTAGGTCTAGTTATGACAATGCTAACAAAAATAGCCATTTTCTTGCTTCTCAGTTTCTCTTTGTGTTAAGCAGCTTGTTTCTCTACAGGATATCTAGTTATACATTCGACCTAATTCTTTTCCTAATGGGATTATTTGTAGTTGCAATTTAATTTTGTAGTATTACTTCTGTATCAAGAGAAACTTCAGAAAATCATGTCCCTTTTTATGTGTTTTAATATATCTGTTCCTATAAAAATGAGCATTGCAAAATACATTCATCCCTTTCTAAAAACCTCACTAGATTTTTAAAAAGCTAACAGATCTAGACTCACACTGAATTCTCAAAGCTATTAAAGTCTAGGATGTTTCATCACATCTGGGACTAGTTAAGATAATTATTTTTCCTTATACTTTCCCCAAAATCATGTTTTGATGGGTTTGCCTGAACATCAATTTGAGTTCAAAGAAAACTTCAGATGGAAAACTCCTGCGTCTCAAAACTGCATCAGTGATGTAGAGGAATCCTTGTGATGCAAAACGTTGAAGTCTCATATTTTGATTCCTTTCTGTCTCTGTGAAGATATACAGAAGGAACAAACTTTACAAAGCAGATATTGTCCATTGAGGTGACTCAAACTTTTTTTTAGAAAAAAACCAAACAACCCACCAACTGAAAAACCCACAATCCACTCCCCAGGACAAGACAATTAGAAGTGGGTTTAATAATATTATAAGGTTGTCTACGAGCAGGAATTTTTAACTTTTTTTTTTTCTTTGAATTTCTATATTGGTCATTCCAAGCAGCACACACGAATACATGATGAAACATTTAGGGTTTTTTTGACTTGGACTTCTATATTATTATGCTTATTAAAAATGCTTACATATGTTTTCATTTATATCATACCCACACTAACTAGGCCATAGCAAACACTCGATCATTTTTAAGCAAATATGACCTACATAGACATCCCTGCTAAACAGAGGAACAGAGGATATGGATATTTGGGGAGTATAAAGCAGTGCAATCAGACTTCTTAAATGTAGGTCAGAAATCCCAACATTGCCATAATAATACAAATTGGTCAATTTAAAGGTATTCGGTAAATAGGTCTCTCTGCATGACAAACCTAACATTATCCCCAAGGGAGACCAGCACTTATTCTCAGCATGTGCTGCAAATGAAATGTATCTAAAATTTAGAGGAGAAATGCATGTATTCAAAGTCAGTAATTAAATAAATGTCTTTGCTTTTTTCTTTTTCCTAATTGTGTAGGATTCTTTGAAACACATGTATGAAACTGGATGTGTCAAACTATAGAGAAGTTAATGTAAACCTGGTATAGTAAAAAAATTGAAGTTATTTGACTGTGTGAATCAAACACGTATTAGAAAATTTCTGTACAAGCAGTCGTGTGTTATGAATTAAAAAAAAAAAAAGGAGAGGATTTATTAAAAAGAATTAATATTATTACTGAGTGTATCCTTGTTGGTTACCCTGGTGAGAAAGTTTTGAGTGAACTGGGCATTGCTAGGCCACAGAATATATGAATAGAGTGGGGGAAAAAAGTTAAAAGTTTACAGCAGTGAGATATGCATTATGTAGACACCATACTAATTCTGCCAGAATTTGTAGTAGGAGCTGAGTACAGCAGTTAAACTTTCTGTTTTTTTGGTTTTCTGAGTAAAGCACTGGGGAATAAAGCAGTGCCTGCCTTCTAATTTTTTCTTTTTTAGTTAGATGGTAAATTCCTAACAGAATCAACTATTTTTTTAGAAAGTCTTTGATCAGGGTAAGGTTAGCAGCCACTATACAATTAAATATATTACTAATAAAGATGAACAATTGCATTATATTTAACAGATTATTAATGTCACGTTCTTCTGTGGGTAGAGATTTTCAGAACGTCGAAAAAAAAAATAAAGAAGAAAGGTTGAACAAGCTTTTATTATTTAATAGCAAGTTTCATGGCATCTATACATTGCTGAAGGAAGAGCAAAGTGAATATAAACCTAGTAATTTTCAGCCTGTGGTGCCAGGGTTTCACTAGCTCTTGAACCAATGTATCAGGGAGCTAGGAACCTTGGGAGGGCCCAAGGTTGATATCAATTAGCAAACTAAGAATGAAACCCAGCAGTACAATTAAACTAGTTTGAGATCTGGAAAGAAGTCTCACATGTCATGTGAAACAGCTCAGTTTTGATTGGCTGATTCCAGTGATGATGAAAATAAAAGTAATAAAGGAAAAAAAGCAAACAAGTTTAAGAATGTATTTGTGACTATCTCTCAAAAAAAAAAAAAAACACAAACCAACATTTGGGGAACCTTATGTCTGCTGGGCTTAACTTGTCAGTTTTATAAGACAAAGGATATGAAAAACCGAAAGACTGAACAAATCACTGAATTGATTTGAATGGATTCAGGAAAATATTTATAAAGTCAGAAGAAATAAGATATTTACAAAGTACTGCTAATCAAGGAAATTTATAATTTAAGCTTTCTCAAATTCCTATTTCTGGCTTCAGAAAATGAATTAGCCCGGCCTAGGCCATAAAAAGGTGTGGGAGGATTAAACAAAGGAGTTGAGTTTTGTGGAGAGTCAGTCACGGTGCCAATTAGATAACAGTTTTCCATTGAGGGATGCCTTCTCTATTTAGTTGACCTGAAGTTGTTTTGAAGGGCAGTAATTTTGCTGCTTCTTTCACATCAGCAATAAAACAAATCAGGGCAGGAAGAGCAGAAATTAAAACCTAGTTTTATATCAAATAGTAAAAAGAGAATCTTGGATTTAACTCTCCAAAATAAGTTAGGCCACTCAAGGTCTGAGAATTATAATCTCCCATGGGAAATTATGATCTTCTGCAGCCTACATCCAGAGTATATGAATGTACTCCATTTCAAACTGATAACTCTAAGCACCTGTCAAGGCTTTTATACGTAAACTTAAGTTATACTTCAGTTAAATATATTAAAAATTTGAGAATAGTGTTAACAGGTTTATGGAAGCAAAAATCACTTGCAAGTGGACTGGATAGGTGAAAAACAATAGTGATCTTAAATCAGCCTATAAAATGAAAATTGAGTTTATTTCACAAAGCTCATAAAACAAAAATTGAGTTGAGGGTCACCATTGTGAGGGGCAGATGATGGTTTTAGCTTCTCTTCACACCAGTTGGGTTTTTTCAGATAAACAAAGGCTGAGGTCTTAAATCATACTTGTGTTTAAAAGTAAAGAACCTTCCTTTCTTTCAGAGTCCAGTCAGTTTTTTGTATCTTTAAAAATAATTTGGAATACACAATATCACCTAAGTAAGAAATAAAATGCATGTTGAGTGCCTGAAGTTTGTTGTCACAATACACAACCTTCTGAAAGATAAACATGTTTTTAAAGATTTAAACTTTGTTTTCTGATTTGAACACACCTTAAAAGAACCATCATGCAAAACAGAGCATTCACTATAAAAAATTCGTTGGATTTTCTTGGGTAGTGTCTGAGAAATCCTTAGAGACATCAAAGAAGGAAACAAGTGATTCTAAGTAAAATAATTTCTTTAGTACTCATTTTGCATCTCAAAAATTCCAGGGCTGTTTTAAATCGTTTCCTAAACAAGTATGTGTTATAACATCTAAAAAATAACCCCCACACAATAAACCTGGAATGGAGTTTTGTAAGCTATCAGCTTGCAGCTATCCTGACAGTACAAGCAATGGCTGAACTGGGTGACCTTTCCTTTTTTTAATATAAGTGTTCAAAATCTTTGTTACTAGTCTGCACTTGTGATAAGAACTCCCAGTTTTACACAGCTACTGACAGTTTCCCCAGGAGATGCCTCTCATTAGTTCCAGGGTTTTGGTGCCTACTGACTTGTTGCTGGAATGAAGATGAGCAGAAAGGAAGATAATACATGTGTGGTCTTATTAGAAAACCATATTCAACTTCAAATCCAGTATAATTAGGTTTGTTTTAAGATTGTCTTTCCTATATATGAGTCCCTTAGTGGATTTTGTCCTAAGGGCCTTCAACTAACTAGCAAGTTTGATTAGCTACAAATGAGAGAATACTTCATAAATCAAACATTAAACTCTTTTTATAATTGCTGTGATATTTTAGTCCAGTTATACAATTTATTATGAGAGAATGCACAGAATATAATGCGTGGTTCTATGAAAATTGAATTTCTGAAGTAGTACTGTTAAGTTAAAAATACTATATTCAAATAACAACTCTTACTATTGTTCCTCATAGTTATTTAGTTTGTTAGATGTCTTGTGTTAATTGAGAAACAATTTACCATATAGTGCTGTTTATTTTACTTTTAGCATGATGATCCTTACTGCCAAAATTCTAATAAGCTCCAACCTATCAGCCACTTGTGAGATCAGTTTTACTCCATGTGGCATTCAAACCAGGGTTAGGATGATTACTGTAGTACTCAAGTATAATACTCTGTCCCTTCAAAAAAGAGCTTACTCAAGAAAGTAAAAAAGAGTATGTACTTAAAATTCAGTAATGAGCTAGGGTGCTTCTCACAACAGGTTTCCCAAAACCAACAGAAATACCAAAAGTCTGAATTTCTGTGACATTTCAGTCACATCAGACTCACTAGTATATCAACTGGTGACACTGAAATGGGTAAGAAATTTGCTTACGTTTCACTGGCCCTGCAAAAAGAAAAAAGGAAGGCACCAAAGTGATTTGCTAGGAAAACTGAGCATTTCCATTATTGTCAGAACTTCTGCAATCCAAACTCTGCTGCTCAACAGAAATGCTTGCAGCTTCTTAAGACTTAAGACACTAGTTGTCAACATCATAAGGTGTCACTGTAAATAATATTTGGAAATTTAACTGTGTTTTAATTTTATGTTGCCAAGCCAGGCTATCTATTCCTATGCTTCTCAGATCTTCTTCATAAATCACCTTTGCAGCCAAGCAAAATTTTCAAGGAGCCATTGACTGCATGAATAATTCCTTCCAACATAAATATCAAAAAACCCTATTCCTTTACAAAATTCAACAGATATAGGACATAAAAAGTCATAAACTAGAGTGAAAACATTGGAGTCAAACTCATCAATAGAGTAAGAAAGTTGTCACATCGAAAAAGCATAAATAGGTAAGACATGATTGCCTAAACTCTGTTATTGAAGAAAAATACCCCAAATCCCTCTGCCCAAATCTCAGAACACAGCTGCTTATTGCAAAATCTTTGTTTCTTGATTATTCAACATGCCTTTTGCTGATATTTTGCTAATATTTTTTTCACACATTGGACACTTTTGCTGTCATAGCTGATATTTTTTTGCATGGGAAGTGGAGCCAACAGATTATGTGGGGGCAGTGCAGGCTGGTCATATTTCCCTTAGAGCTGTAACAGGCTTGAAAGAAAGAAAATACTGAGCATCTTTCTCAGTTATGAAAGTTATGGGAAGTTATGGAAGTTATAGGAAAAGTTGATGATGAAGAAAGATCACAGAAAACAGTAAGGATGCTAAAACAAGTCTCCTGGATGTTTGCATTTCCAGTGCCTGAGGTCGTGAACGATGCAGTTGCTGAATAGGTACCATTTTGTAATGGTAATCTTGTGTCCCTCTTTTCATTCTGTTTCTTTGTGGCATTTGCTGTTCTATTTATAGCTTATATAGCATATGTGTAAGACATGCCTCCTTACTGTCATGTGAAGAAGTGTTATTGCTGTCAGAATCTATACAGAGCACGAAGAGCCAGGTGGTACCACACAATAAGAATTTATTACACTGTTCCTTCCATTAGAATAGGGTTTTATCAGAACTCTTTCTGTTTATTAGTTTGTTTAACATTAGTTTTGTGCGTCTCTTAAGTTAGAAGAACCACAGCATGGTAAAGAACCAAGGCATGGTAAATTAAATTAAAATAATGAGAAGATCATCTAGAGTATCAGGAAGACAAAGATGCTGATTAATATAATACTGTAAATCAAAATTATTTCATTTTGTTGGTGAATGTTTTGTCAGATGAAATTTTATCATCTAATGTGTATGTGTGCAGATTCACACACATATGCATCTGCATGAAAAAACTAAGAGATTTTCCATGAAATCTGGTACAAAAGCTTTTGTATTTTTTATTCTATTTGAAGAGAAACTTGACAATATTGTTTATAGAAACTTGCAAGACTACTTCTCACTTATCTGATAACTATTTCTTAGATTTTTTTCTTTTATTATTATTTTTCAGCTGAACTTACCAGTATTTCATGGATACACACCAAAAGGAACTCCAAAATATATGTCAGTAGTAACAATCAATCACATTGTTTGGCCTATGGATGTCTTTCAAATTATGTTGTTTCAACAGGTTTTTCCTGACTTTGTCAAGACACTTTCAGCAAGTGAATAAAAGAGCTCAGCATAGCTTGTGGCACCATCCATCCATCAACTTTACTAGACAAGTATCACTGACAAAAGAATGTCACAGAAACTTATTTAATAGCTAGGCCAAAAAAAAAAAAAAAAAAGGAAGTAAACAACTGTTCTACACAGAAGAGAATCCACATTGTATAAAATACAGTGCTTACCCCTGCAGCTCCACAGACTTGCAACTAGTATTGCTTGAAGCTATATTCCTTGTGTCTTGCCTAAAAAGTGAATAATTGTTATATTGAGATGTTCTATGAAGAAACAGACAAATATTGAAATGACAAAAAAGAGATTACTTCATTATTAACAAAAAAGCAAGGGTATCCATTTTGCCCCCACATATCTTGATTAATGGCTGGAGAATTATGTTGATTGCTTCATATTGTAAATCTCTAGGAACCAACATAAGAACTCTATAGGGATAAATAGATCCCAATGAGTTTCTGAATAGGCTGCCGAGACAGGGTTCTGTTTTGGTGTAGGATTAAAGTTTGGTACAGATATGAGCAATTCATTATTAGATCATACCAGATAGACAGAGCTATTCTATATAGGTAGGTGAAAAGATTTCAGCTGTTTATCGGTCTGGTGTCTGTCTCTGCTGGGATTGCAGTTAGGGCTATGGTGAGACTTGAGAAGGGTTATGGTGTTTAGGATTAGCTTTTGGAACCACAAAGTAAAATATACACTTTTACAGTTTGGCAGGATCAATTATCAACTGCAGCTGAGTGCTGGATGAATGGTTCCTAATTAGCTGAGGGCAGAAAGGGTTATCAGTGTTATAGGTAGGAGCAAAGTCATGACTGAGAATGTAGTGCTGAAATGCATAATTTACTGTCAGATTCTCCTCGACTTGCACTGTGAAATAAGAGTAGTGCAATGTTGTAAAAGAGTGGTTAGGCTGCTTAAAGAATCACTGTAAAAGGTATGGGCAGAAAGCAAGTTTTAATATAAATTTCTGACAGTGTGACTCTAACAGAGTCTCCTGATTTTTAATGGAGTATCAAGCAGCCCAGGTGCACCCAAAACTAACTGATGTCTTAAGAATAAAGGGTATCTTCGCAGCAAGTAGTCTATCTCTACAGGCTCTTTCAGATCCCAACTGTAACCCCAATGTTAACCCAGATTTAACTGCATCAATATTTTTCAAAACTCTATAGGATATGGCAGGATGTTATAAAAAATTGTTCCTAATGGTGACTGACCCTGAACTGTAATCTTATCCCTAACTTTAGTCTTTATCCTGCCTCTTCTACAAAAAAAATACAGAGAAGAGTAATTCATCCCCCTATACTAGTCTCTACTCTAGTGTTGCAAATGGGATAGGCTTCAGTAATAAAAGAAGCAGTTTTAATCTTTGGCAAACTCCAACTTTATGCACAGTAATTGCCTCAGAACTGCTTTTAGCCATTTACTACATCTGCCCCTGGCAGCTCTCCTGCTATTTCTGGCAGCTTTATCATATCTGGGAGCAATTCTTCTGATGTCATGAACCCCCAAAATATTTTTCATATAAAAACCACTCCATTCCTCTCCATCAGACCTACAAATATCAGTCAGAATCCAGGCACTTCAGCTTCCCAGCAGTGGTCCACAGGGTTACTGCATCTCAGCAAGGTAGAGAAGTACTTAAAAAGCAGAATGTGCTCAAAAAGCTCTTTGCACTTCAAAATTTACTTCTCAATTGGATACATATAGAAGAATCAGACACTACTCTCTGGGCTATCAAGCCTAATCTTTTTCTGTCTTAGGCAGCTGTACCACAGAGCTACATCTAAATATATTACACTCTGTTTTATAATAATTTAGATTTCTTGCCTTGCTAATCAATGCCCACTTCAGAACTGTTCTCTTCTGATGGTCAAACCTCCTCTAATATACAGCTTAACCTTCACTCCAGACAGTGGAATTAAAGTGCACATACTTAAATGTAACTACAAAAAAAAAGATGTTGAAATTTGCAGACAGCGATGCAATTTCCTCAAGAAGCAGCTGGTTCCTGGGCTGGTACACACCCTCCCCACAGAGGTGTGGAGTTTGCTCTTGATAGTTGATATACCTGACATGGAACAGTGAAAATTAGTTCCATATCTGTGGCTTATAGGACTATGTCTTTAAAATGTCTGGAGTATCTCTACACTGTCCTGAAGATAGTTAAGCTTATTATCAAAGCTCTGAATAATTTTCATAAAGCTACTGGTATTAAGTATGTCTTTTTCATAGACAGCCACATTGTCTGTCTAAATAAAATTTGCTCTATCAAAAAAAACCAAAACCCCAAACCAACTCTACTCAGAAGGAGAGCTAATGAAAAAAATGTGGTAAAAAAGATGCAAAAATAAAAACAAAAAATGTTTGAAAGCTATCACTGAATCAGTTCAGGCAATATATGCCTTTTGGAGCTTGAAAAATGAAATTCAAAAATGTATTTATGTAACTGTAACAAACCAAAGCAATAGAAAAAGTTTTCTATTTATTTTGACGATGCAAGCCCACCAGCAGAAATATAAAAGTGGATAAAACCCAATTTACTACATATGTTACTTCATTTCTTGCAGCTTTGAATTTGTATTTCATTAATGGACCAGTTAATGAATGCTGTAATATTGATCTAGATTCAGAATTGTATCCATTTATTTTTTAATGATTAAATTGTAAATAATTCATAAAACATGAAAATTAGCCAACTAATTATGACTTTAAAGGCCCTGTTGAGGAAAAACAAATTCTCCACATGACTGAGTTCTGTTTTGCCTGTAACTTTTTATATTTAACCTGTTCCTAGAATTCCATGTACAGTACAAGATAAACAAAGTCCTGATTAAGAAGGAATGTTCCCTTGACTAGGCAGAGTATAAACCCATGTTGAATTATGTATGAATATTAAATATGGTTATAAGGAAAAAAGTACTTTTTTCCGTTTTGATCTAGTTTTGAATGACAATAAATTCTTATATGCATTGATTTATAAATGTTAAAAAATAACAGTAAAAATTAAAGCAATGTTATTCATATATTTCCTAAAAAGCTAACTTTCAGTATTAGTTAAATATGTTTTTCAATGATTATGGCCTAAAATCAAAGATCTGTCCATTTTCAATACTCACTTTTTTTCTTTTTTGTCTGACTGTGAGCATTCTTTTACAGCAGAGATGCTGGATCTGTATTCACTGGGAATATTTCTTAGGTTTACTCTACAGACTAATGTTCTAATCTTGCCACCATACCTTTGCACTGTCTCTTTTAGACATAAATTCACAGAAGTACTGAATATGTATCATAGGCCTGATATACACTGAGAAGCAAATTTATATTTGAGTTATGAAGAAAAAGGATAGACTTTTAGGTTTTGTTGTCTGTTTAATCCATAGCCATACTTCCTTCTTTGCAGTCTCATCAGATCTCTCTAATGAATACATAGTACAACCAGGTCACTAAAAAGTAATCTGCCAAATCACCTACTGATTTGAATGGAAGGAAATGGTGTGGATCATGAAGTGGTGCTATAAAGTATGAGTCATTGAGACACGAAAACAGAAACTCTATTCTATGCTCTGCTCTGATTTAATTTGTTTAAATCAGTGCAGCTGAATTCTCAACTTTGAAATTGTGACAATTTCAAGCCTGTTCAGTATCGCAATATAATAACTAAAATTTCATTTTTAAGGTAATTTTCACTTGGATTTATTTACATGTATTTTCTGAGATGTAACTTTCATACTGTCCTCCCTAACAGTGTTTTATGGAGAAAGAAATCAAGTAAATGTTTAGATCTGTAGACTTTCTCACAATTTCTGAATATATTCAAACAGATTTGCATATCAGAATAGCTATTGACTAAGGTAGTAAGGTAGATATCATTTTGGACCAAGAATAAATGAGAATAAAATCACACAGATGTACATAGAGAGTATCACTAATGAAATGCGTAGAAAATTTCACAGTAATTGCGAAGATTGTCCTTTTATTTTTGTTTATGAACTTACCTAAAGTTTAAAATAAATCTATTTAATGAGGAACTTATTTTCAATATTTTAAACAATTTCCCAGTGGAAGAGGGAAATATTTTTAAAGGTTTTAAAATAGCAAGCAGATAGTTCTTGATTTAAATTAGTTCCGTTTAAAATTCCAAACTACTTTACTTTTTTTCCCCATGTTAATACCAGTTATAATAAAATGCTTCTCCCAGTGCTCATTGTAATCAGAGATCACTCTATTTCAGTACATTCAGTTTTTAAAGACCACTGTAGTTTCTATTGTAGTAACTTTTTCTATATATCAATGTTTAAACTACAATTAAATTTAACAACATTTTCTGTCATAGTCTCTTGGGAAACCTAAATCCTCAATGAGCAGCAGGTGTGCAGAAGTCTTTATCCTGTGTGCTGGAATAATTTCTGTCTGTACTCTGTGCCTAACTTTGAAATTATGGTAGGTCTTACAGGAGAGCTGAGACGCCAGGAATTTTAGGTTTCACAAAAAACTATCACTTGGTTTATTAGTTTACTTTGTCTCATCTTAGAACCCCTATTTTCTGTGAAAGAAATACCCATGTAGGGTAAAATCTCTTAAATAAGATCATAGAATAGAAATAGAATCCTTAAGGTTGGAAAAGATGTCCGGATCATCGAGACCAACCTTTGACTGAACACCACTATGCCAACTAAAACATAACACTAAGTGCAACATCCAGCCGTTTCTTGAACGCTTCCAGGGATGGTGACTCTACTACCATCCTGGTCAGCCTGTTCCAAGGCTTAACTGCCCTTTCAGTGAAGAAATTATTTCTGCTGTCCAGCCAGAACCTCCCCTGCTGAATCTTGAGGCCATGCCCTCTTGTCCTGTTGCTAATAGCCTAGGAGAAGTTGTCAAATCCCTCTTTGCTACAATTTCCTTTTAGGTAGTTGCAGAGAGAAATAAGGTCTCCCCCGAACCTCTTTTTCTCCAGGCTAAACAGCCCCAGTTCCCTCAGACGCTCTTCATATGACTTACTTTCTAGATAAATCTATGAAATTCATTTCATCTGTATTTTGAGATCACTGTGTCGTCTGAAATAAATGGGGGCAGGGATGGAGGTGGGGACACCATCAGTAGCTAAAAACTTGAAAAAGGACATGTTTGATATTTTCTTAATGAAAGATTTTAAAAAAGAAAGAATATTTTACTTAGCAAAAGCCTCTAATTACTAATAAAGGAGTAAAAATAAGCACTTCAGCTATAGGAAAACAGTTTTAAAGTTGTCACTACTTTTTTAATTCATATGGTTGTAGGTTCTTCATATCAATGTGACTAAAGGACCTATCACAAACCTTATCTTCTAATTTCCAATTTTATAGGTTTGTGTCACATCATTACTGTTATTTCAAAGTAGAAGATTGCACTTAATTGCTTAGTAATTACTTAGTTGTAGAGGATTTATAGAGATTAATGAAAGACTGACAGAGGTTGATTATCCTCGATATAGCCAAGGCTATTCTGCACAGAACCAAAGCAGAATATGGAGCTCAAGGAGGTCTATTCAGTTCCCTCTACTCCCAAACATGGTCACTACATTTATATACCTGTTTCATGTGTGCATATGTGTACATATATATAAGCATAAAACTTTTTTAACTAGCCTGTTTTGTGACCAAAAGCACTACAGTCGTCTCAACAGCGATGACAGAATGTAGATTTGTTTGTTACATGTGCCCTGTATGAGTAACCTGTATGAGTAATAATAACCTCTTTATTCTCACAAGGAAGAGGTCTACGGTAACAACGATTAAAATACCAGCTCATTGGTGCTGTCTCTTGCTATGGTCAGCAAGCATCAGCATTGTTCAAGAGGGAAATATTAAAAAAAAAAAAAAATCAGCAGATATGTCTTGAAGTATTTATAAAGCAAAGTTCATCATGGACAAGAACACTTTCACGTGGCAAAAGCAGCAGAATGGAATGGCGTTCCACATCTGTGTGATGTTCACTGTCATCTGAGCACCTTGATTAGCACTGAGTCTGCCCTCAAGTCTCAGGTTTCTCTTTTTTCCTCAGGTACATTAATCAAGATCACAGAAGTTCGGGACCTTAAGACTTTAATAAGCTATTTCTTAATTATTTCAGTGACATCCTGTCTATTCCATATCTACACTGGGCATAGAAAAAGAAATTTTCAATTGCAAAATTTGTGCCTTGTGGGCCTAGAGAAAAGATTGGAATTGTATAGCTAAGGTTTGACAAGACAGAGATGGATGTGTAGAAGGTTTCTTATTGATAAAGATAGTAAATACGACCATTTCTTCCATGCAGTGAGTCAATTATGGTGATTCTTTTCATAATATGTATATACATATATGCATTTGCATATATGTATATACATAGCGTATACATGGTATGTATTGTACTGAAACATATATACACACCTGTGGTATATATTATACCATATGCCATGTATTATCCTACAATAGTGATAATAATTGTTATCCCTTAAATAAAATTGCAAAAAGTAATCAATTTATAGCCTAAAATTTTTTGTTTACTCTCAGATCTTTTTCAGTCATAAAATCCCTAACAGAAAATTATTTTTAAGATTTTCAGACTCTCTACTGTGAATTACTTCCCTTCTAGAGCTGTGATTCACCAATTTAAATATAATAGACTAATGATTTCATGAAGACTTTTGGGCAGAAAATAATTTTATCAACTGTCCACTTTATTAGCCTGAATGAGGTATTGCACAGCTTTCAAGGCAAGACATCTGTAGTTCTCTGCTCTCTTTATTTCTGTGCTTAAGCTTTCTGGATTCAAGGGTTTTGTCCTAACCTATTTCATTTACAAACAAGTTTTAAAGCTCCTACTGCAAAGTTTCTTATTGAAGTATTGGGGTCTAACCTTCTTCCACTATTAGAACTTAAAGTAGATATGCTAACAATGAGCATAATTGCAAGGAGGGTTTCAAGGAAAAAGACCTCTCAGTTCAGACCTGGCATAGACCAGCTCCCACGAAGTTGTATTTCTATTAACTTCCACAGAGTCATTCCAGATTACCAGATGTGGAAGTGATGCAGCAGATAGGAAATACCTCCTATCAAATTCAAAGGTAATCTTGCTGTCTTTGGTTAAAATTATGTTAATGAAGGGGTCTAAGTGGACCTCTTTTATCACACTCCTCTTTCAAACCTTGTGTTGGGTAATGTGAGAATAATAGTAGCGTATTATTCTTTCACATATCACAGTTTACGCCACCAGTACTACTTTTACCTGAACATACCTAGACATTTTCACTGTGAGTTTAATTTGAAAGAGCGTTTAGGGTATTGCAGGCTATTTGTATTTAAAAAGGAAAAATTAAAAATTATTCTATTGCTATTGAAATCTTGTTTTTTTACATGACACTTAGGCTGTCCATCTGCCTGGTGACATCAGGAAATTGCCATGATGGTTGCCAACAAACACATACAACTACAGCTCTGACTGACACAGGGAACCTATGGCCTGAAAGGGGCTTAAACTGTGAAGGAAAGGGATCCAAGGGACTGAGGGTGCCCCTTGTTGCTTCCCTCCAGCACCCCAGCCTTGCCTACAGAGCTGCTCCACCAGCCTGGTCCCAGCCCCATGGTTGTGGGGCCTCCCCCTGTGGTGGTACAGGGTGTCACGTGTCCTTCCGTCCCCTTCAGAGTGGTTCTCTGGCCTGCATTTGCTCCCTTGAAGGGCTGGCCTCCTTCCCCTCAGTATAACCTGCCTTACTGCCCTCTCTGAGCAGGGGTGATGCCCAGCTTGGAAAAGGGCACGTTTTACAAGGCACGAGTCCTGCCCACAAAAGCTATGGCAGTGTGAGAGAGTTCAGGCTTTAGAACAACACTTCTGCTTACAGTGCTCAGACTCATGACCAGGCTGTGTTTGACTGACTGTCTTATTGCCTAACCAAGGAAGGACTGGAAAGACAGCAGTAATATTTATTCTGATTTTAAAAGGACTTCTACTTCCACCATCTCCAACAGGAACGTAGCCATCTTCCATACTACATTTTATTCATACAGTAAAATAACACCAGCTTCTCTGTTTTTTTTTTTTTTCACAGTGACTTAAACTTTTAGTTTTCTCAAATAAAAGCTTTAGACAAAAGCCTTAATATGCATATAATACTACTCCAGCCATGCAGATGATGTGTTGAACATGAGCAATGGATGCACATACAGTCACCTCTCTGGAAGCATGGACTCCAGCACCACTGCAGTAGCAGCACATGTAGAAGTAGCAGCATGTTTTCTCAGAGAATGTAGAGTTGATGTATGCTGTTCTTTGTCTTTAACAGTTCTCAAATACAGGTCCAAAGTGTTTTTTTGTACCTCAGTCCAGAAAAAATGGATTGTCTCATTTCTGGATTTACACTAAAATGATTTATTCTGACAGAAACTGAAGTAAACTAACCTCTCTGTACAACTAGAACTAAACATAACAGTTCACAGAAAATGGGCAGTGCAAGTGACTAAACAGAATACATAGATGTTTTAATAAACCAAGTCTTAGGATTTTAATTTTAAATGTTCTGTAAGTGTTTCAGATCAAAACAGTATTTCCACCATCTTTTCAATTCCTGTACAATAGATGGATGCTGGTAAAGGTATCTCAGTATGCATCCAACTGCTAATAAAATGGTTATGAACCAGTGTTAACACAACAGTCTAGACTGACATTTCTTTAAAAGGAATACCTTCAGGAATCACTGACCTTCTGGAATTAGCAGTCATCTTCTATTATATTCCTTATATTAGAACTTTATGTATTTCATGTTCATCTAAGGCTTAGTTTATCATATCTCTTTCTGTTATACTCTGTAGTGCAGCTGCTGTATTTTTTTTCTGTGAATTCCCTAATCTACTGCAGAATTCTCATTGCTTCAGTATGTCGTGTATTGTTGATTTTTGTCTGCTCTTTTGCATGCAATTCATCTTACTGTAGCTCCATTCATGATCTATGAGGCAAATGATTTCACCTGTCAGCTTGCAATGCCTCACAGATCTGCTGAAAATGAACACATGGAAGCTGAGCTAAGAAGCACTCTTTGATTTGCTTGTTTCTGGGCTGTATCTAAGCTATGCACCATTCTTCTCCATTTACATTGAAAGCTGCTGTTTCATCATCTGGCCTAATAAAGCAAAGCACCTGTATGAAGTGTTAGTTTGCTGCTGTGTGGCATGCAGTGTTGACAATAAGCAAGAGAAAATCAGATTTCTCTCCTATATATAAAGCTAAGAGAAGTATTGCTGTGATAAATATAACTGAAACACAGAACTTGGGATGTGACAATCTTAATATGATCACCATGTTGTTAGGGGCCACATCTGAGAGCTATCTGTGTTTAGTTACAGAACATTTAGGTTGCTATTTCAGATACTACCAGTGACATGACTGTTGTGTTTATACGTATAGAAATAGGTGAAAATGTTTCTTTATATCCTACAAACTATTTTGAATTTATTTCCCAAGTAAGTCTGGAATTATGAGTAAAGAGATTTTTCTCTCAGAATAGCCAAAAGCACGGTTACGGGGCATTGATGTATATTCATATCTCTTCCTTGTCCATCCACCAAGCTTTTCTGTAGTAGCTAGACATTCACAATAAAATTCCCTTAATCTTGACTCAGAGCTATTTTGTTCATAAAAATAATTGAATTTTCTTTGAAGCAAGAGTACAAACTTTCTTTTCCCAAATCTTCTCAGAGTGTCTTTCTCTCCAGGTTCTGGACAGTAGGGCTTCCTTGTGATTCTTGCCTGATAAAAGTTTTACTGATGGCACAAAAGCCAACAAAGTATTTTTTTGGGCTGCTTGCCTGGTTCAAGTACTTATTATGAAAAAAACTTTTCCCACTGGCTGTCCTGACCATAAGGCACTGATTCTCTTTGTTTGAGTTTTTTGTTTGTTTGGTTTGGTTTTTTTTGTTTGTTTTTTATGTGCGTGTGTTTTTTTGCTTTGTTTCATTTTGGCTTGGTTTGGGGTTTTTTGTTTTGTTCTGTTTTTATTTTTTTTTTTTTAGCAGTGGTGTGGTTTTTTATTTTGTTCTGTTTTTTTTTCTACAGCAAGAGTAGCTTTTATGGCTAGGTAAACCAATAAAAATTGTATTACAGAAATGTTGATTTGCCACAGTTATAATTTAAATACAGTCATGGACACTTTTGAGGTTTTATGTAATTTAGGTAATGTATATGTGCAATATATGTCATTACACTGTGGTATAGATTTGACTGAGGCATTAAGTTGTAATTCTAGTACCATCTAGTTCCTGGTGTTTAAAGAGACAACCATTCATTTATCAGAAAGTCTCTATCAGATAGTTCCTGCTATATAGATATGTCTGTGCTTATGTCACTAAGCTGCTTTCTTCGGGGAGCCAAAGACTGTCCTAAAAAGAAGAAGACATATCAATGCTTTGTGTGGCACAGAAATACAAATGACTTTCCCATAACTGTACTGTGATTGATGTTTATTACACCTGCCTTCTACCAAGCAAAATCCAGAATTCATTATTTTCTTGAGTGCTTTTGCAATATTAATATAATATTTGAGCATAAATCAAATCAAGTGAAATTATTTTTTTTAGTACAAAATTCTAAGGCATAATAACGGATTTCCTAATTTTTTATCCCACTAATTTGCTTCTTTGTGTGATCGTGTTGTCTTGTCCTACAGTCACCCATGGTAAGTTCTTAGCAGTCTTAATAACTACCAACCCCCCTCCCAAACTCAAAAATATGTCTCTCCTTGACACATTGCTCCACCCCCATAATAGGTTGTTGAAGAGGGAGACTAAATTTCTTGTTCTTTGAAATAAAAATTGGGAGAACTCTGTGATTATCCATTTCTTCTGGTAGCAGCATGTTAGCCAGTCACCTGGACAGGTCCATGCAGGAGAGTAAATTAGCATGAACCAATGAAGTGTTCTGTTTCTAAGTAAAGATGTTACATTCAGTATGGTGGGGTACATTAGCAGGAGTTTAGAGGCAAGGAAACACAGATCTCTGGAACATCAGGGTTCACTATTTTGACTACTTATCAGCTATCACATTTGAACAAGATTTTTTGCTGAAGCCACAAACACTTTGCAGAAACACTCCAGAGACATTTTCAGTGTAAATGTTTTGATAAAGAACAAACACTCAGGAGAGAAAGGATGGCATCAAAAAGTTGACCTTTTCAATATGAAGCAAAAATTTTGACACACTACCACTTTGCAGTAACATTTAAAAGGCTTTGTTTTCATGCCAAAGCAGAGTAAAATAAATCTTGAACTTTAAAACTGTTAGTAAAACAAAGCACTATTTTTTTGCAAGCTCTACTTACTGCTTTTAACTAGAATAACTCACTTAACTCAGTGCTGGCTTCACCAGGCAATAATTTACTATCACCCAAAATGCATTGCCATTAATGTCTTATTATCATTCCACCTTTTCACTACATGGTCTTAGCTTTCTGGTGTGTTTTATGTTTCTTTGCATGCAAAGATATTGTTTTTCTATCTGTTGTATCAGTGAAAATGAAAGCAATGTTGCCCTGTTTTTGAAATCTGCCCTTTCAAGTTCATTGATGTCGTGTCTTAGTTACTTTCTGAAATTGCAACAGTTGAATTCAATATTTATATACTCTGACTCACCAGCAGCAAATGTTCAGCATTGTTGTTTATTATTAAAAAGAAGAGGACAGTTAATTTCTCTTCAATACATCTTTTAAAGTGGTCTTTATTCCTGAAAGATTAAGAAAATTTAAAAATAAATTTGATGATTACCAAAGGGACATGGGTATGTTGCAAGATATATGTTGCAGAATATGTCCTTCCTCTTTTTTCTTATGCTTACTTTTCAATTTCTCCCAAATGTTTCATTCTACTCAAAATGAGAGACGGGAAAAAGGAGAGGATTACCCTTGAATGTTAGACATTATTCTGTAAGGAATGCTGCAAAATAGGACATCTCTTTTGTAAGAACATTTGGTTAAAAGGCCAAGACAAGGAACAGGAAAAGCAAAAAAACCAAAAGACAGAGGTACAAAACCACTAAGGGAGCAGTAGTTAACAAAAAGCAGAGCTGTGGATAGGCTGGTAAAGGCACTAGGCCTCTGGTGACCTTGGGCAGATCAACCACAACTTTGTAATAGTTCAGAATGGAAATGAGAGTATCCTGGATTTGGCATGAAAGAGCAAATTTACTATAGGATATTTAAGGTGGATCATTGCAAATGTGTAAAACTTTTTATGGGATACTTGAAAGGATTATGGGAATGTGCTAAATTTATCATAGGCTCCTTAGGAGAAGGATAAAATACAAGAAAAAATGGAGAGGGGTAATTGTAGAGGGTAGTTTCATGTAAACAAGCTTAAATTCATTACACTTGTATGAGTCCTGTCCCTGGTCACAGCATGGTCTGTCTTCCTTCTTGGTAAATTCCTGTTTCTGTCCTCACAGAGTGCTCATCCTCTTTTGGGTGTGAGATGCTAGAAGACTCAAGTCAGACTAGCTGGCAAGTAGTCTGTCTGTGCAGTCTTGGAGCTGGATATTGGAGGGATCAGGTCTGGGCCAGCCTGGAGAAATTAGGAAATTTGTGTCATTTAAAGAGGTGCTGTTTGTGTGTATCTAGTGCATCTAAAGGCATTGCTCTCCTGGCTATGTTTATCTGCTGGTGGTCAATCATGTCTACTCACGTGTGTGTTGGGGAAGTATGCTCAGCTTTGTTACTGGCTGAATCTTGAACAAGGAACCACAGCAGCTTCCGATCTCCCAAGGATCATGAAGTTCACTGGGTGCAGTTTCTTTTAAGGGGCATAATTTATGTTGTTCTTACAATTGTTCAAATTTTCCTTATCTTGAGTTTGTGGTTTTTTTATTATTATTTTTTTGGGGGGGAGTATTACACCTCTCTATGTTTACATTTAGGATTTTTTTTTCAACAGTGTTTCTACAAATACTGTATGTTATACATATTATGAAGCAAATATGTGGGGGTTTTATTTCTTCTTTGTATTCTTTTTCCCCCTGAATTTTTAAACATGATCCGTGTTTCTCTCATTGCAACTTTTTATTTTCTTGTTACTTTGGGACTGTGGCGTTTCTTTAAAGTATAATCTAGTAGTTTCCCTTTCCCATTACATTATTACTAATCTAATGACTAAATAGAGCCTTCATAAATATATGCATTAGGATAGATGCTTTAATTTTTCTTGAATAAATGCTGTTTTGTACAAAGAAAACAGTGGAATTCCTTTTCAAAACATAATGGATTGGGTGTTTATCAAAATCAACATCATGTGAAAGGTTTTGTATAAGTTTATAAATTTATATGTTCAGAATTTTCACATGTGAGAAACACCACAAAATTATATTTGCGGTGACCTATTTTCCTCTTCCCATCTTTCACAGGATATTGGCCTCATTATTCTCATCTTACTACTGATTACTGCAATACAGTGGGATTATTTTCTTCTGGCAATCACTCACTGATGAAAAGGAGGTGATGGTGTGTGCAGTGTAGGAGGTATCTGCCCAGGAGTCATCTCATCAGAAATTGGATTGCTGTATGTCTTTCAAAATAATATTTGTGAAAGCCTCATCTCTGAAACTTATATCGTGGAGTGAGCTGTTCTAATGATTTCACCTCATAAGTCTGTGAGAGTTCATCTATATCTGTAAGTCTAGTTTGTTTCCATTTATCTCTGGTCTCATAGAGAATAAGACCCAAGACAAAAATTTCTTGGAAGTCAGAAACATTGAGGAGCTCAACTAGAATACTCATTTTTTGAAGTGTTTTTGGTGAATATAGGTTATTTGAAAACCAGAACCTACTCTGAATTTATGGATGGATATGCAGAGATTGAAAGCTATCAACTCACATTCGCAAAGTGCTTAAGCTTTTGGTTCCTCATAGCCTGGATGAATGTTTCTGCAGAGATGGATACAAACCAACTCAGATTCCTCTACCCATAATCTGAGCTGACAAAGCAGAGCCAGCTCAAAGTATGCTTGGGTGTCCAAGCACATGTATTCTGCAAAGGAACAGGGACATATGCAGATACAAAATGCACATTGGCATGTTCATAACATTAACCCAGCCCTGGATAAAGGCAGAAGAGCCCACACATAACTGCATGGACACAGGAAAATGCATCCTTTGGCAATATGTTATTTAAAGTGTCTGAAAATACTGTCATTTAAGGCTTAGATGTTTCTCTATGACAGGTTATACAATAAATCTTTTATTTGTTTGTCATTTAGCACTTCTCTTTGCCTTGCCTAGAATTACAGACTATTTCTTTGTGAGCAAGCACAGTGAAGTCCCTGTTTCATAACAAACCTCTATGAACTGCTGAAATATGAGCAAACTGATTGTTCTGAGAGTTGTTGTTCCTGTTGATGCCTTAAATACTCAGAAAAAAAAATACACTTATTATTGCCATGATATAGTTCCATTGAGTGTTTCAATACTGCATAAACAGCCTTTTCTACTAGGCAATTCCTTGCATGACCTGTTAGTAGAAGTAAGCTACAGTAATACAGGTATGAGATCTGTTTATCTTATTTATTAATTTTAAAATTAAATGCTTTAAAGACAAAGCATCAAGATTTATACATCAGACAAGTTATATTCTACCATGACATGGATGAAGACTGCATATCACTAACATCCTGAAGTCAATTACAATTTATAATCACTATTGTTGTAATTCTAATTTAGAGTCCTTGCTGCAAAAGCCAGCCTGAATACAATTGCCTTTTGGTGCAGAGAATTTTAACCTAGAGAAGCAGATAATCTCAGAGAATTCAGGTCTAAGTGGTTATTGGCAACATTTTCAAAAGCACGCATGTGATTTAGGAGCTTTAGGCTGTTATTTTTTTCATCAGGATTAGACTTCTAAATCATATATATGTGTTTATGTAAAGTAGCTTTACCATCCAAGACAAGCATCCTGGCATGTACTGTTGGTTTATTTATTTTTACAATTTGTTTGAATTAATTTAAGTAAGCAATTCATGGAGTAGGGAGATGGAGCTTGGATTCCAGAAAAATTAGTCAGGGATTTCTTAGCAATCTTGAAGCAATGGTATGTGTTGAGTTTGTTGAGACTAGTCAAGCATTTTTTGCTACAGCGTAATAATCCAACCTCAAAAGGTCTTCCCTGAAAGCAGAGGTTGGACTGGCATACTGTAATATGTTGTTTTCTGTAGAAATCTGATTAATGTCTAGAATGATACTAACCTATAAATTTTGCTAATAGCTAGTGAGAGTTTCTCCAATAAATTAACCTTTTGATCTTTCCACTCAGCAGTAAATCTCTTTATAAGTGGGATTAGTAAAAGTTAATTTACTAATATCTCAGGAGTTTACATTTAATACTGTCAGAACGGATAAGCAAGCCAGTTTAAAAGCACAGAATCCTTGACTACACCACAACGTTTTGGACTAACTAGTTATAACAGAAGTGTATATATTTTTAAACTACCAGCTGTAGTGAATCAATTAAATTCCTTTTGTGTCATTTAATGAATAAACCCTTTGACACATTTAAAGCTGTTTAATTGAATTGAGTAATAGAAGAATCTCAAAGCTGGATGTCCTGTAGCCTTTAACCACGCAGGAGAGAACACAGTGTGTTTTCCATAGTGTTGGAAGGTGTTCCATAGGCTTTCATAAGAGTGAGAGAAGGATGTCCCTGAACTCTGCTGTGAAAGCGTCATGAAAAAAGTGTCCACTTCTGAGTAAAAGCCTGAGGATAAGACTATGTGTTCTTTACCATACACAAACCCCACAATCTTTATAATGTCCCTTTCTTTCATATTTGTTATGAAATATCTTTTAGGTATTGCAAAAAATTTCCTTCAGCATAAGATCAAATATTGATTTCTCTTGAAGTCATTTTAAACTTACATATTAAACTGAAATAGAGATAAATAATGAGCAAAATGGAACAGCTAAAAGTAATGACTGACATATTTTATTGCATGCTATCATTTTTGTATTTATGCACAAGGAGGGACCAGAAAAGAAATATATGGAAATACTTCTATATGTTATTTCATATAGATGAATATTTTATTTTACCATATTGTGTGAAGAATGAACAAGTTTATCCTACAGTGCTAGCTGTAAATTCTTCTATCAATTAGTTTTTTACTGTATATACCAAGGCAGTGTAAATAAGAAATTTATTTTTGTACAATTTTTTCATGTGACTGAATCATAACCTGATGTTTCCTCCACTTACAGATATTTGCATACCATTGCTACCTTACTGCTAGCAAAATCCTTCTTGTAGAAATTTACCAAGAAGTATCTCAAAGAGAATCACTCACATTAAAATAAAGTCAATGCAAAAGGTTAATTAAGTCACAACTACTTAAAACTGTGTACCCCATTTCCCAAATCTTCACTGACTGCATAAGATAATTAAAACTACAAAGTTAAGACTTTGTCCCAGCTGCTCATTTCTATATCGTTTACATTTGAGCATGTCTAATGTAAAATATGTGCATGATTTGCTGTTATGATGAAGTTAGGTTAATGCTAACACTTCCGAAAACAAATGGAGTCTTGCATATGATTAAATCCTTTTCTGGAACTGGGATGGATTAGAGCATAATCTTCCACTTCAAAGTAATTTTAAAAAAGTCATAACAGGAAGGACTTTTTTCCTGACTAATAAGAGAAGGAACAGGGCTGACAGACCTTGCACTAGGATATGATAAGAATTTGACTAGTTATGTTTCCACTCCATAACATCAATTAACAAGAAATATATAATTTTACCTTTATTAAAACCCCAAAGCGTAACTCCTGTAAAAACTAACTAGAAATACAAGGAACTTTAGATTGTAGAGAATTTTTTCAAAATCCTGTCATAAGTTTGCCAACGAAAGGTAGACAGGTTTACACTGCTAAATAAAATTTGGCAGTATGTATTTCTTTGGTTTTTTAAAGAATAAGTGATTTCATGAAAGAGGAAATTTTGGAGCAGCCCCAAATCGTCATAAATTCATGTTAAATTTATGAAATTAGTTTGGTTAAAAAAGTGAGATATAAAAGTAATAATGAAAAAAATGTCATAGAAATTAATAAACACTACTGCTGACTGTTTCAGAGTTTGATAGCACCAAAATATCTGAGGGGAAGAAAACCCAAGAACTCTGCTAAAAAATGAGTAAAGGGAGGGAAATTTGGACATTTCAGCAATTCAAATTCACAAAGACAGAAAGGAAAACCAGTTGTCCTACATTCCAGGAAAGATGCAGGGTCACTGGAGTAAAAGGAAGATAGTCTGGGGGTAGGGTTTTGCCAGGCCCATCACAGGGCACAACAGCAGGCAAGAATAAAAATGAAGAACTCTGGAGGAGGAAACACATTGTCTGGGCCCCTTCCAGGGCTGCCCCAGGGGACTGGTTTGCAACAGTGTCCAGGAGCAAAACTCATCACAGGAGGAAGCTTTTCAGATCACCTTTGGCACTGAGTGGGATTTGGAGCCTGGGGGTGGAACACATGATGAGATACAGGGGAGGAAGATTTTGAGATTATACAGGATTTCTTATGGGACATTTAGGGATGGAACAAAAGGTGAGAAAGGGAGGGATTTTGGAGATTTGGGGAGGAACACATACAGGAAATAGCAGGGTAGGGGAATAAAAAGGGCCAGGCACATGCAAATATTTGGCTAATCAGTACACTCCTCTGGCTGTGGTCTGTGCCTATCCTCCTATTATATTCCTCTGTAACCCTTTTCTGGGTAAGAGCCCTCTGTTTGGTGTTCCTGTGTGTATACTGGGGTTTGAGTGCAGCAACTAGAGCCAGACCGTGGATCAGAGGGCCCATGTGTCTGTGGTCCAGCAACTGGAGTGAGATAAGGTGTGAGAGTGTGGGTGTGATCACTGGCGAAGCTGGAGACAATAAGTAGATCATGTGGCTTGAGGAACCAGAGGGATGAGTGCATTAGGGTGTTAGAATGCCTCTACTATAGCTAAGGGTGAGAGTACAGGGGCATCAACCATGGGACCTGGGGGAGTCTGGATGGGACCTGGGGGAGTCTGGACCAACTCTGTGTCTGTGTGTGTGTGCACACATGCTTGTATATGTGAAGCATTAGCAACAGGCCTGGGACATCCACATGACAGACTGTGTCTGGACTCAATGATCCTTGTGGGTCCCTTCCAACTTGACATATTGTATTGGGTCTGGCTGAAATGGTGTTCGTTTTCCCATAGTAGCCCACACAATGCTGTGCTTTGCATTGGTAGCTAGAAAAGTGTTGATAACACACCAGTGTTTTGGCTACTGCTGAGCGCAGCATCAGTACTGTAACATTCCTTCCTCAGTTGAGGGCAAGATCCTGGGAGGGTACACAAGTAGACCAGCTGAACCAAACCAACCAAAGGGATATTCCAGACCATATGATCTCAGCTCAGATATAAAAGCTAAGGAAAGGAGCAGGAAGGGGGGCACTCAGTATCTCCAATGGCTGCCTGCTGAGGAACCATTATGTATGCTGAAGCTCTGCTTCTCAGGAGTGGCTGGCCATCTCTGCTGAGAGGAAGTAGAAAATAAACCTTGTTACCTTTTGCTTCCCTTCTGTGAGCGTAAGCTTTTGCTTTGCTTCTGCTTTAATAAGCTGCCTTATCCTAACCTACAGGTTGTTTTCAGTCTTACTCTCTTCCCTGTCTGACTGGAAGGGTAGTGACTGACTGGCTGGGTCAACCCACCACACCTATTCTATGATTTTGTGATTCTGAGTTCAGCTGCTGGTCTATCTTGCATGTAGGTATATGTATTTCCACTAATGGATTCCATCCTGCTGAGCCTGAGAGGACAGCAGGATGAAGATACTGGTGTCTGTCTTTGTGTATCTGATCTGAGTGTCTGCCTGTGATCTCTGTGGC
Organism: Pyrocephalus nanus; assembly: GCA_038380795.1. NCBI lineage: Eukaryota > Metazoa > Chordata > Aves > Passeriformes > Tyrannidae > Pyrocephalus > Pyrocephalus nanus. The sequence continues at coordinate 69,472,822 of CM076261.1, forward strand.
CAGCTATATTCATGGGCATACATGTGATGTATATGTGCTCTGCATACACCCAAGGGAAATACATCTTCAGCCCCACTACTGCTTAGACATGAGAAAATGGAGCTGCAGCAGCCTCTCCTCTCTTGGGCTGATGAATCCCACATGATATATTTTCTCCAACAGGTATCTTCATTGTTTATGTATACATATATTCCAAACCAAAAAGTTTTATTTGATCCAATATGATATTTGGGTGAGATGTAGGTGGAAGAACTTCTGTTTTGGGGAAAGAAAAAGTGTCAGTCATACACATTTTGGCTGTTCTAAGAAAAATCATTGGGTGTCCTGATCCCACTCTTCATTTTTATTACTCCTTTAGCATCGTAGGTTCAAAATCATAAATGTGCTTTGAGGCAAGTTCCAGAAATCTAACCTGTTGTTTGTAGAGTTTCAACTTTTTTCTTCTATCAAGAGAGAAATCAATTTATAGAATTTAATTTATCAACTGTGTGCAAAATCATCTTAGTTTAGCAAATGAGGACATTATCTCGCTGGAGCACTGAAGTCAAACATTGCAGATAAACTCTGTAAGTAAATCAATTTATTCACCACATAATCATTTATGACAATGACTTTGCCCCCAAATAGCTGCAAGTCCACAACCTACTCTAGTCATAATAATATTAGGATAAGAGAGGGAACAATTATTTCATTAGCAGTTCAAATGTTTTCAAATGGCTTCCAGATTATGTTCCCAAATTAAAACAGAACATCATGAGGTTATTTCTCCATCACCTAGTCTAAATGTTTTAGCAAATTCTTGTGATCAAGATATTGCATTTTAATGGGATTTCTTTTTAATAGATATTGTCTTTCCAAAGTGTTGGACTTGATTTATGTCGTAAAGCCCATGATGCTCTTCTGTGAATTCTTATTTAGAAGGCTAGCTCTGAAATTACAGATGAATGTCTTTTTTCATTGAAAAATCATGTTATGAAGCACAAATAATTTTACAGAGAAATTTTTTTTAGAGATTTTTTTTTTCAAGAAAGAAAAGCCTTTTTTTCTTTCCTTTTTTTTTTTTTTTGTGTGTGTCTAGAATATGATGAAATTTTGTTTTGTCATATTTGATCTGCATCAGCATGAAATGCATCATGTTCCTCACAGCTTTTGGATTCCTATGTGGAGCACTGCTTTTTTTGTAAAGTAAATCTTAACCTTTCTTTTGCTTAGTCAATATATTGATGTGTATATCTAACTAAGTCACTATTCAAACTTCAAATGTCCTTTTATGGAAAATGTTTCAAGTTTCGAGAAGGAGGTTTGAATGTCTCTAAACATTATGAAGTGTTTCCTTTTTAGTTGTGTATCTTAACTCTGGGCTGCCATGTGGGGAGTGGCTGGCAGTGTGTGACTGAATGTGGATGTAACAGGATATCAGTGTTAACTGCTCATAGTGATATACTGCTCTTAGTGATATTTCCACTCTCAGCCTGATGATCAAAGAAGACTACAAGGAGTTGGAAACCAATATGAATTTCTTTCAGGCTGCAAATTAATAACTGAGGCTAATCTCTTCAGTTATCTCACTATAGAGTCTTTACTAAAGATTCAAAGAAAACACATAGTGGCAGTAACTGTATCCTTCAAGAAATTATGTATTTAAAGCCTAGAATTAATATGAAACCTATGAACACAGAGATGGGCTCAAGTAACACAGATGTTGTTAAAACATCACCAAACTTGGAAAAGTGTTGAAATTTAGGAGAATGAAGCAGCTTGTATTTCCAAACTGAAAGTTTATGAGATACACTCACTGTCGAAATCAGGAGGGCATAAAGTCTTTGCATTTCAGATCAGTGAGAGATGTCATTCTAAAAGTGCCCAGTTATAGCTCACAGTCTGATCTCCCTTTCTAGTAAAATGAGTTCACAGCTTCTGACAATATGGACAAATGCTGTGTGTCTGGTGCTACTGCACACGCTACACTTCCCTTGTGGATTTTCTAGTCTACAGTGTGTTTCTCCTTGATGAAGGGACTGTGCCACCAACAATGTGTCATGGCCACCACCTCTTACTGCTTTGCAAAACAAGAGCAAAGATGATTTTGCATAGCACTTAAAGTATAATAAGCTAACCGGTAGAGGTTAGAGAACTGTGTATTCTTGCAACTCTGAGATGATGATCGTTAGGAAGATGACTGCTTTCAAGACTCCTAAAAATGAGAGTTTTTAAAAAAGACAAAATAACATCTTATCCTTCTCACACTGTCTACAGTATGTACTGTATAAGCAAATAGCACATCTGGCAGCTGACAGTTACATTTTTTTTCTCTTCTAATTATATGTATTTTCATGAACAGGAAATGTCTGATTGCAGCATATGCTTCTAATGACATGAATTTTAAAATAAGTGTTTAATACTTTGTCATCAGAAAATCTTGCTTGACTGATTTGGGATGGGTAACACCCTCAAAATATAAGGCCTATTGAAATTTGGTCTTATGTATCTGAATCTGTTGTCTTTACAAAAGTGGACTTGCAAATCTTGCAGACATTGCCTGCCTATCTCATTTGAATTTATTTTTAACTCTTTCCCCTGCATTTAGAATCTAGTAAAAAAAAAAAAACAGGGTTTTTTCAACGTCATTTAGTCAACAAAAAACACAATACTGAAGTTTGATATCTAGTACATTTTGCTTTTTAGGCCAGGTATTCAAACTTCATTGTTTCATTTATTTAGCAGTACCTGAATTATTGATATCTACTGTATAATCTTGAATTCATAAAGCCTAATTGATCACATAATATAAAAATTAATAAACCAATGTATTCAGTCACTTCTGTATTCTTGAAAAAAATCATATCAAATAATTAGTAGCTAATATGTTTAGACAGTTTCTAGTACTCAAGATGAATGATTTAGAAATAGTTTATTTCTCTACACTGCATTGTGCCACATAGGCATATTCTTGCATAATGGAAAATTTTAAATACTTGAATATGAGGAACGTTGAGTGAGGACAAAATTATATCAGATGATGTATGAAAGCACTTGATGTACACGTTAATATTTTGTATTCAACAAAAATAGCAAGAGGTAGAGAAGTAGTTCTTATTTTTCTGTTGAGGAATAAGTCATTTCCAGTTAAGCCACTTTTAAGATTCTTAATGTCTCTAAAAAAGCATTTTAGTAATAACAATGAAACTATCACTTTAAAAATAGAGTTAATCTTTGCTGAAATTTAGAATTCTAAAGTGAAAGGTCCTTAATCTGTGTTAGTCACATCAAGAAGTCAACAAACTCTGACTATAAGCTGAACCCTGGGAGCCTTAGATAAATTCCTTGCTGATGTCAATGCTACTGAAGTCAACTATTACCATCTTTCAGTTACAGGGAATTTTTTACTACAAGAGAATTGACCTTTGTTTGAAAAATCAAGACCATCATATTTCTCTCTAGAATTTTAACACGTCAAGGACTGAGCAGTATAATTATTATTTATAACATTGATATAAAGTTAGTAATAACTTTCAGGTCTAGTTATGTGCCATAAAGTGTTACTTATTTCTAAAAGTGCAATTCTCTTTTCAATTACTGGTAGACATCCCAGTTCTGACTGATGTTCCAATATTTCAACTGATACCTTTGAATTTTTAGGATTTTTTAGCTTTTTGTATATTTTAATGTAACTGTATAGTCTGTTACACTTTAGAATAGTAGTTAACACTTACCAAACCCTATTCCCCATTTCATATTGAATTTTCTAAATTCCTTAGACTTGTTTAGGCCCCTTTCAAGTCAGGACTATAGTAAACACACTCTGTTTAAGAATATATGCCCCCTAGGCCTGAACATCAAGATACCATCATAGTCAAATCAACCTTCAAACCCAGAACCTTGAAGAAGCTCCAAACACAGTAAGTGCCATGAAGAAGACGAAGATGAGGAAGATGAAGAAGAAAGGGGGCTTGGGACCCCTCCAACTCAGTTCCTGAGAGGCATGCCTGGGGGGCTGATAGTTCCTGGGGGATTGGGTGGATAATGCTATAAAATTGTAGAACCACTGGACACAGGTGTGCTCCTCTATCATATTGCTCGTGCCAGAAGACCTTTATTGAAGACCTTTATTTAAAGACCTGTTCTATATCTTAACTCTACTAAATTAGCCTGGTGAGGTTTTTTTCTCCCGATTTTTTAGGCAATAACAAATACTAACGTCAGTGGAATATCTTATTTCTCAATGCATTTCATAATCAGGGTCATTAAAGACATTAAATCCACGAGCTCAGTTAATTATGTGGTCTTTTAAGATAAACAAATTAGGACATCAAATTCAAGAGCTGGTGGTGGGTTTGGTGTCACTTTAGTTTTTGTATCAAGCAAAGTAACTTTAGTGTTGAAGTTGCCCTAGGAACCATGTCCTTATTATATGAGATGAACATATTGCTTTTACCTGTTATTGTAAAACACCTGTATCTATGTATACCATGTCTTATTTTAAGATATGGCCAGGCACCTTTACTTTTTTCTCATTTTTAAGATAATTCACCGTAATCTTAACCTCCATTTTGGACATTTGGTTTTTACTATTCTTGGTAGTCTTTCCCAATGTATTATTCATTGTCTGCATGTGATCCACACTGGATTAATATCTTATTAATCCTGTATGCTCTAATGGCTTATTAAAATCCATGTCTCCCTGCAGCACTTGGGCAGCAGCATTTTGAGAAAATCTTGTGTTACTGAAGAAGAGATACGTAATAATTTACCTTCCTTTCTCTTTGACTAATATTAAAGGTATTTAAGAGAAGGAAGGGAAAGGTTAATTGGGAGAATGAAGAGGAAAAGAGAAAGATAAGGGACTATCCTTTATATAGATCCACATACTAAGGCTTTATATATATAGCATAACTTAGCATCATCTTCCTCTCTTCATCCCCTACTAAGGAAGCAATGAGCTCACCCCTTAGCCTCCTTTTCTCTAAACTAGACAAATCCAAAGTCCCCAGCTGCTCCTTATAGGACATCCCTTCCAGCCCTGTCACCAGCTTTGTTGACCTCCTCTGCACACATTCAAGGACCTTCATATTCTTATACTCTGGGGCCCACAAATGGACAGAGAGCTCAAGGTGAGGCTGCACTGACACTGAGTACAGTGGGATGATACCCCAGGATGTGATTTGCCCTCTGGGCTGCCGAGGCACCCTGCTGAGTCCTAATGAGCCTGTTGTCAGCCAGCACCCCCAGATCCCTTCCTACAGGGCTGGTCTCCAGCCACTCCTCTCCCAATTTATACTTGTGTCAGGCATTACTCTGTCCTGGGTGAAGGATCGGGAATTTTGACTTACTAAATTTCATCTCATTAATTATTTCCTATTGTTCCAACCTATCTATATCTTACATGTTATAGTCAAAAGACCAGATATATTTTTAAAATATAGTAGAAATTTATTAAAAGCAAATAAGCAAATCAGCGTGCTGGGAGACCAGAGGAAACTCCTGTTCCACCAACGGTCTGCCCACGAAAAAGCGTGCATTGGTCTTTTATATGTGCCATTATCCCCTCCCCTGTAGGTGGTGCTTAGATGACAGCGGCAGGTCCCGGATGAGGGCAGGAAGACGGCAGACTTCTCCCCGTTCCTCTGGATGACTTTCCCCCACCCACATTTTACAGGCACACCCAAACTTACATTCAGAACTTGTTCAACACAAGAAGATATAGCTTGCCATAGTAATACAACATTGTGGCTTGACACTTGTAATTCAAGCTAATCACCAACATTACAAATTTAATTTGATTAGCAAATTATTCACCTTTGCTTTTATTAACTATTACATTACAGATCAACTTTCCTCATCAGGTCAGAGGGATCCCATCAGGCCCTAACATACTTTATCTCCAGAGGGCTCTTCCATGGTTTAAAAATCCAGTGCTTTGGCACAGACACCAGTCCTGGAGTCATCTATTAATATATTAGTCTTACCTGTTTCTATCAAAGTCTGCCCCCATTTCTGTGAAGGTTGAAGAAAATGTTACCTTACTCCTAAATTTTTTTTAGCATTCTTCTCAGGGAACCCAAACTGGAGCAGGTTTCCTTGTAGGACTTGTGACCCTATGGGGGACAAATGTTGAAGCAGGCTGTTCCTGAAGAATTCCACTGCATGGAGAAGTGACCCACCCTGGAGCAGTTAGCGGAGAACTGTTGCCTGTGGGATGGACTCACGTTGGAGTTCATGGAGGACTATCTCCTGTGAAAGGAACCCCATGCTGGAGCAGGTGAAGGACTCTTCTCCCTGAGCAGTGGCAGGAACAACGTAGGATGAACTTACCATAACCCCTCTTCCCCATCTTTCTGCACTGCTGTGGGAGAGGACATAGATCTGGGAAGGAAGGAGGGGTGGGGGGACTGTGTTTTTAAAATTTGATTTTACTTCTCACTGTCTTCTAATTTTTTTACTGATAAATTCGGTTAATATCCTCAAGTTGAGTCTGTTTTGCCTGTGGTGGTATTCAGTGAGTGATCTCTCCCTGTCCTTATCTCAGCTCACAAACCTGTTGTTATATTTCCTTTCCCCTGTTCAGCTGTGGGATTGATAGAGCAGCTCTGGTGGTTACCTGGCATCCAGACAGGGTCAACCTGCCACAGGATCCCAGAGCTGCATGCAGTACTCCAGGTGGGGTCTCACAGGAGCAAGAGGGGGAGAATCATCTCCCTTGACCTACTGGCCATGCTTCTGATGCAGCCCAGGATGTGGTTGGCTTTCTGGGTTGCAAGCTCATATTGCGGAGTCACGTTGAAGTTTTCGTCACAAACACCCCCAAGTCTTTTATTCCCAAGACTAGTCTTGATCTGTTCTCTGTCCAGCATATTTGTGCTTGGGACTGCCCTGGCCCATGTTGCAGGACCTTTCACTTGAACATGTGGTTATGAGGTTTGCATAGGCTTACCAAGGTCCCTTTGCATGGCATCCCTTCCCTCCAATGTGCTGACCACTCCACATAGCTTGGTATTGTTGGTAAACTTTCTGAGGGTGCACATGATCCCACTGTCCGTGTCACCGACAGAGACATTAAAGAGTGCTGGTCCCAATTCCAACCCCTGTGGAATGCCACTCTTCACTGCTTTACAATTGGCCATTGAGCCTTTGAGTGCAACACTTTTAGTGCAACTGCTCAGCCCATTTTTTATCCACTGAATGGTCCATCCACTGACCTGTGACTCTCCAGTTTAGAGACAAGGACATCAAATGCTTTGCACAAGTCCAGGTAGGTGATGTCAGTTGCCCTTCCCTTGTCCACCACTTCTGTAACCCCATTGTAGAAAGCCACCAGATTTGCCAGGCATGATTTGCCCTTGGTGAAGCCATGTTGACTGTCACCAGTGACCTCATTATTTTCCATGTGCCTTAGCATAGTTTTCAGGAGGAGCTACTCCACCATCTTAGCAGGTACTCTTTACGATGGTGCACACATCGGACCTTGGGGCAAAAGGCAAAGTCTCTCACCCTCGAAGGTTTTTGTATCTTCTCTCTCTCCTCCCCCACTATCTCTGGCCCAAGGAGGCCTTGTACAGGTCTGCAAACTTGTTATCTCTCTGCATACCAGAGAGCAAGGCTGAGAACTTCTCTCGCTATGCAGATGAGGGGAAGAGGGCTTGAAGCACTGAAACTGCCTTTGAGAAAAAGCCACCACATTAGGCAGAAAGCCCTTCTAGCGAAACAAGTTCTAACTTCCCAATATAAATTGTTCTGGAAATGTATCTATTCCTACACTGGGTCTTCCTTATTTCCCTTTTTAAAAATTGGGTTTATGTTTCTCCTTTTCCAGTCCATTGGAAACTTGCCACAGCTTCTCAAATATGATGGAGGATGGCTTAGCCACTTCCTTGGCCAGCTCCCTCAGGACCTGTAGATGCATCTCATCAGCTGCAGTGGACCTGTGCGCTGTAAGGTTCCCTAGATGTTCTTGAACCTGGTTTTTCTTGAACTCCTTAAACTTCTTAAGGCAGTTTTATAACATTTTTATCAAAATTTCCTTTCTCTATGAACATTTTTATGAAAAATTATTTCTATGAAAAACACAGTTTAAACAGAAACAAAATATGAAATAAAATTTTTTGCTAAAACTTTCTCCTAAGCAAATACTAACATCTTTGATGAAAGGTTAAAAAAAAGTTTTTTCTAATAAATTTCATTCCTAATACTTTCTTATTGAATTATAATCTGATTTTTGGATGTCTAATTGCTGTTCTCAAACAACTCAAGAATATAAAAGATCAGAAAAATCATTTAAGGTTAGCCTTTACTCACTCTACTTCGCTGGTTTGTGCCCAAAACCTATGTCTGGGAGTCTGATCTCTGCATACTAATCCAAAATCTTGTAGGAGTTAATGAAATCTCATAGCTGCATATTATTTTAATATTTTAGTGGGTGTGACATGCAATTCATATAATAGATATTTGTATCAAATAAACCCTGTCAGAATGATTTACCTTTGACAAATGTCCCACTTACATGTTCTCAACTTGTCTTCTGTATTGAAGTAAATATTGATCTTTGAAGCAGTATGTTTTGACTACGTTAGTCTGACTGCAGTCATAACCTACAGAATAGCAATACTGTCACTCCACTGTTCTTTCCTGATCGGAAGTGTTTAAAAATGTGATTTCTGACTTGTGTTCAATTATCTTTTTCTGGAGAGATAAATCCAGTTGCCTGTTGGATGAATAAACAGATTTAAATATTTGTGATGATTCTGAATATGCATCAAATACAGTGTCTGAAATTTCATTAAGGTACTTTTCTTAGACTAATCTATTAGAACTTAATCACCTAGTGGAAACTCTGCACCATTTGGATCATATTAAATACATAAGTAGATAAAAAAAACCCTTTGCCTTGGAAAAGTATTACATCAGCAGTCTTAATCATACTGTGAGTCTTATCTGTCTGGCAGAGCAGTATTATGTTTAATAGTATTGGTAATTCTGATTTACTAGGACAAATAACGTATCAGAAGATATTTGCATCTTCAATCCTGCCAATATATTACTCAATGATTCCGTTTAAAAAATTCCCTGAGGCTTTTCTACTCATTTATTAAGATTCCTAAACTTTGATGGCTGGGTAAAATGTCAGCCTTGTATGCCACATGTCTGAACTCCCACTGCAGTGGTATTGTCCCTAACCACAAAGTCTGCAGACGATGGAAGTTGCGGGCTGACATAGCTCAGTAGAAAGCAGAACCTGAAGTTTACTCTGAAATAAGACTTGATCCTGCTACCTAAACACCTCTAAGACATCCTGGAATTATTTATGGTCTGGGGCATAGGATCACACACAGATGTGTGGCATACTCGCCAGCTCCATGAAGATGTCTTGGATATCCATTGGTGTTATACACATATTGAGATAATTAAATTGTGTTTCAGCTGTTAAATTGTCCAAAGCTGTTTCTAGAATCTATTCACTGTTTCAACCAGGATCCCAAATCAGTTGCCTTATGTCAGCAGGTTGCCCAATGATAGATAAAACTTCATTGTATATGATTTAAGCGTCACATTCTGGTAAAAACTGCATGTAACATTTCTATCTTGTAATGGTGTTTTTTTCTAAACCAAATCTTGATAGAAATGCTGTGTAAACACAAGAGCTTTTAAATCTACTTTAAATGAGTGTGGTGTAGCCTGCAGGGAAAGTATTGCTGGTTTTGTTTGGGGTCTTGTTATCATACATAGACCTTGTATAGGAACTTATGGAGGGAAATGGGATGCTGAGGAAGAAAGAAGAACTTGCTCAGACCTGTCTCATTCTCCTTGTAGTTGTGAAGCCTTAACACTAAATGGAAACAAACTGAAATTTCATGTGCCAATGCATGTTAGTTTATCTAAACTTTAGCAGAATTGAACCAAGTATGTTTACAGTGCTGAAGACAAAAAGTCAGTTAATAACTTGTGGTTTTGAGTGTTTATGCTGCAGAATTGTTAGCTGTGTTTAGATGAGTCCAGCTTGCACTCTCAGTCATGAAGCATGAACACTGCTGAGGAGATTTTCAGCATGAATCAATCCCAAAGAGCAGACAGCATGAGGCTGAGCCAGGTTTGCCTCCCTCCAGCTCACACAGCAGAGTTCATGCATCCAAATGCTCCACCTGTTTTCCTGCCATTCCACAAAGCACACTGCAGGCACTATGATTTCACTCTATAACAACTGTAATATAGAATTAGTGTTGCTTCAAATAATTTGAGCAGAGGAAAACATGTCTAAAACACTTATATTTTATATGGGTGTCACAAAGAAGGCCCCAGCACAATTTCTAGGTTGTGGATACAAACAGTTCACTAGAAAGCTAACCAGACCTAAACAGTGGGGCTGTAAGTCAGCCCACAAGATTTGATCTAGGGCCAAGGTCACCCATACTTCTGTCCTGTTTAGCATACAAATTTTAGTACTAAACCTATGCTTGTTTCTTGTATATGTAATTTTCTATCAAGCTTTTAGTCACAATAGGTTTTTTTCAGTATCCAATTTAATTAAAATAAATGTTCAGAAAAGCTAGCAGAAGGGAATCCCTTGTCACTGAGTTATCTTTTCTGCATACAGGGAAAACTGAATTTCCAATTACATAAACAAGACAGCTTCTTGAGGTTTATCATACAGAGCAGGGATGACTTTACTGAACTGAACAGTTTGGAGTTACTATATTCCCATATGTTGATAACTTTTTCTTACCCTGATATCCTTTTCAATGTTGATACATTTATTTTGATCCCACCCGCTGGAGTCAAACTTTCATGTTGGAAAGTCAAGGGATAGGTAAATAATTTAGTTTGGGGAGGAATAATATGACAACCCTTTCCAAAACTGTAGGTGTTATATGTGCTATAAAAAGAAAAAAATAATTGTGGTTTATTTGTGATACTTGTCCATTTTATTAAAAATGAAGTGCTTAAGCTAAAACAAAGGAAGCATAGAACAGTCCTGGCAAACAGTCCTGACAACAAACAATTTAAAGCTAAAGTTGCTTTTCACATATCAATGCATACCTGCTAATATTCTTACTCAGACCATGAGATTTATCTCAACATCTGGCTATCCAAAATTTGGTTTAATTGAAGTTTGAAGGTTAGTCTTTCTTTACTGACAAGAAAGAAAATAGGCAATTCCAGAGGATGAATCAGGACAGCATATACATACATACATACATATATATATATATATATATATATAAATAAATTTTTAAAATTCTTTTTTTTAAGTGCCTAGACATTCTCTCCATTAACTTGACACTGAAAATAAATGAAATAGACTCTAATTTTTAGACAGTTAAAGTTAAGACAACTGAGATTAACTACAGCCTTTAAAATATATATGCTTTCTTTTTTATCCCTGTTTTTTTGTTTGTTTGTTTTTTTCTTCAACAAGGGAACCTTCCTCATGCCTAAGCAAATTGGTAATATTCACTACAACTCAATTCAGTCCATAATGAGAGACTGGCAAAATTTATAATAATTCAACAGTGAAATAACTCCCCTTTTTTGTATTGAAAAAACAAAAGGTGAAAAAAAATACACCCATGTATTGCAGTCCAGACATGAAAATGATCAATTGAATCCACTTGCTTAAAGAATAAAGACTCTAGAATGACAGCCAAACTAAAGATACGTTCCTTATTGAACACTGATAATCAGCTACGTGCAGAGGGAACAGACATCTGAGAAGAAAACAAAATTCTTCTTGAAAATGCCACTGATTTTAGAACATAGATTTTTGTTGACACATGATTATTTGGTTTGGTTCTGGCTAAGAATGCACAGCTACTTGGGTAGGACTATTGTGTTTGCAATTAACCACCATCAAGGTTTGCTGGAGCACATGGTGGCTGGTTGCCACTGTCCACACTGGTGGGCAACTGCCATGGGCATCAGGGCCAGACACCCCTCCCTGCTGGTGCAGCTGAACTGACAGAGAGGAAAATAACTTTCATCTCTGAATAAAAGGGTCTGTGTAGATGACAGTAATTTTAATTATTTTTCAACTGAGTTACTGAGTCTATTGTTTTAGCTTCCAGCAGAGTTCTTAAAATAAAAATAATTCATCTTGTGTAAAGGAATTCTTTTTAGCCATCGAAGTCACTCTGTTCTGCTGAATCTTTTATGACCAGATTGCAGTCTGTTTTCCACGGAGTATGCAGAGAGAGTAAAAATGTGTTGGTTTGGGAGTTTTGGATTTTGCTGGGTTGTGCTTTTTAGTTAGGGGTTGTTTTTTTGTTGGTTTATTCTTTTTTTTTAAATGGAGGTATAAAATGATTCTGGTTTCACCACAAAGCATGTAAAAAGGGAAATAAATACTAAAGTACTATTTGTTAAAACTATACTAGAACAGTAGATTTTACAATGCACATTTTTCTTGTCACTGCCCTATTTTTATTATCTATACCATGTTTATTGGAACAAAGTAGTCCTTACTGATGAAAAAAGTCTTCATGTGACAATTCACTACCTTCTACAGCATTTGCTTAAAATGAGTTGCAGTGAGTGGAGGAAAAACACAGCTAACTTTTAATTTATTTTTTTTTAAATGAATTACTCTTGTCCTTAGCATTAACCTATGTAATTATTTTTCATATGTTGCATTTATATCAAGGAAAGAGATTTAGCCTCAGATTATATGCAAAAAGAAATAATTGGCTTTTTTTCTGTAATGGTTGTACCATTTGCTTTTGACCATAACAATTTGCTATAGAAACTATCCCTGAATTGTCACTATTATAAAACCATTGTGTGGCTGCAAAGGGAATGTGACCTTCCACTACCTTCCACTAACACTTTTTATCCAACTTTTCAATGCAATTCATAAAGTTAAGTTATAACTCTGAAAACCACTTGAAATTGAGGAAATGTCAGCTTTTGCAGGGTTTTAAGATAAGTGAGCTAAAACAAATCTCTTGATAATGTTCATTGCCTTACATTCAGATCAATTCTTCTTGAACTTGTTCTATGAGATGCCAGAGGAGAAGGAAAGAGAAAGGATAGGAAAGGACAGAGCTTTGGTAAATGCAGACTCATTTACTGATACGAAGTACTAGGGAATAGCTGCAGATTCTTTTTGTTTTGTTTCCTATTACTTAAATGTTATAAGTTACTTAGTGAAATTCCATCATACTTTGTACATGTTAAGACCCCACCTAGATATGTGGGTTCATTGTGTATGAAGCATTTAATAACTGATTTTTAAGTGTTATAATAAAATTACTGTCAGTACAACAAGTCCATTAGACAGAATTGAACTTCTACATCAATATTAGAATCTTGACAACAGTTTTGAGATTTTCCCTAAATTCATTCAAATTTTCACCAAATTCAGAAGTAGAATATAACAGCTGCATGGTGATAACTTTTTAAAAGATGGAGCTTTTTTTATATTAAAGTGAGATAAGAAAAATAATATGCCTGTTTTCTAATGGTGATATAAAAGTAATTATATTCAGGAACACCTTTTCAATGACTAAGTTATAAATTTTACTAATCTTCAGAAAGCTGACTATTTAAAACCATTATTCCAAATTATTCTTGCCCAAGGTGTTGAGAAAAAGTCAGTATTGGTACATTTCTCATAATTTCTCATCATCATCAAACTTCTTTTGAAGATTCTCACATAAAACAACAGCAGAATAAGCGCCGAGTTGCATATGGGTGAGGACAGAGAGAAGGAGAGAGAGAGAAGGTATGCAAAAGTGAAAAAGTAAAGTTCGGCCCAGGTCTGTCCAGCTCATAAAGGAAGAAATCAGGCTGGTAAACTACTCATATTGACATTCCTGACCATAAGACCTCACGCTGTAATGGAAAATATATATATGTCTGTGTTGATATATTTTTTTTCTTTTTATAGTTGTTTACTATGATCTCATCAACTAGCACTTACAAAAACAGCAATTTGATAAATTAATACTAATTCCTTCCAGTGTAAATCATATGACATCCTACACACACAAACAAACAAACAAAAAACCAAACAAACAACAGCATTGACAACTCTTTTTTTTTCCCCAAATATTCCGATTCCTTTACATGCTGGGTAATTGAAGGATGAGAAGGGAAGGGCTGCTGCACAGACAGGTATTATTACTGAAATAAAGGGAAAAAAAATCAGAACAAGAAGGACAAAATGACTATGCCTCCCCTGTATCTGAAATGTGCTGTAGTTGCAGTACCTGTGAGACTTTTTTTCAGAAGTTTTTCAGAATTGATAAGCAATTCTTCCTTATCAATTCATTATTGATTGCACTTTTCGAATTCAACATTTCAAACAACAGAAAAGAGATTTTTCATAGTTCATTTTCTCAATAGTCTTGTTAACATTTTTAACACTGATTAACTCTTTTGAAATGTCATTTTCATCCAGACTGTGACCTTGAGGTTGGAAGAATCAGAATGCTATAAGAGGAGAGAGAAGCACAGCTCAGAACAGAGCAGAAGAAAAGGTCATCGTGTTTTAGTGCCTTCTTTAAAATTCACTGCAGTATTTGCAGCAGCCTATTAGTGTAATTTTGTTTGGAACATGACCAAAACCCAAGTTTTTATTTAAAACGTGCAGTTTAATTTTGATCATGTTCCAAGCTAAATTACATTAGTAGAGTACAGTAAATAATGCAGTGTGTTTTAACAGAGGCAGAAAAACATGACAGCTTTTGCTTCTGCCCCTGTCTTTCCATTACATCATTGGCTCTTCTATAGTATCCAAAAGCTGGAATGAAGCTGAGCTCTGCAGGATGCCAGCTCTGTGATCTCTTCTACTTAAAGTTCAAAAGAACATTCTGGCAAGTGAACAAGTGTTAATATGTCTTAAAAATGTTATAAACCCCAATGATAAGAGAGCAGAGAAGAGCAGCGTGATGATGTGACACTGCCAGTCTTCATTAGGTTGAATACTCTGTAGGTTTCAAGGGCTGAACTACAGGAGATGCATGAATTTGGCCATCTGCCTTGAATTTCCCACTGCATGTATCTATAAAATCAGTCCTTTAGCACAGTGTATATATGTTGGATCAAGTCTGCTAGACAAAATTGAACTACTGCATCAATAATTCTTAAGCTGTCTTCAAAATACCAACCTCATTGAGGGGAAATGCATCTACTTGTGTGACATATAGGGCTGTCCAACGTAACTATGATATTTATATTTCTTATGTCTGAAGAAACAAATCAGGTAACCAGTGCCATCTTAGGTAAATACTAATAAACTTTCTATAATTCATATCTACATGCTTTGGTCTCTACATGCCATATTTCATATGAATATGGATAATCATAAATTGAATTTTTTTTTTTTACTTTAATTTTTTGACAGTGTATTTCAAGTCCCTCCAACTAGAAATATCTGCAATGCAGCTGGGATATTTCCACAGCTAGGATGATTCATGCAAGCTAGTCTTAAGCCAGATAGCTCGAATACTGTTGCTGGGAAAAAAAAAAAGTCCAATCGGCATGGACCCAAGGATCAAAGGGATTTACTGGTTTATTATCAACATATAATTAATCAACAATCAGTGAGCTATAAATTTAGGATCAATATCAACAGCGCAGCAGTTACCAGACAGCTGCAAAATGTTATACACATAAATAAATACTTATCACCATGTTCCACTATTTAAAGGGTAGCTACAAAGTTGATGAAGACTGCTTTTTCAAAGAGTCACATGAAACATATGAGGGTTGATGGGTTCAAGTTACTCCTGGGGAGATATCAAGTGGATACAAGGAAAATTTTTCACAATGAAAAAAATCAGCCATTGGAATAATCTCCGCAGGAAAGAGGTGGATTCCCCAGCACTGGACACTTTGAAGAGTCATCGGGACAGTGTGCTGCTCCATCTTGTCTAGAACATGCTTGTGCCACGAAAAGTTGGATCAGATGCTCCCTGAGGTCCTTTTCAACCTGGTATTCTATGATTGCTAAAAACCTTTATATTACTAGTCCCAAACAGGTGCCCCCCCAACAGCACTCCATAACGGGTGCTGCAGGCTCCCCCTGACCTGGGCATGTGGGAATTCCTGCTTGCACACACTTACACACCTGCTCTAGGAGACCTGAGTGCCCTGGCAGCCCCTCCAGGGGCGGGTGACAGGCCCCAGGAGGTAAACTCGCATCCCTAGGGTGCAAATACTAGAGCAGCCCTGTGGAGGATGCGGGTGAGCTATGGCAGCAGCTGGGTGTGCCCGTGGGGGGTCCATGCTGACAAGCCCAGGAAGAGCCCACAGTGCTGTTGGCCACATCTGGCAGCGTCACAACAGTCCCTTTGCTTCTCTGTTTCAAAAATCTATGTAACTCCTCGGACAGCTTTTTATCCAGCCACCTTCGGCTTTATCAGTCTGAGGTGAAAAGCCCTCCCAGGTAGTTTGGTGTCCCACCCATGCACACTGTTACGCACATTCCTGTCCTGCTGGCTTCTTTTTCCCAGGTGGACCACAGAGACAGTAGTGAAATTACTCCACCATGAAGCTCAATATGAAGCTTATTAAAAAAGCAGAATAAGTGTTGGACTGAGCACCTTTTATAAGTCAGTGTGTCATAAACATTTTCATATCAGAGATTTTAATCTCCCAGACACTTTGTTTCATTTACCTGAAATAATTTGGGTTGTAATTGCGTCTGAACCTTCAGGCACTACTGTACCATCAGCAACTAATGTTCATACTAAAAACAAAGCTCATGCAGGAAATTTATTGTGACTGTAATGCCATGAATGAAGTCTGTTAAAGATTTTCCTTTTTGAAATTTTTGAGTTGTCGCTCCTTTTTGTATGTCTTATAACTTAACTGTATTCTGCAGCACACTGCTGACTACAGTACGGTGGCTAGCAGGACTAGGGCAGTGATTGTTCCCCTGTACTCGGCAATGGGGAGTCTGCACCTCAAATTCTGTGTCCAGTTTTGGGCCTTCCATTACAAGAAAGACATTGAGGAGTGTGGAGGTCAATGAAACTAAGATGATCCCAGGAGAGGCAAGAAACTGGAATGGTTTATTAGACTTACAAGTTCATTTTTAAAGTGTTTAATTCAATAGGGAGTTATTCAACAGGGGGTTGGAATTATTACAATTTATTAAAAATAAGAGATTTTAGGAGATGACATAAGGGGAAAACCCAGATTAACAAATTTGGGGTCTTAGCAATTACCTCATGGGGAAAAACCCACTTTATCTTAGGGGACTTTACAGGGGGAACAGGTATTTGATTCTACAGGATGCAGGGATTCAGGGAACACAAAGGGAGAGATAAGGTACAATAGGATTTCTGCAGAGGTTTGGTGAAATCAAGATGTAGGCTCTCTGGGCTCCAGCAGGGCAATCAACATCTTATGGTATCTCCCAAAAAAAAACCAAGGTTTTTTTCCCCAGCTCTCCTAGCCCAAGGCTTTCTGCAAAGTCCACCCAAATCCTTTTCTACTGATGTCATATTTTGGGATCCAACAGAGGTGCTGGGGCATGTCCAGTGAAGGGAAACAAAGATAGGGAAGCATCTGGAGCAGAATTTTTAGAAGAAGCAGCTAAAGGTTGTTTAGTCTGGAGAAGAGGAGGCTCAGGGAGGACCTCCTTGCTCTCTACAAGTACTTGAAATGAGATTAGTAGTGAGGTGGGAGTCAGTTTCTTCTGCTTCGTGTCAAGTTAAAGGATGAGAAGAAATGGCCTTAAGGTGCACCAGGGGATGTTCAGGTTAGATATTAGAGATTTTTTTTTACTGAGAGAGAGGTCAAGCATTAGCATAACCAGGGAGGTGGTAAAGTCACTGTCTCTGAAAGTGCTCAAGAGGCATCTGGATGTGGCACTTTGGGGTATGGTTTAGGGGTGGTTATGATGGTCCTGGGTTCACAGCACGACTGGATGATCTTGAAGGTCACTTCCAAGGTTGATGATTCTGTGATTCCGTGATATGATTACCAACCTTACATGGCTTGAACAGGTAAATAATGACATATATACCTACACCTACCATTAAAAATCACATGTCCAAGTTTATAAATCTGATACACATATGCATACTCCTCAAAAGCAATAAATGCACAAACACAGTATTAAAGTAACATGAAAAATAAAGAAAATCGGAAATGTGGACTACAGAACATAAGACCTACTCATATTTATTCTCTCCAGTAATAAGAAATGGATCATGTAAGAACAGCCACCTGAACCCAAACCTAGGTGAATGTGCTGGAAATCACAGAACACAGACTGTTCCTACATTTATTTAAAATCCTGACCAGTAAATTTGAAAGTAGGACAAATTCAGCATCAGTATAGGACAGTGTGTCTTATTTCACATTGGACTTTGTTACAACAAAATGTAATTTTGTACTCAGCCAGTACACTGGTAGGCTATATAAAATCATGAGATCATTTAGGTTGGAAAAGATCTCTAAAATAATGCTAAGCTAACTTAGCACTGGCAAGTCTTAGGCTTTAATAACTATAGCACCAGTATTCTGCAACTGCAGAAATAGGTAATGGTAAGTGGAATAAATCTTTGGACAAAAGCAACAAACTTAGGCAGATGAAAAGTACTGCATATACCTATCTGACATGTTGGTTCTGTTTATTGCTTGGAATTCACCTTTGCTTCATGGCCCACTTTTAAAAGAGAGGAAAGATGTATTTTATTTATAGCTCATATTAAATGCTGGTAAAATACAACCCTTAGCTATTGTAGAGTCACTAAAACTGATAAGGTCATCCCATCATTAAATGTAGTGGCAAAACCAGGCCACAAGTAGCAAGTCTGTTCTAATGAATTGTAGTTATTACCATATTTTCACACATAAGGGTGTTTTACAAGTGTAATTGCTTAGACACATGTCCTATTCACTTATTCTCTCATAGGCTGCCAGGGATATAGGGCTTCATCTGTGCATTTAGGCAAGGGAAAATAAAAAGGCCACTGCTCCATTGTGTGATTATTTACAAAAAAATGTGTACATAGAGAGTTTTCCTTTTAAAAACTCTATAATTTCCCTGTCTCAAAGGACCTCAGATTCTTCATATAGTTACTACAGTCTACAATTCTAGCACAAATAAATAAATCTAACTTTTATTCAAATAAAATTTCATATTGGTTTAAGCAAATTTCATTTAGTAGCTGTTGTGTCAGAAAGAGGAAGATGCTTGGCTCAATGTTGAATTTCTAGATCTGATATAGGCAACTAGCAGGATTTTGAATATCTGAACTCTTTGAGGATGACTGGAAGCTACTCAAGTCTTTAAAATCTCTATATTGATCTGAAATATATCAAGTCCAGTCATCAGTTCTTAAGCTGCTTGTCTGTAAAAAAAAATTAAAAAAAAATAAAAGGAAATTGGGGGAGAAAATTTTCTTTTTGTTTTTCATAGTGGTGATGTGAGCAGGTTTGTGAAATGCACTGGTAATAGAGTAAATTCAAGCTAAAAGTGATGCAGAACATTGCATGAGCAAGTACATACCTAACATAACCTACACATAATTTACACAGCCGATGGAAAGAAGCAATCCTGACACCTTGATTAGACTCACATAAAATATGTGGCTGAATTTAGACACTACTACTGCTTCTTGTATGCAGCAAACTAGGATCTGAAGCTTGGGTAATGGCACTGCTATGGATCCAAATCCAGTTCTATAATACTTCCCCCAGCATTAACAACATCCCTGGAAGGGCATTATAAACTTAAAATAAAAGAGAACTCTAAGGGGAAGAACGCGGAGGAGAGGGGAACACCTGTGAATGAATTTTATAAGCAGAAATCCTTTTTTTCCCCAATGATCTTATAAGGATATTCATAGACAGGAAGTAATCAATATTCTTATTTATCTCTAATTAGACCAGATTTTTTTTTTTAATCAAAATCATTAGCAAATGTCTCCATAACTTGAGCAGACTGACAATACAATGTTGATCCAAGCAGCTAAGCAACTAGATTTCACAACTGCTTACGAACAGATAGGGAAATATTCATTCTGTGTCTATATAATTTTTTTCTGCAGAAAAGTTATATATATGCATCATGTTTTAGTGGACAGTATTTCAGGGTTTAGATTAATCAATTATTATGGTACAACATTGTTACTACTTGTAAAGCATTTGGGGGTTCTTGCAGAAGCAGGCATTGCTGAGATGCTATACATGATGATCTAAAGGTGCATCTCAGATAAAAATCTATTTTTAAACTATAAGCCTTGAACATCATCTCTGAAATCCTTAGAACCAATGAAGCAACTAGAAAAAGAGAAAGGAAGTTATTGTTTAGGACTGCAGTAGTGCAGTTTTACAGCTACTTCTGAGCAAGAAGAATCTAGTCTTTCTATACCCACTGATCAAATACGAACAGAAACTGGACAGCTTTGCTACACGGATAGTCTGGACAACTCAAGAGGAAAATGAGAGAAACACCTCATAATATGATACGGTCTTGTGAGAACCTGGAATCTTCTACTGAATTCTCTCTTGTAATTTTTTTCAATACCTTTGTGATACCTTGGTAACAGAAAAAGCATAAAATGATTGCCTCTTCTTGATAAGGCATACTAGACATTGCTTATAACCTCAAACCATGTTCTTTTTTTATTCCTCAATAAGCATTTTTGTTGTAATAGGTTTGTAACAAAGATTTAATAGAGAAACTACAGGGAAGGGATTGATTTACTCCAATACCACTCATGCATTCACATACATTCACCTATTTCATACATTCTCTCTGTATGTGAATGTATGAAAGTCCAATTCCACTGCCTGAACTACTACTGTTTCAAAATAGAACAAAACTAGAGAGCTGACATTGTCCCTCAAAGCAGGGATCAGCAGGGAGACAAAGATGAGCTTGTTGGAGAGAGTATATTTTACCTGTGGTCAAACTTCCTAAGACAAATACCTAATCAGGAAAAATACAAGTAGAGTAGAGTGCAAGCGAAATTTTTCCATTCTGTCATGAAGTACATGAACATGGCATGTGTCAATATTTCAGGGAACATTCACTTGGCAGGGATATCTGAGAAGAGTCAGCTGCAGCTAAATGGAAGAAGGTATTTCAAAAACAAAGCTGCCTGCTGCTGTTTTTCATTGCCCATGTGGCTCTGGTAAAAACTGGGATTATGGTAGGATTACACAGCAGGATAGACAGAGGAACACTGGTGATTCTGCTTTTTCATAATTAATTGAAAGAGGCACTGTGATCTTCTGGGCACAGGAGGAAGAATATTTTTCTGGCAGGCTGCCCCTCTCCCTAACCCATCACTGCCTGAGGTTCTGCCTGTCCCTATCCTTTACA
Source organism: Pyrocephalus nanus (assembly GCA_038380795.1). Classification (NCBI taxonomy): domain Eukaryota; kingdom Metazoa; phylum Chordata; class Aves; order Passeriformes; family Tyrannidae; genus Pyrocephalus; species Pyrocephalus nanus. The sequence continues at coordinate 69,494,096 of CM076261.1, forward strand.
GAAAAGGCTGCTGGTTCCAGCAGTGGATGCAGAGAGAGTCTTGGCTGCCAGGTGGGGACAATCAGAACATCAATCATAGCCAATTAATCTCTTTTGGACATTTCTGAGCTTGGAGACAATTTTAACGGAAGAGGAGGCTTGTTTACAGTCTTCAAGCTCCTCTAGTTCTGGGAAACAAGCTGTGTGCTGTAGCCTTTAAAAATCACAATTGTATATTTATGAAAAAAAATAATGTCTAACTAAATGTTAATCAGAAAGTTCTGGATTCCATCTTAGCTTGCAGCTTTTATGATGGATGAGGACTACTTTCTGTACTAAAAGCCATCCCTCCTTTCCCTAAATCACTGAACTCTGCTTGTTGCAGGACAGTAGCAGCTGTACGGGCAATGCAAAATTTTGCATTTAATGTTGGATATTCATCTTTTGACATAGATTCCTGTCACTTGTTCTGCCAAAATCTTTAGCTGAATAAATTTTCCAAGAAAATCATGTTATAAAACCTAAAGCAAAATAGAAAGTGGCCAAGGAAGAAAAGTGTTGGATTGAAATAGATATTAAAGAAGTTTTAGCTTTCAGTCTTTTACTGATTAGGAGATTATCAATTTCTGATCCTTTTTTTCTCACTAAATTTGATGCTTGTCTTTCCCTGGGAATAGTACTTTTTTTTCGTTTTTCTTTTTTTTCCCCCTGTCAATTAAGAAATATAAATTCAACCTTTTCAGAAGAAAAACATCTTCAATTAAATTTTGAATCATATTTTTAACAACTGCTTCTGATGAAAAATACAGTCTCACCAGAGAACCATTAATTTCAGCTTGGATTTAGGGCTTTACTTTGTCTCTGGCAGACTGTCCGAACATCATTTTCTTTTTATCATCAAATGTAATACTGTTAATTTAAAGGATGATCTTCAAGACTGAGGTATATGTTTCAGCAGGACCGTATGTGCATTACTCACAGCAAACTAGTAAAACAAATATTTTTAAACACATTTATCATTATTTTAACATTGTATTTTAACATTATTTAAGATTATTTAAATATTGACATTGTTTACACTATTGTTTCACTTTTAGCACATCATCCATCTTGGACAACAAAACCTCGGTGATCAGTTTTGCATTGCTTCATAGTAATCTTCCTCTTGATCAGTGTTTATACTACTTTTTCCTGTTGCATTGGACGTGAACTGAGACAACATCACATTGTTATTTATTTTTAATAAAGCATTTCAGCGATTTGCAAGTCAATGGATGAAGTAAATTATCAAGGCTATGATACAATTACCTAGGGGCACAAACAAAATTTTAAAGTAAATCTCCCAACACTTTTGAGAGTGTTCTTTCAAGACCCAAGAAAACAAAATATCAGTCCTATACTAAAGTTGCCTCATATTAATTACACTTTTCTGTTATAAATTCTCATCTTGCTGACTTGGTTATCAAAAATTTCAGAATCAGCTTAACATTCTTGTTAACATACTCTAAAACCAGCATCATATTTTGCAATAAACATGATATTAAAAATCTCTTAGCAGAAGGAACAATACTTATGTTTTTATATATGTGTGAGTGCTGGGAATTGATCAATCCTGAATGTGTTTTCCAAATGCATTTTTTTTTCTATAAGCAAAAGTGTGAATATGAAGTTTCACAAATAAAGTACATTATTACTGTAGTCTCTGAAACGTTTTGCATTGCCCCAAACTTAATGAGACTGTAATATTTTTGTCACATTATTGGAGGGATTATTTTCAACAGATTTCATTTATTGTTATTTATGACTCACAAATTACTATAAAATCAAAGTCTTTTATTTTTGATAAAAAGTTTGAATTAAACTCTTCTAAAACAAATGCATGTCTTATTAACTGTTGTCCTGAATGGGAATAACTTAGGGATGAGAAATAAAATTCTTTATTACATAGATAATGATTAACCCAATCATCATGAAAACATTAGTATGAGATTAATATAACTACTTATGGGTATATTATTGTCATCTTCTCGTTTTTAGTGTATTTGAAAAAACTTTTAGCCTGTGTGATGGAATATTTTCTTTTATGAGCATTACATAGTATCACAGGTTATACATCTATGTTAGGATAGAGATATGTATCCTCCCTCTCATTTTCCGTCAACATATAGTTGAGTACATAAACAGGAAATCACACTAGTAGAAAATGTAACAGATTCTAAAAATTAATTCAAGGCAGATAAGGATACTTTTAAGGAAAATGGGATACTTAAGAATTTGAGTTAGATTTCTAATGTAGCTCAAAGATTTTACTCCAGAAAATTCTGTAACAAGTACATAACTTCTTATCTGTTTCAAAATACTTTTTCAATAGCAGACAATTAACTTATTGCTAGGTAATTTATTATTTAGGTGATCTATTTTAACTAAGTTCACTAGCTTCAACTTTAAGTAATATATCATCATGCCTTTTCTTTAGGGACAGTCAGAAAAAAAATTACCGTGAAGGAATTGCTGTCCACGATCATGTTACTATTTCTCTCTCCTTGATAACTAAACTGCTAGAACTGTGCTCTGTACCTTTAGGATTAAACTACTAGGGTTAATTTTCTTGCTGAGCAAAAGAAGCATCAGCACTGAAAACTTTGTTGGCATGGTCGTGTCTGCCTGGGGAACTTTTGTTGCAGCAAGGCAAGCTCTGCCAGCTACAGGAGCTAAAAATTTCTCTTTCTACACATGCTGAGCACAAATGTAGCAGCAGGTAGTAAAAATATCAAACCTATACCACAGGTGATAATGGTGGATAACTGCAATTGCCACCCCTGCACTTCTGCAGAGGTGGAAGACACTCTTACCTCTTCTTTTTGTAGGGATTCTGCTTCAAGTGGTACAAGGTGATCCATCTCTTTCACTCTTGCTTCTTCTCTGGTACCATATCAGTAATATGTCAGCTTAATTTTTAATATGGTCATGTCATGAACCAGATCCAAGCATAGATCTGAGCACCCATTACTATGCTGTGGGCCTTGAAAAAATGTCAGAAGGCTTCCGAATAGGGCATTACAATGTCAGTTATGAAGCCCCTCTACTGTTCTTACTGTTGGTTCACATTCTGAAAGGCTTCGCTTCCTGAGTGCATAGCTGCAGTGTCATTTCATGTAAGCATTTCCACTCAGTGAGTGTTGGGTAACTTTAGCAAGCCCCACATTTGAGCAGGAGGTGCTGTTGATGTCTGTGAAGTGTGTGCACACAGTGGTGTGCTGTTTCCCGTTGTACACTGTCTAGTGGATGCTAATGGTAAGTGCAGTGATGCCTGGATTTCCCACACAGCTTGGTGTGACAGAGCCTGCTGATCCATCACAGCCTGTCAGCGCTCTCACAGCATGCCTAATGAGGGGGTCTGCGATAATGTGGAAGATAAGCTATTCCTTTCCCATCAGTTGATCCTTGCACTTCTAGGTGATTTGTCTTTGATGCTTATTGCAGCATCTTACAAAGCTGCAGGCTAAAAAGCCAACAAATTTTTCTTCCTTAACGTAGAGGATGCCTGGAGTCAAGTACTAAGACAAATATAATAACAGATGATGTGTACTCAGAAATCATACATTGGACAGTAACTAAAGGAAACAAGAAAATGTATTTCTACTTGGATTTCCCTTTATTTTCTAATAGTAAAGTATTTTAGGAGAAATTGTTATGAAATATAAATAACATAAGAATTTTGCAGATGTCAAAATGATGAGCAACAGGAATGTCAATATTTGAAAGAGATTCAGCTGAAAGAACTGAAGTCACCAAAAGATGTAATTTGTACACAGGCTTTCTGTTAGACTTGTGTTTTACTCTTTACATACCTACGCTTGAAACTGTCACTGTGGGTGCCAAGTACAAATAAAAAAAATTATGTGGCTTGCTCTTGCTTCTCAAAATCCATCCATTCCCAGGCATTAAAGAATTCAACTTAAATGGAAAGAGGTCATTCATACAGTAGTTTCCTTCTTCCTTAAAGCTGTGGGAATACAAAATTTTTGATAGGAAGAACACTGGTTTCAGAAATAAAATGAACTGAGTAAACCTAAAGAGTGGGGAGTGGGAAATATGAATCACCAGCTTAGTTGTCTATTTTACTCAAAACTTATTAACAACTCCCTCTCACCCTTAAAATGCCTCAGGAAAGCAGTCAAGGAGTACTAAAAATGGTTCCACCTTTTTTTTTTTTTTCCAGATATTCTGAAATTGTTGGGTCTTACAGGAAGAGATGTTGCCATTATTTTCACTGTCATCTCAACCATCTCATCTGCTGCCACTCCTGAGCAACAGAAATGGTCTCTCTACCATATATTTTTCTCCCAGTGTAGGTTCTACAATACCACAAATATAAGATGCCAGCCTCTTCCACTGATATCAGACCTTACTTCTCGTTTTAAATGCTGCTAGGTTCTCTTATGGAGTGCCATACATAGGCAAAGGTCAGATCTTTTGTTAGGACAGAGCAAAGAATGTTGATAGATTTCATTGTTTCCTAACCAAAATCTTTGTTGCTTTAAGTACTGTGCAATTTTCATTAGGAGTTCAATAGCCTTTAGTTCTATATGATGTTTTAATAAGCTATGGAAAGGTAAGATTTTAATTGCTAAATAGCAATAAACATTGATTGTTTTTATGCCTTGCTGCTCTAACCAGGACAGGCTAAGTAGGCTTTTTAGCCTGGACTATCCGGTCTTAATTTCTAGTTGTTTTGACTGTTATCTCCTTACCTGCTCTCACATTTTTTTCCACCATTCAACTCTAGTTAAAGCCTTCAATTACAAACTGGAAACCTTCCAATGTCAAAATCCATGTATAGAGAAAAGGCTGCAATGGGGACGGAAAAAATGCAAAGGAGAAGCTAAAATAAAAGACTAATGAAGGATAAGCATCAAGAATCAAAATTCAACCTTAATTTTAAAAATGACTTTTCTATTAAAAAAACCCATTAAATTTTAGTTATATATTCATGCCACCTTTGAGAAATAGGCTATACACACCATGTATTTTTATCTAAAGAAAGACCCTATACACCTCATATATCTATCAATATTAATGAATTTTATAGATACTTTCTGTTCCAAAATGACAATTTTTCTATACTAGATATGTAAGACCTAGTCTACCTGATTTTTGGGGGTCCAAAAAGTTCATAACCCTGGGACTCACATTTCTCAGCTTTTACTGACACACAACTATTTTTATACTATTTGAACAATACTGCATAATATTGCCATCTGAAGTGTGTATTTCAGCAATGAGACTTTGCTCTAGAATGCTATGTGCGACCTGACACACTATAAATAGATAATTACAGGCCAAAAATCAATTTTTTATTAAAGGAAATATGAGTTGGCCGGAGAAACAATGGTTAATCAGCGGAGCTAAGAAACGTATAGTGAGAGGAATGGTACAAAAAGTCCATTTGTCCAGCAACTACAGAGGAATTTCCAGGATGGAAAAGCATGGTAGTTTGATGTTCTCAGATTTTGCAATATAGAGATCTGTAGTCTCTAAACTGTGTGCAGTAAATAAATCTTTAAAAAAATGACCAATATCCCTCTCCCCTACCCCTCAAAAAAACCCCCAACCCAAAATCTTTCAAGTACTATTTTTTTCTTTAAAAAATACAGTATCTTCAACTTTCTTGTCTCTAAATTTCTTTAAATGCTAGATTTTACAAGTGACATCAAGATACTGTGGACTTGTAACTTTACTTTTAAAGTTTTATGTTCTATTTAAATAAAATAAAAGTGTTTTTTTTCTGTAGCTTTCTAAAATCACATTAATTTCAACTAAGTGTCCCATGGAAATAAAACCTTTCCTTCTGTAGCAGCTCCCTTCCTTACTTTCAAAAAACCCCAGAGTTATTTAATGGTTTTACTTCTATCACACATTCTATTGCAACTTGACAGACAGTTTTAAAGCTACAGATGTGTCATGAAGAATAGCATTGTAAGAGAACCAGCTTCATCATAGAGATATTAAAGACAAAAAATTTAATTAATTTAGAATTTTATTCTAAAGCTTATATTTTAAGTTAACATATATAAATAAGATTTATACATGTTTTATATATGTATTTTTTATATTCTATTTTTATTCTACTTTCAGAAAGGAAGTCATGGTTTAGTTCAAATCTGCAAGTAAAATGTGTTTTAAATGATCAAATTTTAAGCAAAATGCAAATATTGACTTTTAAGCCCCTTTATCAGCTTCCTCCGGATTTTCTTTAAGGAGCCTTTTCTCATCTCACTCCCTATTCTTGGCCAAACCACTTCATGTTTCCCAGATTCTTGTTTTATCAAGTGAATAAAATATTTACTTACTGTCCTCCCAAAGGCTTTCTGTGGATTAATTAGTTAATGTTTGGGTAGCACTTCAAAAATCTAAACTGTCATATTAGTGCCAAGGAACATTATTATTAAACCTATTAAAACCACAATTCATGATCAGTTAGCTTAGATCAAAGGACATGTAGCTGCAAAGGATGTAGTTAAAAGTTGATAAATAGAATTATTGAAGGCAGGTGAACTTTTGTACTACCTCACACTTAAAGTAAAGGGAGACCTATTGGTCACCACCATGCCCTATATTCTTCATGTCACAGGCTGAACAGCCAAAGGTTTGAAAAAAGCCAATATTTTCCCTATTTGTTTAAGAGCTCATTAAGCAGACTGAAAAGCCCTGCTCTACAATATTTAAAGGCCTTTATTTGAAGTGCTATGCCAATTTGGCTAGACAAATAGGAAGAAATGCCTCTGAAATACATTAACATAAGTTATAAATGATATTTTAACTACTCACAAGGCCATGCCATTTTCTTCTAAAGTCTAAAACCTAAAGGCAGTCACATGGAAATTTTAGTGACAGATTTTTTAGTGACAATAAAAGCTTATGTAGCATGTTGGACAATATTATCCAAGAAAATTTTCTTTGTCTAAATCAAGTCTTTCTTTTGCTTCAGGGATAATAGCATGGTAGATTTGGCTATGGTTTTGAAGTTGAGAAAATGCATCAGTATCTTTTAGCATTTTTTGTCACACTGATTTTTTGATACAAAATGAACCATTGACATAATCCAAGGCTAAGGCTGGATTCAGTTGCATCTAGACTCCTCTCTGAGAAGGGATTTAGAGAGCTAGGGAGTCCTTTCTACACCTGGTGATTCAATGGCAGGGCTTTATAATAAATTTTATCTAAGCCTTCCACTCTCAAATGTGACAATGTCCTATTTCACTCTTCATTAAAGCCAAGAATTAGATTGAAAGCTTTATGTTTGTGTTCTAATATTTTTTTATTAATGGTTCCCCTATCTCTTTCCTGCTAAGTATTCTGATGTACCTCACAGCTTAAGAGATACTTTTTCCTTGCATTTCTATTTAAAGTTCTACTGCACTTGCATCTTAATTAAATAAAATTTGTGAGACAATTCATTGGAGCTCTCTAAAGCTTTCAGTTCATATATATTTTTTGCTTTTGGGTATCTAGATTGAATGAATTTACTGTGTTTTGTACAAAAATGTTTTCAGTGCTAGCTCTTCAGAGATCTAAAATATTGGTTGTTGGAGGACTGGCCCTCTTTGGGTTGCATAGCTACAACTACAGTATACCCCTTTCAGCACTAAGTAAGTAGCAGTGGTAACCCCAGTAGCCTGTGCCCTCCTGATCATTTTACCTATAGGTTGTTGTATTATTCTCCTTAGATATTATTTGTTAGAATGAGAGAAGACAACTTTTTCTCTAACTAAATGAAAGCTTTGAGCAGTAGATGTATTGCATGGAATGTCAAGATAATTTAACGTGGTCAGTAGAACTATGAAAACTCAAGTAGTCATTGGGATGTTCATGATAGATACTGACCTTTCCATCCTTCACTGGAGGTCATCTATTATTTTTAAAAATGTAGTATTTTTTTACCCAAAATATCCACAATTATGTAATACCTGTGTCAATGTTAGATCTTTCTTCAGCATATTTATTATGTCATTTAACAGAATACAAGTAAGCATATTTAGTCTAAATATTATTACAGAATGAAGAAAGCACTATTCAAAAACCAAAGTGAATTCACAGAGAGACTCAAATAGTAAAGTTTACCAGCTGAAATATCCCTGGATAAACCACATAACATTTTATGCTACTAGTGCAGATTTTCATCTGTTTCAGTCAGTTTTAAATAATTCAGATGAAATGTTCTTCAATGAATCTATTTGAAAGTCTGTTGAGAAATAATTATTTTAAGGAAATTTTTCTTCTTCTTTACCCCTGTATTTACTAATAATATTCATGGTGTACGTGCTTCCTTCTCATAATTCCTTCTCATAAAATAAAATCTCATTTTTTGCTTGGCCTGTGTGATCACCACAGAAGCTTCTATTAGAAGCCTTATCTTGCTCTTTAGTAGCAAGCTTGCTTTTTCTAAAGGAATATTATTAAGAACTGTAACACTGCAGAAACAGATAGCTTGTTTACTTTGTAAATAAAGTTTTCTTCAGGCCAAATATATGGGTTTCCATGTGTTGAGTTTCTTTGTGAGCAGTGGGTACTAAAAAAACAAAACACAAGAGAAATCTTGCAGAACTGACAAATCTTTCCTGGCTTCCAAAAATATCAAAATAACAGCCCAAGATGACTTGATCCATTATCAGCCAACTGTAAATTCTGCAAGTCTTAGTCAGATATTCAGGGAAAAAAAAGCCAAAATAAAACAACATTTCAATATTTCTAAGAGGTTTTTTATTATTATTTTGCCCCTTGAAATAGCATCCAGAAATTTTGCAAGACCTTTTAAATTCCATCTGATTTTCATAGGTTTTTTTAAATATTTTTCAGCAGCTACTAACTGAAGACACTGTAGGAAATTTAAGCCGATCAACAGTGTTTCCTTGAAGCATCAGGTATTCATGGTTCAATTAAATTTAGTGGGAGTTTTCGTAACACCTTAAACCATAAACTCTTGGGTTTTTTGGATCCTCCCACATCCCAGCCTTAATCACTTCTTTTACATAACTGAACAAAATGAACCATGATTGAGTAAGAAAATAGTGTAAAATCTCCCAAAACACCTGAATATGACATCAGATAGAGTCACACAGACTGACTATGGGATTCCATTCAAGGAATGCATTCATTGGCATTCAACTTGAATTGTAACCCAAAGAAACCAAGATATTAAAAGATACTCAGACAGTCAAATTGTCATGTGTTAGTACCTGGGGTCACTGTTCCCAAAAAGCTCCATTCTTCATAAAACTCAAGGTTAAAGAATATATTTTTAAATGTTTGCTGTTTAGATTTGTTGATTTCGATTGGCAAAATCACAGCTACATTTATGTAAGTTAACAATACTGAACTACTGAGCAACTTTTAAAATCTTGACCATACTTTTAAATATTAAAAAGGATTACTGAACTCTCTAGTATTTCATTGTGTTAAATGCAACTGAAAGTCTCTTTCATAAAATCTGGTCTAAATGCTGGCAATAATAGATTCAGAGATTGATTGTTTTCAGTAGCACTACGAATCACATCTGCAGATTGAAAGAATTTTGCTTTCTTTTTATAAAAAAAAAAAAGTTTTAACAGTTGCCAAAACACATACACACAAAGAAATAGAAAAAAACCATAAATTCAGACATATGCATCCTGTAGCATAGAAGACAGAATAAAAAATTAGTAATAGCAGCTGGTACATTCTTTCCTTACAAAATAGAATAATGTTTTTTATGTTTACTCCAATTTTGATACCTCATATTTTTATACTACCTTTCTGTGCTTTTGTTCCTTGTTTATACTTCAGAAACAGACAGCAAAAAATTACAGAAAAATATCATAGGCCATTGTTTGAATTCTCCACTTCTTTCTTATTTAAAATTCTGTTTACTTCAAAATTTCATCTTATGAACACATTTTTTTCAAAAAAAACCCTATCACCAAGCCAGTATGTCCACAGTGTGATACTGCATCTACTCTATGTATAAACATGCACAAGTAGCAAAATAGAACTACACAGGTATATGGTTATCAGAGCAAAAGTTAAGACCTTGTCTCCAAGTTCAAGGGCTCTGAAAATCCCTGCTCAGCTACTGCAGAACTGAGATGGAACCTTAGCACCAGTGTTCTTCCACTTTTTTAGGGTTCTCCCTCATCTCTCAGTCTCCCTGGTGACAAGAATGTGACCACACAGTTTGAGAACCTCAGCATGGTATATATTTTCAGTCTCATCTGATTTATATCAATAGGGTTTTAGAGAAGACATTTACAGCTTCCATTTTCTTTCACATATTGCTAGAAGGAAGTAGAGTCTTGTGACTCAAGGGGGCACAGACCACCAAGCTTTCATGATCAAGTCAACTGTATATTTTACTCAATAACTAACTGCTATAAAATGAATGCATCAAATTACTGTTTTTCTGCTTTAACTGAAAGATTTTTTTATCTGTTCTGCTTGGTTTTGAATGTTTATGGTTTTAATCCCTCTAGTCATTAAAGCCCAACCCCTACTACCATCTACTACACTCAGTGTTATACTTAACATAAATGCAAAGATCTGTGCTTGCCAACCTTTTCCATAGGTGGGAACAGCAAACTACCTAGCACTGCTGCTGCTGACCTAAAAGAACTCATGGAACACAAGGATTCCAAGCCAGCCATATCACGAAGTGTGAACATGATACTACCTCTTTTGCAAGCCAGGAAAGGAAGCCAAAGAACAAAATGAAGCATACTGGAGCTAAATGCTTTCCCTTTTATCATCATGGATAACTAAATAAAAGCTACTGCACATAAAAACAGTTTGGTTGGTTTTTTTTGTAAACACCTCCAAAGCACAATGCCATATTGATTTTTTATCAGAATTGTGAAACATTAAAAAATAAAGGAAAATTCCCAATGAAATTTTGAAATATCTGAACATTAATTTCTAGTTTATAGTCAGAAATCCTTACTTAGCTGTATTTTAAACAGCAGCATTTGTAGAGAAAATACTCTTTTAGTCAGCACTAAATTTTTGCATACACACAGCTAATAAGAAGTCTATTCAAACCATGCAGTAATAGTCATTCTACAGTGTATGTCTTGAAACCCATTAAAATGCAGAATTAGGGCTTTAGGCAAGATGCTGTTGTCACTTTGTTGTCTCTCTTCCAGCTTAATGGAATCTTCTGACAGAGTTTGAGCAACAGATGAAAATTGCTCAGACAATTTATTTTTCTATCATTTTAAAATCTATTTAGAACCTTTAATCTATCTATTACTCTCAATACATTTTGATATTCTAACTGAAAGCTAATCTGTATTTTGTCCCACTCAAACTACAAATTATCACGTTTGGGGCTTTTAGCGCCCTTTTTTTTTTTTTTTTCCTTCCTTGAAATTTTAGTCATAAATTATAAAACACTAGATTTCTAAGTTCAGGTAAAATTTAGGTAACAGCAGGTCTACATTTATAGTGCTTTTGTATGTTAGTACTTCCCTAGGTGTCAAATCAGAAAATGGTTGGGCTTGTATGGGCCCTGTAGAAAATACTATGTAAATTGAGGTTGACAAAGAGTGAAGTTGTTAAAGAAGGCACAACACTAGAATAGAAAGACTGTCCTCTAGATTTAGACATCTAAATTTAGATGCTGGTTTGTGTGGAATATGTCTACATTTCTAATATTATTGAAGCATGATTCAGTGAAATTTGAAAAGCACACACACACAGAATCACAGAATGGGTGATATCAGAACAGACCACTGGAGATCATCTAGTCCAACCTCCCTGCTCAAGGAGGTTGCCCTAGAGCACATTACTCAGGATTGTGTCCAGACGGGTTTTGAGTATTTCCAGAGACGAGGACTCCACAACCTCTCTGGACAACCTTTTTGAGTGCTCAGTCATCTACATAGCAAAGACGTTCTTCTTCATGTTCAGGTGAAACTTCTTGTGTTCCAGTTTCTGCCAGTTGCCTCTCGCCCTATTTCTTGGCTCCACCAAGAACAAGCTGGCTTCAACCTGTTGAAATCCTCCCTTCTGATAGTTACATGCATCAAGATCCCCTCTCAGCCTTCCCTTGCCTTGCCTTGCCTTGTCTTGCCTTGCCTTCTTTTCTCCAGGCAAAACAGGACCAACTCTCTCAGTCTTTCCTCACATGCTCCCTCCCCTCATCCTCCCTCAGCCGTCTGCTGAATCGGCTCCAGGAGCTCCATGTCTCTTGTGTCCTGTAGAGTCCAGAATTGGACACAGCACTCCAGATGTGGCCTCATTAGGGCTGAGCAGAGGGGTAGGAACACCTGCCTTGACCTGTTGACAATGCTCTTCTCTTTTTTCTATTTTCTCTTCCCTGTCAAGTAGTTGTGAAGGAGAGTGATAGAGCAGCTTTGGTGGGCATCTGGCATCCAGCCAGGGTCAACCCACCCCAACCAGTCATTCTATCCCTGGTCCAGGACTAAGTAAATTTTCCTTGTTAAATTTCACATCATTCTTGCCAGCCCACTTTTCCACCTATCCAGGTCTCTCTAAGATGCACCTCCCATCTGACAGGTTCACCTTGCCACCGATTCTAGTGTTATCGGCAAGCCTGATAAGGAGGCCTTCAATCCCATCACCCAGGTTATTTATGATAATGTTGAACAGTGTGAAGTGCAGTATTGCTCCTTGGTGTCCCCTTCATTGTGACAGGCTACCACTCTGAATAAAAACCACTGATGGCCACTCTACATGCAGCCTGTGAGAAAGTTTTTTACCCACTTTTCAGACAACCATCCAGTCTGCATCTTGCCAATTTGTCCAGAAGAAGAATGTGGGAAATAACATCAAACACTTTGCTGAAGTCCAGGTAAGCATTATCCACTGCTCTGCCCACCTAGACAGACTTTATTGTGTTGTAGAGTGTGATCAGGTTTCTCAGGCATGATTTGCCTTTGTAAATCTGTGTTGGCATTTCTGAGTCATTTGCTTCCTTTGATTTGTGACTGTTTCCAGGATGACTCATTCCATTGCCTTCCTAGCCATTGAAGTAGTTTCCTGGGTCCTCTCTGGGGCCCTTGTTGTAAATGGAAATGACATTTACCCCTTTTGGTCATCAGGGACATCCCACAAAACACACATTTTCAAAGATTACAGAGAGCAGCCTTGCACAGTCAGCCACTACTCTTAACACCCTAGAATGGATTCCATCCAGGCACAGATTTATAGAGGCTGAGTTCTTTGTAAGAGTATTCAGATCAGCCCTTCCTCCACTACTGCTGGGTTGAAACGTGTTGCCAGAGCTACTTGATTCTGTGATCTGAGGTCCAGTTATGCCAGTAAAGGCAGGGGAAAAGACAATGTTGGGAACCTGTCTTGTCAGTATTATTAGTAACTTGGTTTCCTGTCATGTTAGTAATGGGCCTGTGTTTCCCTGTGCTTCTTTTTACAGCTCAGGTATCAGAAGAATCCTTTTCTTTCTTTGTCATCTCTTCATAACTAGTCATGAGATTAACTTCTATTATCTAGACTGAAAAATTCACAGACACTTTCAAGGCTTTTATGTCATTTAAGAGATTAGAAGTTTTGACTAAAGCCTGGACTCCTTCCTATAAATTGATGTTCTTCACTGGAAATGAAATTCAGATGGATTCATAGTTTTCTTGCAATTCATATTAGCATTAATTGAGTCTTACTATATCACTCTGCAGTAGACTAGTTTTTCTATCAACTAGTGTTGATATGAAAGCCTAGATAACTAACTCTAAGTTAAGAATTTTTGCATTCTTTATGTGAGTATGGTTTTTAAAAAGTGCATATGATTATACATGCACACACTACTTTTTTTTTAATTCAAGAGAAAATCATCTAAAACTGCTGTACAATAAGCAGTCATGCCAACAATAAATAATTTTCCTTATAATTTGTATGATGCAGAACTACAAATTGCACAAACGGGATCAATAATTGGCAATAAAATATCAAGTTATAATTCTCCAACTTCCATGGCCAGACTACACATGCTTACATAAAAATAGAACTTAATTTTTAATTTATGGTCTATAATTTACTACATAGAAAAAAGAAAAAGTTAAGGTTATGGCAATTAGAACAATCTAAAACACTCCCAGAAGAACTGGGAAGCTTTTTGAGTGGAAAGCAGGTAAGCATTTAGAGCAATTTCAGGAATCCAGGGATATCTCACCTGGGTTACATCACCACTACAGAATTGTATAGGACCAGTGAAAAAATCTGTTGAATCTGCCAGACCCATCAAAAAGGGATGACTACAATAAGGTATTTAAAATTGTAAAAAATGCCTTTGTTGAGGCACCTGCATATTGTATTAACTTCTGAATACTCGAAAAATTCTGCAGTGGAGCACAGATTCACAAACAAGGAACAGTTAAGAGAAAAAATGCAGAATGAGATAATCTGATGTTCATCCTGAATTTTTGTAAAGTGAAAAAAATCTATTATGAATTGGCATCTAGCTTTCTTTTTCTACATATTATTTCAATTGCTTTTCTCTAAAATCTGGAGGGATTTCCAAGGAGATAAAGAATAGACCAAATTCCCTGTTTTGGGGAGAAAAACATAACAGAAAGTCCAGAATTTAACGTAAATGTTTGCAGTTGACAGAAATGGAAGTGTGAAGGCAATTCATTATGATCTGCATGAGCTTTCTCAACTAGGCATAGTTTTATCATTGTTCTTGAAAACAAAATATTCCTCTTAAATCTAACTAAATTTATGTTTCACAATTTTTGCTTTCTTCATAGTATATTCAGTTCTTTAAAATAAGGCAGCAAATCAGAGTTGGTTACTCTTCCCTAGTAGCTTAAAGATAGTCAAATTTGTCCTTGAGTAAAGGATTTTAAAATTTTGGCTAAATCACTGTGAACCAATTTTGGCTAGAGTATTACTAAACTCTTTAGGAACCATTGTAAGTATTTTAAAATCATGATGATTTCTAGCTTTACTGGTTAAGATTAACCTCTTTTGTTAGTGATACAAATTACAGAATAAACATTAGTGCCACAGAGATAAGCTTCATTCGTCATACCAAGAAATAATAATTTTTAAATAACATCTCCAAATTTTTGCTTGTTCAGGTATCTAAATCCACAAAACAACTGGAAAAGATTCCATAATATGGGATTACAGAAAATGGAATTGAGTTAATAACCAAATAGAATTCCTATTGATTTCAACAGGTATAAGGAGAATAATACATATTTCTAACAACACTTTAATGGTTCAAGGTTAGTATATAGTAATAGAAATGGAAGGGTTTTTTTTCACAAATCATGTTAACAAATTTTTACTAATATCACTTTTTATATTTGATAAATTTCTTTGATCAGTGAATTCCAATTAAAAAAACCCTTAATTCCTGAAGATTATTGTTGATCACCATACTGTTGATATTAAATAGTATTTTTCTTTGCCTTCACAGAATTGACAGTAACAAATTAAACACATAGTATGTCTTGACTAGTAGAAAAGTAAATGTAAAGAACATATTCTCAAAGAAGGGAGCATCTGCCTACACAGTAGTGCCTGTGTAATCTTCAAGTATTAGGCTAACATATACCAGATTTTCACAGGTATACCTCGTTTTCCACATGTAGCTTTTTTCAAAGTAAAATTTAATTTTTTTAAGCTCTGAGATGGTAGCAGATGCCTGTGTCAGAGCTATGAAACTAATTCCAACTAAGCTGTCATACTTTTGGAAATTGTCAGAGTACACAGTGCTGTACAGAAAGTACAAGCAAAATTATTTTGAAACTTCCTGAAAACATCTGTTTGTTTTGGTTTGTTGTTTTTGTTTTTGGGGTTTTTTTTAACAAGTGTTGATTTATGCAGTATTTTTTTTGGGAAATGGATTTAAGGCAAGTTCTCCATAGTTACTCATTTACTTTCTGAGGGAAAAAAAATGTGGCATTCTAATCCAAGTAGGTACGGATTATGGGAGATAGAGAGCAGGGGAATAAATTAAGATAGAGACATTAAATATTCTCTTCTGTTTATGCACAGTAAAAAACCCTGTCATTAAATAGGAGTACTCTCTGTAGATCTCAGATACAGGCAAGTTTGTGCTCTGACTTTTCTGTTCTCAGTTAGGAGAGGAGAGTTTTACAAAGCTTTTGGATTTCTGACCACTCTAAAATATACTTTGAGGCCAAAGAAAAACTCAGCCAGCAGAGACATAGCGGTCACACAGCAAGGGCTCAGAGCACCTCTCCTGGTGGCTGCGTGGGGATGCCTGAAGATAGGGCACAGAGATCTCAGGTGGGGAAGACACCTCTGTCCAGGTCTGGGACTGGAGAGAGGATTGTTGCCTCTCCTGTGCTTTAGGTACAGTCTTCAGTAACCAGGTGAAGGAGCTACGGGAGAAGGTGAGCAACAGCATGGGTTCCTGATTACAGCAATAAAAACAAAAACCACAGTCATCTTTAAGAAGGACACGAACTAGTCGCCAGGTAATTGCAGTTAGTCAAATTTCAATCTCTTGGACAATTATAGAGGGAATTCTCTGACATTTCTATGCACATAAAAGACAAGGAGACAGTTAGGAATGGCCAACATGGGTTTAGCATGAACCAATCACGTCCGACTAACATGATAACATTATATGATAACTGGCTTTGTGAACAAGAGAAGGGTAGTGGATTTTTTACACTTGAACTTTAGTAAGTCTTCTATAGGCTCCTTATCACCAAATTGGTGAAATACTGACTGGACAACTGCATGATATAATAGGGTTGGAACAGTTGGTGAGGTTTGATTACTGGGTTTAAAGTATTGTTATCAGTGGTGTGAAGTCCATCTAGCAGTCAGTAACTAGGAACATCCCTCAGAGATTCACGTTAGGGCCAATACTGTTTCATGTCTTCATTAACTAACTGCAGTGGAGGGCACTTTCAGCAAGTTGGTAGATGTCACCTAACTTGGGGTTGCAAGACTGTCAGATATGCAGGACAGGGCAGACATTCAGAACAACTGGAAGAATAGACTGAAAGGAACTTTATGGGGTTCAACAACTCAGATGCAAAGGAGCCTGGTAGAACAGGACCTGGGGATTCTTCTGGACACCAAGTTCAACATGAGCCAGCAATGTGCTCTTACAGCAAAGATAGACAATGGTGTCCTGGGCTGCACTGAACCAAGTATTGCCAGCAAGTGGAGAGGTAATACTTCCCCTCAGTTCAGCATTGGTGAGGCCACACCTGGAGTATTGTGCCAAATTCTGGGATTCTCAGCATAAAAGAGATATGGACATACTGCAGAAAGTACAATGAAGGACCACAAGGATGATGAAGGAACTGCAGCATCTCTCCTGTGAAGAAAGTCTGTGAGAGAGCTGGGTCTGTTCAGCCTGGGGAGTTGAAATATCATGGGGAACTTCATCACTATATATAAATACCTGAAGGATGGTGCAAAGGGGATGGAGTCAGGCTCTTTTCACTGTTGCCCAGTGATAGGCCCAGAGGCAATGGGCACACACTAAAACAAGGAGGTTCCTTCTGAACTTCAAGAAACACTTTTTCACTGTGAGAGTAGTCAAACACTGGAACAGGTTTCCCAGGGAGGTTGTGGATTTTCTCTTCTTGAAAATATTCAAAAGACATTTGAACATATTCCTAGAAAACTAGCTTTATGTGGCAAAGCTTGAGCAGAAGGTTAGGTTAGGTAACATCCAGAGATCCTCTCTGAGAATCATCAAGGTTGGAGACGTCAAGGCTGGAGACATCTTCAGGATCATCTAGTCCAACTGTCAACCCAGCACCACCATAACCACCCCTAAACCATATCCTGAAGCATCACATCCAGATGCCTCTTGAACTTTTTCAGAGACAGACTCCACCACTTCCCTGGGAAATTTATTCCAATGCCTGACAACTCTTCCAGTGGGAAAAAAAAAACCCTCTAATATATAATCTGAACTTTTCTTGGTGCAATTGATGGCAATTTCCTCTCATCCTTTCACTTGAGACATGATAGATGAGACTGACCTCCAACTCACTATACCCTACCTTTCAGGTAGTTGCAGAGAGCAACCTTTCCAGCCTCAGATATGATTCTGTGTAAAGCAAATATGAAGTCTTGAATCTGTAATTAAGTATTCCTACACACCGACACAGGCTGAGATTCAATAATCTGGGAAGCAACTCTGCAAAAAACAACCTCAGGTCCTCTTGAGTAACCAGCTGAAGATAAGTGTGATAAATGTGATTTTGCAGGGAAGAGTCCAAGAGTACCCTTAGTAAGAATGGAGCCATAAAGTTAAGGAAAGTGAGCCTTCCCTTCTGTTTGGCACCTATGAGAACACATATGGACTGTCATGTACAGTTTTGGGCTCATTTCAAGACACTGACATGCCATAGTGAGACATATAGAGGGCAGCTAAGGTGGTCATGGCTGGAACACTTGACCTGCAAAGAGAAGCTGAGGAAATGGGTTTGTTCATCCATAAGAGAAGGGTCAGAGGGGACCTTGTGAAATCACCACCATTAACGTCAAAGACTCAACTGGATACAGCCCTCAGCCATGAAATTTAAGTAGACCTCCTCTGAGTAGTGGGTTGGGACTAGATGACCTTCAGCAGTCCCTTCTGAGTCATTTTATGAATCTCTGGTATGATTTTTTGTCCATTATATCAAGACATATTTTCGGAAGTAATTATTAAGAAAAGAAACAAAACAAAACAGAAAAATCAACCAACCAACCAAAAAATAAACAAACAAACAAAAAAAATCCCAAATCTGGAGAAAACTGTAAAAGGTAAGCAGGACAGGAAATAGCACTCAAGTGTTGGCATCCATTTTTTGCTGCAAATGGCAGGAGAGAGACTTTTTTGTTTATGTCCTGAAGACAGTAAGTGAACAGGTTTACAAAGTCTGATATGACCTATATGGAAAATGCTATGGAAAATATGGGACCATAAGTGAAACAGACTATATAAAAATCTCTCCTACAGCATGTTAAATGATAAACATTTCCTTTATGAATGAAAAGCATACTTATTTTTATCCAGTTTTAGGTTGTATAATCTTAGATGGGAAACTAAAAAGAAATATTGCTTTTGCTAAGAGAAATAAAGCGGATGACTAATCAATTAAAAGGCAAAGCAATAATAACATTTTTTTTATATCCTTTTACATCCATATTACACCTATTTAACATTAATGCGTTGAAGAATTCCAGTTACAACTGGAAGAAAAACCCATATATATATAAATAATAAGTCCATCTCCTTAGATGGAATAGACTCCTAGACTGTTCTGAAAAAAACACTTTATTTGACATATGCAGGAAAACCAAGACTATTAGTTCCTTTTTTTTTTTTTTTTTTTTTTTTTTTTTTGGTGTAATTTGAGATTGAAGTGTAACTACTTCTAACAGTATATGTTTTATCAGATTCCTTCTATGGGGGGAGAAGAGAACAACATTATTTTTCTTTTTTTTTTTTCTCTTGGTCACCTTTAAGAAAGCAATTTTTCGTAATCAGCATCTCAGTAGTATCTGAGGAAAACAGGCAAGAAAGAGCTAGACTCACTGTTAAGCAGGAATTATCTATGACAACAGGCATTCACAGCCAGTTGGGAGACAGATTTGATTATTCTGGGTATGAATATCAGTATTGGCAAGTAAAACTGGATGTTGAATTCTCCTGTCCTGTATTGAAAATAACTACTTATGTTACCTTACAGATTATAGTATTGAACTAAACATAAGACAAATAAAATAAATTAAATATTTCTTTATTAATTATAATTGCTGGGGATGTTTTTACTACTTCTTCCAAGCAGATTAAAAGGAGTAGTAGCCTAAGAATGGCATTAAGAAGAAAATAAATAAAATCAGTGTGTTTGACAAAGAATAGAATCCAGAATACCCCAGGAAAAAGCACTGACTGATATATTGAATTATCTGAAGGACAGACTCAGTGAAAATAAGACTACTTCATAACTCCAATTTTAATTCCTGAAAATTAAACCAATACAATAGGGACACTGGATACAGACAAATTACTAGCCCTGCCCTTCACAATAAATGAGTTAGATATTACTTCATTTTATTTGCAGTAGACTTATCAAACCACTGTCTTTGCAGCAAGATATCATGTATACTACTCAGAAAGATATGTTCTTAGGTCAGGACTGAGAAATATTCCAGAATCCCATGTTAAAAAAAAAATGTTACATTTGCTGTGCTAGGCTTATATAAGTCTACATTGGTAAATTTCACAGTATACAAATCTGTCCAAAACAATCACAATTTATTTTATTAATGTTATGAAAACATGACTCTTCAAAAAGTTTGAAGCATCAGAGAAGTTGAAAAGAATACTACTCCTTGTGTATCTACATAGTTAAAGACCTGTTTTAAGTCAATGCCTTATCCAGAGACCTGGTGGATGTTCCATGAGTCTGAAGGAGAGGATAACTTATACAGCATAATAAATAATACTTTGTTAGTGTAGGGTAAAAAAACTCTCCACTGAGGTCAAATAAATAGCTACATAAATATGGATAGGTTCAGGTTTTGATTGACTATTCACATCTTGAAGACTAGCTTGGAAAAACCTCTAATACAATATCCATTTTGAATAGCATTGCAACATGGTTTATATGACAGAAATTGTTGAACTGCAGGATATTATTGGCAGTTAATAATAACCAGGTAAAAAGGTAATTAACAAGTGTAAATATGATTTCAGTAAGGATCAAATGTTCAGTGAATGGATAATAATCAAGGATCATTTGTAAGGCTGAAGGTCAGACATGTAATGGAGACTGCATATAATGAATGGAAGTCTGATGTGTTCATGGGCAATACTTGACTAGCACTTTTCACTATTATGTATGAGGAAATAGAAAACAAAGCAAAGATAGTTTCTAGTTTCACCATTATTACCTAAATAGAACAGCTATGCTTTAAATGCCATTAACATAAAGTTAACAATGTGAAAACTGATGATTATCTGAAAACAAATACTGCCCAAGTGAACCTCTAACTCTAATGAAGATGATGACAAAACTGCTACCTCCCACAAATCTGAGTTTTCATCTCCTAGTATTTATTAGGAATGCTATCTTCCACGCAGTTTTCAAAATACACTTGTGTGGTACCAATTCGTGTTCCCATTCAGACAATATATGCAAGGGAGAAAAAAGTTTGTGTTGGTGCAAAATATTTTTTGCATACTATGGCATACAATGCTCAGTGACTTTCAGACTGTAGACTCACAAATTGGGAAAAAAAAGTCTTTGTTCCTATATGGTCTTAATAGATTTGATGTAATAGTCACTAATAAACACAAGGCACTGGGCACAAAAGAAATATAGGTAAACAATACTATGTTGGGTATAATCCATGCAAAACCTCGTCCAAGAATTTTGAAGGAAATAATTCTACTGAAAAAACTGAAACACCACTAGGATCATCCTCACCCACCAACTCATATTAAATATTTACAGCTGTTATAAATTGTTTAGACTATGACCTTGATAGTGTAAACACTTCTCTAGCAGTTTGCTATCAGACTTGTGTTTTAGTAATGACACTTATAAAAGATTTTATTAAAGATATTAAAATTTCTAACAGCCAAGTATGGAGAATGTATCTGCAAAACACCCATAACACTAAAAAAAGCATTACAAATGTATACTGGAAATCCATTAATAAAGGGAAGTAGGTATTTGCTTAAATGAAACATCTTTCACTGTTGGGGGCAAAGGTTTACATTCAACACTAATAAGAAGAGCTACACTATTGGCCTCATCAGATGTTTAAGTAGGCTTGCTGTAAAATGAATTTCATGACCTCACTAACTGTTTGCAAAATATATCTTTGTAACAACATAATCCATAGTCCTCATGATATTGATGAAATTAATGATAATAATGGAAAATTCAGCCTAAGTAATACAGGACTCAGTGGCAACTGCCTGTGAGAAATATCATGCATGGAGATTGTTTTATCATTACACATGCAAAACTGACTTCTTAGTAGAAACTAGAAAATAAGGTAATCTGTAATTGGGGTTTAAATATGAAACTCTGATCCTGCGAGTTGATGTGGAGCAAAAAATCTTAGCCCCCACTAGAATTTATTTGCAGCATTGGGATTGTACAATGAAAATACATTGGTTTGAGGTGTATATTCTGAAATAAACTAGAATGGCTGCATTTCCCAGGGCAATAGAAAATACCTAAAGATAAGGCAATGCAACACCAAGATTGCAACATCTGAGAGTTTCACTCTCTAGTTCATATACTGTTAGTAAAAGTTTACAAAAAGTTCAGACTGGTTATTATTCTGTGGCCTATTTTCTGCATGATCACTTAATGTTATGATTGCTTCATGCTGTGAGGTGTCTGATGCTCTTGGACACTTTTTATGTAATCAAGTGCCTTAGTCATGCCTTTCTGTCACAGCTGCCCAGGAATAGAAATAAAACACAAAGTGCCTGATTTCTTGTAATGCTGGCCATGCACCTACGGAACTGCTTTCCAAGGCAGCCACAGATGTCAAACAGTTAGGAGAAATCAGATTCTTCTTCATTTCAACCTTCTTAGTCAAAATAAAATACTGCTTGTGTACATTTTCACTCAGTGAGTTAACATTAACACAAAGTCATTTTTATTGTTTTTTTGACTATTACAAATAATTAGTCATCTCTGCTATACTAACTTGGTTAAGAGTTCATGTAGATTCTCCATTATAACAAAGAGACATTATTTCTCCTCTTGTCGCACTCAGTAAATCTGTCCACTCCTCAACAAATATGTCTTGGCAGCAATCCAATTGTGGGAGTCACTAACAAGATGGTACACCTGAGGTCAACCAAATCACTCTTTAATATAATAATCACATCTCAGCTTGGCAGTCCATCACCTATCATTCTACCCAAATGAACAAACAAAACTGCCGGAGAAAACACTCCTGGGCACCAGCTTACACAGCAATGGTGGCAACAGCTGCTCCAGCAGATGCTTCTCGTGTGATTCAACACCTGTGCTTTTGCACTGCATTTCTGCAGAATGCCATGTTAATAGATATTGTTTGCTTCTTTTTTTTTTCAGAATCCTGAAATATGCATACCTAAATTAAATGCTTCAAGGGATTTATCAAAACTCTACTTCTCTTGCTTGAAGGAAACCATCCAGTTGTAGAAAGAGGCCTGAAAGAGTCCTAAAAGTCTTTATTAGTATGATCTCTGTACTTTGTAATTCATGTGTGATGTAGATTTGAGACACCTCAGTCCTCCTGGTATTCTGTAAGACTGAAATACACATGGCAAAGAAAAACAGTTAACTAAATAACCAGAGAGAGAGTTAAGTTAAATTAATGTACATAAAATAGGTGCATATATGAATTTTAAAATAAAAATCTGAAGAGCTTTTGATCTGGGGACACTTTATTATTAGGAAAAATAATGTCTTGCTTCCTGAATAGAACAGCGGGGTTCTGTTATTTTACATACATGTCAAAAATGTAGGACAGTGACCCAGTTTTCTATTAGAGGTCTATTACACCTGTCTGTCTAGATACATACAAAAAGTATATACATATAAAAACACTTTGTCCTTAAATAGTCTTGTAAATCTTGGTACTACAAGGAAAACCTTAGTCATGACTGAAAAATCTACCCACTTGGAAATCTTCTGATTTAAAAATGCATATTTCAGGAGCTGGACTCAATGTTCCTCATGGGTCCCTTCTAACTCAGGACAGTCTATAATTCTATGAGTGTATTCCTTGTACTCAAATTTGTCAGAAAAAAAAGAAATGCAGATAAATCACGCTCTTCCTTTCATCAGAGCTTGCCTCCATGTGAGAATCCCAGAAGACAAAAAGAACATTGTATAACCTCACTCATCTATATTGGAACTACCTCTTTGCCTACTACCCTCTCCATACCAGATAAGCTCATATCTCTAATGAACCATTTACAGCTTATGCATTTCACCACTCTTATGGAAAGCACTTGTTAGGAGATTTCTTACAATGGAGATCACAATGGGCAAAATACAGATCACAATAATATGATCTCTGGAATTCTTAACTTCATAAAACTGAGTTTTTACATTTTTCTTGGGTTTTCCCTGCTTTTTTATTTCTATAAAATTCTCATATCTCATGAAAATATGGCATCAGAGACCTTGGTGGGGCACTTGTAACTTAACCTGTGTGTTAGTAAAACATGGAGGCTTTTTCTATGCATATAAATATTGTCTGAACTCTGTTGTACTCTAAAGTGATAGGTCAGCATCACGGTAAGCAGTAACTCAGTAGTCAAAAGAATTTAGGGCTCATTTGGCATTTTCAGTGTTTATAGGACAACAGGATTATTGCTGAGTGAAAATACAAATTTGAAACTCTGCTTTAAAATGTCACTTCCCTTTGCTTTCTATCTAATCCCTGGGAAAATTTGAAAACTGTTTAAATTAATGAATAGAACATGAGGAACTATATAAAATAAGTATTTTAAAACATATTTTTGCTTTGTTCTTTTATTTGTAATATATTAACAGTTATTTTTTAACAGTGACATTACTTATTTTTCAGTATAATTTATAAAGAACTCATTTTGCAGGTAGAAGGTGTAACTATTGCCAACAGTACTCAGGTAATACCCCCTAAAAACTGTCTCCGGTACTTTTAGAAAGAGTAAAATGCATCTTGAAAATGAAAAGGAAACAAAATGGAATCTTTCAGGACAGAAATACCTTGACACAAAGTGAAATTAAATGTCTTTCTGAAGTTCTTAATGTTAACTTCCTCCTTACTATCAGCATGTAGTACATCATTGATGAAAAAAGTAAGTAATGTGTCTGTAAAACTGCAGAGCACTGTCAAAAATAATGAGGCCCTAAACCCCATTAAGATTGTCCATTATTCATTCAAAGAATTCTGCTTTGAAAATATATGGACTCAATCTGTGACAGAAGCTCTGCTTCAAATATTTCCTTCCTATCTGTTCACCGATAAGGACACAGCGATTGTTAGCCGCTATCTAGACATTTGATGACCTCTCTGTTCTAGAAAGAGGTGACTTGTCAGTTCTCACATTTCTTATGATATTGTTAAAATAGATAACAAAACAATTGGAACAGTTAGCCATAAAAAGATGTGTGTCAAAGGAGACTTTGGCAGTGCAGTGATGTGACTTGATAAAAAGCAGCAACAGCAAAGTTAAGGAAGGAAAAAAAATTACAAAGCACGCAATGCCATAAAGTGCTTCCCATAGTTTTATATAGGAGATTATAATTTCAAAAGTCAGCTTTTGCCAAGTTTTTTTACATTGTGCTGTAAAATGCATTTTCTAATATTTAGAAGTGTCAGGGGCTGGTCTCTACCAGCCACTTGAAATGTCAGCAGTGTATGATGTGGCACATAGACTAAGTCAACCATGTAGTTAACTAACTAGAGAAGTTGCAGTATCAATAATTTCCAGTTAATACTAACAGGAAAACTTGAACCAAGAAATTTCTATCTTTCTACATTTGTCCATTAGATATGTCTAACGAACAGTTTATAAAAAGAAAATCACATTCCCTTGTAAATGTAACTATAAAACATTTTTTTAATAAAAACATAAGGTTTATGGTAAAGTCCTGAACAACACCCAAAAAAAAATTCTTTTCCTAAATTCACCACAAAGCCCTAGTTACAATATTATTTAATCATCTAGATATCCATAGGTACTAGCAGAATTTTCAAAAGTTGTTAAGGAAGTGCCAGGTGCTTAATATAATATAGTTGTAATATACCTTAGTACCTATCTGAACCTTTAAAACTAATATTTTTCTTAAGTCTGACTCTGAGACTCAGATTATCAAGGGACTTGAGTATCTAAATCAATGAAACTCCTAACTCACTTAAATACTTTGAAAATGTTTTGCCTAAACTCTCCTTAATTGCTAGAGATACTGGAAAGTCAATTTCAGCAACTTTAAAAGAGATTAAATTTGAAGGTTTGCTGAAAATTAGTCATATAATTGTTAGCAAAGCCAGCCAGGCAGAACCACTAGGGTGAAAAATTAGGACTTTTTTTCTTTCAAGAATTCAATCCTTCCTATTAAAAGCAGGTTCTCAGAGTAAATATTAAAGCCAAACTTCTCAGCATTATGTCCTGAACAGCAAATGAAAATGTGAAACAGGGAAAGTTTGTTACATTCTTTGCCTGACTGTCCCTACTCATAAGATATAATCAAACAATACTTATATGTTTCTTATGATGAGTGCAGTAGTTGTGCTTCATTTTCAATCAACAAGGAGTATCACATTCATATGATAGAGAAGAATAAGACTATTAACTGCTCCTCAGAATGCATTAAAGCTCACTCCAACTCAGAAGGCCAGAAAAAATCCCTATGAACCCTTTAAGACCTTAAATTTGATTGCAACTGCTGTCAGAGATGTTTTGTGTAGACCAGCCATAGCAGGAAGATAACCAATAAAGTTATTGGTGGAGGAGAGAGCTCAACATGTAGTTGTTACCCTTTGGAAATACAGCATACTGCTGGCTTTCTTATGTCAGGACTATTTTGAAGAGTTTCACTGACATGGCTGTCTTGGTCACAGATGGATCATTCAATGATCTCTGTATAGCATAGGTTGTGCTGGGAGTAACAGCTGGCATATATTAAGATATACAGTCAGACCAATGAAGTCTTTCATTTTGGCTGTGTTTCACTGCATTGATATAAAATGTAGCTTTTCTTATCTAATTGTATCATACTATGAGCTCTCAGAATTTCTTCAAGTGATCCTGTATTAACATTAATTCTCTTTTTATACTTGTTTCTATTAAAAAATTCCCAAGACTAAAATATTGTGAAGGAATATTGCTGGTTAATTTCCTCTACTTTGCATTATTTTAGGTACATTATATGACTATATAGCAATTTAAAAATGGAAATAGAAATGCAATAATTACCATATGAAAAAATAGAATTGGTGATTGCAGCATAGGTTGACATTAGTTGATTAGTTGGAAAATATGACTTGAGATTCACTGATTCAGTAATAAGAAAAAACAAAGGTAGAGATTTTGCATTCAAAAAAAGCATATTCTGAATATCACCCATGTGACTTGTACCTAAGAACTTGTAGAGAATCACATCTATCCACCAGCACTGTGATCTGGCACTGTAGCTATCAAGCATCACAGTTGGATCTATTAAGGGTAATAAAGCCAAAATACTTCTCAAATGGGAAAATTATCAGGAATATCCACCATTCAGGATGAGTTTATGAAAAAGTGATGAGAATGCTTAGGGGGTTAGAAAATATGGTCTATGAGGACCAGACTTTTAAAAAATCCTAAAGAAATAGAAAGAGTAGAGGTGGAAGTGAAAGATTAATATTATTGGAGTCTATAAACACATCACAAACAATAAGAATTTAGTTTCTTTTTCATGTTAGACAGAATTCGAAGGAATGACCACAGGTTACAACAACAAAGAATAAAATCTGAAATTCAGATTATGAAATAAAATTTTATAATGGTGAAAATAAATTAGACTTAATGGATTTCCCATGAATATCCATCATTTCAATCTTTGCAAATCTGAACTTGCCACAAAAGACTTCATTCTGGCATTACTTGAAAGAATTAAATGCAAACTCACATTAACTTTTTGATCCAATGAAAATATAGGTTGGTGCATCCTTTCAAGTCTGGTGGAAGCTACTATTGGTTTTCACATGCGGTGACCAACATGTGCTCAGGTGAGTGTTTCTACTGTTAAATTAGATTTGATCTTTGGATAGATTCGGAAAAGCTGTGTCCACCAAAATCTAGCTGGTTTTAAGTGATTTAGTTCATGTAAGAATTTCTATGGGGATCTGTCAAATTTGAAACTGGAGACAGAATGGTGGATACCTGCTTCCTGATGGAGCTGTTGACTCTTACACAGCTTTCCAGGAAAAGGCAGTAAGTGAAATTCACAAAGGTACTTCAAAACTGAAATGCTGTGTTCCATAATAGCTAAATCTTGGGTACCTACTTAATTCAGAGACCTGTGCCAAGCACCTAAATTCTTTCTATTATGGGTGGGTGAAGCTGAGAAAACTTGGAATGGGATCCACAACTAGCAGCTGGATGAACAAAGGGTACCTTTTTATGAACTGGAAAGACTGTTCTGCCTATCAGCTCGTTCACAAAAAGCCTCAGATATTTCTAGTGTAAAACTGCATTACATAGTATAACAATGCCCTCATTTTATAGTAAAGCAATACTTCAGATAGCTTTTCTTTAACTTAGAGAAAATCTCATACAACTCTCTTGTCTCACTCACAAATAGCTTTTTATCATTTCTGTTGTCTGTTCAAAACAAGGGTAAAGATCAGTTTAGTGAAAAGACTATTGTACTCGATACAAATAAAATGAGGGATGGACACTGATTTCTTCTTCAGCTTCCGGAATAATAATAAAAAAAAGTTATCAAGAAAGAAAGGCTTTTATTAGATTCCTGATCAGTTCTCCCTGTCACTAACCCTTCCTGTTCCTGTACCTATGAGTCACAGGCAAGAAAGTCCTGTGTTGAAAAGGAGTTCTGTTCAGGGTATGGATCTGAGCCAGAAGATTAACAACAAAATAAATCCCAAGTCTGATCACTCCAGTGTCAATCTGTGAGTATACTGGAAATTTACTTCAGTCTGTGCACTTCACACAGTAATGCCCCAATTCCACTATACTATTCAAAATGGAAGATGTGTTTCATTGCTACCTTCAGTTGTTAATGAAGCTACCCAGTTCCTTAATGTAAATCCTTTGGGATATTTTTCACTGAATGATTTCAAAGCAATGGGACTTCTTTAAGTTCAAAGAATACTTTCTTGAACTAAGACCTGCAGGTTCCGGAAAGATCCAGTAAATAAAACCATCTGTTTAAAACATGGCAGTTTTTGCTTAGAAGAAAAGTGAACTTTGGCCAAACCTTCCTAACGTTCTGAGCTTTCTTCAGTTCAGAATTTCAAACAAGAACAATTTTTCCCTTCAATACCGGAGCCAAGATACTCTGCCATTAGAAACTGAAACAGCAACCTGTCTCACAAAGCTATGTTTGCAATGTTTCTACTAAGAGGGTAAGGTAGAAAATACATATGCTTGGAAAACAATGGGAAGCCAAGATCAGGAGACAGAAGACAGCGCAAGGAATCTGAAACAGATGATAAGCAAAGATTGTAAGATAGTAAAAATGTGGAAAGTGTGTTTGAAGGGAAAGAAATATAAAGAAAATGAAAAATTTTGAGTCAAAAGTCAGTGGTGAATACTGCAATTGACTTCAAGGGAGGAATAAAATGATGTTCCAGTGTGAGCATGATATTTTTCTAAACAAAGAGATAAAATGAAAACAAGTAACTCCAGTATATAAGGAATTAAACGTTAATATACATATATACACAGGAGGATCACTAGAATGTGTGTTGCATTTATAGTTGAAATCAAGATCAAAACTTTTAAAAGGCATGACAAAGGAACAAAGGAATCATTTGATGGCATTTTATGAGCTATATTATTCAAGAAACCAAATTAAGTTATGAGAATGATCTTCTCTTTTACAATGACATGAAATTATTATAATATTTAGAGAACACTAGTGTGGGCAGACCTTTGACTAGACCTGGCTTTAATTTTCTATGCTTTTTTTTTTTTTTTTTTTTTTCATGAGACCAGGTTACAAAACCTCCTTGTACAGCACAGGTCATCTAACTTATTTCAGTATCTACCATTCCTCTTCTTACTTGCCTTCTATTTTCTAATTGCCCAGCAGTAGTACAGGGCAAGTGTTGGCCCTAATGTCAATACCAACGCTATCTGGATGATCATTTACTTAAGAAAATGAAAAAGGAACAGTTGAATAAGAAAGCTGAAAAGATGTAACTGAGTAGGATTTCTGTGACATTTCTATTCACTGTGACATAACAGATTTTGAACAGCTTTGAGCATGCAACATGTTGGCTTTCAGGTCAGTTTTCAGAATAAAATAGTAGAGATCATCTTATGCCAGCTAAGCAGGAATAGGGTGTGTCATGCTGGTCATGAAAAATATTTAATCAATATTATAAATGTAACAGATTTTTAAATGAGATCTAGTTCCTTTCAAAAACATAGAGAAAATTCATGTCTATAGTCTGAGAAGGACATCGAAGAGCAGAAAGGCCATTGGTAATACATTAGAAAGCACAAGAAAATGAGGCTTATTTTTCTTATAAAATGAACCTGATTGTGATTAATTAATCCATGATTATTATAGTCCTACATGCCTGGTTTAGTCATCCAAGCCTTGCATACCTGAAAAGAACATTAAGAACAATGAGAAAAAGAAGATATGATTAAGGCCTTCCCAAAAATTGCAAATATTTTGTTTCGGTGTGAGGCTTTATCAAGAATAAAGTTTTTTTCTTCAGAAAATGAAGAAAAATAGGCACTTAAGTTGATAAGGCAGATGAAAACTTCTCTAAATAAAATAACTATGCAAAATACATGTACAACATGTCTGGAAAGAACTTAAATTCCTATGTATTGGACTCTTGAATTTTAGGATCCTAGTCTCTGGAGGGGAATCTAGCTTCTATCCCAATCACATACTCTCCTGAGATGCAAAAGCCAAAGGCTTTAAGATTTCTGGGCAGAGCCAAACATACGAGTCTCATTTCCCAGACTCAGAATTTCAATACAGAGGCTAATAGACAAATTTTTTTCATCCTTCAGGATCAAAACCTAGATATGTCAGTGGGTGTTAGGCATATTGCTAATGTGTCACCTGAACCAGCAAAGGAACATCAAGTCTGAGACATCTGCAAATTTTCTCATAGGACCATGACCAATGTAGAGTACTGACAACTTTGAACTTACTGTGCTTCTGTGTCTCTGATCCAGCCACACACCCCTTGTATACTAACAAATTCAGATTACCTTGAATGCTCATTGCTCTTGATGCAATTATTGCTTTTTTATTTCCAGTAAAATGATAACAAATGCATATTTATTACAACAAAATGACAATGTCTTGCCTAAGCAGCAGTGTGGTTTACATTTGTTGTTCATGACTCAAATTGCCAGTCTGATATGTAATCAAATTATGCAGCTTGCTGTAAAGCAGACTACCGTTATTCTAAATGAAAAACTATCAGTTTTTACCGTTACAAGACAAATCAAAAAGTTAGGTTAATCAAAAATTAAACAAACAACACATAAAAAATAAAAACCCCCAACACAACAAAACAAACAAGTAACTGTCTTTAGAATTATAAAATAAATTAGGGAGTTGAATCTACTGCTTTAAACAAAATAATAATAATAATAATAAATAATAATAATAAAGAAAACCTAACCAACCAGACTAGGGAAAAATTCAAGTTATCTTACTTCAAGGATACAAATAAAATTCAGTTACATATAATACATTGATGGAAAGTAAATCAACTTGCTGGATGCCACTATACAGTAATGCTGCAATATTTGAGTGTAACTGTAAAGTTTCATATTGAAAAACATATTTATGTCTACATGCAAAATTTTCCTTTGACTGAGCTATGTGCAAATCTGTAGTGTTCATTTTGTGAAACTTTAGCAGCATTCAACACTTATCAGTCAGCTGAAATTTGCTGGGCAACTCACAGCTTCTTAATTTATCCTAGGTTTTCTTTTCTGTTTTAGAGCTTATCCTCTGTTACTCCTTCATTGCTCATGAAGCTATTTTTCTTTAACCTGTTTAGAAAGCCAATCATATAACTGTAATCTAGTGAAGTGGAATATTTACCAGAAGGTAATTAAACAATTTTTAAAAAGCAGTATTAAGAGAATGCCAGTAAAAAGCTCTTGACTGCCTGAGCACTGCACAGCCAAGCCCTAGTTCATGATTCTGCTTTTAAGTTAGAGAACTGGAATTTTGATGGAATGACACACTTCACTTCCAGAAGAAAATTAGAATATGAGGAACCTTGGCATTCCCCTTGCTAATCACTGTTCATTTTCTAAAAAAAAAAAAAAAAAAAAAAAAAAGATAGATCTTTATGTAAAGGATTCTGAAGTAAAGGTAATTGACTCTAAAGCTAAAACCACTAGAGTATGATTAGAGTGAAAGACTGAGATAAAAGGCAAACAGAGGAACAAAATACCAAAATGAATAGGTAGCAAAAATCAAGTGTTTTACTAGAGAATGGAGCACTTTCTGTAAATTAAAAGAGCAGGCAAAAGCAAAATGTGAGTCTGTGACCACTAAGTCAAGTAAGAATTTGATCTGGAGTTGGACATTGCTCAAGGAGAGGCGAGACCTACAGTGACATTGCAAACTATAAAATGTCATTGATAAGAACGTTTATGCTAATAATGAAATTAATTGTTCATACAGCCACACCATGCCTAGTTTTTTAATAAATCTAAAAAATCAGCACCCTTGATATCTAAACAAATTATTCTTTCTAACATTAACAGATGAAACCTATAGCTTGTGATATAGGTCAATGATTTTACTAAATAAGCTCCACAATTCCTCAAGTAATTAACCTTTAAAAACTTATGACTGGTGTGAGTCTTTGTAGGCTGCATTTTAACTGAAGTAAATACTTGTGGTTAAACTATACCTTTCAAACGAACTAATATTGGGAAAACTGGTAGATTCTTAAATATGCTATTGTGCTTGAGACCTGTGGAAGTCTTCTGTTCATTGTACTTCATTAGTTCTTTTTCTCCAGGATTATTAGAGAAGTAGAAAGATGGCAGGTGAATTTAGAGATTAATCCATTAGACTGTACATGCTTCCATTTCAAAGTTTGTTAATTTTCTTTCTCCTTTGTCAGTTTTAATTTGTCACTAAAACCAAAATGAAATAATTGTGCCAGTGTCTGAGTTCTATTTCATAGTCAAGGTTTTAGTGCAGGTGTAAAATTGGCTTCTGGATTCTACTGACACTGGTTAAATGATTACACAGTAACACATGTTGAGACAAGGCTGCTGACATGTCAAATTAAATCATAATCAAAATTAGTTCAATCACAGTTTAGTGTTTATGCACACTAGTAACATATCTTATAAAATAGCTATAAAGCTACTGTTTGCCAAAATATTACAATGAAAAGTAATTATTACTTTTGGAAACCAATGGCAAGGAGTTATAATCAGTGAAGTTATTTAGACTCAGACTTTCAAAATACCTTCTCCTTCTGTTAAGTCTACCTCCTTTAAAATAGGACTTTAAAAAGTACCTGTCTGTCACATTAATATTCTATGCAATGATCAGGCACCAACACTATCAAAGTCATTCTAACCTTTCAGAACTCTCTTTGGCTAGTTTCCCACAACAGCAATAAAAGCAGTACGAAGACTACTTCCATTCAGCCTTCTACTGCTATTAAAAATTTTGAAACATTTAATTCTCCCTCTGACATCCTTACAGAAGAGGGTGCAGGCAGAGGCATTCTCTGGGCTTTTGTAAATGGTCACCAGATTGAATTCCAAGGCTAATCCATATGCATAATGAGAATAACATCTTCCTTTCTGAAAAGAGTTATTAAAAAAAAAAATCACATATTTATATGAGTATCTGAAAATAAATGGCAGGACTCTGATATCAAATTATATCGCTGTAAGTCTTAATGCTGCAGATAGGGACAGATTTTGAAATGCATATAAACAAGAGGACAAGAGATTAAACCATAAAGGACCTTCTGCTGAGATATTTAACCTTGGTAGAAAATAGTGGGTATTAACTTTTACTTATTTTATCTGGAGTTCTTATATATGAAATAACCAACTGGCATTAATATGTGTACCTTTAGGAATATGAGTTACTCATAAAATTAAGAGCTGTTGGAACAAGAACTTAATTTCTAACTTAGTAATTTTAAGATTAATTAAAGATCCATTAGGATTGTGATAAAATTTCCACTGTCTTTAATGAAATCAAAGCTGAATCTACAAATTAGCAATATCTGCACTAAAAGAGGCAACAGAAATGTTCGTGATTAAAAATATCTGCCTTACTTATGAGCTTTACAAATCAGGTTAAATGTATTGCTCCTTTAGCATAGGCTCTCTGGGCCCACTTCAATTCGGGCATATGTGTATGCTATGTGACAGTGCTGTTTGGTGATAGAATACTGCCACATAGCATCACATTTCAGCATCTGACACACCACATGCTGGCTATACTGTTCTGCAGTTACTTGTTGATGCTTTTCCACTGAATTCACCAGAAGCCAACACAAGTAAGAAAAATAGGTGTCTAATTTCATCTGCAGATTTTCTCAGTGCTTTGGTGATAATGGACCATTCTGTTGCTGAATACAGCAAAAAGAAATAGGATTTTATATAAAAATAGGTCAATATCAAACCCATTCAGAAAAGTAGGGAGACTAAGGCTCAAAGACTTGAAGTGACTGGTTCCAAATTATTCAGGTAGCTGATAGAAAAAAAGCAAATAGAGGAACTCATGCTATTTTAAAGTGTCAGGTCAGCAGCTTCAAAAGTCATGCCTTTGCCTTTTTGCAGAAAAAAAAAAAAATTGCCAGTTGTTTGAGAAGTTAAAATATGTAGTGGTTCTAGCATTCTGAAATAGAGATTAAAAGATGCTCTTTCCAACAATCTGAACTCTATTTTTTTCTCAACACACACACATGCAAGACTTCTAGGTACATAAGAAATTAAACTAAGGGTCAGATGAAATTCATAATTTGATATCACTCAATCATTTTTGTCATTAGAAACTCCCGATACAAAAGAAGTAAAACTTTGAAGGGAAAATATATTTTCAAGGGAAATTATATTCAGTTTACTGAGTTTTCTTTCAGGAAGATTTCCATAGACACATAATAAATAGTATGGTTTTCTTCAGTGATAATGGTTTGGACTGAGTATTTTTTCCTCTATAGTTTGTATTATCTTTCAG
Organism: Pyrocephalus nanus; assembly: GCA_038380795.1. Lineage (NCBI taxonomy): Eukaryota > Metazoa > Chordata > Aves > Passeriformes > Tyrannidae > Pyrocephalus > Pyrocephalus nanus. The sequence goes on from CM076261.1 coordinate 69,528,964, forward strand.
TGTCTGTTAGGAATGGATTGGTTTTTTCACCTGCTTTAGTATAGTCTTTGTAGATGAATCAGTATATTATAGCAGTTTCCCTGCTATGGATAGTAACAATAAACATGCTAAATTACTACAATGAACTATAATAAAGGTGCAAATGATAAAAGACCATTAAAAAGTCCTCAACAATAATCATGTGTTCCTAGTTGTCTAATTTATTATTAAGAGCCATTAAATCAATTTTTGTAATGAAAATAAATTAATCACATTGTATGATTTTATGGTTTGAGGGAAGTTTTCTTTTTCTCCTTCATGTATATAATCTCTTCACTGAATTCCAGAATCTATACAGTGTGAAGAAATCGGCTAGCTATACCTCTGACTTACAAGGCAAATTAAGTTATTTAGGTGCATAGTAAATAAAATTGCTCAGTTAAGGACTATTATTTTCAAATAACTGAAATATTTCAGCAGCAACACACTAAACTAACAAAATTCCTCTCTACCAGACTAGAGTGTATGAAAAATCCTGCTGTAGAAGTGAATAGAAATAGTACCAAAGCACTTTCAATACCAAAATACGAGCAGTTCTCTCTTAAAAAAAAAAAAAAAAAGAAAAAAAAATTAAATAAAAAATATTAATTTCATAGGGCTAAAGAAAAAAGACCACAGTCACAGTTTTGCATATCCTAATCTTTAATTTCCAAGAATTAAACCCAAAAGTTCCAGGAATTCCCTAATTCATTTTTTGCAAAAAGTGAATTGCAAAACCCTCCTATATTAGGATTACCACAATGTGTTGACTTCATTTTCCTTTCTCCTGATCTTCATTGGTCTTCTGAAATTTCCTCTAAGGAGCTGAGACCAGATGTAGCTTCTGTATGGCAAGTCCTCCCTGTGTGCACCAGCTGAGAACTGTCTTCTGTTTGGGCGAGCTCCTCAGCAGCTGAATTAAATAATTCAAATCTGTTTTGTTCAACTCAAACCAGTGCAAGAATGTCTTAAAAGAATCTTTTCTGAGGAGATTGCCTTTTAATCATCCTGATGAGCTCAATGCACTCATCTAGAACTTCGTGGCACTCCTTGTATTATAGAGCATTACAAAAATCACACCATTTCTTTCTATTTTATGTAGGTTAAAAATCATAATTTAAATTTTGTAAAGCAATCCAGTTCATTTCTTTGATGTAGAATATCTTGTCTGTAAACATCAGTGTACCCGAGACAGGACATCTTCAAAGATAGTTTACAGAGATAATTAAAAGCTGCCTCACAAGTTGCAGAAAGCAAATGGCTCCAGTTTCATTGCAAAAGGGTTCCTTGCAGCTGCTCATGATATATAAGTAGATGTAAATAGATTAAAGAAAATCAAGAACCTCCATTTCAGAAAAAGCTTAGTTTAATATGTTGAATACTGAGACTCTTTCTAGCTGGACTATATTAGCTTCCTTCTATTATGTTTTTTAAAGAGGTTCTACGGTGCCTTCTTCTTTGGGCAGAATTTCTGAGGTGAGAGAGAGGTGCCAGTGTAGCTTTATGCTATTTCTGTGTTTTTCCTGTTTCTCTGCCTCCTAGAAGTCCTGTCTATTTTCTTTCATAACCACTGAAGTTCAGGATGGATCTCTGTGTGGTTTGGTGAAATTGCTTTTACTTTTTTGTTTATAACAGTAGTAGATTCCTTCTTTGCTTTTAATTACGCCTGAGAATGACACCAGAAAAAAAAAAAAAAAGTCCACAGTAGCAAAAAAACTGTTGTATGCTCATGTAAACATGAAGAATTCATCCTAGTAGTATGAATGTAAGATCAACTATACTGCCCAATCCCACAATAACACTGGGGATCTCTGACTAGGTGTCTATTAAAAAGTAACACAACCTCATGAGGCTGTAAAGTCAGTGCTCTGATCCAGAGCAGTACACTGAATGTCTGACATCTGTGTAGGGTCAGAACACAGATGTCAGTCCTCTTCCCTTTGTAAGACCTGAATTTATATTCTCTAGAAGGCACGGAGTTCACATATGAGAATTCATCATTACTATGAGGGACATTACGACACTCTTTTAATTCAACATCCTTCCACAATAATCAAATACAACATTTTTAATTAATTTTAATTAGGTTCCTGATCCACACATTTTATATTAGTTTGCTTTTACGGTATATTGTGCATATTAAAGGTTATTATTCATTAAGGAATGTTCTTCTGATCTTCTGTGGTAAGTTGGTGAATATTCAAACAAAGAAATTAATTCTATGCTGATCACACTTAAAATTTATTTTATGTTATCAGTCCTTGTAGTAATCTTCCTTTAATTATAGATATAACTAATGTGTATATATATTAGATAATGAAATATTTTATGCATATATAATTATATATAATTGGTCATTATAGATATAAGTGAGATATATAGAACTCAGTCTGGAAAAAACCCAGACAAACTCAAGAGTTATCTTATTGCTATCAGTTTCCAGCTTTTGATTTTCTGAGTAAATAAACCCTCTCCAGAAGGTTCTTTTAAAATAAGTCTGCAAGAATAGTGAGGAATAGAACAGGTTAAAGAGAGTGTTTAATTTTTGTTTTATTTTGGTGATTATCCAAATAAATGCTCTTGGAGTTCAGCCCAGTTTGGGCTCTGCAACAGGGTTCATAAAACTCTGACTGTACTGGCTTCCTCCAGGGTTTCTGCTTCTCATTTTTATAGAGCTGGGGAGCTGATCTTCAGCTTGAACTGCAAAGCCTGGAACTTCAGCCCTTGGTTCAGAACCTCAGGGCTGGTGTGTTCATCTGAGCCTCCTGTCAGAGGTTCCATAAGAAATACTTTGTAGTCAATGAACTATCATTTATTTACAAATAGCTATTTCACCCAAAATATATCCTATTGCTTTTATGCAGAAAATATAAAACAAACGTAAAACATATTAAAACCTTCTGTGATTTCCTTAAAGCAAAAGTAAAATGACCTTTCTTCACTAGCTAAAGGAGGATTAAGATAGTTACCCAATACCATTTTCCAACTGAATTAAAAATCCACACAAACCTTTAATACTCTCTAGCAAGTTTTTAATGGTTAATTTCTTTTACTTCTCCTGAATATTCTGTGTCTTTTTGATGTTAATGGGCTGGTTCTCCCTTTACAAACCTCTTTAAAAATTGTCTTATTTTACCAAGGTATTTAAATATGTTGTTAATTTAAAGCACATAAACGCTTCCATTTATTACAATGACACTTCACTTGCCCTTTAAGTTAAACATATGCTTTCTGAATTGTAGCCTGAAAGTGAGTCTGTTTGCAAAGGGTATTTTTGGGATATCATAGTTCCCAGTCTTGCAAGGTGCTGATCACTCTGCTCTCCTAGCAATCACAAGTAGCAGATTCTCAACATTTCTCACAAGTTCTCAGCACCTTGCAGGAACAAATCTTCCCTCTATCAGTCAACAAAATCAAGATCTGATTTACATGTATCTACCTTCCTTCACAGTTTGAGTAATTTTGTGCTCTCAAATCACTGACCTGAATTCATGTGCCTAAAGTGAATGTGAGCACAAATATTAGCTGTTATCTAATCACCCAAAGAGTATTTGCACCTGTTATGAATTATGCATGCAGAAACTCAAGCTCAATTATTTGTACATGCAAAGTTGAATACACAAAAAGCCTATTTCTTAATATCTAGGACAAGATGTTAAACTCACTGTATTTTATACAACAAGTACCAGCTTACCAGAATACTGAATATTTTATGTCTGGGTAAGTGCATATGTTTAAAAGTGGTAAAGTATGGATTAATACAAGATTGCTCACATAAGAACAGGATAATGTTACTTGCCTGAGTTCTGAACATTCTGATTGTATTTAATACACTTACTTGGAGAAGACAGTAGACTGTCATTAGAGAGTACAAATTTTTGCATTTTTAATGTAAATTACTCTGTTTAAAAATAAGATTTTTAAATGTCAGTTTAATCTAGGTATAAGAAGAAGATTTGAAATCTTTAAAAAAGTAAAATGGTGAAAAGAAACAGAAAAAATCTCTGAACTAAGATGACAAATATTTCCAAAAGCAAGAACAATTACTGAGGTGAGCTGAGGTCTTCTGCCTTGTTTCAATTGGTCTGCCTGCTACTGAAAATGAACAGTTATAACTGTATGAAACTAGGAAATATTTTTTTTCATTATTTCTTTGCTAAAGATGACCGCTATTGAGGTGAGTCAAGAAAATGCCTATTAGCAGGTGAGACAAGAGGAAAGAATCAGCTGGGAGATCTTACTCTGACAGTTGACAAGGAGAGATCAAGACAGAAAAAAGAATCGAGCAAGCAGAGGAGATGAAGAGACTTACCAAAAATCTTACACAGCCCCATCCAAAAGAAAGTTATTCTAAGAACAAGAAAACTTTGCAAACAGGGATTCCACATTTCTTGAACTGTGTAGTTGACATCTTTGATGTCTTTGCATCCTGTTCAGCTGCCTGGTATAAGTTTACAGCAAGAGCCTGCTAGTGTAAATGATGTGATGTAAATTTAGTAGTGAGAATAAATCTGGCCATTCAATCCATGTTAAAGACTAAGTGAAGAACAGTTGCAAGATAACAACTGCGTTCTTTATATTCAGTATAAAAATAGGGGTTTGACTTCAGACATGAGAGGCATAGCTGAACAAACATGACCCAGATTCACACTTCTCTGTGCTATGAATTTTGTTTTTCTTGTTGCACAGTGAGCAGTCTAAGCTGTTTTAAAAGAGCTACTTACAGTGACTCAAAAAAACCCAGTTTAAAACCTTCCAATAACCTCATTTTTCATTCTTTTCAGAAAAATTACCATCAGAAAAAATAGTAATTATTTCAAAGTTTTGAACTAATATAGCCTTTAAAACTAAAATATGAAAAAGAATTTACTTTCTGCATATCTTTCCAAATAGTTGTCTGTTTACTGTAAGGACATCTAACAACTTCAAGTCTAAACAGGAGAGGAAGAATTTAGTCTGAGCTATTTTAAGTTCAGAGAATTTTTTAGGCAAAGCAAAACATCCTAGTAATCATGAGAGATGAAACGGAAATGCTTCAAAGAAGTAAATTTGCAATTTTCAGTCTCTTTTTCATTTAAGAAAATGTCCTGAAAGTCCTTGAATTTTGACAGTTTGCATCAGCTAGCTGCCTGCAGCATTCCCCTGGGACTGCTCTTCAGATGCTCTCAGGTTGGGATCTATAGTAACACTGCCTCATATCACAAGTGCAAACAGCTTTTCTTGCATATTTATCTTGTTGCTATCTTGGAAACTGTATGCATAGCACAATAGCTTTTCATATATTGATGGAATATTCAGTTGTTATCTCCCTTTCAGCTCTTCCTCAAAAAGCAGTACATTTTCAGCCTTTGCTTAATATGGTATATACCTGTTTCTTACTTTTCACTGAATGTATTCAAAGTTAAAATAACAGTTGAATTAAAAATAACTGACCAATACGTAAATTCTTACACCATCCAAAAGACACTGGCCACATTTTCAAAGTCAAATGACTACATATTTCTGGATATATTGTTATGACGAGATTCAGATTTACCAAAACCGACTCAACCAGAAATTCATGTTTCAAATCACATAGCTGGTATATCACAAGTTTCTACACTGTGATGTAGACTATTCAGCTGACTCTTCAGCCTTTTGCTCCACATCCATTTGATTTAGAGATAGTGTGTAGCGTAGGACTCGGTTAAGACACTGTGTTTGGTTCCATGTACATCCCAGGATAGCTTAAATGGCATGTGCTGCTTATGTTTGGACACCTGAATCAAGCTTAATCTCCCTTTATAATCAATGAATAACTCTTCAATACAGTAAAGAGTATGGAAAACTATTTATTTCACTCTACAGGAGGTGGGCATTTATTGTTCAGCTGATTATCTCTATAGACTAGGAAGCCTGTTCCAGTGCCCAACCACCCTCTGGGTGGAAAACATTTTTCTAATATCCAACCTAAACCTCCCTTGACACAACTTCAGGCCATTTCTTCAGGTCCTGTCACTGGTCATCACAGCTCCTCCTCCTCCCCTTGCCAGGAAGTTGTAGACTGCAATGAGGTTTAGAATCACAGAATCATAGAATCAGATGGGTTGGAAAGGACCTCTGAGATCATCAAGTCTGACCCTTGATCCACTACCACCGCAGTTACTAGACTATGGCACTAAGTGCCACATCTAGTCTCTTCTTAAATACCTGTAATTTTCCCTCAATCTCCTCTTCTCCAGGCTGAACAGACCAAGAGACCTCAGCTGCTCCTTATACGGCTTCCCCTCAAGGTCCTTCATCATCTTCGTTTCTCTCCTTCGGACACTCTCATAGCTTAATATTTTTCTTAGATTGTGGTGTCCAAAACTGCACACAATATTCAAGGTGAGGCCGGCCCAGGGCAGAGCAGAGTGGGAAAATTCCCTCTCTCAACTGGCTGGCGATGTTTTACCTGATGCCAAGTTGCCATGCTTGGCCCTCCTGGCTGCCAGGGCACTGCTGACTCATACTCCACTTGCCCTCAACCAGGACCCTGAGGTCCCTTTCCATAGTGCTGCTTCACAGCATCTCATTCCCTAGTCTGTACCTATATCCAGGGTTGCCCCATCCCAGGTGCAGAATCCAGCACTTTCCCTTGTGGAACTTCATATCATTGAGGACTCTCTGCATGGCCTTCTTGTCTTCACGGGAGTCAACAGCTCCTCTGAGTTTTGTGTCATCTGTAATTTATTAAATATTAAAATATATAACGTCCTGAAAGACTACTCTCTCTTCTACAAAGGATAGTTCTCATTATTGGACAGCAGATTATTAAACCTACACTTTTACAAAACACACTGTATCAAGCCACTGTCTTGGAAAAGGAAAGTGCTATAAATTAGAACCTTCTTCAACATTGAAGCCATTTCCCTGATCATTTTTTTTAATTAAATGAATCTCTCTCTGCCAGTAGCTGTTCTTATGGAAGCAGTCTACATGTCCAGAGAACTAAAGTTTTAGTTCTCTGAGGCTGGGTGAATGTGGTGTGTTGCCCTAGCTGGCAGTCAAGGCAACTGCTCCCACTGCTGCTCCCACCCCACCAAAAGTAGTAGAATGGGGAAGAACCAGAGTGAGGAAACCCATGGGGTAAAATAAAAGCAGGGAAATCACCCAGCAACTGCTGTCACAAGCAAAGCAGACTCAGCTCTGGGGAATTTAACTCAATTTAAAGCATTTAATTAAGATTTAGGTATTGAAAACAAAGAAGACAAACATTTAGGCACTTAGAGGAGACACCTTTCCTCCCCCTTTCCCCAGCTCACCTTCACTGCGGGTCTCCTCCCTGATTACTGCCACAGGTTACACTAGGTCCCTTTGGTAAGGCAATATGTGGGGCAGGGGACTGGGGTCAGGCCATAGCAGTGGCTCTTGTAGCTTCTTGTTCCTTACCCTGCCTCCCCTTCTGCCTCTGCTTCTTCCTTAATGCTTGTTTCCTCCTCTCCATGGTTTACAGCTCCTCTGTGGGCGTTGCCAGCTCCACCATGGAGCACCTCATATGCTCTGATACCTTTTATCCTTTTTCTCTCAGCGTTTTACCATCCTTTCCTAAATATGTTGCACCCTGCCCTCTATATGCAATGCACTGAGATGTGCCCCCTCTAAAACAACTTGAAGGGTTGAATCTGAAGTCACCCCTCAGAGGGTAAAATGCTCAGCAGGACTTACTTCCCCGGAGTCTTTGGTGCCCTAAGGTGCCGTTCCATGCCAGGCTGCTTGTCAGCCACTCAGGGAGCAGCTACAAACTTAAACTCTCGCAGCAAAAGCTGTCTGGTAAATCTCAGGACTAAGCACATTGTGAGTTGAGTTTATTTCCACAAGGAAGTCTTGCATTTTTTTCTTAGTGTTCAACAAAACCCATATTTGGTTTTGTTTTTGTTTTTTTTTAAACAAATACCTTGTTTAGCAAGACTCCCCTGAAGGGGCTGCAGAGCTTTTACCGAGAAGCTCCAAATGAGACCTCCCACTGTGTCACCCTGTCTACCTTAGTAGCAGTCATTTCAAAATATTTCAATAAACTAGTCAGGCATGATCTTGATCCTTTCCTGAATCCCACTGACAACCCATAATCAGACTGTTTTTCTCATGTGTCTCTTCTGCTTTGATATCAGAGTTTTAAAAACTTTTCCAGTTGATGTTAAACTAAATTCTTTGTAATTTGTTTATGTCTATCTTTGCAGGTCTGCTAGGCAGTTCAGCAGCAGTAAACGAATCTGGAACTGTTACTACCTTTTAGGTATAGGCCACACTCAAATATTTCCCTCAGTGTCCTTTGGTTCACACAAAACCTTAGGTTAATCACCTACCCTAGGTGATTTTAGTCTTCATCTCCAGGTAGGCATATACTCTGAAGCTACAGAGCTGCTCTGACTACAAGTAGGTACCTGGAAAGTTACAATATGTAACCTCATCCTATGCTTGCTGCATTCATTAGAGGGGTGACAGGGAGAGTCCCCACATACTGCCGCTATTGTCTTACAGTTAATATAACAACAGCACTATGGGTGCTTTCTTGTGTTTCTCTGACAGCTTGGCAAGAATACATGAGAGGCACTTGGCTATCATCAGTCATCTATGAAATTTCTGATGTTACAAATTTCTGATGGATGATGCATCCATCAACTTTCTTTGCAATTTGCCCTGACATCTATCTGATGAACAAATGAAATCTTGTGTACTAAATATATACAGGAATGGTTCAAATACCTTGAGTAGGTGTAAAATTCATAAACATACTAACATATTTGCAATTTTGTGAGACACACAGGAACTGGAAACATAGAATAGAATCATAAATAGAATCGTAGAATCAGATTGGACCTCTGAGATCATCAAGTCCAACCCTTGATCCACTACCACCACAGTTACTAGACCATGGCACTAAGTGCCACATCTAGTCTCTTCTTAAACACCTCCAGTGATGGAGAATCCACCACTTCCCTGGGCAGCCCATTCCAGTGCCTGATTACCCTCTCTGGAAAGAATTTCTTCCTAACGTCTAATGTAAACTTCCCCCGGTAGAGCTTGAGACCATGCCCTCTTGTTTTTTGAAACACGTTTTCAAATACAGTGTCAAAAGTCTAAATACAACATTTAAAATTAAAGGCTTTAAAAATATTTTTAAGAATAATATTTCAGCAACTGTAAGGTGGGTTTTCTTTTTGTTTGATTCTTTATTTGTTTTGTGAGAACACATATTAAGTTAATGAAATGTATATGAAACTGGGGAAAAAATTCTTACCACTAGAGAAAAATATAGTGTAATGTTTCAAGCTATTAAACAGTGTAAGTGCAGAATTATCCAGAAGTAACTATTTATTCACTTGATTCTTTGAATTGTAAAATTTATTAGATTGCTTACTTACTATGCACATGTAACTACAGTTTACATTTATAAGGCTACTTTGCTTAACCATGGATATACTATAAAAAAAAAAAAGATAAAGGTATATTCTATTCTCATACACATATATAACTGTGATTCTTTATCAAGCAAGAAGTGAATCAACAGTGTCACTAGGTTTGTTTTAGGCTGTCACATTCTTCCATTGTTGCTTTTAAAATCCAGTGGTTTCTGAGCTAAGAGGGCAAGAACTTAGACATTATGAGCAGTGAAGCAAAAATTGCTTTTTGTCATTAAACCCAAACCATCCTGAAAAATAATGATTTGCTTTTAATGGATTTTTTTCTTTATACAGTTGTTCACATGCATCAAGCTACCTTTAATTTGGGTGATTCAGGATTTTGCAGCACAGCAAATATATTCAGCTGTTAACAAAGCATAGAGGATTGAAGTGTTTACTGATTCTCCACTAGACCTTATACAAAGGGAAGGAATTGCCAATTTCACTTTAATAATAGCTAAACTTGTTATGCTTTCCATTTCTCTATAGTGGCATCATAACTGTTCCATTTATTCTACAATCCCAAAGTTGTGACTTGTATTATGTAGTCTTCTCTTCATCGTCAGGATTTTAGTACAGCTGAAAATATTTCTGAATTCGAGCAGTCATACTGTTTTCTGTTCAAAAAATGGTATTGCAATTCTCCCGGAGAACTGTTAAAATATTTATGAAATATTTTTATAGAAAACCATCCATTAGAAAAACCTCAATCTAGCTGTTCGTTTGCTTTCAGAATATTAAGGTCAGCCATCACTTCTGATACTTGTTCAAGAAACCTAAGCCGTTACAAGAGAGAAAAAAGCAGATGTTATCTTTTGGTAACAAGATTCACTACTTCTTTTCTATAACTGCAGACATGTAATTTTTCAGTAACTTATAAATTAGAGATGCATAACAGCTCTGTCCTGTTGCCACTTTTGATTTTCATGGTATTTTTTGATGGTTAATAACTTGGTGTGTTACCAGTACTTGGTGAGCCCAGCATTGGTGAAGAGTTCAGAATAACAGCAGCCAGCAAGACAGAAACAAGCCTGTAAGAGTTTGCATGAGTAGGATGCTCAAATTGTCTGAGAGGGTATTTTCCAAAACTGACCTTAGTAAAGAGGAATGCAACTCTCAGTCCAACTAAACAGCAACTGGGGAATTAAGAGACCTGGGGGGGGAAGTAATTAAGCACATGTACAAATAAAAAACAGGGATAGCTAAACACAGGAGCAGGGCAAAAATGGCTCTGGTGTCACCCTTTCAGATGTGGCCCCATGACACAAGGGGTCTGTTCCCCCCGTCACTGCCCTCATCTCACTCACATCCCTCAGGGGGTACTTGGTGACTTGCACCCTGGGGGTTTAGGGTATGTTCCCTCTGAGATTATTGGGAACAGCCAGAGCACTCACATCTCCCATAGCAGTGTCCCACAGGGAACTGGCAGGGAGTCCCACTCACACAGGTCCGGGGGAGGCCTGAATTACCCATGGTATTTTTTATTGTGTTTGGGATAAAAGGAGGGATTAAGATTTATCAGGATTATAAGAGGTACCTAGAAAACACTTTGACACATATTAACATTTAGAATACTGTGGTTTATTTGTCCTATTGCTAATATTGAAAGAATATTATTGATCCTGAATATAAAGTTTGCTGATTCTCGGTTAATTGCATCTCATTAATAAAATCAGTAAACCCACTTGAATCGTGATTTGATTTAAAGTACAAGAACTGAGGAGGTTTTTCATGGTACAGCGTCTTGATTTACTAATGAGCTTCTAAACTGTGATTGAGCAGCTTGGGAACATGAAAGCTTATCTAGCTGCACCCACCACTTTGCCTGCCACTCTGACAGCTCATATCTGATTTGAATGGAAGTTACGTGAAGCGAAAAGTATTTTGCTGGCAGTTCTGCTCCTCTCAGTTGAACAGTCTGGGATACATTAGAGGACTGAAAAGACCAGATTTATTTAGCTGTTTCTTTGGGGGAGTGGGTTTTTGCTCTTATCCTGATTTTTATAGATTGCAAGTTCTGTCATCCCACATAGACTGGTTCTAGTGCATGTTATAACTTTTCAGAATTAATTATTTTATAGTTTTTAGTGCATTGAATATTCTTTTTGTGATTATTCTGACAGAAATCCTAGACAAGTGACTGAAAGGTCACTTAAGTCCTTCAACAGCAGGAAAAATTATATCACTACTTGAGACTTCTGGTATAGTAATTGGAATGTGTTTTACTGGAACCTGATTGATTTTCTTTCCTAGTTTTGACTCTTAACACAAGGGACACTTTTTACCATTAACTCTGTCTTCTACTCTAGCTGTGCATATTAATGTTTTTCATTTTTATTAATGCCATTATTCTCAAAACTAGATAATATCTCATAGCAATTACCAACATATGCTAATTATGTGTTCTGTAATAAGCTCTCCAGGTTTAAAATTGCTTCATAATTAAATTGATTGGACTACCTTTAAAAAAAATAGTTCCATTTTTTATTTGTAGACATATATATTTTTCAACTTGTTATTTACCTTATCTTTCAGTGTTCCTAATCCTTAAAATACCCTCTTACACTAAAGTACCTCTATATGTCTAATCCCTCAGGATCTGATTTAGAAAGCATAGTAGGAAATAATACTCATAGGAAGTTTGATATTCTGCCTTTTTTATTATTTATTTATTTATTAACAGACATTCTGGTTTTTAACAGAAGAGTAAACATACTAATGAAGTTTCTAACCAGAAGATCAGAATATATATTTTTAAATTCTGATCCAGTGTTCTTCCACAGGTATTCTGATACCACAAAATCACAAAAGTCTTGAGGTTGGGCGGCATTTCTGGAGATCACCTAGGCACTGCTCAAAGCAGGGTCAGCTGGAGTAGTCTACTTAGAACCATGTCCAGCTGGGTTTCAAAAATCCTCATGAACAGAGAACTGCACAGCTTCTATGGGCAACCTGTGCCAGTGCTAAAACAAACTCACAGGAAGAAGAAACTCTTATATTTCCGTGGAATTTATTTCTGCTTGTCCCCATTGCCTCATCCTTTCCATGGACAACATGAAAAAGGGTCTGGATCTATTCTTTCTGTACTCTCAAGTTTTATATATGTATATAGATAAGGTCTTCCCTGACCCTTCTATTCTCCATGATGAGCATTCCCATATACCCCAACCTCTCCTCACAAGAGAGATGTTCCAATACATTAATAATCGTGGCACCTTCTGGACTCTCTCCAGTCTTTAGCACTTGAGATTTCAGACTTGCACACATTGGTCCACCAGGGCTGAGCAGAGGGGATCTATTGGCAGTGTTCTGCTTAAGGAAGCCCAGGATGTTGATGAGCTTCTTTTCTGCAAGGGCTCATTGCTGGCTGATGTTCAGCTTGGTGTCCTCCAGGACCCACAGCTGCTTTCCACCTGGGCAACTCCCACCGTACACTGGTGTGTGATGTTGTTCCTGTCCAGTTGCAGAACTTTGCACTTCCCTTTGTTGAACTTCATGAGGGTTCTGGCAGCCTTTCCCAGGCTGTTAATGTCCCAACTTGGAGATGCAATGTCAGGCCTTCCAACACACAGTTTTGCTTTCTTGCTTGCTGATACACATCCAACAACACTTGGTAGATCTGTCCTTAGATCTGCCAAAGGTACCAGTTAGCACAAGAGAATGTCACCTCTGATGATGAGATCAGGCTGAGAAAGTTGGGGCTGTTCAGTCTAGAGATGAGAAGGTTGTTTGGAGACTTCATAGGAACTTTTCAGTCTTTGAAAGGGGCCTACAGGGAAGCCATAAAGGGGCTCTTTGTCAGGAGCTATAGTGATAAGACAGGGAATAATGGATACAAATTGAAAACCAGGAAATTTATATTCAATATTAGGAAGAAATTCTTTACTATGAGGGTGGTGAGACACTGGAACAAGTTGCCCAGGGGGGCTGTGGATGCCCCAATGCTGGAAATGTTCAAAAGCAGGTCAGATAAGGCCTTGAGTAACTTGGTCTAGTAAAATGTGTCCCTGCCCATGGCAAGGGACGTTGAGATTAGACTTAAGGTCCCTACCAACCCTTAACATACTGTGATTCTGTTATATGTTACTCCTATGATTTCATGTCATGTATTGGCTGGTGTTTTGTGGAAAATTAGTGTCATAGTCACTCTAGTCATTATCAAATAGAATCTTTATTTACTTGATTAGTAATTAATTACTTTTATGTAAACCAGAACAGCTCCAGTAAGGAGTCTAAAAGAGTTATGTCCATGCTGTAAAGGTAATGGTTTGAAATATGTTCAGGTCTTGCTTTCCAAAATGCAGATGGTCAATAAGATCTTCATTGGTTTTAGGATACCAACTTTGTCTCTTGCTGCAAATGACTTGAAACACGGATACATTAAAATTATTTCTGTGAAAGGAACGTTGTTCTAGACAGCTATCTCTAAGTCTATGAATCCTCAAAGAGAGGCTGGAACCCAACTCTTAGGTAGCCTGTGGTATTCCTAGCAACCTGTCATAACAATTTATGACAAAATCCTTACCACCTCGTCTACAGCTGATGCTAATGTTCATCCTACCCATCTTGCTTGGATTCAGCCAGAAAAATATTTTCGCAATCACTGTGTAGTCCATTGTTTTTAACAATATACAGGAAATCTGCTATTGAGCATATGGGACATTGGTGCTTTATAATTGAATATATTTGAAGTAATCTCTGACCTTATTAGGTTCTCAGGCAATAATGTATTAAGATTGTTATTTGCTGTCTGAAGCTCTTTTTCGTCACTGGATGGTTTAGTGTATGGTTAGTGGTATGATCTTGAAAGAGATCAGTGTAGGCTTAGATCTGTTCTCTGTTAATTTGGTGGAGTTTTGTTACTGACTTCAATGAAAGAACAATAAAGCCTGTATGCAGAGTGCTTTTGAAAATCCAACCTACTAGCAAATAATATTTATATTTGTTCTTATTTTATTTTTGGTTTATATGCCTCTTTCTTTTGTGATTCACTAATCACAGAATTGTAGAAAATACCAAGTTGGAAGGGACCCATAAGGACGGTTGAGTCCAGCTCCTGGCCCTGCATAGGACCATCCCCAAGAGTCACACACACCATGTGCCTGAGAGTATTGTCCAAATGCTTATTGAACTCTATCAGGCTTGGTGCTATGACCAAGTCATATTCTCTTGTCCCTTGAGTTTAACAGTTTTTCTGCTTTTATTACACAACTTGTTCTTTTCATTTGAACTTAGGCTGAATATTTAATTTATCCACTATTTAGATTACTACAAGTGTCATTTCAGTTTGGCATATTTTGAAGATATTCACAAGCAAGAGAGATTGAAATGAAGACCTTTTCTGAACTGTTTTAAGAAAACTTGGAGGTTTAAAATTTTGCTTACAAGCTTTTTAAGTTTTCCAAAAATACTCTTCTTAGAAATATTTAATAAATGGCTCATATATGTCTGCATGCAGACATCTTTATAAGCAAGTCTGTAGAGTGTTTAAACCAGAATTCCTTCAGAGTAATAAAGAAACTTAGCTCTTCTAAATATACCTACAAGAAACTAAGACTGAATTTGGTGCTTCAAACACCACTAATGTTCTGAACAATTCCTATATTTAAAACACATTTAAATTAAAAGAGTCTTAGCTACTGTATTATTATTGTCCTGGAGGTGCAGACACAATATTAGTTTAAACAATTAGGCAGTTATATGATTGAATTAGTTATTTGGACCAAATGTCCAGCATTCAGAGTAAGTGTCTTCACTGAGTTTTTCTAACTTCAATATCCTTTTCAGTCCTCTTTTGGCTTTCATATCTGACATTAGCAAAGTCTTTTCACCAAGTTTTCTTTCCTGTATCCATTTGAATTTTTGAGGTTATTTTACATTAAAAAATAATCATTGACAATGCTCTGCTGCTTGTGACATTTCTTTGGCATTGCTTTTAGGTAAAAGCTCACTTACAATAATAAATAAATGAAATTAAAAGTATTCTTAGCTAGAGAAGTAAAATGGATAGATTTTGATCTTATATTCAACTCATCTCAGGAGAGCCAGAAAACAGATTTTTAGAGCTTACCAGCATGGCCTACTAGAAAAACAAGACTCAAACTGAATTTATACTAGCATGTTTCAAGATGAAAGAAATTCCTTGTGAAATCCTGGTAATAGGTGAGGAATATGTAAGATAAGTATGGTTTTTATTCATGGAGAAAATTCAAATAACCTTGGTACCAAATACAGAAAGAAAATTTGTTTGAACTCTACACTGATTAGTTGCATGTAACCTTTGTGACTTTATCATATGTATTTTAATGTAATTGGTTTTTATTGTAGCTTGTTCAAATCTTTCCACTCAGAAATAATCCTTAGTTCTACTTATTGCTCAAGTTGTTTTATTGTTCCAAATACACAGAAGTGTATTACAAAAATGTTTTGTTATATACCTAAGTATAAGAAGGAAGTATGCTGATTATGTCTCTTAGTCATTCTACCGAGGCTGCCATAAATGTCACAGAAACCAGTGTGTGGGAAGCCAGACTCCTCAGCGGAAAGGTCATGCTGCCACTAAGAAAAGAGGAATGGTAGGATCAGCATAGAGGCCACTACTGTTAAAGGAACTTAGAACTATCAGGCAATAGCAGACTGTCTAATTTTCTGATTGTTACGACTCATCCAAAACAGTACATTTTTCTTTCTTCCCAGCTATTGAAAGGAGCATTCCATCTTACAGAAAGGCTAGTTCTGGTCAGTGGCCAGAAAAAAAAAATTACTTTTATAGCAAAAGAAGAGCATTCATAAATATCAAAAAGGACAGTTAGACATTTTAGGTGAACTTATCTCTCAACTGACTAATGCACTCCTGTGATTTCCTTACTTGAGGGAACAGCTGTTCCCTTTCACTATATTCTGTCCGAGATCAAGGGAAAGCTGAGCAGGCAGCCTGTGGCAGTCTAAGTTAAGAGTTAGTTCTGTCTCCCCATCCACAGCTAATAGCATATTGTATTTAACAATTTCTACATTATTTGCAGAATGGATGAAAACCAAAATTCTTGAACAAGGCATGATACAGTTTAAACTGTTGGACTGGGCAAAAAATTGTATTTGCATGAGCTGGTGGCTTCAAAGAAATGTTAAGAGAATATCTTGTGAGATTTTAGATAATTTCCAGTACAGGTCCCTGAACAGCTCACCTCATACTTGCATTGCCAGCAGTTCTGGAGAAGATAGAAACACACAGGAATGGAGCAGAAAGTTGGGGGAGAGCAGGTGAGTTCAAGACATATGAACTCAGGTCATTGTAACTGTTGCGAAATAATGTCTGGGAGAACATTATGAGTAAGAAAAACATGAGAAGCTGGCACTAGAATTTAGCTCTACTTCTTTGTTGTCTGATTATTCCTTCTCATGGTTTAACTGTAGATTTGAAGAATTCTTGATTATGGATTCTCAAATGAAGGTAATGTTTACCTTTTATTTCTTTGATACCTACAATTGGAAATTTTTCGGACAGTACAGATCACCCAGTTTCCTTAGACAGCCACAAAAAAAAAGCAAAAACAAAACAAACCCAGAAAAAAACCCAAGAATTTGCTTTTCTTAACTGAATGTTTCTTTCTACCTCTTCCCTGTACATTATGAAGCTATCAAAACATCAGTTTATCTGTATGTAACTTTTTTCTGACTTCACTCTCAGACAATGAAAAGCGTAGAATCACAGAATCACAGAATAGGTACAGTTAGAAGAGACTACAGTAGGTCATATCATACAACTTTCTGCTCAAGGAATGCCATCCTAAAGCACATGGCCAGAACTGCATCCAGATGGTGCTTGAACACCTCCAGTGATGAAAACATTCCAACCTCTCTGGGTTATCTGTTCCAGTGTGTGGTCACCCAAATGGTAAAGAAATTCTTCCTCATATTGAGGTGGAACTTCCTGTCCATCAGTTCTTGCACATTGCCTCTTATCCTATTGCTTGGCACCACTGAGAAGAGCCTGGCTCCAGCCTCTTTGACACTCTCCCTTCAGATACTTATAGACATTGATGAGGTCACCTCTCAGTTGTCTCTTCTTGAGGAAGAACAGGCCCAGCTCCTTCAGCCTTTCCTCATAAAGAGAGATGCTCCAGTCCCCTAATGATCTTTGTAGTCCTCCACTGGACCCGTTCATGGAACTCCGTGTCTCTCTTGTACTGCAAAGCCCAGAACTGGGCACAGCACTCCAGATGCAGCCTTGCTAGGGCTGAGTAGAAGGGCAGGAACACTCTCTTGACCTGTTGACAGTGCTCTTCCTTATGCAGCCTAGGATACCTTTGGCCTCCTTGGCCACAAAGACACACTGTTGACTCATGGATGGCTTGCCCACCAGGACCCCCAGGTCCTTCTCTACAGAGCTGCTTTCCAGCAGGTCAGCCCCTAGCCTGTATTAGTGCTTGGGGTTATTCCTTTCTAGGTGCAGGACCCTCCATTTGCCGTTGCTGAATTTCAGACAGTTGTTCTCTGAACATCTCTCCAATCTGTCAAGGGCTTTCTAAAGGGCTGCACAGTACTCTGGGATTTTGGCCACTCTTCCCATCTTTGTTTTCCAAAAGTCCAATGTGTGCAGCTAGTGGCTCCTTCAGTATAACTTTCTTCTGCCTACAGTACTATTCTCACAGTTAAAATTCAAATTTAAATACAGTTGTTTTTTGTGTTCTGGTTTTGTGATATTCCATTATTGACAGCATTCTTTATTATCTATTTCCCATTATTGACAGAATTCTTTAATATCTATTCCATTTTCATCAACCAATCTTAAATCATTTTTCACTTAAGGATAGCTACTGACAGCAGAGGATGGTGGACTTAGGGTAACAGAGCCTGTCTTTTGATTTTGATGTTTTTCTTGTTTTATTTTATGCTGACCATTTTCTGAACATATTAATTTCTTGACTGGTAGATTCTCAACTAAGATTTTTGTTTTCAGATACTGGGCTACAATTTGCAGATATATTGATGATTTTCAAATCTTATTATTCTTCTCTTTGGCAGTGTTAAGAAGTAAAGTTTTTCTAGGCCTTGCTGATATAACTGTTGGGCAAATATCAATGAGCTCAGAAGTAGAAGCTATCTACAGGTTCAGGATGATGTCATATAGCCTACTCTGGCACCTGAATTATGTTCTTTTCTGATAATGAAACAGGTCCTAGCATTGCCTCTTTTTTAACTGCCTGCTCACACAAATGTATTTGAGACAGGCAGATATAACTGCAGCATCCTTTTTGGCTTTATTTTTAGTAAGAGTGATTATGTGGAATTATGGTTATCCTGCTACTGTGTACTGAGAAAGTTGAAACAAAGTTTTCTTCTAAAATACAAAAATAGTTATCTTGACCAAAAATGGTTATCTTGATTCAGTGAGAGGTTTCATCCAGTTCAGTACTGTAAGGCCAGTAGTCAACACTCAAGCAATGATCCATAACATAAAACCAGTAGTGGATGTTTCTCTGAAAGCAAGTAAAATTTATTTCCATGTGTGCTCTTTATCTTTTATGTCAGAGTGACCTTTCTTAAGCCTTAACTAAATGTTAGAAATTATTAAATAATTTATCAAAATTTTTTTTTTCCTAATTTTTATTTAATTGAATTATTTTCCTTTTGTTTTATTAAGATGTATTTGTAGGAAGTTTTTATTTCAAATAATATTTCAGACACTTGGCCAAGAAACAAAAGACATATATCCTAATCTATAAAAGTATAATGTATGGGGTATTGATTCAGTAGACTCTGGTTTACATATGTGTGATTGCATCAGTACTTCTCCTCTGTTTAATTCATCAAAACATTGAGAAGGTCAGAACTTGGGTACATCCTCTTTGTCTGTGATGTTTCAAGTTACTTCAACTAATGAATGAAGAACAAATTAGACATAAAACCTAATTGTAAAAAAAAAAAACATAAAATCAATACCCAGAAACATCAACCCCCATGAAAAACAGAAAAAAATAAAAAATAAAAATGCAAAACCCCCATGAGTCTCAGATTCTCAAAAGCAGCTTATCTTTCTTCTGTCTGTAAAAGCATTTTATGAAACATTGATTCCATCATGTCAAATAAGTTTATCACTTATTTTCTTGTCTTGACATATTTTAGTGCCGGCCACTATGAAGTAAAAAGTCATGTCATGTAACTCTCCTGTGAAAATTTACATGAAAAAAGCATTTATCAAATACAAGACTTTCACTAAACTACAGGATGTTTTATCAATGCAAACTAAACCTCTCTAAACCTAGGTTTGACTACTGTGTGTATAGCAGGAAGATAAGCTATTCAGATATTGATATTGGCAGCACTGTAAATTTTTGTCTTAAAATATCTTTTTCTGATACTTTTTTTCTCTGTTTCTTAACAAGCTGCATCTCTGTATTTCTAATGTTGTCTATTCTTTCTGATGACTGAAAGATAGATTCCTCACTGGGTCTGGGCATGGTTGTAGGTCAAAACTCCCCAGTACTGAGATTACAGCATGGCTTGGCATGAAAAGCATACAGTACAGCTCAAATTAATTTTCAGTCTTGACTGTGCCTGTATCGCCTACTTAGGATTAATTTAGTTTACCTAGGAGTCCTTTTTGTATCATATTTTGGTATATTCTGCAGGACAATTTAAGGAAAGGAAGCTTGATTACAGATGAGAGGAAAATACTACATGATGTGTGAAGATGAGTGTAGTAAAAAAAATATTACATAAACTCAAGGTCTAACTGTAGTAGAAAGATGCCAGAATCTGTACCAAGGGCTCATGTTCAAGTCTCTCAATCATGTAACACTACTTCTCTGCTTGCCCTACTTTTGAAGATGGTAGTGTTTTTGAAACAGACAATCCAGAAAAATTATGTGAGATAAACCTAAAAAAAGCAGGTGTTCCCATGTAATCTGTTACTCTATTTCTGTCTCTACCAAAATGCCTTCTCTCTGGATATGCACAGCACTGAAGTAAAATACGCAAGGAAATTAAGATGATTACATGTAGAAAATACAGAGCATTAAACTGATGGAGAAACAAATCTAATCACTGAGAACATGAAATGATCATATGAAATGCATTTCCATAAATGTCATCCTGGTTATATTGAGCTAATCTTTATATAGTGTAATAAAGAAAGTATATATATATTGGTATATTATAAGATCAGAATATGATTCTGCTAGAGCTGCCTCCCTAAATGCCTTCTTCCTTATTTCTGTCAACACCTGAACACATCTTTCCCTCTGATGAGTGAGCTCAGCTTACTGAGCCAGTAAGAAGACACTCTCTTGTTTTGTTGTTGAATTAATTTCCTCCTTGCTCATGATGAGCTTCACAAAGGAGTCAAATAAACCACTAAGGTTACATTTAGGAAAGATTTAGGACTACATAATTAGAGATGAAGCTATGAGGGCAGGAAGAGAACTGATTACAACAGCAGTCTCAGCTTAAACTAACCTGAAACCCAGATTGCTCAGCCTTGGGAAATCAGAGTGGGTAAGGAAGGTTACACTGAATGCGCATAACAGTACTTACATCCCAGTTGGTTGTATTTATGTTAATACATCGAAGTTAATGCTGTGGCTGACTGCATATTCACTGTCTTCTGAACACAGGATCTGACCTGTAATTGATGTAAAGTAGCATACCTGCACTGCCTTCAATAAATGCATATTAGTTGAGGTCAGCGGCAGATTTCCTCTGTGTGATAAGCACATGGAATCTGACTTGGGATATTGAAATATGGAGTGAACCAAACAATGAATAAGGGTAGGTTAGGACTGACACAAACAAAAATGAGAATTAATTAAATTACTAAAAGAAAAAGTTTACTAAATACTAGTAGTGTTTTTTTCTAGCTACAGCATCTGTGACTCCACATTATAATATTCAAATCAACTGTTCAGCATCCTAAATTTCCTACTGTTTTAATTAGAAGAATCCTTTAGTCTCTTAAGAGTATATTGGGATTTTTAAACTTTGAAGACCTGGAACACTGAAACTTTTCTTTGTTTTATTTGGACATCTGGGAAGTAAATTTACTGATGCCTGACCTAAATTAGAGCCTGACAATATATAATATAGGCATGGCTGTTTTATGAGTTCTTTCCTGTTTCTAACAATAGTAGTCATGAAATATGAACCACTAAACTATGACAGTTTTTCTGTTGCTTTGAGAGTGCACCAATGTTTGATGTGTTCAGAAGCCTCTTTAATTTTTCAGGTAATTTATTCAGCAGTCCTTTGCTGTTTGTACAATTTACAATCAAAAGCCAATACAGGTGAAATCTGAAAAATGAGCTGAACTGTCTCATGTTCACTGGTCATGGCATGAGACTGATTGTGTCCTTCTCTACTGTGGAATTTTCAAATTATTCGATAACGTGTTAAATTATTTCTATTTCAGGCTGTAAGCAATTAGATGATGAAATGTCTCAATGAGTCTGTTTTCAAAGAAAACAGGATAAGTGAGGACAGTGACAAACTCAGGACAATTTGTCTTCTGAGGCAGAACTCTCCTGGGTCTGTAACACCTGGAGCTTCTTTAAGATATATAGCTTTGTTCCAAGACAAAATATGTTTGGAGCCACATGTAGAAAGGGTTAAATGATGTAAGGAAAGAGGGTACCAAACAGAGAGGAAATATATTGAGGCAGATGTTGGCAGGTACCTGGTAGGAGAGGGTAGGGGAGGTGGGAGGAGAAAGGGCAGGATCACAAGAAACCTGGGAAAGTCAGATGACTATTCACTGGCAGCAGGAAAATTTTTACAAGGCTTGATTCTAAAAACTGAAACTGTGATTTTAGAATTCATATTCTCATGTTCTTTTTTTTTTTTTTTTTTTTTTAATCAGGAACATGCATTTCACATAACAGATTGCATTTCAAAATAACTCTCAAGGGAATAGAGAACTGATGAGAATTCATTCTTTAGCAGAAAAAGCTGCAACCAGTTTTTTTTTTAAATGACTAGTATAAGGACAAGTGAACGAATCTTATAGAAACTAAATCAATGATTTAAAATGAGATTAGATTAAATGTTAATAATCTGCTGTGTTATTGAAACATTGCATAGTTACTGGTTTTATTCACTAATAAATAAGTTCAGTGAATTGAAAATTAACATTTAACATTTTTCCATGAAAGTGGTAGCCCTAGATACCCATACCTTTCCTCTCCTTATTGCTTAGATTTTGAAGTAAAGAATCCCCTAAAAAAAGGCTAGCATACATAAAAGAATAAGTGAAAAAAGAAATGCTTCTCTAATAAGAGATGCAGGCGCTAGTGAAATCAATAGACTCAGGCTTTTGGTGGAGGGGGAGTTGTAAGTCACCTTGCTAAATGGCAGAGTGGAATTGTTTTGTTTAGAGGTTTTCATAGTTGTAAAACTATACCTCTGTGTTCTAGTATAAGTAAAAATGTTCTATGCCTTACAGGAAAGTATTAGTCAAAAAAGATGTATGGCTGGATAACCTTGCTAGTAAAACTTTACAGGATGAGCTGGTATGAAAGCAAAAGCAGTGTGTATGCATAAATATGAATGTATTCATACATATATATGTATGTGTGTATAAGAAAAGCTAGATGCAGACTTTTTGAAATATGTCAATCAAATATTCTTATACCACTTTTTAAAAAAATTATACCATAGAGATTTGTCACATAAATCTGGCTTCAGTTCCAAATTCTCTCCTTGTATCTGCTACACAGAACTGTTTCCATAGATCAATTATAAAGGAAGAGTTGAAGTTTTAGTTGCTGAAGACATTTTTGCAGTTGATGCTCTATGGACAAACGTTTCAGGACTGTGTAGTCATATTACTTGGATGTCATAAGTACAGGAAACTTTAAAAACTTTAGAATCTGACTAGTTAAGAGCTGGCATTTAACAAACCTGGCTTACTTTTCCAGCTTCTCACTCTGAAAGGAGTGAGGAACAGTGTAATTTACATCTCTCAGTCCTACTGGTCCTGTAATTTTACCACTCACTGTATTTCTTTTACACTGTTTCTGGCATTTCTTCTATTCAAGAAAACGGTAAACTTAACTTTAAAGATTAGCTACTGGGGCAATTTCCTACTGCAAGATGTGGATTCTAAAACAACTTTCATGGCAGTGGGATCCTGATTGTTCTCTTTGAATTATTCACTGTTCAAACAGCATGTGGTCAGATACTCTGTTTACTCTTTGGTCTCAGTCTCTGCAGCTATTACCAATAATCACTGTTTCTGCTTATTACATAATATGCTCTCATTTTATTATTTGCCATATTATTTTCCTTCATCATTCTTTAAAGAGAAAAAAAAATGAAAATAGCTATTTAAAAAATCAGTCTTTTGAGTTTTCTGTTTATTTTTTGCCTACTCTATTCTGCTAGAGTTTCTGTCTCTTCAGAATGCTGGTTTCTTATGAATATGTACAGACATTGTTTTCTTATTCCTTTTGCTTTCATTATCTGGCGTACACTAATCTTTTTTTATTGCATATATTACTTTACTTGTATGCACACCTTGGTAACTGCCTATTCTTTCAATCTCCTTTCTCTTCTATTTTCTGTATAATTGCATTCTGCAATGTGACTCTTTTGCTAACATTTTTTCCAAGCATGTGTTGGAGTTTATAAAAATTTTCCTTACATTATGTTTTAGTGTTGGTAAAGTTTGGGTTTATCTCTGATTTACCAATTTTTGGTAAATCAGTCAGCTCACTCAGCACTTGGGTGAATCCCATGAGTACTCATGAACTGAAGTATGACAAGTGTGCTTAAATATTCTCTGAACTGATTCTTCCTTGCTCTAGATTTTCTCCCTGGCCTCTGTATCCTTGGAATCCTTCTGAAGGCTGGTCTTACTAGTAAAGACAGTAATAACGAAGGCCTCCAGTACCTCACTCTCTTCAGTGCCCTATGTCAACAGGGTTCCTGCACCACTCATCAGCAGGAGTACCTTTGGCCTAATCTTCCTTTTGCCACTGATATACACACGTGCTGGGATGCAAGCCATCCCACCATGTCTCTGTGACCACAAGAAGATCATAGCCCTGGAACTGCCCACAGATCTCTAACTCCTGATGTTTATTCCCCACACTGTGTGCACTTATATGTAGCACCTCATAGAGGAACCCTTGCATGCTCATTTCTCCAAAATTATCTGGGTACTTTTTTCATAATTTGCCTATTGGGCTCTTTCTTGCTTCACATCAATTCTTGGGGTAACTCTGCTTAAGCCCTGTTTTGCTGGTTTTGTGTTTCTTTTTGTTCACATCACCCCAGGCACTTTCCTCATCAACCCTGCCCACCACTTCCTCACAGAGCTGTTGGTAAATGTCTCTCCCCTGTCATTCCTATATCTTTGAAGGCCCAATGTGACATTATCAAATGCTAGAAAAGCTTCAGTTATACTCTCTGGGAATATCTTTAGATGGAAGATGAGGCAGACTAATACTGGAATCTATAAATATACACCTTCACAACCCTCTTAGAAACTTTCAGATTCCCCTTCTCAAAGGCCTTTGTCCAGCTGGCCATGCCAGATGCTTTAGTGGTATTTTTCCAGAGTCTGAGCTTACATTCATCTGAAATTAATGTAAGTTTTGTTACAAAATCCAGTAAAAGTAAGATTAATCCCCAAACACCCTACTTATTCTTGTTTCCATGCAAGCATTTGCATAGAAATTGATAACAATAGACAACACATTTTGACACTTAAATAATAAATTCCTCATTTTGTTATACAAGCTACTTTTATGTCTACAAGAAAATCACTTTAGCCTACCTTATTATGTTCATATATTCACACTTCAACTTTATTTGTCATGCTTCTAAACTTTTTTCTTTAAATTCTGTTTTTATTTTCAATTTATTACAGAAACAAGACTATATTAGAAAGTAATTGCCAGACAGACAGTTCTCTCTAAATCACTGGGTTGTGGGCCGTTGTCAGAGTTTTCCAAATTCAGTAAAGTCTTAATCTGCTACATTTCGCCTTGCCTTTTAAATATATGAAACATAAAGCAGATAAATCAGTTTATTGAGGAGAAAAGAAGTATATATTTTTTTAATGATGTTCTATTTACTAGTTACTTCTTTGTTTAATTTTGACTGCAAATTTATTGGAAAATAATTCTATAGAGGATCCTTTTTTATTCTTCTCTGTAAGTTTGTGAATGAACCTCTATAATAGAAGTCTGACTTAGAATCATAGAATCATAGAATTGTTTCGGTTGGAAAGGACCTTAAAGATCACCTAGTCCCAAACCCCTCTCATGGGCAGGAACACCTTCCACTGGACCAGGCTGCTCAAAGTCTCATTCAGTATGGCTTTGAAGACCTCCAGGGATGGGGCATCCACAACTTCTCTGGGCAACCTGTTCCTGTTTCTCATTACCCTGCGTGTAAAGGCAGTGAGAGCAAAAAGATTCTTCCTTATATCTAAACCCACCCTTTTTCAGTTGAAAACCATTCTCCCTTGTCCTATCACTAGGTGACCTTCTAAAAAGTCCCTCTCTGGCTTTCTTGTATGTTCTTTAGGTACTGAAAGGCTCCCCAGAGTCGAGTCTTCTCCAGGCTAAACATCCCCAGCTCTCTCAGCCTGTCTTCATAGGAGAGACATGATAGCAGATTTTACATTACTCTTCAGAGGACCACTAGAAACACACATAAGCAACACATTTACATTCCAGCTATAAACCAGATGTGATGGGTAGAACTTTAATCTCTTCTTTGCCAGTGGAAGATGCTTTTCCAAATAGAGAATTTTAAATGTGTCAAAATAGACCTGCCTTGGTTTTCTTAAGAAACTTAGGATTTGACTGTGCATGGAAATTAAATGGAAAAAAATGTTCTTGGAAATTAAGTTAAACCTCTCTATATACACAACACACAAATAAACAGAGGAGAATAATTAAGATACAGTACTCTTATATGACTATTTCAAACTAAAAGCACTCATATGGTTGGAAGTGATAGCATTAACTTAACTACCTTGCAGACTATATCATCATGCCTTCCACTGCTTTACATTAATGTTTCATATCATCTCCATGCAGACATAGCCCCAAGCTGGCCAGTTTTCTGTTTATGTGACAAAACAAAAACCAAATATGCAACAAAGCCTGTTATGTTTAATTCAGTGCTATGGCAAATTTGTCTAAAGAACAAGAAACCAGTAACAGAATTACTTTTTCAGATGCATTTTAGGACATCAGTTGCAGAACATTGGCAAACTAAAGTTAATTTGGTATAATATCAGCACACCCGAGGGACAAAATGTCATTTAGCAAGTCAAGAAAGAAGTAACTTTTTCCATACACTGATGTAGCTGTTTGCAGTTTAATGATTTTTATGGGCTGTTGAAAGTGTTCTTTAAATACATTGGTTTTCAAATATTTCTTGTGGGTAGATTTATTAAGAAAAATAACTTCATAAAATTCTTCAATATATTTATTTCACCTAAATTTAATATAAATGGAAGCTATTTAAAGTGCCTGTTCCAGAATCAAACTGAAACTTACATGAGTTTTTGTCTTTCCCTCAGAAACCACAAGAATAGTTTTTGAAGATATAAAATTTAGCAACTCAGTGTTATTCTAAATGTAAATTTAATAAATAAAGTTTCTTGTTGCTATAACATGTATGTTAATACATGCTACTTATTTGGGAACAAATT
The DNA here is from genome assembly GCA_038380795.1 of Pyrocephalus nanus. Classification (NCBI taxonomy): domain Eukaryota; kingdom Metazoa; phylum Chordata; class Aves; order Passeriformes; family Tyrannidae; genus Pyrocephalus; species Pyrocephalus nanus. Next base: position 69,556,069 of record CM076261.1, read on the forward strand.
ACTGAATAGTGTTAAGAGGGTATATAATTTAATTTTAAGAAACTAATATGTGCTTAAAGAATTGCATAATTTATAAAACCCTTCTAATGCCTATAAATTACAAAATTCAAACATAAATTAATCACAATATAGAAAAAGAAATGCAATAATTATTACAATGAATGATAACAATACAATTATCCATTATTCTATGTTAAAATTGGTAGACATTTTTTCATATCAGTGCTGTAAGAAAAAGAAGAGAAAGTAATTAGGTAAAGGAAATTCTAAATAGTATATTTATGTTTTCAAACTGCTGCCATAAGCTGAATTTGCTACCTATTTTATATGCTTTTAATTATAGCAAAACTCAGCATTTTAAGATATCTTTTACTCTGTTTTGTTCACCTGTATTTCAAAGCAAGTAAAAGGAGTCAATAACAGGGATCTGAAACTTTTCAGGTCTTTTCCATACAGAAAACCCTCTAACTCAAATAAGTCATTCTTACTGTGAAATGATAAGGAAAATGTTCTGAAATATCTCCCTCAAGAATGAAGAATATTCCAACAAATATTCAAGTATTAGAATTAGCTTAGTCACACATATCTAGCTCAACTCTCTGAAGTTTGCAATGATGGCGATGTTTTCTGTAATGATTAATTTACTTGAAGGATAAATTTACTCTCACAGGGACCTGTGTTACTGCAACTAGAATGCTCCTAATATGGAAGTATTAATGTCCTGCTGTCCTGGTTCTGGCCAGGACAGGGTTAACTTTTGAGGTAACCCCCAGGAGGGGGCATGGCTAGTACCCAGAGGTTACTCTATACCAGCTCATGTCTTTTTCCAGGGATGGGGAAAAGGGAATCTCTTCCAGGGAGAAGGGTTTCCTTCCAGTTAAGTGTGGAAAGGAGCAATGGGTTAACACTGTTTCTGAGCAAACACATGTGAATATTGTCTATTTTTTACACTTTGTTAATGATGTTACAACTGTTACTGTTCATTCTCTTATCTCATTGCTGTTTCCTACAAATTGTTCTTATTTCAAACCATGATTTTTACCTTTTGTGCTTCCAATTCTTCTCTCCCACTGCAGGTGGAGAGGGATGGGGAGGTGAGAGAGAGTGAGCAGTACATGGGTTTCAGTGGGAATATTAAACTGGGGAATAAAATTCCTAAAACATGACATCTGGAATGTGTTTTGTGGGATGTGTATATTTTGTGGCATTGCATATTCTCATATGCCTTTAATTAAATCCTTCTCTGGAAGGGTGACTAAAAATGTATTTATAGAAGACAAAGCTCCAAAAATTCAAGATTTCATTCTTCAGAAATCTCTTAAATGAAGAAACAGGGAACATAGATGTTTTGAATAACATAACTTTTTCTAAGTAGTCTGTGTACTTGTCCAAACACAGCAGATCTCTTTCCTAATAACCAGTTTTGTTTTATACATTTTCTAATCCATACAATCTGATTATAGCCTTCCAAAAGAGAGACAAATAAGTTTCTGTTTAACTATTTTATCACACTATGAATGTCGAAGTGCTCAAGAATGAATAATATCACAAATGCAGTTACACATTTCACAAAATTTTGTTCTTCTAGATAACATATTTTTCATTTTCTTTTATACTTCAAGCTGTCAGTGAAGTTGCATAGGAAGCCCTGAACCTTCACTTGGCCTTTTTCACCATGGCCTTCTCTTTTCCACCATTTAATAGTTTCAGGTTGTCCTAGGCATGAGAACACCGCTGAAGTCATCCTATACCTGTAGCTAGATCAGCACCAAAACTGAGCTGCAAATTTAACGGTCTCTGTTTCTTGAACTTGTTCAAATTTTGATGATTAAAAGCCTGACTATACAAGTAATAAAAGCTCTATCTATTTACCACATTTCAAAATTAATACAGTAAATAACTGATTATGAAGAAAACCAAGGAAAATTAACACCCAATTTGCCTTCCTAGGTTTTGGAGTTTCTTGTTTGATTTTTAAAAGTTAAACTCCAAATAGCAACAATTTTTATAGTTATGTGGACACTTTTCTTTCAATTTGAGTTAATTGTAGATACCCTCCATAGGGTAATAAAGCTGTAACTGAACCAATATTTTTCAATGAAATTTGTCTTTATATTTAAATTTTGTTTTTTCCTACATTTTTCATCATTTGTTGACATCCCGATAACCTCAGTTACTTTGTTTCCCTTCTAATACTACTGGCTGTATTTCCTTCCAATTGGAATTTCTAATTTCAAAACCTTTAACATAAGGTGTTCTTCCACTACATCATCATTTAACCAAATTAAACATATTTATTTCTGGTATTTCCTCATTGGAAATGAGGAAATCCCTTAGTCATATTTGTTTTCCTCTGAAATTCTACCAGTGTCTTCACATCTTTCTTGTATTGAAATGCCAAGAACAGAATGCTGCATTTTCCAAGCCAAGTGACAGAACTGCCTTACCCATCCTTGGAACATATCTTCCTCTCTCTCTAGTAGATTAATGATACTAAACTTGCTGTGCAGAGGATATACTTTTAGAACACAGCACATAAGACCTAATAAACAGTACCTTCAAAACTACTGTTATTTCACCAGAACTGGCTTTTATGAAATATTCTTCATAATATCTGATACAATTTGAGCACTTGACCTTATTAATGACTGGACACACAAAACAAGACGGAAATTCTTAGTCACTTGTGCTAGCTCCCTCCATAAATTTATCCTATTACTGTGTTTGGTTCGACTTGGTAGAAGAAATGTCTTAATGTGTATAATCCTAACTAATGGTTGTTTCTAAGCATTTTCCAATAATGTATTTGTCTAACCAATATTTTGGTTTGGGTTATCTACTCTTTCTCTTCCTGCCCCATGAACATGGAATGAGCACTGTTTATAAAATCTGTATTTGTACTTTGTGTATGGTTAAATCATAGAATAAATCATACAATAGGTTGTATTGGAAGGGACCTTAAATCTGGTTCCAAACCCACCCTGCCATTTGCAGGGACACCTTCCACTAGACCAGGTTACTCAGAGCCCTATGCAGCCTGGCCTTGAACACTTCTAGGGATGGAAGTGAATCTAGGGATTCACAACTTTGGGTAACTTGTGCCAGTGTCATCATCACAGGAAAGAATTTCTTCCTAACATCTAACCTAAATCTACCCTCCTTCAGCTTAAAGCCATTTTCCCTTGTCCTATCACTACAATCCCTTGTAAAAAGTCCCTCTCCAGTTCTATTGTAAGCCCCCTTTAGGTACCGGAAGGCTTCTATAAGAGTTCCCTGAAGCCTTCTCTTCTCCAGGCTGAAAAAAACCAGCTATTTCAGCCTGCCTTCATAGAAGAGGTGCTCCACCCCTCTGATCAACTTAGTGGCTCTCCTGTAGACTTATTCCAACAGTTCCACATCTTTCTTGTGTTGGGGGCACCAGTGTTGGAAGCAGTCTTCCAGATGGGGTCTCAGAAGAGCAGAGTAGAGGAGCAGACTCACATTCCTTTACCTGCTGGTCATGTTTCTTTTAAAGCAGGGCTGCAAGAGCACACTGCTGAGTCATGTTGAACTTTTCCATGAACACTACCAAGTTCTTCCTCTCAGGACTGCTCTCATTCCATTTTCTGCCCAGCATCTACTTGTGGTTGGGTTTTTTCCAGACCTTATTGAAAATATTTGCTTCGGTTTTTAACATTTTTTTTTACACACAAAAAAAAAAATTGCTATTGAAATAGCAGTTGATAAGAAACTAGGAATGGTCTGCACTGATATTTTGAAGGCATGTTCAATCATAAGTATGCACCAGATCTTCTCTTTCTAGCTAAAAAAATTAGATGTCTCTTGTAGTTTCCACTCAATCTAATAGGTGTTCCTGGAGTAGTTCAGCTATGCACTGTTTTAACACAGTGTTTGTAGTAAAACATTTCAAAACATGTAAATTGCACAGGGAATTCTACAATCTGAATCATCCAGACATATTCTTCATTGTCAGACATCTCAGGTAGTAGACTGTACTCAGCTAGAGCAGGCATGAAGGAAAAGAAGCACATATCCATGTGTGGGCTGGTTCATACAAGTAATGAAAACATTAAAAAGTGAAATAGTACTTCACCAAAGAATCATAAACAACCATTAATTGCCAGGTATTTTGACTATTGATACCTTTTCCTTCTTTGGTTCTGACAAACTGAATGTTGTATCACTTATACAACAAATGTTTCTGAAAGCTCTTTTGTCCTGATTTACTCCTTTGAGCATAATTGTGCCATCTCCCTTAGCTTTCTTTTCTATTTTATTATCATAACACTGTACAAATGCAGAACATAGAGAGTCTCACCATACAAGAGCTGATAGTTTAAGATAATTCAGTGGAAGATTACTACCTGAATCCACTGTGAACTCAGTCTCAAATGCAAGCAGAGCTACCAAAGGCCAAAGAGACAACAGAGCAGGAGAGAACATGGTATTAGACAAAAAAGATCCATTTAGGTGTTGATGGAGCAAGCATGAGGGCCCAGGCATTGAAACCTTACTAGTGAATACAGAGAGCCATCTCCATTGCACAGTTTTATGGAAATAATGACTCTTTGGTATTCATTAGGACATACCAACTAGTCAGCAAACGTTTTTTAAAGTTAAGTAGACTAACTTTGGTCCCATACAGACAAAACTGTCATTTGAAGTGAAATAACTAGAAAAATACAGCAATGTGATAATTAAGAAAGGAGGTTGATGGGGCATTCCTAAAATTTGGAAATTAATTAGTCATGTGGAAGGATAAACTATATTATCTTTCATACAGCATATAACTATTTTTTAATCTTTTTCTAAAAATATTTTCCATTAATACCTATATCTTCTTTTGAGATTAGTCAGAATCATACAAGTGCATTCTTCAGTCATCAATTTTTACGGGGTTTAGTAAAATGGGGTTTTGGTTTTTAGTTACTACTATAATTAATACAATAAAAAGTTACAAATAAATTACACGTTGTGTGATTTTTATCTTTATTACAGCAATTATATGTCATGATGAGCTCCTGCAACAGTTAATCTATTCATTGTTTTTACACAAAGTTTGTAGCAAAGCTATAGTTCAAGCCTGAGTCACACAGGATGTTGCCTCCTGATAACAGTTCAACAACTGAGCCAGAATTCCCCATAACATCTTTCTCTCTGCAGCTTTATTTACTGATCAAAAGGTCTTCCAATTCTGCAGGGTAATCATTTATCTAGATGACCTCTATTAACTTCCTTCAGAAAAATCTGGATGAAGAGGATAAAAGCAGTCATCAGATTTATAAGAGCTGAAAGCTATTTTGTTTGCAAAGGACTATAAATACAAGAAATGTCTTTTCATCAAAAAAAAATTCACAGAAGTAAAGGTGATGTTACATTTACTAAGGAAGACATATAGACTTAAATCTGAAAGAAATAATTTTAGTGGAAGTTCCCCTTGACAGAAATGTATGTTACTTTTCCTTTAAAGTTTAGAATTTGCATTTAGTTGATAGTGACCAAATGACAGATTCATATGGAATGTTTATTGCCTTACCTGTCTTGTAATTAAAAAAAAAATCATTAGATTCCACTTTACATTAACTGTCTTGTTTAATTTCCAAAGCACTAACCACCTCATCCACTCTAATCTCAGTAAAGTACAGTTATTTATTTACTTAAGGCTTATTAAGTTTGGCCTTTGTTACCTTTTTCTATGTTCCAGATGGAACTTGTCAGTCATTATGAGCAGTGTGTTACGTCTTACACCTCCAGTAAAAGAGGAGAGTGAGATAGCAATGCATTATAAAGAGAACTTAACTCCTGAAGTATGAAAGCACAGCATGTGTCAGTGTGCTCTTTATAAACAGATTCTGTCTCATTTAGAGAAGCCTGGGCAAAATGCTTCACCACAAAGTGTATTTGGCTCATGTGCTTTTGCGATACATTCGTGTTCACCGTTCACTATGGATGCAAAATACTTCAGATATGGCAATGTGTGATTCCTTGTTTCAGCAGCTGTGCTTGATGTTAGCTGATTATCACATTATACCTCCTAGAAGCAAGTTTGATAACCCTCAAATTTTATCCAGTCTACTGTAAGTGTCGATCCTATTCTATCCTCCTTTTAATCTCAGTACTTGCTTTACAGCAAGCTTTTAACCATTATAAAGCAAAATCATGTTATAAAACAATGACATAAAAGAAAATTACTTTTGGCCACTCACAGTATGATCAGATTCTGTACTAATTTTATTTGCACATTTTTCATGGGATTTCAAGAAAATATTTCCTTAGGCTGTGAAAATGCAATTGTAGTATATGATAAAATAATAGGCATGGTGTTTTGGTGTTGAATTGTAATAGCACATGCAACTTTCATCAGGGCTGGCCTGAGACTTCTTAGCCAAATGGAGTAATTTTACCTTCCCTTGGATAAAGACCAAAATTTTACTCCTTTTGCCTCTCTATAGTAGCAGCAGTAGTCTTACTGTAAGACTTACTACTGTAAGACTACTGCTGCTACTATAGAGAGTCTTAGAGTAAGACTACTGCTGCTACCATAGAAAGGCAAAAGAAGTAAAATTGGAACAGAAAGACCACAGAAAGAATTTTGAATATCCTTGAAGGATAGACTTACTATTACTGTACCATTGCATAGAAGAGCAAAAGAAGTAAAGGTTGTCAACTACCATTTCTTGGAGGACTTATCTGTCCTTTTTTCCATCAGCATTAGCCACTACATTACATACTGGGCTTTTATTTTCCATGACAAAGAAAAATAAAAAGCCAGGATTAATTTTTTCCCTTGGCATGCTACCCTGGGCAGATAGTTCCTTTTTCATAAACCTGGAATGTGCACTGAAGAAATCCTTTTTAATATGAAGGAATAGGTGATTTTTAAATCATCATCTTGTATAGGGGAGCCTAGGATCATAGAATTGTCATATACTCACATGTACACATCTGACTAGGCCTCTTCAGGAGCAGGATCATGTTCACATTAAATGTACAGTACATTTATTTCCAAGAAAACAAAAAGTACTGGGACCAGCCTCAGCTGTTGTACCTTAGGGCAAACAAACTTTTGCCAACTAAGATATTTTTACTGTGAAATTGAGCTCATTCTTATCTCCAGTTTATCTCCAGCTCCTTCCTTCACCTATCTCTTAATTGCCTCTGACATGCCATAGTGGCAATTAACCTAGTATTTCCAGCATCCAAGAGCTCTCTAAGCTGCTATTTCCCCTCCAAAACTAGTACTCTCTTCTTTAATGAGGGGAATCATTACACCAGTTCTCTGCAGTGCTATGGGGAGTTCAATCTTAGATTTTAATTTGAGGCATGATCTGTGGAGTTTGATTTTAAAAAGGTAATTAATTCAGTCAGCCTAGGTGAGCACATGGAAATTAGATTAAAATATAAGTATTATGACTATTTAGAGCTACCTAAAAGATAGGTAATGTATAGAACCATATAAAATGAAGTGGATGAAAACAAGAGCTATACAAAAATTATATTCTGACCTTTTGGTGCATAGTCCAGTTGGTTCAGTAATCATTCAGAGGTCTGATGTCTCCTTCATCAGGACATACTTAGCCATGCCCATATGAATGCCCATATGTGTGTGTTTATTCAGCAGTGCCACTTCTTTTTTTGACAGATCATATGAATTTCACAAATACAAAATGAGACTGATGGGTTTGGTATCAGAAGAGGAATATTTTTTAGGTGCAGGAAGCACACTCACTCTCCTGCTGTCCCCAGTCCCACTTTATGGTAATGTAAGGACTGCACAAGAGTCAGAAGGCTGGACTTTGCAAGGGAAGGTAGTAAGACTTGATGGTAAGACATCTAGGCTAATTGAAAAATACTTCAGAGTATATACTGGTCTTCAAATAACACTGACATCTGAGAATTGTAGCAAGTTAATTGTCATATGTTTGCCCACCCTCTCAGACTGAATTCTTTTTCTGAGATTCTCAAACCAGCAGTAAAGAATATCTAGGATTTATTTATTTATTTATTTATTTTAGATTCTTCTTGAAAGGCAAGACAGGAAGGTTAGGGAAGATATTATTAATCTTACTTGTGGGTGTTTATGTGGGCTGTTTAGTTGGTTTACTGTACAATGTTCAGATAATATTGTACAATTAAATCCAAGACAAGAATTCATCCAAAGGACAACGATATATGATGAATCTTGTAATAATAAATGAACAATTTTATTGTCCATGATGCTTTTATTCTCTATATTATCTCTAGTATCTATCCTGATAGAGCTGGCCAGCCAAATCAAACATCATTGCTATGAAGCTCATTTTAGTCCCATTTAGAGACACCCTTAACACAAATAAATAATATATCTTTTAACATGAAAGTGTCATTCAACTTGTAATGGAAAATTACAGTTTACAAAAATTATTTTCATTTGTATGTTTTTGAAAAAAAAAATCTAAGCCATAAAACGTAAGGAGCTTTTTTTCCCCATATTTTTTTTCCTTGTGAATCTTCTACTTGTCTAAGTACTGTTATAATTTTGCTGAATTTTAGGAGAAATTAATCGGAAAACCTAATGTCAGAAAGTCATGCCATAAAATGTGAAATCTTCTATAACCAGCTTACAGATGTCTTGCAATACAAAGAAGCAAATTGGATGCACTTGCTTATATTTTCCAATCAAGTATGTTGTGGATCCTGGGAGGAAAAAATAGATGTGCTCAAATCTGCTTTACAGAAAAAGAGAAATCAGGAATTCTATGCAATATTATACCAAAATAACTACAAAAACATGCCCCTTGTTAACACTTATCTTTTGGGGGTTTATAACCCAAGAACAATTTTCATAAGTTTCCTAAGAAAATGCTCATCTAAGCCTTCTTACTTTTACTGTGTTAAACTGTTACACTTGGGAAGGACAATTAATGCATGGAAAAAATATCAGATTTTGCTGGGGTTTTTTTTAATTGCATATGATTCTAGTGTCGTTCAAAGATCTAGTGAAGCTGAGCTGACCTTTGCCTGGATAAGGACAGCTCTCACATTTCTTACCATGTTTTTGCTAGTCAAGTGCTACCCATGACTCACTCAACCTTTGATACATGCAAGAATTGCAAATATATGTCGCAGTGGCTGGCATATTAGGAAAGATTTTATATGTTAGGTAGACCAATGTATAAAGATCAACTGCTCACGTGGATCCAAAACTGTTTCATTTCATGTCTTTTTGGTTCCACTTGAAAATCCTAGCAAAAAAAAATTGATTATCAGTCTCCATGTGGTACTGTGACAAGAGTGCATAGAATGAGGCACAATAGACCATGCAGAATTAGGAGATCAAATTTTTGTCTATTTTTGACAGTGGAAATGTTAATGAGAGAATAACATCCAGTCTTGATATTTAGATTCAATAAGAAATCCTAGGGTCTGTGGAAAAAAGTAGACAGAACATTTAGGAGTTGGGAATTACATCTTACCACACTGTGATAAGCTTAAGAGAACCCAACCTACTCACTTAATTCTAAGCAATGACCCATAAATTTACTATCCTGAGTAAAGACAGTTGTGGTATAAAATCAATGCAGTTTAATATCTTGTTTTTTTTGTTTGTTTGGGTTTTTTGTCTGTTGGGGTGGCGGTATTTGTTTGTTGAGGTTTTTTTGGTCTAGCATAGAAAATACATTTTAAAAACCAAGCTATTGTCTAGAGAAAAAGCTATAAAAAAATCCAGCTAGAAATAAACGAGAATTTTTTTTCTATTTTATTACTGAGAGAGAAGAGTGGGAATAATTAACACTTGAAAAAACACAGTACTGGGAAGCAGAGGATCCTCTGTACCATGGCATGTTCCATTAAGCTTGGGAAATAGACTGAGAAAGAATGAGAAAGAAGCTTTTATCCAACAAAAGTTTTTAGACTCTGCAGACACAACTGGATGAAAATTGATGGTTTATTATCCACAGCAGTGAAATCAAATCTATTAGTTCCTCTTGACATCTGATCTTTTGGGGACAGATATTCTCTGTGACCTCAGTTTAAAGTAGATAGTACTGAAGATATGCCTATGAAGTTATATTTATTGGGTAAATATATTTTTCTTCAGCTTATCAAGTTATCTTTTATTCTGAAGTCATTAGATACAGTGTAAGCCTATCCAAGACAAAAGATCCTCTTATTTGTTCTGCCCTCAAGACATAATAATATGCCACATGAGGCAATTGAGAAGCATCAGTGATTTGTACTACATTCTGAAGTGACATTAGTTCACAGGGATAGTGGTTGTTGATTTTACATTCAAGAATAAACAGAAAAGATCAAACTATACTGCTCCATATTTTGTTCATTTAATAAAAACTATACTTTATATAAAGATTGCTCTTCTGTTTATAGTAAGGAGTGAAAAAAAAGGAGTTTTTCAAGACTGGTGAGATGCAGTTCCAGATCTGGAAATGAATTTTGCAACTTTAGACAATCTCTAGTGTTTCTTGTCAAAGTGATTTATTAGACGAGTTGAAAAACACACTGTTCTTTGCTAGGCAGGGTTTTTCCCAAGAAAGATGTTGTCACGTAGTAACCCAGATGGATCATCTTCCCCATCTCAATTTCATATTGACCTACATATTGAATTTTAGAAATTTACTATTTAAAATACTGCCAGGGCACTTAGTGATTATCAAGAGTTAACCTAAATTTATTATTAATAATAATAGATGTTTCATAGAATGTTTATCAGCCCCAAAGTGATGTCCTCTGATTGCCTAACCAGTCATTAACATCTTCAACATTTGAAATGCATGAAAAAACCTAAAATATCTGCTTGCAGCAGATATGCAATACAATATATTTCTTCCTGAGTTCATAGATAACTGTCAGAAATAAAAAAATAGTGATTATATTTCATGATTATTTGCTTCAAGCAGAATTGTTTTAGTCATAGGATCGATACTTTTATAGTGTGTCGCTGCTCAGAAATAGATCTTATGTTTTAAAGTTAAACAGTAATTACTTGAATAATTAACGAGTATTTCTTATGCACTTGTGAAATGATGGATATAGTATAAACAATAGAAACCCTTCCATGAGATGTTGTTAAAAGTTTCCTCTACTAATTTTCCATTTAGGAAGTTATTCTTTAAACCATTATATGTATGCAGTAAAAATGTACATTAGCAGGTTCTTTAATACATACATAAGATGTGTCATGATGCTATTAGCAACTGAACGATTTTCTTAAGTCATTAAGGAAATAACATTTTTAAAAGGAGTATGTTTTGATATGACTGAATAATCCTACTGAAGTCATCAAGAAAAGAAAGATCAAATAAAGAAATTTATTTATGTAAAAATTATACATTCTTATTTTAACTATTTCAAACTTTTTTTTTTCTGTTGTAAATAATGTCTTATACATGATTTTTACTAATGTTGTAGGTGCAGCTTTATATGATGCTGACTTGCATTTACTCCCACTCAGAGAGCCTTGGAAACAAAATATTCATTACTTTGGAAACAAACACTAGGTCCAACGATTATGACGCTGTGCTTTAAACAGAGCTCAGTGCCAAATATTTACTGGGATTATGAAATCAACACTGGGGGAAAAGAAGTATAAAAGTCTGGGGGTTTTCTTTGTTTTTTATTGATATTTCTAATTTAGGAGACAGAGGAAGCTATAGTCATGTAAGATGAAGCTATAGTCATATAAAACTACCAAATCTTGATTAAAAATAGATACACTATTCTTGATTTTATATGACTTAACATGAAACTCTACATTTCATAAAAAGAGCACACAAGTTTAAGAAGATGTAATGTTGGATAAAAATGAAAAATAGAGAATGAAACAAATAAAGAATATTTTCTTCTTCAGCCTTTGGTATTCTGGGAAATTGATGGTACCTACTTTGCTTCCTAAAGGATATCTTAAAAAGCCTATAAATAATATTGTATCTTGAAAATAACCATCTATCAATTTACATGTGCTCAATCCAGGGATCTCAAGTGGCAGCAGTGAGAATGATGGCCTTGGTTAACTCCACTACATGAAAACTTAAGTTTATGCTATGAAAACATTAATCCATAGTACATTTACATCTGCAGTGGTTTCTTCCTATACCTAGAGCTCAGGTGATAACTGGCAGTGGAACAAGAACTTTACCATATTTAATAATTTTCTAATCAAAGAATCTAAAACCATATTAGGATGGTTATTAATTTATCAACTATTTAAAATAGTGTCTTGGATATTCCAAGTAAAGATTCAAGACTTCAGTCACGACTACACTTTTACAGTTTCATTGTATTACAAAGTATCAATAATTGTATGATCTTATTATTCATCATATAACTTCAGCTTTTAGGAACAGCTTCTCTTCTGTTTTAACTGAACTCCATTTGGGGTAATTCTCTGCTTACACAGTCAATACAGAAATTTAGTCTCTCAGTATCCAATCTAACTGTATGAGAATAGAGGCTCCTCAGTCTGACCTCCAGATTTCTAGTTGGCTGTGTTTCTAGCCAGCTGAGTGATGTTAGACCACATGGCAGGAATCACAAACCAGGCATGGATTATGATGAAAATTTGAATTTCATTAATATAATTTGTTTATTTTTATAATTTTAATGGTGTTCTGAATGTAGCTGAAATATAAATATTCATTGCTGGTTTTTCTTTCATTTATCAACTTGTTAATTTTTAACTAGTCAGTACAGTTTTCCCAGTTTAAATGAGACACAAGTCTTTTGCTGAGGATGAGTTATGAGAAAAGACCCAAACTCCTTCCTCTAAGTAGTTATAAATCTTAAATTAAGAGGCTCCAATTGAAGGAAAACAAATTATGGAAAAGGAAAAATAACAGTCCTTTATTAAAAGGTATTTGTGTATTGGCAGAAACATTAAAAAAAAAACAAAACAGTAAAACAAGCAAACAATACTCCTATACCCGCAAAGAATCCCCTTCAAAACAGACCAATGAACAAGAAAAGCAAAAAAGGAAACAGTTCCATTTGTGCCCTTTGGTGCAATTCCAACCACAGTTAACAGGGGGTGCCGTTGGGTCACTGGAGATGCAGAAGCTGCAGTTACTTATGTTGACCAGCAGGGGGCGCTGTGGGATCACAGGTTGCTGCCACCTGGGGAGTGGGGGAGAACACCCTCCAGGGTAGATCGGAGAAACCAAAAAAACCTGATTTTCCCTTCCCACACACTGGGAAAGGGGAGAGGGAGAGGGGGAAGGGAAGCAACAACAAAAGGAAAGTCCTCCTAATGAAAAGGGAAAAAACTCAAACCAAAACTGATTCCGTTCAGCTGGTCGAACTGCTCTGCACAGTCCTCTCTCTCCTCCTGATGTGCACAAGGACCACCACCAGGAAAAAACAAACTGGAATGGGGAAAGGGAAAAAAAGAAAAAAAAAAAAAAAAGAAACTTCCAGGAAAAAAACCAGCTCCTCTCTGATGAAAAATCTGAGCAGGATCTGCAACTGGAAAGCAGGTCGGGAGCCACAGGAACCACCAACTTCCACTCCGACCTGTGTTCTAGCCACAGCCCACCCACAAACTCCTCCCCCTGTTTCCCAGGAGATGAGAGAAAAAAGTGAAAAATAGCTCCTCATCTCCCCCATTTCCTGGGAGACTAAGTTCTGAGCAATTAGCCAGCCAGGTCAGTTCTTTTGTATGTTTTAAGTGCTCACTTGATAGCTCTGCAGTGGGCAGGGGGAAGGAAAAAGATTTCTGCCTGGTTTTCAAGAACTAGCAAAATCATGACAATAGTCAAATGCAAAAGGCTTTTCACCATTGCTTGCGTGCACTTTATAACATGAATGCTGTGTGGGCCTTCATTATTTTCTCTAAACCATGACTTGATGCAGAAGGGTATGAAAAATTAAGAATCTAATCAAAGGCTTAATTATAAAATTTCATACTATAAAAAAAAAATTAACTTTAACAATCCCCTTCTGGTAAAGATTTCTCTAGAAGGCTGAAAAATCAGAACTGTAAAATACATAGTTTAAAGATTCTTTACTATCATCCTATAACACAAGATTTTTTTTTTTACTGGTGGTTAGTCAGTAGAAAGCACATGGTCAGACACCAGTAACACTACACTCTACATGGAGCTATTATTTACCTGCGATGTCCCTTTTATGGCAAGTGATCACCAAAGTTTCAAAACTTTTTCTGAATTTTTTTTTTCCAGTAAAAGGTTAGATTGTATGTGTTGTAATGGTATTATAGACAACCTGAAAGAAATTTGTGAAAAGTGTGTTTAAATCCTTTGTATAATATTCAAAATACCTGAAACATGGAAAAATACTTCTGCAAAGACAAAATGTATTTAATAATCATTTTATTACATGAAAAAGGAAAGGAAAAAAATATTATAGATGTTCCTATGTCCAATAAGGCTCTATACTTACCTAAGTGAGCACTTTAGTTGTTAAGTTCATACTTTTTTCCCCTTACTGCACTATAAGGCCAGTAGCATGCACTCTTCCCATGTTTTCCTTTAAGTGGTTAAGGTGCTTTCTTGTTCAGAAGACAGAATTAACACAGACTTTCTAATTCTGGATAAATAGCCTGGTCGGCAGGTTGTTTATGTTGAAAGCAAATGATTCAGTTAACCTAGGAACTGCTCCTGCTTTCATTTGTCTCCATTTCTGAGTGTTTGTGACTGCCAGACATGCTGAAGGCAGTCTCAGCTTCCTCACCAGACTGTCTCTTGTGAGAATTTGGACACATTTGTTAAATGTCAGTGTTCAGAGATGCTTCTGCCTATGTTCAGAAGTTTAATTTTTAATGATTAGGGCGTGACTGAGTATCAAATAGATTTCGGCTTAATTAATATCTTTTAGGTACCACCAGTTTTACATCTTTCTAAACATATAAAGAATTTAGCTTAATGTTGCTTTGGCATGGGCTTTCTTTTATCTTTAGTCACAATAAGCTTAAGTTTTATCCAAAAGCACTTATTTTACTTTCCACATATAGCCTTAGCTTGCTGTGGCATTAATGGGAGCTATGTATGTGAGCATTGAAAAAGGAAAAGGCTCTGAATAATTTATAAAGGTGAGTTACAAATAAGAAACTAAAGTACAAGAGTAATAAAATAAGCACATGGGGACTAAATTGCTCAAGAGCTGGTAAAAAAAATATGCAGCCCTTCACCTATGATGTCTGCCCATCTATCTTACCTATTTAATATATTTTTATAATCCCTCTGAAATGTACTATCCAAATTCATTATCAGTTATTTCTGTATTAAAAAATCCCTTTTACTTGCTATTAAAAAAAAAAATCAGTCACCTATTCAGAAAACATAAGTTGTTAATATACTTGTTAACAGCCTTGTTTCATGTGTTCAGTTAACTTTAGAAATGAAAGCTTAAGTTTCTCCTATAAACAGAAAATGTCTATAATCCACCAGGGTATAATGAAGCAAATGATTATTTCTGAAACACCTACCCTGCTTGTCAGCCCCTAAGCACTTCAACAAAGCACTCTGAGTCATTCTTATAAAGAGGTGGTGTGACAGAAGAAATGAGCCACAGGTTGGAGATCCTCAGGCAAATGCAGCCCAGTGCATATGGTACATCATTACCAGTCTGATTTTAATGAAGTTTTAGAGCCTTAAATTTCACATCACAGTTGGTGCTTATACGCATTTTACTGTTATTGCCTTTCATTTGCCAAGTAAAGATAATTGATGATCTTTACTTAGAGAATTTGTAGATTCTGGAGCTGTCTATTTTTAAGAGAGGTTTCTACTATTTTTTCTTTGTGTATGTGTAGATGCATCCCTTTATGCTGATTTTATTGGGTCTAATGATTTTTTTTTTTTGGTGCTTCTAAAATAGAATCAGAAAAATATTAACTTCTTTATGTTTATGGAACTAATCAAAATTTCATTAACACATCCACTGACATGAATGAAATTCTGCATGACAAAAGGTTATACTAATTGTGAGAAAGAATGGAAGAATATTGTCCTTACAGAGTATGCCTTCTACAAACTGACACAAAATCTAACCTGTCATACTATCATTTGGCAATAAGATTGCATTAAAAGATGGAGGAGTTCTTCGTTTCTATTTAATGCTTTCTATAAAGAAAATAATTGAAAATATTGAGAACAATGAAATGAGCAAGAGAGAAACAAAGTTGAACAGAAATAAATAGAAAAAGAACCTAAAAATTTTAAAGAAATAGGAAAATCAGTTAAACAAAAGGAACAAATAAGAGAGCAAAGCTTCAACCTCTTCAACAATCTTCAGAAAAAGCAACAATCAATCTCTTCTAAAGAAAGGCATATTAAAATGACCACTTGTACTACATTGCATCACATCGATCTTTTGCTTGCTTTGTTTTTATCAGTAATCTTCCATGCCTCATTCAGAAACTTCCTGGGTCCTTAGCACTTCTCAGACTCAGGATCACAGTCACTGCTGGTCTACAGATCTTTGCCAAAAAAAGTTTTTAGATTTTTACAATAATAGTATTTTTGAGAATATAGCTAATAGGAAAGAAATCCAAATTATTTTGATCATTCTGCCTGCTTTGAACCTACTATGTCTTAGATCAACCAGTTCCAGATTTTATGCTCCATGAAACCAAAATATAGGCTATGAGATATACACACTTTAAACCCCTCTTTTTATACTAAGAAGCCTGAGGACAAAGAGTAGCCCTCACTGCAATTTTTTTGTGTATGCTGGATATCTATCTCTTTTACATTAGTAATAGATTAAAGAAAATAAAAATATTTTTGTTTTGAAGGAACTATCAACATTCAACTGACTGTATTTTAAGATAGGACATAGAGGGCTTGATTCCAAATGATAAGGCTCTGGGGGGATATGAAGAAGATGTCAGCAATAGCAGCTTGGGATTAGTCATCCATGTAGCCCTCGAGGATTTGTTAGAAGACACAGCCCTTCTCTTGGTTTTACTGGTTCTCCATTTCTCTCTGGCCTGGTTCCCCAGACTTCCACAATAGCATGTCGTAAAAAGTGTTCCAGCCATTTTCCACCTCACCTATCTCCTGAGGTATTCAACAAGTAGTTGTCTGGTTTTCTTACATAGTTTTGAAGTTCCTACTCAATGCTATCCTAATATTATGAAACAAAACTCTTTAGAGATTTTAATCTTCCTGTTCTTAAGGGGTACTAACTCTGGGTAAACATTTCCTGAAGGGTCTTGTATAGCTTCTAGTTTGAAAAACTGTGGCCTGACAGTTCTCCTTCTACCATTTCAAGGCTGAACCACACACACAATATTCACTGAATTTTTTTAATCAAGTATATGGTGTTTTTACAGGAGAGGCATTTATCCCTTCTATTGCCATAAAAGTCATGGTAATTTAATATTTATACATAACTTCTTTATTTGAAGTGAAAGTACAGAAGGCCTCTGGAAACAGAGCACTTTAGCATGCAGTCCAAAACAAAGAGATATATCCAATAATTTTATCTCAACTGTGGAATTCAGTGTAGGTCTAGGATAAAAAGAGAAACTTTTTTTTGTTTTGTTTTGTTTAATTTCTTTTCATCTCTTTGGTAAACTGACTAAAAGGTTAAGTTTCTCAAGGCTGAATTCTGCAGTGACAAACGAGGTTTAATCAAGCATTGTGTTGCTTAATGTTGCTCTAGAAAGGGTAACTATAGTGATTCAAATTTGGAGAAATCAAGACTGCTGAACATCTGAAGCATAAAAAAATGTGTGGAAAAAAAAGTGGAAAAAAGGAAAGTTATCCTAGTTACAGGAGTTTTTATTGGTTCTACTGATGATCATAAAGGAAAGATACTGAAACTGATGAAGCTCAGTGGTATAAACACATGGTAATAGTACAAGACCACTAGACTTGAGCTCTGGGAGAAATTTTTAACCCTGGTCTTCAGAGAGACTCGTGCACTGACCCACTTCCCAATTATTCCTGTGTCTCTGGCTATGACTTACTATGAGGATGACTCACAGACCTGCAGAGAAAATATTTACTGAACAGTCTGCCAGCAGAGGATGAGGTAGGCAGAAAGGAAAGAACCATGTTAAATAGTGATCAGCATAACTGAATTCCATTTGCTTAGTGATCCTGCACCTCTCTGCTCTGTGCAGACATTTTTTCTTCAAAGATGTTAACCATAGAAAAAAAACAGAAGAAAAATGGTCAGTGTTTAAAAGTATCTTTAAATAGAATGAACAGAAATACAACACTTTAAATTAGTTAAAAGAGAGGGCAAAGTAAATTCCATGGAGATAGGCACCCAAGGTTATGCCTGTGGCTAGCAGCTAATGGGTAGCTAGCCAGAGGCTATCTGCAAGTCTGCAAGGGAAAATATGCAAACAATTCCCATCCAGTGTGTTTGTGGGGGAATATATGCTCCACAGACCAGCTCTTCAGCTATAGCCTTCTGGTGTGGTGTCAGCATATAAGGCTTGGTGTTCACCAACTGCAGCAAGTTTATATACTACCCATGACACAAGGTAAGTTCCTCCAAGTCCTGGAATGAAGATGGCAGAAAACCATGGGAGAGTCAGGACTTCTGTTGCTGTGTAGTTACAGAGAGTTTTCTTTTATTCTTCAAATAACCATCTTATACTAAATGTTCTAATTACAAGAGAAAAGTGTGGGGCAATTTTTTCAGGTTCCACCTGTGGCAGTGATTTCAGTAAAAGGAAGACATTTTTCAGTATGGAAACTCACAGGAAAAGTAATGCCATTGACAAAATTACTATGTGGGAAGATCACTCTTTAACTTCTACTCTGGGGCAGTAGCTTAGCCCTGTATTTCTAGTAGGGGTGCAGAGTTTCACAACATTTACACAAGGGGACTGGTGTCCCAAATTTACCCTAGATAGTCCTGAAAGCATCTGTATATTCATGTGGCAAAGTGCAGTACTGAAAGATAATATTTGCTTGTGTCCTGGAAGCAGTATTAACCGCATTAATGTGATTCTGTTTCCATGTTAATTTACCTGTGTCTCTCAGCAGAGATAATTATCTGGGGCACGACACCAGCACTGTCATATTGTTTCCAACTTCTGAGCTAAATGTTGCTGAGCTATTTCGGGAATCTTTCTACAGTTTGCAGCTCTGGCCTAATGTCTAAGACAAAAAAGCCTATTGTTTATATGACAGGTTCGATCCAATGTAGGGTTTAGGTTCTTAATTATCTTAACCTCTCCACACTGTAGAAAACTTCCATAATGCCTTATTTAGGGGTTCACTTTTCCTTTAAATCTTTCTGCATGGACAGTGACACTTGGAAAGCCACAACTCTCAGACCCAGACTGTTAGATGTTAGTAGAAGGTAAAAACTATAGAAAACTCTGTATTTTGGGTTTTTTTATAGTACTCACTTCTCTATACTCCTAATTCTGAAATATGAGACAAATGCATCAGGAACTGGTTCTAAACTGTAACTTAATGAATACAGCCACAGAAGTTACCAGAATGTGCAACAAAGGATTATTTGTGAAATTGGAGATTTTCAGTTCAGTTAGAGACTTCTGGATTTATTTCAGATCCAAGATCTGTGTTATTGCAGTTCAGATCAAAAAGCCAGGCATCCCTGATCAGGACTCTTGTGTGTTGTCAAGCCAGTGAGTCATACTTCTCTTGCAAATTTGGGCAAATTTGGAATTAGCTTTCCTAGGTCCCTAGTGGAACTTGAAATATTTGTAAATCAGACTGGTGTGGTGAAGAGGGAAACATCTGACACTGGCACACATGAGCAGTTACCTACTGGTATAAACTCTGAAACTCTACAGTAACAAGTTTCTAGTCCCGTATAATTTCCAGACAAACATCATGAGCTATGCTTATGACTGTGACCAAAATTTTTTCATGCACATAAATATGATGCATTAGACAATAGTCCTTGACATTAAATAATGACAGATCTTCAATGATGGCATTTCATTATCTCCCACTTGCAGTACAGAGTACTTTCTCCCACTCAGTTGAACATTTTGTCCCTATTTGTGCCAGCTTTTCTCATGACCCCTATACCGATACTACCAATATATGCAATTTCTATATGTCCCTGTGAAAATTATGTTAGATCCCAAGTTCATATCTTAGGAAAGTCACCTGGAGCTGGGATGAACGAAATGCCAGTGAAAAAATCCACCTGTATAGATGCCCAGTTAAAGATTAGGTTGCACAATTCAATATTAAGATGCACATTTATATTAAGATTCACAGTTCAATATTACTATAAGAGTTTGCAATACTGTACTTTAGAATTTATTTTTAGAAAGCTCCTTCAAACTGAGGAAAAAAACCATTTTGTTATAGTAACCAGTTCCTCCTGAATTTAATCTATTTTCTTGTCTCATAGTATAGAATAGCAAGAGAACCACACAAACAAGCAACTATCCTCTGAGATTTTATATCACATTCTTATTGAAAATGTATAGATAATGAGTCAGGAAACATATCTTTGAAAGCATTATTTCTAAAAATCATAAAAATACTGTCAAACATATTTCAGTAAGCAGTAAATGAACCCTGCTTGCACCATAAATCACTAATGTTTAATCACCAGCCAATGCCTCACTAAGCTCACTGGCATGGAAACTCTAAGATACTCAAAGGATAGTTCTAGCAAATCTGGCATGCATGGTTGGCTTGTGTGCTTAATTACTGTTTATGCATTGGCAGTATCCAAGCAGTTGTATGTAATAAATAGAACACTGTCACACTGTCCAGATGGTTTTAGATTCAGGGCCTAGGGAGTATGTTTGAAGATTACAGGCCTGATTTACTAACAATTCACACCAGCTCAATTGCTGAAAATCATGCTAATAGCATACGTTTCAGCAATTTCAGCAGCACAAAAATAAATATACTATTAATGACTATTTAAAAAACCACTTTATCTTCTATTTAGCCACTCTTCAGAGGAGATATACTAATTTTATTTTGGTTTGAGGCATTCAATAGCTTTATTTATGCAATGTCCAGTAGGTTTGAGAGAAATGGTGTCTTTCACACAGAACAGAGGAGTGCCAAGCAGAGATAATCCAAGCTATCTTTGAAAATTACAGTTTAGGTATTAGAATCAGTATAGACACTTTAATGTGGTGATCTGCCTTAATTAAATTATATTGTCAAAAATTAGGGGCAAGAACTATGTGCCTTTAAATTAAGAATGTAGTCTTTAATTGTTTTAGTCTTTACCTACATATAAAAATGAAGCCAAATTATGCTATCATTTTCAAGTGGTCAAAAAAAAACAAATCAGTAAATATGTTTATGAAAACCTCCAGTCTTTTTCATCCCAAAACTGGCTTTGACCCAAATTAGTGAAATTGCTTTATGTAGATTTCCTTTGGAGAATAAGAGAAAAGTGAGAGAAGGGCATAAGTTAGGAGGAAAGAAAATGGACCTAGAGAGGAGATATACTTTTATTTAATAAATTAATGCTTAGAGGTCCTTCCATAAAGAAAGAATATGGGCAACTTGAAATAAAGTTTCCATGTAAAGTATGTAAATTCATCTCCAATTTTTCACAAGAATGCCTTATTTTAAAGATTATAGGACAGTCAGGATGGAAGTGAGAACAGAGGTGGACCTTATCCTGCACATAGACTTTCGGACACCAAAATAAAAAGAAAAAAAATAAAAATAAAAAGGAATATGCTAGTAGCAGGTAATTGAACACAGTAAGAGAAATGAAACCAAAAAGACTCTTAAAAGTATAAGGGTAATATTTTTCCTTTAATTATCTAGGTACACTATTAATCTGATAAATGATCTCAGTAAATGGATTATAACTTAAAGTTTTGTTTTGATTCAAAAGAAAGCACTCTAAAACCAAAATCACTTGGTACCATCATATTTGGTAACCATCAGTCATATTTCGTTGTGTTTCAAACATGATGAAGATATTATTCTGTAGCTTTCCTTTCGTCATTAAAAACCTAAAGACCACCTGCCTGAAGTGTTTCAGTATTACATCCAAATTAGGATTTATGGTCATAAAACCCTAAAATTTATGGTTGTAAACATATGTCCTTAACTGAGTCATTCATCTGTTCATTCTGTAATATTTATTCATTTATTCACCTGCTCATTCATTTTTTTTTACAGTCAGCTATTCCTAGAGTGTAGTTCACTTCATATTAAAAGAGGTATCTGAAATAAATAGGTGAATAACTGCATCTCCACTGGCCACAAAAGGCCTCTGGCAAATTAGTTCAGCTATGGAGAGGTATAGGCTTCTCAGCTACACCTGAAGTGTATCCAAAAGAAATAAGTGTCCCACTAACCGAGAAACCACCTTTTATTTTTATTTATATTAATGCTGTACCACTCATCAGTGCTCCTACCTATGGGGAACAGGAGTATAAAATGTAGTACCTACCCTGTTTTAAGATCTTGATATAGTAACTGTATCACTCAGAAGTCTCCCAACACATTAGACTTTTCAAAAAAAAAAGTTTATTTTTAATTGTTCAGTATGAAAAAGGAAAGAATTAAGACATTACCTGTATTCAGTGCTTCATCTTGCTTAGATATAATTAAGCAGTTCAATGAAGGAGTTTCCCAGATGGCCACAGAAGCTCATATCTCTTTTTCTAGACTGTATATACAACATATCTGCTGAAGTGCCTACCTGGGGATTGAACTCTGCACAGTCATACCATACAAATTAAGGGTGGAGGTGGTCAGTCTCTAGATGTTTCAGTCATTTAGTCATTCTGCATTGTTCTGAATTATTAGTTTACATCATATAAGTCAGAGCAAGAACTAGAAAGAAGTCTAACTGGAAACCTTCAAATATTATTTATTTAAACTTTCTTTAAAAGGTGTTTTGACATAATGTCTGTAATCAGGGAATTTGTTGTGGGTATTATCAAGACTTTATTTTAGATGGATGTGGAAAATGAACTCTATGGATTCAAAATTCAGAAGACATCACTCACATTTTCATTATATTAAAAAGGAAAACAAGAATCAAATTTAAGAGCAGCTTTTTTATAATATCAGTAATCGAGATATTTCCAAAATCTAATCTGCACAGCACATGCCTAGCTGATAACACATTAATCTTTCACTTCTTATTACTGAGATTTTTTTAAGTAAATTTTGGGTCAGAACCTACCTGGGCCAGCATATTGGTGCCCTAATTATTCTTCACTTATACCCTGAGATGTATTGCTGTTAATAACTAAGTCATATCTGTTGCAAACAAGCACAAATATTATAACCTTTGTCATGTTTTTATTCCCAAATTGTCAGAGTTTTAACGATGACAACTGCTCTTACTTGATGCAGAAAGACTAGAGATTCTCCTGTTGTTCATACAATTACTCATTTTCAGCAAAACAAGGTAGATAATCTATTTAAAACGGTACTTGTCACTACAGATTACCATTCCTTTTTTTAAGAGATACCAATACAATTCAACAGGCCAAATTCTAGACATTAATCTCTCAGATTCAGTCTTCAGCCAGTGAATGCTTTAGTCTGGTAATGTGATTTGTGTTCTTAATTCTTGAATTTATTACCTTAAAAGACCACCCTTTTCTTCATGTTGTTTAAAGTTCAAAAATTGTTTGCCTGTTCTTAATGCAATTTTCAGTTTAGTAATTCAATTACAAGACAGAATTTTACCAAGATTTTCTCTCTTATGGACAGGATAATTATGTAAATTAACTATTTGATAATTTGTTCATTAACTATTTAATGACCTGACCAGAAAATTTTTTTATGCAATCTGCTAAGAAAAAATCTGAAATGGACAAGTTTCCTGTCAAATAAGCCAGCTCATCTTCTGGGATTTGAATCCAAATATAACACAGGTTGGTATAATATTAGTTGGCATAACATGAGAGGTCTTCTAGAAAAGGTAGTATTTACTTTCTCCCAGATCATTTGCATCTTAATTTTGCAAGAAAGGAGAAGGCTCTACTTTCATTCAGAAAACAGTTGAGCAACAACCTTAAAATTGGGATGATTCATCCAGATTTACAGTGTAAAATAACACAATTTACCTGTTGGCATATTTTAATAACAATAGGCTTAATTCTTCAACATGGTATATGAAGTCAGTAATTTTCCATGAGTGCTGCACTACTGTCAATGACGTATTCCTGTGATTATTTTCTTTATGTACCTTGTACTTTTATTTGCGTAAATATTCATACTGATGATCAACCAAGATAATCACTTCTAAACGTTTTGACATTTTCTTTCTCCAGAAAAACATCTTAATTCAATGAATTTGCTTCCATATGGTGTAAAAAATATTTCTGTAGGTAAATTTTAAAATCCTGAAGCCAACTCTTTTGAAGATTCTTGTTCAAGTGAGACTATTCTACTATATTTTGGTCTCCTAGGTTTTCCTCTACAAATCCAGCACAAATTCATACCAGCCCAATCATCAGAAAGAAGAATCTTGCAATTCTTTCACTGCCCATTTGCTCTGAATGTTGGAGGAGCAGCTGAAAGATTTGGTAAAAGACAAAGAGGGAAAAGAACTTGTGAGGCAGAATGGAAGCAGGCAGGATAATGGGGAAGAAAGTAGACAGAGCTGTGAGGTACAGAGTCTGCATGAAGAGCAGGATTGAAAGGTGGGAAATTGATGACATCCTGGTAAAAGGAGTTCAGAAATAGTAAAAATATGGATAAATGGTCAATTCTGTGGTTACACAGAATCATCATAGACTTAAATTAAAGGAGAATAGGTAACGAGTTCTAAACAAGTTCTGCAAGGTGAGGTCTACATGCATGATTGCACTGAACAAAACCACATTCAAGTTAACTTTGCTGTCTTGAACGCAGAATACAGGAGGGGAAAGACCACTCTGACTAGGGAACATGCTTTTTTTTTCTTTCTGTGTTGGAAATAGTTTGATCTCCATTGCCCCTGGCAGTTCTTTATTATCTTTTGTTTAGTGTGTGAGTGGAACTAAAGACATTTGCTACAAAATACTATTTTTTAAGAAACCCCAAATTTATTTAAAAATGCTTGTTAAATATATCACATGAAAGGGAAAGACCAGTGAGATAGGTAGCAGAGGAAAAGGATCCAAGTCTTAAAAGTTAATTGTCTGCAGCAGTTCAACTAGCTTCCACTTTAGCTGAAAAGGGATTTCCTCCCTAGGCTGCATTTTTAAAGTGCAGCCATGTGTACAGATCCCTAAACTACAGTGCCATTCATTTTCCCAGGCACAAGCTACCAAATAGCAGTACTTAAAGATGTTATGAAATGTATTTACTTAAAGGATCTGTCTAGAAGTTGTCATCTCTTTACATTGTTATCTTACATTGTGATAAGCTGTATCTCAAGTCCAATGTATTCTGGTTTTCTTGTGACACTGTGCTTTTATATCCAAGAGAGGCTGGTGAGATAGCTGTATAAAGGTCGTCAGGAGGACATAATGGGAAAATATATTTCTGGCTCTTCTTCTGGACTTATATAACAGTTTTATTTAGCTGAAAAATAAAGATTTTAAATTGTAATACTATAAAAAGTATCACCTTTTTTATGGTTAATTGTGGTATAGTAATATGTTCAAGAAAACAAGTAGATCATTTCTCAGCTAGCAACATTATTAAGTAATGACCTAAAAATATTGATATTTTGAGATATATATAAAGGACGTTCTTTCACCACAAACTGAAGCTGTGTATCTATCTCCTTTTACTCTTTTCTTCAAGTCAAGTTATACAGTGATAGCATCCATACGGCTATCTATTGCAAAGCCTATAAATGCTGCAATAACAAAGTTAATAGGATAATTCCAAGTTGTCATTCTGAAATACTGATTAAAGCAATTGTTAAATTGAAATGGTTATGCCTGTTTATAGGGCGTAAATTCTGAGACAATTCTACATAAACACATTAAGAACTGTACTTCAGATGCATTATAGCCTTCCAAGGAGCTGCAAACTGATAACTAGTAACTGATACATAAATTTCGCATTATTCAGACTCACAGAAACAAATTAAAATGAAATAAAAATATAAAATCTCATCTCCTCAAAGCCTCTGAAATTTTAGCACATGTACTGTTTTTGAACAACTGGAACTTATTCATAAGCTTTGCACAGAAACATACTTTTTCAGTATCATGGTAAGAGAGGCTTGATAAGCAAACAAGCAGAGCCAGGGAAATGAACTGGTTTATCAGACAATCAAAACTAGTATGAACAAAAAAGAGGTATTAGGTCTTGAATTTATGACTCAAAAGAAGGTACGATATACCAGATATTTTGATTTCTAATACTTAAAAATTATGCAGCTAAAATCAATAAGAGACAGGTCTAGACTGAACATAGAAACTGCACCAGTTGTTATGTATGCTAAAATCTCTTTTTTTTCTTAGCTTAAAAGAGATTCAGGGACTGCAATCTGCATGTCCTGAAGTTCACTGTAACAAATGTCTTTTTTTTTTTTCCATTGTAGCACATGATGTTATCTCCTCTCAAATCACTCTGTCAGATAAATGGGAATTCACTAATGGGCATATCATAATTCACAGTCTGCTTCTTTAGGTGCTGAATACTGATGCTATTAGAATGTTTCTCTTTCATACCATAGCCCGTAAATGCAGAGAATAATTCTCATATCATGGGCTGTGGCAGTCACAAACTCACATGGAGGCAAAAGCTTTAGGACTTTCTTTCTTTCTGAAAAATAAACATCAAGCTGTGATTGCCCGAGCCATAATTTGCTTACTGTTATGTTATTTGGGATGTTTGGCAGACTATACACTGCCTTACTTAGAGCTCACAGCATATATTTTTCACCCTTGAGTTAAATCACTGCTCTGCACAGGGCCTGCATCGCCCATAGCTTTCAAATCTGGTTATAGCAGCATATATTAATTTTAACTCTATGGGAATATAATGAGAAGATGGAGCATAAGCATGGCTACCTGCATTGGCAACAGACAAACATACTGTGTGCTGTGCGTAAGCTTCAATAACAAAGGCATCTTCCAGGATTACAGTAAGTCTTCTGCCCATGAAACTGTCCTTCACTGGTGTAAAGAATGGAGAAAAGGCTCAATTCTGGTTATTCAGTATAAATTATAAGTTCCCAAAATTATTTATGGCCACAAACAACACATTTAAATACAACCTGAAAATATTGTAAGTAGTAATGTTATATTTCTCCACAAGTCATCAATAAATTATAATAATAATTCAGGCCAGTGTTAGAACTATGTGTCGTGCTTCATGTCTATAAAATAATTTTCCTATTTCTAAACATTTTTTATCTATGTAGTGTTTTTTAACTTAATTTAGGTAACATATTTTATTTTTAATAGTGTTTCTATTTTCAATGAAAGTATACAAACTTTCATTAAATGCACTTATGAACAAAACTCATATTTCATTTTAAAAATGTATTGGGTTTGTTACTCAGCTATTGGCCATGAAAAGACATTGTTTAAAGACAATTTCGTTATGTTCCTTTAATTCTGCACTTACTGCTTCCTGTTTCATTTCTTGCATTGTTTAGTTGCTGGTGACCATCATAAAATTAATTACATCTTCTAAATCTGTATTTTTCTTCAAGTAGTGCTACAGGTTTTTTTCAGTTGTTTCATTGGGCCTTAGATAACATTCTAGCTAGCTACTTGATGATAAGCAGTGCTCATGGTTTGAGAGAGCTCATCAGACTCACTGACAGGTATTTCACTAGTTTTCACTTCTGGTAATCCTTGACTTTTATGTTATAAATATTTAGCAGTTGCTCCTCCATGAATCTCTTGGTTACTGCTGTGTATGCTCTTCTTATTGAGAGTTTACTTTGACTGTTAAGACTGCTCTGAATAATTGTAAACTATTGGCAGTAGTCATGCTAATAACTATAAGATTATTCAAATTTCTCACGTCTGTATCAATGTCCTTAGTAAATGGAATAGATCCTGACCATAGACTGGCTTTCATGAATGCTTTTAACTTATATTCCCAGGTATTTTCTCATTTGTTATTTTTGTTAGGTTTTTAATGACCACTTCGTCTGAACAGAGAAAGCTTTAAAATGAAAGATCCATCTTCTGTGAAAGCAGAATTCTATGTTTTATGAGGGATGGTTGGTGTCTAATAAAACGTGTTCACTTTCTCTGTTATCATTAACAGTCTTCCCACCCAGTTTTGTAGCTGATGAGTTTCAACGTCAGGAAATTCACCCTTTCAGAGTAGAAAGACATTTATTATAGCCTGGAACTATGCTACATTTCTCACTTAACATAATAAACTAGTATCCAAGCAAATCATAATTTTAATGTGGCAATCAATGAGACCTTCTAGAATTTGAATTGATATTATTACACTTTGTTTTATTTTTTAGGAAATTTAAATATAGTTTTAAAAGACAATAAAGGTTTAAAATTTAAGCTTTCAGAAATAAAACATAAAATACATTATCTGTATGTAATATGGACAGAGCTGTACATCTTTTTGTATTTCCTAAACTGATGAACTGTAATACATCTTTCATTAGCATCTTCTCTAAAGTATTAAAAAGAACACTTATCCACAACAACATCAAGGGTTCCTTTCACCTGAAGGATAAATCATTCTAAAATGTTTTATGACTATAGCTGTCTGACTTTATTTTTTTTTACTCCAAATAAGAATTCTGGGATAAAAATACTCCTCTGCTACGTTGTTAATATATCACTTTGACAAAATTTCAATGAAATATTCTGTGTGTGAAAGAGACTTTTGAATCTTATACGAAACAATTTATGGATTGAGATGTCTGAGAGCCTTGAACATACTCTTCAGAAAAAGGAGGCTTGCATATATTTTCCACATCTAAAAACTCAGACATTTTGAAAAGTTTGAAAAAATCCTCTCTATATTCCTGCTTGTAAAAAATCAAGGTTTGAAATAGCAAATGATTCTACAAGATGAAACTTATTCTGGCAGAGACATTTTAAAGGTGTTACCCCAATTACCTTTTGGGCTGTCCTTTTTCAGGCAGTTATATCTTTTAATTTGTTGATTGTTGTTTAAAATTGCTTGCGCTCTTGTTCAGAAATTTTAAGAGTAAATTATACTGTAAATGTTCTGATTCTGCTACCCCAACACTATCCAGCTGGAAGTTATGTGTGTAAAAAAACTTTGCTACCTTGGCTACCACTCTGGATAAGAAAAATGGCTAAAGACTTTGATCTGACAAATGAAATAGTGTCAAATAGACCAGACCTGTTGCTGCTACATCATACATTTCACACCAAAAATAAAAAGGCTTTGCATTGACTCCTAAATGGAGTGGTATAAAAGCACTGTACACCAAAAGGCTCTTAATTCTGAACCACTTACACAATTAGAAAAAGCTTTCTGTAAGTGGTAGTTTTAATTTCAGTAAAACAGCCAACAAAGAGTCTCCAGTGACAGTTTGGTCATAGTAAAGATTTGTGTGGAGGCTCTGAAGCTGAAATGAAAGACAATAAAAATATTTTTTAAACAAGCATATAATTATAGATATTAGAAAAATCTATAAAAATAAGAAGGAATGAAAAACTGTATTTTTTCTGTATTTGGAAATTTACAATGCCATTCAGGCACATTTGAGTTGAAAAATCAAGTTGCAAATAATTAAGTGATTTGTTTGCTTTGAGTAGCCACAGGCAAATTAGAATATAAACAACAGCAACAACAAAAATATTTTCTCTAGTCTTTAACCTCTTCTTAGAGAAAAAAAACCAAACAAACACAAACCACCCACAAATTTCACTCTTATAATTGTGATTAGCTGAAATTGTCTCTGTGTCTGCCCTTTCTTACATACCACAGCGTGCCATAGGTGCTTCAGCAGCAAAGAGAGACTTAGAAATGCACAGTGTAGAAATGCTCAGCAGATACTGGAACAGCTCTGAGCTCCAGAATCGTGAACAGCAGCAGCACAGAGCAGTAGGCAAAGCATATGCCCTCAGACAGGCTTCTCAGAATAGCAACAAGCCCAAAGAGGTTCAGTTTCACCAGAGCAGAGAGGAAAACAGAAGTGGATAACAATTAGCCTATGCATTTGAATAAAATATTGAAGTTGTTTAAGACTGTGTCACATGGTAGGTAGCATGTAACAGTCTAATTGGACACATATTAATAATGGGGGTACAGCTGCAAGGTTCCCATTTCAGTCCAACATTTTACATTTTAGGTGAGATCATATGGAGAATTCCCATATAGAACTCTAGTTGTAAGTAACATAAGAAATGCAATATTCCATCCTTATCCCAGATTCAAAGAACAGCATGAAAAAGGAAAAAAACCCACAAAAACAAACAAACAAACAAACCCAAAACCAAACAAACCATCTGTTTTGTTTCATCTTATTTATTCCTGAATGTGTGGCAGCTGTGTAGACCATTATGCCAGACTGGAAATTTAAATATTGGTATGAAAGAAAATAATATGTTCCAGAATTCCAAAGATTCTTGAGATATTACACAAACACGAAATGTTCATGCTCTTCTAAAAACCAAACACATTCTTCTTTACTGTGACACAGAAATTCTCAGGCTATTTGTGTGTTCAGGAAATCTTTTCCCAGCAAGTTATTTATCTCCTCCTATAGCATTTGACAGAATGATTCCTCAGAATATGAACTGATACTGTTCCCCAGAACTGCAGTTTTTAAGAAATACCTCTTGACTGATATTCAATTTTAATAACTTTCCAACTTTAAGTCAGTGGGAATTATAGGCTTCATTCCCCTTAGCAAATACTCCACTTGTGTTCAGCTGAGCCTCATGTGAGCACTGCAGAACTGCTTTTTGATTTTTCAAGGTCTGGAAAACTGAAATAAAATGTCACTCTTGTAAATGAGGTCTAAAGTCTCAGGAACAAACAAACAAACAAACAAAATATATGAAAAATACGAAGTATTTGAAGTATGATTCAAGATGATAATCTTTTCAGTGTGGCTACTTTTAATTTATTATTGCATTAAAGAAACTTTTTTTTTAACTTTCCAATTTTTCATATTATGAGTAAAAGTAAAATTCTACCTTAAAAATGCTGGAATCAAGTTTTTGGGCCCTTTTATACTTTATAATGTATGTTTCTAAATTGTTGAAGATAAAATTTTTCACAAATACCTTCACTCTTAGTAAACCAATGTCTTCTGTCCTGAAGTAAAACGTTATCTTCCAAATAGATGAAATACATAAGATTTAGTCATAGTTTTATGCATTTAATTTTAAGACCAAGGGTTGAAAAATGTATTCTAAAGGTTTTCTCTTTTCTTGAGTTTTGGAGGGATTTTTTTACGTTGGTTGAGGGTGTGTTTTTGAGGCAGATTTTCAAGGATTGTGCTATTAAACCCAGATATAAGATGAAATTCTTAGACAAGTATGGGCCACTGCACCTGCAAATACTAACCATCAACAGGAAACTAGAAGCCAAAGTAAGAAGGACTATTCACTAATCAACAACTTGAAATGTATTGCCATATTGTCTTTTTTTTTTTGTGTGTGTAACTACTTATTTATTAGTGTCAATGCAGTAGCATTTGCAGGGATTGAAATGAGTTATGGAAGAAATAACACTGCATGAATTAAATCCTGAAATCCTGTTCAATTTTATGCAAATGAAACTCCTACACTAGCATGATTATACAGTATCTGCACTTTGTGAGCAGTAGATTTGCTATATCTGTTGATAATAGCTTTTAGTAAGTTTGTAGTTATTATTGTTCTAGAAGTATGTATTACCCATTAGGATAGTCTTTGAACTGTTAAACTGCTCTTTATCTCATAGCTTAATTTAAAAATTCTTTGAACATGTTCAGTTATTTACTTTTATCCAGCATAGGAAGTATTTCTTACAAAAATAAAATGTTCTTATAAATATCTATTAACTTCCTTGGAGAATCATGATTGATCACAGACTTCTGTTCCTTTGATTTTCTCCTTGCATGATTAATGTATGCTTCTTTCCATACTATTAAAAATTATCAAAGTATAGTTGGAATCATAAGGATATTTTTCTATGTGACAGCAGAAGCTGTTTTCTACTTTTCTTCAGGACTTAACTTCATTTATTGAATTTCTTAATATTTACAAGGTAGTAGCATCTATGAGCAATCATCACAAATCAATTGATAGCATTGCACAGTAGGTTTTAGAAGGATGGAAGTGAACTCCATCAAAGAAGGATGCTAAATCAATAAAAGCCTATTTTGTGAATTTTTTAAAAAAATGATCTCACTTCAAATAGCTAGAATACCAATTGCTAACTACAATGACAAATTAATATAATGTAAATTTATGGACTCTTAATTCCAGTGTCAGATAACAAAGAAAACTAGTGTTGTAGGACATCTATAATACAACATCACAAGTGTAAAACATATTTATTGTAACTATACTGAGTGCATTGTATGATCACCGTCAGTTTCAGACTGAAACAAAAATGAGTTACATCATCTGTGATGCAAAAACTGCAACATGGATCATCAGGTGGGCAAGGACAAGTTTTCTTCCCATATAGGTGGAAAAACACAGAAAAAGATTATTAAATAATTTTTCTTAGATAGCAGAGAATAATTTTAGAAAAAACACACTTTAGCTAGTCCAGTTAACTTACAATTGTGGTCATATACTGAGAAGAAATATAATACATAAGATGAGCAATAACATCCAAGTTCTGACCTCTCAGCAGAATCCTGTACTCATTTCTCAGACTAACTGGAATTACCTTGATAATATAAGAATATCCCATTCGAAACCAATCACCATAGACTCCTGTATTTAATAAAAATATGACTGAACAGAATCAGTAAGGCCTTATGCACTATTGATAAAATTTTCAAATGACCTTTAAAATCAGTCTGCCAAAATATGCCTATTTCCATTTTGGCTCTTAAGAATAACTCCAGCATGCCCACCTCAAAAGTAAGATGAATCCATCTACCTTATTGTCTGGGCTTCCCTTCAAACTCTACCAATAGTCTCTTAGGGAGCACAGTATTAAGCCACAGATATCGAGAAACAAAATTTCATGGACTTTTGAGACATTGTGAACTTACCCCAGCTTCCAATCTTAAACCAACCTTAAATCCAATAGTAAAGTTATGTAGTCTTTTGTATTACTTATCCCAGTTTAAGTATTAACAACTGTCTCTGTGGAGGAGGAACTGAGTCTGGGTAGGGTTGATGAAAATTTTGGTGCCTGAGAACTGGGGACCAAGTCCATCTATTGAGAAAATCTTGGGACAAACACAGTACAGAACAAGTGCCTTTACAATGTTGATAAAATATAATAACTTTTCAGTGATTAATCAATATAGTCAAACTTTATTCTAAGATTTGTTTGATCAGAATCATACTGCTGTAAACGTTAAGTGCAAGTACCTCCATAATTACATCAAATACAAATTGGCATACATGTTATAAATGCATGCCCTATGTCTGGTTTCCATTTGCTTACTGTTATTATCCATCAACTGAAGTCACATGAAGTCATCATTGCCATTTAATCGAGAGGGAAGATTCAAATGTTGTCTGAGACTTGAAACAAAGTGCAGAGTTAAAACAGATATTTATTGAATCTGAAACAGTTCTAAATTAAAGTATTTCTATTGTAATGTTGTATTTATACACTTTGGCACTTTACTATTGTCTAGTTATCCATACAAAGAGATACATTACCACAAAAATCTCAGTTTCCCCTATTACAAACTATTAGAAATCTAATTAACACTAAATGCTGCTTTTTAACTTTGCTAATTATGTGATTAATTCTGTTTTGCAGAAAAGAGATGGATAATGTATTTAATTGTTGAGTAGTGTCTCTTCTTAAGTTGCTAATTTAGCAAGCTTGAACTTTCATTTATTTTGAAGAAAATACGGAAAGGTGTTCCAGTGTCTCTTGGAGATCTTATGATTTTTAAGAGATCTCTCCTTTTTTTTCCTCTGAATTTCAGAAGGTTTGTTCAAATACCCTAATATATCAACTGTAACTGATTTCAGAGGGGCAAAATATCATATTAAAATAGAATTATTCTGAAAAATTAATACAGAGCTTTCACTGGTCATTAAAAAAAAATTCACATTTTTTTGTTATACATGTTATTTTTTTTAAAGAAGGAGCACCTTGTGAAATATGCATGTCATTGTGCCCTTTATGATAGGCCTGAAAAGAGAGTTGAAAATGAAGCATCCTAGGAGCCCTCAGAGCCCTGCATGCTTTGGTCTACTCATATTCCAAAAAGCAATAGATGTTTTTGTTTCATTGCTGAACCAAAAATCAAGCGACGAGTACCAAAAACAAGCACAACACACAGTTAAATTTTGTGTAAAACTGAAAACTTCAATTTCATAGTAAATGTAGGCACACTTTGCCTACTTTGTTTTAGATTGCAATCAAGTGCTGAGGGGTTTGGGTTTTTTTATAATACCTAATTTTAATTTTTTTAATTTTTTTTTTTACTGACTCAGCTGATTTCTACCAAGGCTTGTGAGTAGCTTGAGTCCTCTAAATCCACATATTTCTGGTAAATTTAGCATTTTTCTTAAACAGATCTTCCACCTCTGATATTACCAGTCCCATCTGACAGCTAAGGAAACCTGAGATACCCAGAGAAGTAGCTTGCTCTGAATGAGTCAGCATTTCCCAGCAGACCTGGGAAAAGAGGAAAATCTCCTGGGGTGTTGTTAAGAGCTGTACCTGTGCTCTGCCTGCACACTGCCTTGCTACTACAGCAGATCAGAGCAGTGCGGCTTACCAATACTAAACAGCAAAATAAATTAAATCCATTCAAATATTCTGAGGTAATCTCCCTGACAGAAACCTTGAAAATATCCCCAAGTTAAAATACAAGGTTAGCTTTGGTTTCTGGAATTTGATTTGCATATTGATAACCCTCAGGTTTCATATTTAAAAGAAGGAAAAATTAACTTCCACATAGTCTAAACGCTAGTTTTGGAGGAAATACGGCTTGTTTTTCTTCCATCCCTCTGCAAGGGCCTTATTTCCTTGGTTTTATTAATTTGATTAATTTATTTACTTTTCATCTGTACATAACATTCAAAGCTCTTATCTCAAGCTCTAGGCTACCTTGCCGTATAGTTAACAAGCAATCATGTATTAACTATAAAACCAACAATTTAAATTCCTACAACAAAAGGCATCCAAACAAGGAAATGACACTAACTTTTCCCGTCCTATACAGATAATTTCTTCTTACATACTTGCCAAAGACACAGAGGCTCTTATGGAAAGTCACAAAAAGAAGTGTGTTTTGGTCTATGCTTTGAAGTGTTTTCATCATACCAATGAAACCAGTAATTCATTAACTAAAGATTGAAGAAATAAAAAATACGAATATATATAGAAGTTGCCTCCGAAATGTGAAGATTTCAGCCAGAATGAACCTTCTTTGTACTTTAGTGTTCTAGCAGAAATTAAATTAAGAATAATTACCTGCATTTCCCAGGTTTGATTGCAAACAGTGAACTCAGCTGAAATTTTCCCATCTTTTACTCCAGAAAGGAGCAAAAGACATTTTTAGCATGATGATGTCTATTCCTGCTGTCTTTAGAAGACTCTGATCAAGTATTGTGAAATGTCTATGTTCAAGAATTCCTCACTTTTACATTGATTATGAAATGCTCCCTGTACACAAGGAAATATGTTTCCAGTGGGGAAAACTGGATGTGCCTGCCATATCCAGAAAGATTAAATGAGTTATAGCGGATAAAAATTCTGCCATTGGAGTCCTACTGAACTTAGAAAATAGATTGTTTAGGAAAAGTTGTTCCCAGAGAAGAATTTTGAATTTAATTGTAATTTAATGCCCCAAAGTAAATTTAGTTTTACAAAACAGGAGATTTTTGTAAGATTCCAGCATATCCCTATGTTCCCCTCACTATCCAAAAGAAATAAATCATAAATCATGTAGTAGAAACTAAAATATATAAGGATGTTTTTTCCAGTCATGCCCTTAATTCTCTTTCCAGAGTTCAAACTGGAAACCATGAAAATATATAAATATATATAGTGAGGAAGGAATGTATGTGGAGAGATTATTCTGGCTTTACACACAGAGGAGAATTTTACCAAACATAATGAAGTCTGTCAGAACTTCGGAAAAAAAAAGCAACTGTTAATCTTTGAATTTGTAAAACAAGATAATTAACAAGTGTACAAACATAGCTGACGTACCTGAAAAGAACAATTGTTTTCTTTGTTCTTTGTGACTGAGTTGGGGGAGATTTCTTCTAAGCTTCTTTGGTTCATTAGGCATGTTGAAATTAATTTTCAGCATTTTTTCTCTCATGTTTCCTGATTCTATAACAACACCTATTTAACATGGAATTGTTATGTCAAACTAATTTCAGTGTTTATTTTGCATTTGTAATCACCATTTGTTAAAAATGCATCCTCGCACTTAAAGTTCAACTTTGCTTTACAATTTTTATGCAGTTATTCCCACTAAGTGTTTTAATGAAGTGAAGAGCTACTATAAAGTTAGCTTCAAAAAAAACTTAATGTCAGAGAAGTCAAGATAGATTTCATTCCTTAATTTCACTTAAATTTACAGTATATTCCTCCTTTTCCTATATTTTATTCATGGAACTGAATTAATTAAACAAACAAACAAACAAAACCCACCAAACAGTTTTGTGCTAACTTGTAGCTGCACTGAAGAAGCTGTTGTTTGGTGGTCACTAAGTACCCATTTCTACAATGAGCAAGGTGAAATACTGTAGCCAGTACCTTAGATGACTTTGTTTTGGGAATCAATGCCATAAATGTTCCCACACACTTTGTTTTCAATGCCAAATGAAGAACTAGAGGATTTGTAAGCATTTTTATTGTTAGCAGTTTTGGATGTTACCATTTGAATCTTTCAAGATGTTGACACCCAAAAGTACAATGTCATCAAATATCATGATATTATATCAGTACTTCTCTGAATGGTGAGGGTTCAGTGAAGCTATGACTGAGCATGCAAATCTTTTTATTTTTCTGCAATGCTAGTCCCTCTGTTGGTAGGACTTTTACCCTGTTACACCCCTGATTTTAAGCCATAAACTGCCCAGAGCGGTTACATTTTATTAACCTTTTAAAAGCCTTCTCATTTGTTATAACCTCAAATTCACATCCAGAGATAAACTACACGTTTTTCTCTAAGAGAAATTCTTTTAATTTTGTGAGAAATACGACATTTTGGAAAAAGGTTTACAGGAATAAAGTACAACCAAGAAAAAAAATTCACTAAAACATCCAGCACAAAGACCCGTTCTACAGGAAAAAAACACCCACGACAAACAATCAATGTACCAGCTTTAGTAAAACACAATTAATTGGCTTTATGTTACCCACAAGAGAAGGAAAAGAGTAAAAGAAGAAAACAGATGAGAAGAGGAAAGAAGAAAAGAAGAAAGAGAGGAAAAACAAAATAGTTACTGACAAGTTGCAGTGATTCACATGGTGCAAACTGGAACAATGGAGAGGAAGAGAGAGTTTCATTTATTTATAGTGTTTGGTTTTCCCTCCCAAGCAAGATATCCGGTTGCAGACCACGCAGTGCCTTTCAGGCCAGAGTGAGGTGTGCTGTAGCCACTGACAGGCTCCAGGGGCGTGGTGTGGGTGGGATACCAGGGTGGTCTTCCTTGAGTGACAGCTCAGCCACATGGCCTTCAGTGACACCAAATGCTCTGCATGGGAGCAGGAGAGCTGGGTGCAGGTCCTCAGGCTCTGCCGTGTGCTCTAAGGGACCCAGCCCTGTTGGCTGCAGGCCATGTGCTCTCAGCAGAACTTATGTAATTAGGCAGCCTTACCATGTACCTGCAGGTCTAGAGCCTGGTCCCACACACACACACACACACACACACACACACACACACACACAGAGTGAGTTGGTTCTGATCCATATCAATAATTCAGTGAGATTTGGATCCAGCATCTCACATACCCCCTGGCTAAAACTGAAGCACAAAACCTGAGTTCCCCTCACCACCCACTGAACCTCCTCCTCCTCTTCCATCCATCCCATAGAGAGGAATTAGGCCATCAGTGTTTTGACTGTGCCTTACTCTTTGTGGTGGGCAGAGGTGTGATTGAGTGGGGTACTGAACAGTGAGTTTCTGAAGGGGAGGACTGTGAGAGGAACTTGTGCCACAGAGCTGAAGAAAATGGAGAGGGGGAAGCAGAAGACACAGGGAACTCCCACTACCTAGCAGACCAGGACAGTGTCTATATATAGCAAGACTAAAGTCACCTTTAGTCACCTTTCTTTATCTAGTGCTCTATGGCTTCAAACACCCCCAGGACACACAGGAGAAATTCAGAAATAAAGAAAAATTACATAAATAATTCAGTGGTTAAATAATGTTATTCTTTGAGAGACAATCTCTTGATTTTGGGTGTCAGGATCATGTAACTTACACTCTTTGATTTGCCTAGGTCTTTCACAGTGTTAATCCAATTGCTATTTTCAAGGCTTCACAAACCATAGTGGTTTAGGCACTTTATAAACGCAAAGTATTCATGATGAAATAAAATGAGACTCTGAAAGTAGAACAAAAGTGATAGGAGTTCCTTAGAAAAACTGTGCTTGATCACTCTGCCCTTAATAATTCAGAAGAGTTTCAGCTACTTCCTTCAAAATGAATGTTCAGCACAAATCAGTTTGCCTGGTTACATTACTGCTGTGTGCTGTGTTACGGAAAGATTCAACATGGAGTAAAATAAAAAAGTGAGGGATTAAATCTTCATATGACATCTGTTATGTGAACAAACTTAATTTCTACTTAAAATCTATTTAAAATGTACCTTTTAAAATCTTTTAACTGTTAGAAGTTACTTAGTTTTAGAAGACAAAGGGGAAATATGTCAAGGCCTGGCAGGAATCAGGTAATCAAGGCTCTTTCAGAAAACTATGAAACCCTGCCATTCCTCTACAGGGATCTGGCAGGAACTGGACAGCTGAAAAGTAAGAAGTACAGACTTCTCCCCAACAGAATGAAGGGGTGTAAAAGAGAAAAGTTGTTAAAGTGTTGTTCAGTAAGTTATTCTTACCCATAAGGATTTCCATGTTAATTACCTTTTTTATAATAGGTCCCTCCTTTCTAGATGTGCCATTGACTTAATGGACTTGTTACTAAGAGCACCCTGTTACTTTGATTCTCTTTTTAAGAGGATCTGCTATAATCATCATCATCATCTCATCTATAGTTTTCTTGGAAAAATCCAGAATTCATTCCTCTCAAACATATTCTTTGCAGTCTCTTCTAAACCACAGCGTCTGGACAATATTGCTCTCTAAATCACTTGATATTAAGAACAGTTTCATGAAGCAATTACGTGTGATAAAAAATGATTTTTAATGACAACTGTTTAAGGACACTTTGTTCTAGAAAAAATACTTCTTAAGAGAGTCATATTAAATCCTGTCTTGCCTTCAGCAATGTAAGCACTTTTGTTTTAACTTCTAGCTGAAAGAAAAACCCCGCTTCTAAAGAATCCTCTCCAACTCTTCCTCTTTAATGTTCCAGCAGCTTGTCCTGTTTTAATCTATTCTTTTTCTCTTTACTGTTTGAGTATTGATGATTAGACAATCTATCAGGGTAGTTACAAAGAACCTAAATCCAACTCCAACAGTTAAAGACAAAAACCTTAACTGTTTTTGATCACCATCTATGTTATTTTATAGACATTAACATACCATTAAAGTTACCATTAAATTACATTAGCAAACAAGATGTATCATGATAAGAAGATAAAGTGATCCAATGAATCCTGCTCATTCAAGAGCTATTGTGATTCAGACCTTTAGTAGAAGAGGGAAGTGAGTTATTGAAGAAATAAATAACACTGTATGAACAACATCCTGAAATCATATTCAATCATATAAATAAGGATGTAGGAAGCCTCATATTAAAAAAAGTCTTATTTTTAAAAATATTGGTGTTGCTTTAATGAGGCACATCAGCCCCACATCTGAAAAAAAAGGAATGGAAAATAATGGAAATATTTTTCACACAATGGAAACCTCATGGTTCACCTCCTTCTCTTCTAATAATTTCCTCTCTTGAATACAGTAATGACAAGATCTAAGAACCAGTTGTGTGTTACAAATTAATATTTTGTGAAAGTGAACTCAGTATAGAAGACAGTAAGAAATTTTCATAGGTTTAAAAGATCAGTAAGACTCTGGAAAACAAGAGATTTATTTGAATAAAACAACCTAGATACTGCTTTCATTTACTCCAGATTAAATACAATTTCAATTATTGAGGAAAGGTGTTTCTACACTATTTATCAAAATGCAGTGGGACCAAATATCATATTCATCATCATGCTTTGCAGAAACATTTTATTGTCATGAGATCCCATTTTGTCCAGCTCTGGAGTCCCCAGCACAGGAAAGACATGAACCTGTTGGAGTGGGTCCAGAGGTGGGCCATGGAGGTTATTAGAGTGATGGAGCACCTTTCCTATGAGAAAAGGCAGAGAGGTTTGGGATTGTTCAGCCTGGAGAAGAGAATGCTTGAGGGAGACCTTATTGCAGCCTCCCAGTATCAGGAGGGGGCCTACAAGAAAGCTGGAGAGGGACTTTTTAGAATGCCACGTAGTGACAAGACAAGGGGAAAAGCATTCAAGCTGAAAGAGAGTAGGTTTAGTTTAGTTATAGGAAGAAATTCTTTACTGTGAAGGTGGTAAGGCACTGGAACATGTCGCCACAGAAGCTGTGGATGCCCTAAACTTGGAACTGTTCAAGGCCAGGATGGATAAGGCTTTGAGAAATTTGGCCTAGTGGAAGGTGTTCTTGCCCATGGCAGGGGCATTGGAACTAGATGATCTTAAAGGTCCCTTCCAACCCAAACCATTCTGTGAGTCTATGATCAAATTTACACATATGGTGTTTTATGAGTCAGCCACTATCTCACATAGACAGCTAAAATAAGTGGAATCCTAAAGTGGGAATAAGCAAGTGCCTGTAGAGAACAAATTAAATACCTATTCCTTGGATTTAATACCTGATCGATTATTGTAAATTTTAATAAAAGTAAATGTACTGAAAAGCAGTTCAAATTATTTATTCATATAATCTAGTGGTTTTTTTCATGAAATTATATTTTTCAGAACATTCAATTCAAATGT
The DNA here is from genome assembly GCA_038380795.1 of Pyrocephalus nanus. NCBI lineage: Eukaryota > Metazoa > Chordata > Aves > Passeriformes > Tyrannidae > Pyrocephalus > Pyrocephalus nanus. The sequence goes on from CM076261.1 coordinate 69,597,129, forward strand.
TTGAGGACATATGTCATTCCTCACTGATTCAGGATATCACAACAAAATTCAGTCAACAAATTTCTGGTAATCTGAAACCATTCCACAAGTAGCAGAGGTTTAATGACACTTTCAAACATCCAGCTTTATTTTCACACTACAAGCTGTCTGAAAAAAAACCACATCTGTAAAGACCTGATAAACACATTCAGAGAAATTATTATCCAATTTTGACATTCTAGTATGCCAATCAAAGAGCAAAAGCTTCTTCTCCAAAAAGGAAAACAAATGTGTGCTTATTAAAACTCCTAATAAAATTTAAAGAATAAAGGAATCCAAACAAACCCATCTTTCATTAAAACTTTCAGAAACTCAAATGTTCATAAATAATCTTGCAGTCATTTGTTTTCCTCCACAGTGCTCAGTTTCTCAAAGACTGTTCACTAGAGTAGGAAGCTTAAGCATTGATTTATACATATCTGAGCTGTCTTTCATCATTCCTTCTTGTCACAAGGATATTCTGCACACGGAGGTTAGGCAGTTGCCTCACAAGTAACGTTATTCAAAAGTCTTATATACCATGCTAATGCATTTAACTGAGTTACCAGTTCTTATCATCAGGAAATACCCATTCAGTCAGTAACAATACCATATATATGTTATTATGAATTTATAGAAATGACTAACATTATTAAAAGAAGCACTCAGATGAAGTCTGAGATTTTGGGGTTTGACCACTGAGCTTTCAAATAATTACATAATTTAACTTTTATGAAGCATAAATCCTGACTCTAGAGCTCTGAGTTTTTAAGCACTAATCTCAAATAATAAATTCCAAGTTTTGACAGCACCTTTGGATGAGTGAGAAGTCAGATGTGACACCTTTCTCTCTGCCCTTCTGTAGAAGCTGTCATTATGTTAGCTCAGCTGAAGGAGTTCACATAAAGGCTGGCTGTAATGTTAGCAGATACAGGGAGGGCTCCCAAAGGCAGGCAGCATCCCTGCCACAGATCAAAAGTAAAGAAAAACATTAGTGTATGCTATGCACAATTGATGAACTACACAGGTCTACAACAATCAACCAACCCCCACTTCCCCCACCCCCATCACAGAAAAAACCCTAGCAAGATTTCAGTGAGAACTGCAGGTCTGGTTAAAAAGTCTATTCTACATATAGACCATTCAGTGTTACTGGGGGGTGGGGGGTGTGAGGGGAAGGGCGCTTTCCCATTAATTAGACTGGCATTTCAAGGATATCTCTCTTTAAAGACACTGACTATAACTCACATGCAGTTTTATCTTTTCTTGCTCAATCAAAATACCATGGTGGAGTTTGTAGAAGTTCATAATCTTTTATTTCCTTTTCTTTTCAAAGAAGGGGAATACATAGTACAGTGTTGCTTATTTGTCACATCCCCTTTCTGGAGGGAAGATTTGTCCTGGCTTCTCTCAAACTCCCCTTGTCTCCAGCTTACTTTAACACAATTTCCCATGAAGGGAAACTAGTCTACTGACAGTTCAGAAAGTGCTTTAGGGCATAATATTGATAGTCTCTGTATGTTTTTAGTGTCTTCAAGTTCTGTTCATAGTTTATTTATCTATGCACATTCTTAACTAAAGGCTACAGTTTGTATATTCCTTGAAAGCTCCTAGGCACTTCATGACAAAGCAAGGAACAAAGTAATTTTACCTGTTTTAGAGGATCTATTTACAGATAGAGAATATAGAGCAGCAGTACTTTCAATATTTCAAAATTAGAAAACACTGTTTTCCTGTCCATGAAAAAAATCACCATATTATCTGTAGATCTCAGATGTAGATATTGAAGAGTCCTATTGATAAACACAAAAGCTGCTAGTCTTAAGGTCCCTTGACTATCCCCGAGAAAGTAAACAGCTTCTTGGGCTGTATATCCACTGTTTTCTGTTAGTGTACATTACTATATTCCAATCCACTTAAGAAAAAAGCCAAATAGGAATATATTCCCTTTGTGACAAATCTGTGCTAGTCGAAGTAGAACACTGAAGATGCTCTTTCTTTTGACTGCATTTGTTTCAACCAATGTGTATGTCTCTTGCAGGAGGGACTATGGCTCATTTGAGTAAGGACAATTAGTATGTGGAAACAGAGAGAAGTACCTGAGCATCAGCTCCATGCTGTGTTCTTCATCCTGTTCTAATGATCTAATAATTTTTACACTCCTCTAACATTTAGTATGATGCATTGACAGGTTATAGAAATGTGTTGCATGCTTTTCTGTGCAATAAAGATTTGCATGACACTAATTCCAGTAAATAATTTAAAAGAATTACACAATAACCAAAAAAAGTTATTGAATTTGTTCACACATACAGGACATGCACTGCAAAGCCATGCACTGTAAAATTCTGTTTCTTTGTAAAGATGTATTCATCTATGCATAAATAGCTAAAATTTCTTGTGAAGTCAACAGACATGTAAGCCAGAACCCAATACTCGCTGAAAAGACAGCTAGAAGTGTGTTCCTTGTTCCATGCACACTCATTTTGTATTCAGCCAACCGATTCAGAAGGGATTCTATGAGACTGAAGAAAGCTTTTTACTCTCAATTATGCAGGCTCAGATTCTGGGAATTAGAGATACTCCTGAGACATACTTTATGATTGTTCCTTGTCTTTGGAAAAAGGGAGACAATATAGAGCTTTAGTCTTTGAACAGATTACAAAAGCAAATCTAAATATTTTAAGGGATTCAGCTGCCATGTAAGGAGTTACTGATTCATAAATCAAATAAAATGAAATTCCTTTCACTCTTCCACTTCCCAATTCAATGACTTATAGCTACACAACACAGACAATACTGAGGCAACCTGTATTCCTGACTCCTTTCCTATAGCCAACTGTCCTGTCTTCTGACCAAGTCTATTGAGCTCTATGCACACTCTGAGACTGTATAAAATCTCAGCAGACACAGGCGAATACCTCACAACCTATGACTTTCTTCTTTAAATTTCCATAAATGCCAATAGGCAATCTCAGGGAAATTATCAAGAGGACTATTACTGCTGTGAGGCACACTCCATTTTTATTATCAGGTCAATATCCTCTACATCCCTGCTTATCTTAAAACTTTCAAGTAGTTTCTGTGATTACCAACTTTTTTCACGTTTCTGTTTTGAATTCAAAAATTCCTTTCCACACTCTCTTTACTAGAAATGCCTATGGCCTGACCTAAAATCTTTCTCTTCTCCTTCTTCAGGCACTTTCTAACCCAGCAATAATTTTTTTTACTATTTTTATTTCTCAAGCGTTTCTTCCATATTTGCATTCATGACTTCCTCTTGGCTTTAATTCTACCCTTTTTCATCCAGTTCTTCCAGATCTCACCTGTATCTCCTGCAACTTCTCCCTAACCTCTATTACTTGGTTTATTTCTTCTCTCTCTCTCTCAAAAATGTTAAAAAAAAAAAAAAATAAACCTTACTTATCTTCTACACCACTTTGCAGGTTATTTGCTGGCTTATTATCCAAATTCAAATCTCTTCCCCAGCCTTCTTCAAATTTTATTAGGATTTCTCAAGCTTATATCTTCCATTATGATTTGAGACCTCTCTCTCTCTCTCTTTTTTTTTTTTTTTTTTTTTTTTTTTTTTTTTTTTTTAACAATGCAAATTTAAATATGCTGTTCTGGCTACACAATGAGAAGTCTGCCATCTACAAGATGATTGCTTGTCACCATTAATCCTTTCCAGTTGACACCATCACTTGAGACCCAGCATAACACCATTAACAGGTCACATTTAGTGATCTTTATCTGCTTAAACACTTTAACAGCGGATCTTTAAAAAAAATGTATCCTTTTGGATCAGTTATGTCACTGTATATAAGGAATCACTAGCAGGAGAGAAATGGGAAGCAGAGATAAATAGCATGAAGGTAGGGCTGGTTATCCTGTCTAGGCTGCAGAGTGGAATGCTCACTAGTAGCCTAGTTGTTTTACTCCCAGTCTCATCCTCAAAGAAAAAAACTAAATTTAAAAAGGACAAATAAATAAAATGTATCATGATAAAGCCTTTGCTCATTTCTTTATCCCTCTACTCCATTTTTTACTACTTCCTCATGAAACTTCAAACTCTTTTTAAAGCAGGGATTTTATCTTACATATTGATGAAGCTACAGGAGTGTTTTCAGCTTTACAAAGCTCATGACAATCCACATTGAATAACTTCTTGCCAGAGCGTAGAGCAATAGGGAGCCAAAAGGGATCTCCACTGAGTTTGAAACCTTTCTTGCAAATTTTTTAATAATATAAGTAGTGTTTACTCACAAAAGCATTCACTTTAAATCAGTACTGTACTTGTACTTGTATGAAGATCACTTAAATGAATGCTTGCAATATAGAGATTCCTATTATTTTTAGAATATTAATTTATATATATTATATATATATAATTTAGAACGTTTAGAAACTACAGATTTCAATAATTTGAATGGTATGTTATGCCTCTCCATGTATATTATGCGCATGAACACTATTTTAACTCATAAAAAGAAAACGGACATGTAAAAATGTATGTGCTTCTTATATAAAAATTTGAACTGCTTTTCATATTGATTTACAGCCTTTTTATAATTGAAATACTTTAATATCAGATAAAATCACAGAATATGCTTCTTACATGCAGACAATCAGTGCTTAGACAGGAGGTTAAAATATTATTTTCTTGTGACAAATGAACATCACATTTACAGGGCAGAGATTTATTTATTGCCATAAATTATACGAATGCTTATATTCTAATAGTGATTCTAGAAACCACCAACAATTAATATTTCTAGCAGATTGTTTGCATTATCAACAGTATTAACTTTGGCAATCTTCAGACTAGATTATTTTTTCACGATTTTCTCCTTCTCTCCTCTCTCTATTTTCGTCATTCTCATTCATAAAAATGGTCACCAGAACCCACTGGTTTCTCCTGGGTTTATATTATTCATTCTGAGCTGCAGTGCAACGCCCTATCAGCATCACTATAAACCAAGAATATATACTTCCTTTTTGAACGGATAAGTAAGATAGTCTGTAGATGAGACGAATATATGAATAGAAATGCATTTTATTCCAACTTGCAGTCATGTTGTGGAATACAGAAAAAATATTAGGCAAGTTTGAGAAAATTTAGAAGGAAGTATCACTGGATTACTTATTTATTTTTACCTTCCCTTGGTATAGCTAATATCATCTAATTATCATTTTCTTGATACTGATTTAAAACTTCATTGTGGGATTGCTATGTTATTGGTATTACCAGTTGCACTGCAGGTTACTTTCTTGATACTGTAGGTGCTGGCTAAGAGCTAGCATTCCCGTAAAAAACCTGTAATTCTACCTTTAGAGATAGATTAATTGTTCCTCCCGAAAAACCTCTAGAAACAGGGCTATCAGCAGTTGATTCCTCCAAACTCACCTTGACGCTTGTAGTTGTTCTAATGTGCATCTTTCAGAAATGAAGGAAAAGTTCTAGTGACACCTTCCAAACTTTTCTGAAAGCCATTCTTTTTTACTTGAGCAGGTCAGCTACTGAGAAAAATATAGCAGGCTAAGATTTCAAAAGCCATGAGAGGAAGAATTGTTCTTTAAATGATATTTTAGGGAAAAACAATATCTTCTCTAGAAATACACTGTGATGCTTCTCCCTTTGTAATCACATTCTGGTTTGTGTTCTAAAAGAAATGGAAATTATCTAAAATTTTCCATTAAAGTTGCAAGGCCTTTCCCAATTTGATTAGGAAAATATAGCCTTCCAAAATTTACTAGCAGGCAGAATTCACTTGAATACTTGTTTCTTTTATTCTATTATTACTTCTTTGGTGTGATTAGGCATTTTATTTAACACATTTCTGGAGTTTGCTTTAAGCCTATGCAGTTCAAAATGTTTTCATTTGGAGTGTGAAACTGGGGAAATGCTTTAGCCTGTGGAAAAAAAGAAACAGATACTAAATCTACTGGGTTGGTGAGGGAAAGTGAAGTTTTAAGTCAAGTTTGAGCTACCCTAGTACAGTTTTTTTAATAGTTATGCTATGGCTTCCATAAGAAATTTTGTTCTCTGGCATAGACACACTTTATATGTCAAAGTAAGCATACTCAAATACAATCAGACAGCAATGAACTACTTGCTTCTTTGACTGTTATTACAATAGCAAAGTTACCCATTACAGGGTGAGCACAAACTTATATTTAAACAGAAAAATGGAGTGTTTTCAATATCTAAATATACTCTTGAGCAGCATGGGCTTGATTTTCAGAAAGGTTGGGTACCCAAAAGAACAATGTCTTGATCACTGGCAGTTTGTTAAGATCAGATTATACCAGGTTCTTACACAAATGGTGTTTTCACGAACAATTTGTGACTTGTTTTTCTTCTTGTCTTTTTTTTTTTTTTCTTCTTCTTTTAATTGGAACACACACTGAAAACTTGCAGACTTCATTCTTTTGAGGGAGGTGGTGTCTGGGCAATAGTTGGCAAGCAGAATATAGATTGAATTGAGCATCAGTGGTCTTTGCAGCAATTACCTATCTAAAGGAGCTAGCAGATTTGAAGAATCTTGATTTTTTTCCAGGATTCATTTGTGCTGAAACTGCTGCTTTAATCTCACAGAAAATAATGAGATTGATTTGGACAGCTTCGTACATCTTATCTCCATTTGCTTGTCACATACTTTGTTCATATCCAACACTTTAACTGCCAGTTGTCACCTATGAAAAAAAAAGAAAACAAATGTTAAAAGTTTGGAAAGATAGACTCAAAATACAACTGGGTTTAGAATTGTAAATGATTCTAGGTTTATTGTTTCTGTTAAGATCAATTGTACTTGTATGTTTCATGGTGGCTGTATTTCAGGCTGGATTGTGCCTTTGGGCATTATCCTGTAATGGAAGTAATTTGTGATGTAAGCCAGAAGGAGGATCATTCCCAAGCATGGTTTTCCTGGCTTTCTCCTTGTTGGCTAGAGGGAAGGGAGTGTGCCACATGAGTCATATACAAGCTGCAAGTTGCTCAAAGAGCTGCAGCAGTGCAGAGATTTAGCTATTTGAGAGAGACAAACACAAAACCCCAAGAATCTTAGTGCAGCTGCACTGAGAAAGGTGGAGAAAGGGAAAACTCTCTAGATGGTTTCACAGACTGATTTACCTCAAAGGAACAATGGGATGCTGTGCTAGAACATAAAACTTGACAAGTAGAAGATGGAGAAAAGGAACTGTAATTGGAAAAAAGAGCTTGTGTTAGTCAGGATAAAAATAAGAGAAAATAAAGCAATGAATGCTATTCAGCATGCCAATATATTTTTTCAGAATTACTGGCCTCAAGTTACCTGATGTAATTATAGAGCAAATCTTCCCCTGTCTAGAAATTCTCTGCATTTATGAAGGGCAGATGGGATGAGGTTAGACTCAGAAATGCTCAATTACAAATTGCCTTTCCATTAAAAAAAAAAATTAAAATGTATATAATTTTTTTAAGGAGTTCTTTACCTGTATTTTGCCTAGTGGCTGACACTGAGTGTTCAACACTCTTACATAATGTTTTCAGTCCTCTCCAGGACAAACACATGAATAAAACAACATACACAAAAATCCTCTAGCCTCCAGTCATACTGCTATGGACTGCAGTCTTGTCAGATCTCATTAACTAGCTAAAATTAGCTCCTGTTCATAACTAGAATACAGGGTCAAAAAAAAAAAAAAGCAAATGTTAGAACAGGATATTTGATGCAGGTGTACCTATATGCACATATAGGTATGCGTGTACCTCCTGCATGCAAAAAATGTTTATGAACAACTGAATGCTAATCACAATTTCTTTTTTTCAGGAATTTACTGGATTAGAATCACCTATGCCCCCTTATTTCACCTCTTAGTGCATAATCATTGTGATAAAGCTGAGCTATATAGTCACACATTTATTTCTTACTTCATCTATGTTTGCCTTATGCAATACACACAAATGGTACTCAGGATGCAAAACAATGCCCTCTAGTAAAGAAGGACACTGAGTGTAGCTCATGTCTCATTCACATCTCTGAAAACTGAAGCAGCTGAAGGCAAGAAGAACAGGGATTGTTGTCAGTTTAGGGAGGTGAATGCTTGGATGGTAAACTGAGTTACAGAAGGCGCATAATGTTTGCTGAATCACTTAAACCAGACTTAGAAAGATTAATATAATATACGTTTGTTCATTTTATGTATGTCCAGTTTGAACCTGTGAGATCTGACTCACAGAAGACAAAGCTCTTCTCTCCTAATGCTTCTGGCAAAGACATGTTTCTCAGTTTAGAATAAGTTTTAAAGATCTCTCCAACTCCATTTTTCAAATTTGCCAGAAGTTTTTAATACTCTTTTTTTCTCTCTCTTTTTAATTTTCTGTACCGCATATTCTTTTCTTCTTGAGTCACTGATTGTTTATGCATAGGCACACTTTCCAGTGTCGTGCCTGATTAACCCTGTAAATGCACTCTCTCAGTTTTCAGTGCCATTATGTTCAACTGCAAGTGCCAGCCAACAGCCATAATTTAATTCTGGCTGATACAACACAATAAAAACAAACAAAAAAACCAAATAAAACCAAACAAAACCAAACTCCAAAAAAACCCTGAAAGTATGTTTTTAATTATCTTTCAGTGGAAAGATTGAAAGATTGTCATATAGAAAAATGAATGCATAAGAACAGATGGTGCAGACCACTGAATTTCATCATAAGCTGCCTTATTTTTCACTGTTCCCAGACTTATTTATTGCAAAACTCACAAATCAAGACATGTCTATTATAAGTTCTACTCATTAATTAACCCTTTAAAGAAAAGAATAAATTAAAAGAGCAAAAGGAAAAAAATTTAAAATTAGGAAGATAATTGGGATAAGTAAGAGTCTCACTGATTTTTAATGTAGATGTCACTTTTAATTTATATAAAATAGCACCTGAAAATAGCAATTTTGAGGACAGAAAGGTTTATGTATGCTGTGTCCTCTGACTAGGACTATTTCAAAATGCACAGTATGCAAGGGCTAAAAGACTGAACTTTCCACAGTACAAAGCATTCAATAGTTTAAAACTCCTCCCTCTTGAAAACCACTCTAATCTAACAAAAGCAGGTAAAAAGGATTCCGTGAAAGTGTTGAACATTTCCTATTTTTTTATTCCATTTCCATACATAGTGGGTGTAACATTCAGGTACTTTATTTGCTCTCCTTTAAACAGAGCTGCCTTGCTTTTATTTCTTCTGTCATTTATTACTGGACTTTTTTACCTACATTGTGCTCTGACACTCAGAAATTTCAACTGAAGAATTGAGTTAGCTTCACTGTATAGATAAATAAAGTGTCTTAAAAGCACTGTAAGAGAAGAAGGACATTATTTTTTTTTTAAATTAGCAATGAGTCTGTAGAAAAAAAGCAAGAACAAAGATGGTAACATGCAGAGAAAAACAGATAAATGAAACTTCTTTCTAAAGTAATATACCATATTTATCATATGAACGGGAGTTGATGTTAAAGACGTGGGGTAATTCGACTTGATATTGTCTAAGGTATAGCAATTTAATCAAAGCCAAGACATAAATGGATTTAAATGATGATAGCTAACTCTATAGGAATTTGAAAGTTTGAGAAATGCAGTTTTCTTTCTTAAACAGTTTAACAATGTAATACCTTGCCTAACTTCAAGTAATTCTTCCATTTAACAATTATTGCCAGTCAACCAATTTTTCCCTTTTCTATTGTAATGGTAGACATAAATAACATGCATAAACAAGCAAACAAAAGCACCCCCAAAGGCCTTATAAACCTATAATTATACTGGATGGTTAAAGCAGAGTCAGGCGGCTCTGTCTTCAAAAAAAGACCACCAATTATTTTATCATTGTTGCTATTAGTACTGTTGCTGGTTTCGCATCTGGTACTCTTTTAGCTGACTTCTGCCAGCACAATAGGAGATATCAGTAACTGCACCTGTTTGCAACTTGAGCTCGGGCTTGCAGTCTGCTGAGTCATACTGATGGATCTGTGCAAAGCTGGTACCTTGGAGCTGGACTCCAACTATTTGCTTACTACCTGTAAAGGGAAGCTTCTTTATTTTAGGAAAGTGGAAGTGCAGGGAAAGTGATGTAAAAAACCCAAGTGAATGTTTCACCAATACAAGCA